>JAVMKO010000008.1:77926150-80326150 GCA_032164245.1 Sternotherus odoratus | reverse complement strand
GGGGAGGCTGATGGAATAGAACCGATGTGGAGGCTGGGACGGGCAGCAGGAAGTTTAGTGACTCCACTTTGCCACAGGCAACAATTGGCAGGGTAGAGAGGTGTCCTGATCACGCGGGACTAGGAGTGGTAGTAGAGCTTCTGCATCATCTATACACCATGGAGCGATGTACCCAGAAGGTATATACACAAGCTTTACGACCGAGCTTTAAGACCAAGTAAAGGACAAACCAGCCTCACCACACCAGAGAATCCAGCCCAAAAGCTTATTGTACTGATGCAGAATCAGAATGATTAGTATTGCTATCGGGTCATTATTGTTCTATCAATCCTCCTTTTTCTTTCACAGGAATTAATTGGAGAGAGCTGGATCCTCAATTGACACATCTCCCGACTTCACCTGAGCTATGACAAGGTGTACACAGCTGAAGATCCGGCCCAGAACGTCTATGAAATCTCTGCCTAGGAAACAGCGGCTCCTCTAAAGGGTGAACCTCTTTGACATACTAGTAATTTTTTTTTTCACTACATAGGATGGAAACGGATGAGACTGTCTGGGTTTATATGGACAGGCTTGGCACTCTGTTCACTTCTCCCTTATCAAAATGAATTTAACAAGGATGAAGCCAATAGGTTTCTATAGGAATTGCTCTAAAAACAGAGAGAAATTAAAAACGAGAATGATCTCCTTTCTAGAGGTTTCCCCTACCCCCTCCTTTACTAGAATTCTATAGCAGGGACATATTTCTGCAACAAATTCTACTGGGTTGTTTAAAAACCCACTTATTACAAGCAGCTTATTGACTTCTATTAAAACCTAGAGGGCTTTTCCTTAGAGGTCACTTGAAATGCAATAATCATAGTTCCTTGAACTTCTCACATGGGAGTCCATGAAGACTTCACAGAGCGTCTGACACTCTTGTCAGTAGGTCATAGGGGAGGAGGGTTCTAAACCTATGGACTCTATGGAGGAGAAAGCAGCCCTGACCCTTTAGGCTACCTCTCTGTGGTGCTGCCCAGCTTCTGCCCTCCCCTCTGGCAACAGAGCTCCACTAGGAATGATGCTGTTCATGCTGCGTGATAACCCTCTTCCCAAAGGGCTGCAGGCATGAAGCAGTTCATGCGGTTGCTGCTGCAAGGCAGCACGAATGTATAAATCAGGAGGGTGGATAGTCCTTTACTTAATCCTTATTGCCCAACACACAGCACCATACAGGGTAAGGAGTGGGGGGTTGGGGGGAGCTCTTGAGAAAGAGAGAGCATGAACTCCACTCCTTGCATCTACTGCTTTTTCTTCCCTCTGCCCATGGAGATAGAGGGGAACATCTGGCTAATTATTATTAGTGGATTGGTCAGGGCTAGTGTGAAAGAATCTCATTATATATGTTAGGTCCATTATTTACATTATTCTATGGCATCATACATCCCACCCCACCTTTATTTTTTTTTATTATTATTAATTTGCCATTCTTATTTCCACTGCACAGGTCCTAGTTGTCTGTTGTAATTTAGTAAAACCATAAGAAGGGAATTCTAAAATATATTATCTGTAGGTACGTAAGTGTGTATGTATAAACCCTGATTCTGATCTATCCCTCAGCTATTTGATTTTGGGGAAATGGAGGGGAAAGTATTTGCAGAGAAAGTGCTTTCCAATAAATCATAATTAATTACACATGCACACAAAAGACATCAGACAAGTTTGGGCACACAATTAGTCAACTAATTATATTGACTCTGGCATGCATACTTAAATGGACACACACGCCTCCAGATCTGCCTGGTTGTTCTATTTTTTTTTTGATTTAGGTACAGTCTCTCTTTTTTGGCTATAAAGCACCACCTGTTGAAAAATTTTAAAACAACTGCAATTGCATGCCTAATTAATCACGTAATTGCCATTGTTACAGGGGCACCTTTGGAAAATGTAGCCATCATAATGAGTTGATCACATGAAAAGAGCATGGAAGAATTCAGAAATACAAAGGCTCTCAACCTTGCATACTTCTGTAGGATTTTATTGTGCAAAGTATGGAGTGTCCTCAGCTCCCATGACAGGCTCTGAGAATCAAGGGCACTGAGAAGCTTCCAGGAGCTAGCCCTGTACCCCCTCCCATACCCAAATTCCTTCCTGGAGCCCACACCCTGACCCCCTCCTGTGCCCCAACCACCTGCCCCAGCCCTGCACCCCCTCCTGCACCCAAATTCCCTCCTGGAGCCCAGACCCCAACCCCCTGTCCCAGCCCAGAGCCCCCTCCCACGCCCAAACTCCCTCCTAGGGCCTACACCACAAATCCCTCCCACGATCCAACCCCCTCCCCAGCTTGGAACCCCCTCCCAAACGCCAAAACCCTTGGCCCCAGCCTGGAGCCCTCTCCTGCACCTCAAACTCCTCATCCCTGGCCCCATCACAGAGTCCACACCCCCAGCTGGAGCCCTCACCCCTTCCTGAACTCCATCACCGACCCTAGGCTGGTGAAGATGAGCAAGTGAGTGAAGGTGGAGGAGAACAAGCGACAGCGGGAGGGGGAATGGAGTGAGCAGGGGAGGGGCCTCAGAGAAGGGGCACGGCCTTGGAGATGGGGTGGGCCAAGAGTCAGGGCCAGGCAAGGGAGAAAGTTGTGCAACTAGAAAGTTGGCAACCCAACCTGAGTGGCATAAGTTACTGAAGGAAAAGATCCTCTTATACCAGAATAAGAGTGTTCACAGGTGGGGATAATACAAGTATAGCTTTCCGCGTAGATAAGACCTATGAATACTAGTGTCCAGTATTCTATCTGGCGTACTGTATCTTACTGCTCCTAAATCATTCAAAGTACTTTTACATAGGCAGTGGCGTCGCTAGGGTTGGTGTCACCCAGTGCGGTAACTCACGGTGTCACCCCTCCAGATTTCGCCGGGCGGCGCGTGCCGGCAGTGGGTGTGTGTGTGTGTTGGGGGGGAGGGGTTAGGGACAGGCTGTGTATGTGGGTGGGTGTTGGGGCTGGCAGGGGCAGGCTGTGGGGGTGTTAACCGAAGCCCGCGCCTCTCCCCGGCCCTGGTACCAAATGGCCGAGATCGGTGCTCGCCCGTTTGCAGGAGCGTTGGGTGCCCCGCCGCCCTGTCACACGCGGCGGGGCGAGCCTCCCAGCGGGATCCCCCGAGCCCCCCTTGGCAAAAACGGGTCCGATCCCGCCCCCCTCATGGCGCTCGGCTGCCGCCCCCCCCCCCACGGCGGCGCGCGGGCCGCTGGGGCTGGTAATGCAGGGCGGAGCCCGGGCCGCGGCCGCCAGAGAACTACATCTCCCGGTGGGCCTTGGGGCGGCGGGGCAGGCCGGGCTCCCCCCCGCTCGCTGGAGCTTGGCAGGCCGGCTGTGGACAGCAGCCGGGGCGGCCCGTCCCCCCCCTCCCCTCCCCGGGGCTCCCCACACGGCTCCGGCCGGGACCCTGCAGCCCCCCGCGGCATTTTCATTTGGTATCACCCCTCTGAGATGGTGTCACCCGGTGCGGTCCGCACCCCCTGCACCCGCCTAGCTACGCCAGTGTACATAGGGGTGAACAAATGGATCCAAACTTTCTCCCAACCTAGAAACAGTTTTGGAGGCTAAAAAGATGAAGTTAATTTGATTGTTTCCTCATGTTTTAGGAGGAAACCTCTGGCTAGGGCTGGGAGCAGACATGCAGAAATAGAACAAGAAAGTTTCTCCTTCTGGCATTCCTAACTCAGTTTTGCAGACTTGAGGATTTGGGAATAGGTTTGAACAAGCAAAAACTTTTGGGTGATTATCCAAATTTGCAAACATTGGGATGTTTTTTCAATCACGATGTTTATGCTTATTAGAAAACCACCAGGGCTTTTCAGTGTATGGCCAATTGTATGTCTAGTTATACAACAGTGGCTTTTCTATATCACTATTTAAAAGTAAAAACGTCATGGGATGGACTCTATTCTTGACTTGGTCACTGACCCACTGGGTGACCTAGGGCAAGCCAGTTCACCTCTCTGATCCCCAGTATCCTCAACTATTAAACAGGGGGTAATGATGCTGACGTCCTTTGAAAAGTGCTTGGAGATCTACTGATGAAAACTGCTATGTCAGAGCTAGGTAGTATTATATTGTATGTTTTACGCATGGTGCACAGGGTATACGGGCATGAAATCAGTTGAACATAGCAACAGCTTCATGATGAATCTCTCATAGGGCAGCCTGACAGAGATTGGGATTGTCTCAGAAATCAGCCATCATGTACTGGAGTAACGAGTACACTACCCAGGCCTATGTTTTATTATATTGCTAATATTGTTATGGAGGAATCTATTCATCTGTTCCTCATGTGGCATTCTCATCGAATTCAGTGGCGCTGTGGACATGTGGAGGCGATATAGGGTTATTGGCTAAAGCACCAAAGAGCAGCATCTCAGCCTAATATCTAGACTTCTTTGTAGGTAACAGGCATTTTCTGCTCATCACTGCCTTCTTTCACAGCAGTTAAACCTTTTAAAAACATTAAAGCTTTTACAGCTGGATGTGAGACAGCCTTGATTAATCCTTTCCTATAGCAAGAGTTAATGTGCAAAGATAGCTGCATTCAGGGCTTTTAGAAAGTTCTAACCGTCTTCTTAGTTAAAGGCCTTTCTGAAATATGTCCTGTGACATCCAGCACAGAGAGAATACTAATGCCGCAGTACACAGGATAGTTTGCTAGACATTTTTAAAGGGTCTGATATCACTCTGAAGTTCACTTTTCTGTTTTGGAACAGGAAGCAGGGGCATGCAGGGGTGGGGGAGGAGGAGTCTGGAATGTCGACTCAAGTGTAGTTGAAAGGATGTGTCTATGATTTTTGCCCAAGAGCTTTCTGCTTCTTCACTGCACAAAAACACCCGACAGAACAAAACAAAACCAAATCAGTTTTTACCAGCCTCCAGGGTCTCTTACATGATATTCTGTAGAATATAAACTCTCACATTAAGCAGAAAATGATAACAAATGAAAAACTTGCCCTCTGGACCACAAAAATCTCTCTCCAGTATACACATGTAGTACAACAGACCAACAATGAATTACACAAGTCTCGTAGCATCCAAAGCAAGAATGCTGCTTACAACAGGACAATCCTTTCTGGATTCAATGTGCCTTATTCAAATTCCACATGTGATGGGTGAGCTGTGAGGCCACAGAACAACCAAATGGTGAAAGAGGCACCCAAAAATGACATGTGGGTCCCCAGTGTCGAATGGCAGGGGAAGGCCCACTTGTAAATCTTAATGTGCCCAGCCTCTTAAAAAGGGGGGAAAGGACACCAGATAGAAATTGTGACGTGCCCCATTTTGCCAAATGTAGCAGATGTTTCCTCAATGGTTACATAAGCACTCAGAAAAGAAAAGCACTTGATTCAGACTAAGAGATATGTGTGGTTTAATTGGGCATTAGCTACTTGCCCCCAGTCACACCCACCCTACAATCCCACTGTAGTCTGAGGACACCATCTAGCTCCAAGCAGGAGTAATTAGGAAGCAGTGTGCCTAAGGGATGTGAGTAGGAAAATGGATTGTAGATGGTAGAAACAACCTACACAAAAGGCCCATCAGAAAATGTGAACATATTACATCCATTATTTACGGGGGATGTTAATGTGACAACTCCTCAGGGAGCACAGAAGGAGCTGGCTACAGTTGGGAGACAATCCACTAGAGAGAGTAATATCCACTGAACGAGTATCAGAGGCCCAAACTCCACACTGAGGCTTTGTCTACATTAGCACTTTTGCCGGTCAGGGCTATTGGGGAAAAAAAAAACCAACCGACTGACAAAAGTTTCACTGACAGAAGTGCCCAGGTGGACAGTGCTACACTGGCAGGAGATGCTCTCCCGCTGACATAGCTACTGCCACTCATTAGGGGTGGTTTAATTATGCTGGTGGGAGAGCGGCATAGAGTGGCTACACTGGAAACCTTACAGCGTAAAGTTTGTAGTGTAGACAAAGCCTTAGTCACACCAGAGCAAACCCTGATTCCATGGGAGTGCCAAAATCTCTATTTTCATTATTTCATGGGCCTCTCTCATCATGGTGTGTAAACTCTGGGGGGAATCTAATCTGGCCCAGAGTGTCTTCTGGTTTCTTTTGATATTTGTGCTGTGCTTTTATGTTGGAGAGCTGACATAATGGCCAAATGGAAAATAAAAGACCTCCTGAAGGTCTGAAAGAAAATAAAAAACCTCCTGAAGGGCCCCCAGTGGCAATGGGTTGGTCAGCATGTGAGGCAGGATATTTGGACAGAAGCATGACTAGCCACAACCCCAGCACTGAGGGAAAGGGAGCTCAGCGAGCCCGAAGGGCACAGTGTCAGAATCGGAATGAGGCGCTTGGTCATGATAAACAACTGACAGACCTCCTTGCTCTCAGAAATAGGGATCAACTGTTATTGTTCTCAAGTTTCTATAGGGATGTTATAGTTCAGCACAAGTAAAGTTTGGGGGGTAGGGAAAGGGGAGACAATGCAAATCAATTATCTCCATCACTTTAAATGGCTGACTGGGGGAAGATCACTCAGGAAGGCATCCAGATTTTGAGAGGCAGCTAATCACCTCTCTTTCTCTCTCTTTTAATTCTGTCAAAGAAGGGCTAAATTAAGGAATGACAAATTGCAAAGCAGGATTGTATGCTCTCCTAAATCAAGCCATGAGATGAACTCTGATAATGTAGTCTGCGGGCCCCGAGAGCCAAAGCTAGGCAAAAATGTTTAATATGGTCAAATCCTTTAATCCGCATATCTGCTGATGCAGAAATGGAATATTTCTACCATTTATTACCAGAAACATTATTTTAAAATTCCATCAATGTAGCCAGAAGATCTTATGCAGCAAGGAGGATGGTGGAGGCCTGCATTTCCTTAGCAGGACCATTTTGATTCTAATTTATTTAGGCACAAAGCAATATATACAAATAAACAGCTCTATATTTCTTTAAAGAAGAAGAAAGTCTTATTTCATGAATCACTCTAGGCCTTTTTAGCTTCTTCTTCGCTATCCTATAAAGTTCAGTAAGTTGAATTGCCCTGGAAAGCTTAGAAATTAATCAGACATGCAATGAAAGAAAGAGCCTTCTCTTTCCCATAATACAGGAAAATTAAATATCATTAACCCGCTTCGGGCTAGTAGAGTGAAAATTGATCGATCCCTCCCTTTTCACACTGTCCCATATCACAAGCGCAACAAGGTCAGTTGATAAGGGCTATAAATATTTAACAAATAAAGGAAGTACTTCTATACAGACAGCCTATAGAATTTTCTATTAAAGGAGGACATCATGTAAAATGCCATGGCTGGATTTATAAAGCCTGGATTATTTTTTGATCAACCATATCTTCCAAGAGAAGGGGATGGGTTGGGGGACACCACCATGAGGAGATGGGATTGGAATAAGGTAGTTGTGATTAAATTTCATGCTTCAGGGCATAAAACAACAGGAATCAGGAAGGCTTTCCTCACATTGTCTTGCACATATTGTCTAGATTAGTTATTTGCAGCTAAAGGTACATCTTCCTCTGAAACATCAAGGGCTGGCCACAGCAGGATTGTGGACTTAAATGTATAATACTTATTACTTGCCTAGCAATTTATATCTTCAAAGTGCTGTTCAGATAGTAACTAAAGAATCCACAATGTACCCCAGTACAGTCAGGTTGCACAATTTCCCCCATTTTACAGATGGGAAAAACCATAGCACAATATTCTGCTTCAGGGCAATGTAGTAAGTTAGGGCAAGTCTATACTCCTGCAGGGATCAACAATCAGAGATCGATCCACCGGCGGTCAATTTAGTGAGTCTAGTAAAGACCCACCAAATAGACAGCAGATCACTCTCCAGTCGTTCCCTGTACTCTACCCCTGATGAAAAGAGTAAGGTAAGTCAATGGGAGATTATATCCCATTGACTCCCCAACGGTATAGACCCCGCAGTAACTAAGGTACATTGACTCCGGCTATGTTATTCATATAGTTGGGGTTGCGTAGCATAGGTCAATTTACTGTGGTAGTGTAGACATAGCCTATGAGTGGGGATTAAATTTACTGAGTTCTTGGCTCACAGTCCCAAGCCAAATCCACTAAACCATACTGCCTCTCACAGATAAACCGTTTGACCCGGTATAGCAAATCCTATTTTCCTAAGATTCTAGTGATAAAATGCTGCTTTGATTCATTCTCACAGCTCGTGAGTGTAGTAGATAGCAAAAGATGGACTGATCACAAGTAAAAAGTTAGTATTTATTAGCAGTTCATAACTATTATAATACAATATTCCCCACTCTGTTACTTAGATTTTTAACTCTTTGGGGGAGAGGAACTTTTTGTTCTCTGTTTGTGCAGTGCCTAACAGTGAGTCTTGGTCCATTACAAGCATTTCTAGGTGCTATAAACATACAAATAATAGTAAATAATCCCCACTGTTTCTTGTTTTACTTGCACCTAACCTCTTGGATTCTAAATTGGGATTTTCAGAAGTGCCAAGTCAGGAGAACCAGTGTCATTGACAATCAACAGGATTTGTGCTCCTAAGTCACTTAAAAAAAACCCCACCCTAAACTTTGGGGACAAAGATTGTATCTTTGTGCTTTTTACAATGGCAAACATGTTATTGTTGCTAAACACAGAATTACTAATAAGTAACAACTATAGTTAGAGATACAAGGATGGTGATGTAATATCTTTTATTGGACCAAATTCTGTTGGTGGGAGAGACAAGCTTTCAAGCTTACACTGAGCTCTTCTTCAGGTCTGGGAAAGGTATTATGTGCCATATCGCTAAATACCAGATGGAACAGATTGTTTAGCATAAGTAGTTAACACATATTTCAAGGAACCATTCAAAGTAGCCTGTTAACACCCCTTCAGTCATAGGGGGGAAAAGTAAGAGAGGTGAGGGGAACAACAGCTGTTCCTATCTATTCAGTCCATGATTTTCCCCTTACCTCCCTTACTTCCCACCCCGGGACAGAAGAAGTGTCAACAGGCCACTTCCCCTTGAATCGTCCCTTGAAACGTGGTAACTACTTATACTGAACAATCTGTTCCACCTTCTATTTAGCTGTGGCACTCTGAGGGCTTGTCTACACTACCATGTGGGGTCGAACCAAGATACGCAACTTAAGCTACGTGAATAGGGTAGCTGAAGTCGACGTACTTAGATCTATTTACTGTGGTGTCTTCACTGCGGTTAGTCAACAGCTGACGCTCTCCCGTCAACTCCGCTTGCGCTCCTCATTCTGGTGCAGTACCAGAGTCAATGGGAAAGCACTCAGCAGTCGATTTATCACATCTATACTAGACACGATACTGTACTAGACATGATAAATTGAGCCCCGTTGGATCGATCACTGCCCACCGATCTGGCAGATAGTGTAGACAAGCCTTGGGCATGTTTCCTTTGAAAATCTCTGACCCCTTCTTCTTGCACTGAATCCATTTCTCACAGATGTCTTTGATGGTGCTCACAGGTGATGAAACAAAATCCTTCACCCAAGAAAATAACTTTCTAATTTTCTTCACAAGCCAATGTTAAATCAGAAACATCCTGGTTCATTAAGGAACAAGACAGAGGCATTCGCTTCGGAGCCCCGAGATGAAGTATCCACATTCAGGGGGGAAGTACGTAATTTGCACAGATGTAGTGGGCAAACCAAATGACTAATTCATAAACGCACAATTGATTTTGATGAATCAATGCATTATGGAATTTAGCGGGGACTGCAGACATTTTATAGTCTGATCTATAGAAAAGGGAAACATGGAGAGCAATGTGGCAAGGTGCTGGCCAGGAGTGCCTGAGCCAGCCCTGCCGGCCCTTTAAGAGGGAGCAGAAGCCTGCAAACCTCCCTTGCAGAGAAGGCTAATCAGCCACCTGGGCTGCAGGGCAATTAGCCTGGAGGGATTGCACCTGGCGGCAGCCTCAGAGGGATAAAAGGCCTGCCAGGAAGCAAGCCCAGTGTGGTGGGGATGGTATAGAGTGGTGGTGGTGGTGGTTGGAGCTATTCAGAGCTGTGTTGGTATTGAAGCTGGACTATATAGAGTCTGTAGAGCTGGGAGCTGTAGAGCTGTAAGTTGAAGAACTGTACAAAGCTGTATATATTGGTGGTGGGGTCTTGCACTGTGAATTAAAGAGCACTGTTTGAAACAAAGAAGGGTTTTCCTGCCTGTTCCTGAGAGGGGTGAGAGAGCGATCTGTCACAGCAAATAGAAGAATGTGATCAGTTCCACTTTGATTTTTGAGAGAGTGAGAGAGAACACCCCTTTTTCTGTTCCAAACATTTCTAAGGTAAGAGTAGTTGCTTTTTTTTTTTTTTGTCCAAAAGATGGCTTCACTCCTTCAGCAAATGATACATCTCCCACATGTATACTTCACAAGGGCCTGATGCGACAAACTTTACTCTCAGGTGTAGTCCCATGAAGTCAATAAGGCTACTTACTTTAGTATGAGCTAAAGGCAGGATATCTGCCCTTTCTGGTGCAAAATAAAAGATTTTATATAAATAAAAATATCTACTATCAACAGTGAAGAAATTCTTAGAAAAAATATGGTTGTTTTGTTAACACATTATCTTTATCATGCTATTAAATTCTAACTTAAGGTGGTTAAAGGGAATTAGCTAAAATAAAAATACAATTGCTTTCTCTTTTAATGAAGAAACCTTCATTTTACAACAGGCAAGGGCGAAACTGATGCACAAGAGATGTCACCTCTTGGGGTAAAAAATATGTGTGACAGTCTTCGCTTCCCATATAATATTGTTACATATAAGTGGATAAGAAACTCAAATACTTCACCTATTTTATTTTTAAAACACTTATTGTCTATCAAATATCATATTATGCATTTTTATTATGCTGTTATCACGAGCAATGCTGAAACAGCACATTGTTAAAGCTAATTCAAAATGCTTTCTCCACTGGCATCTGCATACATTTCTCTGTACATTAGGATGGGGAAAGTTTATGGTGAGTGACTGACTCCAAGGCTGATTTAACATTTGCTATCAGACAGGAAATGCACATTCACAAATACACTGAGACTAGTCAATTATCGCTGTTTTCTATTCCCAAGGCCCCCTCTCCGTAAAGAAAACTATTTACATTTCCCATCAGATTGATACACAAACTAGTAGTAAACAAAGCATGACTCTGCATTGCATTTCCCAGAGTGCCTTCCATATGGGAAGTCATTAGTTTTGGTCTTTTGGGGACAGATTTATCAAAAGAGACATTTTCCTCCAAGCCTAGTTTTACTATTAGACCTGCATGTAGATCTTCATGAACCAGCCAGATTTTTGACCAGCTGCCGGAATGCTTATCTCTACTGACTGTGAGCAAGATTTTATGCAGACTTGGCAATCACGGTCTCCTGTTGCGAAAGACAACACGGTCAAGAAAGAAAATTACTCTCCCGTCTATACGATAATAGTGATTTACAACTAAGAAAGATGGTTTAACAATTGTGTGCACATATTTCAAAAACTGCCCTTTGATAGCCTCTCAGTTATTCAATAGGGAGATTTGAATGGAATCAAATGGAGTCATGGAGAAACTGCATGCAATAAAAATGTAATTATTTTCTTATTCCTAGGCTGCCTGCAGGTGACTGCAGTAATAAAAGCCCAATAAGGAACCTGACTGACATGCATGGAATAGAAAGATTTCCAGACAATTCTGATCCCTGGAAGGAGGGGCCTGTTTAGAAGTGATGACATGCTATGGTAGCTGAGACTTGGAGTTGAACAAAGAAAAAAATGAACCCCAAAATTGACTCTTTCTATACTCCTTTTATTTATTTTCTAATAAAACTACCCAGAACTGTGATTTAAGGATATCTTTGGGCTCCAGAAGCATCCTAACAACCATATTGAAGCAATCTGGCCGTGAACCTCAAAACTAAACATAGGCAAATAAAAATCTTGGGGTATCTCATGCTTCTTAAAATACTCAGGGGTGCATTCACCACTCAGCAAGTATACAGAATTCCCAGATCAATGAGCTGTAAGCACACAGACCAAAAGGAGAACCTCTCGTTCAACTGTTGATTTTAAAAGACGGTTGTTTTTCACTTTGCACCCAGCAGTGAAGGGGGATGTGGATGGTTTCTAATGCAATGAAATGCCCACGGTTCTGCCTCAGGGGAGGAAAGGTCTGTGCAGAAGGATGCATGGGGGACCCTGTAGTACATCACACTGGACTAACTCTGCCTTCGACAGCACTAGAATTTGGATGAGCATAAAAGGGATAGAATTGCAGCCAGTGGGTTCACAATTACAAGCATACAGGAGCTATAAAAGCCAATACAGGAGATGGAAAGGGGCCATAGAGGGGCTGGCTGGCTTTTCTGCGCCCATAGAGCATTCTCGTTCCCCCTTCATCCCCACATATGTTATAAGCAACTGAAAACAAGGATTTGGAAATAAATACAGCCTCTGTCTTAACTATAGCACTGCTTAGCACCAATGCTATGTTAACTAGTGAACCATGGTGGGAAGAGTCACCATATGGCACCCAAATCCTAACCCAAAATAAGAGATCCAAAAAGTTTAAGCATAAATCTTATTGAATAAAGTAAATCTAACAACTTTGGTTATATCAGCTGAAATCTGAGTTGTTAAAGTATTTGAATTCAGAATTTAAAAGTCACAGTTTGGAGAAACACCAGAGTAAAATTAATTAAAGTTAGATCATACCTTGGACTGCACCTTGCACAGGGGACTAAGATCTCCTCTTACAGCTCTGTGCAATCTACCCAGACCTGGGGTCCAGACATATCACTCCACCATAAGGATGGAGGGGTGCCAGGGCCAAATTTCCAGCTCCACTCAGGGGCCAAAGCCTGTGAGTCCCAATCCCTCCCCTTGTTCATGTGGCCCCTCAGTGCCTGAATGAAATGTAATGGCCTGGAATACACAGGAGGTCTGGCTAGATGATCTAACGGTCCCTTCTAACCTTAAACTCTATAAATTATAAAACTATAAAGTGAATCACGTAGCTGAAGTTTGCGTATCTGCAGCCGACTTACCGTCCGTCCTCACGGCAGCGGCGCGCTCCCCCGTCGACTCCAGCTTGCGCCTCCCGGCAAGCTGCAGTTCCGGAGTCAACGGGGGCGCCGCGAGCGATCGATTTCTCGCATCTTCATAAGACACGAGAAATCGATTGCCAGAAGATCGATGGCTACCCACCTATTCGGCGGGTAGTGAAGACCTACCCATAGTTTAAGAACTAAGCTTCTGAGAGTGAGATGAAAAAAGGATTCATTGGGTAAAGGATGAACAGAGGGCTTGCTAAATCAATGGGAGCTGTAAGAGCTGGACACCACTCAGGATCGGGTCCATAAATAGGAAAGATGTATTGTAGGTGTTTTAATGAAGTGATGATGTAGATTCTGAGCACCAGACTAAAGACAAGTTGATCGGTAATTGGATAGACTGATCTCTTTCTTAGCCTGCCGATTATTCTATACTTCCTTGGTTAGCTTGACCCCAGTTTGATGTTTAAGTCTCTGTCCCAGATGTCTTTGTTGACCTCAGAGCAGCTAGGCAGGAATACAGAAATCAAACCAAAATAAAATCAATCCCTTCATTAAACAATAGCTTTTCATGACGCTACTATAAACAAGAGGGAAACACACTCTTTGGATTAATTATAGCTCATTTCTGCATGGCAGCACTTTAATACAGCTCAAGGGTTTAGGATAGCCTACATTCACTTTTGCTTTTCATCAGAAATCAAGGCAAAGGACCTGATTCTGATCTGATGTATTCCAAGAGAAGTCAGGGGTAGGTCCACTGAAGTTAATGGACTTACTCTGAAGATTCTGCTTCGCTGGGACGATGTAAGCTTTTAAAATGGAGGTCTCGGCTATTGCTGCAAGACTTCGGGGCAGATTTGCTCCTCATTATCTGCACCCTGATCCATCCAGGAAAAGAACTAGAAGCTCAAGTTGTTCTGTTCCATGGCTCCTCACTCTCTTCAGGAAAACAGTCTTTAAGGCAGATCCATCTTTGGAGCCACTAGCTGTTTTAATGGAATTCTCTAACTCTTTTCCTGGAGAGGAAGGCGCTCAACAGCCAGGCCGGTCTAGATCAGTATAGTCACGCCATCAGTTCCACCAGCCACAGGTTGGATAATAAGGTTTGGAATTCTGGACAAGTTCCAGAAGAGTGGAAGAAACTTAATGTTATACCACTGTTTTATAAAAGGGTAAGCTAGATGCCTGGAAAGATAATGGAGAGGCTAATGCAAGACTTGATTAATGAAAACTTAAATGACAGTAAAATAATTAATGCCAATAAACCTGGGTTTATGGAAAATAGATCCTGTTAAACTAACCTGATATCTTTTTTGATTTCAAGTGTCGTTGAAAAGGTAATACTTCTTAGTACTACATAACATTATTATTTAAAAAACTAGAATGTAAAATGAACATGGCACACATTAAATGGATTAAAAACGAGCTAGCAGATGGGTCTCAAAGTGTAACTGTAAATCGCAAATCATCATCAAGTGTGTTACTACTGGAGTCCCACAGGGATCATTTCTTGACCCTTTGCAATTTAATATTTTTGTTAATGACTTGGCAGAAAACAACCTGGGAAGCATTGTCTTCGAAAAAGAGTAGGGGGTTGTGACAGAATCAGCTGAACATCAGGTCCCCGTGTAAACTGTGGCCAAAGGGCCTACTGCAATCTTTGGATGCTTAAATGGGGGAACCTGCAGTAGGAGTAGAGAGGATATTTTATCCCTTTATTTGGCACTGGTGTGATCCCTACTGGAATACCCTGTGCAGTTTTGATGTCCACAGTTGAAGAATGATGTGGATAAATTGGAGAGGGTTCATAGAAGAACCACGGCAATAATTAAAGGATTAGAAAATGTGCCTTATAGTGCTAAACTCAAGGAGCTCTATCTATTTAGCTTAACAAAGAGGTTAAGGGATGACTTGATCACGGTTTATAAGTACCTACAAGGGGAACAAATATTTGGTAAGGGGCACTTCAATCTAGCAGACAAAGGTCTAACACAATCCGAAGGCCGGAAGCTGAAGCTCGACAAATTCAGATTAGAAATAAGGTGTATATTTGTAATGGTGAGAGTAATTAGCCATTGGACGAATTTACCAAGGGTTGTGGTAGATTCTCCATCGCTGGCAATTTCTAAATTAAGATTGGATCTTCGTCTAAGAGATCTGCTCTAGGAGTTATTTTGGGGAAGTTTTACGGCTTGCGTTATTCAGGCGATATAATGAGGTGGTTCCTTCTCGCTTTGGAGTCGGTGAATCTATGCAGTATTAAAAGACTAGTTTGAAATTAGAAACAGGCCCAAAGTCAGTGACTGACAGAAGAAGTAAAAGCAGCTGTGATTTTGAAGTTAATGAATTGTTTTTGGTAACCATTTTCTAATAAAAGACATTCAGTTCAGTCAATCTGTCGCCATTCCGAGTTTGTCATTTTACCACTGTCATGTTATTAGATACTATAAAGCAGACGAGAACAAGTTGCGTGAACTAAAATAAGTGCAAGTTTAAAGAGTAAATTAGATCACAAATTTGTATATCAGGTTAGTAAGTGAAAGACAAAATTATGTCAAGGTTGAAGGAATTACAATTTGAATTTTAACCAGAACAGCATATTTGCAGCATATTTCCTGATGAATATTTTATTTTTAATAACCTTCCTATCACATTCACTCAAAAGTCTTTCGAAGGATGGATCAGTAAGCAAATCTGAAATAAAAATAGTGTTCTGAAAAATGAAAAACAAAAAACCCTTCAGCATTCAAACACCCTTGTGAATAGGCAAAAGGAACAAAGAAAACTTAGAATAAAAAGAGAAGAAGAAATAGGATGACTAAATAAGGGAGACTTATTTGATAGATACAAATTGTGCATCTTCTCTTCATAATTCTGGCTGCTTAAAAATGTCATGCCATATGCAGATTTTCCTGACTGCACATCCCTTACTGAATGCATACGAGTTCAGCCTCAATACCAAACTCAAACTGAAACCTTACACGTCAACATAAACCAGAGGATTGGCTACAGAACATTAGGTGTATCGGTGTGATTTTGACAAAACCAGTGTCTTCAGAGCAGTATGTGGTGCAATGCTCTGGTATATTTAGGAACTCCCTCTTCCATTTTACAAAGGGTAATGTCCATTTTCACCTTCAAAAAGGGTAAGTAATTATAAATACATTCCTTATACTCATGATATTTTAAGCTACTAATTGTTGCCCATGGGAGAGAGTTTAATTATTTCTGATGAATAGCCATGCATGGAATCAGGAGAACATGACAGGAAGAGTGCAGAAACTGCGTTCTAGCGCTTAATTGTGTGGCTAGCTTGCCTTTCCATCCTGAAAAATCCGGCATTGATTTTTCCCCCCTCCCAAATGATTTCACAAGATAGTCAGTTTAGCAATACAAAGTGCATCCAATTCGAAAAGCATCACGACTCCTTTGGCCAGGGCACCTACGATTTCCTATCACAAATAAGCAAATCAAAATGTAGATTGCTGTGTAACTCCGCAGCGGGGTAGTTCGGGCTTGTCAGTTTGACACTGGTTTGAACAGACAAGGGCATTCAGTGACAGCTGCCTCTCAACCCTCATGCAGAACACACTCACAGCTGAAATGGAACAGACAATGCAATTCAAAATATCAAGGCTTTATGACCTTTAGTAAGTAGAAATGCTAGTATATACGGATACATCTAGAAACAGGAATTGCCATAGCACATCAAACCAGCAATCCATCTAGTTTAGCAGTCTTTCTGTGGCAGCAGTCAGGAACGAGGGCTTCTGAGGAAGTGCAAAGTTGACACGTCTGGAATAACTTGTTCATAAATTTCTTCTTAGTCCCCATCTACTACGGTTTGCCTTATGACCTGCAGCATCAGGGTTTATAATCCTAACTTTTAAAAAATTCTATTTAATTTCGCTTTGGATGTTCTTAATACCCAGATACATTTCGAACACTGAATTTTAGTTTGGCGATATCCATTTACAAAAGCCAATATTAAATGATCATTTTAACACATATTTGTCCAAAGTATTTGCTGTTAGTATTGATTGCTCCAGTAGCTGAACTGCAAGATCTCTGATGAATTACCTGGACTCACTATACAATCTATCTATGAGAAAAATTATGAGGCAATCTGTAGGAGATGATGCTGCAGTCAGACCTCCTCTATGGGAGGTTTGTGTGTGTATAAATTGCATTACTGGGCTTGCATATGTGGATGTATATCTGATACTAGACTCTGAGACGGTAGTATAGTAGCAGATTTTCTTTAGAAGAAATCAAAGAAACAGAAGAAATACACCTCGGGACTCATATGTCTATCAGTTTCATAATCTTGCTCTAGAAAATTGTACATTTCGCAAACGTTTCTTACACTCTCCCGTAGCAACCATAAAAATAAAACAAAAAGCAAATGCCATATATTCTTACATGCCTTTGTATCATCATCCTACAACCAGTTACTCCTCAGAAATGTTTTATGATGCTTTTTTTTTCCATTTTGAGAATGATTGTTCCTGAATTATGATAAAAAGATGAAAATGGGAGAATTGTGAAATAATGTGGAGCAACAGAATTTGTCTTGTCAGTCTAAAATCCTAAGAAAATGTGTGTGAGGTATGGTAATATATGGTATTTTATCAGAAAATTTTGCAGCATTACTAAAGGCCTAATCCTAAAAGCACTCAGGGGGAGTCCAGAGCCTAGCTGAGTGTCAGGGACCAAGCTCAGAGCAGATGTGCAGGGATTCCGTTCCTCCTCTCCCCCTAGAGTTGCCAGGGGTCCAGTTTTTGAGCAGAACACCCAGTCAAAAAGGGACCCTGGTAGCTCTGGTCGGCACCATCAACTGGGCCATTAAAAGTCCAGTCAGCAGCACAGCGGGGGCCCGAGGCTAAAGCAGGCTCCCTGCCGGCCCTAGCTCTGCATGGCTCCCAGAAATGGCTGCCAAGTGCCTGCAGCCCCTAGATGCATGGGCGGCCAGGAAGGCTCCAGTGCTGCCCTCACCCTGAGGGCCGACTCCACAGCTCCCACTGGCTGGAAACCACAACCAATGGGAGCTGCGGGGGCGGCACCTGCGGGCAGGAGGGCAGCGTGTGGAACCTTCCTGGCTGCCCATGAGTCTAGGTGTTGCAGGGACTTGGCGATCACTTCCCGGGAGCTGCCGTAAGTGTCTCCAGGAGCCAGCACCCGTAAGCCTCTCCTGCCTCAGCTCCGTGTCCCCTCCTGTGCCCAAACTCCTTCCCAGAGACCGCAACCCCCCCCCCCAACATCCTACCCTAGCTCCCTCCAGAGCCCACATCCTCATCCAGAGCCCAAGCCCCTGCCCCAGCCTGGTGAAGGTGAATTAGGGAGGCGGAGAGGGAGCAACAGAGGGAGGGGGGATGGAGTAAGTAGGGCAGAGCAGGAGCAGGGTGTGTTTTGTGTGATTAGAAAGTTGGCGCTCCTACATACACACAGCTTGGAGCACGGCCTCTGAAGAACAGCACTTTGTGGAAGCTACTCCAGACCAATGGCTAGAGTAGCCTCTGCAGGCCCTTACATGTCCTACCTGTAGAGTCGGAGCATGCTGGAAGATGCACACAACAGCAGATCCTCCTGCCCTTTTTTCAGCTCCTCCAGCCCACTGCTAAGGGGAGCTCCATAGCCACGGAGGATGGGACTGGAGGTAGGACAAGAAGAAATGGGCTTAATCTGTTGCTAGGGCAACTTAGGGTAGGTAGTAGGGAAAACTTTCTAACTCTGAAGATGGTTAAGCACTGGAACAGTCTTCTAAGAAGTGGAATCCCCGACATAGGAGGCAAACACCTGTCAAGGATGGTCTAGGTATACTTGGACCTGCCTCAGTGCAGAGGGCTGGTCTAGATGACCTCTTGAGGTCTCTTGCAGTCCTCGTTTCTATTATTCCATAAACAAATAGTAAACCATGCTAAAAAGGATATTCTTTAAAAGTACCCTTTGATGGGAGTTCCATCAAACATGGTCTGTTTCAGGATTAGATCAAAAACAGTTTTTGGATTCATGCTTACATCATGTGTACATCGGTTAGTACCTCAAAGGTACTGAAGCATAAGAAGCAAGTGAGGGGGCAATATCAAGTGACATTTTCTAGCAAATAACATACACAAGAAATATACATACTGTAACTAATCTGTAAGACGGGGGTGGCAACCTATTAGAAGTGGTGTGCCAAGTCTTCATTTATTCACTCTAATTTAACGTTTTGTGTGCCAGTAATACATCATAACGTTTTTAGATCTCTTTCTATATGTCTATAATATAGAACTAAACTATTGTTGTATGTAAAGTAAATAAGGTTTTTAAAATGTTTAAGAAGCTTCATTTAAAATTAAATTAAAATGCAGAGCCTCCCCCGGACTGGTGGCCAGGACCTGGGCAGTGTGAGTGCCACTGAAAATCAGCTCACGTGCTGCCTTTGGCACCCATGCCATAAGTTGTCTACCCCTTCTGTAAGCCATCTAAAGGATAAAAATCAGAACCTACTGCTTCAATAGTACAAGTATCTTTCAGATGAGTTAAGGGAGAACCTTCATATGCCCTATACTGCTAACAGCCAATGACACTTAGCTGTGAAGTTCTGATTCCACCTACACATCAACCAGTTGATTACAACACAAATTAAAGTTTGCTCTAAAGGTTTCAATAACCTACAACCTCTGCCTTCAAACTCCCTCCTACACACCTCAAAATGTTAATAAACATAATTATAGCCTAATCTGTAGTGAAATTCTACACCTTTTTACTATGAAACTTCAACTGAAAAGCCATTGCATGGGGAAACTGTGCTAATTCCTCGTAGGTAGCACTTCTCACAAATCCAGTGAGAACCAGATATAGAAAAGAGAGGAGAAGATGAAGTTTAAGCCTCCTTTGTTTGTAAACTCAGTTCTGCAATGAACCTAATCCATCTCCACTGATGGTAAACTCAAGGGAGGGAAATCCAGGCTGACACAGAAAACGTGCTGAACTCAGGCTGATCCAATCATGCTAAAATATTCACAAACCTTCATTTGAATTCCAAATAGATGGTCAAATAGAAAGCGCTGCTATGCCAGGCACATTTCAGCTCACATAACAGTTTAGCAATTGAGTATCCTTTATAGGAATTCCCACATTTGTGCACAGACAAGAATATTCATGCTCAAACAAGAGCCGTGCTTGTATGATACTCATCACTCCTAAAATGCCACGTGTTACTCTTCTTTTAGATTTACAGTCTTTGGGGCATGGATCTTCCACTGGATTTAGGCACTACCAAAATTTAAATCTTTAACAATAATAATAAGTTCTGAAAGTTCCTGTCCTCTCCTCAGGGAGTAAAAAGCATTACTCTTGGGCTTCAGCAACCAGTTTCATACAAAATGGACAGTTCAAAAACATCCTATAGGCCAAAACTTGTTTGCATGTACTATTTGCCAAATACATGTAAACAATTAATGCAGTCACAAAAATCAAGATTAGATCACAAAATTTACCAAGAGGGGGAAAAAAGGGCTCAATTTTTAAAATGACCAATATGACCAGCTCTAAATTAGAGAAATTCTCCAAGAATAACCTTATCCCCTTCTAGGGAAAATCTGGGATGGAATTTGTCAATATTTGCCACCATGTTTCCTCAGTTTAGACAATATGTTATTTCTTGCTTTGTTCATATTCTTGTCAGAGAATATACCTGAAGCGCCAGCTCTTTGTGCTACTCTACAGACGATTCCTATTGCCCCGATACTTGGTTAAACATTTTGCAACCCTCTGATGAAAGGGGCTGTGACAGTACAAAGTAGATGGAGTGTTAATTATTGTTTCTTGGCTCTAGGAAACCAGTGTGTTCATTAGCATGAGGCCCTCAGTAGAGAACAAGAGGATCTGGATTCTGTTCTCTCTCTCTTTCTCTCCAACCATCTGTAACTAAAAATAATTGCTTCGAGTTCTTTGAAGTTCAATCTGCACCAACAATCACCCTGACCTATTATTTCATTTTATCCTTATCCTTCTCTCCCACAAAAAAGGATCTTTGTCAAACCTTCGCTATCATAAGCCTTACTTAATAAGGAACCTGTTTCACTAAAATCTTCCAATCCATAAAAAGGGGGGGGGGGGGGTTCATTGCAACCCAATGAAAAAAAAAACCAAACCAAAATATTGTCATGCTGCTTTTGATCGCTTCCCCCCGCCCTCTATTTCATTCTTCATATTCCAAAATCCTTCAGATGTTGCGTTACAATGCTCATCAGTTCAGAGACGACCAAAGACAGGGCAGATCACATATGAATAAGATTTCTGTGAAAAATTCAGTCAGGAGAGCTGGAAACCTGCATGTGAAAAGCCTCAAGTTTTGCTCTTCCTCCTCCTCCTCTTCATTCCTTTGTCGTGAATCAATTAGCTGGAGTATTCATCTCCTGGTTTACATTTTGTTTAGTTTTAGAGCATAGCAAACCCAGCTCAAACTATCGATTTTCATTGTTTCAGAGAAACAGGGAATTTAGAGAAGGAAAAAGACCATTCACCTGCCAATGCAAGATTTATTCCTTACAGTATATATTATAATATTTTCTCTAGTCTGGCTACTAAATTTCCCTGTGATATGGCTCGTGCTGTCCTCATGCAGCACAAAGTTGAATTTACTTTTCTCATTGGCATACCTTATTACAAACACATGTCTGATTTCCTTCCTTCTGTCACACTTAGGGGCTGATCTACACTAAAGATCTAGGCTGGTTTTGCTATACCACTAAGGGCTGTGAAAAATGTTACACCCAGCACAATATAATTAAACCAATCTAAGCTCCCAGTATAGACACTGCTATGGTAATGGAAGAATTCTTCCACTGACCTAGCTACCACCTCTCGGAAATGTGGATTTACTATAGTGATGGATGAACCCCATCCGTCGCTGTAGCGTCCACACTACAGTCGTACAACGGCAGTGATCTAGTTCTGCTGTAGCATTTCTAGTGTAGATATACCCACAGCATGCAGACTTCCAAATTGAATCTCATTTTGTTACTTTTTTGCCCATGTTTCTTATCATTTCATATTTTTGCTAGTGGGGAAGAGATCTGTTGGATGGGTTGTGGGGAAAGGGGCACACAGTTACACAGGGGGTGGCTGGGTCCAGAAATTGGAAGGTTTTGGAAGGAAATTATTAAAGAGATTAATCTTATAACACAGTGCCAGCTTTCTAAAGAGTCCCTGATCTGCTTACAGTTGAGATATTTTGTATAATGTACATTATTATGAGCATAGGAATTTGGCAATGGGCCCTGGAGACAAAGGATCTACATTTTAAATAAAACAACAAAGTATTTCTCTTTTTTATTGTTAGTAGCAAGATTTTGTATTGCACTTTATTGGAAAAATGTGACTTCTCCTATGGGACTGTGGTATAGTAAAATATGGATTGTCCTTGTAGTGGAAATTTTTGTACACCAAGTATGTATACAAGAGACAAAAAGAGAGGATGGGTATTTAGAAATTTGGTCACCCTTTTTCAGAAGTGGCTCCTCAACCAGCAAGCTGCAATCTTTAGCCAGATTCTTTGAGTGGTAACTTGTACCTGAACAAGTAATGTACAATGTAGAACGTTAATGTTTTGTTGCAAGGCCTGTTCTACACTAGAATTTTAAATCAGCATAAATAGGTCTTTTGAGGGGGATGAAAAATCCACATCCCTGAGAGGTGTAGCTATACCAACCTAATCTCCAGGGTAGACAGTGCTAGGTTAATGGAAAAATTCTGTTGACCTAGTTACCGCCTCTCGGGGAGGCAGATTACCTATGCCGACAAGAGAATTGCTCCTGTCAGTGGAGGTAAAGTCTACACTGAAATGCTGCAGCAGCACCTCTGTAGCATTTAAAGTACAGA
Organism: Sternotherus odoratus; assembly: GCA_032164245.1. Taxonomy (NCBI): domain Eukaryota; kingdom Metazoa; phylum Chordata; order Testudines; family Kinosternidae; genus Sternotherus; species Sternotherus odoratus. Next base: position 80,303,239 of record JAVMKO010000008.1, on the reverse strand, counting down.
CAAGTCCTACATTTACCTTAATAAAAAGTTTAAAATAGTATCTCTGATCTCTTTCTTGGAAGTCTTCTTGGAAGTTTGAAGAGGTCATTCATTTGTAGATTACTTCCTTTTCTAGCTCAATTAATGAAGAGGTTAAATAAGACTGGTCTTAATCTCTCTCCCTGTAAACCGCACCAGACACCTCTTCTTAATGCAATACTTTGCGAACCATCGGTCTACTTTTGCTTACAGTCTCTTAACCAGATCTCATATTGCTACCCTAGCCAAACGGATTTGTCAAGTTGATTTCATGAAACAATATCAAGTACTTTACAAAATAAGTTATACTTTTGTAGCAGAAGAGAATATAAGTGTGTGATTGTTTTTAAAAGAAATATTATTTCATAAACCCATGTTGCTTATTGAACTTAGTTCCATTAGCTTCTATACATTCAATGACTTAATCTCCTTTGTCTTACAGTTGATCGAAGATACTTTTCAAATGGGTAGCTGCCAGGAATATTCCACTTTCCTTTTCTTAAAAAATGGATAGGACATTTGCTTCTCTTCCATCTCCTAATAACTACATACTTTTTAATGGTGTGGGGGGAGGGGCATATTTTTGTGAGACACAGTAGCTTTGGTAAAGAATCCCCTGAATGAAGTTCATTCCTCTGCAGATGGCCAGCAAAAGGTCTACGCTTCATTTAGTATTTATCTAAACTAGGGGGACAAAGGTGTATTTTTAAAATCAAATTAGCTAAATTAAGCTAGTTTAACTCAATTGAAACTACCACTTAACACTAATGTAGACAAAGCCTAACATGTTTAGCTCTTCCCTTGGCTTTATCTTGATCAGTTTAGATGTGTGAAAGTACAATTGCTTTGTCTTGGCTGGAGTTTTAGGAAGTGTGAATTAGATTAAGCTAGGTAACTCAATCTAACATTACACCTTTAAATTCTAGTCTAGACAAGGCTTGTGCAGGTGGCCCACTGCAAAGCTGTGAATTCAACCTCTTATGGCCGGTGAATCATATTATCCATAGTTGCTCATCTCCTATTGCTTTTTCCTGGTCCACATGTATATTTTTAAAAGGATTTCAGGGTCTATGGGTTATCATTAAATTCACCTCCCTCCTCCATTAACAAAGCTACTCTCCCTCTAGAACTTACTTTCTCCTGATATACTGTATTTCTAGAAAAGACTTCTCATCCCCGTTTTTGCTGATGTCAACTCCCCCTTGCTGCCCTTATCGTACCTCTGAGAGTCTCATCTGACTGTATATTGCTGGGTCACAACCTGGTCTATTTCCAGTACAATTTTTTTAACCTCAAGTGTCTGAACAGTCGCTCTTTAAGCCATACAGGCTGTTGATTGGTCCTTCCATTCATTGCCCCCTACTAGTGACATTTCTTAATTCTCCAAAATGTAGCATCTTGAAATCTCACCCACTTGCTGTTGATGCATTCTGTAAACCCACTCCTTTCTAGGCTGAATTCATGCAGCTTTTATCTCTAGTTTTCATTTCCCTCTTTTTTTCGTGGTTGAGCCAGCCACATCTTGTACAATTTCCCCAGCTGTATCTACAAAGGCACTGAACGTGATACAGATAGCGCATAGTCTGTCATAGCTATTAACCCATTATCTTGTAAGTGGCTTCTCTATCGCTTGCTTCAGGGATCCCTCCCATCCTTTCACTGAGCTTTTGTCTCCCGGCTCCACCCCTCTTTAGGCCGATAAATGGGATGCAATATATACTATATTTAATAATTACTTACACAATGTTGGAAAAACCCACTGGGCTTAGCAAACAAGTTCATTGAGCCTATAGTGGAATCAAATGTAAATATAAACACAAAAGAACTGAATGGGAGTATGAAGACTTTAAAATGCTGGGATGAGAATCCTGGTAACTACAGTAGTAGTCATCTAAGGCATGTGATTCTTACCAGTCGTTTCCCTAAGCACTATGCACAACACTAGCTATTCCCCCCTCCCCAACCCTACCCCGATAATTGCTCTTATTTGGATAAAAGTCTCAGTTTTGGCCCTTCTCTGGTATACAGTGAAGAGAAGCAATGAAGAGAAGACCTTGAAATGAAAGGATGGTTATCTACATCACAGTAGTGAACCTCTCAGCACATACTTTGGGGATAGGGAAGCTACAGCCAGATGACATTACTGTATGATGTTCATTTAAAAAACTGCTTGTACTGTGTGGCCTATTGCAATCATGATAGCTTTCAACAAATAACTACTCTGCTGACTGTAAAGAAATAATGCCTAAATTCCTTTGGTGACCTTTTTAAACTTTAGCTGTGTGGCTAGTGCTTGCCACTGGTTCAAATAAGCTTGTAGCATCTATCCTCTCTGTTCCTTTCAGGGTTTTGTACACTTCAGTGAGGTCCTCTCAATCTCCTCCCCTCCCTGCTCAAAGGATACAGTCCTAGTTTCTGTACATTTTTGAATATTTATAATGAGGCCTAGCTGAGCAGGGTCACCTGTCCTTATGATGCATTACCAAGCCCATTAACTTGGCACAAAGTTGCAGACAGTTTTGGACTTCACAAACACTCAGACAGAGACCAGTTATCCACTATAGATTTATTGCTTAGTGCGTGCAAGATATACCCCTTGAAGTCTTGATGGGCATCAGCCTATCCTCCAGCAATTATTGATACCAATTAGCATCTACACCTTCCATAAGAGATAGCAACAACATAATCAATTGACTATTCCTCCAATCAGTGGCGGAGCTAAGTAAGAGTCTTTTTTTTAAAAAAAAGAGAACTTGCTTTCAAATCAGTCTGGAACCATTCTACTGCACTTGAATAGTGCACAAAACCAGGGTCCCCAGTAGTTACTCTTCCAGTCTATAATCTGTCCCAAATCTCCCACTGCAATCAATGAAGTTCTCTCAGGTCTATTCTGGTAGTTAATGCTGAACAAAAATGATTTTACTCTACAGTTCATCCAACTCATAGCTAGTATGGGAGTGCTATCCCGGCTTAAGGCCAGTCTGTCCTTCCCCCTTGTGTGTGGGTACAATGGAAAATAGAGTGAAAGGTGACATCCACATCTCCTGTGCTCCCCTTGCAAGAATCAGGGACAATATCTGTTTCAGGAGAGCATGGGAAATGTTTTGGCTGGTTACCACATCCTTACTGTTAAGTAGCAAACCAATGTAAAGAACAGTCTCTAATGTCTTAATTACTCCATTTCTAAAGGAAGATACTCAAATTTGAACAGAGTTATGGATTTAGGAATTTAGCTGTACAGCTGACGATGCCGGCTGCAAACTGTGAACCTGCCCAGGTACACCAGCACTGAAGATGTGTTCCATTTGCATTTCAATACATACCAGAGCAAACTGCATGTAATAAGCTTCACATTAAAGTTATCAGGGGTTATTCAAAGGTCAGGCCCAAGATCTTGTACCTCAGGGTAAAGGAACTTCATGCATTCTAATGGCGAACTTTTGAATCATTCAGATCCAAAGGCTGGGTACTTACAGGGTAATTTTTCCATGGACTTTAGTATAAAGAATACTAATAAACCACAGTAAGAGGTTAACTGTGTTCTACCACCATTTCACAAATGCCACTTTTCCCACTGCAGAAATACGATCTTTACATCTCTCTTTAAAAATTGTGCCATAAAGCGGAAATCCCTCAGGGTCCTTTTATTTACCCATACCATGTTCACTATCAACTGAGCAATTTACAAAAAAACTCAGTGAAGCCAGAAACGTAGGGGCCTAGGCACTTTAGAAAAATCCCACCAGATGCCTTCCTGCCTCTTAAGGTACCTAAATACCTTCAAAAATCTGACCCGAGTGCTTAACAATCCTCTGTAAGGTAGAGGAGTGTCCCCTTTTAAAGATAGTAACTGGTTCACAAAGATGGTAAATGCCCAAGGTCACACAGGAAGTCTGTGGTAGTAGTAGGGAATCTAGGTCTTTCAAATCCTCAACTAGTGACCAAACCACTCAACCAACCTTATGGCTGTATCCATCTGTCCACACCCACCATTTTTCTCCTTTCAGGGATTGAGAGTGTTTGCCGTACAGCACACCCAGGCCATGTCAGCCTGAGGGAGAGATTAGTTTCAGAACCTAAATTGAGGGTGAGTCTCTACTTAAACCACTTCAGTGTAGATGCTTACTACAGTGACTGAAGGGAGTCTCCTGACACTGTAGTTCATCCTCCTCCCCCCCAAGAGGTAGTAGCTAGGTTGATAGAAGAATTCTTCTGTCAATCTAGCACTGGGGTTAGTTTAGCATAGCTACATTTCTCTGGGAGTGTGGATTTTCACACTCCTGAGAGACACGCTATGCCAACGTAAGTTTTCAGTGTAGACCAGCCCTCAGATCCCCAGCACACTAAAAATACTGCACTTCCACTACATCCCAAGGTTGGCTCTGTTTTATTTGATCTTAAAATGTTCTAAACTGTGCCTCATGGGGAGGGAGGGAGGGAGAGGGGGGGGGGAGAGAGAGAGAGAGAGAGAGTGTTTTGTCACTAGTAAGCTACTGAGATTTCATACTTTAGGACATCAAAGAATGTATGAGATCTTTCAATTTTCTCTACTTTATCTTATTAAAAGAAATATTTTAAAGAACATTATCCCTTGAAGTCATTGTCTACCCAATTCTGCAAAAACAAAAAACCTCTCTCTTTAGGCTGTGGGTCAATGCGGCAGACAGACATAAGACATTTTCTTAAGAGCATGTCAAAGCATTTTATATCCATGATTTAAAGTCAGAGTGGCTACCCTGCCATGTGAGACAAAGGAAACCCTACAGTGAATTTTGTGAAGCTATGCTTTCGGGAAAATGCATCCTAATGCAGAAGGATTTAAATTTCCACTGAGCTCCTTTACCAGCTATTTTGCTGTGTGATATTAAATGATTGCAAACTGAGACAGCACAATGATACACGGTCTCTAAAGAGAATTTTAGGTTACTCCATTGACATCCTTAAACTCGTCTCTAGTCTGCCAAGATGCCTGCTCCCAAGGACAGCGTCTCAAGTTCTAATGCCAATTGTCAAGTCAGCATCATGTTCCTCATGTTGAGAGACTATTTTCCAAATCCACAGCATTGACATTTGCTCCTGAGGAGGTGAAAACAATCCATGCTCTTCCCATTAGATTAAAAAGCAGAACTATTTTGTGGAGTCATAGCCATATTGTTGGTCAAGTTAAAACAGCCAACAGAAAAGCTTGCAGGGTGACAAGGTCTGATATTACTGCATGTATCACTGCTGCAGACAGGAACTGCTCTGTATGGAATACAAGGCTCATCTCAGTAACACTGTGTGTGTGTGTGTGTGTGTGTGTGTGTGTGTGTGTGTGTGTGTGCGCGCGCACTCATTTTTGTGCACATGAAGCGGGAGTGTGGTCTAGTGAATACTGCGCTATAATGGGACTTGAGGCACCTGGCTCTGCCATTGCCCAATAGGTGATGTGGCCAAGTCACTCCCCCTCCCCCGCTCTGTGACCCTGTTTCCTTCTCCCCGTCTCTATCTTGTCCACTTAGATTGTAAATCTTGGTGGCAGGAACTGTCCATTCCTATGTGTTTGTACAGTAGAGCAATGGGGCCCCAATCTCAGCGGTGTCCAACGGGCACTGCCATAATATCAACAGCTATAGTCGCACTCACCTAATCTGTGCATGCAACACCCGTGTGCATGCACAGTGGTTGTTTCTACACAAGCCTGGCCACTTGGGCATCTAACTGAGTAAGGAAATGCACAAATACCCAAACTGCACATGTACATTGGGTACTTAAGTGTCTTTTATACCTTTGCTTTGGCACAGGAGGTCATCAAGAAAAATACTGTTGATAGAGGTTTTAAAAAGGTAAGGGCAATATGCCTGATGGGCCAATGGCCATTATGGAAAGAAAAGAAAAGCAAGAAAAACAAGACACACCTTGGCTTTTCTGGAGCCTGGAAATCTCCTAATGTTAACATAAAACGGATTAAATCAAGCTGTGTCTGGAGCTGTTTGCTCCCTGAAGTTCTGAGCTCTCTGCAGACATAGCCTCTCTGGTTCTATGTGCAACCCATGTTGGATTGACAGCTCATAATTGACTCTAATCCAATCAGCAGAGGGAGCAGATTTGATCTGATTTTTTCCTAATTCACCATGAGTACTGAACTTTCACTTTCAGCATGCACATACCGTATTTTTCGCCATATAGGACGCTCCGGCCTATAAGACGCCCCCGAGTTTTTAAATGAAAAAGCCGGACACACACACACACACACACACAAAAAAAAAAAAAAAACAACACCCCACCACCACACACAAAAAGCGCCTCGCTCTCCCGTCAGCCCGCCGCGTGGGCGGGCTGCCGGGAGCGTCCCGGTTCCCCCCTCCCCGCCGCGGGCGGGCTGCCGGGAGCGTCCCGGTTCCCCCTCCCCGCCGCGGGCGGGCTGCCGGGAGCGTCCCGGTTCCCCCCTCCCCGCCGCGGGCGGGCTGCGCTCCCGGCAGCCCGCCCGCGCCGGGGAGGAGGGAACCGGGACGCTCCCGGCAGCCCGCCCGCGGTGGGGAGGGGGGAACCGGGGCGCACATTCGCCCTATAAGACGCACCAACTTTTTCCCCCCCGTTTTGGGGAAGAAAAAGTGCGTCTTATAGGGCGAAAAATACGGTACATATCCCATCCGCCTATGCAATATGTAACAGCAACTGCAACGTACAATTATAATATGGGCTGGTAACACAATTAATCCAAACCTCAGAATGTATTCGATAGATATACTCCTTCACAAGCCTCTCTGATTACTCTAAATGTGTATATTCATGCTGCCACATCTTACCTAGCAGTTATCAATCTCTTTTTCTGCAATATCAGAATGAGTTATAATGAATCGGCCAGTTGCAGATGGTACAGAAAACCAGGGTACCTTATTCTCTTTAAAAGCAACCCCCCCCAAACTAACTCATCCTCTTCCAAATATAAAGGAGCATTTGTTTACCTAATGTGAACAGAAAATTGATTCAATCCACTGTTTGTGGCTACAATTATATGGATGAACCTCATACTCCAAGGCATGGGCTGATCATCTACAGTTGTCGGGGAAAACAATTTATTCCATGTGCTTTTCTGCTCCAACGGGCAGGAGCTCCAGGGATTTCTTTTTTAAAAAACATTCCTCCAAAGCATCAGACATAGGACGCTGCTGGATCAGACGGTCCGATGACCCAATGCAGGAAGACAAATTCTATATTCTTATATATCCTATTAGATTAGTCAGATGACTCCAAGTCTTTGCATCTCTAACAAATATTACCAGCATGGCTCCAGGATCTATTCACTGGCCCCCAAATAATCCTTTTGAGTTTGATTTTAATACAATATTCTCATTCTGAACCTCATTTTCCTGGTCCATGGGTCTGCTATGGCTCCGGTGGTTAGGACTTTCTCCCAGACTGTTGTGGTTTTTGAATGGTGGATTTTCACAGTCATGCTAGGTCATTTATCTAATAACTGTATTTGAAAGGCTTAGGTTATCAGCACTCTACTGAGCAAACAGCAGACAGCTCATACAGTTGGAGGGGCTTTGTTTCCCCATTTTTCACGCACAGATTTCAACAGAATTCTTAACTCCCCAAGATAGCACATTATAGGTCTGCGTACCAATCACAACTCAGAACATTTTGGTACTTAGGAGGTGAGATTATCTTCTATAAGGATTATACCAGTAACTGGGTTTTGCTAGTATTTCAACTCTGTGCCATCATTTATGTATGTATCTCTCTCTCTCTCTCTCTCTCTCTCTCTCTCTCTCTCTCTCTCTCTCAAAGGAATGAGCATATGGAATAGGATGACAGGCAAGTCTACTGATGCATATAGCAAAATGATATTAAGAGACAAATAGATTTCATGTTAAGGGGGCGGGGACAGACTGACAAAATAGGACAATGTGGTTGAAATAAATCAACAGGGAACAGATGTGTTGGGTGAAATGGCCTTTTTCCTTTATAGTACAGTAATTTGTTATTTCTTTATGTCTCCCGAACCCAGTCAGCAGCACGGCATTAAAAATGCAGGGACCAATTTGATGTATAGCAGGATTGGGTTTTGGAAAGGCTGAAGTGTTTGGAGAGGTGCAACCATTCTATTGACGTATGTCTTTCTGCCCACAGAGTAAGGTTGCATCCCCGTCCTCTGATGCCCCGAAACTGCTGAGTCCCACTTTCTCTTTAATGTTCAGCCTGTATTTTATTCCAAAACTCCTCCCCCAACACCAGTACAGTGCAACACCATAATGTTTAATCCCTGCTTCTTTCAGTCCCTGTTTACTACAGCCCTAGGAGGAAAAAAGATCTGAGAGCTCTTTCAGTCTGAACTCAGCTAGCCTTGTCCCTGTTCCTGTTTGTCTGTCTGTCATTCATTTGCCCATCTGTCCCACCCTTGTACCACTTCCTTCCTGGTTTTTATTAATCAGCTGAGGACTCATTAGTTTTGTAGCCCCCACTTCTGATTAGCTAATTGCTCACTCAGCCGTCACTGGGGAAACTAATTCAGACCACAGTAATCAGAGTGCTGACCCACCTGTCAGGCCTCAGTATTGGGTCGCAACAGAAACATTTGCCAGCCAAGGACTATCACATGTAGCATATAATAAATGCATCCTATTTTGAGTAGTAAGAGGAGCAGAAGCTGCACCTCACAGGCCAGTTTTCATACTGATTCTGCTTGACACTAAGTGTGTTTTAGGAATGTATCTGTTGCAGCTTGGGGCCAGATATCACCCATGGCTTTCAGCACAGCTGTTCAGGACTTTTCTATTAAAATAATTTTGCAACACAAAAGAGAGTTTTCACAAAATCAAAATTCAGATTTTATATGAAGTTGGTTTGACCCAAATTGGAGCATTTCAATTTGTTGAACTGAAATATTTCATTTAGAGTCCGTTCAGTATTCATCTATATCAGTCATGGGGCTCATGCCCCCTACTTCCCTATAGGCTGGGCTCCTTTGCCAGATAACATCTCCCAGGATGTCCCGTGGTCTCCCTTCTGACTGAGACACAGTGCAACGTGAGAGTCACATGACTGAGTGCAGTTGTTAAAAAACAAGCCCCTTTTTGGGGAAAATATTTGAAAACGTTCAACCAGCTCTATACCTGTCCATGGAACTCCATTGCCCGTCTTACATGTCTGAGTGGGAACAAAGCACTAACCCAGGGGTCCTCGCCTGTCAAAGGACCCCAGACACCCACAATGCTTAGGGAATAGTGAGATCACACCTAGTGCTCTCTTTGCACACGTCCATCTATACATCTTCATATTAATGCAGTGCAAAGAGCCTGACTCTTCCAGGAAGCAACCTGATATTACACGTTCTCATCCAGCTGTTGATGTCTGGATCTTGAAATTCTGCTCGTGGTAGTCTTCAGCCTTAAAATAAAAGGCATGAGAAGGAAATGAGTTTCAGCACAAGCCCACTGTCTGAGAGCAAGAGGGAAAGAGATAGATCACCTCAAAGATGAGGAGTTCTTCACTAAGTTTGTCAGAGGACGCATAGATAATTTGCTGCTCTGCTTTCACTAGTTGGGACTGCTGCAACCAAGAGTGATTACTACAGAGCAAGGCAAAGGTCTGATCTTTCAGAACGTGGAGACAGAACACGTTCTGTGGCATAGTAAAATCTTGAAATACAAATTTAGCAGCCTGTGAAAACAACGTCTGAAAGCTCCTCAACCAGCAGCCAAACAGGTTTGTGCTGCTATAGGAACATCCTAATTTGCATGAAATGTAAACGCATGAAAAAGTCACCCTGTTTGTTCTGAAAATAGCACAGGTTCTCTCAGTCACTCTAGCTCTCTGAACCTGCAGCACAGTCTTGAAAATGGCTGCAGCAAAAAGAAAGGCTTTCATCTGGTGTTCTGCTAACACAATCCACCGTGACAAGATTCTTCCAAACTGTTGTTGGAGATCATTCAAGCGGCAAAACATTAAATGTTTCTATTATTTAGTGCACGCAGCTGGTTAAACTGAGCAACATAGCAGGCTAATGGGAACATGGGAATAACTGGGTCAGCCAAAGAAGGCGTGAACGCAAAATAAAAAGATACACAGCAGGAAGCCACCAGATTCACATGTATTATGAATGCAAACTTTGCTTTCTTCTTCAAATACCAAGTGTAGATTTAGGAAGAACTGGTCTGTGTGGTCTCTATTTAAGAGTTACTATGGGAATTTCATCCAGCCCAAAGGATCTGTGCAAAATCCACCACAACAGTTAAGCCCCCAAGATCCACTGTGCAAGGGAAGGAAAGAGGTCCAGGAGGAGTGGTCATGCAGAGAGGAATTTCTGCATGCCCAGCACATAAGAAGAGGGACTCTGTGTAAGATACCTGTAGGCTAAGGTGTAGGGGTCCACTGGAATAAGTCAGGGGAGGATCCACAGATCCAGTATCCCAAGCCCTTGACACAGAGCATGTTGAAGGCAATGGCTGGTTTTGAAGTCCATAGGGAATAAAGTGTATTCCGCATCCCCTGCAGAATTATTGCTGGAGTTTAGTGCAGGAACTGAAGCACCCTGAAACAACTAAACATTTCACAGCTTTACATACTGTTTTGATCATCTTTGGAAAGCGATACTTCCAGGGAGATTTGCATCCATCCCACATTTCCTCCCCAGGGCCTTGTTTTTGGCCAGAACAGTCAAGTGCTTAGGACTATTTCCAACCACCTAAATCTTTTGCGCTGTTTTGTGAATCAGTTAGAAAAGCATCCTGTTGCTGCCATGTCTCACCTTCAGGGTGATTAGAAGGAAGAGGAGAAACATAACGTGTATTGTAGGTTTAATGCCAGGAATATGCCCAACCTTGAGTTCAATTAGACTTCAGAGTAGGCTCAAAGGAAGTGGGTGAACACTGCAGTCCTTAAAACACTTAGAATGGGACTGGACAAAACCTTAGACAACATATGGAACTGGCAAGGGGTGGAGAACAGCAGATGACCCAGTAAGTCTTTTCCATTTGTAATTTCTCAGATTTTGATTCTTTATACCCTGAACACACTGGTTAAGTAATGCAATCGCCACTTGCCTGCAGAGTACCAGGGTTCTGATGCTACTCAGTCCGTAGAGCTCTTTAACAGAGCAGATGTAATTTCTTTTACACAGATCTGTCTCTCTTTCTTCTGGTAAAATAAGTTATACCCCCCCAAAGGTTCTCCATTCCATTATACAGTAATTCTACCTCAGCTTGTTCCTCACCTGACTGAAGAGACAGCTGATCTATTTACAGCCGACATTTCTTGTTGGGTTGCAAGTACAGTTGTGAGGAGGACAGAAGTTCTGTTTTGAGAAGGATTTTGACTGGAACAAAAAATTAAAATTTTGAAATTCTCCACAAAGGAAAATTCCAGAAAAAAATCATGCTGGGTTGATTGAAATGTTTTGCTTTGACAAAACCAAAATATTTTGTTTCAAATTTTCACTTTATTTTGTATTATTATATAAAATGAAAACACTTAAAGTCAACTGAAAAAAAAAATTACATTTTATTCCAACAATGTCAAAACATTCTCTTTCACCATTGTTGGAACTTTTTCCCCCCTGGTTTTCTCCTGAACCCAGATACCAGCATAATTGATCTAATTTTGGATTTTGAAATTAGTGTTTCGATTTCAATGAAACCATGTACCTTCAATGGAATATGGCTCTCTTGAATTTTCTCCAAGCAGTTCTAGCGAATTAGACAATATTGTCACTGAGGTTCATGTGTTGACATACAACTGTCTTCTAAATGACAAAGATAGGCGTTTGCACAGCATTCAACCCTTCATTTTGAAAAGGGAAGCCTTTTGAGATTCATTCATACCATTCACTACACACAATGGGAGAGCATTTTCCGCTTCATTATTTTTCCAGTCCATTGTGTATTTTCTGATTATATGTATCTGCTTAGGTAAGCAAATAAGATGTGATAGACCTATTCCTGCTAAATCAAACTTATGGTAAAGCAGCTTTTCATCTTTTTTTCTCTGTTAAGGTTGCCTACTTACTAGATGAGATGTAATGGCCTTGAAAACTGGTTAGAAAGAAGTGTAACCTGTAGCCCCTGTTGCGAATTAGCCTCAAGTTTTGAAGTGTTTGAGAAAGTAAGAGCTTAACATTCACAGAAAACTACAGAGAGGAGCAAAGTCTTATGCTGTCTCCGCTCTGAGTGAGGAAATTATATATATATATATATATATATATATATATATATATATATATATATATATATATATATATATATATATATTCCAAATCAAATTGAAAAAAAAGGCCAAAAACTAAATGAAATTTGGAAACAAAATATTTGGGGTCAAAAAGGTTTCCTAGCAATAAATCTGAAATGTGTCATTTTGATTTCAACCCTTTTACTTTATTTTATATTAAAAAATAACTTTGAAACTAAAAGTCAGTTTGAAACTAGAAATCCGAACCTCTCATTTAAAAAATGTTGAAATTTCCCCTCCCCTAATATCTTTTAAACAACATTTCATTGAAATCAAAATAATTTCTCTCACACACACAAATATTGGTTTCATGGAAAAGGCATTTTCCCCTGGAAAACTAGATGGAATTTTTTTGACCAACTCTAATAAATCTCCAGTGTGCAGAGTCCTTTGGAAAATCTGGGCTGAAAATTCCAGCCTCCTACCTGCATGTTTAGACTTGGATCGCACTCCTCAGCATTGCAGGCATGTTCAAAGATGCTCAGCATTGGCTTTGTTCTGCCCCTACTGATGTCCATGGGAGTTTTACCAACAGCTTGAATGACAGCAGACACACGGAGTGCTCCTCAAGTTCCCACCCTGTGAATGTGCACTTCTATTTGGGTATATGCCTGCTCCTTTTACATCTGAAAGTGAGAGGCTATAATCAAAACTACAGTCTGAACCCTCCGAGTCATACTTATGTTCAGTCCTCCCAGAGATGGCAAAATATGAAAGCTGTGCAATGAAAATGTAAGTTGAAGCAGAAGTAGCGAGGGCGTGAAACAGGTGATAGAGCAAATTGAACTGTGTTTGGCATACTGATAAATATGCATGAGCCAACAGTAACCAACCGCAGTAAAACAAAGCAGTCATGCAGTGAATTCCCATTAGAAGTGGCCTATGCTGTATTAAGAAAGTGGATGTTTAGAGTCATAGACTGGCGTCGAGTCACACCCCCTGACAGCTCCACAGTGCAAACTGAGGATGTTAGCTGGAGATGGAAAAGATAAATTTGCGCTCTAATGTATTTCCATAGGAAAGGACACACAGCAGCTGGGTTATGACCTACATGATTTAGAGAAGGAATATAATAGAAGAGAAAAAAACTTCTGGAAGATCTAATACATGAATATATGTAGCATGTATTATATGTAAAATGTAAAATACATTTTATAAATGACAGTGGACATTTTCTTAAACTCTGGATTACTGGCAGCCAAGATGCTATGCCAGACAGACGGACAAATCTGGAAAGTGAGCAGGATCCTAAATAAGTGGATAGATAAAAAAATAAACTATTTATTGTCCCCAGTCTCAGTGGCTTTAGCATGGCTCACGGTTAGCTGACTTTCACTACATTCAACATTTACAGAACATATTGTTAACCAAGAGGGTCCCCATACGAATACAAGAGTTACGGACAAATACGTTATTGAAAACTCAGATCAATCTGAAACCTCAAAAATCTGCTCCTGCTCTTGCATACTTGATTATTCATAGGATACTCTTCCTGGGCAGGTTGGAGAGCCTAGCATTGTACCCACAAGGCTACCATTTTTCTCATTTAAAATATACTTATTCATCCCAGAATTCATTAAGTTCTCGCAGAGCTATAGCTTTCTAGGCCATTACACACTGTCCTGAGGTAGCAAGTGTACAGTGGCATGTCATCTAGGAATGGCGAACATCAGCAGAATTAAGCTCTGTCTGTGAGTGTGCGCGTGTTTACCAGCATGCAAAGTAGCAGGGATACAAGCTTTCATCTCTCAAATCTCTTCTTGAGAAAGCAATGCTTCTTCAAGCACTTCCCGCATCTCTTTGGAACTTGCACATCATGGTTTCTAAAAAGGGCATGAAGAGTGAGGTGGCAACCATTTGCAGATGATGCAACAATATCAAGTACAGTAAGGGTGTGAGGAGCTTGAGATGGACCTTACAAAGCTAAGGGAAGGGGCCGCAGCATAATGACATGCAAATCTTGAGGTTGAAAAATACAAGGTAAGGCTTACTGAAAGCAATAATTTAAAGCACTCCTGAATATTTCTGGCTTCCAATTTAACCATAACCTCTCAGGAGAAGGAGCTCAGTCTCCTGGACAAACAAGTGAAAATGTCTACTCATGCTGCAGTGAGGGTTAAAAAGTAAACAAAAATGTTACACTTCAAAAAGAATGGGACAGAAAATAATACTGAAAATATGACAATTATATAAACCAATAATAGACCTACACCTTGAATACCGAGCTTACTACTGATGAAGGAAGTGTAGTAGAATTAGGAGAAGTCCATAGACAGAGGAAATTAGAGTTAAGAAAGGGATTTTGTATGAAGAAAGACTGGAATTATTGGGTTTGGGGAGCAGAAGAATAAAAAGGGGAAATCGCAGAAATAACAAATAAAGAAGGGTTAAATTGGGTGTTCTTCGGTCATAATCCAAGAACAAGGAGAAATAAAACAAATGGCAGCAAATTTAAATGGATAAAGAACCACTTTTTAAAGATAACCTCTATGCAGTTAGCCTATGGGCTCAGTTTGCAAAGTTCTTTCACCAACAGGACCACGCCCATTGACCCAGATGCAAAGCTCCAACTGAGATCTGCTCTCACAGAAAGAGGACTGGCAATATAGCTGTATGCCACCTTTACCTTCCCCCTCCCTATGCTGATCCCTGAGGCTGCTGTGTCTCAGTGTGCTCTAAGCACAAATTAGAGCAGTCTTAAGGTTGCTTATCCCACCAGTTATGGGCTCTTATGGACAATTATGCTGGCCGGGGATTGTATCGTCTCTCAAGCATGTCTCTTATCAGAGGAGTGTTGGGTGCATGGAATCAGCTATACCAGTTTTACACCTTCCAGAGATTCCCATACACCTGGGAAATCCCTAGCCACCCAGCTACGGCACCTCTGTGGTCTCTGTCAAGCCTCAGTGGCACAAATGGACCCTAAGTGTCCAAAACTTAGGATACAAATATATAAGGGGTATGAATCCTCAAGCTTCAGAGCATAATCCTGATAAAAACTGATGAGTGTCCTGCCCTACAGGCAAGTTATTTCATAACTAATGATAACAAAATGTTTGGAAGGGAGATTAGACCCTGGGCTTCAAGGCTTAAGCCAAATCTCTAACTACTTGAAATTAGCAGGAGATTTCCACCTTCCTCTGAAGCCACTGGGCCTGGCTGGTGTCAGATGAGGTGGACCCTGGCTCTGAACCACTGTGGCAGTTCCTGTTCTTATGTTAACAAAAGAAAGAGGAGAACCAGAAGCAGTTGGAAGGAGTAGCAAAAAATCCTCTACCCAGTGAAAAATGGGTGTGCAATTAAAAAAATGGCTGAGGAAAAGGGCAGTTGGGTCAGTCTACGCCCATTCATGTTCCCATCTCTGTTCAGGCCCAGGGTTCATTCCTGGTAGATGAAACACTTGACATTGTCTGACAGTTCTTCAAGATGGGACACATCTTTTCCCCCGAAAAAAATAGCTTTGCATACGGCATCTTTCACTTTTGACAACCTTTTTTTGTACAACTTCAGTACAGAGTGTGAGGAATGTAAATAAACAAAGCTGCCTCTTCCCCAAATTTCTTGTTCGATAAACTAGCTTGTTGGGGGAGGGCCACCTCTCTCCCAGGACAGAAAATGAAAAATGTAATCTATATAGCTAAACCCCTGCCTGATAAGAGGAGACATTTATTACACTTGTCCACAGTCGGAGAAATTGGCATGTTTGTGCATAATTTAGTTGATCCTGCCACAAGTTCATTGTTATAGACAGAACATCTATTTTAATGATTACAGAGAGAGCTGGAGTTTTCAATCTGCTACTCTATTTCCAAAGAGGAAAGTAATGTAAATAGCTATAAGAAAAACAGGGTGTAAATAATGGGGCTCAGGGTAGGATTTGTCATCTGCCAGAAATAATTGTTTCTTTTATACTGAAAACTCAATGTGCCTTTTAAAAAAGGGGTCCCCCCATCACTGATCATCTTGCCTACCTCAAGGATCTGTATCTTGGCCACCCTTTTAATAGCTATAATGCCCAAAACGAGAATGGCTGTAGAGCCCACAGATATCGCTTTGTAAAGGCCTGATGCCTAGCACCTTCTGGGAGTACCCATTGTCAGATGAACATGCTCAGGATTTGGTAGAGACAGGATCTAGCAACAAGTAGCAATGAGTATAAATTAAAGCCAGATTCAAATTAGAAATCAGGCATACATTTTTAACAGTGAGGGTGATTAATCATTGAAACAAACTACCAGAGGAAGTGGTGGCTTCTCCATCTCTTGATGTCTTCGAAGCAAGACCAAATGCCTTTCTAGTACTTATGGTTTAGTCAAACCCAAATTAGTAGGCTCGATTCAGGGATACCTGGGTGAAATTCTATGGCCTGTGTTATGTAAAGGAGATCAGACTAGTTGATCTAAGGGTCTCTTCTGGCTTTAAAATCTATGCATAATCTAAAACTCCTAAAACTGATCATGCTCCTCCAGCACAAAACATTCCCAGTCATATGCATAAACCCCTAAATTGTTTCTCAGAGCACTGCCAGTGATGCTTGTCCTATGTGCTGCAAACTTGCACACATTTAGTGCAATATCTCTCTATATATTAAAGTACTGCATGATTCATCGATAACAAATGTTCCAATTCAAATGAAAGAACTGTAGATGTGAAGTACCTTCCACTGAAAAATCTCAGCGATTTACAAATACTTATTTCTCACAACACTCCTGTGAGGCAGATCCTCAGCTAGTGAAAACGGGTGTCATTTTACTAATTTCACTGGAGCAACACGA
The DNA here is from genome assembly GCA_032164245.1 of Sternotherus odoratus. Classification (NCBI taxonomy): domain Eukaryota; kingdom Metazoa; phylum Chordata; order Testudines; family Kinosternidae; genus Sternotherus; species Sternotherus odoratus. The sequence continues at coordinate 80,286,236 of JAVMKO010000008.1, read as the reverse complement.
ACTTATATCTCCCGAAGGTCTAGCTCTTTGTCCAAGATCACGCAGGAAGAGTCAGGAGTGGAACCCAGAACTTTGGAGGCACAGTCCTGTGCTTAATCCACAAAACCATTCCTGTTCCTCTATACCATGAACAGAAGAGACACAGTTTAAAACAAAGGCCAGATCATCAACTGATGGGAACTGGAATAGCTCCATTGACATCCCCAGCTAAGAATCTGGCTGGCTTGAAGTGTAATTTTTCCTTTTGCTGTAAAAAGTGATTGATAAGCTTGAGGGGGAAAACAGTCTCGAACAAAGCTGCTTCTTGAATGGAATGTTCTATGATGTTTTAATGGAGATAAATCTGTACCTGGGGTTTATTTATTCCACTTATGATGTGAATGATTTAAATATGCAGAACTCCCTGTGCTTTGATTACTTCTGTGTAATTTTTTAGTAACTGCTTCAGAACAGTTTAACCCTAGTGACACAAAGTTCCCTTTCCAATAGGCTCCAGGGCTTGCTCTCTCTTCTTGATATATCAGACTGTTACCTTTAAGAAAACCTCAAAGTCTTTCAGGATGAAGTGCAAATATTCACGGTCCTAAAACCAAGAACCAAGGTATGGCACTGATGGGAGGAACAGTTGGTGAACAGTTGGTGAATGGATATTTTTATGCAAGGAATGCCTGAAGCAAAAAGAGGGGGAAAAAACTGTAGAGTCTTTTTTTATTATTATTTTAATTTAACATTTAAAGTCTGTTCTTTTAATATCATAAATAAAGGGCGCTGTGCAATTTGCCCTGGAAAAAAATGTTCATAATTGTTGAATTGGGAAATAAATGGAGTTTTTAAATTATCCTAAAATGAGCTCAAGGAGAGTCTGAATTAATTTTTACATCTCCGTATTGCCACTGTATATATTTCTAGAGAGAACATTCAAACTCTTTGAAAAATGCTGTGCGTGTTTAAGACCCACCATTTTCTGGAGAGCACCAGTGACGATAAGAAACCCCATCGATAGTAACAAGACCTTGTTAAAATATATATCACTGTTTTTTAATGTTTCTCAAGTGCAGCCCTCACTGAAAAGCCCAGTCTTTTTCAGCGAGGACACACAAAAACAAGCCTTTGCTTAATGAAAGCAATCCTACTGTCTTCAGGATCCAAATTCCCGGCCTCTGTTTAGGGGTATGAACAGTTAGGTGTGTAGCTCCCATTAATGCTAATGGGAGCTGTGAGACTCATACGTGCCACGTCTGAGTTGAGAATGCACCCCAGTTGGCCCACCATCCTGCTGTTTTATGGCTATAAAGAAAATTAACTACACTTGAGAAATTATTTATTTCCAGTCTACATAATACTGTATGTAAAATCTCAACAGGCTGAATAACATATTAATACGCACAAGCTAAAACAGGAAGATCATCACTGGGAGTTGCTAACATGCTCATTTCTTGCAGCACTTTCTGTTTAAGTCTTTTGTTCCAGCTGTAAAGAACGGCAGCATATGGTTCCATCTTCCCTATTTTGTGCCTGGACTAGGTCTCATTGACACTGCTATACATCAGGGCTGATACCACTGCAGTCAAAGGAGTCATAATGGTGTGAACACAGAGACAGAGAGAGTAGTCAGCCCTTAAATCTTTACTGGATTGAACATTGTTCTCTTGCTTATTAGAAGCAACAGTAAGATCAAGGAAAGGGTAGGCCCGGTAATCAATAAGTGGGCAGAGGAAATAATAAGATGACCAGATGTCCTGATTTTATAGGGACAGTCCCGATTTTGGAGTCTTTTTCTTAAATAGGCTCCTATTACCTCCAATCCCCGTCCCGATTTTTCACACTTGCTATCTGGTCACCCTAGGAAATAATAATAGAAAATGTGGAAATGGCAGAGGTGCTTAATGATTTCTTTGCTTTGGTTTTCACCAAGAAGTTTGGTGGTGATTCAACGTCTAATGTAGTGAGTAACAGTGAAAATGAGGTAGGATTAGGAGAGGCTAAAATAGGGAAAGAACAAGTTAAAATTACTTGGACAAAGTAGATATGTTCAAGTCACCAGGACCTGATGAAATGCATCCTAGAATACTCAAGGAGCTGACTGTGGAGATATCTGAGCCATTCGTGATTATCTTTGAGAAGTCATGGAAGATGAGAGAGATTCCATATGATTGGAAAAGGGCAAATATAGTGTCCATCAGTAAAAAGGGAAATAAGGACAACCCAGGAAATTACAGACCAGTCATCTTAATTTCTGTACCCAGAAAGAAAATGGAGCAAATAATTAAGCAATCAATTTGCAAACATATAGAAGATAAGGTGATAAGTAACAGTCAGTAGGGATTTGTCAAAATCAAATAGTGTCAAACCAACCTGATAGCTTTCTTTGACGAGGTAAGAAGCCTTGTGGATGGGGAGAAGTGGTAGACTTCTCCCCATCCACAAGGCTGTAAATGTAAATGTAGACAGATAAGTTCAAAATCACAAGATTCAACATGGAAAACAAAAATAAAACCAGAGTATATATATTGTTGCGTACTCTGGTTTTATTTTTGTTTTCCATGTTGAGTCTTGTGGTTTTGAACTTATCTGTCTACATTTACGTTTCAAATTACAGCAAAGAGCAGTCTGTGTTCTCTCTGCGCATTAGCTGTCCTGGGATTTTTCATTCCATACACCATTTAAAGCATGTGGCCCTGATTCCACAGTTAGCACACACCCTTAATACTAAGCACTGTTACATATACCCAGACGATATACATACTCAGCTATAGATTTCATTACATATACTACAGTACATTAAGGTGATCAGATGTCCTGATTTTTTTTTTGGTGGCGGGGGAGGGGGCTTTTTCTCATCTAGGCACTAATTACCCCCCACCCCATCCCAATTTTTTACACTTGCTATCTGGTCACCCAATAGTACATATATATTACTGTACATAGGCAATGAATATTGAGTACAGTTTCATTATACTGTCATTAAGATCTGTATTGACAGCAAACAAATCACATATCTTCTTCTATAACAACATGCAATTTTGCTGTTATTAGCATGTTTTCTTCAAGACACATTGGACACAATTTGCCTTTCATTACACAAACCCTGCTGACAGCAAAATCACTTATCTGTGACACACAAAGGAAAGAAGAAATAGTTAACATATTTTGGAGAGAGGACAGGGAAAGTGGAGTTGCTCTAAGGGAAACATGATAAATATAATATGGGTATGTAGCAGTTGTTTTGATGCACACATGAACCAGTGTAGCATCTATATTGTCGAGACACAAAGGGCACATTTCAGTGAAAGGCTTGAGTTCCTATAATTTACATTCATGTTCCAGAGTTACAGGAGGAATTTATATTTAATATTTTTTTCTAAAAAGGTCTGCAGATTCCTGATGTAAGGATGTATTAAAATTTAAATCATTGGTTTACTACATCTGGCAGTACATATTTTAAGTTCTGACATGCAGTGTTGCACAAGGGCCTGCTTCTGATGCTACATTAGTCTGCCTAATTCATTATTGAGATGCCCACTAGCAGCGGCATTGTAACATCCAGCTAAATGACAGAGCTAATTTTCTGTTTCTTTAGAGTAAAGAGGAAACTAAATCGAAGCCCCGCCTCAGAACACTGTTGATCTTTGGAAAAAATCAGAATTGCCGTGGAATCAGTGAATTTACATCATGTGACTATCTGCCCCCATGTGTCTCAAAATTTTAATCCACACTGTAAATGAACATATATACTCGTTCTATAGATACTTAAGCAGTGCCTTCCCTGACTAATGGTCTTTTAGTCCAGTTGTTCTCAACCAAGTCTTCCAAGGAATACAGCAAAAGATATTTGCTTACTTTTACATCAGGCTACATAAAAAGAAGAGGTGTGCTTGGAAGAGATAGTATCTTTGAGGGATCTGAACTGCCACACTCCTTGAGTGGTTCTTTTTCTCTTTGGTCCTCACTGTACACCCAGCTCTCACCTGTGGTTCCAAGTAGGTGACAGCAACCACATCCCGGTAAACCACCTCGGCAGGTGGGTTAAACCAGGTGAGGGTAACCGGAAGTGTGGAAATTGATGGTGATTTAGGAATTTCCCTGCCAAGCATACGAAGACTGTTCTGGTAGCCAAAGCATGAGACCATATCTTGGTCCAACGGATTGAAAAACTAAAATTTCATGGAAACAATGACTTGTTTCTACTGCTCTATATACTATACACTGAAATGTAAGAACAATATTGATTTACTTTATAATTATATGGTAAAAATGAGAACATAAGCAATTTTCAGTAATAGCGTGCTGTGACACATATTTTTATGTCTAACTAGCAAAAATACCCGGCGTTGCTCGGGTCCGTCAGAGGGGGGGAGGGGGGGAAGAGAGCTGAGTGAGTGCGGGGGCCATTGTAGAGGGGGAGAGGGAAGAGAGCTGAGCGAGTGAGGGGGCCGTTGTAGAGGGGGGAGGGGGGGAGATTTTAAAACATTTTGATTCTTACCTGAGGGGGGAGAGAGCTGAGTGTGGGGGCCGTTGGAGGGGGGAGGGGGGAGAGAGCTGAGCGAGTGAGGGGGCCGTTGTAGAGGGGGGAGGGGGGGAGATTTAAAAAAATTTCTATTCTTACCTGAGGGGGGAGAGAGCTGAGCGAGTGTGGGGGCCGTTGGAGGGGGGTATTATGACATCATAACTATGTCACAGAGAACAGCAGGTGTTAACCTACTGCCCAGCTGATGTGAATGGGCTTTAAAGAATTTCACCCCTAGGGGGCGTCAGAGGTGAGATTTGAAAAATTTTCAATTCTTACCCTGATTAGGACCCTAAAGCCTATAACTGTACCAAATATCAAGTCTCTAGCTCAAACGGTGTGGAAGGCGTAAGGGAATGTACATACACGCACACATACACCATTTGACTTTCTATCTATCTATATATCTATATCTATATCTATATATAGATATAGATATAGATATATAGATAGATAGATAGATAGATAGATTTTGTTAGCTAGTAATTTTTAAATGAGGTGTTACTGGTGGTACGCAAGACAAATCTGACTCCTGAGGGGAGTACAGTAGTCTGGAAAGGTTGAGAGCCACTGCTCTAGTCTGATAGGTATCTGATGACAGTGACCTATAGTAGATGCTTCAGAGAAGGAGACTGGGGGAAACTAACCTATCATGCACCTGGAAACTTGTATTTTGACAGGGAAGATCATGAAGAAATGGTAACACTGGCAGATAAATGCATAATAACACCGACAGCGTTCAGACTAAAGATGGGTTCACACCAAAATTCCAGATTCAGATAACCATAAACTTTTGTTTGTTTGTTAGTTAGGGCACAGGAAGGAGCAATATTCCATGTAATCCATGTCTGTGTATCCATTTTGCATATGGCTCCTAAGCTTATGTAACCCTTCTGCCCTTCAGAGTTGGCAGCAACAAGGGCTGGTTCAGTATCTAGGGGTTCAGTTCCAATAACACAATGCAAAACCGGCTCGAACCCTCATCCAATGACCTGGGACAAATATATACCACTCCCCTGGGCGCCTTTAAGAGGCAATACTTCCCCTCTCGCAAGCACAGAGTCTGAGTGTAGTGAAAGCCTTTTAATAACAGAAAGAAACAATGTGGCATTATGTTGTGGAGACACCACAAATAGGATTCATATCACTAACCATGAGTGAAAAAACCCACCCCAAGCAAATTGGGCCTCGTCCTTTCCCTTTGTTTCTTGAGTCCAGCAACCCAAAAGTCACCCGAAGTCCCAAAAGTGCAACAACCTCAAAGTCCAGCAACCCAAAAGTCTCTGTCCCTGGTCAGTGCAGCCCCAGAGTTCAAAAGTTCATCTGCGGAGTTTTACACACACACCCCCACCTGGGTGGAAATGGGGGGGGGATGAGGGAAAGGGCACCTTACGTGCTCTGACGGCTGACTGCCCCACCTCTCCGTGGGGTTCTGCTGCAGCCTTCACTGCAAGCCACTGCTCTCCACCAGCTGCTCCTCTCTGGTAGCAGTCCTGCGAGCTGCTCCTCTCTGCTAGCTGCTCAGCAGTATACCTTCAGCCCCTGCCCTATTACTTAACACAGTACTCAGTGATGTCTGCTCTTTAGTCATTTCAGCTCATAATTAGGGGACCTTCAGTGTTGGTTCACTATTGGTCCAAAGTGAATTCAGCTCTGCAGTCTGTAACCAGAATTCTAATGGAATCAAAATTAGATCTGATATTACACCGTGGAGAGAGGAGGGGGTGAAATTGGTGTTCAGGACCCTCAGAAGGGGGCCATGCCACCACGTACAAATACCTGTTCTCAGCCTCTCTCAATTCACTGGGTTTTGGAACCCATGTCCCTTGCCTAGCGAGTGCTGCTTAGTTGATGGCAAGTCCCTCCGTCATAAAAGGCCAAGTACAGTTCCACTGTCCTTGATTCACATAATCAGGATAACACCACTTGATTCTTCCTGCCCCTAAAACAGAGAACTGGGGATCCCACTGCAGCCAAAGTGACCATTTAGGCTGTTATGGACTCATCCTAGGCAGGGTGGGTGTGCCTATGCAAATGAGATCAGCCTCTGAAGTTCTTTTCCACAACTCACCACCAGATGTCAGGGTAGAGCTCATCCTGACTCTGCTTACACTTATAATGGTCCTGACCAGAACAGAAAAACCAAAATATCCCAAAGTTTTCCCGCGTCTGCACTGCAGAATAGGATATACCAGTTTGGGCCAACCTGTAATAGAAACATGGATCACTGCATGATCACATACATCAGGGAGGCCTATCCATCCCCTCCTCCTCCTCAGTTTCCTGTTCAGTACATCTCCGGAATCAGCATGACTTTTAAACATCTGGAACTACAAAAGAAATTAATAAATCAGCAACAGCAGCGACACTGACCCCACCAGGACCAGCAGAAGCTCAGTCTGAGTGCGCACACACCTTGAATGCTCAGACTTGAATGCTGCTGTATCCTGTGCCTATACTCTTTGCTCTACAACCATGCTTTGGACTGTGAAGCTGAGTCAGAGAGATTAAAACACACAACAAAACATCATTTTCTTCCATCCATCTTTAACTGAGCTATTTCTATAGTAATTCCTCTAAAAAAAAATAGCTAGAGCACGAACACTCAATCTCAGTAATGGAAATGTAACCATAGAGGGAAAGCTGGGACTAGGTTTTGTTTTGATTATGAGGCTTCATCAACAAAACTAGAACTCTCCACGCTGAATGTATGTAACAGACCATACTTGGTCTCTATACAAGGAGCCACCTTCAAAGCCTCTATCAGCTGACATCAGGCATCTACACTTGAATTTATCAACGGTGGTCAACAATACTTGACTCATCTATCTGCTGCCCCTTTCCACTGCAGCCTTTCTTCCTTTTTCAGCTCCCTTCACCCCTCCTTACCCTACCAACCACATCATTACAATGGGGCCCTGGGCACTAAGATAATATGAATAATAATCAGCTGGCGCATATGCTAACATCCCTCAGAAATATTTCCAACGCGCTTTGTGAGGTGCTCTCCAAGCGGCAGGATATGAAAGAACCTGTGTACCATATAAACAAATGAGGGGCTTAAACATTAGAGAAATATTAACAACAGTGACTTATCGACTGCACCCAACACTTCAGTGCAGATCGATGCGCCAGCAAGGACACCAAAGTGGACAGCTATGTACTACTTCTAGAAAACACATGGTGTGGACAGCCCGAAAGATCACAAAGAAGCTTCAGTGTTGGACTCCTTGAGATCAACCTCCTTCATTAAAAATGTTAGCGCTGAAGGCTGTCGGCCCGTTTGTTAATCAGGAATCACACGTTCAGACAGACTGACCACAAAACGACAGGTAGTTTCGCGCAGCCAAGCGGGAGACCCTGAGCTAGGTGCTGAGTGCCCCTGCTTCCACTGTCTCTTTGGGATCAATCCCCTATTCATTCCATACGCCCTGCTTGAGAACATACCGGAACTGTGCAGGACTTGTTCTCCTCTGCCCCCTTTTTGCTCCACGCAGGCACCACAGGACTTTAGGGTTAGGATTTTCAATGGAGGCCCCAATTGAGAAAAGTGCTTCAGCACAGGTCCAAATCCAGCCCTATTTAGCGTGTGCCTAATTCAAAGCAGGTGCTTCAATCCCATTGATTTAAGCCTGAGCTGAAATCAATGGGATAGATTTAAACAGGAGTATAGTTTGAAATGGCAGTGCGCTCCAGTTGAATGGGTTACTATCATACATATTGTCCATCAATGGAGTACGAATTCATACACCTAGGAGCCCAAGGAACAAACTGTCTCATTCTGAGAAGTGTGGGGCTGGGAATCTAGATACGGTTAAAATAAATTGACCTTTTCTTGCTCGCTGGGAAATCAAAACACATTAGCTACTTTTTCCTCAAGAACCCTCAACTCTGCTGCTTTTCTATCATGAAGGCTCCCAAGTCTCCATACATATGTACGTCCCCTTTGGAAACAGCTACACAATCACCTCCCAGGGAGGAACTGACAGCACAGCAGTCCAAGGAGTTAACAGGTTCTCAAGGGCCACTGCTGATCAGGGCAGGAAGTACAAGAGCAATCAGCAGCAGATTTCCAGAGCTCAAGGCACCAGATGAAGAGAGCTGCACTTTGAAGTGATAATTTCCAAAAGTGAGGAGCACAAAAAGGTAGTAAGAAATAATAAAGCACCCTTTAACAATAAATAATGATTAAGAGTAATAATAGAGCATCATGCAGCAATCAATGGACTGAGAGAACTCATGGAGGTGTTGATCAAATCAGTGGATGTTGAGTACTGTGCAGGGCGGGTACAATTACAGTGGTGCTGGGAGACAGCAGAAAGAAGCTGATTGATTGGAGGGAAGAGACCAATGATCTTATCATTGGCACAGAACAAAAGTCCTGAGGTTTATATTCAGGTAGAGTTCCCATTAAAAATCTCAATGGGAGCTTTGCCTAAAGTAAGGACTTCAGGATTGGGCCCATCCTGGTTTACTGATCAGATCTTGTAGCTATAGGGCAAAATTCTGTCCTAATTTACAGCTCATTCCATTATCTCCTGTGGGCTTGCACGAAAGTCAGTAGGGCTGTATGGAGTATAAGTCATGACAGAAAGTGATATCATCATGCATCTCATTTGAAGAGAAATGCTAAGAAAAAAAACCTTACAGAACAGATTAATTTCAGATGACACCTGAAAGTTGCTTCATGTTGTCTAAAAGCAGAGACCCTTCTTCTGTATCCATCTCACTACATTAGCTTATATTTTGAAAGTGTTTCATGTTTTGGACAAACCTGAACTTCAAATTTATTTTCTGCTTTTAACCCATAATAAGTGATGGTACAGGCATTAAAGGATTTAGAATCCTTCAGCAGTCTCTTCAAAACCAGAGCCCACGTACAAAGAGTTCAGATACCCAGTCTCCTTCATCTGAGAGGAAAGATTGCCTAAGGCACAAACAAAGCTTCAAATTGATTTAATTTGAAATTTCAAACTGCTGTATGCTGCTCAGCTTCCGACTGCCATCTGCTTTTTTGGCTTGCAATGACATCGAGCACATTTTTATTGCGTTTGTTCAAGCAAGTCCATCGGTAAAATATTAATTTTCAGAGTCTAAATTTTGTATGCTTTAAAAACCATGCTAACGTGTCAATAAGGCTGATCAGCAAAATATAATAATCTTGCCAAGTTTAAAGATTGCAAATCTTTCCCAGTCCGATATAGCTAGAGTACCGTACATTATCTCCTTGGAGGACTGTTTCTTCATATTTATTTGTATACCCCAAACACGACAGGCACCTGATCCTGATGGGTACCTTTCAATATTACTATGATATAGAATACTAAATGAAGTCATCATTTCATAGATTATAAATCTAAGCCTAGGAAACCTAAGTCCATACTCTGATCTGAGTTGGGTTACATCAATACAGATGCACCGTTGTTTTCAATTGAGTTACTTTGGATTTGTACCAGTTTAACTCAACTCAGAATCTGGACCCTTCTGGATGTTGTCTTGACACCATCCCTACATTGTCCTGCTCTTTCTTCTCTTCTTGTATAGGATTGTGCTTTCCAAAAAGAAAAAGAGAAAAGGGCAGACTAGGCACTCTCCAATACGTCATCAATCTAAAGTAAAGTGTTGCAATGTGCCCTCATCAGACTATAGAATATTGTTAATCTAGCTGGGATGATTTAGCTGGGGATTGGTCCTGCTTTGAGCAGGGGGTTGGACTAGATGACCTCCTGAGGTCCCTTCCAACCCTGATATCTATATATATAAAAGTTAAGTGGTGTATGTATGTATGTATGTATGTATGTACGTATGACTGCGAACTCCTCCCGCACCGTTTGAGCCAGAGACTTGAATTTTGGTACAGTGAGGGGTCTTGGGGTCTAGATCTTGGTAAGGGTAGAAAAAGTTTCGGATCTCACCTCTGACACCCCCCAGGGGTGAAAGTCTTTCAGGGCCAATCACATCAGCTGGGCAGTTAGGTGGTGATGATGTCATAATACCCCCCTCCAACAGACACCTCACTCGCTCAGCTCACCCCTCCCTCCTCCAAAGGAACCCCGGAGATCCCTCAGTTCTCTGCCCCTCCCCCCTCCCAACGGAACCCCGGAGATCCCTCAGTTCTCTGCCCCTCCCCCCTCCAAACGGAACCCCAGAATCCATCAGCTCTGTGCCGCCCCCCACCTGTGAAGGTCCCCGGAATCCCTCAGCTCTGGGCCCCCTCCCCCCCTGCGACGGATCTGAGTTGGGTTTGGTGGGACGGTAAGTGAGGTGGGGGTGTCGGGTTTGGTCGGGGGGTGAGGTGGGGGTGTCGGGTTTGCTTGGGGGGGGTGGGAAGGTGTCGGGGTGGGTGAGGGGTGAGGTGTTGGGGTTGGTCAGGGGGTGTCAGCTGTCTGCCACCTCCCCACCTCCGACTGACCCGAGCAGCGCCGGGCACTTATGCTAGTTCTATGATAAATGCACTAAAATTAAATTCATTCTTTGCTTGGCCTTTATACTCTAAGAACTGATCATTCTCATTCCTCCAGAGTCTCCAAACCCTAATATTCACATTCAGAATTAGAAACAGGCTGGGGACACAATTACATATCCAATACCATGAGCTTTAGAGAAAACTGCAGGTTTGGTCCATCTCTGAGAGATGCCAGCAGCATACAAAGTCCTTGACTGTACTGGGAAACCATAATATGTTAGAACACATTAACTGACATGATATTAAATAGTGTTGACAAGGACTGGTGTGTTTAACATTGTGTCAGCGGGCTGTGCTTAACCCTATAGTTAATGTTAATCACAACAGTTCTTGCCCAGAGGGAGAATGAAATCCTTGCTTTACAGTCAGTGTATTTTTGATATTTACTGTAATGGAACAAGCATTTCACCTTGAGTGGTTAACATTGCATTAGTTAACACATGTTCTATCGGGATGTAGTGTTCCAGTGTAGACACGGTCTTAACTTAGGGATAAAATGTAGACTACACAAGTAGGACAAATATGAACTGAAACAAAGGACATTTGCAGTTTCTTTATAGAAGATGGTTTCAAGCATCGCTAAATTCTAACACACACTACAGGATAAACAGACCCATAGCAGTCACTAAAGCCATGTATACTTGGAGATGGAATGCAGCCCTGGTTGCATAAGGCTATCTATGAAGGAAGGCATCAATTTACCTCACATTGAAGACAGATACCGAAGAATCCCAATATATATTTTATTTGATGACAGGTCTTTGTTTTTAAGATCTTTTAGCTACAATTCCACAAAATACTTTTTTAAATAATTATTTTAGATTTATTTCCAGATGCTCAGAAACTTGGTTCTTATGGAAGATGCTGAAATAACAGCACTGAAGGTGTACGTGCTTATTCCAGCAATGACACTGGCAGAAGCATCTTGCATTCCATTGCAAACATGCCTTAATCTTGTCCTGGAGGTAAAATGATAAACCTACCTCAGGTAAAATGGTAGGTTTATTGCCATGTCAATGGTCAAGTCAACACTTGCCCTCGGGGCTGAGGTTGCCAATAAGGGTGCTATATAGATTTGCTATATAGATGCCTGTCTACTGTGTCTTTGACTTAAACCACCAATTGATTTCACATACACCACAACACAGCTGTTAGTCAGTCTTTTAGATGAGACATACAGCTGAGATTGTGACCACGTGGATCATTTCAGAGTCCACAGCTCTTCTCAAAGGAATGCTTCTTAGACATGCTTACTACTTCAGTTCCAGTTTAGATAATTGAAAGTCCCCCCATTATGGTTTTATCTGAATACTATTCTCGTGTATTCTCCCTCACTGCCTGCTCTGTTAAACAGCTGCTACATTTTAACTCAGAGGTGACTGCATTTCAGTGGTGGGTGAAACAATTTTATATGCATGATACAGTTTGCATGGTGCTTTAGGAGTCTCATGAATGAAAGGCACTACACAAACACATAACTAATTAATAACTAAAAGTCTCTGGAAGCCTAGACCAGATTTGAGTAGTGACCTATTATTTATTAATTAAAATGCAAAAGTGTTCTCTGCTCAGTGCAAGACAAAGGCAATGACACAGTCCTTACCTAGAGGTGCTTACAATAAAAATAGGGAGACAACAAAAATATACTCGAAACCAAAAAAATGTTCAGTTTTTTCAGGGGTTGGGGCGGGTGTTTTTTTCCCAATGTGGGATAATATTTGTAGTCTTTGCAGAAGTGAATATCAGGAAGGAATTTGAAAGTAGAAAGGGAGGGTGCTAGAGATGCAAGTCTGGGTATATACCAAATGTTTTTGTTGAATCTATTTTTGCCACTGCTGTCTGAGTCAGAGATTATAAAATAATAAAAAGCTATTGTCAAGTCCCTCAAAATGATCAACCAAGGGGAAACCCCCTGCCTCCCCACAGAGACACCTTACAGATTCCAACTGTCAGGTCTCCTCTTGACTCCAGAGATGATGTGACACAGATGTTGTCAATTGTGTCAGGCACTATTTTGAGTGAAGTGCCTTTAAGGGTGATTTTTTAATATACATTTAAATCTCCCATCAGGTTACATGCCATTGGCATTCTCCAGTCTGGATTCTTTACTCGGCTACACTTGTCTGGTGATATAAAAAAGCAAAAACATGATGCGGGGGAGGCAGAAAAGCCAGGTCCACAGAGAGGGAGATAACACTGCTAGGCGCTACATCAATCTCCACTGGGAAATCTGCAGATTGCTAGGGGAACACAAAGAACACATCAAGACTCAGGGAAATGAAGCTGCTTGGCTCTGCTCATTGATCTAGAGTACTTTGCTCCATGAGAAAGAGGGAGAATCTCTGGCTCAGTTTAAGTAAATGGCTAGCTACTGTACCAATGAAGAGACACGTTTAAAGGGCATTAGGGCTAACTGCAGTAAGAACAGTTAATAAAACGGAATTCTTTGAACTAGTCCAGGGATCAGCAACCTTGGCACACGGGACCACAGGATAAGCACCCTTAGCGTGCCCCACTGGTTTGTTTACTTGCTGGTTCACTGGCCGCGGTTCGCCGTCCCGGTCCAATGGGGGCTGCTGGAAGCGGCGTGGTGCTGGCCGCTGCTTCCCGCAGCCCCCATTTGACCAGGACGACAAACTGCAGCCAGTGGGAGCCGCGTTCAGCAAAAGGGCAAGTAAACAAACATTCGGGGCCTGCTAACAGTGCTTACCCTGTGTTCCCGTGTGCCAAGGTTGCCGATCCCTGAACTAGTCTTTTGGACATCAGTGAACGTTTGAAGTGAGAGTTACACGGAAGACCAGCTGATTGTCAGGTGTGCAGACTGACTGATTGTAAATGAGCAGGTGAGAAGAGAAAAGGTTCTTTGTTATGGAAGAGTAAGAGTAATGGACAATGGACATACGACTAGAAGAGACTTTACGAGTCAGTGTGTCCAGTCCCCTCCTATCACAGGTAACCCCCATCATATAATCATTGATAAAGAGCTGATTTAGGAGGGCCCATCTCAAGCTGACAAGTGCCCCCAACAGAGTGAGGGACTGAGGCTGAACTCCATTGCCACGCACAGATCTAGCAAAAAGCTTATGCACCACTTACACATTCACACTTAAACCTTGCTCTGGCCTTTCACATAGGAATAAAATTCATGCACTGTGACCAAGATTTAGAATTTAGTTTAACATATGACTTGTTGCATTGTAAAAAAATTGTTTCTTTTCTTTATGCACAAGACTCTTTCTTCTAGTTAAGTATGACATTAGAATTTTAACGGTGCTTAGCATTTTGTATTATGGTCCCACTCACTCTCTCTCTCTCTCTCTCTTTCAATGGGTTATGTTCTACTTCTTTACCCAACCATCAATACAACAGTATTTTATATAAAAAGACAATGAACATGAACAGATTATGATGTGTCACTCCAGAGCCTACAGGCCCACAGGGAGATCAAAACCACAGTCTCCTAGGTGCTGTACAAACACATCCTGTGACCTCTGGCACCCACTAACTGGTCACATTCTCATGTCCAACAGCTGTGGGGAAGAGTGGCTTGTACACAGATGTGAGCATCTGCAGATGCAACCAAGGATTGTGCAGGATACACATGTGTGTGTTTCACTCCAAACAGCTCTATTTGTGTAAATACAAAGTCATTATATATGCAAATGTGATGATTTTGTGGGCACAGTCTTCAGGGCATCACAATTTATATAAAAACAGGAGAATCTGTGTTTTACAAGGCATTTAGATATTACAGTGACAGAGATAGTATAAAAATCTGGCAGATGTGCATTTAATATTAATATTTAATTTAAAGCAGGCTTTATTAGCACCATGCTACAAAGCCAACCTGTTCCTCTGCACTGATAAGGCTCTGACTTTGTTGCTGAACAAATAGTTCTTGTACAAACACAAACAGATCTCGTTCAAAGAGAAAATCTAGCAATATCTGGTCATTAGACTTAGGCCTAAAGAAGAAATATTGTTCTGGATTCTGCTCTCTTTCCCACTTCCTCCCCACCTAATGGAGTTAACATAAAATGGCAACTGGAGTTGAACTTTCCCTGAATGGGTTTGTAGTAACAAAATCTCCAATCAATGTTTTTAAAAAATAAAAAAATCTCCTTATTTTATCTATACAGAGACTGACAAAACCTAGAAGCTTTTACCCAAATCCTCTGAATGTTGATGGTTCAGATAAAATAGAACCCTGGTCCAAAGCAACCCTGATTTGCGTACGTTTCTATTTTGTATTATTCTTTACTAGGATTATTTTGTAAAATTGACATCCACCTGTTTTTGTCAGACTTTGTCCATGACTATGTATGTTTCAAAGGCGGTTTCAATCTAAATATCATGCATCCAAAGAACCCATTTCATGCTGTGTAGGATATCTGAGGATGGAAATATGGAAATATAACATGCATGCATCATTATAAAAATAAATTCCAGCTAGTGCTTTCTGGATGCCAAGAAACAACAGAATATTGTGACTCTATTCAACAAAATGATATAGATGGGGCGTGTGTGTGTGAAGCTTAAGTGGCACTTTTTATGCCAGTATAAGAGCCACTAATGAAAAAGAGCCCATCGTTGGAGAGAGAGGGAGTAAATGCGATGGCATTACATTTTAGTACAAGGAGAATGCTAGAACTGGAACTACAAAACAGGATTTCTTAAAAGCTTTCTCTAAATTCTCCTTGCAGATGCCTACTTATTCATTCATAATCACTTCAAAGCAATCCTCAGCCATGCAATCAAGTAAATCCTTAGCAATTAGAACATAGATCTACACAGCAAGATCAAACTATGTTTATAGAGTTTATAGAGTAAAGTGATTCCATGTCTATTTTCCTTGGAATGGCATTTTAAAAGTGTTTGTTTTTAATAAAAAAGAAATTTTTTACCATGACAAATAGATACACTACATCTCTGGAGTGGGATATTATATTGCAGTTTGCCAGCACAACCAATTCAACACTGCCCTCGTAAATGCTTATAAATTTTAGTGAACAACCAAGATGTTGTGAAGTGAAGGGAGGTGAAGTCATCTGCATTGAGCTACAATAGCATCAGTCCCTGTACTAGGATAGCTGCTTACTTATGTTAAACAAAAACAACTTTACATTTTCTGCTCCACCTCCCTGGTGGCCTTGTTTTGCTAGCTCGACAATTGACATTTTCATGCAGGCAAGCCCGTGAAATGTAAAACACATTCTTGCCTTACCCCAGTGAAGCTGTTACTACAAGAGGAGCTGAGCTATGCCGAATGGAGGCATGGTTGTTTCATTGTGATGCAAATAAATGTAACAATTAAGAATATAATTTTAGAAGATGTCAGTAGCATAATTACTCATATGGCTTCCAGCCAATTAAGCAGTAGGTGAATTAGCCCATTTAATTGGGTTTGCAGTTTCGACTGCAAGGTACTTTATGCTTTGTGTTCTGTCAACATTTTGCTGAACTATGTGTTAATAATTCTGATAGCCCAGATGTTATTTACAAAGTAAATTTGGTCGAGAGTACAAAGGACCACTGCTTAAAAGGTTGCATACACTCAACAAGCTGTTCTCTCCCAGGTCTGTAGGTCGATTGACTTCAATGGGGGTCCCACTTGAGAAAACTGAAGCCCTTTGTATTTCCCCTAAACCAACAGCACATATTCCATAACTGTGAAGGTGAAACAAGGAATTGCTGTAAAATTCTGCAATTAAAAAGTCTTTAAAAAATCTTAAGAAAATGACAGTGAAAAAAGTGACAGTGTGTGATTATTCCCCATATAAAATGAGAAGCCTGTTGCACTCAACTGAAAATAATATTCATCTCTTCCTTGGAAGACTGCTGTGCATCAGCTAATATCCGCTATTAGCAGGCGAGTACTGAACACAGTAGCCCCAGCTAAGATGAGAAAATGCAACCACTCATGGGTTAGCGGGGAAGTGCTTCATGGCTACCCTAAGGAAGCACAAGATAGACACACTAACATTAAGGCTGAAGATTATGCTGTTGATGACAATAACGGCATACAAATGGCTGATTGAACTGAACTCAGCTTCACGGGAAAAGATTAGTTTGAGACCTAAAAATCCTCATTTACAAGGGGATTGATGAGAACGAGAGGCAAACTAATGTGACAGTATATGGCTATTAGCCCCAGAAAAAGAGGAAGAGACAGAGATAAAGAATGTCTGAGATACTCTTCTTACACTACAGCCGGAGCTTTTTATTTTACTTCTGAATTCTCACACTCTAATGCAGAGAAGCTCTTTGATTTAGTTTTTGAGAACTCTGGGAATAAGTTGCAGTTCTTGAGTTACTAAATCTCTGTTTGGGAGGTTAGTCTAACTTATCTCCATGGCAAAAACAAACAAGTGGCAAGGAGAGAGAAAACTGCATGCATTATGGGATTTTTAATGAGCAGAGAGGCTGGAAGTTTAAGAGGTGTCTCCGGTGGAGTTACTATATGCTCTAGTTTGCTTTGTTGAGTTTTCACAACCTCAGACACTGAATATCTTGAAGTTCCTATTATAATAAATAGGCTTGGAAGGATTAGATTTGTATTGATAAATGCCAGTAAACACCAATTTCACTGTACACACACAAGCCGACAACAATTATTTCCATCAATGATCAAAATTTACAGATAGGCAAAGAAAGAAAAATACTACTTGAAAATTTATTAAAGGATTGATTTAAAGATATATACTTTGTATATTTTGGCATACGATTTTGACAATGTGTTTAAATGGTTACCAAGCTTGAACTTTCTAAATCCCAACATCTATGGTCACTAAATTATTGTCCAGACCTTCACCTCCATAATTTCACACAATAGTGAAAATTAAAAATATTAAAAATTGGGAACAATACTTTACATTTATAAACACCTTTATAAACACCTATAAGAAGATAAGGTGATAAGTGAGAATTAACATAGATTTATCAAGAAAAAAAACATGTCAAACCAACCTAATAACCTTCTTTGACAGGGTAGCAAACCTTGTGGATGGGGGGAAGGGGATGTAGTAGATGTGCTATAATTCAACTTTAAGAAGGCTTTTGATACTGTCTCATGTAACCTTCTCAAAAACACACTAGAGAGATATAGCCTAGATCAATCTACTGTCAACACATTATGGGTGTGCTACTGGATGCATAACTCGTTGGAAAACCACACTCAGTAGTTATCGATGGTACACAATTGCACTGGAAGGGCATACTGGGATCTGTCCTGGATCTGGTTCTATCTTCATAAATTATTTGGATAATGGCACCGAGTGTACACTTAAAGTTTGTGGATTATACCAAGATGAGAGGAGTTGCAAGTGCTTTTGATGACTGGATTAGAATTCAAAGTTGATCTTGACAAACTGGAGCAAGGGTCCATATTAAATGGGATGAAATTACACAAGGACTAATGCAACATTTTACACTTATGAAAGAGTAAATCAATTGCACAAATACAAAATGGGAAATGATCGTCTAGAAAGGGAGTACTGCAGAAAAGGATCTGGAGGTTATAGTGGATCACAAACTAAATATGAGCCAACAATAGAATGCTGTTGCGAAAAAGTGAATGTCATTCTGAGACATATTAGCAAGAATGTTGTAAGCAAGACATAAAGAATATTTTTTCCACTCTACTTAGCACTGATAAGGCCTCTACAGGAGTATTATGTCCAGTTCGGGACACCACACCTCAGAAAAAATGTGAACAAATTGGAGAAAGTTCAGAGGAGAGCAACAATAATTATTAAAAGTCTAGAAGACAATCTAAGAGGAAAGATTGAAAAAATTGTTTAGTTTAGAGAAGAGAAGACTGAGGGGGGATGTGATAACAGTCTTCAAAGTACATAATAGGTTGTTATAAATGGGAGGTTGATAAATTGTTCTCCTTAACCACTGAGGACAAGACAAGGACTAATGGGCTTAAATTTCAGCTAGGGAGTTTTACGTTAGACATCAGGAAAACTTCCTAACTGTACAGGTAGTTAAGCACTGGAACACATTATGTAGGAAGGTTGTGGAATCCCCCAGGGCCGGCGACGGGGGGACTAAGGGGACAGGTGTACCGGGCCCTGGACTTAAGGGGGGCCCCCATGTACTCAGGAGTGCAGAGGCGGGGTGGAAACGGGATGCTCTGCAGAGCCCCGTCCGCGTGCAAATCCCCTACCGGGCGGCCACCCCAGCGCTGTAGCCAAGCGCCTGCACTGCACGGCAGACTCCACAGCGGGCCCGGGGAAGCCCGCCCGGCCGCCCTGGTGTGCGGCGCTGACAGTGATGGAGGCGCCGAGAAGGGGAGCCGGCCTTGCCAGGGTAAGGGGGCAGGGGGGCCGGCCCCACTTGGGGGGCGGCTCCGGGGGGGGGGCCTTTGGGTGGGCGAGCGCTGCGGTGAGTTCACCCCCTGTGGGCGCTTGGGAGGTTCATTCATCGGCGTGGCTGGGCTGGGGGGCAGGCAAGGGGGCGGTCGGGGGGGAGGCCAGGCTGGGCGGGCGGGGAGGGGGACAGGAGACTAGGCTGGATGGGGTGGGCGAGGCGTGGGTGCGGGAGGGAAGAAGGTTTGATGGGGGGGGAGGCTGAGCAGGGCGGGTCAGGCATGGGGGCAGGAGGCTGGGTTGGGAGTGGGAGGGGAGAAGGTTAGGCTGGGGGAGATTAGGTTGGGTGGGCCGGGTCAGGCAGGGGGGGAAGGAGAATAGGCTGGGGGGGGGGCAGGCAGGGGTGGTGTGCTAGAGGCCGCCCGCACGCGCCGCGTGCCTCACGCCACCGTGCTACCACTGACCGCGCCCGGTACCCCCGCGATGACACCCCCTCTATGCCCGACCGGCAAGGCAGTCCCACGTAGGCCCGGGCGGGGCAGGGCGCGGGTGGCAGGAGACCGGCTGGGGGGGCCCCACAAACAATCAGAGTACCGGGCCCCAAAATTTCTGTCGCCGGGCCTGGAATCCCCAGGTGTAGCCACACTTGCGGGCCTGCTCCCAGCCTCGTTCCCAGACTGGGAATGGAGCCATAGCCAGCAGCCAAGGCTAGGTGCGGGGGCGGGAGCGGAGCCATGCCAAGGCTGGGGACAGGGACAGGCACAGGGCAGGGGACATGGCTAGGAGTGGGACAAGAGCAGACTTGCGGGTGGGGAGAGGCTAGGTGGTGCTCCTTCCCTTCCCCACATGGGGGGTGGCTTGGGCCGCACCAGGCATTCCTCCATGCCCCCTGAGCGGGCATGCCCCACAGTTTGGGAACTTCTAAGTTAGACAAACACTTGTCAGGAATAGTCTAGATAATACTTAGCCTTGCATCAGGGCAGTGGACTACCCTAGGCCCTAGAATCTAGGTAACCTATTGAGGTCCCTTCCAGTCCTATATTTCTATGTCCATGGAACTCGCTGGGCACACTTTCTTGCCATCAGAAGTACCTTTTTCTCAGGTAAACTAAAAAATTTAAACCTCACTTTATGTTTGTTAGAGAGGCAGGGTCTTTAGTGTTCAAAGATCAGGAAACCTGTGTTTTATCCCCATCTCACCTACTCACTTGCTTTATGATCTTGAGTTGAGCGTTCTAGTAACTTGTTCCTCAGTTTCCCCATTTATAAAAATTAGAATATATCAGTGACCACATTTGCAAATATTTTGAGATCCTTGCAGCAGTAGTATTATTTATAATGAACAGCAGGGTTATTATACTATTAACAACACTTAGCACTTATAGAATGCTTTTCATCTTCAAACCACTTTACAAGCATTAAAGTTATCATCCAATATATAGAATATCTTTTTCATTCTACTTTCCCCATTCTCTGTATTATAGGGTAACAAGGGGAAAAAATATGAGCTTGAAGCAATTTGATGCTGAATATTTTATTTTGTAGGGAGTGTGTTTATAATTTTCAGTGTGAGCAGCAGTCCCACTTTTGACAAGCTTACCTCAGGGGTTTTTCCAAGATACCAGAGTGGATATACACTCCTCCTTTTAAAAGATATTCTGCATAACTGAGCAGCACACAGACAGCTTTTCCATATGTTTCTCACCTTCCCTACTTGCTCTGATGTGGGATTATCAGATATTGCTGTAGGGTGCACGTGAACTTTCCAAATGTCTCAGCAGTTAGTACAATAAGAACAGAAATGCAAAATGCTTCCTCCACCCCAGAGTGTACTTCATTTCATCCAAAATTTCTTTCCAGCAGCAGTATTGCAGGGCAGCGTGTCCCACATTTAATCCTCATTAGACATTATCAACTTGAAAATAAAGGAGGTAGTGCTTCCCCCCCCCCCCATGATGTAAATGGGGTAAGATTTTTCCATTACTGCACAAAATAGAAGAATTGCTTACTTTGTCATTTCTTTTTGTGCAAGACAAACGAGCAACTTCTCTTCCTCTTTGACAGGCAGCTCAGTAGTCAATGAACGTCTCCAGTTTGGGCACTCTCTAACCTCTTCTATTGTCACGCCAGGATATTCAGGGAGGAAACTCGGTATTGCATTAGGAAATAAAGGGACTTTATTCCTGGGTGGGCTGTCGAATGCATGCTTTGTGAGGTGCTGGTGCCTGGCATTCTGATATATTGTTTTGTGGGTTAGATTGTATCACAGTTCACCTGAGAGTCTTTCTATTATGTATTTTAATTGCATTGAGGGATTTAGTCCATTACATATTTTAATACTAGAGTTTGGTAGGCACTATATTAAATCTAAATAAATAATGGCACTACACAAAATGCAAGGCTGCTGTGCTGAGGAAATCCGGGTACAGGAAAGCACTTATTGGTAAGAAATCCTATCTTCACATGCTGTTTTCCACCAGTATAGGATTAATGGGATCTGCACAGCTGTCCCTGAGAGACAAAACACAACTTGTGAGTGTGTGTATGGGGGGATTGGAAAGGGAGCAAGACATGATTCAGAGTATCAAGACCCATCTCTGACATTAAACTACAAAAGCTTTGGGGGGGGGGGGGGAGAGGACAATGCCTACCCTGCCGTATCCTTGACAAAAACAAGGAAGGGCATATCAATAAACTCTGGTGAACGCAGCCATATGGTATACAAAGGACACGATAGGTGGAGGGTCAGTGCAGAGAGCAGAGCACCTGGGTAGCTTAGTAAATGGACTTCTCTATTCTGTACCCATTGGAGCTTTTTAGGGCATGTGGCATTATTCTTAAGTATAGTGAGTTGAAGCAAATGAGCTACAAAGTCATGGACATGGTCAGGTCTGAATCTGATAGGACACGTACAGTTTTCTGACCAGACATAGATGGACTTAGATGTTTCTTGATGCCGTGGCTATGTGAGCGTTCAACAGAATTAAGGAGGCCAACAGTAACCGGAGACAGAAAACCAATATAATCTATGAGTAGATGCTCTCAACAAAGGGGGTTGTTGAACTCTTCAAAGTGCTTTGCACGTCCTGTCAGTACCACCTCTGTCTTCTGGGTTCAGCTTCAGCAACTGGATGAAGAACAGCGGACCGATTTCTGCTAGGCTCAGGGATAGATAGGACGATGCCGCAGATAGCATCGTAGCATCCATGGATTGCAGACACCAAGCTGGGTAGCATCCATGGATTGCAGACACCTAAACCCTTTTTACCTCACTATCTCTTCATAGATTTTAAATAAGAGAGAAAGAGGATCAAGTGACGAGCAAGCTGTCTGCACAGTCACAGAGGATATGCCTATAATGAAATTAAAAATCCGTGGCTGACCCAGGCCAGCTGACTTGGGCTCCTAGTTCTTGGGCTAACGGGCTGTTTAGCTGCAGCATGGATATCAGTGCTCAGTCTGGGGGCTGGGCTCTAGGACCCTATGAAGTTGGAGATTCCCCGAGCTCAGGCTGCAGCGTAAGCCCAAATATCTACACAGTACTTAAACAGCCTCATAGCCCGAGCTCAAGTCAACAGGCATGGGATCGGGCTAAGGGGCTGTTTAATCATAGACAGTAGCAGGCCCAGGCCAGCTGTGGGTGTCTAACTGCAGTAGAGACATACCCTAAGAACCATAATTGCCCAAAGAGTTGTTCAGAAGCTTTGGGGACTCCTAGGAGAGTTGGGTTTGAAATACATGATTAGATTTTATCTGAGACTCATCCCCCAAACATTTCTATTAACGATGTGCATATTGCATGCAGTACACACAGTACTGCCCCCACCGAATCACAGCCAGTTCAAAATTCCCTTGGCAAGCCCCCAAGTCTTCCACTCAAAAATACCTGTTTGGGGAGAAGCTGGCCTCTAATGGAATGGATGACAGTTCAATGCATGTTGTTACAGAACAGTCATTCTGCGGCCAGCTCAACAAGCATCCTGAGCTGCTGGAGCTAATCTGCTTATTAGTAGCATCATCTGTAGGAGTGGGATCTCCCAGCAAGCATTAACGATCATACTGCGGAGGAGCCAGCAAATTTATTCTTCCTCTTGAACCTTCTTGAAACAGGGCAAGGCAGCCTTCTCCCATTCCACCACAGGCCATATATTAAGAATATGGGAGTTCCACTCCTTTGATGCAACCTTCCTGGATAATTCTGGGAGAAAGGAAAGAAGAGACAGAAGTAGAAGCACTAGTCTACCATTCCCTGGAAACTACTAGGTACAGATCAGCAAGATGCTTTTCAAACATCCGGACAAGGAAATGCCTAATGGGGAAGCAAGATTTAGAGTGGGGCAAAAAACAAACCCTCTGGTGGATCCGTACAATGACTGGCTAGGCAAGAGGCTCCTCACCAGACCTGAAGTCCCTCAAGGGAAGAGGTTATGGAGTCATTTTCTGCTATGACCAGGCCCCCACATACTGCCAAAGGAACTCTATTTGAAGGGCTCCTTCATGGTGGATGCTCTGCCTTAGACTGCAGACTTCCCCTAGGTTGTGCTGGCAAGTAGCAGTGAGACACAGACCAGCACTTTGATCTGCCTCCAGAAGCTGCTGCTCTGGCTGCCATGGCTGGGGCAGGGTCACAACGGAAGCGGAAGGAACCGGTGAGGAAGGCCATGGCGGCAGGTGTACTTTCAGACTCTTCTGTCCTTTGTGTGAGGGATCCCTCTTGCCAGTGCTGCCCCAACGTAGAAAAGGGATTTTAAGGGCAGAAGGGGGGAAATGGAGGGAAAAAGAGCTTTAAATAACTTCAGTGAAAAATAATAAGCATTGGGGTGTCCTCGGTGGTCTTGTTCTTCAGCGAAGTGGAAGGGGTAACAGAATCACTGCAGTGATTTACCAGAATCACTGGTAAACAGGAGTAACAGAATCACTGCAGACCTCACAAATCTTCAGTTCAGAGGAAGATTGAAAAGTACCAAGGAAATGTAAATCCCTTGCTGACTCATTTTGGCTCATTATGCTCAGTCTGACCTGCTGTGCTCTTTATATCAGTTATTTTCTGGCAAGCAGACTGACTTATTACCTGCTAAGCTGTCCAAAATATACTGTACACCAACCCCCTCAGCATTTACTTAGGGCCCAACCTTGCAAGATACTGAGCATCTCTTGTAAGCTGCTATGTGTTCCCTACCACCCCTAAAGACAGAGGGAGCTGAGGGGTTCTGAAAATGTCTGTCTGTCCTGTCGTGATGGAAAATTAAAACAAACATATCTCAACAAGATCTGATTGTGCATATGCACAGTATAGCTTCATTATGAAATGGGTTTTTTGGATATATGAGAGAGAGAGAGAGCGCAAATGTATTATTTTGTGCAGAAGTACTGGGTAACTAGATACAGTTAGGGTAATTTTATCTCATTCATCATACTGAAAGCAGTTATTTATTCTAGTTTTTATATAAAACTATAACAGCAAAGATCACCAGTCAGTGAAATTCCATCTGTATCTTTGTCAGATCTTAGACAGGAAGGTATTCAGTGGTAGACTCTAATTATGCCTTCTCAGCATATACTTGCCCCTTGAGGTAAAGATAACATGAATTCTTTATTGTGCTCTATTTCAATGTCCAAAGATTAGCATATTTCACCACCTTTATAAATTATACAGTTTCCAGCATTTCCTGCATTTAAAGCCCACAACTAGAATTTATATAAGCATTGATTTTAAATATGATAAATGCTGGCACTGGAAGTACATGTCCTCATGTACTGTACCGTAAGTCCGGTGAAACAGCCACATAACTGGCTATTGAATTTACTGGCTAATAATTCAATTTATTGCCACCAAAAACAATAATATAGCTATAATACTTCCACTAGCCTAGTCCCCAGGGCAGCAAATTTACTCTGGTTCCCCTAACTGGTTGATAACATATTTAAATGCCAGTCAGTCACTAATCCATTGCTACTCCATCCTCTGAGAGCTGCTTTATTGAACACTGTAATTGCCTGGATGTTGTTTTTCATTTCTGTAGCTGTTGCTGTTAATTAAATATTTTGTGGAAAGCTCCCCGTGACATTTCTTACTGCATTCTTAATATCTGATAAGATACACTGTCTGTACCTGCTGCATTCTGCTGATAGTCTTGTCCTAGATTCAAACTCCCAAAACACTGAAGAAATGACACACTTTCAATGAAATTCACTATTAAAAGATTGAGGGGATCTTAATGAAAAAGATGCATATGTTACAGCTCTTAGATCACTGCTGCCAGCAGTAGCAGGAAGTGCCTCTGGATTAAAAGGTTTGTCTAGTCTCTCTGCGCGCAAAGTGAAGATGTGCACTCCATTTCAATGGTAGTGGGATTGATTTTCAGTATTCAGACCTGGCTAGTAAATGTCAGTCGGGACTGCAGTCTTTCAAGTTCCTCAAAGCGAAACGTCTTGAAGACCGTTCGGATTCAGATTTAGTCATTTCTATGTATCACACGCCACACGCGTAATCTGGGCCAAGGATATGACACAGCTGAATGAGCGACTCGGTTTTTAAAGGAGGAATGAAGAAACACATCAACTTGTGCAGACTCAGGACTCAATATGAAACAAGACAGAGGTTGATGTTTCAGGTGGGGGAAAGTCCAACCACTCTGAGAAATCACAGCACACATTAAATAAATTACTGTTTTAATATAAATTATTTAGAGTCCCCAAAATTAACAAGTCAAAAGAAACAAAGGTAATACTTTCAATTAAGCTACCCAATGCTGTATGACAAATAAGTGTCAATTGATTGTTTACACATGGGAGTTTTTAATTCTCAATAAATATTTGGAGAAATGACCAGGCATTTAATTGATAGAATAGTTATCCTAATTCAGATGTTTAATGCGTTATTTGAACATTAAGACAAATATTGATGGTATTGAAATTTATGGCATTGCTCCCATTGACTTTAATGGGACCACAATCTTTTATTATTTTATTTCTATTATTATTTGATCTGGCCCCTGAGGATTATTCAGTATGTTTTACTGACACATAATATATATGGTACTGTGACAGATTGCCTTCTCGCCCCCACTCCAAACACAGGCAGGAGACTCTTCTTTGGCTCCAAACAGTGCTCTTTATTTACAGTGCAGCTTGTGCAGACCCCACCACCTTCTATACACAGCCCTATACACAGCTCTACAGCTTAGCTCTTTACACAGCTCTACACACAGCTCCTTCTCTATCTCACTCCTCCACACCACCACCCTGGGCTTCCTGCCTGGCAGGCTTTTATCCCCCTGAGGAGGCCGCCAGGTGCAACCCATCCAGGCTGATTGCTCTGCAGCCCAGGTGGCTGATTAGGCTTCTCTGCAGGGAGGTTTGCAGAGGGCTTTTCTCCCTCTTAAAGGGGCGGCAGGCTGGGTCAGGCCCACCCTGCCACAGTACCTACCAAAGGGAAAATATCAGTGCACTTCTAGGACACATGAGCCCCAGACAGCCACGGATCCGGGGATCCAGCGGGTAAATTTAATCAGTAGGAAGGTTAGCCTGTCATGGAAAGCCACAAAACAAAGCAAAGTCACCTTTCATAGCAATAAATTGCAGAGCCTGTGTGCAATTGTTTTCACTGCACCTCTGCTGAATCTCTCCTCTCTACCTAGGTCTCATTTTGACTTGACTGTCATATCTTCCCTTCAGGGGCCTCACCACATCCCCACTCTGCTGCTTGCCCACATATACCAAGACGTCCATCATTACTCCATCCTCAACACATCTCCATGGGGTTCTGATGCTTTTCAGGGCCCTGTTCAAAAAACATTCTCTCTGTTTTTTAACCATGGCCCAATCCATCCTCATAGATTTTGGCTGAGATTTGGCAAGGTGACTACAGACCCCTCACTGAAAAATAATATGAGTTGTGTGGCTCTGTCATTTTTGAAAAAAATCACAACTTTTCTCTCCCTAGAATTACTCTCCCTGGACCATTTCTTCCACCTAGCACCTGCCTCATCTTTTTGGGTTTTCTACAATCTTGTTACTGTAAATGCAATAGCTTGTCAGGGACTGCAGGTCTTGAATCTTGGTCTACAGCTATAATGTAGCAACCTGCCACTCATTGACCTGCATACAGTTGTCAGAATAGAATCTGTACTCTGATGGAGAACTTCCGGTATCTGACTTGGCCAACTCCTGACTCCTACTCTAACCACTAGGTCAGACTGCCCATGTCCTAGTCATGATACATCCTACTCCTCAGGTCCAGCCATATGGGCTGGCCTTCTTTTATCTCTAATCAATGATGCCATCTCTTTTCAAAGCTCATCTAAAAGCATGTCTTCTCCCTTGCCTCTGCCTCAGTTTCCCTCACCCTTCATTGTTGGTTTTACGACTGAATGCTTTAAGCATTAAACATTGCTTTTAGACCATGCTTTTTGGTAATTGACGCCACTTGCTGTCTGGAGTTGAATTCTCTAGAGCATTTTGGGCCACCAGTTTTATGAAAGAGGCTATATAAAATAAAGTTGTATTGTGCTGTATAAACAGCTCTGAGTGAACAGATAACCTTAGTAACAGACAGGTGGCAGTTACTCAGATTAGGTCCACCCTAACATCAAGGTTCAGTTATGTTCCTTTAAAATTCTTTCTGGACAGCTGATAAGTTAATCAAGAGAGAACCCACTCCAGTGTTGAGACACCTGGGGGAATTTACTGCTGGAGACAGCTATCTTCACTGAAACCATATATGCAGCCCTAAGGGGAAATAAAGGAAAAATCAATTACTGAGTTAGTTTTTTTTCTTCCTCTTGTCTTTTGTGCTACAAGGGAAACATGGGGTGCTCCTATGCCTGGGTAACACTTCTTGCTTCATCCGCATTTTGGCTGGAATCAAGAAAAGGTGGGTTTTGGTTGAGAAAACTACACTTTAGGTCATAGAAAGGAGAAGGGAAACGGGAGGCAGGCTTGTGAGAGCTGCTATTTATCCCCTCATTCAGCTGGTACTAGGAACACAGAACGGCAGCTTTCCACTGAAATGAATGGGGAACTACCATGTGCTAGTTGGTTGCTTCTGTTTGTTGTCCTTTGTGGAGTTATGGGTGACTGGTGCTGGAAGCCTCTTACTTCCTCCCAGCCAGATAAAATTGTAATTTAAAAGAAAACAGTTTATTCCTCTGTCATAGTATGGATGACAACAGTTGGGTGTCAAGCAATATTGGTAGCATATGACTCACTCACCAGCAAGGAATACTGTAGAAAAGGAGCTGTGGGTTATAGTGGATCACAAAGTCAACAATGTAACATTGTTGCAAAAAAGTGAACATCTTTCTGAGATATATTAGCAGGAACATCATAAGCAAGACAAGAAACAATTCTTGCACTTTACTCAGCACTGATAAGGCCTCTTCTGGAGTACTAGAAACAGGAGTACTTGTGGAACCTTAGGCTTGGTCTACACTAATGGGGGGGCTTGACCTAAGATACACATCTTCAGCTACATGAGTAACATAGCTGAAGTCGGCGCATCTTAGATCGACTTACCTGGCGTCCTCATGGTGGCAGAGGGCTCCCCCGTCAACTCCGCTTGCGCCTCTTGGCGAGCTGGGGTTCCAGAGTTGATGGGGAGTGCCTTTGGGCATCGATTTATCACGTCTAAATGAGACGCGATAAATCGATCCCCGCTAGATCGATCACTACCCACTGATCCGATCCGATGGCTAGTGAAGACGTACCCCTAAAGACTAACTATTTTATTTCAGCATAAGCTTTTGTAGGCTTTAGCCCACTTCATTGGATGCATAGAATGGAACACACAGTAGTAAGAGATACACTCAGAAAGGTGGAAGTTGCAATACCAATTCTAAGAGGCTATTTAATTTGTCCTGTTCTGGGCACCACATTTCTGGACTTTTCCCAGATTGTCCACATATTTCCTGAGGAGGGCAACACAAATTATTAAAAGGTCTAGAAAACCTGGCCTATGAAGGAGGATAGAAAAATGAGGGTTGTTTAGTCTGGAAAAGAGAAGACTATGTGGGGACATGATAACAGTCTTCAAGTACTTAAAAGTTTGTTATAAAAAGGAGAGTGATTGATTGTTCTCCCTAACCACTGAGGGCAGGAGAAGTAGTAATGGAGATTTAGGTTGGACATTAGGAAAAGACTTCTAAACTCTCAGGGTACTTAAGTCCTGGAACAAATTACATAGGGAGGCTGTGGAATATGTTATTGGAGGTTTTTTAAAAAACGGTTAGACGAACACCTAACAGGGATCATCTAGATAATACTTTGTCCTGCCTCAGTGAAAGGGGCTGGACTAATGACCTATAGAGGTCCTTTCCAAACTTAAATTTCTATTATTTTATTATTAGAATTATTTCATATACTCCCTGTTTTGTGTTTTAATTTCTGTGATTAAAATATCTAGCTGACACAGCAGCAGACATGACACAAGTGTCTACTGTATAATCATAATAGTAATTAACACTCCAAAATAGCTAAATTACAGGGCAGCGATTAGATGTTTAGGAGACGAGAAAGGAGATACAAAACCTTTTACATCTAGATCACTGGTTTAAATACAACTCAGAAAGGGAGTCAGTGTAAGTGTTTCCAGTTGATGGCTGAATGGTGTTCTGATTGAAATGAATGTGAAAGATCTTTTTCTGGTTCCCAGTAGACAGGTGCTTTCATAACAAAGCAGTATGGGTGGTACCTTATGGGCAGTTTCAACAAAGCAGCTAAGGAGTGAAGAGGCATGGAAAGTGGCACACTCTTGTCCTAAAAATCCCTTCCAGGACAGGACTAGAGCACTTTCACTGCCTATACTAGACTTCTATGGACACATGGAAAACACAGGACATGTGCACATGTTAACATAACACACTCTATGGGCCTGTGATTTCTAAAGTGCATGAATGTGTTGCTCTTTAATTGGTCGGTGTAGACTCCGCTGGTGTGCACTATAAATTCCTTGGTGTGCTTTAACATAAGGCTGTATAAAACAGCACTATGTTAAAGTGCACCAGCAGCACAAATTAATGGGTAACCCATTAGTGCACTTTAGCAATCACCCCACTCCAGAATGTATTACTCTACTTGTAAAGAAGCCCTTAGGTGGTGCCTTCAAAGCAGCAAATTCCATTCTGACAGTAGCACCATAAATTGGTTTAGCCCATGCAGCAATTTGGAACATAAGATTACACAGGATCATAAACATGAAAACAAAATCCACTGCCTACATATCCAGTGTGACCCTCTTTTTTTGTGCCTCCCCACCTGCACTGTAAAATCATTCACACAATTAACATGACATAATTAACATTATAGCCTAGTGCTGAAGATTGGACCTGGCATCTGTCCTGCACCAGTTGTCAAATTAGGGTGGCGGGGGGGAGAGTGCCCACGCGACCTAAAGTGATGGGCATTTCTATGTTTGGAGCAGTTTCATAAGGCTATCTATGGCATCTCTAATCATTAAGAGAGCTGGCAGCAAGCCTGTTTTGGCAATCCCTGTCAAGGGTGAGCAAACTGATTAACCAATAAATAGCAGAAAGCAAAGAACCTGGCAATCGAAGCTATGAGGAACTGGGCTCAGGAGTAGCGGGGGGTTGTTCATCAGGGACGGTAGAAAGCCTCTTACTGCTTCTAATTTGCAGAGGTTTAGGCCTGGTCTATGCTAAGACATTAGACCCATATAACTGGTGAAAAATCCACACTCCTGAATGGCATAGATAAAACTGACCTAATCCCCAGTGCAGACAGCACTAGGTTGATGGGAGAATCGTCCAGTCAACCCAGCTACTGTCTCTTGGGGAAGTGGATTACCTACGCTGATGGAAAACCCCCTCCTGCTGGCAGAGGTCATGTCTTCAGTGAAGCACTACAACCGCGCCGCTGCAGCTTTTCGCGTGTAGACGAGCCCTCGGGTGTAGAAAACAGCTCTGAATGTGTCCGATTTGCTAATGACACCAAACTACGGGGGTTCATCAATACAGAGCAGAGCAGCAAGGGAATTTCAAAGGGGATTCAGATCCATTAAGTGATTGGGATGAAACGGGGCTAAAACTGAATATTGAGGAATGCAAGCTGATAAAAAATTAAAATAATAATTGGATGTTTAACAACAGGGAAATGCAGGACAACACTTGAGAAAGTGAATGGTGCTGCTCAGCCAATGGCTAAAATGTTTGAACTGGTCAATTAGCTCAAGATGACGCAGGCTGCTGTAATAGATGAGAGAGGAAAAACTCCAGCAAACAGGCAGCAGTCTAATATGGATATTAACTGTCCAAATGCCAGACCGTGGATGGAATCTGCAGCCAAGGCACAAGAGGGAGAGGAAGATAAAGTATCTGTGTGTATATAATACAGCCCATTTTTGCATGGTGGGACTTGACACCAGAAGAGAAAGGGAGCCTGGGACTGTAACATCACAATATGTAGTGGATCATGGTTGAGATGGGTGAGTGCCCATGAAGGGAGGGTACCCAGAGACACCCCCCCCCCCAAAAAAAGGGAGAAATAGACAGAGTGTGAGTGAACACAAACAGAGATACTTTGCATTCATCTTACATAGCATTTTTCATCCCAGGATCTCAAAGAGCTTTACAAATACCCATCCGCTAAGCTTCATAGCCTTCCATGGAGGTAGGAAAGTATTAGTACCCCCATTTTACAGATAAGAAAAATGAAGCAGGAAAAGTTAAATGATTAGCTCAGTTTCACAGCGAGTTAATGGTAGGGCTTGAAACAGAACCGGAGGTCACTTCAGGCCAAGGTCCTGAACTGGCCCTGCTTTGCAGCAACCACAGTAGTCAATGGTCTCAGAATAACTCAGGGACATAGCCACTGGTGACAGCCCCCTGGCCAACTTCCTAAGGGTTAAAAGCACTAGCTCCAACTGGATCTACCTGGGATGTATTCAGCTGTAAGAAAATAAATTGACCTCAAAAGAGCTTCTCTGTGCTCTTGACCAGAAGTTTGGAACAAGCAAACAAAGGCTCCCCAATAATCACTCGAGGTTTTACATAAGTACATGCTGGGATAGGATATTTTAGTCAGGTTGTCTGAATCTATTCAATAAAGCTGGCTGGCAGTGCTTTAAATTAATACTGAGTCTTAGTGTATTAATTCCAGGCTCCCATTGATCTGGGATATGACACAGAGTCCTTAATCTAGTTATTTCCCCCACTACAGCAGAATTTGTTATGAAGATTTAGCTTGAAAATATGTAATTTATACAGAGGAAATCCTTTTGATCTGTGCTGTAATTTAAAATACAGCAGAATGTTTGTGTTGACTTATTTTCACAGTCCTTTTTGGAAATAAGACGCTATTAAAGATAAATACTAATAAATCCTTTGAACCTTTCATCTAAGGACCTCAAAGAACTTTACAGATCTGAAGTCTGAGGGATGGGTTTTGCTGTGTCCAATTTATAGATGTGTTCATGGAGACAGAGCGAACTTAAAGCCAAAGTTTTCAAAAGCTGGGTGCCCAAAGTTGTGCAGGTAATATTAGGCACCTGAATTTCCAGAAGAAAACAGAACTACTGTGCAGGAGAAAGACAGAATGGAAGTGTGACTGGGCAGCCTGCTCTCTTTGCAGGCAGTTAGCAGAGATGACAAAGCATCCGAGAGAGGGATTTAATTAGAGGGATTCAAGATATCGCCATGGTGCTACAATAAGAGACTGACCGACATAGTAAATAGGGATAATAATTCTTCCCTACTGCACAGGAGTGCCGTGAGGGTAAATTAGTGGGGAGGGGGGTGTTTGGATACTTATTAATAGATGTCATAAGTACTTGGATAAAAGGGTGAGCTGTGCCCTAACCCAAAGGGCCAGAGAGAAACAGATGTTTCTACCGAACAATAAAACATGCATCAGCGACTGATGGGTCAGAGGGGGTGGGAAGGTTGAGACTGATTCCTAAGGTTAAGTTCTTGCATATCTGGAGGGAAGCAAAAGTGAGTGTGAGTCAGACCTACCTTAAATAGCTCAACCCAAAGCCGAAGAAGGAATCTGGGTGATGTGTACAAGAGACGCTTCAAAGTAGGTTCCCAGTAAACAATTCCTTCCAAATTCAACAGTTGCTGCCACCCATTCACCAGGACAGCAATTCCACCCAACAGCTCTCCATAGCCTCAAGACCATCTATTCCCTCTCCTCACCTAGAATCTGATGCAGCCAAATTTCGGTGGTGTTTTAGAGACATTATGTCAATGTGGGCAACGATAAACCAATACACATACACAGTTGAGGACTGAAAAAGGACTCTGTTCCCTGGAGGTCTATGTGTCTTGAACATCATTGATAAGAACACCGTGGCTTGGCTTTATTGGATTGCATGTGCCAAATACCTACAGCCCATCTGTTCTTCTCTAGCCTCTCAGCATCTTATAGAACTGGCGTTTCTGTTCCCCTCCGCCCCTCGGTCTCCTCAGCATCCCTTCTCCAACTGAGCAGTTTGAAACTACTGCTGGTGGTGGTCCTGCTTAGTCAGTAGCAGAGACTCCCACCTTTCCCTTCTGGTTGCTGAGCCCTACATCCCCAAGCACCTGATCCAACTACCTTGGGTTCTCTCACTGGGTGTGGACAACAAGCTCAGGGGAGGGAGCGAACCAACTGACAGGCAGGAGGAGATGGTGAGGGAGTCTCAGCAACTATCCTTGCTCATCCCGCTGACAGACCAGGAAAGCTGGAGAACTTAACAAGGAAACTAGGAAGCGAGTCACAAAGCTGGAAGACAGACAGGTGTGGCCTGAGGAGAATGCAGAAGCTGGATGCAACAAATACTTACAACTCTTTGAGATAACTGCTGGGATCCATCAGAAGGTCCAACACTCCTGTCTAATCTCACATGAAAGACCAGAGCTGGGGTCACATTCACGACTGTTGAGGTATAGGAGGAGGAAGATAGAATACAGCCAAATATATACTGTGCTTCAGGTTAGCAATAGCATCAAGAGGTGCCACCTCTAGTACAGGTCTGCCAGCTGGGGTCAGGTTGAGGGGTACTGGTAAGAAAGGTCTGGGAAATAGAGTCACATTCTCTCACTTCAGTGGGGTGGCATATTACCAGCAACATACTTTCATAAAGAAATCCATCCTGAGGAGAAAATGCTATGGGTCTAAGAGGTTCCCTTGGTGGAAAACACAGGGACTGGGATAAATACATTTTACCTGGCAGGACAGAGGGAAATCCCAAGTCATAATCAGGCTAGTTTTTTAATTCTGAATTCCGTAACACAAAACCAGATTGGTTTTAAATTGGAATGGAGACAAAGACGCCTATTTGACTCTAGTCTACATCACTGCTGCTCATTCTGCCATTCAAGCTTTACCGGCAACTTTTCAATAAGTCGTTTGGTGTCCAGTTTACGTCCCCGTATTTCATAGGCATCTATGTCCCTTCTACCAAATAGTTTTAGGCAACACGTGAGGTCTACTGTTTCCATGCCTTAAGCTAAATGCTATAACCACAAATAGTTTACAGACTTCACTTGACTTCAGTCACTCATTTGCATTAAACAGAGCAAAGACCAGAATTTGC
Organism: Sternotherus odoratus; assembly: GCA_032164245.1. NCBI lineage: Eukaryota > Metazoa > Chordata > Testudines > Kinosternidae > Sternotherus > Sternotherus odoratus. The sequence continues at coordinate 80,251,419 of JAVMKO010000008.1, read as the reverse complement.
AGGGAAGATAGATGCTAATGTGTGTAAAATAATCACGTTGTGCTGACTTGTCATGAATTGTCACGAATGGTTGCCATTTTATCCAGTGGAGATGGGGGTAGGAGAATCATTGACCATGACTGAAGGTCAACCTGACATGCTCAAGATGAAACATCAGTACCATTGTACACGTTGCCGTTCCTTATATAACAACATGATTTTGAAGGTGAATCATGTGGCCTTTCAAAAAAGTCTGTTTAAAAGTATAATTGTCTTTTGTTCTTATGAAAATTATGTCATCTAAGATCTGGTCCTATTGATGGCAACCTGCTTTATCTTCTCCCTCCTCTGACAATTCATAGCTGCAGCATACAGATGTTGATTTATTATGTACACCATTAATTCAATGTATTCTTCAGGCTGGTAGGGATTTTTAGCAGTTACTCTGATGCTCTGTTCTTAGAAGTGATGGAATTCAGGGCCAAGAGAGAAAGGCAAGTTAAGCTTTCATCACACTTTTTAAAGCTTCTCTTGTTTCAAAGACTGGCTTACAGCTGATTTAATGATGTTAAACTTGGAAACAAAACAGATTGCACAAAATAGGCAGATGAGATCTACACCTTGAAATAAATACTGTAATAAGTGGAACAAACTCATTTTCTCATTAAGTCAATGCAAGATGTTTAGAAATTGGTTGTACTTTGAAGGCCAGAAATGCCCTCATAGAGTACACCTCTAATTAAAAGCCTGATCTTGCTGAGTGCTGGGCACTTTCAACTCCCTCTGTTGGAGTTGAAGGTACACAGGATCTGTTAAAGGCACACCTGTGCTTTATAGCACTAGCCTGTACTTTATTCATCCTTGCTTTGTTTAACAGCTATACAGACATGTCAATATTGCAAAAAGTTCATTTGTTTAGATTCAGTGAGTTACACACTATTTACCACCAAACAACAAATTGGAGCATGCACTCTGTGCAAGTCACCTTTTGAAACCGAAGCTGTGACAATAATGTATTACATTAGAACTGTTAAAGCTTCCAGTGGGATAATGTTCTTTTAACCGTGGACAGTTCAATGGGCTGAACTTCTAAACAATAGGATTCATTAAAGACACCATTCAGTAAAAGCACTGGACACACCAAAAATTAGAGGAGGTCAAATCCACAAAATGCTACCACTTCCCACCAACCATAAGAGAAAGATGGGAGTGGAAATAAAATGGGACTTGTATCTGAACTACCTCTGGACTATGGATTCCAAAATGAAACTTCACAAGAAGATTGTGTAAACCACCACTGCTTTTGTCAATATCTGCTACAAATAAGTCCAGTGGTTTTGCTGTTCATGAAACTCTTGATTTGTGCTCATTAGAACTAGACAAATAGCAAAAAAATATTTGGGATTCTGAATTTCTTTAAATTCATGATCCTAGCCAATCTTTGCCTGTTTTTCTGTGTTGAGTCGTACCTTCCACTGCAAGAAATCCAATAGAAATCAACTAATCAAACAACCCTTGGAGTGAAGATTATTCAACATGAATAAAGGGTGGTAGAATAGGGTTCTAAGATATTGAGGAAAGCCCCTCCCCTCCCAGTAATTCTCAGAGTTATACTACCATCATCAAATCATACTAAACATTCAAAGAAATATACAAATCAGAGTGCTGTATGAACACTTGCAATTTTTGCCCTTGTAGAAAGGATGTAAATTTATTAATTAAAAAAAAAGTAACCTCAATTGGGAGTTTTGCTTGAGTAAGGATTCAGGATTGCCACTTTCCTAATAACTTGTTTCCCTGAGGCCCCACACTCTGTCACACATACTTCTCTAAAGTCATGTCCCCTTCACTGCCCCTTTTCTCCCCCGAGGTCCCACCCCCTTCTCCACCTCTTCCCAAAGCCCCGCCTGGTCACTTACTCCTCTCCCACTCCCTGGTTGCTCACTGGGTCATCTCAAGAAAGAGAGCCCTGGTTGAGCAGGAGCTCTAGCGCAGGTTAACGACCCAGCCCCTCCCCCTACCGCACTGTAACCAGGCTTTTGGTTCAGGTGCTATTTAGGTTATCAGGTCCCCCAAAACCAGGTGCCTGGCAACACTAAACATCACCTGGACGTGGATAATGGCAACCATATATGAGTCTTAAATATTTAAAACTTGGAAAAAGCAGCAACACAGTGTTTTTGAAAGAGAGTAAGGACGCAGCAGTGAGAAGAACCTCTCTCAAAACACATCAGCTAGGGATCGCTTCCCATATGAAAAGGGCTCGGGTTTAAAATGGTCATTTTATCTGGCTGGCAAGCCAACCTTTTCCTCCAAAAATGCCCAGCCCACATAGTATTTTTGGTTTAGTTGTGGTATATGAAAGATACATTTAAACACCACAGAAAGTATTCATTCATAGCTGTTGATTGCCCCAGACTGTGAGAAGACACGTTAAGTAATATGTGACACTAGGGGTGTTTTCTGGAGCAAGGAAGAATCTTTTTACCCCCCAAGGGCTGACATCAGTAGGGACTTTCATTGCCAGGGACTGTAGTGGTAGAGTTTGCAGGCCTGAAAGGCAGAATTTATTCTTGATTACTTAGGGACAGTTCCCAGCTTAGGCACCCGAACCATGTTATTTGCCCTTGTTCAGTGACCCTGTTGACTACAGGTGTTGCTTGTAAAAGTATTTATGCTTCTTAGTCATCAAAGCTTCAGTCTTTTTAACCTTAGGTGTGATGTCTTGGAGCTAGGTGACTAGAAAGAACAGTAACAGCATGTGCTCTGCAGCAGGTTTTATCTTCTGCAATTCAGGCTCAACTTGAGAGTGCAGCCAAATGGAATCAGCTCAGACAGTGTCTCAAAGATCAAGGACTTGGTAAATCCCAAATGTGAACACGTGATCAATCTGAATAAGGATGGCTGCCTCCCTGTAAGCTGAGCACAAATACATCTTCACCTAGGCTCTGCTCAAATACTGGACTCCATCCAGATCTGGTTTAAATTCTCCCTTCTGACACTGGCAGACTCTTTGCGCCCAGGCCCATGTTTGTTGAACAAGTCATAGACATTAAAAATCAGTGAATTGGGTCCTTGCTACAAGCATAATGGAGACATACGGTCTTGATTTAATGTTTGATATTTTTAAAAACACTCCACACAAAGCGTTCACAACCATGCGATGTTTGTTACCAGTGTTTTAAATACCACTCTCTCCTCCACCCCCCCAAAACAGAACAGAAAAGTTCCCCTCAATATTTCTATTCTAAGAAAGAATGCTAATATCTTACCCATATCTAGTATTCATCCCCAAGAAAATGCTTTACAAGTTGTGAAGCCAGGAACACTTTACCTACCCCTGGGATGGAATGCAGCACCAGTTTAACAGCACAGCAACACAATGAAACAACTGAGGAGAAGCCAGGAAGGCCAATACCACAGCTAACAAACTACTGGGGGAGTTTAGGCATGCAGAATACAATTACCCAAACTGGAATTTGGCCAGGGCATGAGGGCCAACAACCCATTTCTTGCCAAATGTGCAAGAAGACCATTAATGAACACAAATGGCAAGGACCCGTTTAATGTCCCATATGGTGGGGCTTTTTAAAAGAAGACATCCATTGAGCAATCTGGCTGTAATCTGAATATAGTAGCCCTGTTCAGTACATTCCAACCCATTGAGTGTGGACATTTGTATATAGAGCTGAGCCAGAGTATAGGGGTCATGATGGTGGGGGAGGGTGAAGAAGGTTATACATACAGCAATTAAAGACAGCCCTGTGGACTCAGCAGCTGATCCATGCATGATCAAGACACATGTCTAGGGTGAGTGCTGGTGCCCATTCCCTGAAGCACTTTGGATATAGGTCAGTGATATTCCAACTCTATTTACCAGGGAAGCCCTCCATTATGATCATGTTTGGTCCAGTGTGTGTGGTCCACCATTTCTCAAACTCTGAAGAGTCCAGGAGACACACACTATGGTCACATCATACACACTGAGAAGTCATCTCCAAGAGAAGATCCCTGCGGGACCTGAAAAACTGATGCTGGAATTACTGGACAATAAATACATGGTGCAACTGTACAACCATATTCGGATCATTTGTATTACCATAGTGTGTAGAAGCCCCGGTCATGGGTACGACCCCATTGTACTAGGCACTGCACAAACACAGAACAAAAAGATGGTTCCATGTCTCAAAGAGCACAAAAATACACAGATTGATCATGTTATTTACATATATTATGTTGCAGGTCAATTGAAAAAGCAAGTGCAAAATGACTGGGTGAATTCTTTTCACAGAAAGATAGTAAATAAATTGTAAGTGTGAAGCAATAATTTAAATAAATCAGGCTAGGCCTATCATAGGGCATTTTTGCCACTCAATATCTGTGGTATATTGGATATATTTCCATATTATTTTTTGTTTCCTCCTGCTTCCAGAAAAAAAAGCCTTAATTTCAAAGGAAACAGGAACATTCACAGGGCGAGTTGGTGGAATATCCATTCTGAACGCTGACAATATGAAGTATTTCTACCAGCCAATGATGGAAACATCCCCAGGCAACTTAGGTCCAGTGACATTTTAACCTAGTGTTCACTACAGCACGAACTATGCTTTCAACTTCTATTTCCCAACATGGCTGTTGCAAAGTCAGTTTCCATTTGCATTTTGAATAGAATGGTGGTGGTTTTATTTCATTTCTGAAGAAAAAAAATAAGATAGCTGGAACTACGCTTCATCACAAAGTCGTCAATAGCACTGCTTCTAAAGATGGCTACAGCAATCTTTAGATATGGAAGGTGTGGATACCAACAATGTGAAAAAACTTGGCTGGATTGTTTTTGAAAATGATTTCCAACGTAACCCCCAGGATGGATAGATCCCAAGGGCATATCCCAGTTACTGCTCTGTGGACAGAGTCAATGGAAGTTCTGTATCTCGGAGGCATGCCGATCTCCAGTCACTCATGCTTTCATGCCAACACGCCCTTCCTCCTGTGGTCTCCCACATCCCTCCCTCCCTTGAGCCCTATCCTCTTTCCATCTTTATTTCCACCCCTCTTTTAACACCATTCCCTCATGCCTGGGGCAACTTCCATTTTCTTATGTCCCCAGAGTGGTCGTGTTATCCTCTTCCAAATGATCCGCCTTGCTATGCTCAGCTAGCTTCCTAATCTGCACACAAGATCCTGGCCATAAACGAAACAATATACAAGAAATATTGGGTAACATTTAAACAATATTGGCATAGTTAAGGTGGTACAATCATTCTAGTGTCAACACTGTTATAACAGCGTAATTGTGCTTATGCTCATATATCATATTCCCAGAAGGCAAGAGGAATAAGCTATACCGGTTGTAGTGACCGGAAGATTATTGTGACGGCAATCAGCAGGGGGCGTAGTTATGCTTCTGAGTCGACTCCAAGGGACGGCATAATAAGGTTATCAGTCTGAGAATGGCCTTGTGTTTCTGTTATCTCGTGTGTCTGAGAACAGTTTCTCAGCTGTGTGAGTGTTTACCCCGTCTGCGTGAGAACGAATGCGTGTGAAACTAAATAGGTAAACTGAGGCAGGACAGCGTATAATCAACAAGGGCTGAACAGTTTGTAATCAACCAATTTTGCTTGCTGCTTGCTATTAATGAGATATGCTTATGTATGAGATGTAAATTAGCATGGGTATTTCTGTGCTGACACACCCTCGCGTGTTGGGCTCCTTTCCTGGACATCGCTTGGGTGTGCCAGGCCCCACATCAGTGACAGCCTGCAGCCGGGGCCCCCAGGCGTTGTGATGTCACTATCTTCCAATAAACTCACCACTTTCCATCTAGCCACTGTGTGTAAGCCTTGTTTCTGCGGGATTCGAGAGGGCACCCTGCAACACTGGTATAAGGCACCATATAAATACTGAAGACAGAGTGAGTGCATTCAGCATAACAATCTATACGAGTAGCTTGTATCAGTGTAACTATACTGGCTACAAAAAACTAACAAAGAAAATCAGTGTCTTACCCAATATAATCATACCAGTATGAAAACTGTCAGTAGGTCAGGCATAAGTCACAGAGGCACTTTTGAAAATTATGCCTACTGTATACAAATTAGAACTATTGTTCGAGCTGGTTAAAAAAAATAAAAGGAATAGTAATTGCCATTTTTTTCCCTTAGGATAGTGGCTTGAATTTCACAGGATTTAAAATGAATAAATAGAAAATGGGTCCACAACATTTGTAACCAAAAATGTAATCAAAAGTTCCAGTTAGTATTGCCAAAAATAATGCTTTCTTATAGGAATACCAAAATTTCAGTAATGTTGAACAAATATGTTGATAAAAGTTATCAATTAAAAATGGAAAATGTTGATACAAATGTCAATACTTTCATTCAAAGTATTAATTTTGAAAAATGGTCACAGTCTAACAAAACAAAATAAAAACCACTTTGGTAATAGAAGTGGCTGAAATTTTTCCACACACTCTGACCTGTTTTCCTTTGAAGTAGGGTGAAATACTCCCAATATCTATTTTCCCCATCTCCTTTATTGCTCTTGTCACTCCTCAATCCCTCTTCCTACCATCAGCCGTTACTACTGGTTTTCTGTTTGATTTGGATAGTAAATTCCATTGGGAAAGGACCTTGGTCTTTTTGTGTGTCTGCAAAATGGAATGCACAGCAGTGCCAGCATGATGTAAATACTAAATTATATGGAAATGTTTTCCTCTATATGTGCTTTGCCATATAAAGAATTCGGAGAACCACAGCAGCTAACATAGGTTATTAAACATGGGTGAAATTGTAATTTAGACCATTATAGGATCGATCTTTCATTCTTTTTATGTTCATGCAGCTGTCAAGATAACAAGTTGTCCTACTGGAATGGAAGTTGACCCCATTCAGGTGTGTGATTTTCTGAGAACAATGGGATCTCTCCCCATTCCTTTAAAAGGTAGCTACCCCCATAGTTGGCATTCAGCCAAGGAATCTGTATTTGACTGGGGTAGGACGTTTCTAAAATAAATGGTGTGTGACTATATAAATCTATCCAATTATTAATTTGTTTACTTAGTGCTATGTGCTCAGTATACTGTAAAAAAAATGAGGACAATCCCTGTTTTAAAAAGTATCCAGTCTAAAAGGAAAATAATGTTTCGTGGTTAGAGCGCCAGACTGGGAATCAAGACACCTGAGTTTTACCCTAGACTTCTTATCAGCCTTGGATAAGTAACTTTATCCTTCTCTACTTTCCTATTTGTAAACTAGCAATATTTAATCCTTACCTAAACTCTAGGGATACTTGAGACTCAGTTAATTAATATTAAAGTACTTTGAGATCCTTATATAGAAGGCACTTTAGAATTGCAACATATTAGCATTCCTTGCTGTAGCCCTTTTCACTTTCTCTTTGGTTTTTAATGAGCTGCATGCACTCATGTAGTTTACTTTGTACTTAAATTTGTTAACTTTTGCTATATAAAAGAAGCAATAATGGAGAAGATCTTAGAGTTTTAACCTAATAAAATTACATCTATGTCACTACATTTTCCTACCATTAACCTTTCCAAGGCCATGGATGTTCTGTCCGCATACACTCATTTGGCTGGCAAAGTGGAAAATTACCGTCAGGGTAATATCTTAAAGGAAAGTCTTCATGCAGAAGATAAAAGGAGAAGATTTATTAAAATTAACTTCAGAATGCCATAGTGCACGGAGCTATAAAAACTTTAAAGTTTGCAATTTAGAGGCATTATTTATGTCCTCTAATTCCCGTATCAGCAAAAGTTACTGTACCTGTTCTTTTAAGACTCCTAGAAGCAAGCACCACAAACCATGACCAGCATTAGTCTCTAAGATGACCTCCCAAGATCCTGAAAAATACTGAGATAGAAATACAGCCACAGATTTGCCTCTTTTTATCTCTAATGGCTTATGAGTTGCAGGAAGAAAGGAAAATCTGGGAGAACTGGAAAAGAGAAGAAAATGTTATGCCCATTATAAAATATCTGATCTTATGCAATTTTGCCCTGTATCATTTACTTTATTGTTGGCATACTTTGTTATGCTATATTGCCCATGCTAACAAGACACTACAGAGCTATTGGTAGATATGAATTGTCCATTTGAAACATCTTGGATGGAATTTTGCCTCCACTGAGGAAACTGAGAGTTTTACCATCAACTTTAATGGGATCAGGATCTCACATACTGTCTCTAAAGAAGGGTTTCAAATTCATGTCCACTCAAGACCCTGGAATTTTGGTTTGTGTTTGTCATAAGGGTGGAGGGTGCCTTGCCTGGGTTGGTCTATGTTATCTAATAGTGTGCCTTGCCTGCGTGGGGGCTATGTTGTCTGAGACAGGTGACGTGGGAGTTTCCCTGCCCTGAGGGAGGGAGGAGCAAACTAGTCAGTTCCATCTTGGCTGGTCTCCAGGGAGGAGGCACGGGCCAGGAGCAGGGCCGGCAACAGGAATTTTGGGGCCCAACCCCCGCCCGGTCTCCCGCCGCCCACGGGGCCCAATCCCCACATGCGCTCTGGCCGCGTGGCCCCCGCATGCGCTCTGGCCACGTGGCCCAGCCGGGAGAAGCAAAGGGGGGCAGGGGGGCTGCTGGGTGCCGGGGGAGGGGGCTAATGAGCGCTGCCCCGAGCCACGCCTTGCTCAAAGGCCCGGCGACAAGGGGGTACAGCTGCGTACCGGGCCCTCCCTGGATTTAAGGGGCCCCCCCTTAAGTCCGGGGCCCGGTACAGCTGTACCCATTGTACCCCCCTGTCGCCGGCCCTGGCCAGGAGAGTTCCATCTTGGTTGTCCATGAGGCAGGAGGCTTGCCAGGCAACATGGGCAAGGGTCCAGGAGTGTGTCTCTAGCTATGGAGATAACTCTCTTTTCTTCTTACATTTCTGATTAGCTAATGTGAGTATTACCATTTGATTCTTCTATTAAGCCATGCCTTTTGGGGTGTTCTTTCCTTTTCAGAAGAAAGTGGGAAACCCCAAATGTAAAGTGTCTGTATGTCTGCTTTAACTTTTTTCTTTATTAAATTTTCTAGTTATAAAACAGTCTGGTTTATTTTCCTTCTTTCTCTCTTCACTGAGAAGAGAAGAGGTAGGGGGAGGTGCTTAGCCCCCAGGTATCTGACTTTAGCATCCAGGGAGGAGGACAGAGTCAGGGTTCAGGGAAGTCTGCCTTCAGCCGGGGAGGGTGAAGGGCAGCAGTCTCCATGTGTCTGTGTCTCAGGTACAGAGAGACAGAGGGTGAAGGAAAGCAGCCTTCAGGTATCTGACTTTGAAACCCAGGGTGGGGGACAAAGTTGGGGTGGTGAAGATCGGGGGCCCCTCCAAGGTTTTGCAAGTATACTTGATTGGTGGCAGCGATTGGTAACCCCAAAAACCCCAACTGGCAAAGTGGAGGTGTGGGGGGAGAAGGACTGTTTGTTTGGCATATAAGAGCCTTTGTACTCAGGAGCATAGAGGCTGGGGGTACCCCCTCTGACAGTGTTTATCAAAATGTAGCTACATACGGAGACTGGCAAATAACCTGAACATGCACCCCCAGGCACTGCCTTGATGAATCGATTTACTGTCATGTATATAATTAAATGATAGTCTTATAAGCAAACTAGAGAAATGTGCTCTAGTTGTGCACCCACCAAGAGTCAAAAGACCATACTCAAAGAGTAATCATCAATGGTTTGCTCTCAAACTGAGAGGGCATATCTAGTGGGATCCTACAAGAATCAGTCCTGGGTCTGGTTCTATTCAATATTTTGACTTGGCTAATGGAGTGGAGAGTATGCTTGCAAAATCTGCAGATGACACCAAGCTGTGAGAGGTTGCAAGCACTTTGGAGGACAGGATTAGAATTAAAAATGACCTTGATAAATTGGAGAACTGGTCTGAAATCAACAAGACAAAATTAATCAAAGACTAATACAAAAGTACTACACTTAGGATGGAAAAATCAAATACAGAACTACAAAATGGGAGAATAAATAACTAGGCAATAGTACTGCTGAAAAGGATCTGAGGGTTATAGTGGATCACAAATTGAATAGCAGTTAATTTGATGTAGTTGTGAAAAAGGTGAATATTTTGGGATGTATTAACAGGACTGTTGTATGGAACCCCCCTTCAGGTAGTTGAAGGCTGCTATCAAATCCCCTCCCCCCTTCAGAGTGATTTGATTTAACATAGCTAAATCAAATGCAACATATTTTACTTTTTAAATATACAAACCCTATATAGTTATAGGAAGTTTTAGCCAATTAGATGAGTAACATTTGGAAACAAAAAGCTGTTTCTGAAATCAGCTGCTTTTAAGGTAACTAATGAAAAACCTACTTACACGTCAGACAGTAAGTGACCTTAATTTACCATTGAGATCTTTGATGGGATAAAAAATATTTTCCTCAAATATCTTAGAAGTACAGGATACTTGCCTAATGAGCTAGAGGGCTCAAGCCCACAGGTGCCACATTAATTACAAAGGGGTATTTAATAAAGAAGACCCTAATTATGTAGCCTGGGCATCTGAAGAATTAACAAGCCTTGATAATGAAGGGAGGTGAGAAAGGAAAGAGAAATTCGTAGTCTCATCTATACACTGAAAAATAATCACTATAGAAACCGATTTTGTTTGTTCATAGCTGGTATTTCTAAAGTCTTCTGTCTGTTAAAATAACAATGTGTGAACATCTGGCATTATGGTCAGTGCCATTAATTGGGAGGGAGAGAAAGTTAATCCAATTTATTTCTCCAAACTAGGTAGGTGTGTGTACACACTCAATATATGAACACAATAAGGGAAGAATACAGTCAGGAGAGACATTCCATAATTTGTCAAGCTGCGAATTTTGTATATGGTATGCACAATAATTCCAAGAGTGTTGCCATCCCCATATAACAAATGTTTCATCTGACCGTGCAAAGAACAGCAAATAAATACTTAGGTGCCCCCAGAGTGGCCCTTTTGCATAGCTTCTGTTAATATCTGAGCTTTGTATACAACACCACCACACCTTGTGGTCTAGATTTTTCTGGTAGAGGAATTTTTATCTCCTCATTGGCAAAAAGTTAATATATTTTAAATTCAATACACCAACAAAAATAAAAGCCACCATTACAGGAAGACAGAGTCTCCTTGCAAATATATGCAAATACCTGTGTAGCACAAAGCAATTTACATGTGCCCAAAGCCTCAAAGTGAAAGTATTTGCTTTGATCAAAGCTTATAATGGGATTTATCTGTAGGGCATAAAAACAATGTTTGCCTTAAAGAAAACAGCAGTGACTTTAGATCACTGCAATGAGATCCTTTTTCCATTGTAGCATTGCTGTTTACAATATTATTAAGGTTGTGTGAGCACTTCTATTACAATTCTCTATTTCCAGGGGCTTATAATTTGCCTGTAAAATCTCTCTAGACTTTTTCTTGGCACATAAGACCTTAGCCTGGGAGCTAATTTTTTTTTCTTAAACTGTTTTAAAAAAAAATCAAATCATTTGTTTGGTTTAAAAATTACTGGCATCTGAGTTGAATTCTGTGAAGATTGTTTGATTTAAAGTAGGACTACACAAAACAACTTTCCTAATGAAATGTGAAAATAGCTTGGAAATAATTTTAAAAAAGCAATTCTTATATTTTTAGATCACTGAACAATAGCTGACAAATAACTCACAAATATAAAACAGTCTGTTCAAAACTTCCTGGCAGCAGCAAGATTTTCCTTTCTACTTCAGCGAATAAAAATTCACTTAATGCTAAGTGAATGGTTTGAAGAAACCCAACAAGAACAACGAAATGCTGATAGCCTGGTACTGAGATCCACAATGAAAGTTTCATTCCACTAGAAAACGGAAGTCTTCAATTATTTTGTCCAAACAATACAAAGAATTTGCAGCATTACTGAATAACACACTCAAAACTCAAGCATTGCTTGCTGGAAGGTTTGCTGTGGCTCTCAAACATTTTAGCAAATGCAGGAAAACATTTGGTGTGTCTGAGGAGTATTTCAAGTGGAGCAGGGCCAAATTTTAGGAGAAAACACACATACACTGTAAGAGATACCCTTTCCCCCACTCTAAACTCTAGGGTAAAAGTGTGGGGTCTCTTATGCAAGACCATTTAACTTTAAGCTACTTTCCCAGCCTAAGTTAAATCCTTTCCCCCAAAACCCAAACTTCTCCAGTTGGGGCTTGGAATTCCACTGCCACCATTAATGTGAGTCTCCAAGACCATGGAGTGGGGCACATTAAAACCCCCCTCTCCCTCAGGCCACCTGAGAGAGAAAAGTACACAGACTCCGAGTAACATCCCCTTCCCCCTGCTGTCTAGGAGAGATTCCAGCACACAGACCCTCACTAGCCGTAAGCCTGTGTCAGATCCAAAGCTCTGATCACTTCAATGGAAATACAGACAATTCTTATAGGTATAAAAAGTTTAATAAAGAAAAGAGAAAAAGCATACAACTTAAACAGACTTCACAGATACTCAATTCTAGTCTTAACCCCTCCCTCAGAATTTCTCCCCCTGATGAGGTTAATGACACCATAGATCAATTACAAAGCTTATACAATCAACAACTTTACTTACTGTTAGTCTAACTTAGAACTTATTAAGGGATGAATAGAAGGTGAGTCATTTCCCGATAGCCCGGGAAGAAGAAGATGGAGTCAGACCGAGAGCCCGGGCAGAAGTGAAACTAACTTCTTTGTCTATAGGAATTTGCATTCTCAATATGTCATAGCCAGCTTCACTTTAACCCCTTACAGGTAAAACAGGAAGTCTAAGTCACTTCATACTTATGACATACACATTAAAGTTTTGACCCAAAATTAGGTAAAACTTGCAGGTTTCTGCTGTTACTTTAAGTTTTTGCAAACCAATATGAAACCAAATGGAAAGAATGGTTTGAAAACACTTTGCCTGTGTAGAATTTGCACCATCTGGTCCAAACACCCACTGAAGTCAAAGGGAGTTCCAAGCAAAGAGGGATCTTAGAATTGTAGGTATCCATTGACATTTGTTTATTTTTATTTCCAACAGAGAATGTGTTCAGGGAAGAATGACCCCCCTCAATACAGTCTTTATTAGATCTGGTCACTTAACACCACACTGCAGGTATACACACACCCATACCAAAAACCTTATAATGTATATGTGCAATTCTGCCTTTTCTATTTCATTTACCATGAACAGTAGAATACAGAAGGCTGAATTCTTCCCTCAGGATGCACCCTGTAAGATCACAGACTTCAATGGTTATAGCCCAGGAGCAGAAGTTTGTCCAGTAAGCACAAGCCGTTTCAAGAACATAACATCTGCATTTTGTGGGTTATGGGTGTCATTATATATGGCGAGTTTCAGCTATCACTTATTTAACTATGCTTTACAACTGTTTCACATGCATACATAGACTGCTTAGAGGCAGGAAGGAATAATTGCATATGCATAAGTACCTCGACAGGCAATTAATTGCTGTATGGTCAAATAGCAATAATGAATAGGATTCGTTTTCATTTTAATACTGTGTGAGACATATTAAGTACACTCATATGTGTACATCAGTATCAAATAGCACTTGGCTTTACATCTGCTACTTATTGATTATTACATCAGATATCCAAAAGCTTAACTCTTAATAAAGAGAGAGAGAGACCATTTTTAAAAAATACCACTGCAATCATGTTAAAACGAGGATTAAAACCTAATAGGAGAGAGTGCTGCTATTTTTTTATGCTCCTAGTCATCTTGAAGCACTGGCAACATGTAAAGTAATAGACTGTAATACTGTCATGCTGCTTCCCACCACTCAGGCATTCAAATAATTCAGCCCTAACCTAGTTACAGATGAGTCTTCTGATGGCTCTGACACTTCCATTTTCACTTTCCCAGTTCTGATGTGTCTCATCATTAAAGCAACTCTACTCTGTAATTTTTGTTAAATGACTCCCAGCAACAGAGCCACGGAAAATGACTCAACTTTTATTTTGACCTTATAAAACCATCTAATTGGCATGGGGCCTTCAGGCCATGTTAGACTGAAAGCTATACCCAGAGCCACAAAACTCTTGCACCTTATGTTCCAATGTAATTGGTTCATGCAGCAGTTTTAAAGTTTTTCCACAGTTTGGTTTCTGGCAAATTAAAAGAAACTATTAACATACACTGGCTACCGTCAGTGTTCTTTGTATTGGCTTCAGAATGGCTAGAATATTGTGTTAGATTTAGATAGAGAAAATATTTGAATTGAATTTATATTACTCCTAAATTAATTTGTATAAGGAAAGATGTTGACAGAAAGATTTAGTACTTTTTAACCTTGAAACTGTGTCATAATAGATATTGATTTGTCTCTATTTTTTATTATAAAGAAAATGGAAAAATGAGTCCGCTGGTGAATTGTTATACAACAGAATTATAATATAGGTGATAACCATTTAAACAGTGCGGTGACACAGCATGTTTGCTTTAACAGCTTACGAAAATCAATGATAATATTCATCTTAGTTAGACTCATTCTTTCTAATTAAAGAGACAATGTCAAAGAGAGGTCTTCAATAGATCAAGTTCTAATTCTTATGCCTCTCAATTGTCTGGAATAGCCTCTTAGTACCTCTTACTGGTAGAAGCTTAAAAAACACCATTCTATAACCATGTCCATATTCAAACAATTTTGCATGCGTGTTTTCAATGGCACCAACATTGTTGTCGTGCTTTTAATTGTGTTTGTTACAGTGTAAGCTACAAGAGGGACTCAGTTGGTAAGGCCCAGTTTGTCTCTCTCAGCCAATGACCATTCTCAGCAGATACTAGGGGTGAAATTCTAACCTCACTGAAGTCAATGATCACATTTACCTCACTGGAGCCAGGATTTCACCCCGTTTTTCTAAGTGAAAAGAGGCTATCCAGTATTCAGGGAAAGAGAGGAGAGTGTTTTCTAGCAAAGGCTGCAAGGAGACAAAAGAAGGAATAGCACAGTGGGAACCACTGTGAAGGAAAGTTGGCAGGAGCTTTTCTTTTCTTTTCTTTTTTAAAAAAGGAAGCACTTAGAGAGAAAATAGGAATGTAGCGAGGAAATACAGGGAGGAGATTGTCAGGAGTGGAGGCACCAGGGGGCTCTACAGAACGTCAGAGGATTTTTTTTTTACACCTTAAGCATTCACACAAGCCATGCAAGAGATCTGTTTGAGTTTAGAAACTAGCCTTTTGCCAGGACTGACAGGGCAATCCCTGGAGCGTCTCACCATATATCCCCATCAATGACAGATACGTTCTAGATCCAGGCTTCTATAGAATATAATTAACCTGTATTCCTTTTCCTGGTTAACAGGTATCTGGCTGTAATCAAAAGCCCTGCATATACCATAAGTACCCTTCAAAAACTTGTACACTGTTGGAATAGCCTCCCCTCTTGCCTGCTGTCATTCAACCATGACAGAATATATGGTCTTTCAATACTTCACCTTCAGAGCTTTAGTCATTTTTCCTTCTTTTAGGAATTCCACCCCCCCCCCTTTTTTGTTATTGAATGGTGCATATTGAATACTGTATTCAAAGTGTGGGTGTGTGTGTGGGTAAATATTTTTGACATTATGCCTCTGCACATGAATGCTGTACTGCATTGGCTTTTCCTGAAACCACAGTGACTTGTGAGCTCAGATGTCATGGTGATACATGTATTAAGAACACAGAGGTAGAAGAGTTGGTCATCGTTTGTATGGTAACCACTATCACTCAGAGGTCTACGTAGGCATGGCTGCTTTACAAATATCTCCTCCAACCTGAATTTTCAAAATTATGTTTCTCTGGAGTTATTAACTTGCATTATACCAAAATGAATATTGTTTTGTTATTTCCTTCCCACATTTTTAACCTGGATTCATTTGTCTTTTTTCTGTCCTCATGGAGGTTATTTGGGACCTTCCATTTTCTACCAGTTCTGCTCAAACTGCCATGAGTCACTGTCTACAGAAAGAACAGGCCGCCTCTTTCCTTTGCTGTATGAGCCATGCAATCCAGAGAAGTGTTCTCAATCCAAACAGAATTCTCTCTCTCTTAACTGTCACAGAAAAGAACATATGAGGGGACAACCTCCTCCTTCTGAAGAGGGACAAGCAGTAGAATCAAAATCAGTCACCAAATATTTTGGCACCAGGGGTGAAAGTAACTAAAACTTCTTACCGGTACGGGGGCTGGGACAGCTCTGGCCCCCAGAAGGGGCGGGGCCTCTGCCAGAAGGGGCGGGGCCTCTGCCAGAAGGGGCGGGGTTGGGGAAGAGCCATCCCGCCCCCGTACCAGTAAGGGGCCTCCTCCAACACCCCCCCCACACACCCTTCCTCAGCCCAACCCTCCCCCGCACGGGGCTCTGGCGGAATTTTAAAGGGCCCGGGGCGTATCGGCTTACTTTCACCTCTGTCCTCTACCCCATGTTTTCAGCATCTCCAATTTCTTCTCCTCTTCTGAAAAGGCAAGCAGCTCCCTGGAGAAAGGCATCAACCGGAAAAGCTAGATGGGGTCAGCTCCACAATCAGGATTCCCATTATTATGCAACCACATTCCAGGCTAATAGAAAGGGTGGGAACTCAAGAACCTTCTTCATCAGCTGTTTCCCTCATGCTCGTGGACAAGAATTCCCTATACATCACCCTTAGGATATACCATCGGCCGCCCTCTTCCTCAGTATCCGGAACTCCAGGATTTCAAAAAGAGAAAAAGATTTTGCCATTGCCTTGTAATATTTTTTATCATAAAGGGAAACCAAATAGTTTGCTTTGTAACCTATTAGCATCATCCCATATTGTTTCATGGTAAAGCTGGAGTAAATTATATTGTTTGCAGGCAGAAAACTGATACAACAGACCCTCACTATTACACACTAGTGACTGGGAGTCCCCTAGTGTGTATTACTGAATTTTGCAAATTAGCAAATAAACACAATAAAAACCTCAGTGAGAATACACCACAAAGCTTATCTCATTCACTTGTTTGACAAATGTAGTTCAGTTAATACCTAACAGTAAACAATAGAGGAAGAATGATGATCTTGAAGAAAAGGGGGTTGGGAACGGCTTTACAAAGAGACTGGAAGACAGAGAACCTGGGTTTTATTCCCAGCCATACCATTTGCAACACTGGGCAAATCCCTTAACCGGTATCCCCATCTGTAAAAAGGGGATAATACCACCCATCTGGCAGGGGTGGTGTGAGGCTAAATTCATAAGTCTTTGTAAAGTGCTTGGAGAGCCTCAGGAATAGGAAGTGCTATTATTATTGTTGTCACACGTTCTACCATATATTTTATAAATTATGAAAGCTCAGTAATATGAGGGCTCACTACATTCATCTGCTCTTAAATCTTTGCTGAAAGAAAGGAAAGACAGTGTGTGATTTATGAACTATGTGAATTAGAAAGGCTCTATTGTATTCCTTTTAAAGAGCGGAATTCTAATCTTTACCAGGTTATCATCAATAGCTATCCTTTGTGTTTCACACATTCACAGAGCATAAAATAACTGCAAAACACACCATCTCCATTAATTCAGAAAAGAAACCAAACTGAGTTACTCAAAGCATTTCCTTTTAAAAAAATACAATAAAAAAGACTTCCCCATATACATGATATTACATAACCGAAGTGAATCTACCCACCGCAGAATTTTATACTGCCACCCAACACTGTCGCATCTGAGGGACTTCCATGAAAAATCAACAGCAAAGCCCCTAGTGGTCTTACTGAGGTCTCTGCCTCCATTCCCTTTCATCAGGATAAAAACAACTTGTGGTATTTTTGTTGGTTTTGGCTGACTGTAACACAAACACATTGGGGTAACTCCAGGGTAAAGTTATCAAAATAGACATTATCCGCCACTTCAAATATTGGGCAAGTTTTAAACAGAACAAAAAAAAACCCAGTTCCTATCTGCAATATTAAATTAAACTTTTAAAATACAGCAAAAAAGCATGCCAAAATGAATGTGAAATGCTGTTCACTGCAAAATGCCCGAGTTGGAACTAGACTCTTGCTCTACAAATTCAGATTCAATCATAGCAGGACAATTTATCCAAGGGGATTGATTTATTAATTTCCCAAATCCTTCTTTTCTGTGGATTTGCATATTTTAATGTCTCTTGGAAATAGGCTATTCATTTTAGCATGATTTCTGAAATGGTGTCCATTGCCCTGCTGTATACTACAAAGTGGCAAGCACATCATAAGGTCTCTGCAACTTCTAGCTACTGGCACTTGTAGCAACTTATCAAAGTCATTGCATCTTACTGGACACTAGCACAAAAAGATCTGACCTAACAGAGCAAAGATATGTCCAATAAAGCAAAGAATGGCAAGAAAAGTGTGTTATTTCTTCAACTTTCAAAAAAGTTTTATTGTATAGAATAAAGGGGTTTGCGTTCATGATTGCATAAGCTCTGGGAATGAAAGCCAATAGTTTAAAAAGGAAGGGTTGTGTGTCCTCTCAGGGTAAAAATGGAAGTCACAAGTTGCTCAAGACAGTACTAGTGAGTGGCATTCAAACAGCCACTTCCCCTCAACATGCTGTTATGACAGATGGGATGAATCCCTCCACTACAGATATTCTTTACTCTATGAGTTCCTAACAAATGGCCAGAGAAGGAGGACTCCCAGGCTGGCAGAATTCCTGAATGTACTTAGAATCATTAACAGGTCTCTCTCTCGTTGCTCCCCGCTCCCACACCTTCCTACAGAGGGAACACATGTCCTGAAACAAATTGTACCAAGAGTAGAAACATGCAAGTCCAGTGAGATGTAAAAGGGAGCTAAGAGCTACCATTTCTTGGGGAGGCAAATTCTGACTGTGCACTGCTCTCCAAGACAAGAACACTGCCCAGAACACTGTACTCTCTCAAATGAGACAAGGACTGGCAAAGCTGGACATGTAGCAGCTCACCAGACTATGTATGTAAGTAGGGAGAGTACCCAGGATGTACAGCTGAATAATTGGTAAGAAATATTTAATGACTTTCACCTCTTTTCTATCTGCAAGTTGTCTGAACCATCTGATTTTCCAGCAGACACTGCACATTACTTGAAGATAAAATAGTATGTGACTATGTCTATTTCTTGGTCTGTGGCTGGTTTGCAAGCATATAATCATGAGTATTAGATACTTTAGAGAGACAAAGTGGGTAGGTGATTTCTTTTATTGGACCAACCTCTGTTGGTGAGAGAGAGCAAGAGAAGCTTTTGAGCTCTGTGTGGCTTGTTTCTCTCACCAACAGAAGTTGGTCTGATAAAAGATATCGCCTTACCCACCTTGTTTTCCTATTATCCTGGGACTAACACAACTACCACCACACTGCATATTAGATATGTTGGTGTGACCTATATGTCCTATCAAGTCAGCTACGCATTTCTGTTCCCCGAGAAAAAAAACTCACAGGTAGGTTTCCAGGGTGAATCCTCACTCACTATTACCAATTTGAAGTTCACTTCTGGGGAGTGTTTTGCAATATTTCTGTTTCTGTGACCATTCCAAATGTACATTTGTGGAAAATGAAAGCTGCCCTTAGCAGGAACATAGAATACTCACACACTGGAGCAGCCTTGGCAAAACATTCCACTGTAATACTACGTGTATCAGATATTTAACTGCAAAGCAAGGACACACTATCTTGAACCTTCTGTACATACAGACTTCAATATTTATTCCCTCATCAACACCAATACTATTTAGCCAAAGAGTTTATCAAGTTCCATATTACATATTTGTATTGACAAAATAAATTAATGTAGTACCATGACTGTACTACTAATGGTAACAGCAATATTTAACCAAAATGCTCTCCTTTCTCCTCTTTCCACTTCTGTTCAGTCCAGCCTTCCTGCAGGAGACAACACACTAAATTACAGAGTCTTCTTGCATGGTACTTACTGTAAACTCTGCAAATCCTGCTTCACAGGCCTATATGGAAATTTCACTTTTTAAGATCTCCATTGCATTGCTGTACCCTTCTCAGCTGTGTGCATCTAGCATGCACAATCTATTGTATATGCCATGTATGTGCAACTGATAGGTATAGAACACACTTGCTATATCACACACTCCTAAAAGTGTTATTTCATATGCAATCTATGTATATATCTCTCTATATAAAAGTCAAATGGTGTATGCGTGCGTGTATGCATGTATGCGTGTATGTATGTGTGTACCAAGTATACATCTATGGCATGGTCTTCTGTTTCCATAGAGTTGGACACAGCGGCTCCTTGTCACCCAGGTTGTTTGATCGGCATTGATTGGTTGACAGATGAGCTTGAAAAGGCATCTGTCCATGGCATTGAGCTGAGTGCCATTTTGCACAAAGAGCTTGAATACACCAGTGAGGCTACCCTGCTGGATCAGTTTGGAATCACTGCTGCTGCTAACTGATCTGGTCAATCAAGAAGCAGCCTACGTTGGTTTAATCAAATTAGACAAAACTAAGTTCCTAGCTGTTTCCATCAAGCAGCCTCCAACTCTGCATTACAACTAGCTCAGTATTAACCTGTCCAGATGGGATATTGAGCAGGTGGCTATGTCAAATACTTGGGAAGCATCACAGACGGTGCTGGAGGATGCTCAAAAACTGTGGATGCTTGTATGGTAGCAGCCATCTCCATGTTCCAGGTCCATCAAATGCCTCGGTGGAGCCAATGTGGCAAATAGCTTCCTATAAAACTGCAGATCTACAGAACCACACTTATACAAACTTTATTGTATGGCGACGAAACACGAGCCCCGAGGAAGGCTGAAGAACGCAGGACTGACTTTTTCAATTCTCATCATATTTGTCAACTGCTCTATATCAAGAGGCAAGAGGAAAATCAGCAAAGAGGATATTCATAGCCGAACCCAGCAACTGCCTCCATCAACAATGGTGTGGTAGCTTTCTTGGCAAAGGCATATTATTAGGATGGGAAACCAATGAAATAAAAAGCACATTTAACAAGGAATACTGGGCAATCACATGATCACCTAAAGCAGGGGTGGGGAACCTCCGGCCCGCGGGCCTTATACGGCTCGCCAAATCATTTTGTCCGGCCCGTGGCCGCCGGCCAGGGACGGCTCCACGCAGGGGCCGGGAAGCACCATGCGGGTTGCTGCCGCCGGCCGGGGGCGGCTCTGCGATGGGGCCGGGAAGCGCCGCGCGGCCACCATCAGCCAGGCGGCGAAACAAGGAGCCGCGGGGAGCCGACGGTCGGGGGGGGGGCGGGGAGGGAGAGAGACCGTCTGGGTGGGTCAGGCGAGGCGTGGGTGCGGGAGGGAAGGAGGTTTGGTGGGGGGGGGGGGAGGCTGGGCTGGGCGGGTAAGGCAGGTGGCAGGACCCTGGCTGGCAAGGGGCCAGTGGGGGAAACCCCAAAGCAGTGCAGGGCTAAGCACTCCGCCTGCCACTGCTCTGGGGTTTTCCCCCGCTGGCCCCTTGCCAGCTGGGGTCTCAGCTCCCATTACCAGCCTGGCTTGGGGGGGGGGGGGAGAGCGGCCCGTGAATGACATTATAAATGTCAAAATGGCCCTTGGCAGAAAAAAGGTTCCCCACCCCTGACCTAAAGCTTCAGTAGCACAATAAGGTCACCAGTAATGGAACATCCAGCCAAACCATCACTAAAACCTAGCTAGAGATTGATACTAGAGGTGTTCCATCTGTAAACACAATTGCTTTGATGATGACGATGATGTAGAAGTCTAATTTGGACTTCGACTCATTTATGCTCCTACTTCATCATACAGTAAGCTATTACATATTCCAGTTAGTTTTATTTCCTAAGCACCAAATACTTTCAGATTCATCAAGACAACAATTGATTCAAGACATTAAATAGTTGCTCACAACAGAAAGTATCCCGAGGTACCATAACTGACCTGAAGTCCACATGGCTGAGCATTCTAAGTGTGATGCTGTTGATTATGCGTAGTAACAGAAAACAGACTGTGGCTGGGTATGCAAAATTTCACCAAAATAAGATTCCCCCCCCCCCTTTCTACCTTTGGCGTGAAGGGTCAAACGAGACCGTGCATAGAGTGAATATTGTGGAAATGTGTGTATTACCCAAATACAGTCTTCAGAGGACCTATCTTCACATGCAATATTATGTTTATATTAAGGGATGACACAATGGGAAAATTTGCATCCGAAGCACTATGAGCATGTTTTGCACACATTTGTGTTCAAAATATTACCTGTGCAAGTGGGCTACTTTGCACTGCCTTATTATATTCTGCATGTGCAACAGTTGCAGGACATGCTGGGAAATACAATTTGCTCACCCAATTTTGGAAAAACATCCCTGTGTTGTGGCAACAGAATATTTTTTTATTAATTAATGGTGTG
Organism: Sternotherus odoratus; assembly: GCA_032164245.1. Taxonomy (NCBI): domain Eukaryota; kingdom Metazoa; phylum Chordata; order Testudines; family Kinosternidae; genus Sternotherus; species Sternotherus odoratus. The sequence continues at coordinate 80,229,107 of JAVMKO010000008.1, read as the reverse complement.
CTATACATGTATTATTGGGAGGTTGTTCCCTATATTCCTTCTTCCATTGTACAATGATCACCTGTAAAGGCTTTTATCACTTTTAAAACTGAGCTCCATCCTAGACCCTCAGTGAAATGTAACAGGTTGTGCAAAGTAGTGTCCACATCAAGCCTGTGCGTTTACATCTTTCCAAATGTCAGATTTTCATGATCACACACTACATTCTCTTAGGCTTCCAGCTGCATTGCTAATAAATGCATAGTCCGCAATAATTTTTAAGGGCATGCATTTTAAATTGCATAAATAATGCATGGGCTAACTAGGAATCATACACTTGCTCTCTACCTTGTGGGAGATCCATGTTTGATACACATGTGCTTTGGGACTGCAAGGTCTAAGCTTGTCACAGCAGTAGCAGTCTGGGATAAATCACCTCAACATACAGAGACAGAATGCGCAACGACCGCTTCATTAACATTAATGAGAGTTACACAGCAGTGTCCTCTACCTTGCACTGAGTGGCAGGGAGGTGGCTAGCTGAGATCTCAATGGGAATAACCACAGAACAGTGCTGCGCAGTATGCAAATGCAGCTATGAAAAAACAGGCCAAAATGTTTGTGGAAAAATGGCCAATCACACAAGAGTGGGTGAAAGAAAAAGCTCTCTCGTTCTGCATTATGTTCATTCCCTACGGAGCTGACTAGACACCTCAGGAATTTTTGTGAAGTTTTCTACTGCCAAAATGAATGTGAAAACAGTGACTTGGAAGGAAAACTGTCACAGTCTGAGACATCATGGCCAGAAGCTTTCCCACTGTTAGACAAAAGCGGAGATTAGCTTTCATAGCATCTCACCTAATTTTTTTCCTCATTGTAATATTACATTCTGCATTGGGACATCTGGTCCCACTGTGGGAAGGTGATAGAGATGAGCTGCCTGAGGCCGGTTGGTTCAGAAAACCTGCCAGTTGGTTCAGGAATCCTGCTAGTTTTTCACTGTTGCTTTGCTAGGGACTCACTGGAAACCAAATGTCAAGCATCTTGCCGTCCACAGATGTATTAGGTCTGAAAAATGGTGGTTTGTCACCTATTGCTCTGTGCAATTAATCAGACTGAGAAAGATGGGCACTCGTTAGTTTTAAAATGACATCAATGCAGGACTGTTTAACTCCCCTGGTCAAATAGATCCCCTAGTCCAGGGGTCTCAAACTCAAATGACCATGAGGGCCGCATGAGGACTAGTGCACTGGCCCGAGGGCCGCACCACTGACACACACCCTGCCCTCGCTGCCCCGGCTCTGCCCCCACTCCACCCCTTCCAAGAGGTCCCACCCCTGCCCCACCTCCTCCTCTGAGCACGCAGCTCCCCATTCCCTCCTGGAAAGCGCTAGGCACCACCAACAGCTGTTTGGCAAACAAAGCAAGAGCAATCTAGGAAGTCCAGAGCTAGAAACATGCGCGGCCCAGCCAGGCAGCAGAGAAGCCTCCACTTCTGGCCCCTCCATCCTGCAAACTGCTATGGGGGGACCGGGGGGGAGGGGAGGGGCGCCAGGAAGCTTGGCGGGCCGCAGGGAAGGGCTTTGCGGGCCGCATGTGGCCCCCGGGCCGCATGTTTGAGACCCCTGCCCTAGTCTAAAATGGCCTTCCTATTCATTTCCAGGTTCGAACAAACATACAATCTACCCAGCTAATCTGTCACCGATAAAGTCATATGAAGTTTAAATACATTGTCTGGCAGCTACTTATCTTTGGAAGACAATACCTCTATTAACATGGACAGTCTGGCTCGGATCCTGCTGATACAGAGTTTAGATCAATGAAATGCCAACGACTTCAATAGTTACTCCTAGTTTAAATATAAGGGAAATCAAATCAGACCCATAATCGACAATCCCCATGACTCCCCTCAGTTCACCTTCTTCAGTTCATTTTTGACACTTAGTCTCACTAGTATATGATATTAGATCTAAAGACCCTTGTATTACACCAGAGCCTGCCTTACTTATTGTGAACACACACTAAAACCACATTGCCTAAAAGCAGATGCTTACCATTGGTTACAAGGTAGTTATGATGATTTGAGATCGGTTAGAGGCAACATGTTTGGATATGGACCTGAGATTTCCTAAAATTCAAGGGTGTTCAGGGGATTTAGGTCAGTTCATTATAGAGAAGTGAATCAACTGGAAGTGTCTGAGCCAGATCCTGATCAAATCTTCCACAGCATTGGTAAGGATTTTGGTTTGGGCTCAGTTCTAAATTACTCCCAGGATAGGGAGTCACCGGGTCACTCACCACACCGGCGCCTCCTGGTGGGTGGTCCAGGAATTAACTCAGTCACAGCGGTTGGGCCCTCGGGTGGTGGCAGCTCAGTGTCTTACCTCTGCCTACAGACCCATTACGGCTTCTTTCCCTGTTCATGTGCTTTGTGGCACAGACCCTCCAGCTGTGCCACCATCCAGTTTCCCCCCTTCCGGGGGACTCCTCCAATAAGTGTCCAGTCACTCCTCGTAGTGGCTTGGGAGCCCACAGCTAGGCTGCTCCTTCAGTAGCTCATGGGGTGGGTGGGTGTGCGCGCGCCAGGCCTGCCCACTGCTCTAGGCCCCAGCTCAGGGACTCTGCAAACAGCACCTTCGCGCGGCCTCTTCCTTCTACCTTTCTGTTTCTATTCTCTCAGTCACTTTCCCACAGCCTCAGTTCCTTCTGCTCCTGCCCCGGCTCCAGCTCCTGTGCCCTCTTCCCAGAGCCTAGGGCCTTGAGCCTGTAAGTCCAGTCAGTCCATCAGGAGCCCACTAGGAAGCCAGTCTTCTCCCTAGGGCTCCCTGCAGAAGATTAACTCATTCTGGTCAGCAGCTTCCTTTCATATAGACCAGCTGGGCCCTGATTGGCTGTTTCCCCTGCAGCCACTCTTGACTGCCTGCAGCTCAGCCTCCCTAGGCTGGTTTTAATTGCTCTGGGCCAGCGCGGGGCAGGCGCCACATCACAGGAGCAAAAAAGAAAAAAAAAAGTTATTGACCCAATCATTTTATTTGATATTTATCAGCCACCAATGGCCTATAAAGCTTAATGCAGCTACACAAAACCCCACAGATACAAGCTCCTCTACTGTTGCAAGTTGTTAGAAGAACAGTAAGGAGGATTGGAACAAAGATTTTAACTGCTATACTGAGTTCATCACACCAGGAGAACAACCTATGTAGAACATATCCGTGAATTTCAAAAACATCGTTCAAGCAGTTTGGGAGTCCAGTCAATGGGCATGTATCAATTTGCCATGGAAAAGGAGGGGAAAATTTCTAAAGCCATTTTAAACAAAGCTTTAAGAAGAAAAAAAATCAGCGAGAGATGAGAGAAATAGTTTTCAAGCACAAGACTGTCCGCTATCCTGGCCATTGTAGTTTACACAGAGCGCTAAAGATTTGACAAAGTTCCGGCTTTTTAATACTTAAAGCAGCCATTTCCTGAACTGCAACAACAAAAAGGAATTACATACTGCACTGGGACCAATAGACATGTAGATCAACTTCTCTAATTGGCTTGCATCCGACGAAGTGGGTATTAGGCCACGAAAGCTTATGCTTCAATACTTTAGTTAGTCTTTAAGGTGCCACAGGACTCTTTGTTACCTCTGCTATTCCAGACTAACACGGCTACCTCTCCGATTCTCTAATTTGTACATGTCCTAAATCCCTGCCATTCACACATCCTAGAAGTCACTAACCCATGTATAAAGGAGTGCAGTGTATATGGTCAATGTGTGGGAGATAGACACACATTGGAATGCACTCAGATTCAGAATTTATGGGTTGGAAGCAGCAATTCTTCCAGTCCAGGGAGCCCAAACCCCTAAGCAGGAGGGAAAAAATGACATGGCAACAATGAGGGGCAGTGGGTCTGGACACTTATGGGTCTTTTAAGACGCACCCTAGGCAGGCTCTTCAGCACTCCCCTCTTCTTGAGGCTTTAGCTTTCCACACAGGAAACCCAGGTCCAGTTTCTGTGGTGTCTTTGCCCACCTGCAATTTGAGCACATGAAACAAGACCAACTGGTTGTCTAGCTGTGCTGTGGCATCTTTTCCACTTCCTGCTCGACTGCCTGATCCAAAGCCCAGTAAAACTGATGATTGTGTTTCCATTCATGTCAATGTGCCTTGCATCAGACCCTGAGCTCCCCAGGCAGAACAAATAAACAGATGCTTCCAGTCCTAGATGCTGCTTCCCTCTCCACTCACGTATAAACCCAAACCTTGAAAGTGAGACTGAAATGGCACAAAGTGTATATTAAAAAAATACAAAGATTAATTTCATACACATTGCAATAGAGTGTGGAACAGCATCAGGGACTCGGCGGCAAAGCACTCTGAGCCAGCTCCAAGATCTTGTGATAAGAGTAAAATGAACTCTTCAGCTCACAAATTGCATGTACAACAGTGAGGCATTATTGTACTTGGTGCAATCATTCCCATCCCAGTTGAACAAGAGCAAACAAGCTCAAGGAATTCACATGAACTGTACAAATATTTGGAGTCAAACATGTGCCAGTCAGCAGCCATTGGAATGTAGATTTTACAAACTACTGGAAATAACTACAACACAAGGCATGTTGTACATACCGACTAGTACAGGAATATAAGGGTTCATGGTCTATATCACTATGGAGGTAACAATGGCTACGACCACAGGGACAGATATTCTAGCACTATATTTGAAGGAAAGATATTATTTTACAAATTCTTCTTTATCATAGAAACAGAGAAAGGCATTGCCTACAAGGGACCATAGTGGAGATGGTGACATCTGAAATTGGGTTGGCCATCTTGATACAGTATGGCTATTTTCTCTGGATCGGTCCCTTTCCTTGTGTTGTTTGCCTTTTTGCTCCTCTCTGAGGTTTGTGTAGAACTCTGGAAAAAGAAAGCAAGCAATGCCCAGCATATCTTCTCTAGACTAGCTACCTCTGGGAGCACATCAACTAAAATAATGTCAAAATACCTGATATAGCTGGTTGGGAAGATTTCATTGGAAAAAGCAGTTTCTGCCAAACAAAATTTCAAATTTAGCTAGAAGTTTTTGATTTTTCTGTCAAGAAAATGAAAGTGAAATGTTTCATTTTTGGTCAAGTTGATCCAGATTAGAAAATTTTGTTCCATTGAAATGGCCAAAAGAGGTTTTGTTTCAAATCAATTTAAGAAAACATTAAACTGCATTGCCTCATCAGTGCATTAACTATGGAAGTTGTAGTTCACACACTCATTCTCTCTTATGGATTGGGGTCCTCGGAGCACTACATCTCCCATAATGCAATGTGGATTCCTCACTAACCAAACTGTGTGGTGCACCATGGGAGTTCTATGACTTTGGGCATCATGGGAGAGAATGCCTGGCCAATAAAGGAGCATCAGATTCCCAAACTACAACTCCCATTGGGCAATGCACCACTTTAGATAAATGCAGTTCAACATTGAACTCGCTCAGAATTAAATGTTTTGGGTCAGTTCAACAAATTGAAATGAAAAACATTTTGACATTCCCTTCATAATATGATAAAGAACAGTAACATGGAGGAATACTGTAACCTTTAGAGGAGAACCTTAGAGACTGCAGAATGTAATGTGACCTGGACACTGATTCAACTGGGGGCGGGGGAGAGAAGAGAGACCTCCCCCTCCCATCTTTTAATTTCTCCAAAATTATTTTGCTGGTTTCTGTGACTTGATACAAAGTCTTTGTAGATGCTTCAATTCACTTAAGCCTGTGAAGGATGCAGGAAAGGAATGGAACAAGTTCTGGAAAGCAGCCGCCAAAGCTGTTAGCTAAAATTGATTATGTTTTATGTAACAGGGAAGAGTGTACTACACGTTTCATCTGTTTACAGTGAAAGGTCTCTCTGTCCTGTAATCTGTATTTAGTTTATAAAAGCTCAAATCCTCTTTTATCTTTTATAAATAGGAGACAAAGGCCTTCACTAATCCAGGTGTTAAAACAGAGTGTATTTCTGCCAATTAGATTGCTTTGATGTAACTCAAGGAATATAGGGGAAGTAATCTATATCCTGGGCAGTGAACTTTCAGCACTGCTGTCAAGACTAAATGAATATGTTTTGGCTACTGATCTGTTGGAAAATGGTTAGGGGTTATTGCCGACATGGTATTAAATATATAACTCTGCAAGAATCATTAACAGAATCAAGTAGAATTTCCTACCTGAATACTGAAATTCCTTCTGAAAATACTACTTTCATTTTTCAATTAATATACTTTCTATTAAACTGGATATTGAAACAAAAGAAAAAACCTGCTGAAATCAATAAGCACTGCCTCTTAGAAAACAAGGGTAAAACATTCCTCCTCAAGAGGTCATTTTTATACAAGGGTACGAAAGTGATTAAGAAAAGCTAGAAAACTCAGACTGCTCAATTTTCCTCATTCTTGAGAGCAAACATATTGTTTTGAGGTTAATATAACACTGACTGTCCAATGCCGCCGACTGAACTAAAAGATACAGTTATAGTAAATGGCCTATGCTACTATTTCAACTTTTATCTGTACTTTGATTCTCTTAAGGCAGCAGAAGTTAGAGAATGAGTTGTGGTCAGAGCAAGAGACTGGGACTCAGGACTTCTCCCTTGCTCTTGGCTGGGATATTGACTGACTGTGTTCTTTGGTCAAGTCACTTGGGTCACGATTTTCAGTAGTGACTAGTAGTGTGTGCCTCAAGGTTTGTCGATGTGCAATGAGATACCTTAAAGGAGGCCTGATTTTCAGAGGTCTTTTCTTGAAGAGATGGACACTTTACGGATCTCTATTTGGACTCCTCGAAAGTTGGGGCACCCAAGATTAAATGATTACTTTTGAAAATCCTGGTCCAGGTCTTCAGGCCAGACTCCCATGGGCTCCAGGATTGCGGTACCAGCGGCTTCATGCGTCTACCTCTTAATTCTAGGCGTTTGTGATACACATTGAGATCCTCAGATGAAAGAAGTTTGGAGAGTGCAAAGTATTGCTAGTAAATTCCAACATAGGTCCAAAGAGCTTTTCAGATAACTTCCCTGGCAAGTTAATAATTCAATGCCATTTTAAGGCAGTCCTGTTGTCGTCTCTCTCTCTCTCTTTTTTTTTTTTTTTTTTTTTGGTAAATCATCCTGGAAGATGAAGGAGCCAAAACTCCACTTTGGTACAGCTGAAGATGACATCATTTAGAGACGCCAGCTCAGAAAAATGCTTTCACAGACTGTATTATAAATGTTGTGCTATAAATTACCACAAGCTTCTCTGGTAATCTGCCTGCGCCATTAAAGGTTTATATTTTAAAGCAGGGATAATGGTAGAAGTGTCAAGATCCCTGCTAAATAAACATGGTTCGGAAAAAAAGATCCCAGAAGTGTAATGAAAAGTAATGTATTGGCTACGTGTGTACGTGTGTACGTGTGTACGTGTGTGTGTGTGTGTGTGTGCACACGCGTGTTCTGGCACTGTAAAGAGGCAAAGAGTTTCTGCATAGCATTTCTGGGAGAGATCAAGAATTTGGATACAAAGATACAAGCCGATCCATCTGTGTGTCCATTTAATGATATTATGTAGGTCCCTAGCACCAAGTACCTAAACAAATTTTCGCCATGTGAATAGTTCCATTGAAGTCAGGGATTTACCTCGCAATATTCAGGCCATAAACCCTCTTCCCAAAGAAAACTAAACCTAAAGCAACTCATGGCTGCAAATATAAAAATAAGTCATCCTACAAAGGGAAAAGGAAAAAGACCCAAAGAGTGAATGGAGCTCCTCTCTCAACCAGGCAGCTAGCTGTAAAATAGGATTGCTCCAAAATGAAAGCCTTATCCCACTGTAAATTCCAGTGGAAAACAATGGGAGTTTTGCCAGAGTGAAGACTGCAGAGGTGGGCCAGGAGGCTCAGATAGGACAGTAATAGGCATGATATTTGATAGATATGCAGACTCATTCACTCACTCAGTAGCAAAGGTGCACTGATTATATTCAGGGCCGGCGACAGGGGGGTACTACGGGTAGAGCTGTACCGGGCCCCGCACTTTAGGGGGGCCCCGGTACAGCTCTACCCGTAGTCATCCGTCGCGGCTCTCCTCCGGACGAGCGCATGTGTCCCCAGCCGAGCAGTGAGCCCAGCCGGCGGCAGCGGCTCAGTCCGGGGGGAGAAAGGGCGGGGAGGAGGGGGGAGCAGCAAGGGCGGCTCACGCCGCTCCCGGGCTTTCGCTCTCGCTGCGGCCAGCTGTCAGCTGGGGGGGAGCATCGGCTGGGCGGGGGGGGGGGGCTGGGCTTCCTCCCCCAGCCGCTGTCAGCTGGGGGGGGGGGGGGAAGAGCGCCGGCTGGGCTTCCTCCCCCAGCCGCCGTCAGCTGGGGGGGGGGGGGGGAGAGGAGAGCGCCGGCTGGGCTTCCTCCCCCAGCCGCTGTCAGCTGGGGGGGGGGGAGAGGAGAGCGCCGGCTGGGCTTCCTCCCCCAGCCGCTGTCAGCTGGGGGGGGGGGGGAAGAGCGCCGGCTGGGCTTCCTCCCCCAGCCGCTGTCAGCTGGGGGGGGGGGGGGGGGGAAGAGCGCCGGCTGGGCTTCCTCCCCCAGCCGCTGTCAGCTGGGGGGGGAGAGCGCCGGCTGGGCTTCCTCCCCCAGCCGCTGTCAGCTGGGGGGGGGGGGGAGAGCGCCGGCTGGGCTGGGGGGGGCCCGGCTGGGTTGGGGGGGGCCCCAGCCGCTGTTGGCTGGGCTGGGGGGGGCGGCTGGACTGGGGGGCCCCCAAACTATCAGAGTAGGGGGCCCCCAAATTTCTGTCGCCGGCCCTGATTATATTGTTAAGACTGAGAACTCTATGCCCCATGGTACCGGAGAACTAAAACATACAAATAACTTTGAAGGGCTACAACACCAAAGAAATCCCTACAGATGCTTTTGGGTTTCACTGCAATTAATCTTCCTATGAACATACCTTCCTATAATGAATGCTAGGTCATGTTTATTTTTGTGTATTTCCACACGTTCCCTTTACAGATATTTTCTTTTTATGCTATCGCCTTACATCTGCACTAAAAGAATGGGACAGAGAGTCTCTGGTGGGGATGGAGGGGAGAAAGGCCTGCCTTGCCCACGTGGGGGTGGGACACCAGGCTGTGGAGAGCTTTTTAGGCCTTGGTTACAAGACGTTTTTGTCCAGACCTCAAAGATTCTAATTTCTTTCTTTTTTTCCTGACTTCCCATCATTTCTTCTTCCTACAAGAAGCAGAAGGAAGGGAGTGGAAAGGGTTCAGCACACTCCATGCTTCCAGGTTAAGGAAATAAGACTAAGGACGGTGGATCTAGCACAGTTTTGAATAGGGAACGGTGAGCGACAGCCTCTTTCCTGTCTTGGGCTGGAGTTTTCAGAGAAGCCAGCCTCGGGTGCCCAACCTCAGCCTTGATTGCAGAGAGTCTGACCACTGCAAAACCTTCCTCTTTGAAAACGTATTACCATCATAAGAATGACCAACACTCAGTGCTTAATTTGTGCTGGGGCTCTCTAGGGTCAGTAGTTCATAGCCCCAGCACCTCTGGGTTTGCCATGTGCGTTATGAAGGTTAAAAAAAATTGCTTGAGCCCCAGTGCCTCTTTCATTACAAATTAAGCACTACCAACACCGACACCCTTGGTATCTCCCAGCCGCTACATGCTACACACCACACACGCACGCACAAATAAAAAAAAATTTTAAAACCCACAACTCTTCCTCATGCAGTATTTTTATCCAAAGAGGATGTCACGCAAGAGACTCCAAGAAGTCCATTAGGGACACAGCTATTGCTATTGATTTTATGTGGAAGGCATTCAGATACTACAGAGATTGATGGGAATATGAATCCCTTAGTTAGGCAGACAAAGGAAATTGTAGTGCTGTTCAAGGTTAGCCAGAATCAAAAAATCATTCGATAGCTCAAGGTAGTAGGTTGAGCTTGAGGTTTGGCAATCTGGAGCACTGAAGTGTCAACATTTCTGCCACCAGTCTGGTTAGCTACCCAGTTCCAATGGCCCCACTCACTCAGCAAGACTGGCTTGTAACTAGAGGCAATGCATTTTACAGTCTCAAGAGGGATAAAGAGGTAACAATGTCTGCAGATACATCAAACACCTTTTTTTTCAAATTTTGTGTGACTTCAATACTCAGACGTACCCAACTGGCAGGCTTCTAGTTCTCAACAGAAAGAAAGGCTGGGAGCAACAGAACACGCTTCCCGCAAACAGTACTGCCCTGCCAATGTACTTAACTCGGACCAAAAGGGACTACCATGAAGGATCAGAAGGTATGTTTCTCTCCTTGACCCACTACTGCAGCCCTTGCCCCATCTGGTGAGATTGCTAACCAGCTTTGGAATTTAGTGCCAACTTTTGTGGTGGATTTGAAGACGTGCACACTTACGTACCGGCAACCGGAGTGAGGCCAACAAACTTATTTCAATAGTCCACTGCCCATCAGGCAGGAACAGTTAAATCAGTACCATCTGGGATGAATTTGAATCAGAAACGCAGAATGCAAAGGCTCTGTTTCCTGAACTAAACACACTGAGCCTAAAGGTCACTTTTAAATATGTATATTTTTTTAAAAAAATTCTCTGCTGCTGGTAAGCGTGTGTTATTTTAGGAGCCTGGTACTGTGGGCCAGAACTGACTTACTGGCAAAGCTGGGTCAGGTAGCTCACAAGGCACCTGCCAGCATACAATCGGACTCTAGTTAGTGCCGTTACTGTCACAGCTTCCCGAGTACTAAAATATAGCAACTTATATTAAACTTTAAAAAAAATAATCAATTAACAGATTTAACCGGAGTTCACTAGTTCAAATCATTTCAGTATTCACCGGTGGATTGACATCTTGGGCATAGTGCATGACATTTGCAATCTCTTAGCCTTTTATTGGTAACATTTCAGCAGACTAATAGGGGGAGTTATGAGCATCACTCTCTACTGAAAAATATATCCCTTGCTGCAGGAAAGGGACAACTGACAAATGGCAAGCCAGGCCATCATTAACCTGCAATTAAGCTCAGAGCTCAAAAACAACCTTGGATCCTTACTAGGCTCAATTTTTCTGCTACAGAATATGAATTTTTCCTTTCTAGTAACTCCCATTTACATCAATATCAGAGCTGGAGAATCAGATGAAACCACGTTAGCGTGAAGGAGAGTGTGCGAAAGAGAGATCACGCTTGTGTTTTCTGGTATGATTTTCAAATATCTGCAAAGGAAAGAGAAAATGAATGAGAATTACAGTCGCCCTGCCATAAGCACAGACTGTATGACAGTGTAAGAATAACTTCATACTTGCCTTGTGCTGGTCATTCCTTCTGACGCATTTGGTGCAGACTACAGTCGGAAAACAGGACGTTGAGTTAGATGGTCCATTGGGTTGACCCAGTTCTTATGCTCTTAGTCTGCGGTATAAGTGTAACTGGAGAAAGAGTATCCAGTTTCAGGAGAGGATCCTAAAACTAGCAACAGACCAGGGGGATCAGCAATGCAAGCCTAGATGGCTGGGACAGAAAATCTCCACTGGTCCACAAGTACAGCAGATCCTTGCTAAGTATGTTTACAATACAAAAGTGGGCAATGCAACATGCCATCATATCTGACCCAAGCTGTGGAAGGCATTCTGTCTGAAAATTAAGCAGCAGTGCAGCAAATAAGTAGACACAAGATGGGCACAGGGCTAGGGGGCACATGACTAGTGGTACCACCATTGCAGGGATACATGTGAAATCAGCAGACTAAAGAACAGTGTCACACATTTGCTAGAAAATTACTGTAAGAAAAACAAAAAAAACCCAGCAAAGCCTTGGAGGGAATTGGATCCTCCTTGACCACCTTTCATCAAGTCCAATTTAGCACACAGGAAATGGATCGTGACACCTAGCTGTTAATAAATTCTCGTCCTCTTGTGGCATAGACTTCTGATAGCAGGAGTTGATCCTCAAATCCCCCCTCAGTTGTTACACATACTAAGTCATGCTTTGCTCATTTAATTTTATCCTCTCCTTCCAGACAGGGTTATGGCTCAGCCACTTTAAAAAAAACAACTCTCTCTGTGCAGTCAGGTTTTGCTTTCCAGCTTGTCAGAGGAGAAGACAACCCCCAACTTTACCATGCCCTTATCTTTCCTTCTCCTTATCCATCCTCTCTTGCTCATTCTCACAGCTAATAGGGATGGAGAGAGTGCAGATAGCTCTGCGGGTGCTGGAAGTTTGTGTGTAAAAGGAAAAAGCTGATGGGTATTTCCTCATTAATCTGCTTTGTTACACCCACTGGCTGCATGGAGAAAGACTGACATTGCTTGAACATTTCTCCTCTCTTGCTTGCTAGCTGCTTATTACTAGGTGTTCTGTTGTACCCTGTGTATGACCCTTCTGGGGGGTGCCAAAACCAAGCCTACAAGGCAAAAACAGGGGCACATTCTGCTGTAAAGAGCAAATGCATTTCTTCACCTGGGAGGACAACCCATAGATTTTGCAAAAGGCTGTAATGTAAGCACAACACTGCCCAAGGGCAGCTGTAACACATTCCTGTGCCATTTAGACACTTGATATTTTTCCTCCCCATGTATTTATCAGATATTTCCCAGACTGACAGGACACTTGTGATCCCTGACACCATAAACTAAGAACCGGTAGTTTTACAATTCTCCCGAAAGGGGAAAACCATTTCAGAGAAAATGTAAGAAGATATTTGCTCCACTGTAATGCTCATTTTGGCAATTTTGTCTTATGCCAACGTTTGTCTTTCGTTTGCATCTCTCCTCCTTTAGGACGTCTTGTTTGCAAAGAAAGGATTCAAGACGGGACAGTGGACACCAGGAGAGGGTAGGAGGATGTAGTGCTTCTTTGCTGCACAACCATTTTGTTGGAACTGTGGCAGCACAGTAAAATTGTGGCAGCCAATCTGTAGTGATCTGCAGTGTTTTTGGATGAGAAACTAGCATCAGTCTTTACCTGAGCAGAAGAATTGGGGTGGGGTTGTTTCTAAAGATGGGTGAGCTATCTTGGATTTAAAAACAGGAATCAGGGTGAACCTACACTCAAAATTCAAATCCATCAACACCAGGATTTTGATGAGGTCTGTAGAAGTCCACTTAAGGTGAGCTTATTACTCTGAACCATTACTCCATTAGGACACTCACGGTGTCTATGGAGGAAGAGCACAGAGTACCACTTAAAGATGTCAGAGCAGGAAGCCCAAAGACAGCCAGTTCTATCCAATGTGACCCATGGGGCATCCTCTTGACATGTCATCCATTGTATTACGCCAGGAGGAGAGGATTCAAGATTCAGTTGGCTTTTAGAAAGTTACCTATTGTTCACTTGACAAGGAGTATCCTGCTAACTCTTCCTGCTGCCGGAAATTTTGCAGTGGAACTAGGTATTCTACTAGCTCCAAAGTCCACTATAAAGATTTCCATGAAAAATCGCTGTAATAAACCACATGTGACAAGGTCAGCTGCTCTATTCCCAACCATTTTAGTTCACAATAACCCAGCAAACAGTATAAACAAGCAAGAAAATAGATCAAGTGTTTGTCAGTCTTTTGGGAAAACACTGTTAAAATACATTACATTCTATTGAAAAATAATTCACCAGAAGACAAAATATAAAAGGTGTATTAGAGGTTTCTCATCAGGTGTTAAACTATATATTATATATATTTTTATTATTTGAAAACATAACCAAAAATGCCAAATAAGAGTTTTAAAAATGAAGAAATTCACGGTCATTTGAAGTTGATTTTTGACTGGGTTTTTGTGTTATCATTTTAGCCAGGTATGGTGTATGCTTATGAAAGTATCCAGAGCATTTTCAATTAAACCATGAAAACAAGTTAGTTCTGAATGTTAAGGTAGTTTTTTCACACTCATTATGGCCTATTTTTAGATTGGGGACTCTTGCAGAAAATGATCATTAGAAAGACGTTTGAGATGAGAGTAGGTTGCAGTGTTTGCTACACCCGGATTCCAGAATCATAGCTCCAACTGAAAACATCATATGGAAGCCCTAAAACAAGCACTGGATTTCTAAATGTTTAGGTGATACTTGATAGTTTAAGGCCAGCCCAGTCTGCTTGCTACTAAAACTGCCCCATCAGGTCGGGAGTGATCACATAATGAAAAATGTTGGCTATTTGAAGGTCCAGATCAAGCATTTTTGTTCACCCCAAAGTCAGTGGGCTGGATCCTGAGCCAAGGAATGCTTAGTACAGCTCTTCAGAATTTTCCAAAAATGCCACACGCACCCACAATGCTAATTCTTCTTAGTGTTGGCCTCAGACTGTAGCAGGAGGCTACTTCAAACAATACCCCTCTGCACCCATTACAGCAGCCGCGATCGAGAGGGTGCTTTTGGATGCCATGTTTTTTTGCCATCCACACCCTTACACAAGCAGCTGGAAGATGGACACTATGACACCCAGGATCCCCCAGCCCCTTACAGATTTCGGAAGTAGATGGGTAAACCAAGCTTTGGGCAGCTCTGTGCCACCACAAAGCTGCTACTGCAAGCCTAGGACCTGGTCCAGCCTATTGAAACACAAGAGACTACGGAAGTCATTGGGAGCTCTGCATGTACAAAACGTGGAGGATCAGTCCTTTAGAGATTAGACCAAGGGTAGGCCTCGGCATTGCAGCTGGGAAATGTGATTGCAGGATCCGCAAAGCAAAGCTAGCTCGAGTAACAATAGCAATGGAGATACAGCAACAGGGGTAGTGGCCGCTCAAGTCTATGCCGAGGGTCCTGGGCAGGTGTAGCTTCACTGATGATGTTACTCAATCTAGCTTTATCTAGTTAGATCAAAGCTATCTGGGGTATGTCGACATGTGGTTCAATCATCCCTCTTCAATCACTGTGCAGGGGCATATCTTTCTTTTTATGGAAGAGTCTGAAAACCCCTTGGGCCTCATTCTGATCTCACGTACACCAGTATAAATTAGAAGTGCCTCCAATTAAATCAAATGAGTTCCACTAACGTGATAAAAATCACAGTCCTATAACGCTTACAAAACACAGATCTGTTTCAATATCATACAGTTAGTCATTTCCCTGATCCTCTGCACATTTTAAAAGAAAAATGCATAAAAACTGAATCAGGGTTCTTCACCTCCCAGGTAATATCCTTCAATTGGTGTAACATATTTCCATGTCAACCAGTTATGATGCCACAGATGAGAGGTATGATACAAACAATGGGAGAAGATCAACCAATTTATAAGAAATATATAAGAAATGTTATTACTAATAAATCTTATGTAGCCCTTTATATCAGTAGATCTCATAATATTTTACGAAGGAGATCAGTATTGTTATCCCGATTTTACATAAAGGGAAACTGAGGCAGCAAGAGGTGAAAGGGCTTCTTCGTAATCACCCAGCAGGTCAGTGTCACTGCCAGAAATAGAACCCAGGTCTTCTGAGTCACAGTCCAGTGATCTATCCTCTAAAGAACACTTCCTCCTCCTATTAAGGCCTAGTTTTGTAAACTCTACTCAGACAACTCTTCTATGAAGAGAGCAGGCCAGATTCTGAGATCATTTACAGCTTGCATAAATGCAGAATAATTCCTCAAGGCAGTGGAGTTACTTCCAGATTTACACCTGCCCAACCAAAATCAGAACCTAGTGGATGCTTGTCCTGACTAAGGACTACAAAAATTAAGCCTTTAAAGAGGATCAAAAACCAAGGGAAAAAATGTATGCAAAAATAATTTCCCCTGGCCTGTCTTTTGCCATGTTAGCCATGATTGAACAGCAGTGGTCTTTGCTTTCACAGCCCAGTTTTCTTGTGCTTGATATGACAACAGTCAGATCCTATGCTTATAGAATCATGATCTCTTTAGAAACATCTATGCTATGCTGCTACAAATTCAGCATTATGATTTCACAGAAGGAACAGGACTAAAGGGTGAACTGTGAGGAAAGAACCTTCTTTTAAGGCTTCGACACCTTTGCTACTGATTAGCAAAACAAAATATATGAACAAAAGAGTGAAGTACACAAACATACATGTGGAGATCTTATCAAATGGCAGACTTCCCCAGCATGGAAAGTTCTTTTTTTTAAAAAAAGAAACAAAGGTCATGTTTTCAAGATAAGAAAAGATTATGGAAAGTGACAAAGAAAAATGGTTCCCTCAAAAGCTCTTTGACCTTCTGAAAAATAAATTCTGAAGTCTTTAGATCCTGTTCCTGATCCTAAAAGGCAGCTAACAAGAACCACCATAGAGGGCAAAATGTGAGGTGAATTCTCATCTCACCACAGTAAACCTTTTAACATTTACAAAACTGACATTATACTGTACCAATACAAAGAAAAATGAGAAAAGGTTTGCTTTATGCATAATGGCATATTTTATGCTGTCTTAATTAGCCTAGTTCTTTTTTCACACAGTCACTTACACAGAACAGCCTGCAATACTGCTCTACTTATGAGCCAGGTAGGCATGGGACAGGTTTGCTTTAGGAGAGGGATCGTATCATTCTGAATGGAAAAATAGTTACAATATACTTGATATCCTGGAGTGAAACTGTCGTCAGAGCAACTCTACGGAGCATCATTGGTCATCTATGAGTAAAAAAATCTGTTCTCAGTGGCAAAACACAGCTACAGCTACTAATGAAGATCCCAGGTAACATGCACATATAGGCAGAATCTGGTCCTAAGGTAGCAAAGTCTCCTTAGAAGGAAGCAAGCCTAACAAAAAGGGATACTTGATAAAGACATGACAGTAATCTGGAAACTCAGCTCATTCACAGTGTCTCTACCCATTTGGACAATAGTGAGTAAGATGTGTCAATAGCATTTTGTCTTGTATGTAAAATAGATTGCCATTCATATATAAACTACAATACCATTTCAAGGGCAAACTAATTCTGGGTAGAGCTAGTTCATTGCTAAGGGCAAGGATTCTTTTACAAACATATATAAAGACAGAGAAATAAGCACACAGTAGGCCAGGATTAAGGGGGGGGGGAGGTTAGGAGGTCAGTATTAGAGGGCTTTTTTTAAAAAGGAAGGGTTAAGATATTTCTGAATGTGCCTAATTGTAAGCAGGAGTGGTTTCACTGAAGTCAGTGAGTTAGGAAGTCAGGTATGGTTTGACATACCATACTGAGTCAGGGTCTAAAAAAGTAGGGGGAAAAAAAATCAGGCAACTTAAAAAAATACTAATGAACAAAATGTGATATTAGGTACTGGTTAATTAACAAAAGAATAGGAATAAATCAATAAGTATCTATGCATATTAAGTAGTCAGTGATCACCGTGACTAAGAGAGACTAACAATGGCTAGCATAGGGAATGTTTAAATGTCTTTTCTATAAAGCCTGTGGTCTTGCAAACACTTGTGCTCAAGTGACTGCTCACATGCATAAGGCTACTTGGGTGTGTAAGTGTATTTGTCTACAAATTACAGACTGTGGCCTGAACTCAGGTGGCTCGCCGGCGCCTCCACGAGTGCCACAATCTCCATACCGGATTTTGGCAATTTATCTAAAGCCTGCTAGCATGAGTCTGTCTGCCCGGGTGGGAAGGGTCACTCCCAGCTGTGGTGCAGATATACCTTAAGTGTTTGTAGGATCCAGACTCCAAACCAAGATCTCCAGGAGAGGGAAATGTCTCTTCCTATGCATCTTTTCAGGGTCTTTTTGTGCTACTGAAACAAGGTGGCTGTAACTATTTGTTATTCAGAAAAGGATAGCATGTGGAATGACTTTCCGCTTAACCCTGAAAAAAACAGACATCAGAGAAAGACCGTGAACGACAGACAGTAAATCATGGCAGTATAAATTAGAGTTCAAAATATGCTCAGGAATCACACTCAGATTGTTCAACAGAAAGGGAGGAGGTTTGTTTCCAAATAAATCAGTGGAACTAGCTAGTTAACAAGTGTAGATCACAATAAAGTAAAATATTTCACATAAAATACACTCAGCATCAGTGCCTTCACAGACAGCCAATACGGGCGGCCTGTCGTCATTTACAACATGACAGGATGCAGCCTCCAATTGCTGAAGCTGTGAGGAATTTTTCCCCTTGTGTTCGCTGTTTATTAATATGCGGATTAAAGGTGTTGGTTCATGATATGACCCGCTATCTCAATACCTATACCTGTAAACCATGAAGGCGGATTTCTCTATTGCTGCAGTTCCCTCAGTGGTCAACTCTTTAGCTCTGTTGATCATTAAAATAAAAAGCCATGGCCCTGAAACTTTGACCAATGGAGACACCATCCCTATCTCTGACAAACTTCCCTGGGATTTTTTCCTTTGAAGGGAAGTGGGAGGTTTACTCATTGATACTTTCTGTAGAAATCTCCATTAGGGATTTACCAAATTGTTTCAGCAATATCCTAGCAGTAATGGAACATTACGCATTCCTATTGGATGACATGCCCTCCCAGGAGGCTAGCCAGACCTCCAGGCTGTATTCCTAACTCTCCTACAGACTTGCTGTGTAATATATTAAGTGGTTTTGTTTCATAACAGTGCCACATACAATCTATAAAATGGGCATATGGCCACCAGTGTTGTGAGGCCTTATTAATTGTCAAACATTTCCATGGTGCTTTGAAATTCTTAACTGTAAGTCACTATTCATTTTTGTGTCAGAACAATTACCTTGTTCTGAGACATCTTTTCCCACTCCTTCCACTTCCTCCAAGTTTGTTTTAATATATAAACAGACTAGACAGACACTACGTTACCTTTGCCAAGTAATTAGAACTTTAAAACCAGCCACAGACCACACATTTAGTTAGTTTTGTTTGAATTTTGAAGCTTCTGCATCTGTTGGGTTAAACTGCAGACTAATCAGTGTTAAATCAATTGAACTACCATATCATGCCCTTATTACAAAGTGAACAAATTGGCAACCATATTACATAACACATCCTGCACATTTTGACTTGCAACAGGTACTGGATGAGGCCTGGGTGAGCAGTGTGGACTAGGAAGAAATAAGAAGATTATTTTCTTAAACATACCCATGGACATAGAAAAAAAATACATAGTGAATTACTCCATGCATGTTTGATGATCCACATCAGCACAGGTAATAACTACATTGACTTTCACAGAAAGCCTTGGCCTGAGCATTAGTTCTAACTTTTAAATTTGCACCATCCACCACAACCTCATAAAGTGTTTGTTATCAAAATGCTGATATATGAGTGGGAAACATTCCGTCTAATGAGTATGTGTATATTTGCTAGAATCCCCAGGAGGTTCCCGTAAATGAGGTGCTCTCTTCAATGAACCTATCATGGTAATTAATAAGCTCACTAAGTAGACTCTACTGCCGAAGGAAAGATAAACAGAATTCAAGGAGGCAGACATATGATGGGCAGAAAAGATTTTCATAAATATTATTAAAAAAAAAAAACACCACACACAGAAGGGGGGGAAGAGACAAAAAAAAAAAGGAGGGAATGGTTAAAGACAAAAAGTCAAGAAATAGCCGATGAGATACAGCGAGCTTCCATATATTGGCAAGGAGATTATATAGCTATACTTGAGGCAGGGCGGCGAAGCCTAATACATAAAATAATCCTCCACTTTCTGCACAGGCTTGTTTTTTTGTGCTTAATTCTCATTCTCAAAAGTCAACTTCAGAGCTTATTATATTTTACATACTGTGAAATGAGGATTGCTTCCTGGGAATTGTATTAGACACCACAAGAAACGGTGGCTTTCTAATTTTGTCAATAAATTGGATTCACAAAATTAGGTACAGCATTATTGGCATCCTTGTGGATCATTAAAAAAAATGCAATTATGACAAGTATTGAAAAAATATTAAGTGTTAGGAAGACATTAACACGTTATTGCTTGGTGAGTAATCTTAATTTTAGGTAGATACCATAGACTTGTGTTTTTCCTTTTTAACATGCTGGCCAAACCACCATTCAAAATATGAGCAAATAAGCCATTGCCACTGTAATGTTGCAAAATGGCAACGTACTACTGCAGAGATCTGTATAAAAAGGGAACAGTCTGAGCATTTGATGGGTGTTAATTCTGACTCGGTCTTGTCTATATAGCTGTTTTAAGCTTACTCCTCAAAACTACTATAGGTCTAGAACTTCTGGGAGCACTCATCCAGACCTTCCTCCTTTTCCTCAGCTAACACATGTGCTTTGAACACTAGAAAGTTGGCTAAGTCCCGTAGCCCCCTGGAAGAGTTATACAGGGTTGTACTGTACATACTTTTCTTCATCCATAGCATGAGTGAATGAATAATATGTAGAATATTCATTTATTAACTACTAGCGAAAATACCCGGCGTTGCTCGGGTCCGTCGGAGGTGGGGAGGGAGCAGAGAGCTGAGCAAGTGCGGGGTCCGTTGGAGGGGGGAGGGGCAGAGAGCTGAGCGAGTGCAGGGTCCGTTGGAGGGGGTATTATGACATCATAACTAGTCACAGAGAACAGCAGTTGCCCAGCTGATGTGATTGGCCTTTAAATAATTTCACCCCTGGGGGGCGTCAGAGGTGAGATTTGAAAAATTTTCGACTCTTACCCTGATTAGGACCCTAAGGCCTCTAACTGTACCAAATTTCAAGTCTCTAGCTCAAACGGTGTGGAAGGAGTAAGTGCACGTACATACACGCACGCACGCATACACCATTTGACTAGATAGATAGATAGATAGATAGATTTCAAATATCACCAAAAACAAGTAGATGGCGCAATATTTTAATGGTTGCAGAAAGTCGTGTATGAGAAAACTCCTCAACAGAAGTCGCTTGTACAGAATGTAGAAGGAGACAGCAGTGTTTGTGACATGAAGCATATTTCTCAGGAAAGCGAGAAGCATGTCACCAGGTTACACTCTGGCTTTTCAGGCCATAAATACCAGGCTAGGCTAGGCCTTTAGTTCAGTGAACTGCATGCTACATACGATAATGCCACAAAGTGCTGAAAATCTCACAGTAATTGCATAATGTTGCAACGTATTTTGGAAAGGCATATGGCATTTATAGGTTATACAGAATTTGTGATGGCAACATCAGGCAAACAGACATGGAGATCTACATCCTGGTTGTCTTGGTAGCTAGTTTCCCAACTAAGCCATCATTACAGAGCGGTGCAATGGCAGAAATAACAAGTTCCTTGATGCCTGAGGGTTGGAAGGGCCAATGCTGCCCAAAAAGTCAGTGGCATGAAGACATGGCCAGGATGTCTACAGAGTGACTGGGCATCTCTCCACAGCAGCTCCAACTCACAGAATTCCTATGGATACTAAAGATCTGAGTAGCTCAACCACATCTCTCCCTTTGCTGGAATCTCAACAGAACATGTTGTAAGTAACACAGCCTGCCCTCTCTTAGACGGAGTCCCTTCTGTGCAAAAAGCAGCCTCGCTGATGCAATCAGGGAATTATTTGTGTGTGTGTGTAAAGAATCCAGGGGTGTGTGTGTGTGTGTGTGTGTGTGTGCACACGTGTGTGTGTGTAAAAAAAGAATCCAGCCCATGCACTAGGCTATGTCTGGATTACAATGCAAGACTTGGAAAAAAACACAAGTTTTAGTGGATAAAAACCCACTTTTTCAGATGCAGAAAGCTTATGCCCAAATAAATGTATTGCTCTTTAAGATGCCACCAGACTCTTCATTGTTTTTGTGGATACAAATTAACATGGCTACCCCTCTAATGACTAGGGAAGAAATCTTGAGGGGTGGGAAAAAGCTAATAAGAATCCAAAATTAATGATTTTTAAAAATTCATTAATTTTGAACACATGTGGTTGACAATAAAGAACAAATAGAATACAAACTCAAAAGGAAAGAGGTGGGGGAGAAACTAAACTGCTGCTGTTGCTGTTTCATAGTCAGATCTAACTCAAGGACAATGACCACAGGCTGCCCTTGCCTGAGAAAAAGGCACTACACAGCATCAAAAACTTTGAAAAACCTTTGGTCTGCTTTTCAATAGATATGGGCAGAATTCTCTTTAAACAGAACATTTTTCAAAGCTTTCCATGATGCACGGAGGTGAATCTTTATTGAACAGTAATTGGATTTACCAGGGCAAGTGGTTCTGCTATTCAGAAACTAAACAGATGATGAACATAGGACACAGAGGGGAAATTCCCACTTCAGTTGCTGTTTACTGGGCAGTAGATTTTTGGGAGTGGATCAGAGAACCAGTATCTACTGAGACCTCCTCTCCTGGAGTTAAACTGAATTAATTTTGGATTGACATCCTTCTTGTTTTTGGAGAGTTTGAAAATTCCCTGTCAAAGCTATAACAGTTTGTACCAACAATGGAACAGACCTCAAGATGTAGAACTCCATAACTAGAGCCAGGCAAATAACAGATTTTTCAGTTTGCTGATTGATCAAAAAAAAAATATATGTGTTCAGAACAAAAAATGATTTTTCTCCAAAAAATTTTGAAATGTTTTGTAAGTCAGAGTAAAAACTGTTTTGGAATGATTAATTTCCACAAAAATCAAATAAATTTGTTTTAGATTTTGACCATTAAGATTCCTGATTTTTTTAAAAAAATTAAGTGATCTTCAAAACAAATTTCAAAAATGTTACAATCATTTTGATTTCTTTGCCATTTTTAAAGGCTTTTTAAATCAAAAGAATTCTGCAAAATCAGCACAGAACTAGTGAAGTGTTTCAGAGTTGCCAGATGTGTATTTTTGACCAAAAACACAAAAAACTTTTGCTGGAAAAAAGTTTACCTCTTCCTCCCACTGCACAAACAAAACAGCTTTAATGGATTCACTGTACATCCTGACTGATATCAAATGTCATCTATGTTCTCCTAGCCAATGCTTCATTAGTTCTAATGTCTACATGTTGGGAATGAGTAATGGATGGGAATCTCTTCATAACTTGAAAACTTCAGAAAAAGTCAATAAAAGGATTAATTTTAATTACGGTTCTATGATCTAGCTCAATTTTAGTGTGCCTGAAAACAGTTAAGGAAACCAATCCAGTGGTTCCAATTTTTGCACTAAGCTATTCTTTGTGAAAAGTCCCATATCTTATAGTCAATGGTGATTTTTATTTTCAATGTATTGATTTATAGATGGGGTCATGGAGATGAATTGCTAATCTGAAAAATAGCCAAAAGTCCAATTATCTGTTCTTTGCAAGTTTTGCTGTTTTCCCCATCAGGCATAAGGGGAGATCTGTAGAGATATGCACAAGCAGTTTTTGTGCTGCATAACCCCAGTGTTCTCAATCAGGGCCGGCGACAGGGGGGTACAACGGGTACAGCTGTACCGGGCCCCGGACTTAAGGGGGGGCCCCTTAAATCCGGGGCGGGCCCGGTACGCTGCTGTACCCCTTTGTTGCCGGCCGGGGGGGAGGGGCGTGGGCAGCGGGAGACCGGCCGGGGGGGGGGCGCACGATCTGCGTACGGGGCCCCCAAATTCCTGTTGCCGGCCCTGTTCTCAATTGTCAAATTTGAAGAGGTATTTTACAGGAGCGTTTCCCGATGGAATGCAGGAATTGCATAAAGAGATTCCACAAGCGAAAGATTCAACAACTGTCCACAGATAAAAATCTTGAGTGCCTGTCTTGTCACTAGTTAAAATATCCTATAATGAGACTGCATGTCAAGGGTGGGCTTACGCCAAAATATTTTCTAATTTTCTTTGATTAAAAAAGTTTTAAAACCGCAATGTTTCCTTTTTTCCTTTATAAAATTTTGAAGTTATTGATTTTTTTAATTGTCATCATAATAAGAAATAGAAAAATACACATCTCCTTTGCTTGTAGCCAAAAATCAAATCAGCACAAAAAAATCCTTTGCAGACTGCAAATGGTGTATATGTTCATAAAAATCAGTATAAGCTAAAATGCCATCCTATGAATAGTAAAATATGACAATGTATCTTTTTTGACCCTTTCTGCTGACTGCATCATATCTACTACAGGTCACTTCAGATTTGACTAGTATTCAAATATGTATGTTAAAATATAAACAGCCTTAAGGTGCAAAAAAATGTACCTGTGCTTCAAATGTGGCACAAGATGAAATTGAATCTCATTTTTTCATTAATATGGAATCATCACTCAGTGCAATGCGAAAAGTCCATGGAAAATTCAGTGCATACCTTTTGAAGGGCTAATCTGTTACAAGGACTGACAAGTTGACATGTAATATATATAAAAACCACCCTTATAGATTGTAGTTGAGCAGCAGAGGAACTAACTTGGCAAAGTAAAAAAGCATTACACACGTTAGATATCATCTGATGTCAACTAATGTAGTGACATGCTTCTAGATTTCAGGCTAATTTTACACCACCTTAAACTCTGAATCCGTTTACCCCAATGGCTAAATTTAGCCCATCAGCTAGAACTTTTAGCCTCTGTCCCAGTCTTAAGCATCATACAACAAACAATAGGAGGACAGACTATTATTCTTACCGTTTTTCTCATTACACTTAATTCCTACAGAAATTCTGTGTGACACAAGTAAGATGTAGTAACCGCATATGGCATTCAGATCTTATAATAATATCGGAGACTGCACACCAATATTTGTTGGGATTAACAGGCCATGTATTTGAAAGCCACTTAAGACCAGTCATTATTTTAACACAGATTGAACAGTTATTCGGTAACAAAGAAGCAACCTTCATCAGCACACCCGGCAACTAGTTGGTCTCATTATTAGGTGGGAAAATTAGCACCGAATAGTCTACAGGCAACTTGGAGAGCATTAATAATAATGAGGCTTTTAAAGCATCTGCCATTTCACACTCTGATGTGGGCCCATCAGAAAAGGTGGCTTAGGGAAGAGGAAAAGGTGGCTTAGGGAAGAGGCACACTGAAGACTAAGAAAGATGCCAAGTGGGAGGAAAAAAATCAGATACCAAGTTCTGGAGCTACTGATGCAGTCAGTACACATTACACAGAAGAAACCCCAGGGAAAGTGATATGGGGTAGGACAGTAACAAAGAGTCCTGTGGCACCTTAAAGACTAACTAAAGTATTGAAGCATAAGCTTTCGTAGGCTAATACCCACTTTGTCCGATTCATGCAGCATCCGACAAAGTGGGTATTAGCCCATGAAAGCTTATGCTTCAATACTTTAGTTAGTCTTTAAGGTGCTACAGGACTCTTTGTCACTTCTGCAATTCCAGACTAACATGGCTACCTCTCTGATTCATGGGGTAGGATAAAATCCTGCAAGAGAGTGTAGCACCCCACAAGAGGGTAAAGTAGACACTGGGGAAGTCGTAGAACTAGAAAAGCAAAGATGAGGATTTTCCTTTGCATTGGTATAAATGTCTGTTCAAATATAAATGTTGGATCAGGAATATGCAGTGCCGTGATGATCCCAGGTTATTAGAGAGATGAGGGAGATAACTTGTATTGGACCAGCTTCTTTTGGTGGGAGAGAGAAAAAGAGAGAGAGAGAGGCTTTCGAGCAACACACATTGGATATTTATTTTTTGTATCAAATCCTTTGGAGATTTGGTTCAAGAACTGTTCATCCTTACCTAAAGATTCCCTTGAAATACTGCCAAGACTCAATACGACCTTAGGTTATCTGACATACAAGTTACAGTCACACAAAATAACGTGGCCCAGGGCAGCTTTAATGTCCAGCACCTTGTGAATGAAAAAAAAAAAATCAAAAAAAATCTAAGTTTTGTTTGTGAATTTGTGCAACTGGCTCACTTAAGGCTCAATTTTTTTTCCTGTTCTCTGCTCCCTTTCAGTCTTTCATATATATAGAAAAGTATCCCAGTGCTCCACCAGTGGGTTTTTCCAAGGCTTCTATATTTCAGATAGCAGAGGTGGCAAATATTTCAAAAAGGTCTTTGAATCTTCTGCTTTAGGTGTTTCTAGTGGTCCCGTTCACCAAGTTATCTAAGTGACACAGAACTCAAATTATTTGCCATTCAGTATATACCTTATTTCATCTCCTCTCATCTCTATCCTTCCCTCACGCTGTCCTTTCTCACCATTGGTCTCCTTACTTTCTTCTCTCATCAGCCCCATCGCATGCTGACCTTAAGAATGAGTGGTTATTGGAGCAAAGGCTTAGCACAGAATTTCAGTCGGATCAATATCATCTTTGAGCTCAATCAAATTTATTTCTACAGTCAGGTTCCGACTGTATGCTCTGCCTCTAGTTCCTGGGAGTCTGAACAGGACACGATTGTCAGATAGATGGGTCCTAACCTTTACAAGATCTTGGAGATTAGGATCAGGACTGAGTTTGATTTGAAAGTGACCTAGAGAGTGCAGAGCACCAAAGTGATATAGTCACACTGCCCTTTGATATTTAAGAAAATGACTACTTCATGGTGCCCAAACTATAGCTTCTGTGTGGTGCCTGTATTAACCCCCATGTAGAGAGAATTGCAGATAACCAGGTGGAAGGAGAGGAAGATGTGGATTGTAGTGACAAGGTACTAGCTGGAAAGAAGAGGTCACTCTCCAGACCAGCTGGAGGTGGTAAAAGGAATTCCTCCCTACTTATCAGCATGTGTCCATGGGCTGGTCTACAGTGGGGGGAGGGATCAACCAAAGATACGCAACTTCAGATATGTGAATAACGTAGCTGAAGTCGGCGCATCTTTGGATGACTTACCTCACAGCGACAGCAGGCTCCCTCTTTGACTCCAGCTTACACCTCTTGGTGAACTGGAGTTCTGGAGTCGATAGGAGCGCCTTTCATGATCGATTTATCGCCTCCTAATGAGATGTGATAAATGGATCGCCAAAAGATGGATCACTACCCGCTGATCCGGCAGGTAGTGAAGACATACCCCATGTGTCAAGGCTGGGTACAGTCTTTGCAAATGGCAGCTGAATGACCTCAGTCATTGGTCAAATCTCCTTATCGACAAGCTCATCATAGTATTTTCTTCTGCTTAACCTCATCGCTTCTCCCTTCCCTAGATTTACTCTAGCCAAATAATGCCCTTTACTTGGATTATGTTCAGCCACTTTCTACAAACATGGCCATGGACTAGTTTACAGGCAGGAATGTTCATGTCAGCAGCGCATTGAAGCAGCCTGTCAAGAACATTTCCAGGAAGAGACTTGCTCTCATACAAATCCAGTATTCTCACCAGCAGCCCAAGTCTGCTTTTCCAATCAGAGAGCAGAACCACCACCACCACGTGGAAAATGCCATTTAACTAGCACAGTCTGAATTTTGGATATCAAAAACTTGCCATAAAATGCTCTAACCAACAGTAATTATTCAACAAGCAATTTCAAATGAACATATTTGAGAAAACTGGACACTGCTCACGGACAATTCACAAATAGGGTTG
The DNA here is from genome assembly GCA_032164245.1 of Sternotherus odoratus. Classification (NCBI taxonomy): domain Eukaryota; kingdom Metazoa; phylum Chordata; order Testudines; family Kinosternidae; genus Sternotherus; species Sternotherus odoratus. The sequence goes on along the minus strand of JAVMKO010000008.1, from coordinate 80,201,850 downwards.
AATTTAATACCAATTCTCAAGCTCACTAAAATAGTAAACACACTGCACAAAGTTGAGTTCTGATAGCTTCCCATTTAATTCACCTGAAGCACCGGATTTATGTTGGATGTAAATCCAATCCTGACTTTCCTTTTGACAGTTCCCATTATTGGAAGAGTACCATACTGAAAGCCTTAGTCAGACAGCAATCTAAAACACAGGGATTGAACAGAATCACCTGACAAAGTCTTAGTGCATCAAAGCAACAGTTCCCCTTTATGGAGGAGACCCTTAGATCAGTTAAATAAGGTAGAAGTGTCTTTCTAGGGGTAGTAAAAAAAAATTGGGGGAATAACCCCTCCCCACACACACAGTTTTTCCTATCAGAAAATGGCGTTTTCCAATGACATTTTCTTCAAGAAAAGGTCGATTTCAACAGAATTTTCCATTGGGAAAAAACACGTGAAATGTTTCTCATTGACTCGAATACAAAGATTTTGTTCCAGGCGGACACTGATAATCTCTGTATCTGCCTTAGCCTGTGCAGTGCCTCACCAGCCTTGTAGTTCTGGGTCCTTTATGCCCCAATACTCTCCTACAGAACTATAGCTCAGCCATAAGTGGCCATTGTGATGTCAGAGACTAAGTGAAGTAGGGAAGCATGATCTATGGGGGAGAATGGAGGCCTAAAGGACCCAGAATTACAAAACCAGCAAGGCAACACCACAGTTCAGGTGGATAGAGGGTGGGGTCTTAGTGGGGGGGTGGTTAGCGGTGGGGGGGTCTCTGGAGGCTGTAGTCAGGGGACAAGGAATGGGGGGGTGGATGGGTCAGGAGTTATGCGGGGCACAGTCAGGGGGCAAGAAGTGGGAGGGGGTCGGATGGGGACAGGGCCAGGCTGTTTGGGGAGACACCGCCTTCCCTATCCAGCCCTCCATACAATTTTGGACCCCGATGTGGCCCTTGGGCCAAAAAGTTTACCCACCTCTGGTCTAGCCCCAGATCTCTATAGTGGGCAAAACCAAACCCCAAATCCAAATCATCCCAAACATGGGGTTTCAAAATCCAGATCTGAACTCTCCCAAACTGGGAGATATTCCAGATTTGGCCTGCTACAGAGTGTGCTTTGAGCTGCTAACTTGGATCCAGATCTAAGAGTTTGGTTTGAGACCTCACTGAGAATAATTGTGGAAATAGAAAGTTTATGCTAATCATTCCCCACCTAAAACCCTAATACTCCATGACAGCTTAATCTTCTTCATAGCAATTAACAGGAATGCCACAAAGGACATTTTGTGGGCTCATAATGCCATGTCTCCATGCTCTTGCATATTAAGCTAAAGAGCTGCCTGAAGGGTGGTTCTGATGGCATAGCACAGTGGTACAGAGTGAAAGAACAAGAAAGCTGCACACAAAGGGTACAAGATAGCGGAATTTTAGGGTCTGTATACACTACTGTGCAAATTCAGATTATGGGGTGTGAATAGCAGTGTACACAAAAAAGTGGTGAACTGTAACTCCCCCATGTGGATGCTGCAGGCATGAGCTAAAAGGTTCCTAATGTAGTCCTGTTTGAAAGTGGACTGTGTTAATGCAAAGCCAGGAACCTTTTAGCTCACACCATCAGTGTCCTCAAGGGGGAGTTACAGCACAGCACTTGTGTGCACACTATCACCATCGCCCCCATAGTCCAAACTGCAGAGCAGTGTAGATGTGTTATCAGGGTTATTTTGAATTCATGACATCAGACCTCTTCTTTAGAAAGTCTGCTGCACAACACACTTCCCAGTGTTGTGTTAATTCTGCAACAAAGCTTTGAAATATCCGTCTCATTAGTATGCTTCTGAAATCCACAATGCATAGAAAACAAATGCCGGGCTGGCCCAGAGACCTAACAATCAAGCTCTCCTTTGTCATACAGGAGACCCAGCTTTGATTCTAGGCCCTTTTCTCCCAAAATGTTTAAATCCGCAGAATAGCACTGAAGCACTGAGTAGAGCTGGTTAGGACGGGTTGAACTCCTTGGGAAGTCACTTGATGTGCTAACACCGAGTCGACCTGTTCTGCCAGCATGGGCCCCCTTTTATCCGTCTTGCTGAGCCACCTCCTCTAACATATACAGGTGGGGCCACATGCAGCTGCAGATCAGCTCTGGGAAGACTCAGCTTAAAGGACTTGCTCCAGCACTCAGATGTTCACCTTCCTTGGAGTACAGATCTAAGGATATAATCTATTCACCTCTTCCCTCAATGTGGAAGAGGGTATGCACAATTTCTCTCTCTCCTTCCCCCAGTTAGAAATCATGTAAACAGGGTTGTATTATAAACCAGAAATAAATTAACTATGACAGGTGTATTTTAAGTAATTAAGGAGGTAGCAGACAGAACAAGGCAGATTACTAAGAAAATAAAACAGAGCTCGCAAACTAAGCTTAATACACTAAAGAAACTGGTTACATGTGAATTCTCACCCTAGATGTGAATCTAAATCTTTTTCACAGGCCAGATACGCCCCTCGAGCCTGGGCCCAGTTCTCTCTCGTCTTAGTTGTAACCAGCAGTCATCTTGGGTGGGGTAGCAGGGGAGAATTCACAACCTGGATTACCTCACTCCCCACCCTTACATAGGATTTGCATTGTCCTTTGTTTATTAGTTTGACTCCTCCCACCCCCTTCCCTTACAGTGGAACGTTAATAGAAGTTCTAAGTAATGTTTTTGTATCAAGTGACAAAACACCTGACTCTGTAGGGTCCTTGTAGCCATTCTTCACGGGTTCATAGGAAGACTAATCTCTTTCAAGTCCATTGTCCTTGTTGATGGGCCATGCACCCTGTTTGGCTTTTCCATTGTTGTACCTGAAGTGTTGGCAGTGGGCGTCACCCAAAGTAGTCGAAATACAGATACATCATCAATATTCCTAATTTCAGATACAGAAATGATACACACATACAAATAGGATAATCCCATTCAGTACATCATAACCTTTCCAATGATACCTCTAGGGCCCATGCCAAAGAACATTGGGCTCATAAGTCACAATTGGCTCAGAAGATGCCAATTTGTAGAAGCCCAGAAAGGTTCCACAGGTGCACCCACAGAGTTAGACTTACTAATAAATAGATCTCTTAGGTTAGGCCTGCACTAGCCCAGATTGAAACAGGTGTTTCATGTAAACAGTAGTTAATGTACTCTTCGGATGGCGGAATTAGCTTACCAATGCAGATCACCATGTCATCAAGGTGCGGACCTCTCATCAACTCACATTTTGCTCCATACCTGCACAACCTTCCTATGTCCCTTTGACCGGAATATAGAAAGTTGCATACTGCGGCACCATCGAGCCTTATGCATTTCTCACATGGTTCCACTGGAGAAAAGAGTGTGAGATGACTATTCTTTTTTAAAAAGGAGTTTCCATTCAAAATACATTCATTTTTTATTTTCCTAGAGCAATTATGGGTAGAGGATTGCAATTATTTTGCTTACAACGATCTCTCATGTTCATTCACTGCTGGAAGTAAAATCATCTAGTGGTGCTTCTGACACACTTTTCTGGATGGAACATTCTATGAAATCATTTCTTTTAACTACAACCCCCAGACAGGAATTACCTGGATCGTCTCCTGTGTAACTGGGGGAGGGAAGGCTCAAGCAGTGTTATTTTCTCCTGTCATCTTAACATGTTTTATTTCAGGACATCAATGAGAACAAAGTCTGATTGGCAGCATTAGATTCTTTAACATGCCTGATGTTTATACCCCATGAGGTAGATGGAGAATTGATGGGGGATTTATTGAAATTCTGATATCGGAAGAAGGTCAGAATCGACTGCTCCAGTCTATTGTTTAAGATGAGGCCACCAAAAAATGCTTTCAAAAAGTTTATTTAGCAGCAGGCACCGATTTCAAAATCGGTGAGTAATTGCTTTGTGCTGAGACATTAATATAATTTTTACCTCCAGGAAGTTATCTTTAATGTTAACATTCCATTTTGTTTGGGGGTTTCTGAAGCTACTGAAAACATTCCGATGAGTTGGGCAGAGCAGAGAGGAATTGGGCTTTGTGGTCTTATCAGGTTTTCTAAGCTATTGCTTTACATTTTGGGAATTTCTACCAGTTCTGATAGATGATATTTTCTCCAACTTTTGAATAAAACTTTCTGATTGCAGTAGATTACAATTCATTATTGGAACAGTTTCACCGCTTGCTGTTACAGTTGTGTCTCTTCATTCCTCTCCCATCTTCTATGGCCTGCGGGAAATGCAGAGGTCCCTCATGCATATCCACTCTACTAGCCAACCCTTCAAGGCTTAACTCGTGTGGAAGACCTTGTATGAGTCATTTTCATCACATATGAAATTCTTTGCTAGAAGCATTAGCAAAAATTATTCAAACCAAGGGCATCAATTCTGCCTATTTAGACCAAACATTCAGAACGTAGGAACAAAAAAAAGGCATCATGGGATAAAACACAATTACAATATATGGCATTATGGGTTTTTTTTTAAAAAAACTGTCTAGTCAAACTAGTCAATTACCAGAAAGAGTTTAATATAGTTTCAGGCAGTACACCTGCCCCCAATTCCCCATGCTAATTTCTGTGATTTACAAACACATTTGTCTAATTTTTTTAATGGTTTCCCCTGTTGCTGTGGAAAAGTCACATAGACAACAGGAGATACTGACTGACTACCTATCAGAAACATGCAACAGACTATCTCCAAACCGCTGTCAAATACACATAATAATCTAAAACCAAATTTTTCCCTTCCTAACTGCTTTCAATGGCAGTAACTTTAGATGTTCCTTGTAACAATAAAAAGGTCAAAAAAAAATCAGGTAAAAGTAGTACTTAAACTGATGGCAATCCTTAAAACGCAAATACTGGCTTTGTTGTACATTCATTCTAGAACCCGAAAGCCCCAGCTAACATGAATGGTCTGTTTTGGAAACATACAAATATCAGAAACACTTATGAAAAGCATTTTATATAAACGTCCTTTTTAAACGGGACACTCATTTAGTAAGCTTTAAAGAAAAAAAAACAAAAAAAAAAACCTACCATCTTCTTTCACTCCCACAAAATAATGGTCTACCTGCCATAAAAAATAAACATCACTCACAAATTCCCAGCTGTTCCAAAGCATCTACTAACACGTCTCTTCTGTCAAAGGCATAATTCACTACATCTACTTCCTTTTCTTTTTCAAAGCCTAAAAAGAAATATTTTAAAGAAGAAAATGATACTAAATGACAACAAAGGTTGTGGGGAGATATCCAGTATACAATAAACTGCTGGTGTGATAGGAGAGTTATGGTGGAATGGAACAATATTGAATACATGCTAAATTCAAGACTGAAGATGTCCGATACCTTGCACAACAAATTAAAATGGACTTTCAATACTAAGCAGTTTGACTCAGCAGGTTTTCACTTAAAGGTCTATGATACAAAATAAACTAGGAAGTTATTTTGGTAAAATATCCACACCAACAGCTGCTTTGAGGCAGGGTTTTGGGGTTAATGAGCCTTCTGATCTTAATAAATTGAATCCATATCTGATGCAGTCATTTGTTCACCACTCTTCCGGTATATTGACCATCAGCTATGGATTAAGGAATAGGGACTTTATAGAATAATATACATTTTCACATGGTAAAAGTTTGCATCATCCTGCCCAGAAAGTTCCTGAACTGGATATAGCCCGTATTACAAATTTAATCTCAGGTTGGCGGCATTTAGTTGATTACAAAATTTCAATGGCTATTTTCTCGGAGGATCCTAATCCACAGCTATTCAACCAGACACAATTTCATAGCATCATGCTACTGGAGTAGCTTTAAACTGGCAACTGGAGCAGCGTGGTATAGGGAACTTACAAAAATCAGAAGAATCAAGAATTATTGAAAGGTGTCAGTGTGGGCAGAGGAGGTGGTGGGATCTAGTGGAAGGAGTTTGTCTAAGTCACTATTTACCACAAAATGTACTACTTTTTTTGGCAGGGTTTTACTGATAAATATCAGCTTAATCCTCAAACCGGAAGCTTCAATTATGGGATTAACATCAACCAATATACACAATAATAGAAAGCAAAACTACTTTCCTTCTGGAGGTGCTAAATCAGCCTCTTGCTGCTGATTTTTCTGGCACCACAGAGACAGGCTAACTATCCTGCAGGGGAGCAGTGGAAGTTTCCTCATTTTAAGTACATAAAAGGTTGTTACAAGGCGCAGGGAGAAAAATTGTTCTCCTTAACCTCTGAGGATAGGACAAGAAGCAATGGTCTTAAATTGCGGCCAGAGCGGTTTAGGTTGGATATTAGGAAAAAACTTCCCATCAGGGTGGTTAAGCACTGGAATAAATTGCCTAGGGACGTTGTGGAACCTCCATCATTGGAGATTTTAAAGAGCAGATTAGACAAACACCTGTCAGGGATGGACTAGATCAGCGGTTCTCAAACATATTGAGACCGCGACCCCTTGTCCTGCGCTGTCGGCGTGCCGCGACCCCTCTGGTCCGGCAGCCGGCTGCGGCGCAACACCCCCCACCCCAGCCCCTGCCGCGGGTGGGCTGCTGGGTGCGCACCGGTCCCGGCTCGACCCCCCAGCCCCCGCAAATTGCGGCGGCAGGAGCTCGCAACCCCCCAGGGGGTCGTGACCCCCAGTTTGAGAAACCCTGGACTAGATAATACTTAGTCTTGCCATGAATGCAGGGAACTGGACTAGAGGACTTCTCAAAGTCCCTTCCAGTCCTACAATCCTATGATTTTATGCTGTATGTAAGAAGAGACTTTTGCAAGCAGTAGAAATCACAGGATTAACATGCAGATTTCAATGTGTCCTGTGCTACGTACAAGTGAAATCCATGGCAAATCTGTGTATGTTCATTGTATCTCACCCAAACTGTAGACAAGGAGGAAACACACACACACACACACACACACACACACACACACACACAGAGCGAGAGAGTGCCACATCAGTAACAGCTATGTCCGGCACTATCTTCAACAAACATTACTGAATTAAGTATCTTTGAGGTCCATTACACTAAATGCCAAGATTATTTTATTACTGTGGAGTGGGTCTGTATTTAACCTCTCTACCAGGAAGACGTGATGGAGGCCCAGGTGATCAAAAGACAATGTGCCAGACAAGAATGGAATTTTGGCACAATACACGTGAACTGGATTTCCTGGGAAATATCCACAATGAGGTGAATGCAAATACCCAGCCTTTTGAAGCGAAGAATGGATCTTTATCTGTTGATCGCCTGTTACATGTAGGGTTGCCAACTTCCTGATCACAGAAAATCTTCTCTGAGGCCTCCTCACTCCATCCCCCTCCCTCCATTGCTCATTCTCCCCAACCCTTGCTCATTTTTACCCAGCTGGGTCAGGGAGTTGGGGGTGAGTGGTCCGGCTGCAGGTGCAGGCTCTGGGGTGGGGCCAGTGATGATGTGTTTGGGGTGCAGGACGGGGATCCAGGATGCAGCTGGGGGTTGGCATGCAGGATAGGGAGGAAGTATGAGCTCTGGCCCGGGGTGCAGGCTCTGGGGAGGGGCTGAGGGATTTGGCATGCAGGAGGGGTCTCCTGACTGGGTCAGGGGTTTGGGGTGTAGAAGGGGGTATGGACTCTGGGTGGTGGGTTCAAGCTGTGGGGTGGGACCAGAAATGAGGGGTGCAGGAGGGGCTCCAGGCTGGGGCAGGGGGTTCGAGGTGCATGAGGGGGCTCAGGGCTGGGGCAGGGAGTTTGGGTGCCGTCTCTGGGTGCTGCTTACCTCAGGCAGCTCCCAGGAAGTGGCCGGCATGTGAGTCCACCTCAGGGGTGACCAGGTGGCTCTGTGTGCTGCCCCTGCCTGCAGGTGCCACCCCCACAGTTCCCAGCCAAGAGGGAGCTTAGGAGTCAGAACGTCATCCAGAGGCCATCCAGAGCTGGGAGGGCTTGCTGGCCCCTTGCCATGAGCTGCGCTGGAGAACCGGGCAGGGAGCCTGCCAGCCCCATTGTGCTGCCAACCGGACTTTTAATAACCCCAGTCAGTGGTGCGGACCAGATCTGCCAGGGTTCCTTTTTGACTGGGTGTTCTAGTGGAAAACTGGAATCAGAGAGGTAGCCGTGTTAGTCTGGGTTTGCAGAAGTGACAAAGGAGTCCTGTGGCACCTTAAAGACTAACAAAAGTATTGAAGCATAAGCTTTCGTGGGCTAATACCCACATTGTCGGATGCATGGGTACCAGCCCACGAAAGATAATGCTTCAATACTTTTGTTAGTCTTTAAGGTGCCACAGGACTCGGTCGCTAGTAGAAAACTGGATACCTGGCAACCTAGTTACAAGAGGTGAAGATCAAAGCTCCAAGCTGTACAAAGAGTAAGACTGAACTATTCATAGTTGGTTTTGTTCTGAAACTAAGACAGTTATAAACCTGTAACTGTGGTGAAAACCCAGTTGAGGTTTCTGAAGAACTGAATCCCAGCAAGGCTGGGGCAGGGATGACCTCTGGTAAGCTTTTTGCATGCATGTAGGTTCTTTTATTGTTTTAAGCATGTTTTCCCTTAAGAATAAATGTGCTTGTTTATAAAGAGTTTATAAAAAGAGTTGTGTGGTCTGTAAGGCAGTCTGGCTTGCTGGGAAGATCACAGGGCAAACAGGGAACCTGCAGCCTGGAAAACCCTCAGTCAGGAGAAAGACACCCCAAGATCTCTGCCTAACTGAGGTGATGGCAGAGGAGCTGGGGACCTAGAGTGGATGCCTTTAAGGGACCATTGAGGGGGAATAGTGGTTTAAGGCAACTGCACTGCAACATATGTTCCCTTTTCTTTCTTACAAAGAAAGATTCTCCTTATGGTTCAGTATTTCAAAGATACAGTGACATGCTAACTCAGTAAAGTGGTATAGAGAAGCCGCAATATCCCAGAGCAACTCTCCATTGGAGTGATTCTTCCTCTCCAGGGAAATGAATTCACCCTCTGGCAGAAAACAGACATGAACCAGAGAAACTGGAAAATTTAATGCCTAGGGCACTAATCAGGTCCTCCAGAGGAAAAGGAACCCTTTAAACAAGTAAGTAGCACTCAACTTTCTTTTCAACATTTTTTTTTTAAAAGGAAGTCTTGCACTTTTCAACCACTCAGAGGAATGAGACTTGGAGCTACTGTGGATGGTGCTGTGTGGGAGGGAATTCATTCTCCGGCAATCAAACACTGCCTGCTTCTTGGGAGCATAGTTTAGGTCAGCAAAGATTATGCCCCTTGATATACTGACAAGGATTTTACACTATCTGGGAGACTGTCTCAACCCATCCCTCTTGCTTTTATAAAACATCTCCAAGGCTTTATTATTTTAAAAATTCTAAAGGGTTTTAATAGGACCATATTTATCACTTTCAGCCCTTCGGTTTTCAATATCTTCTTCCTCTACTTTAAAAAGTATCTGTATGTCAGACAGCACCGTAAATGCCTTGTCTAGAGATAGGAGTGTGCTGCATAAAAATCAATATGACCACCTCCAGAGACAAGGGTCAAAAAATCACCACACAAATGGAAGCATAGAGAACAACCGAGCACCTGCATCAGGAGACACACATTGGGGACACAGCAAGAGAATGTGCAGGTCACGATTGTGGCAAAGTTGTGTAGGGAAATCTACATACACCAGTTGAGAGTATCAAAGCTCCCTGTGGCTCGCATGCCACACAACTCCCATTGAAATCACTGGGAGTTGTGGCTCAATCTCTCATGCAGCTCTGAAAAATCTCAATTTATCTCTTGGCACCATGCCCAGTTCCGGAAACGATAAAACTCAGTTTCCCCACTTCAAAGAGCAGGCAAATGCAGCTCCACAACTAAAAAAATAAAACAAGAAACAATACAGAGTCAACCACTGCAAACACTACTCAGCACTTTCCTTACTGTAGATCTTTACAATAATGTATTGTAAGAAATGCCAGCTTGCATTTTGGATGCATTGTTTTGCCTTCAAACTCACACAAACCCCTCCCGCTGAAGTGACATGCATATGTGAGGCCAAAAAATGACCTTTAATGTGCTGAATATGCAGACATATTATGAGACTTAATGAACTTGCACAACCTGTAGTAACTGGATTCAAAAACTTAATGACTTTACCATCCTGCAGAGATATTTGGGGGAAACAGATACACTTTGCTAGTTCTGTTTTTTTTGTGTAAAATAATGTCAGAGTTGAAAACATGTTGAAGAGGAGTTTTTCACAAATTTGTGAACTCTGCAGAAAAGCTCTGATTCGGTCTCTTCCTGCTCCAATATATTTATTCATTCTTTTAATTCTACATGCACTACATTTCTTGAACGCCACACAAATACCTGGGGAATGTTATTTTACTATCTAGACATTTCAGACACGAGACTGAAAAAGGAACAAACTAAAACGGGTTTGTGACCTTTTATTAGAATAGGTTTAAGTAGAGTAGGCAAAAAACACTGGCTTCACCGAACATGTTACAACTCCCATTGCCAACAATGGGGCTATGATTTCACCCAGTAACTTTAGGTTTTGAAGGACAATCTGTTAACTGGAAGTGTGATGAACCCAGTATTGTATTTAACAAGTCTGGAGGGGGTGGAAGAAGAGGTTATTGGTAAGTTTTAAATTGTGGGAGGTGTCTTGATCTGAGCAAGTTCCCAGACCAGTAGTCTGTTATTCCAAGGACATAACTAAAGCAGGAAAATTATCTGCACTTGAACCCAGATCGGATATCGGAGTCTGTCTAGATAGAACTAGAACCCCAAATCCTAATTCTCCAAATGTAGGGTCATGCAGTGTTTAGAAACCCACCGATCCAAATTTGGGGACTTGAACACATGCCCATTTTGTAAGTGAAACTGAAAAATACTGGGCCAGATTCTCCTCTCGCATAGTCTACAGTAAACAAAAGTTGAGTCAATGGAGTGATGCAATACTGGTGTAAGATGCATAAGAATTAGACCCATAGTGTTTTTATCCCATATTTCCAACCCCATCCTGCCTTCACAGACTAACAACATGTTCAAGAAATGGTCCCATTTGAACGGCAGCTGCTGGTATATTGGAGAACTATTTTATCCCCTTTTCTGAATAATATGCAATGAAATCTTGATTGAAAGAAAATTTATAAGCTGCACTGATAATTTTGTCAGCTGCTTTGAAATGGTCTTTGCTTTTCTGACCTGGCTTCTGGCAATCTAAGTGGCTGTCATCACTGTAGGAGCAAGCCAGCTTGATAAGATTATAATTTTGTTTACATTGTGCTATATGATACCATGCTGAGTACAGTGCAAGGAAAATGGCACTTGACAGCGTGCAACACATGCATTCACTTCCTTGGAATTGCTTGGTTTGTGCTGTTATTCTTAATGGCAAAGAACAACATGGGCTAATGCATTTCTTTGTGTGAATTTGTTGCAATAAAACCTAGAATGGTCTTTTCTGACACCAAATCAGATATATGCAACGTTCAGAAAACAGCTATTTATTGAAGCTGGAATACAATACTCAGGCTGCAAGTCATCTCCTGCAAACAAAGTATGAGAAGTCAATTTGGCTGGTGCACACGTCTACACTGGAGAGAGCAAGGTAACAGATCTTGAGCTAGGAATTGCAGAGTTTTAAACGCCCCAGCTTTGACTTGCTTGAAGCAGGTTACTTAGCTGGTCTGTGCTTCTGTTCCTCTCCTGTAAAATGGGGATAACACTGCCTGCCTTAACAGAGAGTTGGGGGACAGCTAGCATTTGTACATCACTATGTAAATGCTCAATATTTTTGAAGCAGTCACTATTACTTTGGGAGATGGTTATGATGTGGTGTTTCAGATTATCAAATTTACAGCTGCAGAGGACTCTCCGAATGCTGATGGTGGGAGTTAAAAGGTGGCAAGAGAATTCTTCGTCATACTGTCATTTAACCAAATAGAACAAAATATGTGACACTGTTAAAGGATAACAGAAACGATTAGATAATTTAGCCCTCTCCCTGACACCTGCAGGATTGATTCTTTTGCTGTGTGTTTTCCACTGCAATATTTTGGTTTAGAACAAAACGTTAATCAAGCCACCAGAAAGCACTGACTAGGAGGTTCCCTGGTAGAATTTTCAAATGGCTGGGTGAGGAAAGTATACGGATTCCATGAAGAAAGCCAGGAGTCTCTGTGCATAACCAGCCCCATACATTGCTTTGACAATTGACACTGCAGTCCGGACCAGCCAGCAGAAAAGAAAACCTATCCTATAGCCCGACATGACAAATTGTCAAATTTAGATCTCAGACTAGGACAATCCCCATTGTAATGAGAAAAGGAGACATGCGACCATGCAAAGATAAAAGCATCATTAGAATGTGTTTTGTTTGGTTTCTTCCAGCCATCGTCAATTTGCTAAGCTGGAGTAAACTGCATCACAGAAGGCTCAGTTCAGGCCTTATTGACCCAAATGACAGTCAACGTAGTGCATGTGTCTCCACGCATGACTAGGGGCTTAAAATAATGGGACCTACGGCCACCAAGACAAGAGAAATAAAAGCTTAGGCAAGACACGTTTGTCCTTTCTCAACGCGAAAGACCCCAGATCTATGCAGCGTCAAGTACATTTGTAAAACAGCACATTATTGCAGCTGACAGTGGTGTTTTGTTAGTTGGAAAACACTAAAAAGCATCAGAATGAACCAAGAGAAGATCAAAAAATTATTTGCTCATAATGGAATCAACGCCACTGCGTGGTTTAATGGACAGAGATTTTGGGATAGAACAGGGTAATTCATTTAAGACTCTGCCAGTTTTTTAATTTAGGAGGATTATTTAAGAATATATTTCCATCTAATTCCCATTGTTAAGGAACCGGGTGAGGTGATTCTGGCTGTGTCTGCTTTTCCTAATGAACGGAGACAATGTAGTGATGCGAGCTGTACCTTATTCATCCATTCAAATGCAGAGTGGGTCAGAGGCTGAGACTACACTGGAGAGTTTACAGCAGCACAGCTGCCCCGATGCAACCGAGTCACTCTAAACTGACTGGGGACAGCTCTCCCATCAGCTTAATTAACTGTAGCTCCTGTGAGAGGCAGTAGCTATGTAGGCAGGAGAAGCTCTCCCGCTGACAGCACTGTCCACACCAGCGCTTAAATCAGCCTAAGTTAGGTCGGTCTAGTGGTTGGTTAATTCACACCCATGAGCGACATGTCTTTTGTTGACTTATGCTGTAGTGTAGCCAATAGTTTTAGAGAAGTCTCCTTCTAAACCCCCCTTCCCCTTGGAAAGTCCCCATGCATTTTTGTGCAGTAATTATTTCCAGTTCCATTCTGTAAAGTGAGCTAAGCAGAAAATGCAATCAGCATTTACCATGTGTCAGCAAAATAATGTTGCAAACATACTGGCTGCAAATGCAGATGCTCATAATGACAACCACTTGCTTCTGGGAAGAAAAAATAATCACCTAGTACACTCCTGTTCTCCAAATTCTAGTACTGTTCGGTGTCTCCAGCATCAAAAGCTGGATAAGCCAGAAACAACCTGTGTTTTAGCTTTTAGGCAAAGATTAATTGATTTAGTATTTTCATGCTGATAGTTGCCAGAAGATAGCACAGCATGGGCCAAAAGAGCAGAAAAATACGTGCAACAATCTGTGTCAAACAAGGCAGCAATCTGTGCTTGCTTTGCACCAGTCGCTGGGCACAGGAAAGTGTGATGTCAGAGCATCTAACAGTTCCTACAGCTGGCTAGGCACACAAGAAATTGCACAGAGAACGTCTTAGGAGCATTAGGAGTCAGTACATACACAGAAAAGCCCCACTGTAGTTTGTAGCTACTGACTAAACACAATAGGAAACTGCACAGGAAGGATCCATGCCAATTTGTAGAGAGCACCAGGAACCAATAGCTGCCACTTGATCAGCGGACATTGGAAATGCAGAGGCAACGCACACCACTGGAAAGAGAACTGGAGAGCATCTCTGTTAGGCACAGAATCCATTTACTGACACCCTCACGGCCAGACACATGAACAGAAACACAAAGCAAACAGGAGGAGTCATGGGTGTTGTGGTAGAAACAAACAGGTTGGAGGGCTTGTGCCCAACAAGGCATAAAGGGAGTAGAAATCAGCAGATGGCTTGCTCCAGAGGCACAAATTATTTCCCCTCTCCAAACCAACATGTAAATCCATCCTGCCACACCAACAGCAACTTGAGAGCACACAAAATATCATGGAGCGAGGTGCCACTCACCTGTGGGTCTAGATGTAATCTGGAGCACACACCCTACACCTGGTGTGGCTGGCGACAATGGAACCGGGGATAGACAGAGATGCTGAGAGGAAGCAGTTAATTGGCCACGAGGGAGCATTCCATGGAAAAAGGAAAAGAATCACATCAACATAAGTACAGTTTTGTGGGTGTATTTGCATCCACAGTCATCAAGAAGATGGTGCCACAGATTTGGGGTGGAGGGCGAGGTTGAGCTCCCACAATTAAGCCAAGATCCACAAAAATAAAGACATATGCAACTGATCAACAATCCACTGACCTTACCCATACAGTAAGCACTGGTTCCAAAACACCTGCAGATAAGCCAGTCCTCAGAGCAGAAACATGTATGCCAGAGCTTGTTCTGTTTTACATGTTAATTGATCAAAAGAGAAATGAATGATCCAGTAGTATTGAACATGCTCTTTATTTAGACCACATGTTGAACCCCATCTGGGTAACTGGTGAGCAGACAAGCCATAGGGCTGAGGATACACAAAAATGACGTGTTGTATCCGCCACTCCAATTACAGCCAGACACATACAAAGCTACTAGCGATAATGGCTCACTTCCCCACAAGAGGAGTTTAGCAGAAGCCCTACAATGGCTTCTAAAACTGTGCTACCCGTTACAATGGCCTGTTCTCTCCTGCATTAGTGCTCAGGAACTGTAGCAATGCCAAATCACGTCGGAAGGTAAGAAAGCTAGAAAAGGAGGCTGCATGGGTTAACGGCTGTTGGCTGGAACTAGAAAGAGCAATGGCATACGCAGCCATCTCCTATTCCTCTGCACCCCATACCAAAAATCTGGCTCCATGCAGTCCCCATACTCAGATTCTGCTCCCCACTCTCTGCTCCTCCTCTGGTCGGGTGTGGGAAATTCTGGACCAGTATAATGATCCTATTTGAAGGCTGCATTAGTTACTCACTCGAATGCTCCTTTAACAGCATACTCTGGTAGCTGATCACAATGCACTGTGCTTTAATACAATTTGATACTCATTCTGACCAGCTATACATCATGTCTCATGAAACCATATACTTATCAGGCATTGAGGTGAACTAATGGTGGAGACATTGCAAAGGACATACTCTCACTCTCAACGGGAGTTCTTTTGTGCACTGACATTTAAGAACATGTCAAAGTTGCCCTCTGTTATGAGCAAGAGGTTTACTAAAACCACACACACACAATTTATTTTCTGCCAGCTACTTCAGATTTTTTGTTGTTGGAGAGGAGGATCAGGGATTGCCTTTCAGAAGCTGCATGATCATCTCCTTCAGACAGTTTGGGTTTTGTGACTGTGACAATAACTTGGGGCGCAGGTCAACTTTTTTGCCCATAATTATTAATTTTGGAGGTTTAGACACAAAGAATTAAAGCATGAACATTCTCTCTCAGTGGATACATTATAATGAATTTTGTGATTCCTGCTTTGTCCCAAATGAATGCTTGTTCTCTTCTTGAAACCAACACCCAATTTGATAGAAACACCCACAACTAGGATAGCTAGGATTTAAGCTGAATTTGTGGAGGGATTTGAAGGCTGGAATGATAGGCACCGTATCCGGTTACCATGAACCTCAAGGTTACCGACTCACACTAAGTCAATAGTTGTCAGAAATCATCATCATCATCATCATCATCTAATAACTGTACAGAGATGTATGAGAAGTGAATTTGGTTCTGAGTGGAAAAATGTCCATTATTTAAAAAACAAACAAACAAACAAAAAAAAACCAAACAAACAAACAAAAACTCCACACCATCATCACAGCTTATACCCTCACTGGCAGTCTCATCGAATATGTAAAGAATTGACAACTATCTGTCAACCCCAGAGCAATATCAGCAAACACAAACAAGGTTAAAGTAGCTATGGTTCATACAGTATCTGTTCTACGAATAACTACAGGACTTCAGTCACGGAGTTTGAGGCAGTACTAAATTTGTGCAACAGAAAATGCAATTTTCAATAATTTTCTCCATGGGGACCAGTGTATATAAGGGTCATTAGTCCAGTTGATTGAAAGTTTTCATCTAAAACTGGCTTTTCAACCACAGTGAAAAAGCTTTTCACAGAAAAGTTTCATTTTTGTCAAAAAAAAATCTTTCCTTTAACAAAAAGAAAATCTGTAACCCCAAAAGATTTCAGAAATCAAAAGTGACTACTGAAACATCAACATTTATTTGAATTTTCAACCAAACGAAAAGTTAAATGAAGAATTTTTGGGGGTGGGGGGTGGGGGAGTCCAATGTAAATTTAATAAATAATTAAAAAACCTAAAGTCTCTGGTGTTCTTGACCAACTTATATGTACTATCAGAAATTCTGCTTGGAGTTGATGAAGAAAACTTTTGGAGATTCAACTTTTTCAGTTAACATCCAATTCATTTTTTTAAATCATGCCAAGTTTAAATTAATTTACCGGCAAAAAAAAAAAAAAGTGTCTCATGATGGTTAACATTATCTGCAAGGACAGAATACTCTAAAGATGCTAGTGTAGTATTTATCTTTGATATATGTATACACACACACTGCACCCACAGTTATTAAAAGCCAACTTGGCTTTTATTTGCTCTCATATGTCAAATACATAAAGGAGAGTGTGCTTACACTGTTCTTCATGCGATTACTATTTGCGAACTATGGAGAGTCACACTCAGTTGTAAAACACCAGTGCTCTTTGTCGGGAGCCCATTTGTAGCAGAATGAAACAGAGGTCGTGGCTTGGTTAGGCTATCACTCCACAGAACAATAGTGTAGTTTTGTGACTGTAAGCTGTGTAAATCATAGCTTCAGTCTCAGATGCACCACTTCAGGTTCTCTTTGGAGAAGCTGGTTCTTTCCCCATATTTATTGTAAACAGAATGATCTTTTCTTTCACTGTATGCGTATACTCCCCAAAAGGCTTGGTTTTCTTCTCAGGCTCTTCAGACACCAGGAATGGTCTTCATCTCAGTACAAAATGTCACTGCCAACCACTGATCGTAACCACATAGACGTCCAAATTGGTAGACGGGGCGGGGGGGGGGGAGCTCAGAGTTGTTGTAAGCAGATGTTCTAGCATTTTGTCCCTAGAGACAATGGAGTTTAAATTTAGTTTAGATCAAAAGGGCACACATGTTAATGGTGGCTCATGGCTTGACTCAGCAAGGTGCTGGGCACCCTGGCCCTGATCCAGCAAAGCGTTTCAGTACAATATTAACTCTAAAAAAAAAATTGTGAATATTGAATTCAGTGGGAGTCTTCAACTGCTTCAAGTCAAGGATCAAGCCTCTAATCATCTTCTGCCACATCACCACCACATACTTTGGCGCAGTCAGTCACAGCCGCTAGTCTCTGGTCAGGAAAGAGTCCATAGTGGTGTAGTGTGGGTGTTTTCTATATCACGAATGTGATGCATTGGGCTGTCAAGTTTCCGAATACAGTTTTGCCAGACTCTCTCTGGTTCTACTCAATGCCAGCAAGAGTCTTACTCTTTCCACAAAGCACTAAAATAATGCACTTAAATCAAAATACAGAGGCTCCAGTTGCTGCTGTATCGTTTCTCTTTCCTGACAATATCTTCTCCAGTGTCCAGCACAAAGCCATTGCACACTGACCATCTGCGAAGCTGGTCATGCCTGTCCTCGTGACATTGATTTGTAGCACAAAACAGGCTACACTGTATCACTTGTCTTATTTTCTTGGTCACAGTCGGTCAGACACGCCTACTGGCTGTTGTCTACAGCCATAATTTTTTATAACTGCCAACAGCTCTAAGAAGCTTGATTACGATCTATTGTCTCCCCATCCAAAAAAAAAAATACTGCATTAAAAAAAATAAATAAAAGCAAAACATTAACTGCATTGTAAAGACGCAAAGCACGTATATTACCAAGGCTCTATTATCAAAAGTCCAATGTCACATCCTTATAGAAAAAAACACCACCACTAGCAAATGTCTTAATCTATATATATAAAAGTCAAGTGGTGTATGTATGTGTGTATGTATGTATGTATGTATGTACGTATGACTGCGAAGGCCTCCCGCACCGTTTGAGCCAGAGACTTGAAATTTGGTACAGTGAGGGGTCTTGGGGTCTAGATGCTGGTAAGGGTCGAAAAATTTTCGGATCTCACCTCTGACGCCCCCCAGGGGTGAAAGTCTTTCAGGGCCAATCACATCGGCTGGGCGGTTAGGTGGTGATGATGTCATAATACCCCCCTCCAACAGACACCTCACTCGCTCAGCTCACCCCTCCCTCCTCCAACGGAACCCCGGAGATCACTCAGCTCACTGCCCCTCCCTCCTCCCAACGGAACCCCGGAGATCACTCAGCTCACTGCCCCTCCCTCCTCCCAACGGAACCCCGGAGATCACTCAGCTCACTGCCCCTCCCTCCTCCAATGGAACCCCGGAGATCACTCAGCTCACTGCCCCTCCCCCCTCCCAACGGAACCCCGGAGATCACTCAGCTCACTGCCCCTCCCCCCTCCCAACGGAACCCCGGAGATCACTCAGCTCACTGCCCCTCCCCCCTCCCAACGGAACCCCGGAGATCACTCAGCTCACTGCCCCTCCCTCCTCCAACGGAACCCCGGAGATCACTCAGCTCACTGCCCCTCCCTCCTCCAACGGAACCCCGGAGATCACTCAGCTCACTGCCCCTCCCCCCTCCCAACGGAACCCCGGAGATCACTCAGCTCACTGCCCCTCCCTCCTCCAACGGAACCCCGGAGATCACTCAGCTCACTGCCCCTCCCTCCTCCAACGGAACCCCGGAGATCACTCAGCTCACTGCCCCTCCCTCCTCCAACGGAACCCCGGAGATCACTCAGCTCACTGCCCCTCCCCCCTCCCAATGGAACCCAGGAGATCCCTCAGTTCTCTGCCCCTCCCCCCTCCAAACGGAATCCCAGAATCCATCAGCTCTGTGCCCCCCCCACCTGCGAAGGTCCCCGGAATCCCTCGGCTCTGGGCCCCCTCCCGGCCTGCGACGGATCTGAGTTGGGTTTGGTGGGACGGTAAGTGAAGTGGGGGTGTCGGGTTTGGTCGGGGGGGTTGGAAGGTGTCTGGGTGGGTAAGGGGTGAGGGGTGGGTGTTGGGGTTGGTCAGGGGGTGTCAGCTGTCTGCCACCTCCCCACCTCCAACTGAACCGAGCAGCGCCGGGCACTTATGCTAGTAGACTATAAAGAGCAAATAGACTCAAGATGCAAAAATAAAGGAGACCCACATTCAATGTCAACAGTCCAATTATAGAAACCATTTTCATTTCTAGTCCTTAAGCTATGCTATAGCTGATCAAAACAGATTGTAAAGAAAAGGCTATTATCCACTGGAGACAGTGGCAAAGCAGTTGAGGCTTCTGCATCCACTTGGGAATTGTGGGTGAAATACATTTCCTAGAAAATGCGCACTTTTTGGTGATCAAATTCCATTTGTGTTGTCCCTGTAAGGCTGGAGAACAAGAAAGTGACATTTAATCCGTACCCCTCAAGCCAGCTAATCAGATGTAGCAAGCAAGCTAAGCAGTATTAGAAGAATTTTGGAGGGGGAGGGTGCAAGATTAGAGGAATATCAAATATTGGGGTGGGGAGACCGGTGTTGAGAAATGATGATCGAATTGGTCCAGAAGGTGCTTAAGAGAGGAAATAGGTGCCGAGAAGAAGGCAGTCAACATAGAGTGATGGTTTGCAGAAGAGCATTGAAGTCTACAGAAGGGGTGCTGAAGAGGAAGAGACCCCAGAGCTTGGGGACAGGGCAGAAAGAGAGAGAGAAAAAGAAAAGAGATGAATGAGAAAAAGGGTCTCAGTAGCTGAGATAGGAGATCTGACAGCAGAGAGCCGGGCAGCAGAAGCTTGAGAAATAAGGTCTTGGAGACAGAGTGAGAGAGATTCAGAGTTAGAAGACAGCACTGCCCTGAAGAAGTAAGAGAGGAGGAGGAGGAGGAAGACCTGGTAAAAGACGTTAAGTCATGGCTAATGGAGCACTGTGAAGTGCCCTGATCCATCAAGTCTGGAGGGCTGTAGGTCAAAATCATAAAACAAAACATCCTCACACAGTTTTCATTCTGCAAGATGTAATAATAAACAGTATTAATTTAGAGTACTTAGCACCTGCTGCACATTTTCAAAGTGGTGTATAAATACTAATTCTTCATCATACCTTGCATGGTAAACATTGCCCCCTGTTTTTACAAAAGGGAAATAAATGTGCTCCGCTATAAATAGATTTTGAATTTCTCTCAGTTCCTTCTCAAATCAAAACAAGGGTTTTAAAGTCCTTATGGAAGCCCCAATACATTTTGGGAGCTATGTTAAAGAGATTTTTTCAAGCAAGTCTAAATACATTACTGTGTTTTGATTAGAGTATAATCTCATAATAATAAATTAAATAAAAACTTCAGATATTGCTGTGAGATACCTGTTTGTAAGTATTTCCCACCGCCCCTCTGGAGGGCAAAGTAAGGACAAATCTTTCTTAAATTGCACCTGTGTACACCCAGCAAATTCAATTAGTAGAATTGTGTGTGGTTTTTAAAAATGACAAATCCAGTGCTCATGGGCACCTAAAGCCTTTAGTTTATTTTTCACCAAGACTTGCCTTTTAAAAACCAAGGCAGCATATGATGCTGCTTCCGAGGTCAGTGCACAACTCTGTTCTTCTTGCCCAGGGTAATGAAGTGCTGATTTTTTCTCTCCTTTAAGTAGAGAACGTGCCCTAAGGTATGTGTTAATTAATACGATGCATCTGTTTGCTTCACCAAGCAGCTGAAAAGTATCTATTTAAACTGTGATTCACTTTTTCTATGTTTACTCAACAGTCTGTCTCTTTGAATCTTTGTGAATTAATCAAGGCGAGCGGTCCCCCAACATGGGACTGCAAAGCAATCCCTATCAGAAAACTTAATATCTGAGACTTGATACCCAGAGATAAGACAGTGGGAGGACAATGATATGCAGGATTCAGCTGCTCCCGGATTTCATCACTTCTACCAGCCGTTATATTGTTGTTCCCCCTTGGGACAAAATCTTCCCTCTGCATTTGTAGATAGGCCAGGAGCAGCAGTGGGTCCCTGAAGAATTCAGGACTAGATACAATGGTCACCATTTAAACATCCGACGAAGTGGGTATTAGCCCACGAAAGCTTATGCTTCAAAACTTTATAGTTAGTCTTTAAGGTGCCACAGGACTTTGTTACCTCTGCTATTCCAGACTAACATGGCTACCTCTCTGATTCATTAAAACATCAGCATTTATCAACCAAGTGGCGACTTAAGATACTGCAGTTGTTTCCTGCTGAAAGCGTAAGGGGGGGTGGGGGGGGGGGGAAGGGAAATCACCACTACCCTTGTGTGGTAACTATTGGCAAATGTTACCATTTAAATAATGGTTACTGTAGCTCCGCATAGTAACCTTATTGCTGGCTCCAGAAAGGAGTAGCATGTACCCTCAATGACTTCTCAAATCAGCCCCCACCATTGGGCAGATGGAGTAAAATGGATACATTTGCAGGTTTCCTCCAGCTAATCTATGGGTGTAACACACTCCCCATCACCTCTCCCTGGAAAGATTTAGCTCCATGAATCTCTTCACAGTATTACTAAACTGAGCATGTTAAGTTTACTTTTCAAGTTTAAATGAACTCAAGAGTGCAAACATTCCATTTGGTTTGATGTGACATCGTATAGCAGTAATGGCACACAGGGAAAAAAAATGCAGTTAACTGTTCAAAGGACAAAAACTCTTATTAGATATATGGCACTACCATTTTACTATGCTCCATCTTTTCGACACCACCACAGACAATATCCCTGCCAATTTTTATTTGTATTCCCTTCCCATTTAAAACTCGGCCTTTACAAATCTGAAGTAAAAACGTTAAAGTGGTGCATTGCGATATAAATGGAGAGGTGGTAATGTTATATTTTAAAGTGAGGTTGATGACCAATATACCCAGTCTCTATCCTCCTCAACCCACCAGGACATTTGTGGTGCTGTAAAACTTCACACACGTATGAAAATGCAATCAAGTCAGAATAAAAAAACATCCTTTTAAAAGTCTCAGATAAATTGTGTTGGTGGGTGGCAGTTCCAATTTCTGGGATTATAAATCCTCCTAATCCTGAGGAAATTCACCCTCCCCCTTCCTGCCACACACAAATTCTGCCATCTTCCGACAGCGGCAAATGGCTCGGAAATGGTACAAGGTGGAAGCTTCAGCTTCCTTTCACCAGCCACCCCCACGCTGTGGTATGTGGATCTTCTAAGGAAGAGGCAAGTGACTAGGCCAATGACGTCATTTGGTGCCTGGGCTTGCCAATTTAATAGGACTATAGCATGATGATTAACTGGGCCCCTTATTCCAATTTTTAAAGTCCACGCTTTTTTAGGGAAAATATGAATTAGCTGTGTAGCTTACAATCTGCATTCCAAGCTTTAGCTCAACATGGTATAAGACAAGTATAATGGAAACACTGACAAAGCTTTAACGAGAGCTGGGGCACCACTGGGTGCCGCTTTAATAACTTTTTAATCTCATTTCTAAATACACTGGTTAATTTTAAAGGAAAGCATAACAAAACCCAGAGTTCCTCTTTTGTTTCTCAAGCTTTATAAAATTAAACACACATTTCATTCAAGTCACAGAACATGAGTGCATAAAGCAGGGCTATCGCTGGCTGGGTGACACTCAAAACTCATTTCACATTATATCATCCCCCTTTCTAAACGCTACGCACTGCACACTCTAAAAATGTTTTTTCTCCTTTATCTATTTAAGGCCAGGGAAACAATGGGCCAGACAGAAGGAATCTGCCACAGGAGCTTTAATCTCAATGATTTCTAATTTCCCATTACTCAAGTTTCACTCGGATATACATTTTTTTAAAAAAGGAGAAAATGTTAATTAAATAAGGAAAGCAGATACTACACGTGTGACTTACAAAATGGGATTATTGACATTTTATCTAATTCAACAAAAGCAACTAAAATATTGACTCAAGCTTAGTTGTCCTGACAAACTGCAAAATTCCAGGGTCAGTTATAGATAGGGTGACCGGATGTCCCGATTTTTTAGGGACAGTCCCAATTTTTGGGTCCTTTTCTTATATAGGCTCCTAATACCCCCCCACCCCCATCCCGATTTTTCACATTTGCTGTCTGGTCACCCTAGTTCTAGAGGCAGAAAGGAGGAAGGATACTGGAAACCATGGCATAAAGCAAGCACTTAAATCTGAACTGGGGGGTTGGCAGCACCTTCAAGGACTTCAATCTGGGAGGAACAAGTTCTAGAGTAACCTATCTTATACTTGTATGTCCTACCCACCCTGCCACTGTAGTATCTGAGAGTTTTTCAATGTATTTATCCGCATAGCACCCCCGTAAAGTGGGGAAGTCCTATTATCCTCATTTTACAGATAGAAAACTGTGGGATAGAGACAGTTAAGTAACTTGCCCAAGGTCACAGAAAAAGTCTGTGCTAGAGCAGGAAATTGACTCTTGTTCTTCTGAATCCCAAGCTAGCACCCTAACTACTGCTGAGATGGGCAGAAATGTAGGAGTGAGGAACAAGGGAGATCAGTTAATTACCTTTTCCATTGAAGTTAAAACATGTTCTTATAACCATAACCAGGAATGAGGCACCTCTTTGGCTGAGAACCACTAGTTTCTTTACCATTATGGGCTGTATATGCAGCTCTCTATGCATTGTGCGGACGACATCCATGCAACATATATACACACTATCTGTATGGCCCTGAGGATGTCATGTGGACCACACCTGTGTGTTGATTGGGCCGTAAACAGACCAAGGGACCTGGGTTGAGAACCCTGGTGATAAAACAAACCTTATTACACTGACCTTTGCTGGACAAAATTGCACTTTGTTTCTGTAAAACACACTGTACACTGGTAGTAGAGAGATCTGTATAAGCTCAAAAGTTTCATCTCGTCTCTTCCGCAATGGAAGTTGTGGGTCTCTCTAATATCCTGGGACTACCATAGCTACTACAACACTATAAGCTTAAGAGTAAGGCATGAAGTAATTTGAAATGGGGTGGTGGGAAGGTGAAGACCTTATGAGGATGGGGGAGAAAAGTCCAGAGGTGTCCTCCCTGCAAAATGTTTTGAAATTACTTCTCTCAATATAATCTGTAACATCCCAAAGGCAAAATATTAGTCTTGAGGTCATCACTGGCTGGGATAATTGATACTTGGAGGAGTAGGAAGGGAGACTTTGCCAAAGAGGTAGAGAAATCACCATCATCCTAACATCACTTTGGAGTTAGTGTGATAAGGGGCTCTCAAGAACCTTCTCCAGCTAATCGGTGATTCTGGGTTTTGTAGAATTGTGAAAACATTTATACACATCCAAAATTTTAAAAAGGATTGTAATTACATAGTTAACTGCATGCACGTTTACACTGAACATTTGATTTTAACTTCACTCTTTGTTGGGTTCCCCTCATCTCCACCTTGACTTGAATTGTCTCAGAACAAAGTCCAAATGAGGCAGCTGTTCTGAACAGGAAGAGACAGATGTAACGGTTTCCCTAGCAATGGGTACCATGTGGTTTCCCTAGCAACAAGATCCGTTGGAAAACTCTCAGAGCAGATTTGACCCTCAGTCAGATTCTTCTTTCACATTGGTGGCTTACAGGTTTGGCTGCATGGAGAGCACCCACTGGATTATCTAGTTGGGTGTTAACGGGAGGAAGTGAAAAATGAAAGTGCTGGAATTTCTTCCCAAGTGTTCCTTTGGTCTCACGTACACAGTGTGTGCCATGCTCAAATAATAGTTTAGCTGAAGCTAACCAAGTCTGTTTTGGAGAACATGGCATCCTTCCGAATTACAAAATCTATATTTTTGACTGATAAATCTGGTGTATACAGAAATCGATGCCAGGTTGTGTCATAGATTTGAAACTGCTTCTATCAGTTGTAAAATACTGTAAAATCTCTCATTGCTGATTCTGTTCTTTAATCTGGGGTGACAACTCTGCATCTGAAACAATGTGAAAAAGGGATTGTATGATCATTGGGAACCTAAGGGGCTGGGAAACCTTTTCTGTTTCCAATGACATTTTCACAATCCTGTTTTCAAATGCTGGACCACATGTGCAGCTATGCAAAGCAGAAGACAGCACAATGTGCCAAGCTGGGAGCCAAGCCCATGTGAGGGGAGGGCAGAAGATCTATATCAAACAAGGCTGTAGCTCAGAGGTTCTCAGACTGGAGGTTGGTACCCCTCAGGGAGTCATGAGGTTATTACAGGCAGGAGGGTCGCAATCTGTCAGCCCCAGCCCAGGGCCAGCGCTAGGTTTTTTGCCACCCCAAGCAACAAATTTTTGCCCGCCCTCCCTCCCCCTTTTTTTGCCTTTTACACGTTTGCACTTTTCAATTTTTATTTATTCCCCCGATTGTTTTAGTTAATTAAAGAATTTGTTTGAAATAACTACAAATTCTTTATTTTCATTTAATTTTTTTTTAAACAATTTCCTACTAATGTACTCATTTAATTTTAACAAAAATCATAATTACAAACAATTTGTATTCAACTATACACTGTAATGAAAAACATTAGTGTCTTCCGGTGTGGCCAGTTTCTCAAATTAAAAGACTTTATATGAACTGAATTTTTCTGGTTTTAAGTTTCAAGTTTATATTTTAATGCTTTATTCTCATCACATAGCCAATTTTTGTCGTTGACTAGAATAAGTAAATATGCTTTACTTACCTTTACCAAGGTTTGATTACTTTGAAACGTGAAATGACTTAACACAAGTTCAAACACAAGCAAAATATTCAATACCACACGCTAAACCACTGCCACCAATGTGACATGGAAACTGGCACGAATGGCGCCAATAGGGCGGCACTGTCCACACAAGTAATAGTGATTCCTGATTTAACTGATCAATAACCATTAACACAAACACAATATACGCACGTTCACAATATGTGGGACTGTCACTCTGTGACATGATATTTTCCACGTCACACTCCTAGAGATTTTTTTGATCTTCATATTTTTTTTTTGTATATTTCTGGATTTTTCCGGAAAAAAAAAAAAAAGATGGCTGGTGCCAGAATGCCGCCCCAAGCACGTGTTTGCTTTCCAGTGCCTAGAACCGGCCCTGCCCCACCCCAAACCCTACTTTGCCTCCAGCATTTATAAAATAGTATTAAATGTATTTTAAAGCATTTTTAATTTATAAGGGAGGTCGCATTCAGAGGCTATCACCCACTACAAAAGAATGGAGAACCACTGCATGGCTATTTCTCATGTTAGAGGAAGAAATTAACTAACCAGAGACAGATTCAAAACCCAGTCAAATACAGCCTTATCACAAAAACCAGCCCTTATTATTCCAGAGACCAACAGCCAGCACATTACGGAGCAGTGATGTGGCATTCTCCCATTGAAGAGAACAGGCCACTGTACCTTATGCCAGCTTCAGGATTGATTTATATTGTAGCCCAACATGATGCATACATCAGGAATGTAAGCTTGCAGTTTGAGACAAAAATCACGAACCACGAAAGAAGGGCCCACAGCTGACAGGTGTAGTCACAAGCTCCCGTCAGACGTAAGAAGAAAGCAAGCCTTCCTTGAAACTACTGTTTTACAATTGTTTGATCACGGGTGCATATTGAGTAACGAGGAATTTAACAGTTCATACAGGGACTTTGCAGTACAAGGATTGGTACCAATTTCCCACTACATCAAAATGATTCTATTGTAAACATCTTTACCCTATGTTGTAATAAGCAAATGTATGTAAGACATGCACAGGCTTAGTTAGCTAACTGCAGTCAAGCACTCTGAGTAATCTCAGACAGCTAACTGAAAATAGCTAATAAGCCTCAAATGTGAGAAATGCAACTCATGAGAAAAATAAGGGAGTATTATACTTGAACACTCCTATACTAACTGAGATAAGACACCTGGTGTTGATGTGTGCAAAATAGACTGACCTCCAGAAGTAAGCCTTGATAATGTTACTAATATAGGCTAAAAGTGAAAAATCTGTTGCGCAAGCTCGGCACTGCGGCAAATTAGAACCAATGAATAGGTTTCTGATGTAACCTTCCGGTTTCCACGTAGTTTTAACCATGTACGGGTATAAATGAATAATCAATGAGCCACATGAATATGTATATCTGTATGTTATAAAAGCTTCCAATTTCTAATATTGGGGGTTGTTCTATTTTCTAATGAGCAACCTTCAGCGCGCTGAATAAAAGCTTAAGATAACCTTACCCCTGTCCAGTGAAGTAATATCGGGGCAAAGCATCTGAATAGGATCTTTTTCTTCTGAGAGAGAGGGCCCGTTGAGTCCTCTTACCACAATTCCAATCTTCCACACAAGATGAACACATGGAATTAGGCCTAGTTTGGGAGTAGGAAACTGCATTGATGGGAGGTGCATGGCCACATCACCTCCCTGCTTGATCCCGCTCTGGGTTCATGCTGTACCCAATGCTGAACTGGAACCAACTATGCCAGACCTGTACCAGCAGTATCACGCATGCTGATTTCATCAGATGTGATAGCCGCCATTTTGCTTGACACACCAGGGATTGAACCAGCTGAGCTCAAAGTATAAGTCTCTACAGTGACAGCTAATAAGCTAGCTTCTAGGGGCTGTAAGAGATGGCCCTATCCTTTGTGGCTCAGGCACAAAAGGGAACACGTAACCCACAATGAGCAGTGCTTTAAAGTTTCCCCAGTAAGACCAGGCTTATCCCAAAGGTTGGAGGCTCACAGCAGTTTCTCATCTTGGGAAAGTTTCATTTTATGTGAAGGATGGTAACTTGGCCAACAGCAGAAATCTAATAGGAGCCCTCCAGAGTTAAAAACTTGAGTCTCTACATTTTGAGTTAAAGAACAATGTTTTGGGTTAGCAGTATGTAAGGGAACGGTTATCCCCTTACTAACACTCAGTGGGGTGTTTTGATTATTAGCTCCCAGGACCTAAAGGGGGAGGGTCAATGGGCAATCAGGACCCTGAGACCGACGGTCCCCAGGGGCAATGGGGAGAGGCCAGCACTCCAGATCAGCCTGACTGACAAGGCCAGGAGACTAATCAAGGAGTCAGAAGGGCAGGATGGGTTCCGTCCTCCGTGTGTGAGCTGGAATTGCCTGGGCCAGAGGGAGAGGGGCCAGAGCTGAGCTGGAGAATAGAGCTGTGCCAGATCCGGAGGGGCCAGAGCTGCAGTCCAAAAGCCAGAGCTCAGCCCAGAGAGACAGACCTGCCCTGGGAGCAGCTGCAGGAATCAGAGGCTGAGAGGTCAGTGCTGGGGGCAGAGACATAGGAGCTGCCTGCAGAGCAGCCGTGTGCTGGACGCAGAGCTGTAACAGCCAGAGAGGACAGAGCAACAGCTCTGAAGGCAGAGCAGCAGCGGTCATACTGAGGCAGAGTGGAGCCAAGACAGAGGGTGGAATGGGGCTGGAGCCATCCAGAGGTGGAGTGTGTGTGGCCATCAACAGAGGAAGCGTCCAAGTCACAGCAACCCTGTAGTACAGCTGAGAAGGAGGCCTGGGCCCTACAAGGAACAGACTGTGAACTGTCCTGACACTCCAGAGACATTGTGTGTAATGCTCCCTGCCACGGAGCAGGATGATGTGTTTAACCGTTCTATTTCTTCCTTGTTCATTTTTAAGATAAATTGTTCATTAAATAATTTGCATTTGCTTTAAGTTTTATGTGGGCCAGTGAAGTGCCCAGTGCAGAGGGAGCACTCCGGAGTGGGGACACCCTAGCCTCTGACCTAGGTAACCACAGCACAGTTTGGGGTTGAGCTGCCCCAGAAATCCTGGGCCAAGCCCTGTTGGGGTTACGAGGACTCCACCAGACAGGAGAGTGGAAGGGGAGCCCTCCAGGTCAGGGAGGCCTCTGGGTAAAGGAAGTGGGAGCGAGGACTCAGATCCTTCCGCTAGCCCATTTCACCGGGGTAGTGGAAAAGCCAGGAGAATTCCCCACATCCCGCTTACAAGTTTCTGTGGATTGGGCAAAGAGACGAACACAAGCTACACTGACCATACACCAGCAAGCCCAGGGGTTTGTCCTTAATTAAAGAGTTTCAACTGTCCAATGTTTATTACCTATCAATCCTGCATTTATCACCACAACCTGAGGCTGGGAACTTCTACTCACAAAAAAACAACCATGTCCTTGCAACCTGAGGGCAAAAAGGGAAAGAAGGGTATTTAAGATTCACAACATTGCTGGATCAGGTTTAATAAAACATTGCAAAAGGTTTTGCTTGTAGTAAATTCTCAGGAGACTAGGTTGGTCAATCTGCTAATTTCTTGTAAAGATCCTAAATTATGGCCAAGTGTTCAATTCAAACAGTTCTAACCAAAAAAAAAAATAGAGAATAGTTCTGAAACACAGGCAGGATCAATCAGATACTTTGTATGACAATAAACGTAAATGGATTTTAACACTGTGTGCTTACAAAGTATGATCAAGAAGAGTCAATCCCTTTGAGGGTTCAGAATTGTAACAGGGCCTCACACAATACACTCCCGCTTCCAAAATCATCTCCTTGGAAGGAGCCATTGCAAACTTCTGATGTGGGGATGCAAATAATTTATGTCCATCTCTGAATTTTAAATTTAAGTTATTCTAGTCAATGGGCTAATTTTTCAAAGGGTCCCAAATCCAGTCTCCATCTGCACACACAATCGTGCGTGAACAACATCAAGTGCAAAGTTTAATGCATTCATTTTTTGTATGCTCATTCTTGGATGTTCACACAAATTATTGTACTTACACTGAATAGCATCTTTAAAGATTTCATGTTTGGCTGGGTTTTCTATGTATTTATTACTCAGTAGTTTGAGTTGCTTCATTTCCAAAAATACAAACAACGAGCCAGAACAACTCAAGTTCTGAAGAAAAGAATGTGAAGAGAATTGTAGTTAGGATTTCATGTTTTCCTTCCCCAGCCAGTGAGTCTTCACACTGGCTTAAAGTATCAATGGACTCCAATTTCCACAGCTGACAAAACCAGGAATATAAGGGGAAGAGAGAAGCAAGAGTTGGAAATGTGGCTGTCAGCCCTTCCGTTAAAAACAAAACAAAACTCCACACACACACAACCACACACCACAAAACAACAACAACACCACAACCACCATCACATTACTTCTTTCAGGCTCAAGCACTGTTACAG
Organism: Sternotherus odoratus; assembly: GCA_032164245.1. Lineage (NCBI taxonomy): Eukaryota > Metazoa > Chordata > Testudines > Kinosternidae > Sternotherus > Sternotherus odoratus. Next base: position 80,171,454 of record JAVMKO010000008.1, on the reverse strand, counting down.
AGGACAGTAACAAATGCCTGAAAGTAGAGGGAAGGCCGTACCTCCTCTGCTTCCATCTCAAGTTAAAACACATTTGTATATTTACTGGGATTTACAATGGAGAATCTCATTTGCTGGAAAATAATCATGGGAGATTAAGGCAAGGATATATTTTTAGACCAAAGCATGAGGATTTAGCCACATGGTCCCTAATAAAACTAATAGGGGTTCCACAGAAAAATCCTCTCAGAGAGAGTTAAAATTTTATTCTGTACTCTCCAGTCAACAGCCAAATGTTAGTATGTATTCTACATGGTTTTTAAGCCATCCTACAGATGCCCATATTCAGTGGCAGGTTTCTCAATTCTAGGTTGTTGGATTGTTGGTTTTATTTGCAATAAAAGATGTAGGGGTTAAATTCTGCTCTCAGTGAAATCAACAGGAGTCTTACCACCAATTTCCATGGGAACAGGAGTTGGAATTTTGTGCTAAGATAAAGGGGGGAAAAGTCAAGCCTTAGGATGAGCTCTTAACCCATGTTGCAAAAGAAAGTTATGCACGGTTAATATTAAATGAAAGCCATATGTTAATTGCAGGGGAACAGGAGACATCTGTAACAGGTGATCATTTTTTGCCCCTCTTGCTTCATGTTGCATTCCTGGGTTTTCACAGTCCAAAACTATGTATTACACACACACACACACACAACCTCTGTACTTAGACTTTATAGGACATATAGTAATGGTAGGGTTGCCAACTTTCTAGTTGCACAAAACTGAACACCCCTTTCCTGAAGCCCTGCCCCCACTCCCCCAAGCCTCCCTCCTTCTATTACTCACTCCGCGCCCCACTCTTACTTTCACTGGGCTGGAGCAGGTGGTTGGGGTGCAGCAGGAGGTGAGGGCTCCAGCTGGGGGTGCGGGCTCTGGATTAGGGCTGGGAGATGAGGGGTTTGGGGTGCAGCAGGGGGCTCTGGGCTGGGGGTGTGGGAGGGAGCTCAGGGCTGAGGAGCAGGAGGGGGCTTGGGGTACAGGCTCTGGGAGGGAGTTTGGGTGCTGGAGGGAGGCTCCTGGTTGGCAGCGCAGCAGGGCTCAGGCAGGTTCCCTGCCTGCCTCAGCTCCGTGCTGCTCCCAGAAGCAGCTGGCACATCCGGCCCTAGGAGGGCTTGCAGGCGCTGCCCCCGCAACTCCCATTGGCCGTGATTCCTGGCCAATGGGAGCTGCTGAACCTGTGGGCCATGGGGCTGCAGGGACATGTTGCCGCTTTCGAGAGTGGCATGGAGCCAGGGCAGGCAGGCAGGGAGGGCCCGGTCAGCAAAGCAGCCAGGGTCCCTTTTCGACCAGGCATTCTGTTCAAAAACCGGATACCTAGCAACCCTAAGTAAAGGCCACTTTACACCCCACTGTGAGTAAGGTTTTATAATAAAGCTTCTAACACCATCTTAACAGAATACATACTTCCACAGAGATTTCAAACAAACAAATCAACTCACCATGGAAAAAGAACTTCTTCTCTTTTCCCCTAAAAAGGGGGGGTTATCACCATCTTTGATACCATCGAAGAGGCTATCAAACCAGTGGGACCAGAGAGGGGGCAGGCATTCCTTCTTTAAGAACTCCCTCCAGTTCAAGGGGAAAAGGGATGATAAAAATTAAAAAAAGTCTTATTTAAAGCATTTGAACTATTAACGGTTTTTCCTTTTCTTTATCTTTAATAAAAAAGGGTACAAGGATTTTTAAAGTGCGTTTGCCATGGGACTAAGCAGGCTGAGGTTTCTCTCTACCAAACCCCGAACTTCGTTCAACACTGTTTAATGTTGGACAGTGACTGGGTAAGCCTAACACCTTTGACCCATGTACCATATTTAAAACAACAGAACAGACTTCCTGTGGGACCTTCTGTTCAGATCGTTATACAGCACATCATGGTCCTTCAATGGCGGAGTCATGACTTAGCAAAAATCATTGAATTTCTCTGTACCTCAGTTCTGCATCTGTAAAATGGGAATAGCGATACTTCCCTACATAGGAGGGATTAATCTTTGCATCATCCACTAGGGCATAAGAGACACTGAGATACTACTGTGATGGTGGCTATAGGAGAACATGGATAGAACAGAATGTAGAACTCTTGATTCTCAGGACACAGCTCCTCATCTCCATCCCGAAGGTTAACGTGAGTCTATAACAATGCAGTAAAATGCTGTGCCTGAGCCACAGCAAGAGACTTACATTTTTCTTTTGTATTTTGCACAAGAGAAAAAAAAAACTCTTCTGCCCAGCTGCACCACAGCCTATTGCCTACCTGACCTACAAACCACCAGGCACCTATTCCAAGTGCTTGCTTAGCTGCAGTAGCAAGAAAGTGCTCACACCCCAGCTTTGAGACAAATGAATCCAAAAGAAATGCCCTTCCACATTTTATTGGCTTGTGTGAGGAGTTCACTGGATCTGATGAGGGATATTAAATGGTCGTCTCAGTCTGGCAGCAAAGAACACCACTAACGGGAATCCCAAATCATGCTGTTGGTAATATACTGTACTTATAAAAACAGTAACATCTAGATACCAGAACTGTGCCATGACCTATATTTCCTGCAAACCTATTTTCTTCTTTGTAGGATATATGGAAAGAGTCCAAATGCTTTTTAAGTCCCCCTTCTTTCGGCTAGAGCAAGGGTTCTCAACCTTTTTTCTTTCTGAGCACCACCCAATGCTAACCCCCCCCCCCCCCCCCATGGCCCACCATTGCCACAAGAATTGGGTTTTCTGCCTATAAAACCCAAGGCCAGTAACAAGCAAGGCAATTGCCTGGGGCTCCATGACATAGGAGGGCCCTGTGAAGCTAAGTTGCTCAGGCATCAGCTTCAGCTCCAGGTGGCAGGGCTCGGGCTTCAACCCCATGCAGGGCTTTCTGCCCTAGGCCTCAGTATGTCTAATGGTGGCCGTGCTTGGCTGCCCCGCTGAAGCCTGCTTGTGGCCCCCCAGGGTGCCTCAGACCCCTTGCTGAGAGCCACTATGCTAGAGGTTCTCGTTACCTTAACACTCTTGACCCCAACCTTCCTTCCCACCCTCTACAGCACTCAAAGCACGAACTATCTTCAGTTCAGTTGTACAGTGATAAGCACCAAATATCAATAAGTTGTTAGTAACTCCTGCCTAAAATCTGTTGGCAGCATTATATCTCTGGTTACAAATTCAGGGGTGGCCACAGACCAAAGACACAAGGAGACAACAGTATCCTCCCATCTCCAAGTCGATAGTCTAAAAAACAGACTAAAACTGCCCTTATCTATGTGGATGTGAAGAAACCTAGATTACCACTACCCATATTCTTCCTCCATAGATAAAGTAAGACCTGTAGTCTCCCCAGTTGTAAATACAATACCAGAGAATTATACCCATTACCAGAAAAACAAGTTAAAGGCAAGAATTTCAAAACGATTCTAAGAGAGTTAGAAGTAAGTGGAGTTGAATGGGCACCTAACTCAGGTGCCTTTGAAAGCCCCAGCTTTGGCTGGGACTTTGTACCACACAGAGGCCCCTTCCCCCCCCCCCCCAAAAAAAATAGGAACAGCAGCAAGATAAAGAGAGGAATGTAATACTTAGGTGTGGACCCCCATTTTTATTCTTGGTATTTTCTTTTTGCTTGAAGGGAGGGTGGCAGTCGTTGGGTGAGAGGTTCAGGATTCAAGAGTGATCATTTTTCCTCAGTTGTGCCTCCAAAAGAATCTCTCCTCACTCTTATTCCTCCTCATTCTGTATCCTGCAGCATACATATTATGCTTGAATAGTTGGTCAAACACTTGAAAAGATTTACTTTTCTGTTCAACCAACTCACTCTTCTGTTTCTGCTGACCACCCTGTCAACTACATGTGCTCTCTCTGAGGCAGCATATTTGGATATAGAACAGCTCAAGTGGACTTTAGTCCAAAGCATCTCCTGTTTGTTGAGTGCCCTCCACCAAGAAACAAAATAAAACCAGTTTTGCGTCACAACACCCACTTGTCTCTGGAAAAATGTAATTTTCCAACCTTCTCACTTGCCCCATCTGCTCCTCTCCGTTCATTCGGATTTGTTTTAGTCTGTGTGTCTGCAGCAGCACCAAAAAAACCTGCAGCATCACTGTAATCTTCCCTGCCATGGAGATGTGCCAAGCTAGTGTCAAATTTAACCTCTTCCAAATGAGGAACAAGGTCACTCTGTCTAATTCTGTTGTCTCATTTCCTGGAGAAATAAGTAGGAGAAGAAGCAACCTGACGTGAAACTGAATCTTTGGAATTAAATCATCAGATTCAGGCTGTGCCCTCCTGTAGCGGGGTGCTCCCCGCTCCCTGCCGGCCAGGGCTGGAATAGCCCTGGAAAAGGGGTTGGTAACAGCCAGGGAAGGGACTGTGGCTGGGAGCCTGCAAACTCCCAGGCTGATTGGGAGTTTGGGCTCAGCTGTGTGGCCACGCCCCAAACATTCCAAACTGTATAAAAGCCTGGGAGGCAGGCTAGAAGGGGACAGGTCTCCTCTGTAACCAGAGGGAGACAGGGCCTGGCTGCAGGGAGCCCTCAATAGAGTATCCAGACTGGGATAGGGCAAGGGGGAGCCAGGGAGCCTAAGCTCTAGTGAGAGGGCCCCAGCTTGCTGAGCCTAGGGAAGGCCCGACCCATGGGGTACTGGGAGTTGCAAGGGGGCAGCCCTGGGCTAGATAAGAGCAGCAGGCCAACCCCTTCTTGCCGGTGATGAGTAGCCATGAGACTGTAGTCAGCCTCAGAGAAACTGAGGCAGTGGTGACTGGCAGTGGCCGTATCTGAGGCAAGTTGGGGATAGTGGGTGTTGGGTCCCCCAGGAAGGGGAGACCCTAAGACAAGGGGGGTACTGCAGGGGTGCAGCACCCTCAGCAAGGGGCTCCGGGGTCCGGGAGGGGCACTGGGCCAGAGTGGAGAAGCGGACGTCGGCCGGCAGAGGGCGCTCCGGGGTCAAAAGAGCTAAATTCCCGTGACGACCAGACGAGGGCGCCGCCGGGTGAGTGACAGATGCCGTTACACCCCCGGATATGGGCCCAAACCAAAACCCCACATCAAATGCCTTTGTACTATGGGGAAATGTCTGTACTTTGTGCCTCTTACTCCTTTATTGTTCTGCCCAGTAACTTAAAGAAACCAAAATTTCTTAAGCTTATTCAGCCCTCTCCCTCTCACCTACAAGTGTGATTATTTATTCATTGATAGTAGCATCATTTGTATATTAGCCACTTTCTGAAACACCCAAGGAACGCACAGACACCATTTGGGGGAAAAGAATAAGAACAATAAGCAATGGATGAACCATTTGATACAAGTCAACCTGATTTAAAGTAGAACAGGAGTGAAATTCTGGCTACATCAAAGTTTGTGGCAAGAACAGCAGTCTTGCTACTAACTTTAATGGAGCCAGGATTTCACCCTAGGTTTTTAAGAGGAATTTAAATGTGGACACCGCGGGGCTGTTTAGATGATCTCAGAAAGATCACCAGGCATAAGGGGCTGCATTGAAGAAGGCACAGAGGAGACTGTGCAATCACAGAAATCTATATGCATTGGCTGTCTTTTAACAGAGACCACCAGGTTAATGGCCGGTCAACAATGCAGCCTTCCTTGTGAGACACCAGTTCGGAAGCTGACTCAGCACTCATGTCTGAGCCAGTGAAGACTGTTTCCTGTGCAGTGTCATGTCTGCAATCTACTCATGGGTATTCACATCCCCATTTGGGCTCAGTCACTGAGTTTTATTTTGACTGTCAAGGCCCAATAAGCTCAAGATCTCAAAGCAAAAAATTCAAAGCTAGCAAACTTCAGTTGGTGTCACTGTCAACTTGAGTCAGCGCAGATTCACGCAAAACCAGGCATTATGTTTGTGCAAAGTTCATGAACCTTAGCAAGCCTCTAACAAACATGGGTTCAGGGCCAAGTTTCTAACACAAATATAAAAATCACTCAAGTTATTTGGGGGGTTTCTACTGAAAGATTTCCCCCTACAAAAGAACCCAGCTGCAGCCGGGCTCCCCCGCCTCCAAAAACCACATACCTATTGTGGCTGACTCCTCATTGTGGAGTTCAGAGATGGCAGAAGGGTCAGAGTCTTAGAGTACATCTACACTACACGCTGGGTAGCGATCAATCTATCAGGGATCGATTTATCACGTCTAGTGTAGATGCGATAAATCGATCCCCGAGCACACTCCCCATCCACTCCTGTACTCCACCTCCATGAGAGGCAGAAACAGAGTCAACAGGGGAGTGGCAGCAGTCACTCGCTGCTGTGAGGATGCCCAGGTAAGTCTGCCTAAGATACTTCGACTTCAGCTACTCTATTCACATAGCTGAAGTTGCGTATTGTAGGTTGCCCCCTCTCCCCCCTCCCCCCCCCCCCCCCCCCCCCCGTCATTGTAGACCAGGCCTTAGTTTCCTTCTGACATTTCCCCCAGAGAGATATTCATGTAGCCTAAATTCAGCTAATTTGGATTCCTCTTAAATAAGTTTTTGTTTGGATCATGGAAGATCAACTGCAAATAAAGGAGATGCTTCATTCATTTATTGCATGTAGTATCATTAAGACCTTGCCTTGGCTCTTAGCTTGATCTAGTTTTCTCGTAGCTAGTTCTGACCTCATATTAAGGAATGCACTAGTCTCACACATAGTGAGGAGGTGAGAAAGTGGCAGAGGTAATTTCATCTTCCTTCAGCATGGGAGGTGGCCAACTATGCTGACATGTTTTCTTTGCTTTTAGGGCACGATCAAAGTTCAGGGCTCCACTGGTGTACAGACCACCAGGTAATATGGGGGAATAGCAAAGAGGTCAAAGCATCATATCAAACAGATCAGTATGTGTACTCCTTGAAGCAATAATCTTGTTGGGTATTCCCAAGAGGGTCAAGAAGAGCCCATCATATACTGAACTTAGCCAATACTCAAGTCACCTCTACTAATTTTCCAACCACCACCTGGCACATTTCACATCTTGAATTATTCCCACACCTCTCTCTTTTGCCTCATCACGAAGGGCAATAAAGGACTTTGGATTGTCATTTTGGTGGTGCTCTTACATTTCTGACACTGTAGAGGTATATCCTGCCTATGGCCAACTCACCAAGAGCAAACATCAGTTAGATGGAGCTCCTAACTCAAAGGCTATAGAGTTTAGCTGTTTCTTGGGACTGCAGACCACTGTGATTTAAAGATGATCTCTGGGTGTTCAAGCAGTTGGGTACAAACTGGATCTGAGAGAGAGTGTGATCTTCCTCGCTCTGTCATACTAATAACAATACAGTGGCATACAGAAGAGCTATGACTGAGGCAAAGATACTGTTTGTTATGGGTCACTGGCATTGTGAATTACAATCTAGTTGAACTCTTTCAGGATACCTGCACAAAGACACAATATGGATAGTCATATTGCCATTATAATGGTGAGTGTGCAACGAACTCCCCACAAATCCATCTCCTTCTTATCCTGGACCTCCATTATTTATTTTCTTGTTTAAAGAGGCTTTCAAGTTATTGTGTTCATAGTTTCTACAGTGCTTTTATTGTGTGGATAGCCAGTGTTCTAAACTCTGCAGGACATGCAATATATTTGTCATAATATATAACAGTAAATATCTGCAAAGCAGTTTCAGAAACTTTTTTTAAAAATGCATTCTTTATGAAATGGTATATAGATCATGAGCTTTCCAACTTTAGCTCCAATAAAGTGCATAATTAGTAGGCTGTCAAATTAGACATGTTTGGCATTAACTCCATTAATGTGGAGCCATTTAACTGACCTTTATAATACTGGCCTTGGTTGTATATATTCTCCTCAGGTGTTCATTCATATCTTCTGCTAATGAGATTTAGGTGTTCACATAAAAAGCAGAATATTCTCCTATATCTTTAAAAAGAAGGTCACCAACTACACTGCTTCCCTAACATCCTTAACAGCTAGTCACAAAGTTGCATTGAATTCAGAGAGTCATGCAGCAGCCATCTGGGAATAAATGGAGCAGAAAGTGAAAGTTAGCAAGGCAACCGCTGGGCTAAAACAGATTAAATACAAAAAGCTGAAGTGATGGTAGAGGTGAAGAGGATGGGAGGAAACCTAAGCCCTAGTACACTATGAAATATATTGGACACTTGTGACTAGTTGACAAAGTGGGAGGAGACAAACGAGGAAGCTTATCAGCACAAAGAAAAGTTAACTCCATCAACTGATATGTCAGAATTCCCTTTTGGGTAGGATACATATATAGATATTGCTTTTGAAATTCAGGAGATATTAATGTGTTCAACTTCCCGCTACTGGAGAGAATCAGAAGTGTGCAAGTGTGTGTCATTGACACTATATGCTTGATAGCCAACAGATCATTCTTCTACACCTCAGCTGGTATGAGCCTGTGATTCTGAATAGGAAGATTTAAGTGGTATCATCAATGTGAAATTCCTAGTGGCCTATGTCAGTGACCATCAGCCTATATCATGCTTCTGATTGGGGAAAGGTTAGAAACTGGATAACCTGAGCTTGCGTGCAGTAAGCTCAAAGGACATGGAAGGCTGGAAATACAGAGCAAGATCATTTACCAAGAACAAACCAACCCTCTCTTTCAGTCCAGCGAGCAAAATATCACACTGTTAAACAAACAGCACGGGAAAGGCTGGTGTCAAAAGAGTTACCATATCATCATCTCTCACTATCCTGTATTTCCCCTCAGAAAAGGGACCCACTCACAGGCTTCCAGATCCTCATATATTGCCTTTCTAGGTGGAGACCTGCATCTCTTCCCTTCTGACCAGGGTACTTCCAGGCTGCACAGTTCCCTGCCTTCACTGGGTGTGGTTTCTCTCTCTCTTTTTATTTAAAGTACCTTCTTGTCAGATCCTATCCAGAAGATTCCGGAGTTCGACCTTCCACGGTCATCTTGGTCAGCTCGGAACCAAATCCAAACAGCCCATGGTGGATGCAGACATAATGCACAAATGGAAAACCAAGAACTTCCCGCCATGCAAGTCTGGCTCCCCATGACAGACCAAGCAGATCACCTCCCAGTGTCCAATTTATAAATATGAAGGCGGCATCCTGCTAAATTCTGCTACTCCTGATCTGGCCATTTGGCTCAATCACCTTCAGGTGAAATTATAGTTGCTGCTCTACACCAGCCATACGAAAGAAGTACTGTGTTATTCCCAGCACAAACAGGTTGCCCACAGACACCTGCTTGCTTTCTCTCCAGAGATGGTTAACAGGTGTAATAAGGTGCCACACAGCTAGGGTGCCACACAGCACTTCCTATGGAAGCCTCCTTTACTCTTAAAAGTAAAAAGCATTATAGAGAAACATCATTAAAAAAAAAAAATAGCAGCACCTACATGCATGCTAATAAGCATACCAGAAATCACCCTATCCCTAAAATGGACTCTGGCAGGCTAAGGCCTTCAACACCCTCACCCAAGAGGATTCCTTGTGGTCACCAGGTCATCACAGCTTCAGCTCAAAACAAGCACACTCCTAGTATGTTCAGTTCACCCTTTATACAGATGAAATTCCAGGTCAGAGACCCCTCCTCCAGGAGCAGGTAATTAGCATACAATGGGTCTCTCTCCCCAGGGGTTGGTTTCAGAGAGGAGAATTTGCATTCCCTTCACCCCAAGATATTTCCCTAGGAAATCCACTTCACATGCTGTTCCCAAATTTGAAGTTCCTCATACCTTCCAGAGATTGCATTAGTCTTGTCTTCCTGCTACAAAGTTCCATACTCTCACAACTGGAATAAACATTTGCATTTTTAATACAATGAACTCCAAAGACATTAAACTTGATTCACTGAAGTTCCTTCAGCATATTGCACGAAATTGTCCGTCTGTCACAAACACTACAGCTCTTTAGATGTTCCCATTTTTAAGAAAATTCACCTTGCCTCCTAAAATAATCTTGCATTTATCATGAGTAGGTAATGAATATATACACAGGTAAATTCTAGTTCGAATTTCAGAAGGTCTTTTGGTTAGATATACTTTTATTCTATGGGTTGGATCCTGCTCCAGTTGAAACCAACAGCAAAGCTCTCACTAATATCAATGGGATGGAACAAATCCCTCAATGATCAATGTTAGAGAAGGGCTAAGATCAAAAGCACGGTTCCCAGCATGTCTCAGAACTGCAGACGTTCATATCTGGATCCAAACTTTGTATCTCTTGTCTGTCTTCATAAATGTGTTTAAATTAAAAAAAAAAAAGTGTTTGTGGTCATGACTACAATGGAATAAATTTCTTTACTTCTGCAACCACGGGAAAAGTTGCATTCATTTTCTCCCCTTAACCTGTATACTAATCAAGTTGGCCAGGATAACACCTCTGTTTCCAACACCGACAGCTATGTGCCCAGAGCCACCATTTTTTAAATAAAAAGAAATGATTGGAGATCAGAACCAGACCTAAAATGTGGGAAGAGTATCCCACATCTACCTACTGTGGGGTTGTTACATTTCTCTGAAGTACAGTACCTGGTGCTGGCCACTGCTAGAGACAGGGTACTGGAACAGATGGACCCACTGCTCTGATCCAGGCTGTCGATTCCAATCTTCTTATTCGTCCCTACCCCATGTGTAGCTGTCTGAATCCAATAAAAATAGGGAGTTCATCCATCTAACCCATGCTTTTTTTATATGGTATTTAGCATATGTAGCCCAAAATGGTAATTAAACACAGCCAAGTTCTGGGGAGGTGATATTCCTATATTGAGGAGGGGGGGAGGGGGGACAACCTTCCACCAGCATAGGCTGTGGCTGCACTACAGGATTACCATATTTTTCGGCATATAAGACGCCCTTTTAACCCCCCAAAATAATCTCAAAATTAGGGGGGGCATCTTATATGTCGAATATATGAAACACTTACCGGGCAGCTGGAGCTGGGGCGGCTGCAGGTGGCCCGGCGGGCGGGGCGGGGCGGCGCTTCCCCCCCCCCCGAGCCCACCCGCATGTGTTCGGGGCCGGCGGGGAACGAGAGCAGCTCGGGCCCCGGGGCCCCTGGGAGCGCCCGCCCGCACGGCGGGGACGGGAGAGCGGCGCGCTCCCAGCAGCCCGCCCGCACGGCGGGCTGACGGGAGAGCGAGGCGCTTTTTTTTTTTTTTTTTTTGTCCGGCTTTTTTATTGAAAAACTCGGGGGCGTCTTATAGGCCGGAGCGTCCTATAGGGCGAAAAATACGGTATATCAGCACGGCTACGACAATGTAGCTGAAGCAGTATAGTCCCTGTGGTGTAGGCAAATCCCAGTGTAATGGAATCCTAATGTAAACCACTTCAACGCAAATGAATGTTCACATAGGGGTTTGCATAATTGTAACAGTATTGGTTAAGAAGAAAAAAAAATCCATTTAAGTTATCTGTACAGATAAGTTGTACTGATCTAAGCCTAGGAAAGAGGGAGGGCGTGTGCTTACAGTGAGCAGACACTTTAGCACAACTCTGAACAGGTTTTAGCCTTTCATCCTCCGGGATGATAAAGTCTGATGCTGGAAAAAGCATAATAAGAATTAAATTAGTATGTTCAGTAATAGGTTACCACCACAAAGAGTACTTGATCATGTTAATTTCCACCTGGTTTGCAGTAAACTACCTCAGTGTGTGTAAAACAGAATGAAAAAAAGAAATATTAAAAAGGACAGACCGTGATTAAACTAACAGCACAATTACTGAAAAATGATGTTTGAAGCCACTTAACTCCCCATCCTCCTTACACTGGATAGGCTACTCCATAAGTTATTGGTTCCTATTCCCCCACCCTTTTATTCCCGAAGACTATTAATGCAAAATGATCCCCAGCCTGCCGTGCCACACAACAGCATAACGCCCATGAAGCATGAAACAGCATAGATCACAGCTTTACACCTGGCCAACATAATATATTCATCAAATTCTCACCAGCAGTGGGTGTATTTGTTGTTGTTGTGGGCCAAACCACAGAGAGACAGATGGAATGGGCATTTTTATTTACATATGAAATCTCTAAGCCTATCCACTTGATTTAGGACAGATCATACACAGTCATGGAAGATGCTAGAGATAAGCTTATTTTATAAACCACTTGCCCTACATTAGGAGCATGGTTTACTCCCACTCTCCCAAATGTGGTGCTGGGATTTTGGATCAAACGTTCGCCATCACTTTGAGTGAATGAGTCTACCGACCCTATTCATCTTTCTCTAGGACTAGCTTTAAAGTACTGATGGATCTGAGTTGAAAAGTTCTAACCCAGTCTCAGCTGACTGAACTGAAGTGGCCTTGCTGTTGCAGAAGCAACCTACACTTACGCGTTGCAGGTCTGAGTGTTCTTCTCTGTTCTGGAGAGCCAACACCCCCGAATTCAGAAAAGCCTAAGTCTCCTGGAACCAAGTCCTGGGGGACATGGAGAAGCAGCTAAACACAAGACAACCCAAACTGCCAACAAATATATAAAAAGCTTAGTATTGTAACTCCTAGACATATCTAAAAGATTCAAGAATGTAGAACTCCTTGTAAACTTTAATAGCTTTGTAAAGGTTTTCATATACTGATTTCATAACTTGGGTTTCCACAGGGCTCATGAAATAATCAGCAACATTTTGTTGTGGGGAAGAGTATTCGCTCTTTGGGTGACACATTGAGGTTTCACCTAGATATTAATATGAAGGGTGCATTAATACCAATACATTTCCATTATGTGCCCCCATTTCCACTCCCTACCCCCGCTTTAAAAAGAAAGGTATTGAAAGATGCCACACATGACCTCACCTCCTGGAGGCAACTTTCATTTATTTAAAACGTAATTAAGCCGGCTTCTCCATTTTTAAAACAGCACTGCTAACTTTTGTGGTGATTTTCTTACACTGATTTTCCAAGATGAAACAGACCAGGAAAACAACAAAAAGGTAAATTACTTCCAGCATGTATATTTTCAAATACCACATGCCTCATGGGATCGCCAATAGAATTATACAATTTTACAATTTGTCAAAGCTGCTAGACCAGAAAACACAAAACCAGACAATATTACATAGATATTACATGGTAGCATGGGAGGAACAGTAATAAAATAGAAGATATACATCAATAGGGAGAGGAGGGAAGACGGGAACCAATCATGGGGAAAAGAGGAGGGGTCAGGAGACACAGATGTCTGGCATTCTTTGAGCCATCTCGACATTGTTAATAAAGCTATGTATTAAAATTTGGATACAGATTTATTTTCTTCTCAGTGTTCATCACTTAGAAACAAGCTTTTACAGGGCACTGTAGCACTTTCATAAATGGACTGAAAGGTTGGTTTGGAGTGTTGGGTTACCCTGAGGGTTCGAAAAGCAGCAGTCCTATGTAAATCACAATGGACACAGTATCCCTGAGCCTCCACAGTCAGCATAGTTTGGGAAGGTGGAGAAGAGGCAGATATTTTCCTTCTCTTTCTCCTTCCATGGAAGTTGTACTATGGTTATAAAGGGTGTGTCTATCATTTTTTACCCTGGATACCATCCAGACCAATAGTTACAATGTGGCTGCTTGTGGAAAAAAAAAAAGTAGGATGTTCATATAGTTTGTCTTTTTTTAAAAAAAATAGTATTTCCATAAAGTGTGTGGAGGGGAGCAAAAAGGGTTTTTAAAGGCCAAAATAGCATAGGAAAGGTGTTCACTACAATTAAGGAAAAGCCTTAGGCCTAGGCTTAGTCCTGGGGTGGGGCTCGAACTAAGATATGCAACTTCAGCTACGCTATTCACATAGCTGAAGTATCTTAATTTGACTTACCTGGCCATCCTCATGGCGGCAAGTCGACTGCGGCAATTCCCCTGTTGACACGGCTTACTCCTCTTGCAGAGCTGGAGTCGGAGTTGATGGGGAGTGCGTTCAGGGAATCGATTTATCACGTCTAGATGAGACAATAAATCGATCCCTGATACATCGAACACTACCTGCCGATTCGGTGGGTAGTACAGACATACCCTTATTTTCAGTACTAATCCCTGGTTCTGTACAATAGCAACATCTTTCTAAATAGGGCCTTACATCTCAAAGGCACTGTAAGAGTGTCTTCCCTCTCTCTTAACCTGGGGTACAGAGAGGGGTCTCTTCTATGCCAGACCAAATAACTACAAGCTGCTTCCCAGCCTAAGTTAAGTCTTTACACCCCCAAACCCCACACTCTACCAGCTGGGAATTTGGGTATCGCTGCCACCATCCAGGTGTATCTCCAAAACCCTGGAGGGGGGCACCCGGACTCCCCCAAACTCCTTCCCTCTCTCCTGAGAACCAGACACTCAGAGGCTGCTTCCCTTCCCCCTCCCGTTTGTTACCGAGAGAGAGGAGAAACCACCCTGAGGCTTTCACCCTGTGAGCCTTCCTCTTAGACACACAGACTCCCTGTACCTGGGAACTGGGTTAAATCCAAAGCTAGGATTCCTTTATGAGAAGAACCAAACCTTTTTTATAACTAAAAAGATTTAATAAAGAAAAGAGAATACAGCATACACTTACAATACAACTTCCCAATCTAGTGTTCCCTAACTTCCCCTCTAGAAAGGTTAGCGACACTCTAAATAGGTACAGAAACTTATGGAAATCAACATATTATACTCACAGCACAGCTACTTATGAATATAGGAAGGAAAGTAGAAGTTTTCTCCTCCATAGCTAGAGGTGAAACTGGGTCTCTTGCGAATGCTGGAATGGCAGGAAACTGAACTAAAAATCCCTCCCTCCCTCGTGGCACGGAAGCTCTTACATCACTCCCTCTCAGGTAACATTAACCCCATACAGGCAAGACAACACTCCACACTTATGACAGGCCCTTTATAGTAGAAAGACTATCACTTCATCTACCAATGAAACACAATCTTCTTCTTGGGCGAAACAACAAAATGCCTAACAGTCCCAGAATCACTGCACACGAGTTTCAGGCAGACAGTGACGGACACAGTGTCCAACTGAAACAGAAAGGGGAATTTAGTTAAGAAGAATGTAGGCCAGGACATCTGCTCTTGCAAAAAAGTGCCACATTAGTCACTGAAACGAGCCATTAGAAAGACTTACGTGTTGATGCAATCCCCTGTAAAGGCTACTTGAGAATTATGATGGGGGCTTGTGTCACTGTGTGATACTTAGCAATGTTAACTGCAACACCACACATTCAAATATCATGTCTAATATGATATAACTGGAAAGTTGGGCGGGCAGGCCTTTGCACACAATTTAGAAAAAGGGAAGGAAATTAAGTCAAAAAGGAAGACCATAAAGTAATGCTCATTGTCTGGAGTTTCTTCAGACAAGCAGTGGAGAATGATAAAAGCTCCTGGATACACAGCGGTGTATGCCACATATATCAGGAGAGTGCTGGACTTTTAGGCTGAAGCCACATTGATGAAAGCAACTTATTCAGAGGGAAAGCAAACCACCAACTCCATCCTTAACTCAAGCTTTCAAATAGGATGCAAAACATAATCCTGGCCATTTTTCCCCCCACAAGATTAAAAAATATTAGCTAACATATCCTGGCCAATATCCAACTTGGATAATTACATTCTGTTGCCTAAAATCTCCCCCTCCCCCCATGATTTCAAATGGATTCTTTTTTCTTCATTTCTCTTCCCCAAACTGCTTTCTGCGTATGCCAGCCCAGACTGGCTGCTCTGTCCCACTCCAGGGGTGCATGAATTTCAACAATGGGCAATCCCTGCATAGAATCTGTATACATCTCCTGGAATAAAGGCACTACGAACCAGATTCCGATGCCTTCGTTCACATTGAAGAGTATTTTATTCCAGGAGTAATCCAATTGATTTAAGGGGAGATTCTTGTGCAGTAAAAGTATCAGTCAGGCCTAATACAAGTAATTGGCCAAATCCTCCACTGGTGTAAACCGATATCGCTCCACTGAGTTTAATGGAACTATGCTAATTTACACCAGCAGAGGATATGACCCATTAGGTATTGTTAATCTATTTTGTCATCCCTAAGTATAGCAGGGCGTTGAAGATGCACTAATACAGAGGCACAAAGGAACTGGTAAGGGTGTCAGAAATTATTCTGCTTACTTTTGACTGGCTTGCAAAATCATGTTATGAAATGTACAAACTAATTTTCTATTATTGTTCATTATACATACCACCATAATCAGCGCTGTTTAGCATAACATCTGGAAAAAGGGGTAAACAGCAAAGTGGCAAAATTTTCAGACAATACAAAATTACTCAAGATGGTAAAGTCCAAAGCAGACTGCAAGGAGTTAAAAAGAGATCTCACAAAACTGGGTAAGAAAATAGCAGATGAAATTCAATGTTGATAAATGGAAAGCATGTATATTGGAAAATAAAATTCCAACTACACATACAAAATGATATGGCCTAAAAAAAAGCTGTTACCATTGAAGACAGATCTCCGAGTCATAGTGGATAGTTCTCGGAAATCATCTCCTCAACGTGGAGTGGCAGTCAAAAGCTAACAGAACGTTGGCAACCATTAGGAAAGAGATAGATAAGATGGCAGTAAATATTATAATGCTACTATACAAATCCATGATACGCCCACACCTTGAATACTGCATGCAGTTCTGGTTGCCCCCATCTCAAAAAAATATATTGGAATTGGAAAAAGTACAGAGAAGAGCAACAAAAATGACAAGGAGTAAGGCACCTCTCCTCAGATTGAAGCCACTTAAAAGACTTGGACTTTTCAGCGGAAAAGAGATGATTAAGGGAATATTATATACATTCATGATTTTGTAGAACTCTATAAGTCCCTACTGTCTGTTCCATTCTATGCATCTGATGAAGTGGGCTATAGCCCAAGAAATCTTATGCCCAAATACATTTGTTAGTCTCGGAGGTGCCACAAGTACTACTCGTTCTTTTTAAGAAACTACTATTTACTCCTTCACATAAAACAAGAACCAGGGGTAACCCAATGAAATGAATAGGCAGCAGGTTTAAAATGCAGTCAACCCATAAAACCTGTTGCCAGGGGATATTGTGAAGGCCAAAACTATAACTGGATTAAATAAAAAAATGAGGTAAGCTCCTGGAGGACGTCCAGCAGTGGCTGTTGGCCAAGATGGTCAGGGATGTAACTAACTCTATCCTTTGGGTGTCCCTGGCCTCTGACTGCCCGAAACTGGTAGTGAACAACAGGGGATGGATCACTCAGTAATTTCCCAATTCTGTTCATTCCCTCTGGGGCACCTGGCATTGGCCATTGTTGGAAGACAGAATACTTGGCTAGATGAACCATTGGTCTGACCTAGTATGACCATTCTTGTAACTGTACATGACACTTTAAAGACAAAACTGAAAGGTCCCACTGTGACACTGCACCCCAGATTTTCATAGTGATATTATGATGATATGATTATAGCATAATTATGATGTATTTTATGCAAGACAGGTTGTGTGAGGTGTCTTTGGACAAGTTAGGATAATCCTATTAAGAAAATCATATTTGTATCTGAAGTTATAAATACTGACTGTATCTGTACTTCAAATGTAGTTACACCTGGGCCATGCCCACTAAACAAGATGCTTTCTGTCTAGATAGCTGACTGGAAAGGGTCTATTCAGGAAAATGAGCCCTTAGGAGAAGCTTATCTCCCACCTGGGGAGCCTTCTTGAGAACACTCCAGATAGCCTGTAAGTGATGGCTGCTAGGTCTCTATGATGCTGGACTCCATCTTGAGATGTCAGTATTTTTTAACAAACCCATCTGGGAACCAAGTTTTGAAACAAAGAGTTCCCACCTTATGCTAAAGCTATAAGGCAGGGAGTGACATCATCTGTTCTTCACTGGAAGTGCTGGACCCAGGCTAAAGGGATTTCTAGCCTGTTTATAAAGACCTGAGAAACCCCAAGGTGTAAAGCTAATGCAGCTTGTGCCTTAAGAAACTACAAGTCTGCCTGTACCCTCAGTTAGGGTGAGAATCTGCTAGTTCATATCCAGTCTAATATTAAGCTTCGTTTGCATTTATTTGCGGTGTAATCTGCTTTGATCTGTTTGCTATCCCTTATAATCACTTAAAAACTCAATTTTGTAATTAATAAAATGTATTTTATTAATAAATAAGCTAAACTAGTGAGTTTGGAGTGAAGTGTGTGGGAATTTTAGCTCAGAGGGGTTGAAGTGTTTATGAAGGTAACTAGACCAATTTCATGCTATCCCAATACCGGGCTGTCTGAGCACCAGTCCTGACATCAGCACAAGTTACAGCAGCCTCAAGCTGTTCTTATTGACAAGGGATTGCCAACAACTCCAGCTGCTGGGGACTCAGGGGGTTCTGGCCATATGCTCTTTCCCTCAGCCACATCCCTAAGCAAGGAGAGGACATTCTTGGGGTTTGGTTGTGTGTTTTAAGGCAGTTTTGCCCCAAAAAGAGACGTGCAAAGCAGCCCTAGCACACCTGAGCAGCTGTTTGCACAATAAGTGATGTGTAACAAGTAGTGTTACAATGAAGTGATTCATCTGGCCATTTTTCAGCTTCATTTGTTCATCAAGAGAAAATTTCAAATTATTATTGCTTTAACTGTTCTGTTTCATCAATGGCCTGAACAGGATCTGAATAAGATAACTCTTTGCCTTTCTTCTCCCGTCTTTTACAAACAAAAAGCCCTATACTCCAGATAAAGTAGAGCTTGAACTACTCTGCTCTAAGATGGTCTAGGCATTTCTGCATGCAAATCGGTAGAAAATTAGCATGACTAAAATTACTGAAGCCCTGGATTGAAGATATCTAAAAATGTAAGGATTCCACACACACCCCCACCCACCCCCCTGAAGAGCAAATGTATCCCTCTTCAAATCTGGTTTATACAGGTAAAATTCCAACTCTCCATCAGTTTGCTAGAACTGACTATTACATAAGTAAAATAAGAGAGCACTTTGTTTCCCTCTGCAATAAATATCTGTCACTCAAACAGATGTCACCCTAAGCAATGCCACTCTCCAATCAATGAGAGGCTCTGTACTCAAAAGGTTTATGTGACGCAATGTTTGGTACGCAAACATCTGACTGATCAGGCCAAACTTCACACTTCAGACGAATTACATGTACAGTAAAACCTCCATTTAACGGACTAATTCGGGCGAGGGGGTGTCCGTTAAATCAAAAAGTCCGTTAATTAAAAAAAAAAAAAAAACGAGCTGTCGGAGCAGCAGCCCGACCGCCACAGGGTCGGGGCGGCAGCTCTGCAGCCCGCCTGCTGCCAGGACCGGGGCGGCAGCCGGGAGCCGTCAGCCAGCCCGCCCGCTTGCGGGACTAGGGCAGGAGCCGGGAACCACCCGCCCGCCCGCAGGCGGGAGCCGGGAACCGCCCGCCCGCCCGCCCGCAGGCGGGAGCCGGGAACCGGCAGCCAGCCCGCCCGCCCGCAGGCGGGAGCCGGGAACCGGCAGCCAGCCCGCCCGCCCGCAGGCGGGAGCCGGGAACCGGCAGCCAGCCCGCCCGCCCGCAGGCGGGAGCCGGGCAGCAGCCGGGAGCCAGCAGCCAGCCCGTGAGAAATGGATTTCGGATGCATCAGACTTGCTCAGAAATTTTGTCCGTTGCATCCGAAGTCCGTTAAATCGAGGTCCGTGAAATCGAGGGTTTACTGTACTGTAGAAGCTCAGAGCTACGAGCACCTCTGGAATGGAGGTTGTTCATAACTCTGAACAAAATGTTATGGTTGTTCTTTCAAAAGTTTACAGCTGAACATTGACTTAGTAAAGTTTCAGAGCTACATTATGGAGAAGAAAAAATGCTGCATTGCAACCATCTTAATTTAAATAAAACTAAGACCGACAGACCCTGGTCATCAGCAGGTGGATGGGATTGAACCTGGGGCCTCTGGCGCTTAGTGCACGAGCATCTACTACAGAGATGAGCAAACTACAGCCCATGGGCTGGACCTTCCTGCCCAGCTCTTGAGCTCCCAGCCAGGGAAGCTAGCTCCCAGCCCCTCCCCGGTTATCTCATCTCCCCCACCTCCTCAGCTAGCCATGCCGCCTGCACTTTGGCCAGCAGGGCTGTGAACTCCTGCCAGGCGGCGCTGTAGTGTGGCTGGCTCCAGTCAGGTAGCGCAGCTTCCAGTCTGGCTGCTCTGAGCAGCATGCTAAGGGGGTGGGGGAGCAGGCAGGGGGGTGAATAAGGGGCAGCGGATTCCGTGGGGGGGGGGGTCAGGGGACAGGGAGCAGTTGGATGGGGGGGAGGTGCAGGTGGTGGTGGTCAGGGGATGGGGAACAGGGTGTGTTGGATAGGTGTGGGAGTCCTGGGAGGGCGGGGCAGGGGTGTGGATAAAGGTTGGGGCAGTCAAGGGACAGGGAGCAGGAGGGAGGGGTTGGATGAGATGCGGTCCCAGCGGGGTGATTAGGGAAGGGAGTCCGGGAGCAGAGTGGGTTGGATGGGTCAGAGGTCCAAGGTGGGCAGTCAGGAGGCAGGAAGTGGGAGGTGGCAGATAGGGGGCGGGGGCCAGGCTATTTTGGGAGGCACAGCCTTTGGCACCCAGCCCTCCATATGGTTTTATAACCCAGATGTGGTCTTTGGGCCAAAACATTTGCCCACCCTTGTTCTACATGAGCTAAAACCATATGACTAGTATGGAGGTGGTGTGGGTTACAAAACAAGCACAGAAACAGTTTTCTTATCTTGTCATTTTTTAAAAATTTACTTTATTTTTTTAGTAGTGTACATTTAACATAGTACTGTATTTGCCTTTTTTTTTTTTTTTTGGATCACTGTTGCAGCCTGATTGCGTACTTCTTGTTCCAAATTGACCAGTCAGTTTGTAACTCTGGTGTTCCTAAATCTGAGGTTCTACTGTATGGAGATTTCTGCTTCTTGTTTGGACTAAATAGATAGTCCCGCCTTATCTCTACAGTGTCTACATCATTAAAATGAAGATATCCATTTGTAAAAAAACAAAACAAAAAACAATGAAATGAAAACAAAAGCTTCAATTACAGAGAAATAAGCAAACTCTCTTCACTGCCACTCGAAACTAGAGATTTAGTACTGAAGGTAAGTGGCTTAGTTCTGGGTCTGCTCTTCACACCACCAAATTATGAAGTATGGATGTGGTAGGAGATTGGTGTAGTCAATGTTATTTGCCTATATCATGACTGACGTCAATGCCACATCTCAATGAAAGCACCATATACAATACAGTTTGCCTCAAAATAAACCCTAATAACTCATAAATTGCCAGTAGAGTAATCCCTTTGGAATCTTCTTTTATCCTGAGTTCCCCTCCTTTCTCCCCCCCCCCCAGTTTTTTTATCTGTTACATTATAGAAACAAACAGTATAGAAAAGAACATGATATTATGTACCTATGTTCATCTGCAGAACAGACACTACACTCTATTTAGTTAAGGAAATACAGTCAAGCTGCATATACTTCACTGTCAATTTATTTTTAAAAGGGCTACAGGACCTGTTGCACCAAAAGAGGGGGGGCAATATGAATTAAAATATTTTTCTTTCACTTTTTAGACGTGGGTTTTAATTTGTCCCTGGCATAAAAAATACAAGAAGCTTACAAATAAAATGGGAAGGGGGGTGGGGACTTCAATTCAGCCTAGATTGTTTAAATCCAATGTTATTATTTCCCACAGAATTACTTAAGTCTACTGAAGATGAAGCTGCAGTGTTGGAGGGTTATTTGCTCCAAGGACCTTTTTAATATGGCTGTATTGTAATACTGCAGTGCAAAAACCTCTCTAGTCATAAAGAGAAATTTAGCTCAGAAGCAGAACTTGTGAGCACTGAAAAATGCATTTGCTTCAATTTGTATTCATTTAATAATGGTGTTACTTAACAAGATCAGTTAAAATGACTGTCCTCAAAAGGCATAACACTGTAACCTCCTCTTATGAGACTCCTAAGGCACTGAAGTAAAATTCATTTGTCTAAACCAAATAACCAAAGCAAGCAGTGGCATCACAAAGAACATATTTAAAAGGAGGAAAATCTTCAGTGACAGATAGGACGATAGTTTTAAAACAAAAGGGGGGGGGGGGAGAGCAGGAAGCCAACTAAAATACATATTTCACTGCCATTGAAAATGAATTGTCCCCTGACAAACAGCAATGCATTTGTCATCTCACTTTGATTTTTGTCTTTAATTAAGGAGAAGCCAGTGAATCTACACACATTAGGAAAGAGCTATTGAAATCTGGGTGTATATACCGTACCACATTACTAGTCAAATCCCATATACTCATGCATAATTATTTTCCCACAAGGTTATGCCTAATTGGCCACTAACCCAATTGATTAATCATCTACATTTTAAGGAGTCATCAAGAAACAGTCGGAAAGGCAGCAAAATATGTATTTAAGTACAAATATGAAGCCAGCCTGTGATAGCGGGTTCTAGTTGCTCTCATTAGGATGTACACACACAGGTAGGCAGACAGAGAAAGAATGTTAGAGGGTCACCTAATCTGGAAACCAACAAGCCCTGTGGTCTGAGCACCATCTCCACAATTCTAAGTACATTGTTAGTTTCCAGAAATGGAAGTGTTAAACTATTTTTAGTGCGACAGAGAAAGTCCTTTAAGCAGACACACAATTCTCGTTTCCATGTCTGCGTAATAAAATGTCCATTTCCTTGAGTCTTAACCCTTATGGTAAAAGCAGATGATAAATGCCATACATGCATACTTGAGTTTCCTTCCTGGCATCACCCCTGCATAGATTGCAGAGAGCTATGTGCCAAATACCAGCATTTTGACAGGTCTTTGAGTGAAAAGCAAAACTTTGAGTTAAAGCCCATTTATTTCTCTCAAATCCAACTTGATAGGAATCAGGCACAGGAGTGTAACTGGCAAATGAGATGCTACATTATGCACACTGCTTAAGGCAAAGCCTTCCTGATCAAGACTTTTCTATATCCCCCATTACCGGCCGCAACACACCCACCCACCAATTTTAGATTTAAAAAAGAAACAAAAAAAGACACATATAGGCAGATCCCCTAACAGGATCCCTCTAAGAACAGGTTCTGTGGACTCAGATGGTAACATGTTGTCCAGCAATAAATACAAGCAATTAAAGGATTTGGGGGGAGGGGAGTGGGTGAAATACCACACTATGAAATTAAACACTGACAAGACACTTGAATCTTTCCTGACCACCTCCCCTCAGCCCCCCATTTCTTCATTACTACAAACATATAAAATACCTTCTCCTACCTTGAGGCACTGCTGCTCCCTCATCAGCTCCCCATTCATCCTCTTGTTGCAGGAAAAAAAAGGCTTCCCCCCCTGTCGTGGTCAGTTCTCTCTTCAAGGGGGTCTCTGCGTGTCTGCCTGGGGGCAGTAGATCCTCCAAACGAAGACTTGGAAATGGGTATCCCAGTGAGCAAATCCTCAGCAGTTCAGTGCGAGCACCTCAGTCACAGCAGCAGAAGCAACAGCAGCAGAGGCAGTGCTAGTATTCTGCAGGCCACATCGTTCATACCGTATACATCACTACCACATTTCTCCTAATACTGGAGCCCGCACAGCATTTCATCACCTAGTGTATAACGTGGGCACTTTGCTTTTCTTTGCTGTGCAGTAACACATCTATGTGAATACCCTTAATAATTCCCTTGGTCTGTGCCTGATCAGCAGACTATTTGTGGCTCAGCAGGTGCAGCAAATAAACCTGCAACCACCTGGAGGGTGCACTTACACCCTTCATTAGGATTTGTCACCTAAAGGTATCAAAAGTCACCTGAAGGGACCAGGTGCATCCAATTCATCATTAATTCACCATTCTCACAGTTCCCACTAACTACAATGGGATTTGCTTGTAAAGGTAGAAACTGAACCTTAATCTATCCAGACACTAAAATAGCTGGGGTAACACTACACACTCAAAATACCCCATATGTCCTGCCCTGGGCTCGTTATTGATCATTGTCTAGTCACTCACTCTACCCTGATGTTTGTTGCCCCTGTACAAAACTGTTGCATGTTCTTTCTTTCTTTTTTAGTTCCTATGTTCTGTGACATTTTGTGGCCTGACAAGGCATTTTCGACCAGCACGTCA
The DNA here is from genome assembly GCA_032164245.1 of Sternotherus odoratus. Lineage (NCBI taxonomy): Eukaryota > Metazoa > Chordata > Testudines > Kinosternidae > Sternotherus > Sternotherus odoratus. The sequence goes on along the minus strand of JAVMKO010000008.1, from coordinate 80,147,452 downwards.
GGAGGAGAAAGTGTGACTTCTGCAACGTGGTTTTGATTTTAACCCTTTAATGATAATGCCCTATCTAGTGCTGGTCACCTTGCAAGAATGTATAATGCCGGCACAAAGGAACAATTTATCAGATGTCTTTTTTTGCTCTCCTTCTTAACCTGGAGCATGTATTAAGAGGATCTTTTTTGTTCCCCTTCCTCCAGGATCAGCCATTGGCTTAATCCAATCGCCTCACCCCATCACCTCTCTCTCTTACACACACACCCCTTCCTCCTCTTTCCATTCCTTCCTCCTTCCCCATGTCTCAACCCCTCACCAGAAGATGGTTGTTAATGTGGGAAAGCTATGGAAAAGAGATGAGCTTCACACATTGCCCTGAAGGTGGCAAGATTGGTCATAATTCCAATCTGTGTTAGGATGTTTTACGGCCCAAGGACAAATGCAGAGAATGCAAAATCTTTTGCGACACCCCTTCTCCCCCACCACCACCATTGGTCGGGCATTCTGTCCCCATCTCGTGATGTCCGGATTGAGAAGCCTGGTACAGCCTTGACTAACAGAGTTGGGTCTTTTAGCTGATGCAGTAGAGGCTCATGGTCTAAGAGGCAGAGATCCCAACTTTGATCCCTGCTGCCAGTGACCCCCCCTGGGAGGGGGCATGGTTTTACATGTTATTGTCATCATCATATCTTTTCTTCAGTCGGTTCTGCTTGACAGTCTGACTGGGTTTCCTGCTCTCCTTGTGGTTTGTGGGCATGATGATCACTTACTGGAACGGCTGGTAAATCCATTCTGAGAAATGAAGCCTTCCACATCTGCAATATACTTTTGAGTTGCTACTTACAGCACTTTCAGACAGAACATTCCCTTTGTCCATGGCTTGTTTCTATTCATTTAATTTAATAACTCTAATCTCTCATCAATTAAATCCACCTCTTTCATAAGAACATAAGAATGGCTATACTGGGTCAGACCAAAGGTCCATCAAGCCCAGTATCTGTCCTTTGACAATGGACAATGGCAGGTGCCCCAAAGGGAATGAACAGATGGGTTATCATCAAGTGATCCATTCCCTGTCACCCAATCCCAGCTTCTGGCAAACAGAAACTAGGGACACAGTTCCTGCCCATCCTGCCCGACGGTTCTCAAACTGGAGGTCGCGACCCCTCGGGGGGGTCGCCGGCCACCTCCTGAGGGGTCGCGAGCTTCTTGCACCGCCGAAAAGCCACCAAAGTGATCACTTCCGCATTCAGTGGCTTTTCGGTGGACAGGCCAAGCTATTTCGGGAGCGCTCGGCATGTCTGCCGAAAATAGCCGCTGAATGCGGAAGTGATCAATTCAGTGGCTTTTCGGCGGACATACAAGGGTCTGTCGCGCCGAGGAGGAAAGGAAAAAAGGGTTGCGGTTCTCAATAGTTTGAGAACCGATGTAATAGCCATTGATGAACCTATTGTCCATGAATCTATCTAGCTCCCTTTAGAACCCTGTTATAGTATTGGCCTTCACAACACCCTCTGGCAAGGAGTTCCAGAGGCTGATAGTGCGTTGCGTGAAAAAATACTTTCTTGTGTTTGTTTTAAATCTGCTTGTAAGGGTCGCGTCGGCGGGGCGCGGCCCCCTTCCGCCGGTCTGGCGGGGATTCCTTGGTTGGGTGCGGCGTTCGCGGCCCTGAGGGGAATTAGCTGGGTCGCGTGTGGTACCCTCCGCTGCCCGAGGGCGGGAGGGGTTACAGTCGCCCGAGGCTCGGGCCCCTGGTTGGGTCAGTCACGAGTCCCCAGGTCCGGGCTTGGGCCCTCGGTGGGGCAAGTCACAGGTCCCTGGGGTCGGGCCTCGCCCGGGGCCCTGGCAGCAGGAGCTTCGCTGCAGTCAGTGGGGGTCCTGGCCGAAACCCACTGACATCGGCTCTTCCCCCGGGCTACCTCCGTTTCCCCCTTCCCTCGGTACCTGGGCTGTCGCGGGGTCCTCCCCGGAGCCGAGGGTCATCGGCTCTTCCGGGTCGCTGTCGGGCGGCAGGTCGGGCAGGTCCTCGGGGTCGCTGGCGTGCTCCGCTGGCGGTTCCTCCGGGTAGTAGGCTGTTGGCGGTGTAGGGGACGGCGGTCCCTCTGCCGGGTAGGGCTCGGGAGGTGAGGTCGGCGGCGGGTCCCCCCGGGGTTCCGGGAGTAGCTCTTGTCTCTCGTCGGGGTAGCCGGCCGTCTGAGCCCTCAGCCGGTCTTCCAGGTGCGGGTCCAGGGGCTCCTCCGGGTAATAGCCGAGCGGCAAGCTCGGCGGTCTCTCCCAATAATGGGGAGGCTGCTGGAGAGGCGGGTTCCGGCGTGGGGCCACTACAGGAGCGGCTCCCTCCACCGGTGTCGGCCGCCGGACTGAGCCTGGCGGCCGTTCTTTTCTAGTTCTGGGTCCGCCCCCTGACCCTCGGGGGCAGGGCTGACCCGGCGCTGCTGCGGCGTCCCCCCGCGCTGGCCACAGACCGCGTGGCTCGCGGTCCGCCGGGAGCCGCGTTCCCCCTCTCCGGCTCCCGATCTTCTGGGGGCGGGGCTCCCGCGGCGTCCGCACGGCTTCCTCCGGCCCCGGCCGGGAGCCGCGGCGCCCCGCTACACTGCTACATGTTGATTTCATTTGGTGCCCCCTTGTCCTTGTATTATGAGAAGGAGTAAATAACACTTCCTTATTTACTCTTTCCACAAGAGTTATGATTTTATACACCTCTATCATATCCCCCCTTAGTCACCTCTTTTCCAAGCTGAAAAGTCCCAGACTTATTAATCTCTCCTCATACGGAAGCCATTCTATACCCCTAATCGTTTTTGTTGCCCTTTTCTGAACCTTTTCCAATTCCAATATAACTTTTTTGAGATGGGGCCACCACATCTGCATGCAGTATTCAAGGTGTGGGCGAGCCATGGGAGGCAATAGGATAGTTTCTGTCTTATTATCTATCCCTTTCTTGATGATTCCCAACATTGTTTGTTTGTTTGTTTTTTGACTGCCGCTGCATGGTGAGTGAATGATTTCACAAGTCCTTTTAATGCAGGGGGGTGACAGGCAGTCAGGCAAGAATGCTTAAAAAAGGAAATAATCAGATAAGGACACATTTCCGATTCTTCCCATTCATACCCCACAGTCTTGCTGGGCTGTAACAAACAGTAAAATTCATTTCTGGCAGGGCACAACTGTTATCATAACTAAACACATACGTGGACAACTTGTGAGCTTGAAAAGGGCCTGACTGAAACATGCACATTGGAGGTTTTTGCTAATTCTAGGAGATCAAGGTTGTAATATCTAGAGAAATGTGAGTATTAATCTGCCTTGCATATTTCTTCATAAGTACAGATCTTCAAAGCATGGCTGGTTGCTGGACCCCTTAGATGAGAGAGAAGGGTTAATAGTAGGCACTGACTGTAGTGGATTATAACAGAGTTGTTAGCCTTATGTAACCATGACCCACACATGACTGAGGCCAGAAGAAAAAGGTTTAGTTTCTTATCAGCACTCCTCTGTCACAGATGTATTACAGGAGGAATAGCTCTTCCTGCTTTATAGACTTCTTTGATGCATACCCTGAGCCATCTGACAATGGCTGCCTCAGAGATTTTGTTGCCCTTAACTGCTGTCTGATAAAGTCCAAATAAAGCTGTTGAATGTCTTATTGATTGTGTGTAATTGAGATGTAACTTTAGTGCCCTTCTTACATTGTGTTTATGCCATTCAATTGCTTTGGGGTATTTTGAATTAGGACAGAGTGGTGGCAGTGATGTTGCCGGGGAATAAACACGCACGCACAGGATGAAGACTGGATCCATTCTGCTTCCCACCGGGTCTTTGGGAAAGGTACAATTATTGAACTTTCATAGATATAATCTCCAAATCAGATATCCTTTTTGTCAAAGTTATGGTGTCTAGAAGGGATAAGAAACATGAATCTGCACTTAAAGGCACAAAACAAGGGAGTTTTGTAGGCTTGGAATACCCAAATTAGTTTCCTTTGGGGAAATCTCTCAACTACTAAACATATGGACTTAAACCAGAACTGTGGTCTTCTAGTTAAGGCAAGTTAAGACTGCAACTCAGAATACCTGAGTTCAGGTCTAGCTCCAACACAGACTTTCCTCAGTATTATCCTGAGTGAGTTGATCTCTGTCTCATTTCTAATATGGAAATAATAATAATTTCTTGCCTTCAAGGATGTTGTGCAGATGAAGTCAATTGTGTGTGTGCATGGAGTTCAGATAATAAGACAATATGGTCATATAAACAGGTGGATAAATGCTAGTTTTATGAGGATTTTGAGCAATAAACTTTGGGTTCCTTTTATCAGGACCACCTGCAGTAGCAGGGAGACAATTCTTTAGTATATTCAGATTCAAACCTAGGAACAGGGCATTTCAACAAAAGTTCAGGGTGCTTTAGATCTTTGCATTTCAGGTTTATATCAGCATCAATACTGAAATTTCAGCCAAATTCCGTTGTAGCTCAGCCTTGTGGATTTCCTTCTTGCCACTAGCAAGTCCTAAACCACCTCTGCCAAATACCCTCTCTCAATCTCCTCTGAATGTTCATGTAGGCAGCGTTAGTTGGGCCAAAGTTAGGCTCTGGGTAAGAAAGCCGACTTGACCCAGCAGGTATACTTGAGGAAACGGTTATTACTTATGCGTATATACTGGTTTTCCACAAACTTTAACAAACATGCCTTTGATAGAGATTTGGAAGCTGCTAGAGAGGTTACCAGAGCCTCAAGGCCATTGGGAGGGGGCAATTACAAGGAGAGTAATTACATCTATTGTATGATGTCCCTTAAACTTCTCTCTTTGAGGAAATAGCAGCCATGTCTGTCCCTCAGTTCATGCCTAGGTTTGCAGATTCACAGTAATGTTTTACAAGTACATCTCTCTAACTGTGGGTCAGGTTTCCCCACATACTTCACCAGGGATGCTACTGTTGCACTAGCCTCACTCCCTCATTTGCCAGTCTCCTGAGACCTGCAACACACTGAAGTGACATATGAGGTGGTGCTTTGTCTTACTCACCTGATCATTAGGAGTGCCCCATGGTGATCATAAAAAGGGTAGAGGCTCCCTGTATGTCTCAAAGAAAGCCCCATAAAAGAAACACTGACAAAACTCAAAATGTACATAAAGTCATTTCCAAGTCAACACTAAGATGTACGGGGGCTTGAGCTGCCAGACAAAAGCGGAGGATGTTTCATTAGCAACGACTAAAGCTGAATGCAGGTTAAGTTAAACAAGTAGAAGTGTGCACTCCTGCCCCTGTAGCAAAGGGCTTGGCTAAACATGCAGGTTATAGTGCAATAAAGCCTCCCAGAGCGCTCTACTTTACTTCCCATCCACACTGGCCAGGCACATAGGGCTCCCTGCTGAAGCACTCCTGGTGCTCCACCTCGGTGAGGGATAACGTCTGATGCGTATTGGGTGAGACGCCCCAGTGTCAGTGTGAACGAGGAGTTGCGTTATTGCACTCTGATTGACCTCCGGAAACATCCCATAATCCCGAAATCGGCTGCAGGAATGCAGAAGTGCCCTTTCAAAGCTCTTTTCAGACAGATGGCTGCTTATCTGCTCTGAGACAAAGCAAACATTTACTGTTTGCTTTGAGTGAATGAGAGAGAGGCGGAGGAAGAGGGGTCTGAACTTACAAGACAAACACACTCTCAGCACCCCAAAAACCCACCCTCTCTCCCCCACATACACACAACACACTCCCTGTCACACTCCACCCCTCTCCCCACATTTAAAAATCACGTTGCAGCCACTTGAATGCTGGGATAGCTGCCCATAATGCACCACTCCCAATGCAGCTGCAAGTGCCACAAATATGGCCACACCAGTGTGCTTGCAGTTGTCAGTGTGGGCAGACTTCAGGACTTTCCCTAGTGCGCTCTCCAAAGGCTGGTTTAACCCAAAGCACTCTACAGCTGCAAGTGTAGCCAAGCCCTCAGGTTTCTTCCAGCCTAACTCCAAAAGTTCAGTTCCCCTGCCCCTCCAGAGAGCATAGGTCCACTGACCCCACTTCCACTAATGGTACAGCTTCCCTACTTTATAAACATGAGAAACAAATAGATACCAAGGCCCCATGTTACCAAATGTGCCCATTACTTTGGGGTATGCTCATTTATTCGGGTTACTCTTCTGGGGGGGGGGGGTAGTTCTGTAATTCTATTAATGTGCTGCTTATGTTACTTGTGTTCATATGGAGCTCTACTCCTTCCTTCTGCAAGTCCCCTCCCAGTGGAACTATCCTGCTAGGTTCCCCGGGGCTGGGGTCCTCCAGCCCTAGAACTAGATGAACACACACACACACTTACACACTAACAGAGCAAGTCTGAGCGGACTGGGTCAATCAGCACTTTCCAGCTGATCCCCTTATGTGTCCCTGTGCTCAGTGAGCTGGGTTAAACAGCACTCTCAAGCTGATCCCCTTATGTGCTCCTGGTCTCAATGGGCTGAGTTGAGCAGCACTCTCAGCTGCCCCCCCCTTATGTGCCCCAAGTTGAACACGTCCCTATCCCACTTTCACAGTAACCAACTCGATGAGCAAACCCCACAGTATCTTTGGGCACCACAGGGATCTTTTAGCTGAGGTAAAAGAAGCGTTGCTGAGGAGTAAATGGGGGAAGCCACAGACACAAATGAGTAAAATTCAGAGAGTGAGAGAGAAACAACCAACTTCACCATAAGGGTTATTTATTGAATAATAATGATAACCATACAAAGAGAGTTTAAACCAGCATAGCATTCATTATTAAAGGGTAGTTCCTGAGACAGAGAGAGAGAGAGAGAGAGAAAGAGAGAGAGGGAGAGAAAAGGGGATCTCACCACTCCTGCAGCATGAATTAGTCGGGGTTCCCAGGTGATGGTAGCCGCTCAGGGTCCTGAAGGTAGGAGACTGGCAGAGCCCCCAGCAGGATCAGTTAAGTGATGATGGAGTGGAACTGGTGCAGAGTTTGGGTCTTAGCATCAGAACACTGACATGGGCACAGGTAGGGGGTTTTATAGAGAAAATACAAAGATTCAAGGGAGAACAAAGATTTGTTTAGGAGTAAACTGGGGATTCAAGAGTTTTCTTTAGGATAGACAATAGGAGCTGATCACTCTTGGCTATGGGAGGTGTTTTCTTCAGGGAGCTCACAATGCAACCAGGTTGCTTCAGTATTTTGGGATATCAATCAAAGATCTATTACTAGAATTGGTCTGATAATTGCTGAGCTGGGTGTGTACAGGCGTAGGTTCATTAGCATTTGGAGCAGGGATTCCCAGAATGCAGTGCATCCCTGCTTTTTAGGTCCCAGAGTTCAGTGTGGTTCTCTTGTCTTCATTCTTCATGCTAATTCCTGTCCATCTTTTATGCAGATGAGGCATGGGGAGTGGTCTCAGTTCTCCATTCCTTATGCTAATCGAGATGTCTTATTCTTGTCACCTTGTCAGGAGGGGTCCAGGCGTGTCTCCCAACACCCTTCATTGTTCTCTGCAGACCTTTTCTCTGATCAGTTTTGGTTCAAACAGAGACTGGGCGGGGAGTGTCTTTTTTGAGACAGGCAGGCTGGATACTGCGCCCTGGTTCCCCAAAAACACAGAGCGGACTGGTATCAAACTGTGCCCTGGTTCCCAAAAACACAGAGCTGCCTGGTATCAAGTCCCCCCGTTGATGGGGTGCTTGCGTTGAGCGAGTATCCCCATCACATTCTGACTCCGTGGTACCAAGTCTGATTTTTCATTCATTGTAGTTGCCGCATCAGTTTTTGTATACAACAAACAAGCAGAATCAGATCAATTGCTAGTATAATTTGGAAACCAATGATCACCACAATGGGGTGAAACATGATAATTAAAAGACCTGTTGCAGTGGGGCTCCACCCAAGCAAAGTCTCTCACCAAGAGTGATGGCCTGTGTTTGTACCTGAACAGCAGTGAGACCCATTTCCAGTGAAATGGAAGAAACCTCCTTGTAAAGCTTAGGATAGGCACTGAAATGTTGTACAGTTCATATAGACACAGTAAACTTAATATTACAACTAACAATGGTGGTTACATTATAGAAACAGCTATTAATGTAAGGCAACATGGGTTGGACCCAATGTCCATTAATTAATACAATACTGTATTACATCTTGTTCTTACACACATACATGCTTTACCAACATAGACCATAACAGACCCCTCTTCCGGATAATATTGAAGGAACAGTGAGACTTATTCCCAGGTTACCCATTCATCCCAATCCTTATGGCTAGTTCCAATCAAGGTAGCACATGTGCAATGTGAGAGAGATTCATGCCCTCAAAGTGGATTTGAACCTCCTTCAGAGAAGTCTGAGGTTGAAAAACCAAATGTTCTTGTTGATTTAATCCCAACACATAGAGTCCTGAAATTAGGGCTCTTAAATGTCAGAGGGGAGCAAGATTTTTGATCAGAGGCAGTTGTAGTTCCTCTCCGGGTAACGAAGGTATCTGAGTTCTAATGAAAATGATGACACAGGGCATGCTTGTTCCCCAAACAGCAGAGGAAACCAGGCCTTCCCTGCACCTTTCACCACCCAGGAGACTAGCAGTGGGTGTGTTTGTTCTGTTTAAACTGGTAGTGATGATGCAGGGCCGAGGGGGTGGTTCCCATTCCCATAGAATCCCTGCATGTGGCAAAGCAATTTTACTTCCTGGGCTCCAGCTGGCGAGCACCTCCAGAGGCTCATCCGAGGGATCACAGGGACAGCATAGAGCCTGGACAGCATCAGACTCCAGACACTTATGAACAGCAGGGTGCTGGTGCACCAGTGGGATGTCATGGCTCGTGTACAGGACCTGTGAGGGGGCAGAGAAAAGAGAGAGAAACTTCCCACGCTCCCCCCGTATATACTGGGAGAATCTGGGGTCAGTATTCCAGGGGAAACATGAAGTGGTGACCTACGTGAGGGTGGCCATAATAAGTCGAGATCTTTTCTGGCCTTTTCCTGTCTCAACATCGGGGTAGGCACTGACCAGCCCACTCGATGCGTATTTTCCAACAGCTCAAAGCTGTTCCTTCTTGCTAGCCAAGAAGGGTGGCCGACAGGATGGAGAGGGCAATCTTTAGGGTCAGGTGGTTTATCCTTCCATTCTTTGAGCTGTAAAGAATGAAACCATTTTCCCCAAGGTTTTTCATTTTTCCCAGTCAGGATTTCTACCTGACAAACACTGGGGCTGGCCTGATCCACAATAGAACAGTGGCCATCCCAGGGGTGCGTAAAGAGCTGCTTAGTGGTGACAGAGACAGTAGGGATGGCTTCCATCCTGGATCTTTCTAAAACAAAGTCAGTGGATTTATACACAGTTGAGAAACTTTGGCAGCTAGAAACTGAACCAAATTTTTCAGCACCTACACTGTTGCTTGCATTCTGAGCTAACTTAATCAACTCATTTTCACACCCTTCAGTTGCAGCAAACTGCTTGCAAAAGCTAGCCTGAGGTTTCATTCCTTCAGGCCACAATTCATTTCCCCCAGAAATCCTGTCCTTTCCCTTTTCAGCTAGGGGTTGCTTTACAGAAACATCTTCCTGAGCATCTTTCTGGGTTTCAGTTAAGTTCAGAACAACTTCTGATACAACTGACACATCCTCCATCAGAATAATCTGAGAGGCACATTCTGTCTGCTCCTCAGACAGAAGATTGGAGACAAACTTTCCCCCAACAGCTAAACTGCCATTCCCAACATTCACAAAGTTTGGAATTTCCTCTCCTTTGTTCCCAGACAAAGGTTTGGAAATTGGGGTAGCTGCCTCCATGGGCCAGTCATTACCCCCAACACACACAGTCTTATGAACACTTCTGTCCTGGATTTTAGTTGAGTCCAGAACTACATCTGGCAAAACTGACAAAGTCTTAGTCAGCATAAACTGACAGGTACCTTCTGCCTGCTCCACAGACAGAACACTGGAGACATTTTCTCCCCCAGCAGTTAAACTGCTTTTCTGACTAGACAAACAGTTTGAACTTCCCTTTCCCTTGTCACAGACCACCTGGCTATTCACAGACAAACACTGGGTGATTGGGATGGCTTCTTTAACAGGCAAATTACCACTCCCAAGAGACAAACCATGGGAGACAGTTTCTCCCTCATACTCACTGAGCTGAACTTGTTTAGTGGTGGGTCTCCCTTCAGAGATCCTGTCCACTAGCAACTGGGCTAACATCCCTGGGTTCCCCACTGTAGCCCTCACAGTGGGTCTCCTCCATACATTGCACTGAGGTCTTGTGATCTGCTGGGGAGGCCCGTGGGGAACCGGGCACCCCTACTGATCGTCAGACTCCCAGAGCCTCCACTCAGAAAAAGGGGCAGGGATCTGGCTTTGACAGGGAGCGGGTGTGGGGGATGCATTCTGTATGGGGGCAGTGGGTTGTGGGGGAGCTCCCTGCATTAACTCTGTTCTCCGCATGACCTGAGACAAAGCATTCATCAGGATGCTGATAGGCTGACGATCATATTTTCCCATATCCTCCCCTAAATTTACCAGCTCCTTCCAAATCATGTTCCTAAGGGTCTCCTTGGGTCGGCACTGCCCAAGGTTGTGGGAGGTAGGGGAATTAGAATTGGGAGGGCGCCTGGCAGAGTGAGGACCATTATTTGTAAAGGTGATGGCCTGCACAGGCTCTGAGGTAATCTTTTTGCTGACCTGTCTTTTTAAGACACCAGTTTCTCTCAGCAAATCTCCTGCCTGTTTGATTTTTGCTACTAGTTCACCCCAGGTTAGGTGTTCTAAATTCACAGTCCCAATGGTCATTTTTGTCTGAGAATTTAGTCCTGAATAAGTGCTCTGTACTAATTCATATCCCTGATATTGGAAAGTGATAATCCCATTCTCTTCTGTCTGGGGTAATGAGTCAGAGAGAGCTGCCAACATTTTCTTTCGAATTAGGTAAGCTTCTGGGGCCTCTCCTGGTTTCTGCTCTTCCATTATGTACAGTTTCTTAAGGGAAGACGCAGGCAATAATATTTTAAGAGCACTAATCATCCATTCCCGGGGCCCAGTGGCAGTCCGTTCCCAAGACCCTATGCCTATGTCCAGAGCATCTGCATCACAGGGAGAGGCGCATAACTGAGCCAATTGAGTTAAGTCCATGCCATCAGCAGAGGGGTACATTTGCCAAACACGGGCCAGCCATGCAATGGCTGTGTCACGGTTCAGTGGTCCCAGTCTCTCAGCAATAGCCTTTGCTTGAGTAGGAGACCACCTTACTACATCCGTGACCAGCTCTGTTGTGGGAAGATCGGCTCCTGCAACTATGTGTTTAACCTCCCTTGTGGAAACAGGAGCAACATTATGTATTTGTGGCCAATCAGGGTTGAATGGGCTTTTGGGGACAGCATCAGAGGGTACCTTTATTCTTTCAGGGGGCTCCACATCACAATCCTCTCTTAACCTTACAGCTGCTACCACCCCCTTATGGGCACTAAGCTGGGCACGCAGTTTACCAATCCTCGCCTCACACTCCTGATGGTCTGCTGCAGCTTTTGCTGCTCTGTTTTCTTCTGCTAAGAAGCAAGTTGCTGCTCTTGCTTCTTCTAACAGAACTTTTGTCTGTGTTAATTCTTTCCTGTACTGTTCTGCATTCCTGTTTGCTCTGTCTCTCTCCTCTTGTATATCTCTGACTACAGTCACCATTCTGAGCTTTTCTGCTATCAGTTCACACCCATCTGTCTCACATTTGCTCAAACGCTGTTGTAACTGTTTGTTCTCAAGCTCCAGTTCCTGCCTTCCCTTGACCATTTCCACCAAATCCAGACCTGCATACAATAATGCCCATGCAGCTGCTGCATCTTTTGCACTACCACGTGGCTTAAAGGTTGTGCAATATTGATCAAAGCTCAGACTAGCTTCAGTCAGGGGATTCTCACCCTTAAAACACCCCATTTCCCAGGGACATTTCCCCTTTTTCATTACCCATCTCTCTAACCTGTTGGTTTTCTCCTGTCTTAAGCGAGCAAAAAGGTCCTTTTCAGCCATTTCTATTTCCTTATTTCACTACCAATCCCTACCAACAGTTCTTTCTAAAACCTTTACTTTCAAGCCACTTCTCTGAACTCCTTATTTCACAGTTCTACAAGTATTTTAAGCACAATTCTTAACATAAGGTTACCAAATAGTCTATGAGAGAGACAGAGACCTTGCTAAAGGAGCTTGGTCTGAAAAGAAAAAGCAAGCAAGCTTACTCAGGTCTGTGCCTCAGTTTCCCTACTCCACAGCAACTACTCAACAATTACCACGTGATTTTGGTCACGTGCTGCCCGCATTCTCCACCAATTTGTTACCAAATGTGCCCATTACTTTGGGGTATGCTCATTTATTCGGGTTACTCTTCTGGGGGGGGGGGGGTAGTTCTGTAATTCTATTAATGTGCTGCTTATGTTACTTGTGTTCATATGGAGCTCTACTCCTTCCTTCTGCAAGTCCCCTCCCAGTGGAACTATCCTGCTAGGTTCCCCGGGGCTGGGGTCCTCCAGCCCTAGAACTAGATGAACACACACACACACTCACACACTAACAGAGCAAGTCTGAGCGGACTGGGTCAATCAGCACTTTCCAGCTGATCCCCTTATGTGTCCCTGTGCTCAGTGAGCTGGGTTAAACAGCACTCTCAAGCTGATCCCCTTATGTGCTCCTGGTCTCAATGGGCTGAGTTGAGCAGCACTCTCAGCTGCCCCCCCCTTATGTGCCCCAAGTTGAACACGTCCCTATCCCACTTTCACAGTAACCAACTCGATGAGCAAACCCCACAGTATCTTTGGGCACCACAGGGATCTTTTAGCTGAGGTAAAAGAAGCGTTGCTGAGGAGTAAATGGGGGAAGCCACAGACACAAATGAGTAAAATTCAGAGAGTGAGAGAGAAACAACCAACTTCACCATAAGGGTTATTTATTGAATAATAATGATAACCATACAAAGAGAGTCTAAACCAGCATAGCATTCATTATTAAAGGGTAGTTCCTGAGACAGAGAGAGAGAGAGAGAGAGAAAGAGAGAGAGGGAGAGAAAAGGGGATCTCACCACTCCTGCAGCATGAATTAGTCGGGGTTCCCAGGTGATGGTAGCCGCTCAGGGTCCTGAAGGTAGGAGACTGGCAGAGCCCCCAGCAGGATCAGTTAAGTGATGATGGAGTGGAACTGGTGCAGAGTTTGGGTCTTAGCATCAGAACACTGACATGGGCACAGGTAGGGGGTTTTATAGAGAAAATACAAAGATTCAAGGGAGAACAAAGATTTGTTTAGGAGTAAACTGGGGATTCAAGAGTTTTCTTTAGGATAGACAATAGGAGCTGATCACTCTTGGCTATGGGAGGTGTTTTCTTCAGGGAGCTCACAATGCAACCAGGTTGCTTCAGTATTTTGGGATATCAATCAAAGATCTATTACTAGAATTGGTCTGATAATTGCTGAGCTGGGTGTGTACAGGCGTAGGTTCATTAGCATTTGGAGCAGGGATTCCCAGAATGCAGTGCATCCCTGCTTTTTAGGTCCCAGAGTTCAGTGTGGTTCTCTTGTCTTCATTCTTCATGCTAATTCCTGTCCATCTTTCATGCAGATGAGGCATGGGGAGTGGTCTCAGTTCTCCATTCCTTATGCTAATCGAGATGTCTTATTCTTGTCACCTTGTCAGGAGGGGTCCAGGCGTGTCTCCCAACACCCTTCATTGTTCTCTGCAGACCTTTTCTCTGATCAGTTTTGGTTCAAACAGAGACTGGGCGGGGAGTGTCTTTTTTGAGACAGGCAGGCTGGATACTGCGCCCTGGTTCCCCAAAAACACAGAGCGGACTGGTATCAAACTGTGCCCTGGTTCCCAAAAACACAGAGCTGCCTGGTATCACCCAGCCCATGTCCTCTTGGCCAGAGGTTGCTTAGCACATAGCCAAATTGGAGTTTCATCTTTACCACAGATTAAGCTGGTTCCATTGTCTTTGAGATAGTTCGGTTTCCTCGAAAGGCAACCACACCAGAAGTGACCTATCTTTGACCCCCGTCACCTGTCTCTGAGCCTAGCAGACTAGCTCTCTGTGGAGTCTTCTCCTTCCCTGTGGGGTTGGCCACCAGATGGTTCTGGGTCTCGATGCTGAGATGAGCTGTTTTGCTGTAGGTGCTCTGTGGGTGTTGAGTCTGCAGGCTCGTGCTTCCTGTTCCTTCAAATCACTTTTCCCTTTTGTGTACAGGGCCGGCTCCAGGAGGCAAATGGCGGAGGGCGGTATGCCGGGCACCATTAGGGTGGTGAGCTCAGGCGCTGAAGAGGAAGAAGTGTTGAGCTGCTACAGATGCACCGCTGAAAACCGCTTTCCCCTATTGGGCGGTGCGCTTGTGGCAACTCAACAATCTTCCCCTTCCTGCTGCTTGGGGCGGCACAGAACGTAGAGCCGGTCTTGTTTGTGTAGTCACCCCTCTTGTGACCAGGTGCCACTGCCCCCTCATGAACACCTTTTGTCCCTTCCTTCTGGTGTCTCTCTAATGTCTGGATCCTCTCAGAAGTGTGTCTCTGGGATCGGTACTTTCTTGGTGGTGTTGTACTTTAGTGCCTGTGTTGCCAATTCTTGGCCATCTCTTCTTGGCAGTGTCCCCATCCTTCTGGATCCAAGAGGTTTCCCCTCATTGGAAACAGTTTTTTGGTCCTTCGTCCCATCAGTGCCTATGTTGGACTGAACTGTTTTGGCACCCTGGTGATGGGGTTATTCCTGTTTTCAGAAAACTACTAAATGGGCCTGAGCCACAAGAACACAGCCTGCTGTAACAGTCTTATCTGTTTTCACAGTTTATTTTACTTTACCATTCCTCTCTGGGTGTGCTGGGGAGGAAATGTGGCAGTTAAACGCCCATTTGCATGCAATTTCTTTGGATTCTTCCAAGGCAAAATTTGTGTGTGACCAGTGTCTGGAATGCCATCTCTCACAAAGTGAGCCTTCAGTTTCCCAATTGCTGACTTGATTTTTGTATTAGTCCGCCTCGCAAAAATGTGAATAGTAGTCCACTAATCAAGTACTGTTCTCCTTTATGGTAAATAGGTCTGCTCCCAACTATGGTTGGCTGGGCAGCTCTTGTGGTAACAGTGTGTCATTCTGCTGGCAGTTATCATAGGACCAGTAGGTGTCCCCCTTCTGTCAAGGAGCAGAGCTGTCTATTTATTCCCAGACAGTTAACACACTTGTGAAGACAGTGGTCAAAGCCCAGGTGTGATGCACAATTTTTTTTATGCCTTCCTTACATAAGAAGGGAGAGACAACAGCTCTCTGTACTCCAGATATGGTTCCATCCTGCACACAAAACTCATCTTTCATTTGAAAATGCAGTTCTGCTGCTACCAGTATTTAGCTTTTGTCTTCAAGCCACTCGGTTAGTATCGTTCTCTAGACTGCCTGCAGTTAGATGTCCTTTTCCATAGTTTCCGATTTCCATCAGCTTCTCTGTTGAAACTGGGACACTGAATCTATTAACACGGTGCACTGTGTCCTCATCCCCTTCCCCCAACTCACTGATGCCCTGCTCAGGGTATCCGCTAACACCAGTAATCATCCTGGAGAATATCTGACCTCTAGCAAGTAGTGCTGGAGGCGCATCAATATGCACTGCAATATCTTTGGAGCACTAAGGAGGAACTTTGCCACGATTGTCTCTAGGGTTTTGTCTTCTGATTGCGCTCTTACTGGGTAGCCGTAGGGGTGCTTATGGAACTCCTCCATTCCAAGTACCACAGCCAGAACCTTTTTGTATTTGGCCACGCTCTCTGACAGAGCTCTGCTGGCATAAGCAACCAGCTTCTGCTGCAAAAGGGCTACACCCAGTCCTCTTTCTGAAGCATCACATTGGAGTGTCAGTGGCTCTTCTGGCCGGTAGCATTTCAGGACAGGGGCATTAGTTATGGTTTGGTGCAGTGTGACAAATGCTTGCCTGGCTGTTGGGGACCTGCCCAGCCCCATTCAACATCCTGCCTTGTGAGCTGATATATAGGTAACGCTACTGCAGCCAAGTGTGGACAGGAAAATCATCATTCCAATGATGCACTGTAGCCCTGTCACCTCCTCTGGAGTTGGTATGTCTCTGACTGCCTTAATCAAATTGGGATCTGATTTCTATCCTTCTGCTGTGAGTGGGTGTCCAGTTTGTCACCTCACATTGTTTGAGTCACCTTTTCTGGGTTGAGTTTTCTGTTTTTGTCCCGGCATTTCTATAGAAAAGCTCATAGTTTTCTGTCATGGTCTCATTCAGCTTCTGTATCATTGCTTCGTTCACCTACAAACACGGGTATTACCAGCAATTATTTTCATCCCAGGTAGTCATACCAGTGCCTGGGTGAGAGTCTTCTCTGCAACACCTCTGGTGCTGGATTTATGCCCATCAGCATCCGCAGCCATCTGTTAATAAACAAATGGTGTTGCAAAGGTTGTCAGCTCGCTGGACACTATCCACATGTCTTCGGGTCCATACAGGTACATAATTTGCCTGATTGCTTCTTTACCACCACTATGCTGCTTACCCCAGGCTGTACTGCCCTCTACAGGTGCCATGATACCCCAGCCCTGCAGCCTTTCAAGCCCTTTGAGTACTGGCTTATGTAGCATCACTGGGATTTTCCCTCATGGTAAGCACAGAGGTTCCACTGTGGGGTCTGCTTCTGGTCACGGCTTTTTTTAGAAGCACCTTTCACCTTTGAAAACCCACCCGCCTACATTGCCCGTGGGGCTCCACCTTTGGCTCTAAGCAGACCCAGGGCTTGCTTGTGTGGCTGTCTTCCCGAAGAGAGGTGTGTGAATCTCATCCACCACCACAAACTTCAGTTGAGATCATGTGTTATTTTTTGGGTTAGCTACTCTGAGGTCACATTTTCCTACAAACTGCATTACGCTATCATTGTACCTTATTAGAGTGCACCTGCTCTTTGCAATGGGTGTTTTAGTGTCCAATTCACCTGGAGAAATCCCATGACAGAAGGTCCCACTATCCAGCTGAAATCCCTATATACATGGTTGCATGCCCAAAGGGGTGGAACTGTCCTTCGTTGATTTCCTGTCCTGAAAGCCTGAACCTGATATGCTCTCAGACTCAAAAGGAGCCATGTCAGCATTGCTGCCTGATATGCCATTTCCTGCTCAGACATGCCTGACTGCCTCTTTCTGGGACCTTCCCCGGCTCTTGCACCCACTGCTAAAATGGTTCGACTTGCCACACTCCTTGCAATGCTGTCCTATGCAGGGCATCTCTCCTTTCATCGCTCATGCTGTCTCCACCAGGAAATTCACACTCTGGGTAGGGTAGGGCATCTGACTCTGGGTGGGGAATGATGGCCACCTGCTCTCCTTTGCTGTTGTCTCACTGTACGTATTTCTGGAGAGGGCATGCTCCCTAGGGCTGTCAGCCTCTTGAGGTTTCTTCTGCACACACACTGCACGAGCATCTGCCTGAATGTGAGAGCCTTCCCAGAGTAGCCTCTCCCACAGGGTGATCCCACGTGCTGCAGACTATCCGGTCCCAAATCAGGGAGTATGTCAAGTCCCCAAAATTGCAAGCAGCAGCCAGTGTGCATAAGGCAGTAACACCTTATGGGTGTTAATCTCTCTCTCACTAGCTCCTCCCTCCCCTTCTGACTGGTCTCTAGTGAAAAACCTGTGTCGTTCTGCTTTGGGGAGCGACTGGTCCCCAAGGCTCCTAGGACTCCTATAGGGCTTGAAGCACTGTGAGCTTCAAGAGTGATGCAGACCTCTCTTCCTCGCTCTGCAATAGGGTAAAACAACAGTTGTACTTTCCTGCTGCTGTCAACCTCCTGCATGACCAGATCTGCATACAGCTTGAATGCCTCCTACCCCCAGATCTATTGTTGGGCTAGATTGGTGTCTGCAAACTCCAGGGCTCTGGGGAGCTTCAGAGCAAGTTCCATGGCTCACACTGCCAGCTGCTGGACTGCAGAGAATTCACAGCTTAGCCTCTGCCACCATGTTTCTCTAGCAATGATTGAAGCTGAACTCAGGGTAAGTGGAACAAGTGAAGCTTTAAATAAATCCTGGCACGGATCTATCTGTCCTTGTAGCGGAGTTGCTTCCAGACTAACTCCATCAGTTGCCCAGTTCCCTTAGGCAAAGGTCCATAACAGTCTCTGCAGGGACCATGGGCCCTCTGACTTCAGCTCCACTGATCAGGACAGAGTGGGAGAGAAGGGCTTAGGGCTGGTCAAAAACTTCTCTCCAACTATTTTTGATGGAAATTTGGGTTTTTGACTAGATGAAGTTCTGTGCAGAAAATATTTGCTTTCCCTGAACATTTTCAGTTTGTCAGAAAGCCCCAAACCTGAAAGTTATCATCTGAAAGCCAACATTTTTCAATGGGGGAGAGCGGCACGTTTGCAGACAGACAGGCAGACAGACAGAGACAGATAGAGAGTGTGTGTCTGGGCATTTTTTTTCCTGACCAGCTCCAGCGAGAGCTTACATTTCAACCTGGTCCCAGGGCGGACAGAAGAGGGAGAGGAGAAACCTATGGCTTGAGCATAATTGAATCAAGTGGTCCCCTGCGCAAACTCTTACACTGTTTATATCTAAACCCAACTCTTGACTGTTTTAATTGAGTCCTACTGTTAACACGACAGATATTTTGTGAAGGCATGGGGTTTGCTTTCCTTTTCTTTTGCTGAGAGGATGAGGAACAAGAAGAACAAAGTTATGAACCACAGAGAAGAATTTGGAAAGGAACATGTCCCCCTATCAGCCAAACTACTGAACTGAGAGAGATAGAGTGGTCTAATGATCAGAGTAAGGAACACCTGGGTTCTAAATCCAGCCGAGTCTGCCCTCCTCTGAAGCATCAAGGCCCAGATTTTTGAAGGCATTTAAGGTGCTACAATGCCTAACTGATTTAAGAGCTTAAGTCTTATTTTCAAAAGTGACTTGGGCACTTGCCTAGAAGAGCAATTGGTTTGTGGCCAGCTGGGGTATGAATCCATGCTAGTCTGCTGCAGACTGTCTGTGTGAACCCTGCATGTCAGCAACTTTCACAGGAAAACGTAGTCTGCAGAAGGCACATGAAGGGTAGATTCATACCTCAGCTCACCGTGAACCAATTGTTCAGGCAGGCAAGTCCTCAGTCTCACAGAAAGACATGTAGGAATCTAAATCCCATTCACTAAAGCCTAAAATTTAGATGACCTGCCTACATTCCTCGCGGTGTGAAAAATTCACACTTGATACACATACTTAAGCCAACCTAAGCTCAGGTATAGACACCACTAGGTTGATGGAAGAATTTTTCTGTTAGCTTAGCTGCATCTTGAGGAGGCGGATTTACTCCAGCTATTGAAACCTCACGCCCCCTCCGGCACTGTCGCAAGAGTCTATGCTACAAGCACTACAGCACTGTGGCTGTTCTGCTGTAGTGGAGGAAGCGCTTTAGTCACTTTTGACTAGTGAAAATGAAACGTAAGCATTGCACCACTGAGTATTGCAGAGCCTTTAAAAACCTCGGCCTTAACTTTGTGAAAAACAGGTACACTACTGACCTGCCTCACAAACAAGTGGAGGGACGAATTAGTCAATGTAAGTAACATCTATTGAAATTGATACATGCTAAGCAATACTACTTATTTCCTTCTGAAAATTAGGCATTCCAGGCTAAAATCCCCACAGACATGTCAATGATAATGTCCCTTTGTGATGCAGATCCTCAATATTTACATAGCAGCATCACACACTAGGACCCAAGGCACAGCTTTCTCCTCCAGAACCCATGTATATAATCTCGTACCGTGCTTCTGAGTCAGCTGGGAACTGCGCAGTGCCCCAAACAGCTGGGCAAGCAAAGGGGCAAACCCCCAAAGAAGCAGCAGGCGCAGTGGCTGCAGCCGTGCAGGAGGCCCTGAGGAACTGATTGTACTCCTCACAAAGCAGAGTGTTTGAAATGGAAATGAGGGGGAAATGTGACTGTCCTGTTACCCAGCATTACAGGGAAGGTCACTGTGGATAACAGGGAAGCAAGAGGCATGCAGTGCTGACTTTGTTTTGTTTCACCCTTGTTCAGCTCATCTCAGGGGTTCATTTAGTTGGTACTAAAAAAAAAATCCCATACAATACTGAGTCAGTTAAAAACAAAAGACCATATTTCTGTTCTCCCTACCTCAGAGACCTTCATCTGCACATGAAAGGAGAGCAGATGATCAGATCCGAGTTCTATATTGTGGACCGGGAAGCAGAATTTTGCCCATTATGTTTTGCGAAGGACTCCATAGGTGGAAATTAATAAAAGCCGCAAGGACCCAAAGCAGACTAATTTTATTGTTCCTTTTCATAGTCAGCCACACTTCACCTGTACGTTACTTTATACATTACATCCTCCACTGGGGAGTTGTATCGGACCCTCCTCTGTTCTATCACTGGCTGAAATGATCCCACAATCCTCTACTTTCCAATGTTATACCTTCGAAGGGGGCTGTTTGTAAGTGCCTGGAGATTTTTAATCCCTACCAAAAGGGTGGATTGGACTATCTTCTCACCTATCCCAACCCATTTGTCTGCTGTGTCCTGACTGTAAGCTCTCTAGGACAACAACTATTTTTTGACATGGCCCAGCACAATGGGGCCCAGATAGAATGTACATGTGAAAAATTCAGACAGGGGATGGGGAGGTAATAGGAAAAAAACAGGAAACAGGAAAAAGTCCTGGATATCGGGATTGCCCCTATAAAATCGGGACATCTGGTCACTCTAGGCCCAGATATCCTTGATTGGGGTACAGAGGTATTACCACAATACACAGGCATTATCATTAGCACCGCCCCCATTTTACAGATGGAGAAACTGAGGCACAAAGTGGTGAAGTGATTTGCCCTGATCACATAGCACCAGTGGCAGAGATGGGAAGAGAACCCAGGTGGCATGTAGCTCTCTTTTGCCTGATACATATCTCTATGACCTGTAATATATTTTTAATTTGACATGGGATAGCAGGGGATCTCTGTTTCCACAGAACTTCTCTTTCACCTCTGTCATTTTTCAGGTATGCTGTAGGCTCTAGAATACAATCAAGCAAGTGGACTTTCTGCTTACCCCATAACAAGTTGTTTCTGGATGATGCTAGTATATTCCTCTCAGCTCTTTCAATACATAGTCACTTAAGTTCTGAACTCCATTCCTATCGAGCTAGTCACTGTCTCAGATGTTGTTGGTCTCGTCACAAACACTTGGCTTTTGTTGGTGAGGAATAGCTATCAGGTTCTATCACACAGGGCGGATTTTAAAAATTGCTGTATTTTCCAAGTAAACACAGTATGTGAAGTATTAGAGGGGTAGCCATGTTAGTCTGGATCTGCAAGAGCAACAAAGAGTCTTGTAGCATCTTATAGACTAACAGATGTTCAGGAGCATAAACTTTCGTGGGCGAAGACCCACTTCGTCAGATGAATGTACAATATGTGAAGTGAGATACCTAGGGTACCACCTGACTTACCCTGACCAATCACAATTCAACTGTAATATTGAGGATCAAATATTTTCAAAGAACCGTTCATGTTCAAGCCATAAAATTGAAAAATGCCAAACTCTTTCAACAATAAATTAATGCCAAAAATGGAAGATAAGAAGATAAGAAGGCTACATTCAGCAGGTACAAATTATTTGCTCAGCTCTTATTGCCAGTTGCTGAACCTTTATACAGTGCTGTGTGGTAAACAGAAAATCAAGCATATGCAAAGCAAAACAGCATCAAAAGTCAAAGTAATCTCCAAGGGAGATGAACTTCAATGCCAGATGTAGACAAATGGAATTATTTACAATATAACATTATCATTTGCAATGATATTTTATTCATTATTTAATCACACACTGAGTCTACCTCAGCGCCTGTGGTAGACTATTTAGCTATTTTGTTCCATCTTTCACCTGCCATGTACAGACGTAAATGATGTGATTTATTTAACATTCTTTGTATACATCCAACAGACTCCTGTCTCACACAAGTGTAAATCTTGCTCATTTCCCCTCCTGCTAATAGTAGATATACTGATTTCAAGGCTGCATAATATTCATAGATAAACAGCCCAGCATATATGACGCCACATCACTTTGATCTCTCAATAGTTGGCTGGCCAGTGTCCTTGCTCTTACTGAGAGCAAATAAATACATTCAAATGAAGTTAAGATGGAGGACCCGTGTATTCTGCATCACACTAGGACTTAGATTGTGCAGCACCATGAATTGAGGGGGCTGAGTTCCATGGGAAAGCGAATATTCCACAACACAGTATGCATGGGACTAGAGAGGTTTTTTTTATTGAATTAGACATTGGCACGACCACCAGCAGTAATTCTGTAAAATGCCATACAAGATCATAAAAAAAAATCCTTTCACTGGTGAATGTTTTCCATTTGTTTAAAATTTGCTCCGGCATTTAGTATTGACCAACCAGAGAGATCAGGAAGGGTTGGCAGATGAGAAGGGATGTACTGCCCTAAATGCCATAGCAGGCTGGAGAGACTGTCATTTCGATCTCGGGGTAAAATGTGAAGCAACAAGGATTGGAACCAGGCTTTTTGATGTTAAATGGGGGTCTGGGACATTTGTCATCTTTCTACTGATGTTCTCCTCTGGATGCTCACGGGGATGTTTTCCAATAGTCATTCCAGTACTCAGCACAACCTCAAGTGGTTTGTGATTTATTTACAGTTAAAGTGATGTGTATCCATTTAATGGCTAAGTGTTTTGTTGGAAACCCCAGACTTAAGGAGCTTTCTGTTCAAAGAGCAAACAAAGATTACCCCAGGCTGAGCACAGGTTCAGGGCTGAAATCATTTTAACTTTGGGGTAAGGCTGGTTAAATCAATTCTCCTGATGAATCGGCCATTTTGAGAGTAAAAAATAGAGCGAGACCCTGAGCCGGTGTAAATAAGTGAAGTCAGTGGAGTGAGGTTAAGTTACAACCAACCAGTTGAGGATCTCGCCTAGTATGTGTAAGATCCCTCAATAGCTGCAAGGGCTCAGAGATAATGTAAGAATGTCTAATTAATGGTTATAAACTATTCTATAAATGCTTGATATTATTCATATTAACACCCTTTGATGTTAAAGGAGCAGTGAGGATGCTCAAAACTTCAGAGCCATTCAGCAGCACACAGGGTCAGACCAATAGGAGCAGACCATACGTGACGTGGCCGTGTATGTCTTAATTGACTGAACTGGTTAGCTCTGACACAGGTTAGCTCTGGCAGCAATAGGAAAAGCCCGGGGAAAAGCTCCAGGTTTCTGTGATTATTGCCTGTTCCATCTGTGAATGCACCCCAGGTGGAGCAATTTTGCATTCGGTTCCTAGCTCTTTCCGCTGACAGTGTACACTGTTGTACATCCCCACTGGAACAATTACACGCACGGTCTCCTTCCCTCTATACTTTGTCTCATCTAATAAAAATGTTTGTAAATATTAATTGTCTCAGAAAGAAAGAATATTTTCAAATAGTGGGTGGTAGTTGAAAATGAGCATTTTGCACTGGAAGAATGAGCAAATCTACCTAAACAAATACAAATCTACAGGCTACATTCAAACAACCCTATTATGCACATTATGGGGAATGTCATACTCAGTTTGACTTAATATTGCAAACTCAGCTGATCCGGTGATGCTACTCCTATTTGTAGCACAATGGAAGCAATATTAGCTTCATTTACTGTAGGTGATTTCACAAATTATTCAAATTTCTCCAACAGCTTTTTCCCATCTTCCTCATTCAAGGCACATGCAGAGCAGACTGAGAACTTAACGCACGGAGTCTGACACTGACAAATGTCTATTTTGGAGCACTTCAGGTTTTATGAACATCTCTCACACACATCAGAATCAAAAACACCAAGTAAGAGAAGCATTAATTAATGCATATCAAAAAGACTTGACAGGGCTGTGATTTAAGTAGAAAGATGCCTGAAGAATAGTGATTCAATATTTTAGTTCTTTACCCATTTTTTATATCATCATACAGATCTGAAAAAAAATAGTCTCTTTCTTTTTCTCCATCTGTTATATTTTATCTTTCCACTCTGGTTTGCAAGGCTTCCATGGCATCGCCTGTGAAAAGACTTGACACATAAATTGCTCAGTGAGTTGAAAAAGAAGAAACGCTTCCAAACAAGCCACCGATTTGGTGTCCTGTTCCCTAATCTCAGCAACAGAAAGCAGCATCAGGTCCTTTGGACACCACAAAGACTCATGTTTCCTGCGAGGCAGCATGATATCCTATTACTGGGGTTCACTAATTTTGTAGTTCTTCAAGGATCATTCTACATTATAGACGTAAAAAAACTCAGCTATTCTCAAAAAGAGAGAAGACAAAGGGGGCTTGATCACTGGTGACTTAAATCCAGAGGTGAAAGTAAGTCGGTACGCCCTGGTACAGTTTACTGGCAAGAGCCAGTGTGCCATACCAGGGCAGCCCAGCTTTCCCAGGTGACAATTTAAAGGGCCTGGGGGGTCCCAGAAGTGGTTGCAGTCTCAGGCCCTTTAAATTGCCACCAGAGCCCCGCTGCTGGAGCCCTGGGGTAGCAGCAGCAGGGTTCCAGGGGCCATGTAAAGGTCCTGGGATGCCTGCTGCCTCTACTGCCCCGACCCGTTAAACAGCTGTCGGAGCCCCACCACTGCTACCCTAGGGCTCTGGTGGCTATTTAAAGGGCCTGGGGTGGTAGAGGCAGCGGGAGCCCCGGACCCCTTAAATAGCCCCCAGAACCCTGTTGCCGGAGCCCTGGGGTTGCAGCAGCAGGGCTGGGGAGGTGATTTAAAAGGCCGGGGTGGTAGCAGCAGTGGAGCCCTGGGCCCTTTAAATAGCTACCGGAGTCCCACCACTGCTTCCTCAGGGCTCCAGCATCAGGGCTCTGGAGACAGGGCTCCAGCCACCGCTACTGCCGAGGGCCCTTTAAACCGTTACTAGATCCCCCGGCTGCCGCTGCTACCCTGGGGGGAGGAGGGGGAGGAGTTAGAAGAAGGGGGGGGGCACTTACTGGTACAGGGCAGGCCGGGCTGGCTCTGATCCCTCAGCCCTGCTCTTTCCACCCGAGGCCCTGCCCCTTCTGGGGGCCAGAGCTGGGCCCAGCTCCACCCCATACCAGTAAGTCTCTGCACTTACTTTCACCCCTGCTGCTTAAATCATTAGTGACCAGTGTCAAGATTGAGCTACAACACTGGTTTGACTATGGATGAGCACCCAAGAGTCTGGATGTTATTATGACCCTTATGCGACTCTTGGACTACAAGTCTTGAAAGGTAACATCTCATGAAATTTCTGGTACGCCTCGTTTAAAGTCAGACCAGAACCAGTTAGATTCAGTTATGGTATTTTGGGGATAAGACAGTGCAAAGAGACAAACACATAGCTAGATTAGATGTTATTTTATCCAAAGTGGTGAGTCCGCCACCAGTGAGCAGAGAGAGTTGTGTAGTTCCAAAAGACGTAATTACTTTGTTAGTAATAATCTGGAAGTGAAGTTAGGGTGACCAGACACCAAGTGTGAAAAATCGGGATGGGGGGGGGGGTTTAATAGGAGCCTATATAAGAAAAAGACCCAAAAATCAGGACTGTGCCTATAACATTGGGACATCTGGTCATCCCTTAGAGAGCTAGCACTACATCTGGGTGCAGAGACCTGTAGTATAAATTATTTAATTACCTTCTGGCACATCTCCCATCCTTTAATGTCAAAAATACATATTGTAATACTGAAAAGCGGAACGAGGCCTGACATTTGACTTTAGTGGAGGTCAGAGAGCCCACCAGAAAGTCTGAGCTTGTTGAGAAGATTATGCTGGCTTTCCTTTAACATGCTTTGATTCGTTTTTCTCTGTCTCTAAATTTGCCCCCGTTCTCCCATTCAGCTGTAGGCTTTGCCTTTTTCTTATTCTCTTTGACTCATTATTGGCCCTTTTCCCTTTGAAGTGCTTGCAGAGGGATGACTTTATGAACAGAGTCCCATGTAAATTGTATTAAAATACATTATTTTAAGATTTTATTCAGAGTTTTTTTAAAAACCCAGTTGTCACCTTTTTTCGCATAAGAGCACAGTTAGTTTGAGAGTCATGCCCTATGATTTTAAAAATAAACTTGTATTTGTATTAAATAAGGTACTTTCCTGAGGCCCGGTCTCCCATACAATGACTTCAATGGCACCACTTGCATGAGAAAAAGTCACTCTAACACACAATGCAAGGTTAGGTCCTGAGTTTGGGATGATTTAGCACCCAATATGGAAGGATGTTTTAGATGTTATACTTGTTGCTATGGCAGCTACAAAAACGGCTGCTGATAAAAAATTTGATCTCTCTCTCTCCACCCAAAGCACCCTAGAATAAAGGTTAAAATCAACAGTTATAGGACTACTGAAGCATTGTCAATTGGTGGCATCTTTTATTTTGGAAAAGATAAAACAATTGGAAGAAAAGAAGCATTTAATATCTCCTCTGAGCCTCAGTTGTGATAATACTAAATTATGTGCAGCCTATAAAGATCTTGTAGAAGAAAAGACTTGAAAATCCCTTATAAATAATTGAAATGATTTATATAATTACATGAGAATGCAATACACTCATTATCTTTTTAAAAATAATTTCAGAAGTGACAGCATGCTATAAGCTGTAGTAACTGCAATTTCTAGTTGGAGATGAGATGCACACTAAACAGTGGTAGCACTGAAATGAATGAAACCACGTTTGGGGGGAGGGTGGTTAAATAAAAAATGTTTTCCAACTACTTTTACTATTTATGTTTCATAGCATTTGCTGGAGCAGACTGCCAGGGTTAAGGCAGCAACGTCCTCTTTGTGGCCCCAATCCTCCACTGGAGGTATGCAGACCCTTACATCAACACAGGCTCATTTACTTCAAGATCCCTGGTGTGCTTTCTCGGTGACTAAACTATTTGCAACAGGCAGCCTCGAATGTGAGCATAGTCCCCGTTAGCATTACCAACATCTGGAATTTTACTACAGGCTTTGAGCTCCTACAGGAAATAAATGCATTCAGAGTTATTAAACCACTAAGAACAGTGGGCTTAAATGAATCTTTGGAAAGATACACAGCTCCCAAGGTTTTCCTTACTGTAACTTTGAAATGTTTTGTAGCTATTTCCATTTCCTTATAATGGCTCTACTAAAAGGACAACATAGGAACATACTGAATTGCCACACCGGATCAGACCAGTGGGTTCATCTCATCCAGGATTCGGTCTCCAACACTTGGTACTTCAAAGGGTTCAGATAATCTTGCAGTAGGCAATTATGGAATAGTCTGCCCATTAGGAAGTTACTTCTTGACTCCCTGTAAAAGCATGGTACCCACTCCTTGCAAACACACACATCTTTGGTCAGGTGTGTGTGCCTTCAATCACTCAGTTTGTGGAATCGGGTGGCATCCACCTCTTGCAAGTACCTCCTCCCACTTGGTCAATAGTTTCTTCGGTGGGTTTTCAGTCACTGAGCCTTCTGGCTGAGTCTCATGCACTGTCTGTGGATGGAACAGAACAACCCCCTCCTGGAGTATACGGTCTTTACCAGCTCCTGGCTCTGGTATGGGGCCATATCCACAGAGCTTCCTCCCTAGAGACACTATCTTGGTAGACCTTTCTGGGCTGAGTCTTCACTCAGTCCCAGTACTCAGTCCTTCTTAGCACCCCTGGTCCCTGCCCGCACTGAGCTGTCCGTGGTCCTGCGGCTGTTTCAGTCAGCCAGGACTCAGCTCCTCAGAGTGTTTTTGTCTTTTATAATTTTTTGATGCGAGTTCATTCAAGAGCAAAGCTTTTGTCTGGTTTCACCCACGTAGTTGTTGTTGCAGCATCAAATATTTGAAGCAGTTCCAGAACAAAGCCCTCTCTGTCAATATCATACTTTAATCCACTATGATGCCCACAGAAAACTAAATCACAACTTTATAATGCACAAGGTATTGGGTCATAGGCTCTTTTGGATCTGATACTCTGCCAGTGGAAGGGTCACAAACATAACTGAAATCAGAAACAAGCTTAAGCCACAAAGATTGAAACTGGATCTGGTTCCAAACTTCCTTGAAGCAAATGTGTACAAATGCTGAGTGTGGAGTCAGGCCTGTCTAACTGAAATCAATCAAGTTTTCCCCCCCGCCAATATCAGTACTATGAATTAACATGACACTATAATTGTCACATTAAAATATGTACATTGTTGGATAAACATATTTTCATAGAGCATTGCTCAGAAAACAAATAAATGTAGTACCTAGCCATCAGATGTTTTAAACTACCAGTGACATTAGTAAGCTATAAGGAAGGAGTTTCCAGATTGAGGGCTATATAGAGAAAGACACCAACATTCCCAGGGTTGAACTGATGCTATACACCCTGTATAAATAGCAGCAGAGCAACTGCAGAATGTATGGTGTTGTAGACGAAGAGCGATGTGTGGGAAGTCCATTAAAATAACACACAGAAAGCCCCAAAACCAGTGTGGATGGAAACTATTCCATGTTTTCCTTGCTTCCTCTTAAATTGGCAGTTGCTTAGTGCTGGCTGAAATGAATTAGTGAAGCCCTAGCTGGAGCCAGCCATGGTATTGTGCATTTCTCCCATACAACTCTGCCAACTCACCTCAGTTCTGAACTTCGGTACCCCTATGAGTTCATCCCTGGACCTTTTCTGTACAGAGACTGCCAATCATGATGGACCGTGCCAAGATGTCTGTATTTTATACTGCAGACAAATATCTACTAAAGACTAGCTCATTACCACCACCGCTTGCTGAATTAACCTACTGCA
Organism: Sternotherus odoratus; assembly: GCA_032164245.1. NCBI lineage: Eukaryota > Metazoa > Chordata > Testudines > Kinosternidae > Sternotherus > Sternotherus odoratus. The sequence continues at coordinate 80,118,707 of JAVMKO010000008.1, read as the reverse complement.
CCACGTATCCATCGTGGAGCAAAATGAGCAACATCTGATATACTGCACAACTGGAAGCCAACACAGCATACCCCAATACAAGTCAATTGTGAGAAGATTGGGTTAAAATCCTAGGACGGGAAACCTTTTTGTTACCAATGGATGGTCCCTGCTGGAAGAGCTCCAAATAGCAGTGCAGCATTCCGGCCAGGATGTTGCAAAGGCATGGATAAGTAATTCAACATCCATTTAGGAGAGGTGATAATGCAGCACTACACTGTTCTGAGATAATCAAATATCAGCACAGTGGCCAGGCTGTCGTGATCATTAAAATACAGTCTCAATTTCATGAGCACTCCCAGGTTTTTCATCCCTTGAGGCAGAAATAATATTGATCACTTGGAAGAATTAATATTTTGCATGTACAATGCTCTTTCACTCAATATTGACTAAATAGTGCCTATAGAGCGTAATATGCAATTCCTAAGGATTTCATCTGTGTCCTCAATAATGTAGGATATAGTTTGGTCCTACTTCACTATATTCACTACTTTACTTTGTTATTTTACCCAAGTTCACTACTAGCAGGTTCCAGTATATATATATACATACATATATATACATACATATATATACATACATACATACATACACACACACACACACACTGGAACCTGCTAGTAGTTAACTTGGGTAAAATAACAAAGTAAAGTAGTGAATATCGTGAAGTAGAATTAAAGGGACAGTTGTTTCATTGCTTTAGAATCAAACTGTAAGTTTGATGAGGCTGGACTTCACTTAAAGTAAAACTGACTGTTGAAACAAATATTCTCCATACAAGTTTTGAACTTTTCTCAGAAATCATTTTATCTACCCTGAAGTGGAATTTATCAGAACAATAGAACAAGATATGACATTAAAGATGTCAGTTTAAAGTCTCAGACAATTCTGTTACACTGTATCTAATCTGATTTTCAAAAACCCTTCAAGTATGGATATTACAGCAAGGCAAAAATTCAGCCAATTTTTCCAGTAAGAAATGCAGATTTGGCAACCCCCAAGCCTTTCAGAAATTAATTTTCATTTTTCTGGGTTTTTTGACTGAAAATCATCCATAGAACTCCCACCTGTAGCAAAAAATCTAAATTCTTCATTTTGACATTTTGACCAAAAAATGTTTTTATTTCTTAGTTCAAAAATGCCTTCAATTTTATTTTAAAAATTTAAAAATGTGAAAACAAATGTTCAAAATCAAAGCAAAATGTTCTGTTTCAAGTAGAATAAAACATTTCATTTGACCCAGAACAAAGTTTGATTTTTTCAATTCACTGACAATTTAAAAAATTGTTTTTAATTGTTTCTGGTTTGATGAATTTGGGGGTGGGGTTTGCACTCCAGAGAACAAAAAAATCCTCTCTTTGACCAGCTGTAATGGAGTGAATAAATGATATTTATGCTATATTTGTGTAGTATCATTAAAATGCTAGGATTAATGCAGAAATATATGATACTGCAGATTAAAATAAATGTTCTGCTGTAAGTTTCATGTTTTCTTTTGATCATGATATTCTGTAAATTGAATTATCCACAGAGGGGCTCTGGATCATTGGCTGGGGCCTGTGTGAGCTACCATTATAAAAATAACACCACCATCACAGTGACGCTTTTATTCCAGAGCACACACAGAAATGCAGCTGTCAAGGATAATAAATTACTAACAATGGGCAAAGTATATGAACATGGCCCTGAAGAGCAAGTCCACATCAAATAACTTGTTTCTTTAGATGCTTAATAAGGACAATGATGTAATCACTGAGACAAAACAGTAGCAGCAAAGTCTACTCTTCTGAACCTTTCTCTCTCTCTCTTACATACACACACGAAGAGGACAGTCTCACTGTTATGAGAAGACTGACAGAATCTCCACACTTCTTGAGGCCACCAAATGAAATTAATGAGCAGCAGGTTTAGAACAAATAAAAGGAAGAAGTTCTTCACACTGCACACAGTCAACCTGTGGAACTCCTTGCCTGAGGAGATTGTGAAGTCTAGGAATATAACAGGGCTTAAAAGAGAACTGGATAAATTAGCAAGGATGGGTAAGGAATGGTGTCCCTAGTCTCTATTTGTCAGAGGTGGGTGATGGATGGCAGGATTGAGATCACTGCTCATTACCTGTTATGTTCACTCACTCTGGAGCACCTGGTATTAGCCACTGTTGGTAGACAGAATGCTGGGCTGGATGGACCTTTGTTCTGACTGAGTATGGCCATTCTTATGTTCTTATGTAGAATTACTGGACTATTCAGTGTTGTCACAAGACTGAATTCCAGTAAGATTAGCCAATGAGTGAGCAAACTTGACCGGCTCAATTTCCATAGCAGAGAAATGAAGATGATAAAAACAATGAAAAAAGACAGCTGCCCCCGTCACAAGTGATAACTCCTTCAGTATAGAGATTTCTTCTTCTTCTAAGCACTAAATAATGACTTGCAGTCAGGGAGGAACTCGCTATCCAGGGGAAATAAGGCAAAAAGGTAAAAGGCATTTCTAAATAAATTAAGAAGCCAGAGCTACTCAGCCAACCTTATTAAAAAAGAATCATTCACCTCATGAGGACCATCACTTGGGGACCACAGAGATAGCCCAGAAACAGTTGTACTAATTCTAAGTAGAACTTCAATACATTATTGAAAAATGGGAGGGACAGTTAATGTCTTGCTATTTTGCTTATAGATATTGAAGGGTAAAAGTTACTCTTGGCGCCAAGACATACAGGCACGTAAATTTTCCACTCATGACATATTCAACAATAGCTGCTCTAAACTACATCATCATTAGGCAGTGTTCACAAACAGTGGCTCATAGGAAAGGTAATGAGTGCTAAATTAAATCTAACAATGCATTATCAAACAGCAATTCCTTTAAACCGTTTCCATTATACACAAACCCCAATGCCTGAGCCAGCAGAATAAGGTCAAAGGAATAGTCCAAGTTGGCAAAGCAGGGTCTGAGAATTACTAATATTACACAAGGCAACTCTGAAATTATTGGGAGTTGCTGATAGAATGACAAAGTGCCATCTAGACCAAAGGTGACCACAAAGCCAACAAATCCAACTTGAACAATACCAGCAGCAAGGGCAGAGGAGCAGGGAAATAGAGCGAGAGAAATAGAGAATCTAAATCAACAGAGGCTTTGCAAAAAAGGGTTGAATGAGTAATTCACCAAGTGAAAAAAAAGAGTGTACTAAATAAAGGAATAAAATGTTACAGCAAACATATCCCTACCTCAAATATGTATGCTGGAATCACAGAAAGCCAACAGTGAGTCACTTCACAGCCACTTGGGAAAGAAAATTGATACACAAAACCTTGTGTGTGCTTATGGATGCCTATAAATAAGCACTCCTGAAAAAGGTGTAAAAGCAATGCACAAAAACAGATGAAGCAAGGTTTAAAGTGGAAGGAAGTTGGTTTTTCAGAAAAATGCACTATGACAAGCTTCAGATAGCATATTGCAGTGGTGTCCAGTTGCTCTCCTAAGAACTTCTGATGCTTTGCTTGCATCAAATACCTGACCTTCCACAAGGTGGCAGTTTTTGGTGGATAGCACTTAATATTTTAATGGACAACGACTGATGTCATTTTGATTCACATAAGAGGACTGGTGCTTGCATAAAGGTCAATAATAATGCTCTACTGTAAACAAAGAGAAAAGGGATTAGGACAGCTCACTGAAGTGTTATCTCAGCTGCTTGAGTAAAGATCTGTTAAACTTTACTATTATTTCCTGCTGGTCATTTGAGGAAACCTACCATAGCAGTTAAAAACTTAAATCTGTGTCTTAGCTCTTAGTAAGAGACTACCCCGCCTTTCCACAGCTCCCACGCCACCGCAGAGCCCATAACTTCGTCTTCGCAAATCCTCAGCAGAGCAACAGAAAAATCAAAAATACAACGTATTGAAGCAGGTCCAGAAACCCCCAGATGGCAAGTGATTGCAACAGTCATAAGAAAGAAATAACACAGCTCCATAAAAATAAAGCTTACACAGCTATTACTAAACCCACCCAATAAAACCCTTTCAAACTAAGAAAAACCTACTCAGCAGTGAGCAAATGGAAATGAAAACCCTCCAGAAACTCACAGCATGGACCAATGTTCATGTACAGTATAGTCTTACCCTGATGCATGTTTACAAAGGGCACAAAGCAATCTGAACTCTGACTATTCTGACTTTCTGGGGTTTCAGTGAGAAGTATGAGCGATCCATTAATACAGGGCTTGGAGTGGTGTTTTATACCACTATGCAGACAGAATAAACATTGGGAAATACATGAACTTCCTTAAACATGGTCCAGATGATAAACCATTACACATTAAGCCAAACCCTATGGCCTGGGCAGGTCCCTTACCCATCTTATAGCATACCTCTGTGCTGGCCTGTTTCTGATACCAAAGAGACACAAAAGGAGCATCCTCTAAGAAGAGAAGGGGCTGTGTGTGTCTGGGGGCTTGCAGACGGAGCTCCACAAACTGTTAATTAGTGAGTAGCATTGTAGGGACTAATGAAGGGCATAGGCTACTCCTTACCTGGCTTCCCCTCCTACCGTCTCTCAGATCTTTGGGATGGTGGGCAGCCTTTCCTAATGAGCTATGCATTGCCAAAGAGGAAAGGAGGCCGCTGAGCCGAGTGACTCTTTCTGGCTGTAAATCCCCCACTGGCAGTGTTCCTTGCTCCATGCAGGGATGCCAAGAGAAGCATCATCTTTCCCCAGTGTAACTCCCTTCCACCACCTCCACTGCTATATCATGGTCTTCTTCACTAAAGAGAAAGAGAGATGCGGATCTCCTTCCTCAGGATATAACTAGTGTTTCCCAGGCATGAAGCCCTGGACCAGCCACAAAATGGTAGCAGGACTCTGTACGCATTGAACGTCAACCCAACACGAAGGCCGAGGATTGGAAGACCATGGTTTCAGAACAGAGTTGAGGCCCATAAGCCGGGCTGTGTGGTGGGAGCTTTGTACTGCGCTTGCTGTATGATTTCTGTTTATCAACACACAGATCTCCACTCTCTGGGGATGTCACCCTTACCATCACTCTCTATTCCCTTTAAAGCAAAAAGAAATGAAGTTGTATAAGAAACATTAGAAGAAGAAAAAAGATAAAGATTGTGAAGAGTAAATTAGAGCCTGAAGCAAAATATAAAGGTTGAAACAGGCTCTTACTTTACTCAGTATTAACAGGAAAGCACCCATGAATGTGGTAAAAACATTATATTTAATGCCCGCCATCAATCTGTCCTGGCAGGTGCATTATTTCTAGTTCCAGGGTTCATGGTAATTAATTCTGGTTCTCATTTCCCTGTGTTTGCTGTACCCAACTGCCCCTTTTCTTAACGCAAAAGGTTTGTATTTGAACAGTCCATCCTGAAATGCGAATGTTTCATTCTCCATTCATTTCAATCAAAAGGCATAAGATCTTTATGGTATTGCAGGATGGATTGCTTAAAACAAATGCTGACTTCTCTAATCTGGCCAGGGAAAGACAATGTCCCCTTTTCAGTGTGTTTGCCATAAGCCTGGACAAAAGGAGAAGACAGCAAAGCAGATTTCTTAAAGAAAAAACAATTCTCAGAAGCTGTTTTTTCCTAACTGCATGGACAGCACCTTGCACACATTGTGGGCAATACAAATAAATACGTGAAAGTAATTACCATCCATATGCAGGGAACAATATTTTGAGTCGTGGTTCCTCCCACAAAATCAAAATCAGATACATTTCAATTATTTTATTAATGGGATTTTTAATTTTAAAATGTTTTTAAAATACATATTTATTGCATTGCTGTCATATTTTCTAAATTCTTCAAGAAGCAGTTATAGCATGTTCACAAATCCATGGTTGCGTATGTAGGCTAAGTTCCCTGGTTAAATGAAACACATTTGACATTAGGAAAAATCCTCAGGATCTTATGCTCCAAAACACATACCTCTAGCATTGGTGCAAACGGAGAATCCCAGTGATTAGATACACTAACACTAAGGCTTTTACCCTGTATGAACTAACCATTGGAGGGCAACAACAACATACACTTGTGAAAGTCTGACATTCCTGCAGAGGATGCAAGAACCATTAGCCTTTGTGGGTCTATTCACCTTGCCGGAGCTTTGGTTAAGTGGTAGAGTAGAGAATGAAATATGCAATTTAGGATGCGATTCTGCAACATTTATTCACATGTAGTAGTATTTGGGGTTCACAAGAGTTCAAATTCAATTGTCAGGTACTTGGGTGAGCAGGAAAGAAATTCCATCTGATAAGGAAAGCAATTCTCAACACATTAGCTCATGTGTTACAATATACAGGCCTAAGTTCAGGTTCAATTTGAAAAAAAAAAAATCTTAGAGTTTTTGCACCCTCAACTCAAATCAACTTCTTATACTAGTTCTGATTGCCATCAGCTGACACACAGGAAAGGAAAGCAAAAACAGAAGATAAAGTGCTCAGTGCAAGGTGCATTCTCCCATTTCAATAACCCTCCACCTCCCCCACAAGTATACATTTAAAGTGCTTTACATATCCAACCATCACTGCACTTCTTTCCCTCAGCTCATCGGCTGGGGACTAGCTCTGTCATGCACTTCATTTTTAATGAGTTCACTATTTCCACAAGTCCAGTAACAGCACAGCTCTTATTCCTCTCTTTCCTGATTAGAAATCTATTTGTTTCTGGTGTCGTTTTCCACAGCACACTGTAGGTGTGGAGACCAACTGCCATTTAAAATGTAGATCACTGTATCTATGTCGCAAGGGGGTTGCCCATCGGATTTCATACATTTTACCTCAATGCAGATCATAAACCTAGTGAATGGGGATCACAGACTGGACAATGATGAGCACCGAATCAACCTGAATGGCACACCACGGAGCGTGCTGCAAGTTTCAAGAAGTGTGTAAATGGTCTGAATAGTTGGCGATCCCTCGGGGTCGAGGATCTCGTTCACTGGTTTTATTTTCCATGGGTCCTGTTGTAGGGGGCTTTATCTCGTTGCCGGGAGAAATGAGACTTCACACAGGTGGCTAGATGGAAAGTGGTGAGTTTATTGAGGGGAGCGGCATTCTGTGCTGGGGGCTTCCAGTCAGCACAACCGCGATACAAGATGTCTGACACACCTAGGCGATGTCTAGAGAAGAAGCCCAAAGAGGAAGCTCAACAAACAGGGGTGTGTCAGCACAGATATACTCATTTGCATCTCATACATATTCATATCTCATTTGCAAGCTGCAAGCTAATTGGTTACACGCTGTTCAGCACTTGTTGATTACGCAGTCCTGCTTCAGTTTCTCTATTTAGTTTCTTACGCATTCATTCTCACATAGACGGGGTAAACACTCATACAGCTGGGAACTTGTTCCCAAACACATACAGATAGCAGAAGCTCAAGGCTATTCCCACAGATAACACTATTACGCACTCTCCTGGAGTTGACTCAGAAGGGTAACTACGCTCTTTAGTGGTTGCTTGTCACAATTTCTTCCGGTCACTACAGGTCCTTTGCTGACTGAGGAGTCCAATCCTTGAGCCATGGGCTTATTGGCAGACACTGCAGATGGTGTTGGAAGACAAGGTTAGGCCACAATTGCTGTGAGACAGTTGTCTTTCCTTTCTTTTCTGGCGTTTTTCTGTGACCACCACCATGTCAAGGTGGCAGCCCAAAGAGAAGGAATGATCTGAATAAGCCAAACCTATAATAAGTCAACAGTTAATATATAGGACTTCTCTTTGCCCATCTCCTCCTTCCATACAAGGGTAAATCCATTCACATGAGATTTTTAGAGAAATTTGTGCTTGTACAACACGCTAGATTGAAAGATAGAAAGACCAGACCAGAGAGGTAAAGTTGTTCTCAGAAAGGGTGCACAATATGGAGACACGTACCCCACCACTTGCTGCTGTACCTCAAACTAGGATTTACAGGACCAGCTGTGGACACGAGGAAGCGGTTTAATCTTCACAGATATGGCCAAACGATGCTGAAGAAGTGCTTACCAACCCCAAACCAATGCAAATACTGAACCTAGTTTGAGTCCTCTAACTTGGCTTATCTGCCACAAAACCCTTTGTGGAGTCTCTGCTGGCTACTCTTTTCAAATCACTTGTATTTCAGAGCTTTCCTGGGGTCAGAGGTACACAGTACGTACCAGAACATCAAGAAAAAAAACAGAGTTCCATATATGAACACAGTAGCCAGTCCAGGAGATGTTGCTAGGCTTGCCACTGTGTATTTTGTCTTGAATATAAATCAGATCCAAATAGGAGCTGAACATAAACGACGGACATGCTGCTCTATCACATCATTACAACTATTCTGTCACTTTATATTACATCACCATCTCATGTTATCATCATGATACAGTAAGACAGATGGGACACTATTTCATGTCGATCATGGGAGCCGGTCCATTTTCAACATTAGGTTGTCTGTTCAAGTGAGTGAATACTGTATAAAACCGATCACTACTCCTTTTTCTCATGTTTCACTGAGATATTGTTCATTATGAATAAGCTCTTGGTGCCTTATGATGTCTTTGTTTATTCAGAAAAAGAAAATATGAAGATTTAAACAACAATCACCACCAACAGCAGGATAAAAACAAGGAAAATGGACTTTAAAAAAACCCTTTAACACTGTCCGTTAACATTCACTCTCCCTCTTTGAGTCCTACTTAGGACACAATAATGATGGTACAATCCAGTCATTTTTTATATTTTTCAGATACTATTTTCCCCACTTAGGGCTAACTGTATGGATTCAGTGTTGTCTCAATCCTTAATGCATTGCTCTGTGCCTCAAACTGAACAATAATTTAAAATGGAAGACTGTGGTAGGCTTCTTCCTTAGAAATTTTTCCCAGGCCTCTGGGAGCACTCTGATTTTGGCAGGGGTAGAGTAGAGCAAGAAATAAAGATGGGAGCCCTAACCTTTAAATCATGTTCTCCAACCACAAGATTCCCCGGAAGACTCCAATATGGGAGGCACTGGAATTCTCTGGACTCCAGACTTCATACATCTTCTTGAACATTACTATTTAGAAGCTTGAGGTGTTTTCTTGACTGTGTGGAGGAGAACTGGTTCAGAATTATCTTTACTAGTTTGTTCCACGAGCTATGAAGCCATGAGAGACCCATTACATAAGAATGCGTAAAATCGAGGTAAAGTGGATATGTAAAAGGTCTGTTCTCAGCCAATTCACTAGTGGATAGTGGTTTGACTATATCTGACACAAAACAAAATGGACTAAGGCAACGTTGAGGAGTCTCCTTTCCTTCTAGATGTGATTCTAACATTCTCCTGACTTGACTTCATTTCAAGTAAATGGAACGTGCCCTCCTGTTTACTTTGGAGTCCCCATGCATCCACATTGTTGTTGTTTCATAAATTAAATATTCTACTACCGTATTTGATTAAGTGATGTCAACCATCTGTAAACAAAACACTTTGGCTAAGTTATGCCTCAGAAGAACTCAATTAATAGGGAAAAAAACCTCTTTAAGAAGTGTATGTGGAGTAAATTGGTTAATATGTTTTTAAATAACAAAGAGACCTCCTGGCACTTTAAGCAAAGAGTTTGCAAAACCAAAATGCATTTTTTTGCATAAAGTGTACATGTTAGCATATGTGCTTTGAGTCTCTACTACTTCAGTGACAAGCGTGATCAAAGCATCTCTTTCTGAAGTGAGGATGCAAGCTTGCTACTCTGGTGACATCCCTGAGTTTAAAGTCTTTCTAGAACGCTTTTCAGACCTACCTTGGCTTTTTTGTTTGGTTAGTTTAAATGTAAATGTCACCGTTGCATTCTTATTAATAATCATCATGCTTACAATACTTGTATAGCACCATTCACTGGAGGATCACAACGTGCTTTATAGATAGTAAACCTCACAACATCCCCCGGCGGTTCTGCTCTGCAAGTACCAACATGTCTATTTTACAAATGTGTGAACTGCAGTTCATAAAGGTTACACGATTTGCCCAAGGACAGACAGTAGCGAAGCTCCTGATTCTACAAAGACCTGTGCAGAGGCCTCACTTTACATGCTGCTCATAGTCCCATTGAAGACAATGGAGCTGAAGGATCTGAGACCCCGTCCTTTTTTATCACTAATCACTTAAGCATTCTTAAAAGTTGGCACGCTGCTCACTGATGGAGCAGTTCAAGCAGCGTTAGGTGATGTCCCAGAAAATTAAGCTTTTTATTATCAATTTGATAAAATACAAATGTCTGAAATGCAGATAAGGTGAATGTAATTTCAGGATATCTGCTGTAGCATTAAAAATGGAACAGGCTTCTTTTGTAGGAGGCTCAATTATTTGATCGACATATATTTTAATACACGACAACTGTGGCACTGACATGACTGCAAATAATTAAACAAGTTTTCAGTTGGAGAAGTGCAAAATAAGAGCATCCCAAAAGGCCCAAAATAATCATTCATCTTTGTCATTAACTAAAAAGGGAGTTAACATATTTGATAAAATTTCATCTATAAAATGTGCATCGGGGCTGAGGCCAAGTTTCATCCAAAAATTTTAACGCAACAGACATTTATAAACCTATTTAAATAGGATATGTGCAGGTTTTATAAAAGGAAAAGAAAATGTCCATTTTTTATAGCAGTGCTACTTGGTACCATTACAATATATGCACATTTGCACAGTTCATAAGTATATACCTATGTTTTATAGAGTTGACAATGTACTTGTGCTGAGAAATGGATTTTTTCTATTGCGATGCTGATGGCTGACAGCTTAAACATGCAGCAAACCCTCCAACACCAAGGAGTATTATCCGGTGAAACCAGTGGTCTGAGCTTAGATTGTACTGGAAATACTTTTATATGTTTAGAAAACAGGTTGGTTGAAAAGCGTGAAAGCTTGTCTCTTTCACCAACAGATGTTGGTCCAAGAAAAGATATTACCTTGCTGCAGGGGGTGCAATTTACCACTGTGGCGCCTCCTGCTGGCAGTCCCAGGGATCATCTCTGCTCGCCAGGGCACCCTCCTCTGGTAGTGCCTCACCGCTGTCACTTTTGTTCAGGAGCTGTGCCACTCCCAGGACTGCGGCATCCTTTTCAGTGACACTGCCCTCCAGTTGTGCCACACTCTGTCTCTCCTCCTTCCGGGGGACCTGCAATCTCTGTCCAGCCACTCTCTCAATGGCAACTGCAGTCCATTGTCACAGAGCCACCTCCCAAGTAGCTCCAACATCCTCTTCTGCTTTTACCTCAAGGCCTCAGCCTGCAGGCCCTAGCAACCAGCCAAGAGCTCTCTCTAGCTCCCCCGGTCCCTGCTTGCAGCACTGCTCTGTCCCAGTTGCTGGTGCTCCTTCCTTATACTAAGAGCCTTGTCTTCTCCCCTCTAGCTGCAGTCAGCTATTGAACTTTGCTTTGCCCTTCAGCCCTTCTTATATGAGCCTGCCTGGACATGATTATCTGCTCCCCTCAGCACCTTTCCTATTGGTTGCTTTCTGAATAGACTCCTTAGGAATCTATTAACCCACACAGGCCAATATGGGGCGGACGCCCCATCACACTTACTCACCTTGTTTCTCTAATACCACACAGCTGCAATAGCACTGCATACATTTACTCCTGAGACATGTGGAATTTTCTTTCAACTTCATTTTGTGCTCTTTGAAATCATTGACCCAGCAGGAAGTAAAAGCTTCAGTTTAAAAGACAGGTACCTGCATGGATAGCTATACTACAAGAATTCTCACACCATCACAGCCATGGGCCTCAGTCCTGACCTGAAGAGATCATTTCTAGAATGAACAGGCCAGTTCATTCTCCATGTTCATGCAATCACAGGAATTATTAATAGTAGAGGGAACATATTAGGCCATTTACTTCATTCCTCTGCGAGTCTAGGATTGCTCCCCACTCTCACTTACTCTCTGCTTCTAGTTTGTCTGTCGCTCCCACCCTAGTCCCAAAGAGGTTTTCCGCTATTGCCTGCTGTTATAAGTATAAAGTAGCTTAGAATTACTGTTTACCTCTAAAGGGTTAACCTGAAAGGGAGAGGGAGGTGACGTAATTAACCTCAAAGAGGTTTTTTTTTTTGTTTTACTTTTTCCCGGTTGTTTCCCTAAACTGTTTAACTGTTTGTTTGTGCCATTCGCCTGAATGGGAAAAATCACAGCTTTGTTCTTTTATATTTTTCTATAAGTTTTTTAAAAATTAGTTCAGCTGTAAGTAAACTGTATACTTGAACTGTATCACTTAATAATTGATGTACGGTGTTCTTGCTGTTAAACTGTAGCAGAGGTAAAAATTTCAAGGGAGGGGGTTAGGAGATTAAATGATGTTAAGGTTTTTTTTTTTATTAATTTCTGTACAAGGGGTTTAGGCTTCTTTTTTTTCATTAAAATTTTTCTTTTAAAATTTTGTTTGTTTTTACTGGAGCGATTCTGGATTGGATCGGGCACGTCCCACAGCAAGTGAGGGTTTGTGGTTTTTGTTCTCAAATCTCTCCCAGGTAAAGGGAGGAGATTTGGGGGGTGTTACAATAGGGGTTCCAATTTACCCTAACCCATGGTTTTGGGGGCTTAAATTGGTGGTGGCAGCATTTTTTAAGCCAAAACATAGGGAAAGTTTATATTTTGGGGGGAAGTTTTAACCTAAGCTGGTAAAATAAGCTTGGGGGTGATTTTTTCTTTTATGCGGTCTGCGAGTGCAGGCTTGCTCCCCACTCTCACTTACTCTCTGCTTCTAGTTTGTCTGTCGCTCCCATCCTAGTCCCAAAGAGGTTTTCCGCTATTGCCTGCTAACATTTCCCTTTAATTGATCAACTTATTTCTCTTCCCCACTTCTTCAAACCTCCCCTTGTGCCATTCAATCTTCCCTCTACCTACCACTCCTCTCAGTGCTCCCTCACTTCTGTGTCTTTCCCTCTGTCCACATCCATAGAATAGAATCATAGAATATCAGAGTTGGAAGGGACCTCAGGAGATCATCTAGTCCAACCCACTGCTCAAAGCAGGACCAATCCCCAATTAAATTATCCAGCAGATTTTTTTCCCATATCCGTATATGGACCCGTAAAGGATCAAAATCACAACGCTGGGTTTAGCAGGCCAATGCTCAAGCCACTGAGCCATCTTCCTGTTCAAGTCTTTGCAATCAGTCCCAACTTGCTCTTCTTGCTGCCCTTCTTCCAAGCCCTTTGTCACACTCCATACTGATTGTAACACCTACTCTTGCTTTCACTACACATTTCATCATAACACTGACTACACTTAGTAGGAGGCAGGAGGGTACTTCCTTAGTAAGCATTCTGGACTTTGGGTAATGCAAACAGAAGAATTGAGTTCACAGAACCTTCCTAAATGTTTTCTTCCATAAGTACTTTTCACACCCAGGAACACAGTTTAAGATCCCTAATTTATACTAAGTCTCAAAATGCAACATAATGGAACAAGAACTGTGCCTCAAATCAGATTTGTCTTTTGTCCAGATTTATAAGACAACGAAGAACACAGCCAACTTCAGAATACAATTGCTATTTCTTATCGGTTTATTCATCTAAAATTAAACTAAACAAAAGCCAAAGTCAAGGAGCATTTTAAAGTGGGATGCTTTCTGATGATTTTTCCCCAGTGCGGATATATTTTTAATGATATTTTTCCCTTGCTAAACTGCCATCTTAAAACCAATTTAATATAAATAGAAGAATGATCAAAGATCAGACTCTGCCTAGCATCTACTTATGTGCTGTTTCTGATATGGGTCAGCCCATGAGCATATTAACAGTATATCAGGTAGTCTGAACAGTAGAACTGATTAGTCAGCCAGTTTAATAGGATAAGTATATGGAAACTCCTCTGACTACGTTAGACTGTTTCTCATACTGAATATGTTAGAATATCTTATTTGAGAATACTGTCCTGCAAGGATATGGTGGGATATTTACAGTCTAGTGTTAGGAGTCTGTGGCATTTTTAGGGAGCTGTATTCTTCAAAGCAGATGTTAAAAATGCTTTCAACATTAAAAAATAAATCACATCATGCTTTAAAAAGGAAAAGGAGTATTCCTCTTATCCCTTCAGCTGTGGACTCAAGTTAATGCTTAATGAAAACCCAGGTTGCATGCATGATCTCAGAACTGTTTACCGAAGAATTAAAGCTAAGTAACTGTGAATCACAGGGACATCATGTTGATCTTGCTGGTTTCTGGTGATTGTATAAAGTGAATAGAGTTCAAGTGTTTTCAGGTGTCACCTGAATCCTGGAATATGGTTCTAACCTTTTTCAGCTTTCTTATTTTATGTTCAAAGTGAGACATTAACAATTCAGTACTACTTAAAGGAGTGTGGTCACAGCTCAGGACTGGAAGCCAGGAACTCCTGAACGATAGTCTGCTCTCTGACAGATATATGTAGATAAGGTGGGAAAAGTCCAGAGGCGAACCACCATAACAAGATTTAGAAAACACAACTTCTGAGGAACGGTTGAAAGATTTTGGCATGATTAGTATAGAAGACTGAAGGTGGAGATGGGGACAGGATAACAGTCTTCAAATATGTTAAATAAACATTGTTATAAAGGATGGTGATTAATTGTTCATCATCTTTACTGAAGGTAGGACAAGTACTAATCGGCTTAATCTGCGTCAAGGGAGCTTTAGGTTGGATATTAGGGAAATCTTTCCAAATATAAGGATAGTTAAGTACTAGAACAGGTTGCCTAGGGAGGTTGTGAAAGCCTTGTTTCTAGTAGTTTTTAAGGACAGGTTAGGTGAAGGTCTGTGAGAGATGGTCTAAGGACACTTAGTCCTGCCTCAGCACTTTCCCCCTCCTCCCCCCAAACATTCCTCCATGCCCTAGGATCAGCTGGCAAGAGCAGATGGGATAAATGCCCAGTTTTGCCAAAAAAAAAAAAAAATCAGGACAACCAGGACAGGGTTTAAAAAGGGAATGGACCCAGCCAAAACATGATGGATGGTCACCCTATCTCTTGAGACTGCTTCCAGCCTCCAGCCCTACAATCTATGATTCCTCTAGCCAGCCATTTCACCTTGGTGCCTCAGCTTCCTTATATACAAAATGGGAAAACTAAACAATTCTCTTACCAGCACGTTGTGAAGATTAGTTAAGGACTATCACACTGGAATGCTGTGAGGAGTTAACATTTGTAAAACTCAGAGTGGAAGTGAAATTTGCAAGTGTTAATCATCATAAACCAGTTCATCCAAGTACAAATGATTTCTATTGAAGTATGCTTAAAGAAACTTGGAAGCTAAATAATTTTTTTTTGAAAAAAGGTTGAGGGGAATCACAGCTCACGACCCTACTACTGAAACAACTTTGCACACTGCCAATACCACCACTGACTTCAATACAACTACTTACTGCACACAAAGGAAAGTCCATGTCATAGAATCATAGGGTTGGAAGGGATCTCAGGAGATCATCTAGTCCAATCCCCTGCTCAAAGTAAAGCCAATCCCCGGTTAAATCATCCCGGCCAAGGCTTTGTCAAGCCAGGCCCTAAAAACCTCTAAGGATAGAGATTCCACTACCTCCCTAGGTAACCCATTCCAATGCTTCACCACCCTCCTAGTGAAATAGCACTTCTTAATATCCAACCTAGATCTTCCCCACTGCAACTTGAGACCATTGCTTCTTGTTCTGTCTTTGTAGGATTAGGTCATTCTAACCTCTGTTATTAAACTATCTGCCACATTCCATACTGAATAATAAGGCAGACTCTGAGTTCCCACGTTCCACCAACAGACAACAATTCTCTATTGCTCTCCAACTTCCAAAACGAGCTCCACTTTTTATAAGAAATGGCAAAAACAAGGTAAAAGCTCACACTCATTCACCCACCTTTAATCATACTTGCCAATTACAGAGATGTTTTTTCTGTTGTGAGTCACTTAACTAAATAGGATAGCCATGTATTTTTATGTAACTCATCCTTCAGACTGTGTTGCATTACATTAGCTTATATGACATGACAATACAGACTCTTGGCAGGTGTTATCATGGTAGAAAACGTTAGCAGAATAACTGGTCTGCACTTGAAAAATTAAAAAAAAAGACTATTACAAAAAAATACTGTTGCTCACCGAGTAAGCTTAAATAAAGAAAGTAGGACTTGTAACACCAAGCAAAGAAAACAGCGGCAAGTCTGCAATTCTTAATTTGTGCTAACCCCTTGACTCTAGCAGGTCAGGGGTTTCTGACAGCAAATGTCAATGCAGCTAGCATTAAATTCACATACTAAATGCATTAGCATTATGCTATGCTAATGGGAGTATTCATGGTCCTGGCAAACAAGTCAAATAGTTCCTTTATTTCTATGTTTATTACTCCTAAATTGGAAGCATTTCAACATTAATCATATTTAAAAAAATGTAAAGATCCCTATTTAGTGAAAGTAAAATCACCTATCTGGATTTAATTGTATTCTCACCCTCACCCCCACCCCACACACCTCTTTTCAATTGCCGACAGAGGTATGAAAGGTGACTATAATTAGATCTTAGCAGTGGCTCATTTGTATGGAAGTTGCAAGTATGAAGATCTAATATTTTGTTTTATTATTCCTCAACTGTTTGATTTAAAATTTAAGGATTTTATTAAATAGTAAATAAAAGCTACATAATAAAGGCAGCTTAGTCCTATAGTGAATCTGAACCATATGTTCAGAGGTTTAGGAGGAAAGAGGAGCAGAAAGAGAAGGAGTGGGCATTCAGAGGGTATTAAGGTGACAATTCTTCCTGCAATACAGGAAGAGCAGGACTGTATAAGATAAAAAGTAGCTTCCCTCACTATCCACCACCACTGAAATGTACTGTGGCAGAGTGGCCTCTCGGACCCCCCTGACTCTGGTCCTTTGGGCTCTGGTGGGGCCAGAGCCGTACCAGCAACCCGCCTAGAAAGCCCCAAAGGCAGGATTTCCCTTCCTCTAAGCACTTCTTTCTGGTATGGCTTTTTCTTCCCTCTGTCTAGGAGAACTATCTCCCTTCTGGGAGAGACTCCCTGTCTTGCTGCCCCTTGCCTGCAGGAAGCCTCATTCCCTCTATCTCTCCTCCTTCCTAACTGGGGAGGAGGGTTTTAAAAAGGTCTCTGACAGCTTTTTAATTGGGCTCAGCTGTTCCTGCTTTTGGCCAGAGGCAGCCTTACTCAGCTGAACCCAGTTAGCCTGCAGTTACCTTTCTCTCCACAAACCCCTCTGGCAGTAGCCTGCCCTGGGTTTACCACAGTACACTGAACCATTCCACCACCTATAACACTCCGTGGTGCATAACTCTAGGGATGTTAGAAATACCCACACAGAAATAATATCTAAAAAGTCAAAGTGTCTGCTTATGCCAAGGCTGAACTTCAATGTGTATATGACTCAACTAGGTCAACACATACCGGTTGGCCTGCATCACTTGACTGGATTAGTTTCGGCCATTTTAGTGGTGATGTTAAATTACTGAATCTGATGTCATCAGTTAGAGGCATCATGCAGAAATACCACTCTCTCTCGTGGAGACATGCGCACAATGCATGTCGTCCTGCTCTAAGAGCAATGTCAATATACAGCACCGCTACGATTGTTAAAGTAATGGATTTTCATTTTATTAGACTACTGTTAAGGGTAATGGAGCACTTCTGAGAAATGTCATCCTGAAAAGGAATCGATTACCTTAATGGCAAAAGTAACATGAATTTCTTTGGACAATTACTGCTTGCCCCTGACCCCCAGTCCAAACCCTAGCTCTTCCTTTGGTCTCTAAGGTCTGAGACTCTCACTGGAAAATATAGGTGAATGTTTAGCCTCAATTAAAACCTATCTGTCTAGTGCACAACATTCAATGCTGGCCTGTCGTTTCAGCAAGAAGCCATACATTAACTTGTCAATTCAAAATGTAACTGCTTGGTGCACTGTATTGTCTGCAGGGATGGTTTCAGAAAGCTTGGAAGCAAACATAGGCAATATTATGAAAACCGTAAGGTTCTGTACAGTAAAGAAGCAATGCAGGTGTTCCATGGTTTTCTCCTGGTTCTTTTAACAAGGCTACAACTTACAAGCTAAATTTGATTAGATCAATTCAACAATATTTGCATTTATAAAAATAGACCAAGAGGTATGCAGCAGGAAGAGGGAATTTAGGCAAACACATCCACCCACACTAAAAAGCAAGTACAGGAAGGGTAAATAACAGGAGAGGCTCTAGCAGAACTAGTCCCACCTTCAGAGATGCAGAGTCCTCTGCAAATAACCTGCAAGCTGTAAGTAATTGTGGGTGCCCCCGCATCTGGACCCAGGAAGTGGTATGGCGCCACAGAGGTCACTTAGAGTAGACCACATCGGAGTAGACTACAACAACACTAGATAACTGTGCTAGGTAGATGTTAATTAAGATCATCCATGTTCTAAAACTGTTTGCTAAGTGGATAGGACACTGCTATTGTATGCCTGTACTAACCTGGTCAATCTGCCTGGATCCATCTTTGGCATTGCAAAATTCAGCCCCTCTGAGTCCACTGGTTGAGCTCCCACTGTTCTATCACTCCTGTGAGGCCTGACATACAGACTACAAACACACTGCTGTCATTAATTGGAAAGAGTGCCATGTGAAGCATCAGAGAAAAGCTGATGACCCACCAGTCAGTAGTATAATTACACACCACTTGTACATATATCATGCAAAAAGTAGCATGTGTGTGCTGGAAAGATGGTCCTAACATATATTTTCAGTGAACAATTGATAAAGTAGTTTGTACTAGACAAAGAAATGCTTATTTGCATGTGTCTCTAACGTAAATTGAGCATGGCGATGCCAGAGCCAGTGGGCAGTTCAGTTGCATCTGAGGTAAACACCAGTTATCAGGTTTAAGATTAGCAGCCGTGTTAGCGTGTATCCGTAAATAAGATGGGGAAGACTTTGTAGCACCTTATAGACTAACCAGTTTATTTCACCATAAGCTTTCGTGGGCTATAGCCCACTTCATTGGATGCATAGAATGGAACAGAAGTAAGATGCATTTACACACACAGAAAGAAAGAAGAAGAAAAAAGTTGTACATTAGCATACCAATTCTAAGAGGCTGTTTAATTTAGATGGACCATTATCAGTAGTAGAAAAATATACCTTTTGAAATGGATATCTGTCAGGCAGTAGATAACACCTATTGAAGGTAAATTATCAAGGGAGATGCAATCAATTAGTGTAATGAGAGAATCAGAGAGGTAGCCGTGTTAGTCTGGAACAGCAGAGGTAACAAAGAGTCCTGTGGCACCTTAAAGACTAACTATAAAGTATAGAAGCATAAGCTTTCGTGGGCTAATACCCACTTCGTCGGATGCAAGCAGTGGAAGTGTCCAGGGGCAGGTATAGAAAAGTAGGCAAGAACCAGGTAGGAGGTAACAAGGTTAGTCCAATTAGGCTGAACCAGCTTGTTATCTCAAATCAGGGAGGGTGGGTTATTCTTCTAGCAGCTAACAGCTTCTTCTCTCTCCGAGTTCACACCCCCTATTCAGCTGCTAGAAGAATAACCCACCCTCCCTGATTTGAGATAACAAGCTGGTTCAGCCTAATTGGACTAACCTTGTTACCTCCTACCTGGTTCTTGCCTACTTTTCTATACCTGCCCCAGGACACTTCCACTGCTTGCATCCGACGAAGTGGGTATTAGCCCACGAAAGCTTATGCTTCTATACTTTATAGTTAGTCTTTAAGGTGCCACAGGACTCTTTGTTACCTCTGTAATGAGAGAACCATTCACAAGTTCTGTTAAGCCCTTGGTTTATTGTATCCAATTTGAAAATTAATTCCAGTTCCTCAGTTTCTTGTTGGAGTCTGTTTTGGAAGTTTTTCTATTCCATTCTATGCATCCGATGAAATGGGCTATAGCCCATGAAAGCTTATGCTGAAATAAACTGGTTAGTCTGTAAGGTGCTACAAAGTCTTCCTTGTTTTATTTACCAGTTATCAGAAGGTTGAGGAAACAGCATAGTGTCAACACACCAGAGGACACTCCTCAGTCTTAACCGCAGGGGGTCATCTTAACTCTGGAGACAAAGACAATGAACTTTGGGGAACATAAAGAGAAGCAAAAGGCCATCTTGTTAAAATCCATTAAGGTCGGCCTCTTTATATCCCATGAACAGTGGATGCCCCAGCCAGGTGGGGCTATATTGACGGTAAATGGTCGCTATAGTGAGAAAACTGCTTTAGATAAGGATTGTAGCCTGTTACGTTTTAGCCATCAGAAAGCATAATTATATTTGCTTTATATGAAGCCATTTTCTGTTTCTATTCTGTCTCTCTCTCTCTCTCTCCTTAGTATCACTTAAAACTCTGTTCCTCATTAATCCCAATTATTAATACAATTATTCTTGTTTTATTATAAATCCATCCCCATGCTGTTATACTAACATGAGATGTGCGTCCTCAGCTGAGCCGACAGGCTGATATGGATCCTGTCCCTATGAGGACTACTGATATGGCATTTCTGTGGTCCACCAGGGGCAGGGGCAAGGAGACGCTTCTGGAAAGTTCAGGAACTGAAATACGCCACGTGTTAACCCGCAAGGCAAAGTTAGAATGGGCAGCATATTAAAGGGTTTGTTTGGCTGGCTAAGAGACAGGGAGGGGGAAAAAAGGAGAAAATTCCTCTTTTGCTAAGGCAAAAGGTGACAGAATTCTGGATGCCATGAGAAAGTGTCAGTGTTGTACTTAGATTGTAAACTGTCTGGGGCAGGGGCTGTGTTTTTAGAACTCCTTGCACAATGGGATCCCGGTCCATGCGGGGAACTCCTAGTTGCGATGCTAATGCAAATAGTATAAAGAAAATGCCAAGTTAGAACAGACATTCTAATGATGTAAGACAATCACGCACTGGCACAGTTAGAACTGAACTGAAGATGGGTCCCCTGACATTGCCACAGTTTACCACTCCCTGTCATTAATCTCTGCTCCTCACATAAAGAGTCTGGCAGTTGTACTCTGTGTATTTGCTACCAAGTGTATTAAATTTCAGAAAGAAAAAAGAATTGGTACAGTGATTTTCATTTGACTACCAATGCTATCCGTTGACATTTTAATGTAAAAGATCTTATTAAACAAGAAGGGTTCATGAAACACTTTGAAGCAGGTGAATGTGCTGTCCCACATGAATTATGTAACTCAGTGTGATAAGTTGAGCAAGCTGACAATTCACCAATAATCTGCTTCCTGTCAGATAATGAAGCGCCTTTTATTGGTCCACAGGGCATCAGTGACTGCTTCAAGAAATGTTCCAAAAGGCTTTATAAATCTCAATGCAAATGTGCAAGATAAGACCCAGACCTTTCCCCAAGAAGCAAATGTCCATCCAAAGTTGGCAGATAGTGGGAGTGAGTGGGAAGCCTTGAATAGAATCCAATGATATAATTACCTAGTAAATTCTAAGATAAAGTATCTAGGTTTGAATTTTCCTAGTTATCTTCATATTTTGTATAAGCATGTCCAACACCTAGTTTCTAATTGGTTTTTCCATGACATTTTTGATTAAGGCAGTTGTTAACATATGAAAATTCTGCCACTTGCCTTTATACTTGCAAGAAAAGCAAAAGAAGCCAATGTGTTGGAAAAATTATGCATCAATGTCTTAAAGATGACCCACAGAAGGGAAAAAAAGGAGTGGGTTTGTGCCCCCTTTTTGTTTCTTTATGTATCATAAAGAAAGTTTAAATTCTTTTTTCCTGGAAATATCCAGTTTTGCTGTAGCTATTTTGAGGCCCAGAGTTGGCGAGAGGGAGATTTCTCTGTCCTGACCTGAAGGGACAGTGATACTGAATCTATCAAAAAGATCATTTTTCCTTATTGTTCTTGGATATCTGAGTTATCTAATAGTTAACAAAAAAAGTTTTAAGCTGTCTGACTAACAAGTGCTTCCCCTCACAATGGCTCAGTTTTCTCTTTGTTCTTGTACTAATAATTTCTCTAGAAAAAAGAAAGAGTAGAAGCTACCTGCATTTCTAATGTAGACAATAAACAAGGAAAGACAGAGTTTCTTTACACATCAAAAAGGACACCGGTACTTTTTCCTTTTGCAGAGAAACTTTAAGCAGTTCTACATACCAGACCAGAAAACCATATCAGTAAAAGAAGGGGTTATTTAAAGCAGGAATCTCATCATTTGATGCTCCCAGTGAGGCACTCAGCTAATGAGTTGTTAATCCCAGACTGCCATAATATAGGTTGTTCATCTGTTTTCCATCTCTACTTGTTTAGAATTTTCCAGAATTTGACTGGCTGATGGAAACAGTCACTATAAAGCTTATCCAGAGAAAATGCTATTCAGCATTCAGCTATTCAGTTAGTTATTTTGCTTTAAAGAAGGGTTTTTGTTGGATCTACAAACCTTTCCTACCTCAGAATACCAAAAAAGAGTGGTGTGAAGAGGAGATGTGGGGATTTGAGGCTGATTCACAAAGATCTGGTCCTCTTTCTTTTCTGTTTCCACGTCACCCATGAATCCCCCACTCAATTTCACTTCAAATTAGAGGCTCAAACGCAAGCAAACAACTTTGTAAAAACCTCAGCTGAAACTCCACTCTACCTCCCAAACCCCATCCAGCCACCTTCTCCCTAACACCAGCTGTGGGGCCCACAAAATTCAAACACAACTCCCTTTAGTTTATCAGAGCCACGCATTTATCATCAACATATTCTATAGTAGCCTCTGGCAAGCCCAATTGAGATCAGGACCCCACTGTGCTAGGAGCTGTACACTTGCATGATAACAACTATTTGTAAACATAGAAAAGTTCCTCTAGTGCATAGTTGCAACATTCACACATGAGGGTTCCCAACTACATAATAATTTGAATAATACTGGTTCTGGTCTTGGGACAAGAACCTGTCAACCCTCGAAGTGATAACTGGGTATTCTTAAGTAATCAATATAATTAATATATAATCTGTACATCAAGCACACATGTAAATTCGGACTATCTTTTTCTCTCTCATTTTCATCTATAGTTTCCTGTTCCTTTGTTCAGCTTTATAAAACTGATCTTAGAAGATTAGGAGGTGAAACCTTAATCATCTAACTAAACTCCTTTGATGCAACAGCTGCTGCTTAAAAAGTAGAGCAGAGCAGGCTCTGAGCACTGCCAGCAAGGTTGGGTTTCCATATTCTTCTGGAATTTCAGAAGAAGGTTGGAAAAACCACTAGAATTCAACCAGAGCACATTCACTGCAAACAGAGAACCGGCTGTGAAATACTTAAGCAGATCATTGTTGGCCTTGGAAAATCGGAACATACACTTTCAATTTCTCTGAGAAGATCTAAATTGAACATTTACTGTGCACCTTTCCTTGTGAAGTAACTCCTGAGGGTTTCTAATTGATTAATGAACCAATGTCGGCTTTTCTTCGAAAAGAGGACAGATCACTTACCTACCTGAAAAGTTAAGATGAAAAATAAGAAATCCCTATCTATACCATTTAAGCATACAATTCTCTCTTCCTGTTCCTACCTCTCTGTGTGTGTCCCTTTATACTGTACTTTTGCAAGTTAACAGTTGCAGATTAGCAAAAAGAGTAGCACATTATGATATCAAATCATTGTCTTTGTTCCTCCTTCCCCTCCCCCATGTTTTAATGCCCCACATTCTATTCTTGGAACATGATTTTCCCAGAGCTATTAATAATATTCTTTGAACTGTCCATTTCTGGCCTGGAAAGAAAGGCAATTTGAGGAAAATTCCAGTTTTTCCTAATGTTTAGTGGGAGAAAGCTGAACCGGGAAGGAAAGATGTGTTCATTCTATGCTACAAATAACATTCTGCATTAAATGAGTAACCAAAAATAAAGCTCCCTGAGGTACATTTTCTAGCTCAGACAAGAGAACAGCTTTAGCATATAAACACAGAGCGTAGATTGAAATATTTCTCTGTGTGAAAATAACCAAGGCTATAATTAGCCCGCTTCTTGGGGTGGATTATATTTTTCTAAATAGTTCAACTTTCAGCTGTTCCCATTGACAATACTGGTGCAGGATGGGATTTGTACAAAAGTAGCACAGGGTACAATCAGCCATAAAAAAAAATAACTGGAAGAAATGATAAATACCTGCCTTGAACCTACAAATGTAAGCTTGTCATGGTAAAAGCTGAATATTTCAATTAACTCATCCTATTTTGTATCAAACGATGCAAAATGTCCACAACCAGTATAAGGGGAAGGATGACCCAATAGGACTCAGGTCTCCCATGTCCAATTCCCTGCTCTGCCATGGATTTACTATGTGATATTGGGCGAGTCACCAGGGCCCAGATTTTTAAAGCTTCCTGGTACTCGGTGTTGCAACGCCTGACTGATTTAAAACCTCATTGACTGCTCATGAGATTTTGGTTCCGAAGTGCCTAAATCCCTTTTGAAATGACATTTAGTCTCCCAATCAACTAAGCAGTGCAATGCTGAGCATCACAATCCACAATACAGTTGAAACTCTGGGCCTTAGCCTCCTTTGTGCTTCATTTCCCCTTTTGTAAAATGGGGGCTGTGAGGATAACTACATTAAAAAAGACTGAAGCACTCTGAGATTTACTGATAAAAGCACCATACAAGAAATAAGCATTATCCAGAATAGCATGCAAGCTACATATTGTGCATGTGCTGTGATACATGAGGGAGGTACAGCCTGTATTTTTAACCTTGACTAGATGTCCTTGCTCTTATATGTTAAAATATTTAAATGGAGTGGTCTTATAAATAGATTTGGAGGGTTCATACATCAATAATTTTTAGAATTCCTATTCCTATAGGGTCTACAAACAAAGATCTTGAAACAATGCTACTATATTTCACCAACAAAGCTTTATTAAAATGAACTTACATACCTTGCCGGAGGGAGTGCAAGAAGAAAACGATTGCTGGCACAAAATGGCCGCCTTGTTTTTCCATAGGAAAATTCCAGTAGTGAATGAAGTCAAGCCTGGGGCAGAACACCCAGGCCATGGTAGTACAATGTACAGCTGCTATCTTGTTCTCTAGAATTCCAGCTTTTGTCTTCAACAAAGACCACCTCAAATATGTCAGCCAAGTGTAACCAATGTAGACATGTCTACATGTGCCTCCAGAGAGCCTGGAACAGCTCTGAGAAGTGTAAATCCCCAATTCATCTCAGTCAGATGCTAGTCCAGATGCCCACCGATCGTAATTTCAATGTCCCCATTGTTAATGATTTCATTCTTCATGTAAAAAGAGGAAGGGGACTGGCACATCTGGCAATTTACTGTGAGCGATGTCGGACACTAAAATTAGACATGCTTGGGAGATACCATCACCTTTTAAAATCTCCAGTCAAGAAGGAGCCAGGCCCCCAAAGCCTAGCAGAACCTATGGGCACATTCAAGCCACCGAACTCAAGGAGTCCAGTGGATCTCAAACATGCATATGCTACACTGAGAAGATTCTCATTTTGGTGCCTTACATAGGAAAAGCCTATTTTGTGTGCCAAGGCTTGGAAACTTATCTCCCTCTCCCCTCATCTGACCCCTGGGTGACGTGATCCCACATAATCATGTGGTTAAATTAATTTTTTTAGGATTTTGACCAATATCCTGAGTGCTTTGGCACCTTTCTGAATGACTGGCACTATACGAAGATAGATTATTACTTGTGCATGAGTGGTGAAAATGGGTGGCTATCCAATCCACCAGGGTATTAAAAAAGAAAACCCTTTAATCTAACCAAGTTACCTATCAAGCGAAACAGACTCTGTTTGCCTAAGATTCAAAGAAAATAGAAGGACATTAAACACTGTAAAATGGAATGCACAATTAGGTTGTGGAACTCATTTCCACAATATATAATTGAAGCCAAGAGCTTAGTGGGATTTAAAAAAAGATTCAGACATGTATATGGCTAATGAAGACATCCATAGTTGCTAGGTTAATACATACAGGATATAAATCCCAATGCACCAGAACATAAGACATCTGTAATTGAAAGAGTCCAGAAGAAACTTCCCCTATGGGCAAATTATTTCATCCTTGTGCACCCTTCTCTGAAAAACTTGGAGTGGTCTTCTGTCACAGACAGGATTCCAGGCTCGGTCTAGCTCTGGTCTGATCCAGTATTGGCATGTTTGGGTTCACGGATCATTCTTTAGGGCTTAAAAACCACCTCATAAAAATGCTTAGTTTTCTTTGTAGCATCTTTTCCACTTAAAAAATACCTGTCTCATATCAAATGAAATCCTCTGCGTTCAGCATTAAAATAAATCAGAAACTGGAATCAGTAAATTCACCTAACATACGTGCAGCCTATTCATTCAACAAGCCCCCTGAGCAGAAATAATGCCTGTGTCTAATTTAGATATGGCTCAGAGGCATGGTATTCAAATAAGTATTTTTTATTTTAATTCAGACATGGTGCGCATCCTTTGCTAAGATTCTCCTTTTGCAACATGTCAGCAGGAGACAATGTATTCAGCTCCATAATTATGTACTTCGGTACAATCACATAGCATTAGATACAAAATCACCGCACTGCCGGAAAAAAAAAAAGCCTGAAATGCTAATTAGTTCCCAAATTAACATTGATTTGATTTAATGTTGTATAACGATTTACAGCTGATATGTAGGAGAGAACTTCACATGCTCAAAGAGTTGTGTTTTAAACATCATGTAGCCTACACAGGGTGCTCGCTATGTTCATATATGAAGAGGTATAACTTGCTCAAAATAAATTAAGCATGAAGACTCAATTGCTGTGTCATTCAGCAAAACAAAGCCCTTTGGGACTATGACTACCAAATGAAAGTAGAGCATAATAATCAACTTTTTTTGTGTGCTGCATCACGTGGTGAACAAATAAAGGGATCCAATTCCAAACCACACGCCCTTTCCTGTCATTGACACTGCAACTGAAAAGTGGAAATCAAAACAAGTGTGCATTCTAATAATACTTCTGTAGAGCACTCCATCCAAGAATCTAAAAGTGCTTTAAATAGCAATGAATTTGGCCTCATAATACATGTAAGGAAGTATGGAAATAAAATTATTCCCCTTTTATAAATACGGGGTGAAATCCTGGCCCTACTTAGTCAATGGGGGTTTTGGACATTAAGACAGAGAGGCATTAACAGAATGTTAAGGGGAGCCATTTGTACCTGCAGCAGGGAATATGTGGACTAACACTGGATACTCCAGAATTCGGGGGAATTTTCGGAGCAGGGATTAGGCAGGGAAGGAGTTCTGAAAATTCCATGCCTGATCTAGGTGTTCCGAGTCAAGGTGAGTGCTCAGTCATTAAGATATTCAAAAGACAATTGTCACAGTAGCTAATAGTTCTTAGCAACTCATGTGTCCAGCTAATAATAAATGCAAAAAAACCATGTCCTTCCTATGCGCTGCACTCCCAAGCACTGAGGAGGAAGACGAGCCGGCTCCACAAGGTGACCATTACTTACCAGGAGGCTAACATACACAGCATCAGTAATGCTAATTCTGCTGGGATGGCTAAGAGCCATCTCTTATATTATGACTGCTTCAGCTAGCCAAAGGAGGAATATTTCAAAAAAGGAATGTACTCCAGATAAAGGAGCAATTGCAGCTCACCCTGTCCCAGCAATAATACCATGTCAGAAACCATCCATTACCTGTTTCAAAATGATGAGCACTGGTACTAGCTGAGCCAGGGGACAGTTATGGTAAATTGTGATATGCTGGGTACTTAACCATTGGAATGGGTTCCCTAGAGATATGGATGGGCTCTTCGTCACTTGAAGCCTTTACCTCAAGATAGGATGTCTTTCTAAAATGAGGCTTTAGCTCGGCCAGAGGTTATAGCTTGATATGGGAATCTCTGGGTGGAATTCTTTGGCCTGGGTTATTCAGGCAGTCACACTAGATGGTCAGAATGGTCCCTTCTGGTCTTAAACAACAAATAAATACATACCAGTATGATCTACTAATGGGCCATAGCATAGGAGAATAGTTAGGCTATTCCCTCTCAACTGGGCAAATACTGAGGTTGTCCGTAGACATGAGCTTTACCCAGGATCTGCTACACCAGAGTAAGGGATTTCCGGATCAGACCCACTATTTTTATATATGTAATGAAATGAAACTCTTGGAAAAAATCTGTATCCCCCCCCCCCCCCCCCACACACACACACACCCCTCTAAATTATTGTTTATGTCATCATGTTTCAAAACCTGGTTTGAAAATTTGCTTTCTGATTCCTTTATGATAATTTGGCATTTATTAACAAAACATATACTGATATAAAACTCTATTCAGGTCAACACAGCAAGTGTTCAAATGATGGAAACAGAATGTAATGATAAATTGATATTTAGTGGTGTGAAAAACTAGATGCAAAATAAGGCTGGCATTTCTGCTATTCATAGTTTAGGATTAATTTTATTAAACAATTTTGCAGCTTTCTGGTTCACTGAGTACATGTTTGCTGATATCTGCCCAAGAAGAGAAGTGTACTGTATCTGGCTAACTTAACCAATATGTTTGCTGCACTGTCAGCATTCAAGCAGCACTTGACCTGTGATACACTTATTTTATTATAAGTTCCGTCTTTTAAATATATCTGTTCGGTCCAATCTCATCAGGGTTGTTTGGCTCAGTGAGCCATTCAGTTCACATACAGCATATTGTGCTTAATATAATTGTTAAATGTTATAAATTAATATCTGGATAAGAACCACAAAAGCTAAAGGAATAGAGGGAGAGAGGGGACATTATTAAAAAGGGTGACAGTTCAGTCTTCAGAACTGTCACTAGCAATTTGAATTGCGGAATTCTGGACCATTTTTAGAATGGGCATGGAGACTTAACTTTTTTCAATTGTTTTTCCCACAGCACTCAGTTTATTTCACTTTGTAGTATTACTTTATCCCTGGACTTTGGTTTAATAAACTGAGATTAACTCTAAGTGACTTGGGCTAATATTCACCCCAAGGAGAAATTCATTCCTCTGCACAGGATAAGATCAAGAAATACAAGCCCTCAGAAGTGGGACTTAAGTGGTGTGTAGGCCCGGGCTACCCATCTGCACGGAACCTCTTCACCCTTTCATGCAGCAGGCCCACAGAAGTCCCTATGCACTATTTATAGCTTATATGCATTGAGCCTGTAGCAGGCTCTCTGCACTAGGATGACGGTCACCCTTAGGCCTGGTCTACACCAGGACGGGGGGAGAATCGATCTATGATACGCAACTTCAGTTACGAGAATAACATAGCTGAAGTGGACGTACTTAGATCCACTTACCGTGGCATCTTTACTGCGGTGATTTGACTGCTGCCGGCCGCTCCCCCGTCAACTCTGCCTGCACCTCTCACAGCGGTGGAGTAAAGGAGTTGACGGGAGAGCACTCAGGGGTCAATTTATTGCGTCTAGACTAGACTTGGTCCAATGTGTGTACCTAGATATATTTCCCGCAGGACAATACAGTAAACTCACGATTATCCAGGATTGGATTAACCAGGATGTGGATTAACCAGGATGACAAAAAAAATATATGCACAACTCGCAGGGCTGGCTCTGGCTTTGTTGCCGCCCCAAGCACACACAAAAAACCCCACCAGGGCTCAGGGCAGCCAGTGAACCACCACCCCCTCCCACCGGCACAGGGTTGCTGGTGAACCAACCCCCACTCCCCATATTTCCTATGGATGGTGATTATCCAGGATTTTATTAACCAGAATTATTTTTTCCCTATCATCCTGGATAATCGAGAGTCTACTGTATACTTGTAAGAATGGTTGCCCAATGGGGAATAACCCTTCTGATAAAACTGCGCATGTTTACAGTATTATAAACATAGGTAATGACCCCATCTCCTGTCCCTAGCATGGGTGGTCACCAGGGTTTGACCCACCACAGCACAGACCTCTACCACTTGAGATAAAGGAGTAATGTTAACTACCAACGGCACTAGGGAGTCATCCTCTAAGGGGGTGTCTATACTATGATGAGACACCCATGGCGGCCCCATGTCAGCTGACTCAGGCTCGCAGGGCTTGGGCACGGGGCAGTTTAATTGCAGTGTATGTGTCAGGCTTAGGTTACAGCCTGAGCTCTGGGACCTTCCCACCTTTCAGGGGGCTAGAGCCCAGGCTCCAGGCGAGCACAACTGTCTACATCACAGTTAAACAGCCCCGGAGCGCGAGCCCGAGTCAGCTGGCATGGGCCATTGGTGGGTGTCTAATCACAGTGTAGACATATCCTAGTAGGCCATCCGTTAAAGGGAGTGGGAGGGGGCGGACATGACACTTTGAACTGCCCATGCAGCTCCAACTAAAGAGAACGGGGGCTGCACGTCCACATCCCAAGAGCAGAATTTAGCCCTTGGAGAGTCAGCCCCTGGGAGCAGCAGGGACTTGTGCCCATCTGTGTGTTCTGGACTGCAGCGAAAGCGCAGCTGTAGTTCAAGACAGACTAGAAATCACTGTATGTTTCTTGTCTGTCAGAGAATTAACCGAACCCAATCTCCTCAGACAAGCTTTCCTCCAGTGCCCGTTATAGGCAGGCAAACGGGAGGAGTAAACGGACATGGTGTGCTTGGCCCTTGAATCTTTCAGAGAAGACAGGGAAAGCCTTTAAACTCTGGAGAACCTGGTTTGCAGTTAGCTTGTGATCCCAGAATAAGTGCAATACATTTAGCTAGGTCCTTTGAATGACTGGTGGATGGTAATCTGCATTAGTGCACACTGCTAAGGAGAAACAGCAGCCGCCCACTGTTGGGCTAACAGGGAGACTGAGCAGCCTTAAATCCTGCAGGAGGGGTTCTACTCACATCAGAGATTTCAATCGTGGGACACACAGCATGAAAGAACTTGTATTTCCAGTGTCTTGACTCTCATCTGAGGAGACAGGATTGTAATTCCCAGTGGCGCTACTCCCTTAGCTTTCGCAAGCGCATTGGCCATTTTGTCATTAGATGATAAACACAGAATTAAATAGACAGAAGACTCTAAAGCCTTTTTTCTCAGAGAACCCAGCTGGTTCAGTCTTCAGTGCACCCAAGTGGGAGTCTAGTTAGGGGGCCCTTAGACAAAATACTTCTTGAACTGAAGAATTAAGATCGGAGGCATTTTTAAAGGTCAGTCACCCTTGGTTTTCCCCACAATCTCGCCCCTTTTGAAAAAACAAGAGAGTCGGGGTCTGCAATTGTTCAAAATGTCTCTTCTTTTTAAAAAATGAAAATCTGGGGGGCAAGCTTAGTATCCCCTGTGATAACATCCAAGTGGGAGTCCCCTAGAGCTCCTTCACGCCAACAGCACAGAGCTGGCTGGGAACAGAGAGAGGACAAGAGTAAGCACCAGCCCCTCCCAGTGGTGTCCCCAGTGCTCCAAGCTCTCTGGAGATACTTAGCAGCAGAAGAGCTCAAATCCCCAAGGCTATGGAAACAAGCAGGCAGTAAGCTCCCACTGGCAGCCATCTGCCTATCCAGAGGGGACTGCTGAGCAGAAGCTGCTGCCTCTCCTTCAAATATTCCTCCCTGCCAATGCAGCTGGGGGAGGAAGGAGAGCTTTGGCTAAAGCAATCCCCTCTGCTCCCTCTCTCCTGGGCATCCACCGCTGCTCTCCTTAGAAGTGGGGCAAGCTGTGACTGGTCTCCAAACCTCTCCCCACCAACAAACCATACACTGAGCTTTTCCAAAGCCGTGCATCTAAATTCTCTAAACAACTCCCATTCATTTCAATGGGAAACATGCAGCTTTGCAAATATCACCTATATTTTGAAAAAAATGTATCCGTACTGGGCAAGACCCTGCTTCTTAGTATTTTTGCTAAGTGATGTGTAGAGAAAGTGACACACATTCACTGCCCCAATGAGCGAAGTCACAAGGTCGCAAACCATCTTTACTGATTTCTGCTGGTTACTGCAGAGTGCAGCACTAAAAATAAAATCCAACTCCCGAATGTTTCCATTTTCTGTTGTGTAAAGAGTTAGTAACAGAATCAAATCTTTGTAGTTTTATACAACAGCGAGAGGAAGCCACTTAACATTGTCCAACTGAAAGTTCATCGCCAATTTGGACACGGAGCAAATATTCCTTGTTTCATGTAATTAGATGAAGAGACTATTTGCAACAGCACCAACACTGGGCTGCCTATTTAGAAGTTTACAGATATTCAGGGCCTGCTCAGACAATGCTATCAACTGTCAAGTCACCGGAGACCCCCATCCCATTGGGGATAGATTAATCAGGGTTGCTAGTGCTACTTTTCCTGCCTAGGCTCCCATACCACATGGTGCTAAGAATGAGCCACTTTATGCCAAAAAAAGCTCTGCAGGGAACCTCCTGGGGAATCAATGCCTATTTTTCATCATGACCTGGTCAGGATGCATTGTATTCTCCCCCATCTCCTGCTTAACAGGAAGTTAACCTCCAATCCCTTCCTAATCCACCCTACCACTGCCCACCTTTGTGATATTTGGCATTTTTCTCAAAGCACCAATTCCTGGCATCTATTGATTACATGAGAATCTTAGCCTTCATTTACAAGAAGAATTATGGTTTTAGCTCACATGATTGGGGAGAAAAGTCTGAAAGCAGGACCTTAGTGCAACCTCTAGACTCAGGAACCAGAAGGCAGACTGATTTTAAAATCAATCTCTTGATTTTCTGGCACCTGCCTCAATTTTTGAATGTGAGAGGTTGGTTGACAATACAGTGGAAAGTGTCCAGAACTAGAGCACAGTGTCTCCCCCAAGTGGAGGGGTGAACAGCGTGGGCTAGTTAGACAAGAGAACATCACACACACACAAACACTGAGCACATGCAGGGCAGGTGGAAATCAAATGGCTTCACAGAGAGTCCTAAATGTGATTAAACCAATCCTGCTTTTATTAACAGAATCAATTACTCTGAATAGGTCCTGCAGCAGGGGTAGGAAGGATGGTCCTAGAGGTTAGGGCACTAGTTAGATCTTTGAAGACCCAAGTTCAACATCCTACTCCACCACAAAGAGATTAAGTGACATGCCCAAGAAGGTTCCACAGGAAGGGGGCAGTGGGTTCCACTAAACAACAAACCGAGAAGTTACCTTGATGCAAAATCCTGGCAGGGATCTGTAATTTTTAATCACAAGGTAGCTAGGTGAGGTCCACATTTGACTTCCGCCACCGTCACTGAGGGTTGACCTTGCTTAGTTTACCTCCTGGTAAGACTGCAGTGCATCATCTCTACAAGGATTTTACAACAGGAGAGTTAATTATCCCACAGTAAAAACAAACCTTTTTCCTGGTGAAGACAAACACCATGTCCCTCAGTTTCTCATCTGTAAAATGAAGATGTTTCCTAGAGTTGGGTAAATAATTTATTTTTCTATTCATGGTCAGGTTTTAAAAACTGAAAACAAATTGTTTGATTCAACCCAAATTTGAAAACTCTAAAAAATAGTTTGGTGAGTCCAAAGATTCCATTTTGGATTGAGTAAAACATGTTTAACCCAGAGCCTTCTAAAATCACCTAGAAACAAAATATTATGACATGAGGAAGACCTGTCTTTGAATCTTTTCTCCACATCAGGCAGAAGGGGGACTTGGACCCAGACTTCTCACATCCCAAGTGAGTACCTTAGCCACTGGATTAAAACCTGTGAAGCAAGGCGCCACCTCCCGCTACTCCTTCAGCTATTTGGCAAATGGCACCTTAGTACCTAAAATGAATTCAGGCTGAAGCTATTTATCAAACTTATGTCAAATTTGCTATGAGTTTCAGAGCCCCCAAAATGCATTTTTTGGCAAATTTACTATTTGCCAAAAAAAAAACAACCCATCTATGGATGTTTGTACTTCCCTAACTCACAGGGGTATTGGGAAAAGATTGAGAGGTTCTCAAATGTTACAAGAGTGGGGCAATATAAGTCCCTAAAAATGGATGGTGAATGTTTTATTTTACTATTAACACTTGTGTTTTTAATACCTTCCACAGCACTTTCAAGCCTAACAGCCAGGTGCAGCATCCAGGAAAAGAAAAGGACATTGCATAGACAGGCCGCGATAATTGTTTTTTCTATGGCTTGGTGGCTACGAACCAAGGCAGAGTTGAGTTTAGAACTATAGTGTCCCCATTTGGAGTTTGAAATTGCAGCAATGATTACTAATAGGCCTCGGTGAAGTGTAAAAAATTATGTTGATTAGTCTCCAGCCGTGCCATTCCACTTTTGCAAAAGACCCTGAAGTAAAATGAGAGCAAGAGATTGTCCCTTGCTGGGTTAGCGGAAGAATTCAAATTCTACAGCATGCTGGGTAACTATGTATAAAACCAGTACCTGTGACAAAGGCTCCCAGCTGAGAACATGTGTACTTGTAGCCTGTTTCCTGCACACAAACTCTAGAATGTACTTATGGTCCATTTTAACCAAGTGGTTTTTCTAATTGCAGACATCAGTGTTCAACTATTTTATAACAATAGCAACCGAATCTTCTGGCAGAGCAGCTGCTAAGGGTGAGTGTAACCAGGCCCTCCCCGGTCCTCTTCAGAAACACCACTGGAGACCACCTTCTGCATGGCACCCGTGTACTTTATTAGCTGTGTCTTCTCCCCACCACCTACTATTTACAATATATACAGTTTAACAGCCCATTGCTCAGGAAGACAGCTCACTTCCTGGCCCACAGGGATACAGAGCCACACACTCTTCCCTTTCCTGTCTCTCTGGTCTCCTCCTCCTCTGGGCTCCCTGCCTTCCTTCCTGCCAGCTTTTATAGCTGGCTCCTCAGGCCTGCAGGTGTCTCCCTCAGGTAATTAGGGCGTGGCCTCCCAGTCAGCTCCAGCTAGCAGCTTCTTTTCCCTGGGTTGGGGCTAACAGGGGGCTGGCTTGCTCCTCTAAGCCAGTACCCTGTTACAGTGAAATACAAAAACAAGAAGAAACAAACCCTGGTTTTGCCTGCAATCCTGTATGAGAGAGGCATTGCTAAGAGAGACAGCCTGTAAGAGGGGGTACCCTGATCCCTCTGCTCCTGAGTACAGGGAAAAGGACTCTTGTATGCCAGACCAATAAAACTTTAACTGCTCCCCAGCTAAGTTAAATCTTTCTCCCCAATGCCCCCACTTTGCCAGCTGGGAGATTGGGGTTACCCAATACTGCCACCATTCGGGTGTACTTCCAAAACCTTGGAGGGGCCCCCGAACTTCCCCTCAAACCTAACTCTGTCTTTCTCCCTGAAAGCCAGAGCCAGACACCTGGAGGCTATTCCCTTCCCCTTCACCCTTTGTGGCTGAAGGCAGAGACAGACTCCGTTCCTCCGCTGATAACCTGAGCTGATTCCTTTACCTACCACTCACCCCCCTGTCCTCCTCTCTTCCCAGCCTGGAAGCAAAGGAAGCCGTAAGGGAAGTAAACCACATGTTTTTTAACTAACAAGATTTAATAAAGAAAAAGATTATAGAACAGAGACACAATACAGCTTACAATTTAGAATTCTCTACTTCATATCTGAAATGGACAGTGACACCCAGATAGGCACAGACTTGATGCAAAATCAGAGATTACTTACATTTAGCTAAGTAGAAATATAAGAAGAAACACTGAGTCATCTCCACAGCTAGAGATGCTCTCACGGACCCTGGCCCCTGCCGCATGGCCAGCAAAAGGAAACTGACTCTCAAACCCCTCCCTCCCTCATGGCAGGGAAACTCTAGGTTACTTGTTCTCAGATGACATTAACCCTCTATAGGCAGAGTATTACACTCCAGCACTTTACACTCATGACACAGCCTCATAGCATTTCCCCCCATCAGACATGGGAGAAGACTGAGTCTTCTTGATTTTAACCTTAGAAAAATCAGCAGTGCAAAGTCACACCTCCTGGGATACCCAATAGGTGCAAAGTCACAGCTTCCCTGCTTGTAGACTAGAGCACTGGCTCTCAACCAGGGGTTGGGGTGCCCAAGAAGGCCGCAAGCAGGCTTCAGGGGTTCTGCCAAGCACGGCCAGTGTTACACTGACTAGGACCCAGGGAAGAAAGCAGAAGAGCCGCTTGCACAGGACTGCAGCCCAGGGTCCCAACACCTGGGGCTGAAGCCAAAGCCTGAACAACTTAGTGTCATGGTACCCCGGACAACTGCCCTGCTTCCTACCCCTTAATGCTGGCTCTGGTTTTTGTATGGAGAAAAACTGTTGTTGTGGCACAGGTGGGCTGTGGAGTTTTTATAGCATGTTGGGTGAAAAAGGTTGAGAACTCCTGCTCTAGAAAACTGGATTGAAAGCCCTGTAACCCTTCTAGTGAAAAGAATGTTGACATTCACAAAGGGAACTTTTTATCCCAAGAACTTGGCAGGAAAAGTAGTTAGTAGGGATGGATTTGTGGTTGAGGAACTGGGCAAGGAGATTCAGAAAAGAGGGGCTTCGATTCCAGCTAAGCCACAGCCTTCCCATGTGATCTTGGACAATTAATTTAGGATACAAATTTGTTAAGCAACCACCGTTCCCATTGCTGATCCGGATGCTCAGGCACTTCTGAAAATTGGCCCTTTAATCTCGGAGACTAAAGTTCAGCTAGGATAATACTACTTCACTGCCTCACAGGGATATTGCAAGGATAAGGTTATTAGTATTTGTGGTACTCAGATTCTGTGGTCCCCAGCACCATAGAGATACAGACCTAGATAAACAGGTATCTACTAAAAGGAAAGAGTTGTGAACAGTCTACCTGAACACACCCCTCACTTCTCCATTGCTCAGGTTTCAGCCAACCGTAATACCCATAATGCCCACTAATTCTCCAGTCAGCCAGCAAAGGCAAAAGTCAGGACTGTATTTCTAATATTCAAAGAATAAGCAGAAAAAAGAGATTTGTTTTTTAAAAAACTATTGAATTGCTCTTTATACATCTAAGCTAAGTAAAATAAAACAGGAGGGATGAGGTTTACAGTTTCTTCTTTGCTTTGTAGTTCATCTTTAAAAGCAAAACTTATTGTACCAAAAAACCCAAATGCTCAGAGGGCCTTAAAGATTAGCTGCTGCTATAATTGTGAAATATTTTGAGTACTAAAGTTTGCTTTGTACTGAAAGTTAAGCTAGCAACTGGAATAGTTAATGTTCGATCTCTGGTTATGCAACATATGTCAGGGCAAGTATTAACTCTACAGCTAAAATACAATAGGAATCCTTGATCAAGATTCTATCCTAGCACCACCACTGGGAGACTCCACTTCATCTGCCATGTATAGCCTAATACAGAAACGTTTCTCAGCACTTCTTTGGAGTCAAGGGGGCTCTGACCATTCAAACCAGATGACAACCTGCCAACATGGCCTTGGCAAAACCCCTTCCCTAATGAAAACCAAACATCACCTCCCCCTCCGAAACCATGGGCGAGTATAACAGTTTACAGGTTCAATTCCCTCATCTGCCTGAGGAGGAGAAAGGATTTGAACAAGAGTTCCCTGTCTCTCACATGTTGTTACTCAGCGTCACCTAACCTTTGGGAGGCAGGGCCATAGATAGCTGGGTTTTGGAGGGGGGTTACTGATGGTGCTATGACTGCCACATCCTCCCTGCCAGCAAAATGCCTTCAAATGGGCCAGCCCTCATGCAGAGCAGCCAGCATGGCTCAGTGATAGGCACTCTGGACTGAGAGCAGGAGATGGCTGAATTCTGATCACAGCTCTAGCACTGGCTCTGTTTGGGGTCTCCATCAAATCACTCAGACCTAAGTAGGTAGCCTCCGGATCTGGGTGCCTCAAATTTCTGGGTGGTCTCACTTCAGCAACCTCAGCCTTGATTGTCAGAGGTGCAGAGCACCAACAACTCCCCTTGAAGACAATGGGAGCTGAGGTTAGCTCAGCACCTGTGAAAAGAATCAGATCCAATGCACTTCCTGTTAGTCACCTGAGAAGTCAAGTCATCTAAAAATCAACACATTGGCTTTGATCTTTCTGCCTGGGGTTTACCTGTCTGTCAAATGCAGATACTATCTGTCTCATAGGGGTGTTGAGGAATAAATTGTTAATATATGCAAGCCACCAAGATACCTCAGACACAAAAGTACCCAAGGGGTTAAAAATAATGAAGTTTAAACATTGCTTCCAGAAAATATTCTAATCTGCACCAATGTTTAGTTTAAGGAAATATCTTGGGCCACATAGGCTTCAACAGCCTTACTAATCTGCTTCATTAATGCCAAGGGAAGAATTTATTTCATTGCACCAGAACTTGTATTTCTTTAAAACAAAAAAAGAAACGTGTGGCATTTACACTGTCATTGCCACATGCTGGTTCTGTTTACAGGACTGTCATGTACTATGTGTGACCTCCTTTTACATACCTTCTGATTACACTGCTTGTAGGTGGATACCTAATTTTCTTCATTTCTCATGCATGTTGTCAAGCATCTTTTCCCCTGCAGCAAAGCTTACTCACATTCATCTGGAACTTTTTACACCAGTATTATATTTGCACGCTAATCGGGGAAGGTTAGACAGGAGGAGAACGCTCAAGCTGGGCTCTCAAAGAGGTTGCTTAGCTTGTGTAGAGTTAGAGGTTCCTAAGTGGATTTCTATTTCCCTCTGCTCAGACTGGTAACACCAAAGATGAGATTGAATTTCTTAACTCATGGGTGAAATATTGAAAAAAAGCGATCATTTTAACATCTGCGGTTTACTAATGTAAAAATAAATGACATCAATTCACCATAACTCAGGCCCCTTTCAGACCTCTGCAGTTACCAAGATAAACAGAACACACTTTGATCAGTTCTAACTAGATGATAAATACATATATCTACTACAGGCAGATGTGAAATCCATTTCTTTTCATGAGATTAATAGAAAATCTGTTGAAATCTGATAAAAAATAAGCTTTTTGCTGACACAAATAACTTAAAATCTTTAAAGAGAAAGTGAACGTTGCTCCATTCCTTAATACACATGTTGTGATTCAAAATCAGTAGCAAATGTTCAGAGCATTTTCCTCCACAAAATGTTGTAGACCCATTTTATTCAGCACATGGTGTTTTCAGTTAGGCAACATCTACGCAAATATATTGAAAGCAATCAGTGTCTGGCCTTGAACTCCAGTTGGGTTCAAGTTACCAAGTTTGGACAAAGATCCGAATTCTCCCAATATTTGGGGTCTTTGGGCACAGATTATTAGTTCAAGCTGATCTCTATCCTGGCCTCATACAACGAAGAGCAGACATCCTGCCTGTGCAGGACAGGATAACTCAGGAAAACCGGCGGAAGGAAACATACAGTAGGATGCCATTATGCCGCCTTTAGATTGTGGCATGTTCCTAGGGAGCTGGACACTGACTATGCCGAATATGTAGCCAGCGTAGTAATGAGTTACCCAACTTGTCACTCACTTCAGTACAGGGTTGCAAACCTGACCACCCTGCTACCGTACATGAACCTCCTAACACTCTGCCCAACTGCAGGGAGGAGGACAGGAATTCACTCTGAACATAGGGCTACTTTCTTGGGAGAGAAAATCCGTCCAGCAATGAGGGCATTCACCTAAGATTTGAGAGAATTTAGGGTCAATTCCCTGCTCTGCTATAGACTTCCTGAGTGATCTTGGGCAAATCATTTTGCCCCTAAGTGCCTCAATACCCCATTTGTAAAATAGGGATAATAGCACTTCCCTATCTTATAGGGATGTTCTGAGGATAAATCCATTACGAATTATGAGGTGCTCAAGATACTAACTACAGTAACAGTGGCCATAGGAGATTCCTGAGTGCTGTTACAAAGCTAACAGCAGTTCCAAGAAGCATGTCTCTGTTGCACCATTGGATTTTCTTATTCTCCCTATCTAGCAGACCGGAAGATCCACAGCAAACAGCTCCTAAAACTAAACTGCTTCCTTCCAGCTCCACTCCCATCAAATATCTCTCCCTGAAGGGATTCATGTTGAGGCAAAACTTCAACTATCTCTCATAGATAACCGATCAGGCTACTGCCTTAACATGAATGATTAAAAAAGATATTCCACTGAAGCTAACTATTGTTTGCGTTAGAGACGGGAGGTTTAATGGAAAAGGCATTTTTCAAAATTCGTCGGTTGTGTTCTGCCATAGATTTGTGATGAATTTAGTCTCTCCTTTACAAATGAATTTAATGTTGAGAAATAGTGCTGGGGACTGGGATTCCTACTGAAGAAAGGAAGCGGCACTTGAAACACCAACGCCAAAATTTCCTCATCTCTAGATGATGAGAAGACTAGTCTCCCTGGTTAATGCAGTCTCTCTGCTACATAGGTGCTGAAACTAGTGGTACAGTGGAGCCCTGGTATAATGCGCCCCGCTATAATACGAGTTCGGTTATAGCGCGATTATACCGTGGCTCCCAAGTCCTTGATCTCTGTCCCTGGCAGGCATGGGGGCCATGGCTTCTCTCCCCTGCTGGGCAGCATGGAAAGAAGCTGCAGCCTCCCCTCCCAGGGACAGAGCACTCAGGACTGTAGGGCAGGGGGGCCAGGGCTTCCCTCCCCTCTGCCCAGCAGGGGAGAGAAGCTGTGGCCCCCACCTGCAGACTGCAGCCCAGGAGTTCCCTATGGAAGCCACGGGTCCGCACCTGCCGAGACAGGGGACTCTGGGGCTGCAGCCCCCTGTCCCGGCAAGCGCAGAGCTGAGGCTTCCCTGGAAGCCGCTGCACCAGTGCCTGCGGGGACCGAGGGACTCCGGGGCTACATGGAGCTCCGGAGTCCCCTGTCCCGGCAGGTGGGGAGCAGGGGCTTCCCTGGAAGCCACTGCCCCTGCGCCTGCTAGGGGCAGGAGACTCGGGGACTGAAAGCAGCCCCGGAGTCCCCTGTCCCAGCAAGCGCAGGCTGCAGCTTTTCTCCCCTGCTGGGCAGCAGGGAGAGAAGCTGCAGCCTCCTCCTCCCCCCGCCGGGGAGTGGGGCCCCGCTATAACGCGACCCCGCATTTAGCGCGATGGGATTTCTTGGATCCCATCAGTCGCGTTATAGCAGGGTTCCACTCCCGGGCTTGAAGTGGTTTTCATCATATATGAGGTTTACAGTTTGGTTCAATGGCTCTCAGTGCCCCCACTACACAAATTGTTCCAGCACCTCTGCTTGGCTATCGCTTTTGAGATTGCAAAGGACATGGTTGGCAACAGTTTTTGAGATGCGAGCACCTGTCCTTGGGTATCTCTGGGCTGAGACATCTAGGCTCATTTCACTTGAGCCAGATCCCCATGCAACTGGTAATGTGCACCTTCTAGTGGCTTTCAAACCAGTCCGCTCTTAAAGTTGAAATCCTGTGTATTCAGTGAAGTTGTGTTCATTCAACAAAGCCATCTGTAATTTCTGTACCACTGAGAACAGAAATATGTAAGTGTCCTTCATGTAAAATGAAATCCTTAAACCACATGGATATTTCATCCACACTAAGACAAAAAAAGAATGTAAAACTTACAAGATCCATCTTCATAGGCATTTTCCCTTGATGCAGGTTGAAAATAGCTCTCTCTTCTAATGTATTATTGGAATACTTTAAAGGTGACTTACATCTCAGCTGTCCTAAATTATTTCTTCCCCTTTCCTGATTTCTGAGAATCCAAACGGATGTCGTTCAAGGGATGTTAAATGCCATCCATAAGTCAGAGACAACATAAGCAATCATAGACGCAGGAAAAGCACAACACTGAGGGAACTTGGAATCTGAAACTGCCACAAAGCCTGCTGAAAAACAAAGAGCGAAAACCTTCCAAGCTCCTGACTTGAAAGGGTCTATTCCCCAGTGACAAAAATAGTTTTCTGCAGCCTTCACAGGCATTCAGGGGCATCTCTACCTTTTTTTGCCACCCCCAGCTAAAAAAACAAAGGCCGCCCAAACTGCGACGCAAAATAAAAAAGGGGGGGAGCTGAATTGTGCTGCCCCAAGATTGATCAAGATTGTGCTGCCCCTTCACGTGCTTCCTCGGCTGGTGCCAGGAGCCGGCCTTGCAGTCCTTTGCAAATGGGGTCATTAAATCGGTGGGGGTGAGTTCTTAGATCAGATTAAATGGTAAATATCAACATCTGGAACTACAGACAAGGGACAGAGCAACAACTGGAGAACGAGTTTTGGCAACCTCCGTAAAGCACTGTACTTGAAGTAAACCTAAGTAATTCCTTATATATCTTAACCACTGTGTAAAGAGTGAGCAGACACTAGTGGGCACTCAGCTGAAATAGTAACCATCCTTAGGATGTAAGGAACCGGGAACTTAGAGCATTTGTAACCAAAGAATTCTCTTGGAAAAAACCTGCATGTGTGTACTTGGCAAATGCCCCCCTCCCTCATCCCCCGTTGTATTATCTCTAATATATTATGTCTGATTTTGATCTCATGGCAGTGTCATGTCATTGACCTCAGTGGAGTTACACCAGTGTAAGCGTGATCAGAACCAGACCCATTGTATTTAGCTTTAATTTAAAAATAAATGAATTTTCCAGAACAGTGACAGTGTTGACCTTACATATTATCCAAATAGAAATTTTAATGAAACAAGCATAACACTGAGTATAGTTATAATAGATA
This sequence comes from Sternotherus odoratus, assembly GCA_032164245.1. Lineage (NCBI taxonomy): Eukaryota > Metazoa > Chordata > Testudines > Kinosternidae > Sternotherus > Sternotherus odoratus. Next base: position 80,076,218 of record JAVMKO010000008.1, on the reverse strand, counting down.
TGCAAATATTGGTCTTTTCTTAAAGGTCTCCCTGTCCAGTCACATGGGTCTTTCCTGCATATGTGGGGGCGAGCTCAGCATGCATTTATTAGAGTCCCAGAGAAAAGAGAGGAGTGCAAAAGTCATGGGGAATTAGATTTTCATTCCAGGAGAATTCTGCTTCTGTTTTTGTTTCACATTTTGGGGGTGCTTGATGATGACTGGAATTAAGACACTCCCTTTTCCCCCCTCCCAAATCCAACTAATAAGTTTTTTTATTATTTATTTGCTGAGTCTAGATTTGCCCTATTAAGCCCGGGGCCATAGGAAGCGGCACTGTCCGGGGGTTACTCTAATAGTGAGTGCAGGAGAGATGTATACTATGTTCCCTTCTAAATTTCTTCTTGCTAAGAGCAGCAGCACATTTTCCTCTGCCACTTGAGACTTTAAACTAGAAAAGAAAATTATTTTATTTTAATTGTGCTCGACTAAACAAGATATAGTTGCGGGGGACAATTCACATGGACCGTGACTCTTCCAAAAATGTACAAGCCAATTAAAACAAAACAAGGATGTCTCCCAAGTAGACTGGCCCCAGCAGACCCAAATTACATTTTGCTTATTGCAGAGCTCAAAGACACTGGAAAGTGAACAGAAGGCGATAACTTGGCCTAGATTTATGCATGAGAGTACAAAGGTTATAAAATAGAAGAGTTCGAAAAGCAATCAGAGCTACCAACTGAGGGAAGTTTAAAAATAACAGCCTAAAACAAGAAGCTTCAAAATACAAGCCAACTTAAAATCCCTAAAAGTAGTTAAAATGTTAGTTTAAAAGCGTGGTCTGTTATCTGAATCACATTATCTGTCCATTAGCTGAAACCACATCATCTATCTACTGCATCTGACTAAGGATTTTCTGCAACCCCTATTGCCTAAGGACTGGATTTTTAAAGATCTTTAGGTGCCTAAAGATACAGATAAGCACAAAGGCACAGACCTCAAAGGTATCTAGGCACCCACCTCCCACTGAAATCAATGACTTGTCAGAAAAGCTAAGCATCCACTTTCCCACCGGAAGTCAATGGGAGATGCCAAGCCCAAGGTCTACACCTCTGAAAATCAAGACCTACAAGACAGATTTTCCACCAAGCTCTGTTCCCATCTAGACACCAAACCTCTGGCCGCAAGGGTCACAATGAGAGCTGCTGGGTTTGAGCGCTTTTCAACATCTGGCCTCTAATGAACTGCCAAAACGGGAGATGAGGTCTTGAAAAGTGGCCTGAAAATCAGACCCCATGAGTCTATAATCATGGCCGTATTTTGTGAGACAAGAGTTGCATTTTGAAAAGCGGCACCAGTATATATGCATGTGTGCATCATTAGCGTATAGATTGACATCTAGTGGAATATAATGATAGCGTCTGTGTATTGTATATAAATTTGGAGGGTCAATAAAGTTGTCATGCACGAGAAATGGCTCTACAGGGGCAGCTCGCAACACCGTGAGATGAAATGGAGCCCATGTGGGGGAGCAGCTTCTGCAGGAGCTCTGGTATTAAGAGGTTACATTTTGTCCGAATGTGAGATTTTACACATCTAATCTGCTTAGAGCTGGTGGTAAATCCAACAGAAGTCAATCTGGACATCAGTGTACGCCAGGGTTAGAGCACAAAGAGCCCGCTCCTTCCACCAGCCAGGCAGAACTGCATTCTGGGATACCATCTAGGGCACACAGCCCTGGGCCCTGCTGCCTGGGCACCAGCAATGGAGCAGGAGCAGCATGCAAGGGGGAGAAGGCTGCACCGTGTAAGGGTGTGGTAGTGGAATACTCTGGGAGGCATTCCGACTGCTGGGTGCTTCCCTTTGGGCAGTGCCGCTTCCTATGGCCCCTGGGCTTAATAGGGCAAATCTAGACTCCGCAAATCTATATATATAAAAGTCAAGTGGTGTATGCGTGCGTGCGTGCATGTACGTTCCCTTACTCCTTCCACACCGTTTGAGCTAGAGACTTGAAATTTGGTACAGTTATAGGCCTCAGGGTCCTAATCAGGGTAAGAGTCGACAATTTTTCAAATCTCACCTCTGACGCCCCCCAGGGGTGAAATTCTTTAAAGCCCATTCACATCAGCTGGGCAGCACCTGCTGTTCTTTGTGACGTAGTTATGATGTAATAATACCACCCCTCCAATGGACCTTGCATTCGCTCAGCTCTCTCCCCCCTCCAACGGACCCCACACTCACTCAGCTCTCTTCCCCCCATCCAGGGGACCCCACACTCACTGAGCTCTCTCCCCCCTCAGGAAAGAATCGAAAATTTTTAAAATCTCACCCCCTTCCCCCCTTCCAACGCCCCCCCCCACTCGCTCAGCTCCCTCCCCCCCCCCCCAATGGACCTTGCACTCGCTCAGCTTTCCCCCCCCCCCTCAGGAAAGAATCGAAAAATTTTAAAATCCCACCCCCCTCCCTCCAACGGCCCCCGCACTCGCTCAGCTCCCTCCCCCTCCCCCCCCCAACGGACCTTGCACTCGCTCAGCTCTCTCGCCCGTCAGGTAAGAATCGAAAATTTTTAAAATCTTCCCCTCCTCCCCCCACTCCAAGGCCCCCCACCCACTTGCTCAGCTCTCTCCCCCCTCCAACGGACCCCGCACTCACTCAGCTCTCTTCCCCCTCCCCCCCTCCAACGGACCCCACACTCGCTCAGCTCTCTTCCCCCCATCCAAGGGCCCCCACACTCACTGAGCTCTCTCCCCCCTCAGGAAAGAATCGAAAATTTTTAAAATCTCACTCCCCTCCCTCCCTCCAACGGCCCCCGCACTCGCTCAGCTCTCTCGCCCCTCAGGTAAGAATCAAAAAATTTTAAAATCTCCCCCTCCTCCCCCCCACTTCAATGCCCCCCACCCACTCGCTCAGCTCTCTCCCCCCTCCAACGGACCCCACACTCGCTCAGCTGTCTTCGAGCAAAGCTGGGTCCCCTTCCCCCCCCTCCGATGGACCCGAGCAACGCCAGGTATTTCTGCTAGTAAATAATAAAAAGACTTAGTCGTTGGATTTGGGAGGGGGGAAAAAGGAGGGTCTTAATTCCAATCATCATCAAGCCCCCCCAAAATGTGAAACAATGACACAGCCACCGCCCCAAAGAGCATGCAATCTGAATTCAGCAGGAAATAACACACGAGGGCCATAAAGAGACAAGAGCAGGGCAAAGTCAAAGGTAATGAGCACAAGGCCACACATCTATTGAGCGAGGCTTGGACACTTCTTCATGATTCCAGTGACTTATGGAGCCTGTCCTCCAAGGCTGGAGCAGCTGACATTTGTGCAAAGTGCCTCTGTGTAACATAGATTTCACAGTATGACATGAAAGAGGTCAGAGTTCAGATTGCAGCAGCCGACCTCTGAAAGGAACGACCATGTTCAGAGCCGGTGTCCTGCAGGAACCAATTGACCATATGCACTCTGTGCTTCTCAGGTATGAGCAATACACTCCGTCAATCTAGTTGTCTGGGGGTTGTTATGCAGATAGCCTCAATCTTCTTCTACAGGCTCGGCAGCTCATTGTGATCCCTCCTGCACGTCTCGTTACTCCTCTTAAGGGCTTTTGCTCCTGCCAGGCCTTTCCATCTGGTGGTCACGTAGAACTTTCTCCCTAATCCCCTCTGCATGTCTCTCATTCCCCAAGTCCTTTGACTAGGAGCTAAGGAGACGCTATATGGAGAGCCGCATTCACAGCCTTCCTGTCCGCTTGGAGTTGCTCACTGAACTCCAACTGATCTTTATACCTCTCAGCAGGCTTGTTCTGAGTCAAGAGCCATGGACTGTAGACTGATCCCCCTCCCCCTAGGAAGGGGAGCTAACCCTGGCTTCTCAGACCTTGCCCCCTTAGAGGGCCAGCTCGCCCTGTGACAAAGCTCGCCTTGTGTTTTTGTCCTGCTATGAACGCAAAGAGCTAACATCGAAAAACAGCTACAAAATTTACTCAAAGGAAAAAGAACCTAGTCCATGACCCTGCAATCTCTTATATATGGGCATGTAAGCAGTGTCAGGATGAACTCCACCCTGACATCTGGTGGTGAATTGTGGGAATTGCAGTGAGTTGTGAAAAATAACTTCAGGGGCTGATCTTATTTGCATAGACACACCCACCACACCTAGCCTGAGCTCACAGCAGCCCAAATGGTCACTTCGGCTGCTGTGGGATCCCCAGTTTCTCTGTTATTGGGGCAGGAATAATAAAATGTTGTTAACCTGATTATGTGAATGAGGGACTGGGACATGTACTTGGCCTTTGTCATGATGGAGGGACTCGCCATCATCTAGGTAGCACTCACTGGCCAAGGGTGGACTGAAAATGTATTGCTTAGCAGCTGATGGAGTGGACCAGTTTGTGTGACTGCTAGTGGAGTGGCTGATGATGAGCAGCAGCAGAAAGAGCGGAGCAGTTTGGGTGATCGCTAGCGGAGTGGCTGGTGATGTGCGGCAGCGGACAGAGCGGAGCAGTTTGGGTGATGCTAGCGGAGTGGCTGGTGGTGTGCAGAAGCGGACGGAGCGGAGCAGTTCGGGTGATGCTAGTGGAGTGGCTGGCAGTGTGCAGCGGAGCAGTTCTGGGCAGCTGATGGAAGGGAGCATCGGGAAGAGCAGCTCATGGTTACCGCTGGCAGATTGGAGCAGTTTGGGGGACAGGTGACGGAACGGCTCACGGTGAGGACTGCAGCAGAACCACATGGAGAGGCGGGGCAGTCGGCCTCTGACCATGTAAGGTGCCCCTTAGGCTGGGAGGTAAAACTCTGCAGATGAACTTTTAAAACTCTGCAGAGACTTTTGGGCTGTTGGAGTTTTGGGACCTTGGGTGACTTTGGGACTTGTGGGACTCAAGAACCAAAGGTAAAGGATATAGCCCATTTGCGGTGGGGGGGGGGGAGGAGAGGGAGGCTTCTGGTTCATGGTTTGTTTTATGAATCCTGTTTGTGGTGTTTCCCCAATATGATGCCACATTGTTTCTCTCTGTTATTAAAAGGTTTTTGGTACACTCAGACTCTGTGCTTGCGAGAGGGGAAGTATTGCCTCTTAGAGGCGCCCAGAAGGGTGTTATATGGTTGTCCCAGGTCACTGGGTGGGGGCTTGAGACGGTTTTGTATTGTGTCATTGGAACGGAACTCCTGGATACTGAACCCGGCCCTTGTTGCTACCAATTCTGATGGGCAGACGGGTTACAGGCAGATGACTGAGCCTTCGAGAAGTCCCACTGACTGCAGTAAGCTCTGCATTGGTGCAGGGGGGTCTGCCCATGCAAAATGGAGTGAAAATCCTCCTCCCACTAACGTGAAGGGGAGTTTTTCCACGGACTTCAACAAATCCAGGATCTCACCCATAAGCTTGCAGGATTGGTGCCCTTTTCACAACAGTGCAGAATCCATTGAAGGAATGATGCACATAAATGAACTTTTATTAGAACCACATTTTAATCACCTTTATCTCTGTGGAAACTTTTCTGGATATCTCCCTTCTACCCACCTCCATTGTCTCCTCCCTCCCCTCCCCCCCCCCCAAAAAAATAGCAGAGTAAGAGTGGGAGAAGATCACACACTGTCACCAGCACTGAAAGCTGGTATTTGCAGCAGTGAGGAGACCAAAGCTGGGCTATATCTCACAGCCATTGTTATTATTATTGAGTTCCCTGATCTTGCATAGGCCACAAAACGAAGATGAAGATGTTTTCCACAGACAGGTGCAGTCAGTGCTGTGATTAATCAAGCCATAATTAGGGACCTGTCAGCAGGAGCTAAATATATGTTCTGGGACTTCAACATTGCTAGAAAATTTGCTAGGCAGGAAATTCATAAAAATACAGAGTCTTCAAAGGAGGATGAGAAGAAATTGTTTCCTCAGATTGTGATGATGGCAAGAGTTTCACTATTCACTATGCATCTCTAAATATTTTGTCTTTAAGCTCATTTTTGCACCATTCACGTCATTTGACTATGAGGTTGTAATAGGTCAGTCCCACCCTCTTATCAGTAAAATAACCACCATTTCCCCATCAACGCTGGATTTATTGTTTTCCTTTTGTGGGCGACATTGTTTCCATCCCATGGAGAAACCCGGGAGAGGTCAAAACACACTCAAGAAACTCAATAGACCTCATTCTCCAAGGCCTTGTGCTCTGCTTGGTCATTTACACATGGGTAGCATGAATATAAAATGGAACCACTCTTGTGGGTGGGTGGAGAGCTGCAATTTAGTAGCATTTTACACCCACTGGGCACAGTAACTGACTATATCAGGCAGTGAAGAGACAAGCCCTGTGATTTCAGATTGACGGCAGGTCTGATTTCCCTGACAGTGAAGGATGGGGAGCCCCTTCCCTGGAGTGGGCAGGGGGCATTAGCTTTACCAGCTATTGAATTGTCAGGTGCACTCCCATAGGCCTGACAGAAGCCAGACAAATGCATGTATATGGGACCCTTCAGGGAAGACAATGCAGAAGACAAAAGGGACTAAATCACCACCTCAACAAGATGATTCTGCAGGTGCCAGAAGGACAGTGTAGAGGGACTCAAGAGGGAGTCTCTGAAATGAAATAGTAGTTTCAGAGGAGTAGGGAAACAACAATGTATGGGAAATCCATGTAAGTTAATGCTACATTCATTGCAATGGGTGAGGCTTCACGGAGCAGCTCTTCATTGGAGAGGATGGGGCAGATGCCAATGGTCACAATCACCCTTGGACAGATTTTAACCCATTGGACTGGGCTTTCTGCTCACACATCCCCTCCCCGGTCTCTTTCTGAAGAGACGCTCCATCCCGATGTGAATTTGATCCTTGATTTTACATTGCAAGGCCCATTTTCTTTTTAAACCATCTCTGACTGATGTTAAAACGTGTGCTGCCTGGCATGTGCCCTGACAACATGATTCATGAATCTGGAGGCTATGAGTGATGTGTAATCAATATTGTGATTATATTCTAGAATGCCCTTCTTGTCGTGGGTAACGCTAGACTATGTACAAGAAAAGGCTCCAAAAAATAAAAAACGCTGCTCCGTAGAGAAGTTGGAGGGTTACAGATTCATGCCGTGGAATTTCTGTAGCTTGATTCTCTGTTTATTGAGGTGGAAAAACACAATTATATTATTGAAGCAACAGAATTTTATTTTTAAATGAACGTTGGTTAAAAATGTGCACAGACAGGATTCAGATTGAACTCGGCATGTTATTAAACACAAGGGGAAGTGATCTAATGTCTGTTTAATTGTAACTGCTCATGATGAGCACTATCAATGATTAATTAATCAACCAAAGGAGAAAGTGGGGAGAGGGGGATAAGGAGGAATCAATGGGCAAGAAAGGATGCGAAGTAAGGCCGACTTTGAATCAATGATGCTGCTACTCATTCGGTTAGGCTGGTGACTGGGGAGTGCCCTTTGCATGAGCTCACTATCAGTGTAAAGAGATTGCTTCACAACAAAGACATTTCATTGCTTTTTATTTATATTGATCTTGCTGCAGTGTCTGGGGATTCCCACAAGGCTGGGAAGAAAGATCTTCTCTTCTTTTCTCAGAGACATGACAAATCCTGAGTGATGAACTTTGTCCTCTCAGAAGAAGGGGAGGGGCAGAGGACTGGAACTACCCAATCTACCTGCTGGTAAGGAGTGAGATGGACAGAGGGAAAGTAGGTGTCAGGCTGAGCAAAGGGAAGGAAGGTGGGAGAGGGTCAAAGTTGGGACATCTGGGGCATTATTTAGCATGATGAAAGTTCCTTTCCACAACAATGAATGTGACTAAAACATCAGGAGCATTTTACATGAAATTCCAGCCTGAACTGATGCAAATTCAGTCCATTTGATCCCATCAGAAGCTGCAGCTGAATACCCTAGCTGACCCCATTTTGAAATTGGGGGCATGTTTACATGTACAGCGCTGCAGCAGCACAGTTGTACCAATGCAACTGTGCCACCACAGCGCGTCTGAAGACTTTCTATGCCAATGGGAAAGAGCTCTCCCATCAGCCTAATAAAGCCTGCACCATGAATGGCAGAAGATACGTTGGTGGGAGAAGCTCTCCCGCTGACATAGCCCTGTGCACATGAGTGCCTATGTCAATGTAACTTATGTCACTCAGGGGGGTGGTTTATTCACAACCCTGAGCGACAGAAGTTAAGCCAGCATAGGCTGTAGTGTAGACATAACCTTAGACTTCTCAGCTGAGAGCTGACCAGTTGCCCAATCCATCCCAGATGGTTCAGAGCTGAGGATTTGCATCTGAATTGCTCCACTTTCCAAGTACACCTCCCACCCCCAAAAATTAAGATATTGCAGATTTTAGATCCTAGTTCAAGTTCTAAAAAACTGGTGAGCTTGAAAAAAAAAACCCGAAATTTTCTTCAAAACAGTGGTGCTTTTTCAAGGAATCGATAACACTGGGACAAAGAGGAGGGGTGCAGAAATTGCAGAGAGGTCAGTGATCATGATTATTCCACTCTTAAAATAGTTAGACAGATGAGCCATTGAACAGTCTAATCTGATGGTGGTTTCCGGCCACAAGCTTTACAGCTTGTTATTCTGAAATTCCCTGATATATCATGAATAAACAGCCACAATGTTGATTTGTAAGGCAAGCAATCCTTACATAATTCTTTTCAGCAACATCTAACTTTCTCCACTTAGTGAAGCTTAGGAGGAAAAACAAAATAGATCAGCCTCATAGCCCATGCTTCCCACATGACAGCTTGTTGAATGTCGCAGAATATAATATAGCAAGCCAAACGTTGTTTATTTGGAATCTGGTTTATGGTCAAGTAAACAAAAAGCCTTGAATTTCTGTATATCACTTTAATTGAATTTAGTTGTAAGATATTGCAGTATTTTATTCAGTATTCTGGGCCTAGTGCCATGCTATCCTAAAGAAATTGAAAAGATGCCATCTCGGTTTTTGAAATAGTGCATAAGATATTTAAGGGAGCTTACTTCACAGAGGTGGATGTTTTTATTTTTCAATAAATCACTTCTAGTCTTCAGATAATTTTATAGTTTTAGAAGGGCTTGAGATATAATTTAGGATGCTGTGAGTTTCTCCTCCTTCCAAAGAATGCAACTTTTTAAAGGGAAGGGTCAGCAGAGACCTCCGAAGAGCTGCAGTATCTAAGAACCCAATTCAGGAAAGCATATAATCACATGCTTAGCTTTAAACACTTAAAATCTTACTGAGTTCATTGGGACTAATGGACGCACTTAAGTGGTGTCCTGAGTATGGATCTTTTCCTGAACGAGGGCCTTGGTTTTGTCGCTCATAATGTTGCATCAGCTTATAATGCTACACGCAACACCTGTCTAATGAGCCAAAACACCGAGCTGCATGGCAGGAACAGTCCTGAATTGAAATTAACTTTAATTTGCATTATGGAGGGTAAAAATTTCTATGGTAACCTAATGTCTTGACACTGTACCAAATTGATAGGAGTGCGAATGGCAGTACCGCTGTCAGGGAAGAAATTGAAAACCCACGTACTAAAGCAGCCAGCTGCCCTCTCTGCACAGGTGGGGATCTTACTTTATGCTCAAATTCTCTTGTACGTGAGACAGGGTGAGGAAGGATTCTGGTCCTTTCAAGCCAAATGGTGACAGCACAACCCAGAGTGGACGTTCATGGTGATGAATCTGACCCAAACATGTGTCCCCAGCCCCCTGTTAAAGCGATGTCATTAAAAATAAGGCTGAAAAGCATAATTAGAAAAGTGCAATCACATATTATATCACAGCTGTGTTATTTAGGATGTAACATAGTTCCTGTTAAATGATAAGGAAACGTGAAGGATTTACAGGAACGCTGGCACTCATCCTGTGGAGTGCTCTCAGAAGTCCATAGTCATCATGGTTCATAGATTTGCTTTGTCATTATGACCAAGGTCACTTCCTGACCAGGACTCTTAGGGTTTCCAAAGGCTTTTTAGACCTTGTAGCTATTGCAACAGAAACCTAAAACATTTCTGTTCCCTCTGTGGCCTGGCTTTATTGGGTGTTTAAGGCTAGAGTTCAGCTGTGAGCAAATTTACAGGCGATGGCGCTGTCGGCGAGGTATCAAACCCACAGCAGGACAGGAATCAAGCTGCAAAGTAATCTGGAGAGATTAGGGCAGTGGGAGATGTGGTGGGCCATAATGGAAGATTCCAGAACAAGGGCAAGTCTTGTACCATGGGGGAGGAAATCAACAGCAGCAACACTAAATTAAAGCCCCTATTTCTTCCTTTTAAGTGAGCCTATTTTCATAACATTTATTTCCTTTGTGCGTTGGCTTTTTTATGAAGCTGGGCACTAGCCTTGCTGGAAGAAAGGTGTGGAACTGGGAGGCTCCAGATCTCTTGGCTACGAAGTGGCTGACACTAGGAAAAGTAACTTGCCCTAGTTATTTGAACCATGCTTTTTAAACGGGGCCTCCATCCTTTTCTGCCATAGTTCATTGCATTCCCAGCTATGAACAGAAGCAGTATCTTGTGAGGTTGGAGTGCCATTTCCATTAATTCAGCAAAGTGAAGGCCTGGCAGACTGGTGGTTGGCCACAGTAGCAGAAAGAGAAGGAAGGTTTTGAAAGCTTGGCTGAAGACCGGATAGTGAGATCTTTGTATTCCCTTGTAATTTTGGTCAGTGACTTTCAAAGCAAACTTGGTCCATTTACAACATTTGTCATCTAATTGCTACCACTGTGCTCTCAAACTCATCATCAAACTCCACCCCCGCTCTCCCTTCGCCAAGATCTGGGCAAACTGGTTGGGGCCAAAAAAGAACTGCCGCAAAATATCAGGCTAATTATCACTCAAAACTGCTCATTGGCCTCTGTCCAGTGAAATGGTCATCTCATTTGCACAGCAATTCACTTTGCATTGAAGTCCACCATCACAGCTGTAATGGGTATTAAGAGCCTCTGGAGAATGGCCAATGCCTAACGTGGAAAGGAGAGACTCATCTCTGGGGTGGGTCGCTGCAGATATAATGTGGAGGAAGAAAGCTGACACTTGCCTGGATTCTTCTCCTGTTCTGAGGATAGAGGAATGATTTACCAGTACTCCTGCCTGAGTATCACTCATGAGCCCTACATCCAGTAGCACGTGTTCTAGGAATCCAACCTGCCTATTTGAAAATGCCCAGGCCTCGCCACCTCTTGGAGTGCTTTGCGCACACCCCTTTACTTCACAGTGATTAAATACAAACCAAATCTTTGCCCATATTATGAAAACCAACCAAAAACAAAACCAAATTCCAGCATCACTGAGGGAGGAGTTATGGACTCTGGTCCGTCCTGTTCCGAGTGTCAACCTGAAAAGTAGTGCCAATGGCGTGTTAGTCCTTCAGCTATGGTGCATGTGGGATGAAGAAGCAGAAGGGGAACTACACATCAATGAAGTTCTTCTTGCCAAGGCCGCATGTGCTGACTTTGGGGCTTCTCCATGGCTCCTTGAAATCTAAGACTGACTTCAATGGCAACTGGACCAGGCCCTAAAGATTCAGATGGTGTCTGGTGTTTGTGGGATCTAAGTAAACCTGACCTGGCCTTTTGCTCCTCTGTCCTTTTGGAAGAAGTGCTGTGATTGAACTGGCTGTCCATGGCTCACAGGAGAGCCTTCTGCCAGGTGCACCTCCACAGAGAGCAGATAACAGGGTGAAATTATATTAGTAAAGGGAAAAAAGGAGAAACCCCACACAAGAGACTTGCTGTAACAGTGTCATTTTATGAAAATAGCTCACCCACCCCAAGGGGTTCATCTTAGCCACCTCTGTGGGGGAAGAAATTGCATTTCCCCCCTATATAAATAGAGGTGCCATTCCAAGAGTATCAAACAGCGGGAGTGTAATGGCAGGGACGGAAGTGGACTTAAAAAGGAAGGTTTAAAAAGCCAACCAAGGCTCCTGCCAATCTGACCTGTGGAAAAATTCCATCTCAATCCCCAGTCTGATTATCAGGCCCTGAGCAAGTGGGCAAGACACACAGGCCAGACATCTAAGACAGGAGATTCCCTGTACCTCTGAGCCCCTATCCACCACCCGCTTTAACATCTCTAGCTGTGGCTAATCCCTGGTGCTTCAAAGGACAGCAAATTAGTATCCCCCCAACCTATCCCAAAATACAATTATGTATCAGAGTGAAAAATATTCTTTCCTGACCCCAGCAGGTGACCAGCTGAAGCCTGAAGCATGAGATTTATTTATAGCCTTCTATATGCAGAGCTGCAAGTGTTATGAGCATTTGGAGGGCAAAGACAGCACTCCTGTTCTCTCCATGGCCCATGAAGGAAGGCATGAACAGTGGGAGTCACAGACTACAAGGCCAGAAGGAACCACCAGGACCATCCAGCCCAACACACTGCAGAACTTCTCCTAGAAATTGAATTCAAGTCAATCTTTTAGAAAGATATCTAATCTTGTGTGAAAGATGCTGTAGGAAGCGGAAGATTAATGTGACGGCAGTCGCTAGGGGGAGCAATTATGCTTCTAAGTCGTCTCCAGGGTAACGCATAATTAAGGTTATCAGCCTAGGAATGGCCTTATGTTCCTGTTATCTCGTGTATGTATGTGTCTGAGAAGAGCTTCTCAGCTGTGTGAGCTGTTTACTTGGTCTGTGTGAAACTCGGCATGTGTGAAACCAAATAGGCAAACTGAGGCAGGACTGCAAAACATGTTATTAGCTATTCATGAGTTATGTATGAGATGCAAATGAGCATGAGTATTTTTGTGTCCAGGTGCCCTTGTGTGTTGGGCTTCCTCCCTGGGCATTGCTCCGATGTGCCAGGTCTCCCATATCATGGCAGCGCTGACCGGGGCCCCCAGCGCAGGAATGTCGCTACCTTCAATAAACTCACTACTTTCCATCTAGCCACTGTGTGTGAGCTTCGTTTCTATGGGACTCCTTAAGGTACCCTGCAACAGATGCCAAGCGATGGCGAGGCCACCACCTTCCTGGTAAGCTGTTTGAATGTTTATTTACCCTCCCGGCTAAGAAACTATATCTTATTTCAAAGCTGAATTTATCCAACATCAAGTTCCAGCTACTGGATCCTGTTATACCTTTGTCTGCAAAGTTGAAAAGCCCACCTACCCCATATCTCAGTTTGATTGTCATAATTCCATCAAGTTTCTGTGATGCCTATTTTATCAATATCCTCATTTAATACCAGGCACTCAAGTTCACTCACCTTATTATATAGACTTCTAGCATTTGCATACAAGGTACTTATAAAATGTTTTAGTTGTTTACCTTCATGTGACATAATTGAATGGTACTCTTTTTCATTTGACTATTTCTCTTCAGTTCCTACCTGTACTGTATTAACTTCTATCTGCTCCCGTTTACTAGAATATAGAGAATCCCAGGTAATAGATCCTCCTCTATGGGATGTCTCTGTCTGTGAGATCCTCCACACCTGTCAGCTTTCCCCCAGCCCCTTAGTTTAAAAACATTCCCCCTTGCTTTAAAAAAAAAATCCCTCTACAATTTTTATTAATTTTACATGCCAGCAATATGGTTCTGTTTTGATTTAGGTGGAACTCATCCTTCCTGTACAGGCTCTTCCTTTCCCAAAAGATTCCTAGTTCTTAATAAACCTAAAATCCTCCTCCCTACATCATTGCCTTGTCCATGCATTGAGAAACTGCAATTCTGCCTAATTGGCCCTGCATGTGGAACTGGAAGCATTTCAGAGAATGCCACCATGGATGTCCTGAACTTTAATCTCTTTCCTAGCAACCTACATTTACCCTCCAGGAGCCCTGTCTTTCTTTATGTCATAGGTACCTACATGTACCAAAAACAGTGGCTCTTCCCTAGCACTGCACATGAGTCTGCCTAGGTGTCTGAAGAGATCCTCAAACTTCATAGCCAGCAGACAATTCACCCTGCTGTTCTCCCAGTCGTCACAAACACAGTTATCTATATGTTTAATGATTGAATCCCCCATTACAATTACCTGTCTCTCCCCAATAACTGGGATTCCCTCTCCTGGAGAAGTATCCTCATTGCGAGAGGATACCATGACCTCCTCTGGAAGAAGGGTCACAATTATGGGATCGTTTCCCTCCGTTTCAGTTTGATGTTCTCCTTCCTCAAGACTTTCATCCTTCCCAATAGCACAGAGGCTGCCAGACCAGGAGTGGGATTTCTCTACTGTATCCCAGAAAGTCCCATCTATGTTCCCAGATCTATTACCTGGCAGGTGGCTGTATTAAAATGCATTTTGTTGGACTGTAGCCATATAACGGTAACCTGACCTCCTCATTATTTAATACCCCACCAATCTGTGTCATCTGCAAACTTTAACAGCAAAGATTTTACATCATCAGCCAGACTGTTGATAAATTATATAATGTTGGCCCAATAACTGATCTTTGGGGAACCCCACTAGAAACAGTCTCATTCATTGATATCTTCCCATTAACAATTACATTTTGTGATCTGTCTATAAAACCATTTAAATCCATCCTGTATGTGAGCTGTTAATGCCATCTAATGCAAGTTTTTAATCGAAATGTCAGGATGTACTAAGTCAAATGCCTTAGAGAAATCCAACTATACAATATCAGCACAGTTACCTTATTAACAAGACCTGTAATCCTTTCAGAAAAAGACAATGGGCTGCTTTGATGAGACCTACCTTCCAAGAAAGCATACTGATTAAACATATAATTAATGCCAGTTTCTAATTCTGTCTTTGAGTCTTGAAGAAATTATTTTACCTGGAATCGATGTCAGGCTAACCACTTTATAGTTCCCTGGGTCATTCTTCTTAAATATTGGAGCTCCACTGCCGGTCCTCCAAACCATAGGATTTCCCCAGTTTTCCAAGATTTGTTTTAGTGGCTCAGCGCACTCATCAGCTAGTTCATTTAAGACTTCTGGGTGCAAGTTATCTGGGCCTGTTGATTTGAAAATGTCTAATGTTATCAGATTCCATTTTACATTCTCTTTTGTTACAGATGGTAAACTTTCTGTTCTATCCACCGCATTATATGGAATGGACCCATCCTCCTTCTTTGTTCCAAATACAGAGCAGAACTATCTTTTGAACACCTCTGCTCTTCTACATCGCTATTTGCAATTTTGCCATCTGTATCTAGCAGTGGACCTATGCCTAACCCAAAGGTTGGGTTTTTATTTGTTCCCAATAGGTTTTTCCTAATATGTCTGTTTCTAATATGTTTCCTTAATGTCTTTAACCTTATAGGCCATTAATATTTGATTGATTCCTTTAGCTTCCCTTATCACATATTTTTATTTGTAACTTATAGTCACTGACATTTACTTCCTCCTTTGTCTATCCTTTAGATATTGATTTCTTATGTTTTTATTGCTACTACTGTAGAATTAATAATGATAATCAGAAAATCATTTGCTAGTGTTTTGTTCTTAACATCTATATGGTAGGGCTTCCATCCCTTCTCTTTGGAAATGGACCAGTGACAAATCTTTTGTAAATTAGAAAACCAATTAAGCTTTTGGGTGGGCTTGTATCACAGGAAATGTTAAATAAACCAGCTTATTTGGTACACAGGACAACTTCTTATACCTCTGTGCCTAAAATTAGGATCTGGTAAAGCTATATTTAGGCATCAAATGAAATGCTATGATTTTCAGAAGTGCTGAGTACCTGTAGCTCTCACGGAGTGAAAACCGGACCCCATATTCAAGTGCCTAAATACAGATTTTGGTGTGACAGTTTGAAAGCTTTAAAGTTCTGGTCCATGTAAAGTCCTTTTTAAACTGAATCCTGCAGTAGCACCTAGACCAAGTAGAGAAGAACAGAATGCCAAAAGAATAGGATGGCACAGCATAGAACTTCCTAGGACACCTTTACATGTCCCCACATTACAAAGACATACTGGTACTTAGCAGTGATTAAACTACTATATACAAACTACTGTCCAATGAGTAATGTTTCCACTTATAGGTCCTTAATAATAATGCACTAATATGCATGCAACAATACGACGGCATGAATACATTAATTAAGTGCTAGTCAACATGACTTTAAAACAAAATACTAAATTGGGCATAATTGCAATACAAAATGCTTAATATGTTGTGATTAATTGGTTCTCTATGTATTTACATATTTATAGTTAATTAAAATTACTTGCACCGATAACAAATTCCACAGAAGTCCACTCCAGTGCAAAGCATATCGGGTAGAACCCATGTTCTTGTAATTTAAAGTGTCCTAGGGATGAGTTTTTAATTTGTCATAAATAGTTTATGCTGCATCCTTTATTCCTGTATTATTCATTTTCCAGTTAAATCCAAGGCCAGGGGTGTCTTCAGGGAAGAGATTAAGGACAGACATAAGCAAGGAAATAGGTTTCTTATCCCACCATCCAGACTTCTTCTGGAAAAATGAAAGGAAACTCCTGTAAATTGATAGCTCTAGCACCTCCCAAAGACTAAGTGAGAAAATGGTTTCCCCCTTCAGAATAATTTTCAAATTTGTGAACATTTCCCCCCCATTTTAAATCAAGACACACCCCCCCCCCCAAAAAAAAAAACCCTTGAAAATGTTTGTGAAGCAAAAAGTTTTTAACTTCAGGTCTTTATGGAAACATTCCATTTGAATCATTTTGAAATGTTCCATTTCAATCGGAACCATTTTTATTTAATTTTATTTTTTTACTATAAACTACATTTTGAAATGAAAAGTTCTTTCAAACCAAAAAAAATCAAAACGTTTCATTTTGAAAATGTTGACATGGGATGTTCTTGACAACTTGGAACTTTTTTCAAAAAAATTGAAAATTTGTTGAAACCAAGACTTTCCCACAAAAAGTTTCAGTTTAAACAAATCAGCATTTTTCAATGAAAATTGTTTAATTGAAAAATTCCCAAATATCTCTACCGAAGGCACATTCCCTGAATTAAACAATATTTTTAATCTATGGCTCTTTTATTCCTAACCTTTTAAATCTCTCTGTTTTTGGACAGCCTACAAGAAAACATGCACATGGATATTCACCAGGAAGTACTACCTTGCCAATAAATGGATTCAGTATCTACATTAGACAGTTTAATGTTAACTTCTATTTTTAATCTTAAGAAGAATCTTGACAAAACTACTTGACTTGCTCCTGATCCAAGCCCAATGCAATCAATGGGAGGGTTTCTATTGATTTCAAAGGGCTTTATATCAGCACCTGAAATATAAAGGCAGAAAAACTAATGAGGAACCACAAGTGTTTGGGTTCAGATAAGCCCAATATAGTTTTGCTCCTTTAAACACAAAGCTCTTTCAAAATTACTGATCCTTCTCCTACCTTCTTCCCCATCCTCTCCAGATCCTTCCCCCAGTCTGACAAGAGACAGTTCTCCAGATGACTAAGTGGCTAGTCTCTTCACCACGTTGCTCTCTCAATAAACTCACCTACCTTTGGCAACATCCCATTGAGTCTATCATGAAGTGTGTCGGCAAGTCTGTCACAGCTAAGCCAGTTTAGAGGCATCCTAGCAAATTTAATTAATAAAATTTAAAAAACCAGAATCCTATTCCCATTATTCTGAAATTTCTCCTGGTCAACCAGATGCGCTATCCTATTGTGCTATCTTCCACAGAGGAACTGACAAGAACAGAGTCCACAATTATTAACCTTTCCCCATGTTTCCATAGTTTATTGTGACAAGACAATGCAATAAACTTGAAGGTAATCAAAAAGCAATTTTGTAATAGTAATCTTAAAATGACAAACCTTTTCTTTTCTAAATAAATCACCATTATTCCTTCATGGTTCCCGCTTGACAAGTGTGTTTCCTTAGTAACAGAGTGCTTAAACAGGGTCTGTGTGTGAACACTTTTCCTTTAGCCATATTTGTGAAAGAGAAGACAATTGGACAAAAAGTGGTCCCCCCCTTCATTGGACTGTGACTTAAAATATTTATCAGTCAGATAATCTTAGAAGACAAGGAGTGATTTTTTGCAGTACTAGTCCCCGGCATTCCATTTGTGCATTTAGTGGTGCTGATGGGCTCTAAGGGGTCTCAGACTACATACCTACACTAAATTTAACACTCTCTGATGTTTGTTCAATAGCTCCGTTAATGGTAAGGTCAGCTGTCTTATAAATTATTGAGCAGATTAACAGTGTTAGAGCTACAGTATAAATAAAGGATGTGCACTAGACAAAGACATACAATTGTGTCTGGCTCAAAGACAAAAGAATGGACAGAAGGAAAGGTGAATTCACAGTGGATACAGGTGGGGCGCTTCTGCTCTGTTTCATTCTGTAATTCAGTGACTACAGCAGCTTTGCTACTGTGTTTGGCTCTGGATACGTAGGACCCAACGCTGCACAGTACTGAGCACTCTTAACTCGTGTTTAGGATCAGTCTGATACACAAGTGACAAAGAGTCCTGTGGCACCTTAAAGACTAACTAAAGTATTGAAGCATAAGCTTTCGTGGGCTAAAACTTGTTTCAATACTTTAGTTAGTCTTTAAGGTGCCACAGGACTCTGTCACTTCTGCTATTCCAGACTAACATGGCTACCTCTCTGATTCTGATACACAAGTAAATGCAAGCCCCTCTTGTTATCTACACTCAGTGGTCTCCTGGTTCCATTCCACCACACATCAACATGTTAACTACACCCCTTCGCTGTACTGCCCATCTGGGCACGTATTCCTTTATCATTTGACAGGGACACAACTTTTCCAACAACAGCATAAATTGGTGCAGGGCAGAATGATTTTTAAAGGGTCTAGTCTTTCTAGTCTAATAGTCTCCTCTGCTTCAGCTGCTGAATTTCAAGTCCTTATCGGATATCTGTATAAGCAGGACATCAGCACAGGAGTGCCATGCAGAGCCAGAATGTGGATGACTTTATATCAGATATTGGGGAAGATATATTTTCTCTATTCTGATGTTGACACACCAGTATCTGACTTTAGTGCTCATGAAAAGTATCACATTGATCTCTCTACAGAGTCCTCTGTTTATGCACAGCCTGGGCAGCAGTAAGGCTGATTTCACTACTATGCCACTATCATGCCTCCACCTTCAACTGATCAGACCAGTGGGAGAGGGCAGTTTGACTTCAGTGGTCCATCCAGTCCTTAAGTTCGTGCTGAGGCTGATAGAAAATGGGCCACTTGAGGTATTTTCTGCAATGAGCTGTTACCTGCTGGGAACTGGGCTGAGTCCAGCCAGCTTATTTCACACAGGATACAAGGAGCCATCAGCTAGCAGCAGCCTTCAGTCACTACCAACCTGGGGTGGTTTAAACTAGTGACCTATAGGGAAATCCTGGCTCCTCTGAAGTCAATAAGAGTTTTGAAATTTGAAAAGCTCTTTATCCATATTGCTCATCCTGGGCCATCCACTCCATCAATGACATCAAGTTTAGCCAAACCACATGGAGGTTTAAACATGCAAATGAACAGAGGGAAAATGGAGTTTTGGAGGTAAAACAATAATATGCACTAGTAATGAGACCCATTCCTTTAATCCTGGAAATTAAGCTGTCTTTCCTTTTAATATTCTGAAAAATATAACTTGCTAAATCTGAATTACAAGCTTAATAACATATTTGCCCAAACATTCTTGGATGAACTAGCAGTTTGGAAGAGGCACCAGATTAAATTAATCAGAAAACATGCTGCAGAGTAATTTAGAAAATATTAAAATGTCAAACTCTCTCCAATCCTTCCTGTGAAGTGCAGGAGAAGATATTGTTGTTCAACTCAATAATTCCATAGAAGGTTTTTCCCCTCTGGCCTTCCTTCTCATATTACCATCTCTTATAATTGTCTTTTGCTACAGGAGAGTAGCAAACTGATCCAGTAGTAAACATTTTCTGCTGAAGTGCTGAGTCCTTTGTCTTTACTCTAACCAGGTCTGAAGAGATTTTTCAGGAGGCCATGGATGACCTCTTCCCAAATACAACCTGCATCTTCTCAAACAATGGGCACTCCCCCAAGGGTTAAATTCGATTCTTTTTCCTATCTGGTACACGTGAAAGGGGCTGCTTAACATTTAAGGGAGAGTAGACTCTGCCCATCAATCTTTGGCACCTAAAATGTAAAAAGTTGGCCTGTGAGGAAATAGCACACTACATTAGAGGGTTGAATTACAAAGATGTATCTGGAAAAAAAAAATCTATTGTTTGCGCCAACTTCAAGAGCCGCAGTGCAGCTTAGTTCATTCCCTTCTGGTAATTTGCATTAGCAATAATCAGGTGACAAAGGATAAACCTGCAGGAATGACATTTCCCTCTGCATTTAAGAAACCAAGTGCACAAGCTATTTCTTAGCTTTTTTCTTATGATTGTGTTCAGTTTGTCATAGTGCTTGATGTCTGCACACTCTGAAATTAACAGTTTACCTGCCATTTAGACTGCTTTGTTATTAATACACATCCATCTGGTTTACAATGTGGATTTATGGTTAGAATGGAAAAGGTTATTCTTGTTGCTGGAAAAAAAAATTAGGACTCTATTCCATTCTGGACTATATTCCTGGCTCTGCCCCAGACTTCCCATGTGAACTTGGGCAGGTCACCTAACCTATCTAAGTTTCCTCTCATTTGTAAATCACTAATGTATATGAAAAGTGCTGGAAACCAGAGAGAAGACTCTTCACACCTGCAAAATGTACTATGAATTTATTTTTAAGGCAGCAGAACGTAACCATGTTGTAAATTCCTGGTGTGCTGGTCAAATTCTAACTAGGATAGCATATCAGGACCTTAATTTGACATACGCAGTGTGCTTCACAGTACTGCCTTAGGCTATTGGGTCCCTAATAACTCTGAAAGGAGAGTACCAATACTCAGTGATTACTATCACAGATTCCTGCAGCACCTAAAATTTCATGAGAAATCTTTCATCTAATTTGTGACCAGGCCTTTCCCTGCTTAATTTACAGAATCCAGTAATGACACTGACGGTAAAAGTATGGCTGAAGATTATTTCATCCAACATTATTCTTTGAGGAGGTATCCCTCTGCCACCACAAACCCTCCCTAGTCTCCTACAACTACTACCTAGTTCTGCTTGTCTCCAGAGCAGTACCCATCCAGAAACCAATGGCAAGAGTTTCCAAGATTTTCATCTCAATCTTGTTGCTTCGTAACCAAGGATTGTGACAAGCATCAACTTTCCAGAAGGTGGCTCTTAAACCCTCTCTCTATTCAGCCCCTACAGGAGGTAGTATGTGAACAGCAGTCTAGGGTCAGGCACCCAACCCCTTTCTGAGTGCCACCCAAACTGGGAATGCAGAGAAGGTGGGTGAGGAGAAACGTGCAGGGCATGGGTGCTTGCTAGTCTCCCACTCTCAGCGTCCAAGACTGTGACACAGAAGGATTTTTTCCTCAGAGACCAAAAGAAAAAGGTATGAAGGTGATATCAGGCCTCTCCCTTAAACCAGCTGCTTCTTCAGAGACTATAGTAAGAGCGCCAACAGCAAAGCTTTCTTAACCCTGAATTAAAGCACCATTTGGAAGGCAGCATACTCACAGAGACTTCCAGCTGACTCGCGTGGCTCCTCTTAACCATAACATCAGACACCAGCAAAGGCTCTAGCCATATTCCTTACCCACATCTTTACAGCCTGAAATCTCCAGTTGAGACAGGCAGGCAGCTTCCTCTGCTGGGGAGAAAGCCACACCCTTTACCAGGCCAACTCAGGTCAGCTGCATCTTCTGATTGTCTCAGCTCAGAGACACCGTCCCAGCTGGGACTATTAACCCCCTACTGGGATTTAGCTCCAGAAACCTCACAGCACCATTTGGTTCGGTGGGGCAGGTATGGTAGGGTTGAGGGACCTGCTTTATCAGGGAATGAATAATGTGTTCACAGAGCATATTGCCAGCACAACATTGTGTTGTGTTGCTCAACAGGTCTAAGTGGATACACACAGCACAGGTGACCAGCAGTCCTGGGATTATAATAAAAGGGGGATTAACTCCGACTTTCAGAATATACCAACAAGACATTTAAGGGACCATCATGATCACCTAGTCTAATCTCCTCTACTGTACATTGTAGGCCACAGAACCTCATCCCCCCACTTCTGTAATAGACCCCCCTAACCTCTGGCTGAGTTACTGAAGTCTTCAAATCATGGTTTACCAAGTTACAGAGAAACCACCCTTTACTGTAGCTCAAACCAGCAAGTGACCCATCCCCTCATTGCAGAGGAAGGTGAAAAATCCCCAAACTCTCTGCCAATCTGACCTGGGGAAAGATTCCTTCCCAATCCCAAATATGGCAATCAGTTAGATCCTGGGAGAGACCCTGAAAGTAGGAACAGAAACATCAAGAATTTTGGCTCATGATAAACAATGCTGTACATTTCTACCCTCAAGCATAGACATTTCCAACTTTTTGTAATTCTAAAAAATAAATAAATCCATATTTAGCCAGCCGAACAAGCGGCCTGTTTTCCTAGGGGGATGTCTACACTGCAATCAAAACCCTGTATCTGACTCATGCGAGCTGACGCGGGCTTGTGAGACTCAGATTAAGGGGCTGTTTAATTGTGGTGTAGGTGGTCAGGCTTGGGCTGGTGCCAAAACTCTAGGACCCTGAGAGGTAGGTAGGTTCCAGAGCGCTACATCTCTGAAACTCAGCTCAGTAAGGGCCCACTTCACTCACGCAGCTCTTGTCTGGAAAGTGCCTCAGTGCTGATCCGAACTGGGGCCTTATTTAAGGAACTAAACAGCCCAGGTCTTCAAAGGTATTCAGTGGGAGTTAAGTGCCTAAATACCTCTGAATATCTAATTTAGGCCCCCAAGTTAAAACAGTTTGGCCTATCTTCACATGCATTTCAATAAGACAGAGGAACTTCCGTCTCACCCTCAGCAAATAAGATATTTTTTGCACAGTAAAGTCCTCTAGTCAGTGTGTGAAGACAAGGGTATTCCCATAGATCTGATACAGAATATCTAAAGTATTTTATCTGCCAAACTAGAAAGAAGAGTCTGCCAAGAAAGGGGAACATTTTCCCAAACTGTATTCCTGGGGAAAAGGCTTGTCATGCTACCTGAAGCCATGAAAACAAAACAGAAAATATAATTATGCATTAACACGCACCAGACAGTAAGTTTATAGGCAATTGTCTGCTTAGCATGCCTTGAGTTCTGTAATAAGGCCAAGTGGGTTTTTACAACCCAAGAAATATCATAATCCCCCTCAAATGAGCTGTCCTGAGAGTAGCATTGCTGTTATGAAATCGAATTTCTACATAAAAATAATAAAACAGCATTGACTAAGTGCTTATTATTGATATGGATGTGAACAATGGAAGCCAACCAGAAAGTTCCACCATGGCCTTGTGGATAAAACAAAGGCTTTATGGGAATTGTGAGATTTGTGTTCTGTTTCTGCAAGCTGGCAGGGCATGGGCAGCCTACCTAGTGGGAGGAACGGCACCTTACCTGGTGGCTGTGGTGGCAGTTAACGTAACAACAAGTAGAGATCCAAATATCAGGCCCCGGCACAAGGATGAAGCCAGAGTCAGGGTTAAGAGGTCATGGTAAAGGCCCGATCCAGTCAGAAACCAAAGCTGGAGTCATAGTCAGACAAAGCTGTGGCCAGGAACCAGAAATTGGAATGGGGCAGGGGCTGGAGCAGGGACAGGGACTGACAGCAGGCTACAGCAGGAAGTGGCAGTGAGACCAGGGTAAGTGCAGCAGCAGACATGGTACACACTGAGTAGCTGTTCTACTACTACAAGTCTCATGTACCAGACCGTGAGCTCCCCGGCCAATCTGGAAGTGCGAATGTTTGGGAGGGGCTCACTGGGTTCCGCTGAGCTTGCTGGGCTGCCTGTCAATTTTCACTCAGCCGCAGCTCCCTCTCTGACGAACTCCCTGGACTCCTGTTTCTCTGTCTGCAGAACGGAAACACAAGCAGCGAAGAAAAGAGACAAAGGGCGAGAGGGGAAACAGAGGCACGGGCAGGTGAAGTGGCTTGCTGAGCCAGAAATAGCACCTATGTCCCCTGCTTGCCACCCCATGCCCTATCCATTAAACCATGCTCTCCCCCCACAGTAAATGGCTTTTGCAGGCACCCCAGAGGGAAGGTCCTGATTGTGTCATTACTGGTGCTGGGACATTACTGGATCCCCAATGAACCCGTGATTAACCCAGGTCTGCTTCCCCCTTGTTTTAGCAGTGAATGATTATTTTGCTAGCCACATCCACCTCCTGAAGGAATGCTCTGCCCATCTATGCATTTTTGTATCTGTCTCTATCTCTTACAAGATCCCTATCACTGCCGTGTCTGAGCATCCCACAGTCTTCAATGGATTTATTCTCACAGCATCCCAGTGAGGTAGAGAAGTGCAATTATCCCCATTTTACAGAGAGGGAACTGAGGCAAGACTGCACTTGAAGCACTAGACTGGTGCAGCTGCACCACTGTAGCACGTCTGATGAAGACGCTTTATGCTGATGGGAAAGTGCTCTCCTGTCGGCCCAATTACTCCACCTCTGTGAGAAACAGAAGCTGTGTTGACAGGAGATGCTTTCCCACCAACATAGTGCCAATGTGGACAGCATTTAGGTCACTGTAACTTACATGGCTTGCAGGGGTCGGGAAGGTCTTTTTCACATCCCTGAGCGACATAAGTTAGATCAACTTAAGCAATAGTGTAGACCTGCCCTGAGACCTGGATTTGTAAAAATATCTGGGCACTGCAGCACTCAGGTTTCCAGTGCCTAACTGGTTTAGGAGTCTAAATCTCATTGTGTAAAAGGGATTGATGCACTGAATCCCTTTAGAAAAATGCAACTTAGGCTTCTAAGTCAGGTATTGCAATGCTGAGCACCACCATGCCTGCATACCTTTACAAATCTGGGCCTTAGCCATTTGCCAAAGGCAACATAGGAAGGCTGTGATAAAGCAAGGACTTGAACCTGGAGCTCCGAAGTCCCATGACAGTGTCCTAAACAGTGGACTATCCTTCCTAGAATTGCCAAATGCTGGAGGAAATGCTTATAGAAATGACCTCTCAGCAATGAGACGGTGCAAGGAAGCACTGGTGGGTAGATAGAAGTAATTCGTACTCTTACTTTAACATCTCCTGTCAACTGGAGGGCCAGACAAGTACTGATTAACAAAGTCTGGCTGTAATGTACCGTATGTGCCTGCAAAACCTTCCCTTTGTGAACACCAGTAAATTAAATTGCTTGTTGCACTTGGGAACAGATGGCTGATTCCATATCCTTTTGGGGCCTTGCACTCCAAAGGGCAGAACTGAGGGCACCCTTACACAGAAAGGAGTAGGGAGCAGGGACTGGTTAGCGAATATGAAAAATGAACAAGCTATGACATTGTGGCACCTAAATGAAAACTGTTAAGCACTAGGAATAACTTATCAAAATACAGGAGGAGGAGCCTGCGCATTTTGTAAGCCGGGCCAGCTGGGAAAAGCAAAGATCTTTGAAAAGCCAGCCTAGAGGATTTGTTTTGCTAAACCAACTCAAAGTCATTTGTCTTTTTTAAATACAACTTTTGTGAAACATAAAGGAAAATCAGAAAGTAACGTCAAAAGCATTCCATGCGCTATTAATTTTATTATGCAAATCCACTCCCCAAATGATAGCTTTATTCTGAATTAGCACAAGAGCCGTCGTTATTCCTCAACGTAAAGAGAGGAGGCTCAAAAACTGTTGAAGCAAAATGTTCTCATTTGGATTATTATTTTGATATGGCATTACTGTTTGTAGGTGATTTTGAAAGCAGAATGTTTGTATAGTAAATCCTCAGCGATTCCTTCCCAGAGGCTGTTCAGTGTTGTCACCATTTATTACTTTCTCTTTTGTAAATAAATGCGGCGCAGAAAGCATTATAGTTTTTCTTAAAACTAATAAGCAGATTTTGAGAAAAGGATAACAAAAGCGCTATTCTCCTTTTCCAGCCATCTGCCTCCTTACCCGATAACACAACAAAGGAAGGGGGAGAAATACAAAGGCAAAGACTGAAAACTTTCTCAGTGCACGAGGAAAATGTATTATTTTGACAGCCTTATTGATTTAACATTAATTAATCTGCCATAGATGATTTTTTAATTGTGTGCTCACACACATACACACACACGTATTTGTTTGGAACTGTTAAATTATGCACCCAAACATATGATTTAAACAGCTGTAAGAAATTCTCCAACGTGCCCTACTGTAAATTTTGCGGAGTCAGATGTGATGTCTAAATTTTCTATGGAAATTTTTAAGAGCGGGTTTGACAGCCAACTGACAGGGATCTAGACAATACTTAGATTTGCCTTGAAGGCAGGGGACTGGACTAGAAGGCCTCTCAAGGTCCCTTCCAGTCCTACGATTCCATGATTCTATGAATGTGTCTAGTTGTAGTAAGTCAATCTCTCTGAATCTCCGTGAATACATAGCTTCAATGGGAACAGTTACAGCCCAACAAATTAGACTTAAAATCACTTAATAATGACTACCACAGCATAAAAATAATTATATAAACTATTAACTCAGTCAGGCTCTATCCTGGAAAGCAGTGACTCTGAAAAAGACTGGGGGGGTCAAGGTAGTCAATCTGCTGAACATGAGCTCCCAGTGTGACTCTGTGGCCAAAAGGGCTGATGCAATGCTTGGATGTAAAACAGGGAATATGAGTAGGAGTAGATAAATTACATTACTTCTGTGTTAGACACTGGTGTGAACATTACTGGAATATTGTGCCCAGTTCTGGGGTCCAGAATTCAAGAAGGATGTTGTTAAATTGGAGAGGGTTCATAGAAGAGCCACAAGACTGATTAAAGAATTGGAAGACATGTCTTATAGTGCTAGACTCAAGGAGATCAATCTATTTACCTTAACAAAGAGAAGGTTAAGGGGGTGATTTGATCACAGCTTATAAATTCCTACACAGGGAACACAAATTTGATAATGGACTCCTCAGTATAATAGACAACGGTATAACACAATCCAATGGCTGCAAGTGAAAGCTAGAAAAAGTCAGACTGGAAATAAAGCATACATTTTTAACAGTCAGGTAATTAACCACTGGGTAATTTATCAAGGGTTGGTGGATCCTCCATCACTGACAATTTAAAAATCAATATTGGATGTTTTTTTTCTAAAAGATATGCCCTAGTTCCAAAAGGAATTAATTCAGGGAAGACCGCTGGCCTGTGGTATACAGGAGATGATCTTGGACAATCACAGTGGTCCCTTCTGGTCTTATAATCCATGAATCGATAAAAACAATGTAGCAGGACATACACTCCAACCTCTTCCCCAAACCCTATCAGATTATTATTTATATTACAGTCGTCCCTAGAAAGCCCAGCTGAGATCAAAGTCCCTAGGTATGAGGCACTGCATGGATAGATGGCACAAAGAATGTAGGCCCAGATCCACAAAGGGATTTAGGCTCCTAACTTCAATTGAAATGGGAAGTGACTTGCTCAGGAATAGGACCTGTCTCTTCCGATTGCTAACCCAGGCCTGTATCCACTAAAGTTAACCCAGGCTGCCTCCCCTAACAAATGACTTTTGCAATGACCCCCAGATGGAAGGTTCCATGTCAGGATACAGGGACACTCTCAAATCCTCAGTGAACAAACCCCCAGTTCAGCTTCCTCCTTCTCTCGCTCAAGTGCTTAGCAGGACTATACATCGGGCCACACAGGAGCCATAAGGGGTGAGGCAGGGAGCCCACCTTCAGGAAGGCAGGTACCACACCCAAAAGCCATACGATGAACGAGGGCCCCGAGCTTTTCTTTTTACTTCTTCATTATTGCTGTGGCACAAACCTTTGAAGAAAAGATCTTGCTGATTGCAAGTTTGTTTTCCTGTGTTGAGTCATCTCATTACCTTAGGCTGCACCTCTTTCGAATCCCCTCAAAAAGCCTCCTGTCACTTTCATATTGACTCGTGTATCCTTAGCAATATGGAGGTGTTACTATTTTAAAATACAATGGCAAGAGGGGTGCTCTATTTATCCCTGGAATAGCTATCATAGAGGCTGGGATACTGCCCTTTCCCCAGTGCTCCTCTTCTGGGGAAGAAGGGGGGCGGTAACATCTCTAAATATGGTGAATCAGTCTTCATGGTCCATTCCTCTCTTCTTACATGGCCAATAAAAGTTCCAGGTAGTGCTGAGTTTTGAAGTATTATACACCCACCCCCACACTCCCCTAGGTGTCCCTTGGGAACTAAAGACTACCATTTATTGTCTCATTGAGAGGGGTTTTGCTGTTCACAGTGGCTGTTTCCTTATCACCAAAAGCTATATGAACTTTCTGGGTACCTAAATTTTACAGCTCAGTTATTATTTTACTATTGAAGCCTACAATATTGTCCATGTTTCACCAAAGGAAAAAGACAAATAAATTCCTCAATTATCAAGACAATTCAGTACTCTCTCTATATCATTATGAAGCTGTTAACAGAAATGCTACACTTTCATGATCTAAAAGGCTATTTATCCCTAATGAGCTGCTAAAAAATTCTGTTTTCAGTTATACCGGTGTAAAATCTGTAATCCATTCAGTGTCTGTGGATTTATACTGGTATCAATAAGAGCAGAATTTGGCCCCAAAACATGTGTGTTTGACTTTATAATCTCTGCCCACCCTCACAAAGTCATTATTCACAAGTAGTGTTCAGCCACTAACAATAATCTTGGAAGGGGAAAGGAGAAATCCAGGGAGCAGTGCTCCCTTCTCTTGAACAGAATGCTTTAAAAGTAACACGGTGGAGAAACAAACAACTACAAATAGTTTTTATTCGAAACAGGATTGAATAAATGCACATTTCAAAGGAAATTTAAGCTGTTTTGTAGTACAACCACTGATGAGCAACTACATAAGAATTTGTCAGGAAAGAAAGTGAAACTGATAGACTTTTCAATCCTCCTTTTAAAAATAATAAGAGCAGCTGGCTAGAAGGAAATTGACCCAAGAACACAATTGTGGACGGCAATTAGCAAAGTACCTGATTTAGCAAAATGCCTAAGTACATGCTTAACTTTAAGCACATTACCCTAAAATAAATCATAACCCTAACATCTCAGCCTGAACCCCATGCTACTTAAACCCAGTTGAAAGCAACTTTAAACACACACCTTTTCTGACTAGTTTTAAATACAGTTTCCAATATTCTTCCAGGGATAACTCTCTAAACGAGATGGGGATGTAGGGAGTGGCGGATCCCTCAGCATCAGAGAGTGATGGGTGAGTTCAGGGGTGTTGTAGAATATTTTATACCATTCCTTCAGAGTCTCAAAGATTTGGATGAACAGCTAGGGCTAGCTCTGATACCCTTATTCAGACTAAATATCTTATTTCACAAGAAGCCCCACTGAAGCCAATGGGACTACTTTTAGAGTAAGGTGCTATCTAGCAGCAGAGTCTGGCTCCCAAAGAGGGCCCCCCCCCCCCAATGCCTGAAAATCTTCCCTTCCTTTGCCAAGCAAGTTATTCAGGCCTGGCATTATTGTCCTGGTAGGAGATTTGCTTTACCTATCTATATATCTTAAATACTTGTATGGCTACCATTAGTAGAATATCTGAATGCCTCCCAATTGGAGCTGAGCAAAAAATGGCATTTCTGTCTCATGGTAAATTAAACTTCTTTTTTTTTCATTTCAAATTGGGACAAAAAATCAAAATATTAACATTTTACGAAGAACAAAAAGTAAAAAAAAAGAAGTTTGATTCAGAAAGGGTGAAGCAGATGGTTTCAGCATTTTTGATCAAAATGAAACATTGCAACGTTCCTGAATCAAAACTTTTCATTTTGGTTTGTTGGACTGACCAGAAATGTTTTGTTTCAAATATTAACCATTCAATTCTCGTTCCCTGAGGTGTTGCTTTGTTCCGTGGGAGATGTAGTGTCAGTGTGTGATCCCACCTCCCATGGGTCAGGGTCCCTCACCATCATGCACCTGCAATTAAGTAATTTCTATGATTCACCACATCTCTCGGAGGCAAGACAGGAGATGTGAGTCAGCCAGTGTGGTCCCGCCCACAGGAGGGAATAAGGGCACAAACTACAGCTCCCAATGCGTCACGCATCATACTAGGGAAATGTAATTTACTGTTGCAATGACTATAAACGAAATATTTACGCTCAGTTTCCCATTGGAAATATTTTGAATCGGGTCAAACTGACCCCAAATAAAACATTTGGTTTCCGGTTTCCAGAAAGAAAATGGAATTTTTGACAAAATCAAGTTTCCTGTGGAAAATA
This sequence comes from Sternotherus odoratus, assembly GCA_032164245.1. Lineage (NCBI taxonomy): Eukaryota > Metazoa > Chordata > Testudines > Kinosternidae > Sternotherus > Sternotherus odoratus. The sequence continues at coordinate 80,046,049 of JAVMKO010000008.1, read as the reverse complement.
ATTCCAAAAGAAAACACCTCTTGACTCAAAATCTTTAACAAATTTATCCTCACACCACTCCTGTCAGTTAGTTAGGGAAGCAGCTACACCCATTTTACAGATGGAGAACTGAAGCACAGAGAAACCAAGTGACTTGCCCCAGGTCATACAGGAAGTCTGTGAGAAAGCACAGACCTGTATCTCCAAGTGAGCATCCTCACTGACTATCCTTCTTCTCCTAGGGTTGCGGAGCAGAGAAGGTCCATTTCCCTCCTGGTTTCTTTCTCTGAAGATAGAAAGTCCTTTCTCTCCCCTTGAATGTGTTCATGGGAATCTTATCTTCCTTCTTCCTGTGGCTGGGGATTGGCTTAGGTCTTTTCCCATCTCCAGTCCACATCTTTTTCTTGTCACCTGTTTTCCTTCTCCCTTTTTTCTCCATTTGTGTCCTCCACTCCTCTGTAACCCCCCATCCCCACCACCACTCTCCCAACCATCTTTTCTTACATCCCTTTTTCTCCTCACATGTCTTCCCTTCATGTCTGCATCCCTCTGCCGTGTGGACATGCACACCCACACATGCATGCAGTGTGTGTGTAGGAGGGGGAGCATTCTCTCACTCCAGGACAGAGCCTTAGCTCCAGCTGCTATGTAGAACAGGCAGCAGACTGAGAGCTGCCTCTCTGTCAGGATCTCCTTGGTGTCTGAAGGCACAGAGAGGCTGAGGCAGGGCTGGGGAGGGAACTCAGGCTTCTCAACCAGCTGCCTGGAACCATCTGAACCTGGAGCTGGGTTTAAAATCCTGGGAAAGGGAGGTTGCAAGATGTGTTGATTCGACTTTCTGACTATAAAGAGGAAGATGATTCTACAACCATGGGGCATAAAGCTCAAACCCCAGGTTGCGAGAAAGGAGGACACAGCAGTAAATCAAGTCTTGAAAAATAGTCTGGGCCCGCATTATTGAGGGCTTTTTAAGTGAACAAAAGCACTTTAAAATCAATAGGAAATGCCAGTGGTGACCATCAAATAGATTTTAGGGCTGAGCTTGTCCCTGAGCTTGGAATCTCTTGAGCAGAGACAACCACTCAAGCAACAATTTGTGATGTAACAAATGGAGACTGGAATGAAACCACCAAACTAATGGTTAGTGAGGACTTCAGGTCTCCAAAGTCTCGTGCAATAAATACACCATATTATATACTCTTCTTCCTCCCCTCTGCCCAATTATTACAACACCAGTTTCCTCTAGAGTACCACATATACCTTATGCCAACACTCATTTCCTCATCTCTAACACTGAATGGGATCTCTGTGATATCAATCATGCCGATCTGCTCCTAAACACCTAACAAATCCACCTTAGCCTCACCTTTTTCCACTTACTTTCCCACCATTCTGTTGAGTAGATTGAGAAGCAGGCCCCATAGACAATAGCTTTTACTTTCATTTATAAGGCTAAATCTGTCATTTCCCACCAGAATTCTGACCGATTTACTTAAAAATGTGGGGGTAGCTCTTCTGAGCCCCCAGTACTGATATACCAATGATTTATACAAGGAAGGTTCAAGCATCCAGTTTGAATTTATCTTGGCTAGCACTTAGAGAATGCAGTATCCAATATTGTGTCCTTTGACAAGTGTATATAGACACCAGATCCCAGCCTGGTTTTGCATCACCCTGGAAATGCCTAAAACCAGTGCTCCGCATGACAGTGCTTTTATATATTTACATGGTGTGCTGCCTTTTCTTTTGTGGGGAAAGGATTAAAAAAATCAAGCTGAGAAGCTGCAAAGCTTCATTTATTGCTAAATAATCATTTTTTAAAACTCACTGCCAATTTCACCTTGAGAGTAAAACTGTCTCTGGAAATTCGTCAGCCGTGGTGTGGAATATGCTCAAACATCAAAGCTACAAATTCCCTTTTGGGTGCGTGGGCCAATAAGAAGCAGGAATCTTTTCATTTGCCTTGGATATAGCCATGTGCCTAATTTTACCGTAAATATTGTACAACTGGGTTACACTGATTTCACAGCAGTTAAATAAGAAAGGCTGCAAAGTGAAGTGCCAGACCTGTCACCGTATGCATCCAGAACTTCTGGTGATGCCCTGTGATCATACCATTGAACAGCATCAGGATGCATCTGGAGACTTATTGGACACCTGGCTATTGCATTTGAGTGTCAGATTTTCCCTTTCCAATGTGATTAACATTAAGCAATAAGAGGGAGGTGGAGCACAAGCTACTGTGCAGCAGGACAGAACTTACAAATTGTCTGTGAAAAGTACAATGCAGACAGATGTACAGGGATTACCATCAGGACGCTGACATTTACCATTTGGAAGCACTTAGCGTTACCATGGTATTAAAGGTACTTTAGGGCACTGCAGTAGCTGTGTGTGCACACGCTTGTCAGAGGCGTCTGCTCATTAATGGCTGGGTGTTTTGGGCTCCCAAGCGGCCACACAATAGGTTAGAATCACTCATGCACCGTGGTACCCCAGGGAAGGATTCACCTTTGCTTGATTTCTCCTGGGCTTTTCCAGCGGGCGGCTCTGATCGTTGTTAGAGGCAGTAATAGGAATCTGGCTCTTGGAAGCTGCATTGGGGATGTCCTGACTTGGAGCACCCCCATTTCTGCATCTGCTCCCCAATAAATACCGTTCTCCAAACCAGATAGTTGGAGACATTTTATTGACTTGTAGATGACCCACAGTGCACCCGGACTTTCTGCCAGCGGGGGGGTGGAGTGAGTCAGGCTGGGTCAATGAGTAAAGAAATACAATGCATTCATCCAGAGAACCAGAGATTGGGATCAGACATTAAAGTGGAGCACTTTATAGTCTAGCACTGCACAGCGATATGCCTAACCTACTGCCTGGTCCAGGAAATCGCTGCTGTATGTGTCCTGGGCCAGGTCTTGGCATTATCACTACATTCTGCAGACCGTCTCAATGCACCTCTGCAGAGATGGTGTCATGGTGGCAAAACGAAATGAGACCATTTAAATGCAAGACTACGGAGGAGGTGGTACAATGGGAAAGTAAAACTAAGTCAGTGTCACTCCACAGGGAGCAAGCTATGGCATGAAAGAGAAATAAAACAATGTAACTGTAGGGTCCACGGGATTTAAATAGCCCACTGAGGCTGGGATCTGGAGTTTAATTTATGTGGGCTTTGAGTTTAATTTGTAATATATATATTGGGTCAGATGTGTTGTGATACCAAAAGGGTATTTACTAAAATTAACACGCGCAAAGACAGGTTAGTGTTTCATTCAGGGATTGATCTTGAGTGAGAAAGGCAAAGACCAGGAGAATTAAGTCTGGCACTCCATCCCTATGTGGGCGGCAGTATTACAAGAGATGAGTGATATAGGATCACATGCTCCTGAGTACTTGGGCACAGTCCCAGAAAGATGTTGACAAATGCACTGGAAATTCCGGGACGAGCAAACCAAAAATAAACAATTAAGGGGCTAGTGGATCTGATCTGAGGAAAGATGACCTCCAAGATGAGGATTAATATTTCAAAGATTTGAAAGGTGCCAAGAGGATGTGGGTTTATTTAGTGAGGCCCAAGTGGCAACGAAGGCACAAAAAGAGAAGTTAGGGACATTTTTGTAGATGTGAGGTCTACTGGGCTCACATTAGGGAGTTAAAAATTGCAGTTTAGATATCGGTGCTTGGGCTGGCCCACAGGCTTGGAGACCCTCCCCCCTCACTGGGTTGCAGAGCCCAGCCTCCAGCCCAAGCAGGAATGTCTATGCTGCTATTTTTAGCCCCCAGCATGGGCCCAAGTCTCTTGACCTGGCTGAGACCGGCTACCACAGAGCGGTATTGGGGGGGGGGGGGGGGGGGGGGGGGAGTTTGCAGTGCAAACCTACAAAAGCTCCAAAGGAACCTTTATGGTCTATTGTGTTAATGGTCACTGAGGGAGCCTTTAATCCAAAACCTGTTGATACAATGGAAAGTTTAACAATAGGCCCTCACAGAGCATTTAATCAGTGATAACCAGCCTCATTGCAAAATCCCCAAGACATTTTGGCTGGTAAGTACATACTGCCCCCACGCAGCAGGTGCTTTTTAAAATTAAATATGCCGGAGATTGTCTTTTAAAAAATACTGAAAGCAATTTGTCCAGATTAGGGATCAAAGGTCATTTGTAGGGTCAGTTATAGTTTAAAGCTGTTTTTAAGTTACAGGGGAACAAAACAGCATCTACAATGGGGCATTTAGGGTGAGTGGTCATCTTGGTGAACATGTGCAGCCTCCTCATGGATGAGAGAAAGGGAATCTCATGAGAAAACGTAGGAGAAAAAAGGAATACTTACCAGCTGGGCAGGCTGCAATGTTCAGATGCGAAACAATCACCTGATGGTTACACCTGGTTGTTGACCATATTTAAAGGGGCAGACATGAGAAGGTAATGACTGAGAAAGTGGAGAGAGGTGGTAACCATGTAGTGAGTGAGAAGGTAGCTCTTCCTGAACTTTCTGAGGGGTTGGGTACAAGGAGGAAGAAAGAGATAGAATCTTATCTATTTTGTCTCTGACAGGGTTAGGTCCTGCTTTTGTTTTGCTGTGATAACATGCTCTCTTGTGTAATCAAAATCCTGCTCCTTCTTGGAGAGCATTTGTTTGTTGTCCTTAAGATTTACCTCCAGGTCCTCAAAATAATCCCATGCTCTTATCCTTTTCTGAAGGAACAATTGACAGATTCTTCACTCCTACACAGAGACAGTCCTTGCCCAAAGAATGTACAATCTAACTAGAAAAGACAGACAGAGAGTTGGAGGGGCAACCGAGGCAAAGTGATTAGTCCATGGTCATACAGGAGATCAGTGTCTGAGTGAAGAATACAGTTCAGGTCTTCTGAGCCCCAGGCCATGGCTATATTCAATGGGCTATATTATCTCCCTTTACAAAAACCCCAAGGAGCTTCATTAGCACCTGTTCACGGTCTTCATTTCAGGCCCAGCATTTTCCCTTCTAACTGGCAAGGCTTCAGCCTGTTTCCAACCCATCGAAAAATCCGACTCTCAGGAAAGATTCCGATCTCTGGGTGCTTGACAGTTATAAATGACGAGTGCCGCTCCTCTGACAGGCTGCTCGCTTGGTAACTGATGAGCTGGTGTCCTGGAGAGCAGAGCCCATGTATTTAGCAAATGACAAAACAGCTATGGCGATCGAATCTGTGTGGATAGTAAGAAAAGCAAATACAGGGTTTACACTAAATGCATATGACGGATAGATTCATCTTCCCAGGCTCTCCTCTGATTCAAATGTATTCATTCAGAATACATATGTAATTCAAGGATTTTCTCTGAATTTATTCTTGTTTACAGGAACTCTGAAGCAGTGAGCTTCCAAGTGTCTGGAAATGACAAAGTACTATACTCTGCTCCAGGGGAGGATTTTAGTCCATATCCTGAATGAAGTTCATAGCACACTCTTGCCTGCTGCAATAAATAAAGGAAAGGCTTTGATTTGGCTGGACAGCAGTGTAAATCAAAGGCAGAAGAGGGAACAAACCCAGCTCACCTTGCATTTATGAAAGGAGCAAAAGTGGGAGGTGGTTCCGTTTTCTAGAAATCTCATCCCCGGGACATTTGGCTTTGTCATACCACACCACACTTTGTCATGCCACACCTCTCTAGTGCCCCTCCTCTGGAGGGACATCACTTGTTTTAGCCCCATGTTCCTCACAAATGTCCCCTCGCGTTTAGTGTTGACATTTAGGTACAGAAGAAATTTTTTAAAATCATGACTGAGGATACAGAAAGTTATTGACACCGATGGAATGAATCCCACAGCCTTTTAAGTTTCCTAAGGCTTTGGCAGTGTGTAGAGTACATACACTGCACACATACTCAGCATTGTAGCGGGGGGAGCACTGCTTAGGAGAGTAAAGACATGCCACAGTCTTAGGGTAGATACCCTACATGGCTTTCTGCATGGTGAAGCAGTGTCTCCCGTGACTACACTGCTATTCTTAGCAATGTAGTGTCCCTCTGCCTCCCCCATACCAGCACCTGGCTGGAGCACCCCCAAAAAATTTGTGGGTGCTCAGTACTCACTGGCCACAGCTGATTGGTGATGGATATGGCGATGTTCTGTACAATGATCATGTGCTAAGCATGGTACACATGCCTAGAAAGATCAGATGGGGCACTAAATATTGTAGTGTAACTCACTGGCAAATGCGTACATCACTTTCCCCTCTGTACTTGATCCACCGAGAATATAAGTTTGTTTCAGCACAAACTAAAGAAGAGTAGCTCAAGGTGAAGCACTGACATGTTTAGGTCTGAAAGTGCCCAATTCAGTCCCAGTTTCATTAGCCAGATGGTGACTGTTCGAGTAGCACAAAATGATAAAAGCAAAGCAAGCACTAAAGCTTTCTGCAAACCAAGTGACTGCAAACCAAGTCACTGTGTATCTTCCTCGAGCTGAATGTGTAATGGTTAAGTCTCATGAAATATCGAACCTATACGATTGTGATGTGGAACAGTAGTGACGCGGGAATGTAAAAAGATGCTTCATCTTGTATCGAAAATAATGAATGGTATTTGCAGTCACATTAGCTTCCTTATCACTGTGTCCTCATAGTTAATATAACCACCACCATTACAGCCCAGTTAAATGAAATAAATCAATACTTTCTGTGTACTTTTGGGGGGATGTTTTCCTTCCTTGGTGGCTAATTATTGAAGATTGTTCTAACCCCCACTACATGCCTCCTTCCTGTTTACTCACGCTAAAATATCATCTGTGCAGGAGATCACAATCAGCTGATAGTGACAAGTAGAAGAGAAGCATGAAAGAGAGAAAGAAAAAGAGCTTTTGCCAGTGATTTCAGTGTTGAGAACAAAGTCGGACCTTGCTGCCTGGAGGATTTTGTCGAGTTGCATTGCCCTGATAGAGGGGAAGTACAGATCAAGGTGCCCTCTGCTGTACAGCTGATGTCTGAATAGGATGGGATAGCAGCTGAGCATGCAACATAAAGGTGAGAGCAGGCAGCCCGGACTCCAGCTGGTTACCTGAGTTTTGAACTGCTTTAAGGATTATGTTCTAATCTGTTTAAGGATCTTCAGAAAATAGAGAGGCTCTCTCCAGCCTTACAGTGTGGAGTAATTTCTCCTTTCACATGGCGATTTCTGAAACCTGACGTCTGCCCAGTCACTCCAAATATCAGGCATCGCTCCCTCCCCTTGACCCTGGCCTTTTACTTAATGAATACATCAAGTCAAATAAAAAAACAGTGAGCACTACCCACAAACACTATGAAATGTGAACAGTGCAACCTAATTTCATCTAATACTGTACCAGCTGGGGTGGCAGTCTTAAGCAACTTCCTCCCCCCAAGTGTCTGCTCTCTCTTGTATTGTGTAAGAAGCACATAGTAGCCAGGGAAGTAAAAGGGCCTTTGAAATATAGCTGTCTCTGGTGTGGTAATTCTCTCCCCACCTCAGTGATGCATCAATTGAATGTATGATAGGTATATGTCTCTTCTTTGACCCCAATTACCACAGTACTGAGTGCCTCCTCATCTTACTGGATTTATCCTCACAACCACCCTCTGACACAGGGAACTGCTATGATCCTTGTTTTATAGAATGGGAACTGAGACATAGCAGGGCTAAGTGACTTGCCCAAGGTCACACAGGAAGGCTGTAGCAGAGCAGATAATTTACTCTAGGTTTCCTGAGTCCAAAGCAAATACTCTAGCCATGGGGACATCCTTTCCCTTGGCAAGCAACTAGGATAAATGCCAAATTTATGCAATTTATTTAAAGGTAAAGTCTGTGAGGTCAGAACCAGAAAACTGTCCTGCATTAGCCTGAAAGAGCCAGATTTACCAACGAACTCAGCTCCCATTTACACACCTGGGGGAAATGGTCAGATTTTGAAAGGGACTCAGGCCCCAGCAGTTCCCAGAAAGAACATTGGGAGCCATTGGATACTATGACCTATTGAAAATCTGGCCCCAATCTCCTTGGAGCAGATACCCTGATACAGGGCAATGTACGTGGGCAGCACAATAAAAACAAAAGTCTCCAGTACTCATGTGTTTTCCTTCTTTTGGGGGATAACAAAGGAGTAGATTTGCAATAGGGGTTCAGCAATGGTGCATGCTTAACTTTTTACACATGCAATTTTCTATCTGGTCAGAGACGCCGCCACAAACATTTCTGACAAGAGAGGGTGGAACTAGTTGGCCAGCAGCCCACTGCAAAAGATTCCTCCTGTCAGAGGAAGGAGGAGCTAACAGTCGCCTTCCCTGCAACAGAGCCAAGGGGAACTCACCAACTCCCAGCCAGTATTTTTCAAGTTTACTCTAATGTGTGAATCTCTCCTTTAAACCCATGTAACAGTGAAAGGGAAAATCATTTTGTTAATTTAACAAAGCCAGACTAAAAAGGAAGGTGTTATAATGCATCTGTTACAAGACAGGCCACGGCAGCCAAACTGCCATCGTGTGGTTCACAAATCATGCTGCTGTGAGTCTGCTGGAGTATTCCTTCATCATTGATTCTGCACACGTATGGAATAAATCTGAGGACAATATATTCCAGACAGGAATAAAGAGCTTTGGGTCTCTGGAGTCTAAATATCCAATATAGATCAATGTTGCTAGAGGGAAAAAGAGAGAAATTTAATTACCTCAGGCCTTAGCTTGAATGCAGAGAATGGTACAGGGGGAGGCATTGGTTGGATTGGGGCAGAAATCAACTAAATGCCCGTGTTATTTGTATGAGACTATCTGATAAAGAGGAAACAGGATCCAACATGAAAGAATATTCTTAAAGTTTGGAAAGGATAATGCTGTTGAACTCGGGTTGAATTGAGTCCTTTACATGCACGGCCAAGAAATCCGAGAGCAAAGGCATTGAAAGATTCCATTTCTCTGGCAATTATTTGCATCCTTCATGGTCCCTGGGGTTCACCTCTATAGCCATTACAGAAAGGTTGGGAGGAGGGGCTCTGAGTATTTGCAGCTATGAACTATCACCCATGAAGCAGATGCAAGAATTTTGGAGCCTGTTGAAGGATTTCCAAGCTCGTCAGGTGCTTTTAACACATTTAGCAGGTGCCAGTAGCTTTTGCTGCTGCCATATGTTGCTTGTGCCCTCCTCTCACACTGATGGTGGAAGGTTGCCTTTTCTGTCCTGTTTCTTTGGTTTTCAATGAATATTCTACATGTGATTATAGAGAAGGTCAATGTGATGAAAACATGATAGAATTGCAACTGCCCTATGTACACTGTCAACTGAACACTAGTGCCATCTAATGAGCAGGAGAGACTAGAAAACCTCTCACTTCTATGGCGGAAAGTACCACGTATCTCATGAGAAACAGACCTTTTACTACTCTGTTAAAAATAAAAGAAATAACGGGCAAACTTTGTCCAATATATTCATGCCCTTAAAACTCCACTTTCCGGTGAAAATGTAAGCTTCCGTAAAAGTTAAGAAGAAAGAGGCTAGATCAAGAAATAAAGCACAGTTTTGTGCATGTTTTGGGATCCATCAGTGAAAATGTTGTTAGCCACAAGAATTATTATTGTGATAATCAGTTAAATAAGAACTTAACTCTCCAACAGGTACAATTGGTAAGAAAAAACACTACATAACTTTACATTTGTTTGTGGCCCTCAGATCCCAAACAATAAAAATCATGGATGGAAGAGAATTATACTGGCAATTATATTGCACTCAAGAAAGTAGTATTCATAATTATCGACCAAAATAACTTTGTTGTTTGGGTTTGTTTAGTTAACAGCCTGACTACAGTCAACATGACATTTTAATTTGATAAATTTGAACAACCTGAAAGTAAAGAGTCAGGCAGGGATTTTGTGATAGTCGATGAGAGGCTGACACATGAGTAGTGACTGCAAGATCTCACCCTGTGTTTAAAGAACATAAATGCTGCACACATCTATTTTGGATGTGTATGCTCCAGTTATTGTACTCATGACTGTGCCTGAATTCTCTCTAATGGGTAAATGCTATACCTGGGTGCTGCAGTCTGAAGAGACATCATGTACCTTGTGCTAATGAAGCCATAATACCTGTGGAGAAAATTATATCTGAAGCATCAAATTAATGGGGACTGAACATCTCAGAGGATTAATAACAGGTTTTGAAGCCTTTCGCCTCTAGGTCACAGGCTCAATTTCAGCCTCGCTTGGTAGCTATAATGAATTCGCATGCTGCAGACAACAGACAATTCATATATATCTTCTCAGAGGTACTTCCTTAGGGAGCCTGACTAAGAACCCATCCTTTCGAATAGCAAGGACATTGGTCTATACCCGGCGTAGCTACCATGAGACTCAAATAGATTGAGCAGCTGCCTGCAGTAAGTCCAGGCAACAGCAAGGGACACCAGAGGCTCCTGCCTGTAGCACCAGAAGAGCTGTCTTGAGGCTTTTTCTTGCCCAGATCAGCTCCCTACACTCAGCAGCTAAGTATGAGGGGCCAAAACCAGACAGAACCTGAAGACCCACTCTCCCATCCTTTGGCCGGCGGAAGAGGCTATCAGCTTATTCTCTGGATCTTCTCATTCCCCCTGGGCAGGGACATGCACAGGAATTTAAATTTGATAGCTTTTGAGGGGGCACATTCTGTGCCCCCTGGCAAGGCTCCAGGGCCAGAAGAGTCATGTGCCCCCACCAATTATTGGGAGGGTGTCCCTGCTTCCCCCTCCCCCCATGCACACCCTAGCCCCGGGGAGGGAGAGGAAATGAATAAGGGGCTGAGTTTAAAAGGGGGGGGGGGTAGAGGAAGGAAGGCTGGAGAGAAGGGGATGAAGGAATGTGAAAGGATGGGTCAGAGGGAGGGAGCCAGTGTGAATGAGCGAAAATACAACCCAACTTTGTAATCTGGAAGAGAAAAGAAAAGATGGAGTGGAAGGTAGAGCTAGAGATCTGAAAGAGTGTGGAGTGACGGAAAGAATCCTTGAAAAACTGATGCTGTTAAAGGGGGAACAAAAAAATTACATTTTGTCCTGAGCCTCTTATTCTGTGTCTGCTACTTCAGAGGAGAATTCCTTCAGTTGCCAGTTCCCAGAGTGAATAACTAAAGGCCCATGCTAAGAAGTCAAAAAATCATGAATCAGATCCCCAAAATCATGCATGTTCCTTTTAAATAATGAATGTGTGGTTCTTTTTATTAGCTTACTAGTTTTTGAGCTTTAGGGTTCACGTCCTTCATCTCTTCCCACTTTTCCTGAAGTCACTGGATTCTAGCTGCTGGGGCTTTAAGTAAAACACCAAATATTTGAGACTTGTGATAAAATTTGCGAGGGTTGGCACCAACTTTCCCTCACACATTTAGGCAGACAGTATGTTACAGACTGACTGAAAGTCATTAACTTCTGATGGCTCTTCAGTAACCCAGGTGACAGAAGTTAGTGGCCTCCCTCACTTCTCATTGTTCAAGGATTCACATCACAAAAAATAAATGCAACAACATACTCCTTTTTTGTCCGTTTTAGCAAAGGCCGATGACTGAATGACGACGGAGGCCAATCCAACCATTCACCATCAAGAGCGTTCCCTCCAGCCCAGTGCTGAGGGATAACAATGGGTAGCATGGAGAACCTTGGTCGTACAATAGCTACTTTGTGGCCAGAAGATTGGAATGGTGTCATGCCGGCGTTTTAGCCCAGCATATTCAAGACTAACAGCCACAAAGCCTTTTACAGCTGATTGCATGAAGCCAGGGTAGCCAAAAAATGGAGGGTAAAAGACCTTTATGGAAGGTCTGTTTCGGGGAGGTCGAAGTTCTCTTCCTTGAGGTTTTGGAGGGCTGAGCATTGCCCTTGTCAGACATTTTGACTGAGTTGTTGGTGTCTCCCGAGGCAGCTGGAGGGACTTTTCCACCATAATCATTTTGGTGCGGAGATCTCAGTCTCACCCTGCCCTCGCTTTTAGGTTTGTACAGTGAGTACATTTCTGGGGGTTCTGAGTTTCCCCCAGGCAGCGGACACAAGATGCATGGCCATCAGACACAGGCATTGCCTTGCGGCAAGAGTTGCATCTCTTAAAACTGCGTGAGCCCGGCAGTGTATCCAATGAATTTTCCTACAACTGGGAAGGGAATTTGAAGAAAAATGTAGAAATTGGTTAAAAGAAAAAATCTATTTCTACTGCTAATCTAAGAAACTAAAACTTAAAAGATTTTTTTCTTAAATAATTAAATGAAGTCTAATTAAACTATCTCAGCTAAAATTATTAAGTAAACTATTTTCTTTTCTAGAGATTTTCAAAGAGGAAGCACTGCCACTGAGCTCTGTCTGCAGCTGAGAACGGTAGAGAAGGAACTGAGGGGGTTGGGTTGTGCACGCGCTACGAGAGGCGCCAACAGCACAAGACAGCTGCTGCACGCTCATGCCCTGACCGCGCTCAGCTATTTAAAATCGCTGATCTCAGCGCAGGGACGCTCCAACACCTAACGTGGACCACCCACAGGGACACTACTCAAAGAAGAACGCTTGATTGTCTTTACAAAGGCGTTTGAGATGCATGTAGGGCTATATTCTCAGCTCGGAGGCAGCCCCGTTGCACCACACCACTGGCTGATTCAGTTGCTGGTTATGGGGATGTGGCTGGAGCAAAAGGTGGTAGATCTTCACTATAGCCCATTTATCTGCAGATGATTTAGCAGTTCCTTGGAACCAATAGCAACCAGTGTAATTTAGAGCACCGTCTGCAAATTATACTGAAGTTAAAGGAATAGGAGAGCACAGAAGATAAGCTTTCCACTGCCCTTACCCTTCCCTGAGCTGTGCTCTACACAGCCTGGAAAGTACTATACAAATACAATGCATTATCATCAACGGTGACTTTATCAGAGTTCTGCATTTGCAGTCAGGTTTTCAATTATGTATATTTTTCTTTTCCAATGATTGTGAAGTGAGGTGGAATCAGTCTTTGTAAAAATAAAGCAAGAGTTACACTGGCTTTTCAAGCCATAAATGTTAAATATTTTCAGCAGACCAACTCTGATGGTTTATAGAGCTGAATGGACAATGCGAAGTACATTTTTCTAAAGAAAAAAAGTTTTCATTTTCTGATTTTTTGACAAAACCCCCCAGAACTGAACTTTTTTAAAACTAAAAACATATGAATCCTTATTCCCACAACTTACATAATGGACAACATACTTTCAATGCTGATGCATGAAACACCATAAAACTAGGTTAATTTCAGCTCCTTTTTTAAGTCATGGAAGTGGGGGAGGGGGGTCAAAGAACATAATGGGAAAAGAAATGGAAAAGAACATAATTACGAACATATTTTTATTGAAGGATCTAAGACAGTTTTGCGGAGCAGATAGAGGAAAAAAATTAAAACAGAGACAGGAGTACGCCAGGCCCTTTAAAGAACTTCCTTTTGTTTACATCTTGAGGTTATACGTAGGGCTGTTGATTAATCACAGTTAACTCACGCAATTAACTCAGAAAAATGAATTGTGATCAAAAAATTAATCACACTGTTAAACAATAGAATACCAACTGAAATATATTAAATATGTTGGATCTTTTTCTACATTACAACACAGAATGCAAAGTGTACCTAAAAATCACTTAATATGTTTTATTACAAATATTTGCACTATAAAAATGATAAAAAGTAAAATTGTATTTTTCAATTTACTTCATACAAGTACAAGTGCAATCTCTATCATGAAAGCGTAACTTGCACATCTAGATTTTTTTCTTACATAACACTCTATAGGCTGTATGAAAAGTATATTTTCAATTTCATATATATTCTGTAGCACATAAATTTGGCACAGCAGTCTCGGATGATGACCCAGCACATGTTCATTTTAAGAAAACTTTCATGGCAGATTTGACAGAACGCAAAGACAGAATGCAGCATGAGATTTCTAAAAATAGCTACAGCACTCAACCCAAGGTTTAGGATTCTGAAGGGCCATCCAAAAACTGAGAGGAATGAGGAGTGGAGAATCCTTTCAGAAGTCTTAAAAGAGCAACACGCAGATGCGAAAACTACAGAACCCGAACCACCAAAAAAGAAAATCAACCTTCTGCTGGTGGCAGCTGACTCAGATTATGAAAATAAGCATGTCGGTCTGCACTGCTTTGGATGGTTATCGAGCAGAACCCGTCACCGGCATGGACGCATGTCCTCTTAAATGGTGGTTGAAGTATGAAGGGATATATGAATCTTTACTGCATCTGGCACATAAATATATTTCAATGCTGGCTGCAACAATGCCATGCGAACACCTGTTCTCACTTTCAGGTGACATTGTAAACAAGAAGTGGGCAGAATTATCTCCTGAAAATTGTAACCAAACTTGTTCATCTGAGTTGGCAGCCCTAATTAAAAGGTTTTAAAGGCATGATCACCACATTAAAAGGTCACCACATTTAAAGGCATGGTCACCACATTAAAAGGTTTTAAAGGCATGGTCACCACAATAAAATTAGGATTGTTGAATTCAGAAGAGAAAAGATGTTTTCAACCATAACATTTAGACCATGGAGATATAAAGCAGAGAGATCAGTGTCAGGATGTAAAAAACACCCATGCGAATTTTTAACAAATAGGCATTTGTAATTCTTACTATTTCATAAAACTATTTTTTCCCCACTTCCTGTAGTGACGGTACAATAATCAGCAGGAATTCTTGTCAATTCCAGCCACATCTCTACAATATTCTGAGGCTTTTGTTTTTAAAATGTATACTATGTCAAAATGCTAAATATTTCAATACAGCGAAGTCTCTTTTCTCTTCCTCCAACTACTGTACATAAACTGATACACCGGATTGTGCTGTGATCCACAGTGACCCAGCAGAAAATACAGGACTTGTGGAGTGGACACAGCCAGAGTGGAGAAGATTCTGATGCAGCTCAGAATTCTAAATGAAGCTTTAAATACATACTAGTATTTATACAACAATAATTATTTTCTAAATGGAATTACGGGGTTCCTTCCCAAGAATGATTAGAGTCAGATAATCTGCTCAAAGACCACTAACGTACTTTTTACTGACAATGATTCAACTATTCAAACATACTAGCTTTTGAAATGAAAACCTGTGGCACTCTAGCCATTAAATATTACTAAGGACATACAGTAAATGTTTAATTCTGAGTACAGGGGAGGAAAAATGCTCTCAATAAACACAAGATACACTTTTGTCGTTTGTCAGCCCTGTTTCTCCTCAGTAGTCAAACCACGTATGTGGGTATACATGGAAAGAATCCTCCATTCAACATGCATTATAATTTGCTGTAATAATCCATGTTTAACAACAGAACAAGTGTGCAGTAAGCAGCTTGTTTATCATGTTGTACAATGGAATCCTTCCCTACAGCAGCAAGTCTGATATGCTGCAGTGAAGAGCCTGCCTTTCTGAACCACAGACGGACACTGTTACATCATACATACATCACTGTTACATCATACTAATTTCTAGACATTAAAAGTCTTTATTTAAAAAGTAAAAACAAACTAACAAAAATCAATGCACTGCACACCTACAGGGCTTTCGACCCAGGGATCTCAAGAGGCTTTACAAACACTATAGTGCCACCACTGCAAACAGGGAAGTACTGCCATTTTACAGATGGGGAAACAGAGGCAGAGGTTAAAACTAAAAGTTTTGAAGTGGCCTCGGATGATGGGTGCCCAATTTGATATTTCCTCAGGCCTGATTTTCTGGAAGTGTTGAGCACATGCAACTCTCACAGGAGCTCTAAGTGCTCAGGAGATTTGACAGGCCAGCCATGTCTCTCTTGGGAACTGAGGCAAACAAAAATCAGGGGCCACTTTTAAAAAACATTTGGGCTTCAGTGGTTTGTTCTAGGTCACAGAAGTCTGTGGCAGCGGCAGGAATAGAATCCAGCTTTGTCTCACTCTCTGCTGAGCCATTAGACCATCCTTCCTTTCGGTGAATGTAATGCTCATTAAAGATGGCATTTCAACAGTACTGGAAACAGAAGCCTTCCTTTAGGTACAGCCTGGGCAGCAATTCACTTCCACCCTTTTCTGGAGAAGCCTGAAAGGAAGGTGATGGGGAGAGAGACTGAGATATCCAAGTCATAGTCTGCCTGCCAAGAATCTCCACAGGGTGTCAGCTGCAATCGGGGTTTATGTGATGTGGCCTTTCTTGCATTCATAACTAGACTGAGACGAACTCATCTCCGATATTGTTAGGGGAAAACTGTTACACTAAATAAGCTGATTTAAAAAGGGCAGATTTAGAAATAGTTCAAGAAAAAGCAAGGTTATTTTGACAACTCTTTTCTGCTCTTGATTTGCTGTTGCTAAGATCCATGTAACACCTTATTGTGAAGCATGCCACAGTATCTATTCTGCATATTAAAAAAAATGTATTAATGTAGCTAATTTAACACTGTAATTTAGATTTTAAAAACACAAAAATGAAAAGTCATGATTCCCACATGTAATTCCCAGTGTAATTTGGCCACACTGTGTGCATGTGAAGGAACAGCATGCTATAGTAATGCAAAATCCTGCTTTACTTGTATGAAGTTCATTTTATGTCTTCATATATGTAATACATAGCCAAGCTAAGCTTGTTGTGGGAATCATGATATTGAATTTCCTGACTTCCTTGTTTGGAGTCTACACCACAACACTAACAGACTTTAGGATCTGTTTCTTTTAGGCAGAGGGGGGAAAACAATGAGGCCTTCCAAGACTGGGCAGGTTACACTGAAGCTAATGAACCGTTAAGGATTATTTAAGGTTTATGCAGAGAGCTGAACATATTAACCAAATCTGCACACCTCCAAACCTCTGCAGGAGAGTCTAGCAGTGGACCCTGTGCTGCGCATGTTAATACGCAGTTTTCAAATAGCAATCGCCTTCATTTGTTTAAAAGAAAATATGATTTTTGAAACAACAGAGCTGGGGATTGAGTCAGACCTCCTGGGCTCTATTCCCAGCTCTCCCACTTACCTGTGGGGTAGCCTTTGCCTGATTATGCCTGTTTCTCCAACTAGAAAACAGGTCAATTGTTAACCTATACAGGTGTTTTGAGAGGCTTATTAATATTTGTGACCTGCTTGGAGTGATTTAGAAATGCCAGTTACTCTCCCTTGCTAAATCCATGCCACATCTGAAGCTGAAGACAAATTAAATATGGATTAGAAAGCAAAAAATGAATATTTTTTTTTAAAAAAATCACCATTAGAAAACCCTCTGAATAGAATTTTACCAACTCTTCCTCTCTCCATCCACTAAGGAAATCCTATGGACTGAGAGTATACATAAGAAATTTCAGCACATTGAGAATTTAAGACAGTTAAGTGTCTGAAGATTGGGGATTATACCAGAAGTGCCTTTTCAACCTTAAGTATTGCAATATAAGTGCAACACTAAAGAAGAGCTTCAGAAGGACAGATAGCAAAATAATCTGAGCTTCCCAGTTTGTTTCTCTTTTTAAATGACTCCAGAGTTTCAAAACAAAATGCATTTTTAACAAGGACTTTGCCTTGGTTTCTCCGCATTTATAAATATTTCACATCAAAATAGGTAGCATTTCAAAACAAGATGCCAAACGTGACAAAATAAAAAATTACAAGAAGCCATTTTTATTATAACACCGATGTGTGTGCAGGTCTCCTGCTTGTCAAATTTTTCAACACTCCTGGTAAGGTAAATGCATAATAAATTTAGTATTGTGTGTACTGTGGACTTAATCTTTCCATAAGAAGCTGTGAAGCACAGCATGCAGCACTGGCAGTAGAAGGTAGAAACATTTTTACCAATCTGTCTTAATTTTACATGCTACACTCTCCCTCCTGTGACAACATTCATCTTGCAATACTGAATTCCTTTCACTTGAATTCCAACTTCTTTCATTCACTGGAGTCCACTAAACTATCCAATTGCAGCACAAGAGTTTTACAGCTAATTAAAAGCTGGTACTTGTCATATTTTTTCCTAGTGGAAGTATCTTTTAAAATTAACTCCACAAGGATTTAGAATTACATTTTCTTTAACAAAGAAAAGAGCCAGTGTAGATTTTGCTCAAGGCTCTCAGACCTTTGGAAAATAACATCTTTTAATTTCATCTATTTCTGTAGGGTCAAGAAAGTATATTTTTAAATATTTAAACAAAAATTCTATAGGGGTTTAAGGCAAATGCAGTGTATAGGTTTTAGAAGGCACTTAGACCCATAAGGCTAACAAGAGGCAGACTCAAGAGACGCAGGCTTTGGATATCCTAATTCTTTATGCAAAAATGAAAGACGATATCTTTTAAAGGCACTTGACAAAGTGTTAGAATAGGATCAATGTGCAAAATACAGCTCTAGATTTTAAACACCTCAAATTCAGAGGCTAAGTCTGAAGCTTTGGTTCAGGCTCATCTTTATATGATAAGCAAGGCCTTTATACACCAGAATTTAAAGAACTCTTACTTATTGAATACCAGTATTTGTAGCTCGAACATTCACCAATGTAACATTTAAGCCACTTAAAATGGACCAATAAAGTAAAAGTACGATATCTCTGTAGTTTATTTATAACAAATTAATATTTTAAAATGCATTAATTCTATAAAAAGTTCTCTAGGTTCTCCCTCATCTTCCCTGACATAAAATCACGTTGTATGTCAACCAGAAGGACTGGATAGCAAAATAAGCTTTGACACTGGGGTGGGAGGGAAGAAGCATGGGGACTTGACTATACAGTTTAAGTTATAAAATCCACAGGGAAATCTAAATGGTGTGTTTTTCTGTTTACCTTCAGGTGACAAATGTCCAAGTGCCGTAACACATTGCTGAACGTCTGTTACATAAACTCCTGTCACTAAGAATAAAAATAATGGCTGGATGGATAATGGTCAGGCTGGACCTTCTGCCTGTTGCCAGTGGCGTCTTGCATACAAATTTAAAAATAGCTTGCAAGTAATATACAGTCCATCAAAAAATATATAATCTGACCTGGAAAACATAAGCACAGTCAACCTTGCATATACAGCCCTTTCACCCCCAAACAGAGACATTAGATAGCTCAAAGGACCCAATTCTTTGGATTAAATCAGAAAATAAACTACTGTTCACAAACTCTTTTTCAGACTCTGTGCCTACAACCGGTGCTGAATATGGTCGTTTCAAAAAAGTTTGCATTCAAATGAAATTAAAAGGAAAAGAAGCTGCGCTTTGTCTGGTACATTCCAAAATTTCAGTTCTCCCCTTTATAATAAACAGGATCATTTAAATTCCATCTGTACCATGACGTAATGCACATTGTCAAACATCCTAATAAAATGCTGCAGTTTTCCCTCTTGCCACATAGGAAAGCATCAGTAATTTTCTTCTTGAACTTTAATAAAAAATGGATCCCAAACAATACATAGTTAGAGCAGACATTTCAATCATTAAAAGAAAGGGTTTTCTTCCTCTCTTGTTCACTGCATCATTCTTTTAGTCCAGTAAGACTAGCACATTATATTTTCATGAATTGAAAAGTAAGAGCCTATCAACCAGCTGAAAATAAACACGATGCGCTGGCTGTGCTTCCCAGAAGGCCTAGCTAAAGGGAAGGAAAGGTCAGGCCATCATGAAAGGTCAAAGCATAAAATAACTCTGTAGCAGGGAGCTTCTTGGGGAGGGGATTCTTAGTTTCACTTGACAATGGTCTATCTGGTTCTGAACCTTTTCTCAACCTCATCAAATGAGGCGGCACGGCCTGCTAGTTTAACTCCCAGGCTGGCAAGAAAGGAAAAGTGGCTCCCCAAACTTACATGAGTTGAAGGAACGGAGAAATCTTCTGCCTTCCACCTACGTAAACCCTGATGAGGGGCTCCTCAAATCAAGTTTGGCATTAGGTATGCCCAAGTAGGTGTGCTAATGAGGGGGAGGTGGTCACATCCCTCGAAGCGAACTGTACAATGGGGCAGAGGCATGGCCTTACATAGTTTCCCAAGTTTCTTTTTTGAGGCGTCTCCTTCAAGTTTCCTTTACCTGATCAACTCCAACCAAGGCCTTGCACTGGGAACTGCAATCATCCATCCCCAGCAATTCCACGTAATCATCTCCCCTGTAAGAGGGGCAGACTTGAGAGACAGACTTGTAAACTAGCACTAGATAGCAGTTTCCTAAGAAGAAATAAACTTTTGAAGTACGGTGCATCCTCTGTATAGCTTAGAAGTTTCATAGGGTTTAACTACCTAATGTATTTATAGAGTACCAATCACTAATATTCAAGCACTGATCTGTCCAGAGCAACCGCCTCTGAAGCGAATCTGGCCTTTGAAGAAGCATCTTGATCATTTAAAGAGACACCATTTAAAGCAATCACTTGCAAAATATCCCCATACTACAAGTGACAATTCTTAACGATTTTTAAAAGGAAAAAGATTCCCTTGTACGTTTTCTGACTTCACTTTTCAATACAATTCTGCACAACTCTTTTGGATTGCTTTGAGGTGAAATGATGAAACAACTCGCATTCTAAAGTGCCTTTAAAATATATTTAATAAGAAAAATCCCAGAAGAAAGCCATCCAATTAGGTAGATGTATGTACAGCCCATTGGGCATTTTATTGTTTCTTTGCTATTTGTGCTATTTGTGTACAGAAATTTTTCCCCACTTCCCCAACTGAAGTGATTTATTTTTTAGCATCCCTTCTTGAATAAAATTCTCAACTCCACTACACCGTTCCTGTATATGGGGAGAGTTCCTCATTGCTCTGAATGGGAGATCACCACAAGTTTGGAAACACCGAATACTGGTGGCTTGATCTATTTTGTGATACAGGGAGACAGGTTTCCCTCAATGGATTTTTGGCACCAGGGAGGTACAAACATGATTTGTAGCTGTCTTTCCATTTTATCATCCCAAAAGGATCAAAAGTCTTGCAGGAAAAAAAATCTGTTCAGTGAACTGTTTGTAAAGTTTTTCAGGTGAATGTTTTTCCCTTCAGCTCGTTGGTTCCTTTTTAACTGAAACAATTACAGGAATCTTTTCCTCCTTTTGAACAAAAGGAAAGTCCATTTTTGGCTTTGCAAGATCATGCTCAATAGCTTTCTGGCCTTCTTTATCCTTAGATGCTTCCAGAAGATGCTGCATGTTAAGTTTGAAAACGATACGAGGGTCTGGTTCAGGAAGAGAAGGACAATTGCAGCTCTCTCTTATTTTAAGTGCCTATGAAAACAAGCAGAAGAAATCGAATCAACTTACTAAAACAACATTGTAGGTAAAAACTATTTAGGAGCATGCAGTTTAGTGCATGACAGTCAGTCCCTTAGCTTTCCGGTATGAACTGTATTTGCTAGTTATATGTTGGTGACTTCAGTATTAGTTCTATATACAGTAAAACCTCAATTTAACGGACTAATTCGGGCGAGGGGGTGTCCGTTAAATCAGAAAGTCCGTTATTTAATAAAAAAAAACAAAACGAGCTGTTGGAGCAGCAGCCCGCCCACCACAGGGCTGGGGTGGCAGCTCCGCAGCCCGCCCGCTGCCAGGACCCGGGCGGGAGCCGGCAGCCAGCCCGCCCGGGTCCGGTTGCTGGGACCCGGGTGGCAACCGGGAGCCGGCAGCCAGCCCTCGACAAATGGATTTTGGATGCATCAGACTTGCTTAGAAATTTTGTCCGTTGCATCCGAAGTCCGTTAAATCGAGGTCCGTTAAATCGAGGGTTTACTGTACATATTATCTGACAACTTATTGAGAGAAATCAAGACCTCCTGGGGACAGAAGGGCAATTAATGTGGTAAAAGACACTGTTTCTAAGGAGAATGTTATCTCAGCCAACTCCATGAAGAGTGGATACTTTAAACAGTGCTTCTCAAACTATCTGATGTGGCGGACCGCTAATTTTTTTCTCCAATGTGCCAGGGACTGGTAGCATATTTGTGCCAGATTATTATCATATTTGAATAGGCATGTATCACATCAGATCAGAAAAACTAACATTCTTCACTGTATTAATTGGAATGGCATAATTATCAATATTATAGTATGTGCTTCTGAAAACATAGTATTATTTAATATTGTCGACTTTATCGACTGATAATTATTCTTGGTGGAATTCTGGTGTGATTTTTTAAATTATACTATTATTTCTTCCTTTCTTTCGTGGAAATTTGCCGTGAACCTGCAGCTGATGACTTGCAGACCGGGACTGGTCCGCGGACCACCACTTTGAGTAGCACTGCTTTAAAAGATACCACAGTGTTGGAAATCCACACAACTCCTGTAATTTAACAAAACAATGTAAAGTCATAATACATTATAATATTTAGTATGGATCATTATCATGGCCACTTTCATATTTGCTGTTAAATGCTTCTAGCCTTACTGAAAGAAAGTACAACACATATTTTGTGGGTGAATGACCATTCAGCTGCATTTTAAATCCTTGCATCAGAAAGTTCATTCCCTGTATGTTTTATTCCATTCATCCCAATTCTCTTCCTAACCTCTTGTTTCAGAAGAGTTCTTGTTAGAGTTTCCTTGAGTTACTTCCAGCTAAATGCTGTCCTAGTCACTGGGAGTGGTGTTATGGGGAAACTACAGAAAACAATGGCTTAGACCCAGAGTGACAGAAGAGGGGGACCGCATAGTGGATTTCACACTGCAGATCCTTTAAAAAAAAGGAAGGGAATAATTAACCCTTGGCTTAGGTATGCTGCACACTAGAACAGCCACACTCACTTTTGCAATGTGAAGTTGTGTATGTGGACACAGCGGCTTGCCCTCCTCCCTCACCTACCTAGATCAGTAGGTACACTGCCTTGCTGCTAACAGTGAGCAAGTGCTGACTTCGATGATTCCTTATATACCTACTGGGAAGTGAGGATTTGAAATTCATTCAGATCCTTCCAATACAGGCAGTAAGTACAGATCACTTCTGCAGTCCTTAAAAGGAAAGAAAAGTCCAGCGTAATAGCTCCTTTTACAAAGAGGTTCTGACACCGTGTTTTTCTAACAAAAATCCTTTTAGTGTAATAAAGTGATATCTCTGGAACTGGCTTAGAAACAAACAGAATTTAATAGCTCCAACTGTTCTTTAGAAAAAGGCAAGTTCCAGAGACATGACAAGTGTTTCTCATTTGTGCTATCTGATAGTTTCTGGTTGAAATGTAGTGTTTGAATCATCACAAACACAACTTTGGGCTTGGAGCTGCATAGAGTCCTCTCAGTGATATATTTATATTAAATAAAAAAAAAGTTAAGTTCAACATTTGTTGTTTGCCAAGCTAATTATCCAAATATTCCCCAAATTTTATCAGACATAGCAACCCAATTCTGCTTCAGTGAACAATCAATTTCAAAACTGATATTTAGAATGACAGACTAAGAGTTTTCTCTTGTTCTCTCGCAGAACATAAGCTCCTGCAAGACTGCATTAATGTCAAGCAGCATTATTCAAGGCAAGTAGAAATATAAAGATTTAAGTTGCATCTTAAAAAGGGCAACATAATCCTCTTTTAAATTAATTTAGCAGTTTTAAATCTCTGGTTTTCTTGACTATGTAATGCTTATCTTCCGTCCTTGGGTTCACTTATCTGAAATAATGAAGTTCACAACATCAAGAGTTACATGTAATAGCTCTGGGGTAATATTCTTACCCTGCAGAGGCCTCTGCTTTCTTATTACACAAAGCAGCTGGAGGAAGCTAGAGGTGCCAGATTAAAACACACCAATTCATAGTCCATAAAAAAACAATATGAAGTCTACCGTTATGACAGTTGAAAGGCTATGTTTAGCATGGGCTTTCCTGTTAAAGATAGAGCTGCAGCCACATTCTAGTCAGTGAGTGATTTTTGCAATGATTTTGCATGTGGATATTTGTCCTTGGCACAGAGGATTCGGTTCTATTTAAGAGGTGCTCTTTCCTAAGCTCAGGTGGCTCCTGCTGTTTTTTTGTTTTTTTTTTAAATGTACTCAGTGCAGCAGAATCATTAAGATGCCATTACTTGCTCAAGAAGCCTACAACGTATTCTTTCTGGAAGATAAAGCATCCCAATGCCTACCTTCAATATCACTATCATAACTTCAATTCCAATAATTTGGGGTTGCTCAAGAAACTCCACTTCCACCAGCCAATCCAGCTAATTTAGTTGTAAGGATGGTGCAATCCTAATTAAATGCATACAATTTACCAAGTTAATAGTCTAGATAAGTGAACCCAAGGAATGAAGATTGGCATTACATAGTCAAGAAAACCAGGGACTTAAAATTGCTAAATTACAGTGGAACCCCGCAATACCGCGCCCCACTATAGCGCAAATCCGCTTATAACGCAGAGTGTGCGTGGCTCCCGATGGCTGTGGCACTTTGATGTCGCGTGACCCCGCAATACCGCGAACCTGCATTTACCGCAATCGGGTATTCTTGGATCCCAATCGTCATGGTATTGCAGGGTCTGACTGTAATTTAAAAAGGAGGATTACGTTGCCCTTTTCAAGATACAACTTCAATCTTTATGTTTCTACTTGCCTTGAATAACCAGCCTGGCTATACTAACGAATCCAGACAGAACCAAGGCAATATCACCAACTTAAATCTTGAGTGGAGTACCTGGATTAGGTTGGGGTTTGCAGGCATATTACTACTATCTTTTTCATGCTCCCATTAAGACAGAAGAGATGCTGTCAGTGATGAAGATCACCCTGTCTGTGTATTGACACGAAGTGCGGTCATCAAGTAATATTATTTCTATCACAAAATTTCAGACTTTGGCTTGTAAATGGTAACAGGAGAGCAGATTTCTAGAACAACTTAGCCATAGTCACCTACAAACAGCAACGTGCATGAGGCGGAGGCCTGCTTATGCTGCTGGTTAGTACCTCACCCACTCCTCTCACTCACATACACCAAAACTTATTGTATGCAGGCCCGGCGAAAGAGGATGGATTTTATCCCTCAGTAATATATATACACTTCATCTCTGTCACATTCCTGGCCTTACTACACCTGACATTCCCACGCCTGGCCTCTTTGAATAAACCTCCCACCCCTTCAGGTCTCTGGCCATCATCTCGCTTGGGATGGAATCACACCATTCTCCCACTTTAGGATCTGCCTTTGGATTGCTGTCCCCCTGTCAACTGTGATTACCTCAGAAGGCTTGCCTAACATACTGACTGTGCAATTCTGCTCCCTTCGGGAGCAATGACAGTGGTACCCAGTGATCTGATGGTCCTTTTAATGGAAAGTATTATTTATTAGAACATGCATTTCAGAGAAAACCAGTTCTTAAAACAATCAAACTGACTATACACATATCTAGCTGACTAGGTATGTAACCATCTTTCACATGGGAATCCTGGTCAGTATAATTCTCCTACAGATCACCAAGAACTCTCTCATTCCCTTAGCTCAAACAATTCTCTCCCCCAGGAAGAGAGAAGAGAGTTCTTTAAGAGCTGTTTAGTCTTTTTAATCACCCCTTTTTAATCACCTCCCCAAGACCAGATCACATTTTAACTGATTACAGCCCTTGAATCTCTTAGGTTATGTTTATATAACCTCTGTAACTGAGCCTCCCAGCCTGGGTCAAAGTTTCAGGTTAGCCCGGCTGTCCCTAGTGCTCAAATAGCTGCGCAGAGAGCACTTTGAAGTTGCAGCTTGGGCTGAAGCTTGGCCTCTGAAGGGGATGACGTGTTTGAGAGCCCAAGCTGCAACATCGAAGCACTGCCAACTACTATTTTTAGAGCACTAGTATGAGCCTGAGTCTGTTGACCAAGCTGGGACACCCACATCCGTGGACTGTGTAGATATAACCCTATTTCACAGCCTTGGCAAAATAAGGCATATAACTTGTTGGAGGCAGAATGTAAGATCCACAAAATCGGATTATTTTTCAAGTGTGCATGGAGGGCGGGGGGCGGTGTCATTTTCTGGGGGTCACTCTCTTCTTGGCAACAGTCCTCCTGGAATAAAAGCATTCTAAGCGTATAATAAACATTCCATTACCGCAGTGTAATACAGTCTCTCTCAATATCTATGTTACATATCTGTATACTTAGGTTATTATATGGCAGCTCCATGACTGTCACAACCACCTTTAAAAAGAAACCTGCGGGAAAAGATGTGTCTAAGTAGCTTTAGCATTTTCATCATAGATTGAAAGCGTCTGACTAGCAATTGGATACAGTGACATTCCAGGGAAGATGGGTGAAAGAAAATAACCTTTTTTCTAGTATGTTTTCTAAAACTATCATTTCTCCCAAAATAGCATTCTTGTAACAACCTATTCATTCTGGGCCTACTGTAGACACCTGTGTGTCAGGCCTAAGTATTCTCTCTCTAGTTTAGAAAATGTTACTGTCAAGCTTGTTAACTTCATAAAATTTAGAGACCAATTCAATTATACTAGCTAGTAAAATAATTGACTTTACTTCATGTCACAGACAAAATGAAATTCTACAAAATAGTGCTTGTATCGTATATACACAGGACTTGTACATATTTTCTTATACTTCAAGTTTATCTTTATGTTCAAATAAACTTTTTGCTATAGTTGAGAACCCTATATAATTACAAATGTATAAGGATGAGTCACTTATGCATTCCAATTCTGATTTTACTAAACTCACAAGATTGAGAAAAGAGGAGGGGGAGGGGGAGAAAAAGAGAGAGAGAGAGAACTTGCACAGAATTATATCTCTCTCAAAGAGACTGTTCTATATCCAAGGACTGTGGACAGTAGGGCAGCTCAAAAAGAGAAAAAATATCCTATATAATAATCGGCTAGAGAAGTGTGTGTGAAGCCGTCATGCGCAGTAGAGACGGCCCGAACGAATGGCATGCTGGGAGGTGTAGTTCGGCAGCACAACATGGCCACCGCGCGTAGCCGCTGAGAGGGAAGCAGGGTCTGGATCAGGGGCCTCGGACAGGAGGGTGGCTGGGCGCAGGAGGCGCAGGCAGGGGGCTCTGGCTGGGCGGGGCGCGGGAAGGGGGCGCTGGGCCGGCGGGGCAGAGGCGCCCGGGGATGGCCTGGCCAGCTGCGCCCAGATAAGCTGGGGCCGTTGGAGTGGGGGAGGGGGAGAGAGCTGAGCGAGCGGGGGGGGGGCGCGAGCGGGGGGAGGGGAGGCTGAACGAGCGGGGGGTGTGGGGGGGAGAGGAGGCTGAACGAGTGGGGGGTTGGGGGGGAAGGCTGAACGAGCGTGGGGGGGTTGGGGGGGAAGGCTGAACGAGCGTGGGGGGGAGGGGAGGCTGAACGAGCGTGGGGGGGAGGGGAGGCTGAACGAGCGTGGGGGTGGGGGGGAGGGGAGGCTGAACGAGTGGGGACGTGGGGGGGAGGGGAGGCTGAGCGAGCGGGGGGGGACCCTTGGAGTGGGGGGGCTGAGCGGGGGGGCTGAGCGGGCAGGGGCGTTACTGTTGGCCCGTGTCCACGGGCTTTTACACTAGTAATGGATATTAGACAAGTTGGTCAACAAAATATAGAACACTGAAGTTTGTGCTGCAGAATCAAGCTTTCAGTTTTATTACAGTGGAACCCCGCAATACCGTGCCCCGCTATAGCGCGAATTCACTTGTAGTGCAGGGCGCGCGTGGCTCCCGATGGCGGCGGTGCGCGGCACTTTCATGTGGTGCGACCCCGCAATAGCGCGACCCCGCGTTTACCACAATAGGGTATTTTTGGATCCCAATCATCGCAGTATTGCGGGGTCCGACTGTAATTGGAAATTTAAAGTTAATAGTAAATAAAATACCTGTTATAGGTTCTGAATATTTGTATTTGGAGTTCTACATTTCAGATGCAATTTTCATGTTGGGTTACGGTACTAGTTTTCTATTTCTCTTAACTACCCTCATAATAATATAAGCAGCTATAAATGGATAGATCCCATCTCACTCAAGGGCAAGTTATGATGTAAATATTCAAAATTCTGTACTGTGTCATCACGTGAAAGTGTTGTGAAATGTTGATACTACTAAATGTCAAAAGGTTAATGTATGCATCTGTTCTCCAATTTTCCACATAAGCATTCTAGTTACTATAATAATTTATGTTAATAATTAGACTATGTACTGTAAGTATCCTAAGCATAGCAGAAAATTATAAGTATATAAAACAAAACTTTACCATGAAATTACGTACTGATTTAAAAATAAAACATTTCTAATGGCTCCTTTTGTCAGTCTGCATGGAGCTGGTTTGCACTAATAGTTATCTTACTACCTCAGAAAGTAACAAAATCAGTCAAGTTAATAGCAACCAATGTAGTTTTTTTGGCCTTAAAAGATACAGTAAGCAATTCTAGAGTAAGAATGATCAATTCCAAATTTCTAGTACTATAGACATTTCATTCTCTGAGATAGCTTTGGGTCATATCATCGTAGGGTGACCAGACAGCACAGCAAGTGTGAAAAATTGGGATGGGGTGGTAATAGGAGCCTGTATAAGAAAAAGACCCCAAAATCGGGACTGCCCCCTTAAAAATCAGGACAGCTGGTCACCATCACTGTAAAATGCAATGTCATCATCTGAAGAAAAACCTTTGCTATGAAGCAATGAGAATGCAGAGCAATTTATTGTGTTCTTGCTCAGAAAGTATACTAAGAGAAACAGTAACATTATTGAAGTGTCCTTTAAAATGAACTATTTTCTTTACTGCCATTTGGTGGTCTGAAATTTTTTTTCTGATCGGAATGGTTGCGTAGTAGGGAACAATTGACAGGGTCACTTCAGTTGGGGTACTATCAAAAATGAATACAGAAGTGGAGTTCACCACACCACTTTGAATTTTGCCTACTGCCAGTATAACTGATAGTATATTTTCTCTTTAGCCTCATGTTACCATAACAAATAAACCTTCCAAGAGACTTATTCACACACTTTCCCAATAGTGTATCTTATTTTCCATTGCTTGGTATGAACAATATTGAGCATATCATATGGGCACCTGTAGTGCAGGAATGCTGCAACAAGAAGCCATTGCTGGTAAATAAAACCTGGCTTCAACAGACAAGCAATAGTCCCATTTTTCTTCTGGCTCCTCACACAGTTCTCTAGATTGGGGAGAAAAGGGCACCAAGTCAAATAGAACC
Source organism: Sternotherus odoratus (assembly GCA_032164245.1). Classification (NCBI taxonomy): domain Eukaryota; kingdom Metazoa; phylum Chordata; order Testudines; family Kinosternidae; genus Sternotherus; species Sternotherus odoratus. The sequence continues at coordinate 80,017,042 of JAVMKO010000008.1, read as the reverse complement.
AATTATTACCTCTGCCTATAATTCATTTTAGCTGTTGCCCATCAGCTCCACTTATCCACTGAGCTCTTTTTGAGGGCACAAAGCCCTTACTCCTGCTTCCCCAACCCACTCCAAGAGTGTTTGAGGTGGAACGCAAATTCTGCTCCTCTTCCTCCAATATCATTGGGGGAGATAACTTCAAGACCTCCGCCACCCCACCTGCCTGATGGCTGCTCTTTCCATTGGTTGGGGAAAGAAGGAAGGGTTACCCCACCTGGTAAACTACAAGAGATCAAGCAGTGATAACAAAATAAATGCCAATGCTTTCCACAGGCATAAGAAAACTTTTTTTGCTCTTAGGTTTTATGTCCTGCACCAGACCATGCAATAATTCACTACTGCCCTGCAAGCAAGCTGGTACTTTTATTAAAAAAATCAAGTCTTTATTTCTTTGGTACTGATCTACCTATAACGAGGCTCCAAGAACACTACACACATCTTCATTTTCCACTTCAGCCACTGTGATAGGATTTTAGAACATTCCTATTAAAATCTGCTCACAACTTAAATACACATTATTTTGTGAATAAATAAAGTTATTTTGGTGAAGCGGGGGATTTCTTGAGCAGGTTATTATGAAAAGAAGCAGTCTAGATATCCTTCAATCTCCATCTGCAAGCACTATTTTGGCTTATGTCATTAGCATATTAATTGGTCTTTCTCAAACTGAATGAAAGTATTTTCTTACTGGAAATTCTATGGAAACAGATTTAAGATTAGCAGTTGCGTTAGTCTGTATCTGTAAACAAAATGAGGAATACTTGTGGCACCTTAAAGACTAACCAATTTATTTCAGCATAAGCTTTCGTGGGCTATAGCCCACTTCATCGGATGCATAGAATGGAACACACAGAAGTAAGATGCATTTATATACACAGAAAGCATAAAAAGTTGGAAATTACCATACCAATTCTAAGAGGCTGTTTAATTTGGATGATCCATTATCAGCAGGAGAAAATAAACTTTTTGTAGTGATAATCAAGTGATCTGAGTCTGGCAGTTGACAAGAAGGTGATGAAAGAAAACGTAACTAGGGAAAATAAATTCAATTAGTTTAATGACCAAGCCATTCAGAGTCCCTGTTTAACCCTTGGTTGATAGTGTCCAATTTGTAAATTAATTCCAGTTCCACAGCTTCTCGGAGTCTGTTCTGAAAGTTTTTCTGTTTTAAAATTGACACCTTCAAGTCTGTAACAGAATGGACAGGGAGACTGAAGTGTTCTCCTACTGGTTTTTGAATGTTATGATTGCTGATGTCAGATTTGTGTCCATTTATTCTTTTGCGTAGAGTCTGCCCAGTTTGGCCAATGTACATGAAGGAGGAACATTGTTGGCACATGATGGCATATATCACATTGGTAGATGTGCAGGTGAATGAGCCTCTGATGGTGTGGCTGATGTGATTAGGTCCTATGATGGTGTCAGTTAAATGGATATGTGGACAGATATGGAAACAGAGTATTTTTATGATCCCCCATGCTTATACATCTCCAACAGTCAGAGCTCGGCAGCAGGAAAAGATTGCAAGTGATAGTTGGCTAGCAGCACAAAATATGCAGCGACCACTTGTTTTGGGGTGAAGTTTCAAAAAACAGTTCATTTTGTTGGGAAAAGAGGAGTTGTAACTGGAATAGATTTGCTGCTGCGAAGGGTAACAGCAGACAGAGTAAGCCTTTACTTATCTTTAAAAAATGGTCTATGAAATTATCTACAATACATTTCTGGAGAAAGGGGACCCGGTTTGATAATGGAACACAAACCTAGATTACTCAGAACAGAACTGTTTTCAAATACAATTCTAACACCTGGGTACTGGGGGATTATTGGTTCATCCACCAGTGGCTGGGTAATTGAGCAAATTAAGAGGATCCGCAAGCAGTTAGCTACTTGGAATTCCTATTAGAGGACATTTGAAAGAAAGAACAAAAAGCATACTCCAGATGGATGGGCAATTGTGAGAATTAGCTCCATTTCCTTAGAGTGGGGTAGAATTGGCTTTCTAATGTGATGGAACAGCTAAAGAGAACTGAAAACAAAAGCAGGCAGAAAAATCTACAGAGGCCCATGATTACTATGGATATTAAGAAACCTTTTACTGGGGATCTGACATCACTCTTAAGCAAAGCTGTCCATGCCCCCTTTCAGGGAGAGAAAATGGGGAAGCATGGCTTACTCAGTGTGATAACCGAGGTCCTACGGCTTGTAGCTAAAGGAAGTGGAAATAAGAGAACTCAGACTTTGTCTACACTAACAATTTTATCGGTCAAACTTTTATCAGTTGGGATGACAAAGTTTTACTGACAAAAGAGCCAGTGTGAACAGTACTACGTTGGCAGGAGACACTCTCCCGCCGATATAGCTACTGTGCTCGTTAGGGATGGTTTAATTATGCTGGCAGGAATGCACTCTCCTGCTGGAATAGAAGGGCTATACAGGAAATCTTATAGCAGTGCAGCTGCAGCAATAAATCCGTGCCACTGTAAGGTCTGTAGAGCAGACAAAACCTTAAGGCAGGTCTACACTCCAGCGAGGACCGATTCTGTGAGATCGATCAGAGGTTGATTTATCGTGTCTAGACTTGATGCGATAAATCGATTCCCAAGCACTCTCCTATCGACTTCTGTACTCCACCACTGTGAGAGGAGTAAGTGGAGTCGACAGGGGGAGTGGTAGCAGTCGACTCACCACCGTGAAGATGCCGCGGTAAGTCAATCTAAATACATAGACTTCAGCTACGCTATTCTTGTAGCTGAAATTGTGTATCTCAGATCGACACCCACCCACCGCCCAATGTAGACCCAACGTGTCCCAACGTGACTCTGGTTTCCAGCACAGGCACAAGATGTCATAGAAGACCTAAGTTACTTTATCAAGCCTGTATTTATTAAAGGGAAAAGCCATTAACTAAACAAAAATCTTAAATCTTAATCACAATGTACAATTCATCTAAAGATAGCTGAGAAGCCTACAGAGTAATTGCATTTTACCTATGCTGTTTTAATTTTTCTTCACCTAATGGAAATCCTGAGCAGGTTAGTATTTTATAATGGAATGCTTCTGCGAGGAAAAGGGGCAAGATAAATGCGATGCTATGAAATTAGCTCATAAATCAACACTGAAGTATGATTCTAACGACATTTGCAGAGGGGGATGGGGAGACACACTTCTCTCAACATTCTCTCCTCACCTCTGGTATAAGCCGGTCCAAGCATTCAGCTCTGTTTTCATGAGATGGGTGTGTGGAGAGCCATTCTGGTAATTTACGCTGCCCTTGAATGGTCTCTACTAATTCCATCTGCTGCCAAAACACAGTGCTTGCTCTTACATCCACACAAGCCTAGAAGTAAAAAGGAAATATCACTGTACTATAATTCTCAGAAACACATTTTAAATTAGAATACTCCAAAGCTCCTTTGACTGCGTCCCTCACAGGAACAAAAGAATGGCAATACTGGCACACCAATGGTCCATCTAGCTCAGTATCTTGTCTTCCAACAGTGGCCAATACCAGATGCTTCAGAGGGAACGAACAGAACAGGCAATCATTAAGTGATCCATCCCCTATCGTCCCAGCTTCCAGCAAACAGTGGCTAGGAACACTCAGCGCACAGGGTTGCATCCCTGACCATCTTGGCTAATAGCCATTGATGGGGTATCCTCCATGAACTTATCCAGTTCTTTTTTTAAATTCTGTTATAGTTTTGGCCTTCACACCATCCCCTGGCAATGAGTTCCACGGGTTTACTGTGTGTTGTGTGAAGTACTTCCTTTTGTTTGTTTTAAACCTGCTGCCTATTGATTTCATTGGGTGACCCCTGATTCTTGTGTTACCTGAATGAGTACATACCACTTCCTTATTCGCTTTCCCCCACCAGCCAAGATTTTATTGACCTCTCTTTGTCATCTCTGTTCCAAGCTAAACAGTCTCAGTCTTTTTAATCTCTCCTCCTACAGAAGTTATTTTGTATGCCTAATCATTTTTGTTGCCCTTCTCTGTACCTTTTCCAATTCCAATACATCTTTTTTGAGATGGATGACAAGAACTGCATGCAGCATTCAAGATTCTATGGTATAGTTATGGTACATGGACTAGGACAGATATTAAAACTAATTTTTTTCACTTAAACTACTTCACTAGAGCTGAAAATGGACAGGTGGGAATGTCAGGTCATGCTCAGTGAGCCAGATTCAACCCTGATGTTAACTACAGGGGGGGAAAAAACAGTTACAGAAAAGATGAGATGAGTCACTCAGGACTGAAGATTGGTGCACTTCAAGGACACATTGGGCCAAGTACTTTATTTACACTTGTGTAACTCATTGACTTTGATAGAATTACTCCTAAATTACACAGAGTTAATGAGAACCAGGCACAGAAATGGTTAATTGGAAAAAGAATAATTCTATAATTCACTTTGTTTTAATTTACTATAAACAGCTCTGCACTCTTTTTTCTTTTAGTGACAGCTGCTATGCATAATACTTCAGAAGAACAAATTAATCATCTTCATAGATTTACACAAAACTACAGAGAGAAGTTTGCTTTTTTCCCCCTCAATACTTGTGAAAACAGCAACCACCAGAATGCCCTTTAAAGGAAGCTCAGAGACTAGGAAGAATTTCTGCAGAAGAATGAAGGGAAGGTGTAATACTCAAATTTTTGGCCTTCTATTCAGAGGACCTTCTGCTGTGCTAGTTCTAGTGCTTCTGACAATAGGAATGACTTTGAAGTACAGGTAACCTGCCATATCAAACATGGCCATGCTAATTCTTTTTTTTAATTCCCCACCCCAGAAAAACAGCATCCAAAAGGTATGTCACCGATGAGGTGCAGAAGGATAAGATTCACCAATCAAAGGAGTAAAAAAAAAACAACAGCCACATCTTTCACAGCAATCTAGATGCCAGCTTGAATTGTTTATAAGATAAGGGCTGAAGTTTGCCTTGCATTATGATTGGGCAAATTTAAAATGCCTCACTAAGCAGAGCTATTGCTGCATCAGTGGCATAATTTATCATATACTCTGAAATACAGCAAACAGCACAAGTGGCAGCAGAGTAAATTTTCATGCTTTAGAGAAAGATGAATGCCATGTACTATGGAAAATGAAGGGATTATTTTTCCTGTAAACTTGGGAATCATTTTTTTGTTTTGTTTTTGTAATGACTTTATGAGAAAAAGAAGCAAAAGAAGTGAACCAACACTGTAAATGAAACAGGCAGCATGTTGCACAAGTGACGTGTAAGGTGAATAACAATTATGTTAGTGAAAGGAATGCCATCTGGTTTAAGCACCGAACCTTGGGAATACTTTACACAGCAGTATGACCATAATGAAGGAACTGTGGTAACAGTTGCAATATAGAAGGGATGGAAACAGAGTTACCAAAAAAACAGGGCACAAAAAGTTACAGCAAGGAAATCTATTATTTATATTGTAATAACACAATGCCTAGGAATTCCAATCATCATAAAAAGCCTGATGAAAAACTTTAAGTTTATGTGCAGTCTTAACACCTAGCTAATTTTGGGCATACTCATACTATACTATCAATTTGTTAAAGTGTCCTGGAGTTTAAATATAGATAGACACAAGAAAATCATATCTGAATAGACTGTATGGAGCAATGGTTGTCAAACAAAAGTGACAATTGTCTTAGCTAGCTAAATATTTGTAGTAAAATTCAGTATTTAAGGTGTTTCCTATAGTAATATGTAGGCACTTCGGCAACCTTATTTACTTCAGGAGGTTCTTACTTTCTCCAGCCAGGACCTTCAAAGCAGCCAAAGGACAGTGGATTGAGGTCATGGCAAGAATATGTCTTGTGAAGGATGATGGCAGGTGAGTTTTTTGGGTGGATCGTGCTTGAGAAGGTGGTTTTGAGATGCTGGTTGGCAAATGGAGAGGGATTGTTTCAGCTATTCCTGCCTCCCCCACATTCCCATGCTGTTCTCTACTTCAGGGAAACACTGAGCACTGAATAGTTTTTAGAGGACCACCACATCCATTGGGCAGCATAAAGAAAATGCCAAAAGAGTGCTCTAGTCAAAATACATGGTATGAGGGCAGAGGTACCTTGGGGAGAGAGAGAGTCAGAAAAGGTATATTAAGTGAGGATAGAATGCCAAGGTCATGAAGCCTGTTTATATTACTAGTGATTTATACGTAGCTGTAGGAAAGTAAACAAACATGATTGCGCAGCCAGCAGGCCCTGATAGTACAGTATGTGATAGTGTGCGGGATTCAGTATAGGGGTATTAGCATAAATTTGGGATGACCAAATTTCTTGTGAGCATGGAAGCCATGAGTTAGTTGTAAAGGTCACTCTCAAAACTCATGACAATAAAACTGTTTTGTTTGGGTCTCATATTTTACAACAGTATTTGCTTGTTTTTTTCCACTCTGCTTATTTAGATGTATGTAACCCTGCACCACTTCCCTCACCCTCATCCCCTTCTACCTTTTTTGTCTTTTAGATTGTAAGGTCTTTGGAACAGGGACTATTTCTTCCTATGTGTTTGTAAGCACCCAGGAAATTTGGGGCTCATTCATACTATAAATATCTCCAAGTGGCTAAATATAAAGATCGATGTGGTTGTATATTTCTGTATATTATCTAAAAATTATCTGTGTTTTTTCAGTAAACCACTATGCTGAAATTCTGTGAACATATGATCTCTTGTAACCTGCCAGGAGTAAAAGCTAATAAGATATAGAGCTTGAGAATTAGGAACCTCGTCTCCTTGTATGAATATAGAGTGTCTGAGATATTGAACAATAACTGTCATTTATCTAAGACCAAAGTCCTACACCACAGACTCTATATATTTGCATTTTCCTGCTATACATTCAGCTATGTATCTTTGTTTTTGTATATTTTTTTAAAATAAAAGTTTGCAATAAACTGCTCAAAGATTTGGAATATTAATATTTTTGTTCAAGATGTATTAGTGGTCAGAACACAGGTGAGAGAGTTGAGGTAGAAGGTAACAAGCTATTTAATTTAAGGAATTATTATCTGGAAACCATAATCATGTGTATGTGTTTGTGTACACACACACAAATAATGACACACATTCTCTTAATCCTGCTGCTGTGATAGGGACATTTCCTTTTAACACTAACCTCAGAAAACTTACCTGTAGGTAAAGTTCAGAGGAAAACAGATCATGAGGATGACTATAATAGGGACTAAATACAACTGGCACACAAGCTATAGAAAATTCTCATGAGTGAGGTACATATGACTGTCTTCATTATTAGATGCTCATGTACAAAAAAAGTGTATCAGTGGTTCAAAAACAAAAGTAGGAATTAGGAGTGGATTCTAGTCATGACAGCTACATTCATAGTTTGGGAAAGTTGTTTTAACCTCTGTATGTCAGTGTTCGTAAGGCACTTACCATAACATCTTCCTTTCAAACATGGCAGAAATAAAAGTTTGCAGTACGCTGCTCGAAGATTTGGAATGTTAATATTTTTGTTAGAGATGGATTAGTGGTCAGAACACAGAAGAAAGAGCGTAGGTGCAAGTAACAAGCTATTTAATAAGGAATTATTTTCTAGACCATAATCACATGTGTGATATTAGAAGTGTGTGTATGTATGAGTGAACTAAGTCTTCTAAAGTTAGCGTTAGAAGGAGATGTCCCTACTGCAGCAGAAGGATTAAGAGGGTGTGTGTCATTATCTGGTGTTCGTTTCTAGTATTCCCACTATATGCTTCAGAGCAATGGGGGCTTTGCCCCAAAGAGCTAGACATCAATTACTTTTTCCCTAAATATATTTCCGAGATCTACATCCTCACCTGTAACCTATTAAAACCTCAACTAAAAGTGAAATTTCAATTATAGGAAATAAGAAATTCAGAATGATAGAAGATTCAAAAAGGTCAAATTGCAAAAAGCAGAATTCTCTTACTATGATGTATTAGCACTAGATGGTGCTGTTCACATAGTTATCCAACTTGTCTCCAAAAACACTGTAATTGGATAGGTAAAGCTAAAAGGTTTTGCTTAATTTGTTTAATGTATTAACTAAATCCCTCTAAGGATAAGAGGGTGAATTGGTAGAGAGATTATGAAATAAACTATGAGTAATTTACAAAGAGCAGTAAAGCCTCATGTTAAAAAGGAGCCACATCATTTAAATTCCACATAGAAGTATGAAAGCCATCTCTTGCACATATGAAGCAGATGATATAATAAAAGTGATTAATAAATAAACCGGCACCATTGAAACAACATGACTATGCTTATTTTAAATCCTGAAACTAAATAAAAAACTGATCTGAATTTTAAGTTATAATGCATTATACACACCATAATTACTAGCTATCAATCACAATACAGAAAAACAAGAGTGGTTTTAAATTTATTTATAGTATCTACTCTCACAATGATATACTGAAACTCAAGTTCACTACAGATTAGTAAAACTATCTTCAATAACTTTTTTAACAGACAAAAGCTAAGTGAAATATATCAAAAGCGAAAGGAGGGAGTCTGTAATCTACACTGCCAGATATATTTCCATGTATATTACCTGTGATAGGGAACTTCTTGGCTTTCACTTGTTTAAGAATAAGTTAGTGACACCCAGTTTTATGAACTCCACTGTTGTTATATTTTTAGCAAAAATGCCCTTTCATTTCTTAGTTGACGGTAAACTATTATGTTTTCCTTTAATGTCATTAAACACCTGAAATTTGGGGGATTCCTAGATTGCAAAATTAAAGTTTACTTGCCCATGAATAGTCATTTGTAAATAGCTTATTCCAATAATAAATTAAGCAGAACTATTTGGCTAGTAAGAACCAATTTCAGTTACCTTCGCAGCAAACTGAAGTCCAACTTTGTCAGCTTCAGTCTCCAATGTCCTGTTATATGGCCTATCAAAGACAAACTGGAAGAAAAACGTGTCAAAACCTTGATCATAATTCTTGTTTTTACCAATTTAGGAAGTCATTAACCATTTTTTCTAACCTGCTCATAAGAAAAGCTGGATGGGGGTTCACCATTATATTAATTACCTATATATGACAAGTAAGCAGTTTTTAATCCTTGTCTAGCGTAGTATTTTCTTCCCATCAGAACTCAATCCATGCATTCAGCTAGGAATCCTACATATACCTCTCTCAAATAAACGGAGTAAATGCACTTCAAAAGCACCTTTCATCAGCTGATCTCAGAGCATTTTAAAAGCAGTTTAAGGGACACCATCAATTTAGCTACTCAATTTTAGAAAGAAAAGTAAAGGCAGTTCAGCCTTTGATGTGATGACCCTCCCAACCACCCCATCAATTTTGTAGATATATGATTACATTTGTCTGTTTTTAAAAAGTGTTTTATCTCCCCTATGACTGTGTGGAAGATCCACACAAACAGAGAAAACAAACTAATTATGCATAAGCAGGAGACAAACTTTTATCCTATCTTTGAGTTAATCATTTTAGGTTTTGCTTGTAACTGTAGTAGGTAAAAATTTCCGGGAGAAATGAGATTTTTAAAGTCTGTGTCTTTAAACCTCATATGACATACCTGAGGGTAAGTACATATGATATGGTAAACAAGACAGTCCACAGTAGCCGACACAACCATAAATCTTAAGACATCACTGCCCCTTCATAATTACACTCCCAACAAAGAGAGTAAATGCTCCTTGAGAAATCCAAGAGATGAAGAAATTAATTTGGCCTGTTCCCACTCCATTAACCCTAATGATGTAAATGACATTGCACAAAGACACTGTTTTGCCAGGCAAAGATCCAGTTATACAACCTCTAATCTTCTAGAATATGAATCTTATGAAGATTCATGTAGTCATGTGCTAGTAAAACAGGTTACAGTGAAGATTTTACATGCCCTGTTGAAGCAGATTGCTGTTCTGAGTGAACTTTGCTCCTGTTCTATAGGCATTGTGACATCACTCTCTGGGCTGAGAATCAACTGGGACATTCCAACTAAAGAGAGGGAGCATTGCGGGTTCTTTCAGCTCCTTCACTGGTTGAGTAAGAGTTGGAAAGCATTTGGGTTCAGGAAAGAAGTGTTCCAGAACAGTAAATGCCACAATAGAATAGCCTCAAGGAAGTGGGCCTGGCAACTTGTACATCATGAGGAAACCTAGTCACTAGTTCTTTTATTGAAGCAGCATGGATACTCCTGTTTTATTCAGCAACTCTAGGTAAAATGAGCAAAGTAACTAAATTTTCCTGCATCTTTACAGAGATGTAAACTGACAGGCATTTTTGGATTATTTTTAGGATGTCTGTATGTCTCCCACCCCACATTCTACTCCCCCAAAAAAGCTTTACAATAAATAGGATAAGGGTTAGATACATATATTGACTTGTGTTTGTGTGAAGGCTTCTGGGAAACATAATACCAGGCAACTCAAGCTGATCCACTCAGAGTAAATCAAAGAAAATTCTGTGTTTTATAAGGAAGGAGAGAACAGTTCAATTCCAAAGCTGAAGCCCTTCTTACCAAATTTAGATACTGCAATGACAGATAACACTGAAAACTTAAGACAGGTATGTATAGGGAACATTTACTTCCATTTGATTGAACAGTTTCCCCAGGTACAGAGAAGCACACATAATCATTAAGAGAAGATTCTTCTAGGTGTGGTTTTTCATATCTTTCTGAATCACCATTAATAAAAGTGGGAGGATAATAAGCTAGATGGATCATCTGTGTGTGTCATGACACTCCCAGTTTCTATTTTGTGTCTGATGAATGGACAAAATGATCACTTGCAGCAATGACTTGAGTAAAGCTCTATAAACAGGCAGTCTTTCATCTATTCATCATGGCCACTTGTTATTTTTTGTTTTGGTGATTTTATTGCAATTTTTAGTCAGGGACTTCTAGGTAGCAAGGAGGTTATCTCGCACATCTATTTATTTCTCAGTTGATGGTAAACTATTAATTTTCCCTTAACGTCATTAAACACCTGAAATTTGAGGGATTCCTAGCGTTGGAGAGATAGGTACGTTGATTATTCTTTACCTAAACGGGGGTAAAAGGGCTCAAAATTATTTAATCACTTGCAGAAATCTTAATAAATTCTGGATGCTTGTTTTACTAATAGCTGCTATACAGAACAAAGGCGATGCAAAGCACGGGGTGAATATAAAACTATAAAGATCTGCACTAAAAAGAACAGTTACTCACCTCTCGTAACGTTTGTTCTTCGAGACGTGTTGCTCATGTCCATTCCGACAAGTGTGTGCGCACCGCGCATGCACGGTTCCGGAAGTTTTTCCCCAGCGGTACCCGTAGGGTCGGCAGGGGCGACCCCTGGAGTGGCGCCCTTATGGCCATGCATATATGCCCCTGCCGACCCTACCCCCGCTCAGTTCCTTCTTGCCGGTACTCCGACAGAGGGGAGGCGGGTGGGATTCGGAATGGACATGAGCAACACGTCTCGAAGAACAAACGTTACGAGAGGTGAGTAACTGTTCTTTCTTCTTCGAGTGCTTGCTCATGTCCATTCCGACAAGTGACTTACGAGCAGTTACCTTGGAGGTGGGAGAGGAGTAGCTCTAGTTCCTGCCGTCAGGACCGCTTGTCCCATAGCAGCGTCCTCCGAGGTCTGCTGAACAATGGCGTAGTGCGAGGAGAAGGTATGGACCGAAGACCATGTCGCTGCTCTGCAGATGTCGACAATTGGGATGTGCGCCAGGTACGCTGTGGATGTGGCCTGGGCCCTGGTTGAGTGAGCTGTTAGCGGCGGAGGAGAAGCGTTCGAGAGGTTATAACACAGCTTAATGCAGGAGGTGATCCATCCCGAAAGGCGTTGGGACGAGATCGGTAGTCCCTTCATTCTCTCCGCTACTGAAATAAAAAGTTGTGAAGTCTTACGGAAAGGTTTTGTGCGTTCTATATAAAAAGCCAGAGCCCTCCTCACATCTAACGAGTGTAACATCCTCTCTTTGTTGGAGGCATGGGGTTTGGGAAAAAACACAGGGAGGAAAATGTCCTGGTTCAAGTGAAAAGCCGAAACCACCTTAGGGAGGAAGGCCGGATGAGGCCGTAGCTGAACCTTATCTTTATGGAAGACGGTATAAGGCGGTTCAGAGGTGAGCGCCCTGAGCTCTGACACCCTTCGGGCGGATGTAATGGCCACAAGGAAGGCCGTCTTCCAAGAAAGATAAGAGAGTGGACAAGAAGCTAAAGGCTCAAAGGGAGGTCTCATAAGAGCCGACAACACCAGGTTAAGGTCCCACAGGGGAACCGGTGGTCGCACTGATGGGTACAACCTTTCCAAACCCTTGAGGAAACGCCCCATAAGTGGGTTGCTGAACACCGAGGTTCCTGCAACCCCTGTATGAAAGGCCGATATGGCCGCCAGGTGTACCCGAATCGTGGAAATGGCTAGGCCTAACTGTTTTAGTTCCAGGAGGTAATCCAGGATCAGGGGTATGGGAGCTACAGCCGGGTTTACCCCTTTAACCTGGGCCCATAGAGAGAAACGTTTCCATTTAGCCATATAAGTGTTGCGGGTCGACAGTTTCCTGCTCCCCAACAGAACCTCTCTGACATGTGAGGAGCATTGAAGCTCCGAGGGGTTTAACCACGGATATTCCATGCTGTGAGGTGGAGCGATGGGAGGTTGGGATGGAGCAACCGCCCGTGGTCCTGGGACACTAACGTTGGGAGGGGAGGGAGGGTTATGGGTTCGGATACAGAGAGAGACAGCAACAGAGTGTACCAATGTTGGCGCGGCCACGCCGGTGCTATTAGAATCATGGCCGTCCTGTCTCGTCGGGCCTTGAGCAACACTCTGTGAATGAGTGGGAACGGAGGAAACGCATAAAGAAGACCCTCCCTCCAAGGGATCTGAAAGGCGTCCGCCTCTGAACCTGGGCTGAGGTTCATAAGGGAGCAAAACCTCTGGCATTTCCTGTTGGCCCTTGTGGCGAACAGGTCTAGGAGGGGAAATCCCCACCTCAGGAAGATTGAATGGGCCACATCGGTCCTGAGTGACCATTCGTGACCCCGAAACGAACGACTGAGGGTGTCTGCCAGAACATTCTGAACCCCTGGGAGGTAGGTGGCTATAAGGTGGATGTTGTGTAAAATGCAAAAATCCCATAAGTCTAGGGCTTCCCTGCATAGGGGAGAAGAGCGAGCACCACCCTGTTTGTTTATATAAAACATCGTCGCCGTGTTGTCCGTCTGGACCAGCACACACTTGCCTTGCAGCCGGTCCCGAAATACCTGACACGCGAGGCGAACTGCTCTCAGCTCCCGGACGTTGATGTGCAGGGATAGCTCGCTGTGAGACCAGTGACCTTGAGTTCTGGAGTCTCCAAGATGGGCTCCCCAGCCGAGGGCGGATGCATCTGTCCCTAATGTCGCTGTGGGCTGGGGCTTTTGGAAGGGGACCCCCGCTCGGAGTGAGCTGGGCTGGAGCCACCACTGTAGTGAGCTTAGCGTGTGGTGTGGGAGGGTGACGACCAGGTCCAGTGGGTCCCTTCCCTGTCTGTATACCGTCGACAGCCAAGCTTGGAGGGGTCGAAGTCGAAGTCTGGCGTATGGCACCACGTACGTGCACGCTGCCATATGGCCCAATAGGACCATGCAGTTTCTGGCTGTGGTAGTTGGATACTGCAGGAAGGAGCGAACCAAGTTCGTTATGGCGTCGATCCGAGCAGTGGGCAGGAATGCCATGGCTCGCTGAGAGTCCAGAACTGCCCCAATAAACTCGATTCTTTGGGTGGGAACTAGGGTCGACTTTGGCTCGTTTAGTATGAGGCCCAACCTGAGGAAAGTGGCCCTGACGAGAGTTATCTGCTGGATTGCTAACTCTCTTGAGTGTGCTCTGGTGAGCCAATCGTCCAGGTAAGGGTAGACGTGTACCTGTCTCCTCCTTAGATATGCGGCCACTACCGACATGCACTTTGTAAACACCCTTGGGGCGGTCGACAGGCCGAAGGGGAGCACTGCGAATTGGTAGTGATGATCCCCTAGCACGAATCTCAGGAACCTCCTGTGACTGGGGATGATTGATATGTGGAAGTAAGCGTCCTTTAAGTCGAGGGCGGCAAACCAGTCTCCGCGATCCATGGAAGGGATAATGGTTGCAAGGGAGAGCATGCGGAACTTCAGCTTCTTTATGTAGGAGTTGAGGCCCCGTAGGTCTAGGATAGGGCGAAGGCCGCCTTTGGCCTTCGGGATAAGGAAATAACGGGAATAGTAGCCCTTGCCCCGAAATTCTTGAGGAACCTCCTCTATGGCACCCAAAGACAAGAGGGTCTGGACCTCCTGAACTAGGAGTTGCTCGTGAGATGGGTCCCTGAAGAGGGACGGGGAAGGGGGATGGTTGGGAGGGAGGGAAGAAAATTGGATAGAATATCCCACTTTCACCAGGCTGAGAACCCATTTGTCTGATGTGATTCGGGACCAAGCCTGGTAAAAGTGGGACAGGCGATTCACGAAGGGCAGGACAGGATAGGATTGGGATACTGGAAGGCCGTCCTCGTGCGCACCTTCAAAAATTTGGTCTGCCGTTAGAGGGCTGTCTAGGCCCGGGCTGCTGCTGCCCGTTACGGGAGGAAGATCTCGGACGACCCCTATTCGCTCCCCTACCACCCCTCCTGGGTTGGTCACGCCTTGGTCCCTGTTGGAAAGGACGGGATGGAGGGGCTGGGGGAGGTCTAAACGGCCGCCTGATAGCCTGAGGCGTGTGTAGGCCCAGAGATCTGAGCATGGCCCTAGAATCCTTCATGGAATGAAGTTTCTTATCAGTGTCCTCTGAGAATAACCCTTGCTTGTCGAAGGGAAGATCTTGAATGGATGCCTGGACAGGTGGTGGAATTCCTGACACCTGTAACCAGGCTCCCCTCCTCATAACTATGGCTGTCGCCATAGTTCTAGATGCAGAGTCGGCTGCATCCAGGGCGGCCTGCAGTGCGGCCCTAGAAACCACTTTACCCTCTTCCACTATGGCTGTGAATTCGGGAGTGGATTCCTTCGCCACCTGCCCCTGGAATTTATTCAGTGCTGCCCAAGAATTAAACGCGTAGCGTCCTAATGCCGCCTGCTGGTTCGCAATACGTAATTGCAGCGCGGCTGAAGAGTACACCTTCCTGCCATATAGGTCTAGCTTTTTGGCATCATGTGACCTGGGAGTAGGCCCTGGCTGACCTTGACGCTCCCTTTGGTTCACGGCGTCCGCTACCAAAGATCCAGGTGCCGGGTGGGTGAATAAATGTTCATAGCCTGTCCGGGGCGCAAAGTATCGTCTTTCAACGCCTCTCGCGGTTGGTGGGAGTGATGATGGAGTTTGCCACAATGTATTAGAGGTGGATTGTATTTTCTTAATGAATGGTAAAGCAATTTTAGGTGGACCATCCGATGAGAGTATGTCCACCGTTGGATCCTCTTCCTCTATCACCTCCTCAGCAGGGAGGTTCAAATTTCGGGCAACCCTACGCAGGAGGTCTTGGTGGCCCTTGATGTCCATTGGCGGTAGGCCCGTGGTGGACGAACCCGCCACCGCCTCATCTGGAGAGGAGGAGGAAGATGAGAGGAACTGTGTTTCACCTTGTACAGGTTCCTCTAAGGTAGGCTCCACGGTCGCCCTATCCGTAGAACGGATAGACTGGTGACTGCCCAGACCCGAGGGTCCCGGCATAGGGTCATCTTCAGGTACCTCTGTGGGAGGTCTGGTGATTGTGGCCGACACCTGAGCACGCGGCACAGAGGGCAGAGAGGCAGTGACGGATGGCGGCCCCTGCACTTGTTGGAATGCCCACGGTGCCCATACAGGCCATTGCCCTGATCCCTGTGTATACTGCAGCCATGGTGCCGGCTGTGACTCGCTGCGGTGCCGGGATCGGTGCCGAGAGTGGTGGCGGCTTGTTGAATGGTAATGGCTCTTGTGTGAATGCCGGGAGCCTGCCTCGGAGCGGTGGGTGCGGCCGGAGCGGGTGGAGCCCACATCGGAATCCGAAGACTGCTCGGATGCTGACCACGGAGGTGCCGTTCCTTCCGGTGCCGTGGGTGGGTAGAACATCATTGGCTTCCCCGGAAAAGCTCTCGGTGCCGGCTGGCGAACACATGTCTCTGCGGGAGCCTGCGGTAACGGTGCCGTGGAGTCCCTTCGGGGTAATGTTACTGGTGGTGCCGACCTAGTCACCGGTGCCGAGGTAGCCCCCATCGGGGGAATAACCGGAGGTAACGGTGCCGGAGCCACAAACGGTGCCGTCGCTGGTATGAGCACCTGTGGCGCCACCGGTGCCGGCAGGGTGGTCGGTGCCGCAGTGGAGTCCCCCGTCATTTCGATCAGCTCCCTGGCTGCATCGAAGGCATCCGGGGTCGACGGCATATCCAGGTCGTGAAGCATCTCGGGCGGGGCTACCTCGTCCCTTGACGTAGGAGCGCGCACCGAGGAGAGCTGTAAAGGCACTTGACGGGGCTCACTCAGGTGACCCGAAGTCTGCCTATTAGAAGAGGATTTCCCCTTTGCCTTCTTGGATGGGGACCGACCTCTTTGCTTCTTTGCCGGGACCGGAGATTGGGAGCGGTGCCGGCGCGGGCTCACGGACCGGTGCGGGGAGCGGTGCCGGTGAGCTTTATCCTTCTTCGGTGCCGCAGGGTCCCGCACCGAGGCTGGGGCACTTCTGACTGAAGTGGATGGGAGATCTCCTTGAGGCTGAAGTGCTGATTCCATCAGGATAAGCTTCAGTCTCGACTCCCTTTCCTTCTTTGTCCTGGGTTTAAAGCCCTTACAGATAGTACAACGCTCCGACAGATGACTCTCCCCGAGGCACTTCAGACACTTAGTGTGAGGGTCACTGTTGGGCATGGGCTTCCCGCAGTGCACGCAGGTTTTAAACCCCGGCGCCCCAGGCATAACACGATAACAACTTCCTAAACTACTTCTATTCTAATGCAACAGATAAACAACTCTATAAACTAGCTATAAACACTAAACTAAGCAACTATGGATTGTTGAGATACCGCTAATACACAACGAGGTAGAGGGATTCCAGCTAACCGTCATGGGCGGGAAGAAGGAACTGAGCGGGGGTAGGGTCGGCAGGGGCATATATGCATGGCCATAAGGGCGCCACTCCAGGGGTCGCCCCTGCCGACCCTACGGGTACCGCTGGGGAAAAACTTCCGGAACCGTGCATGCGCGGTGCGCACACACTTGTCGGAATGGACATGAGCAAGCACTCGAAGAAGAACTCTATGATCCCCAGAATGTTTCTGGATCTGTTGTCACCAAACAATATGGTGTCCCTATTAGACCTAAAAATACATCCCAGTACTGCCTTTCTAATTGTGGCAGTACTCTGAAGAATTACTAAAAATGGCAACAGGGTATTCCATATTTATTGTGTTCTAATGATTATATCAAAGTTTGCTTAATTTACAGGAGACACTTTCTTAAATGCCTGCCCTGCAAAATTGGTGGAAGTTCTATATACTTGCTATCTATACTAAGAGGAAGGATTGAGGCCATAGGTATAGGAAAATTAAAATAGAATAAGCAACCTAGTTAAGAAAATCTCTTTCTTTTCTGCTTCTGCCTAATAAGCCTTGGCAGTAGCCACATGAAGCAGCTAGGTGGATGGGCCTCAAGGCATTTAATAGGCTGTGGGTATTCATCTGCTATTGACAAATGATTTGTTGTTGTTGTTGTTGTTGTTTTTTAAACTTATGGACATGTTGGAATGAAAGACGATCCGCCAACTCTACCTTCAAAACTACCTGAAGAAAATTAGACAGTGACTGACATGGATTTACAGACACTGACAATGGTTGTGTGTGTTAAAGAAGATGAAGTCCCATACACCTTAAAAATCTCAACACCTCAGTTAGCTCAGGAAATACAAACCTCGTGTTGTGGGTTAGAGAGCAGAGAGGGGAGGGAAGAGAGAAAAAGAAGTGTTCTATTTATGCATACTAATATAGACACATGGGGTAATGTCCAGATTATGGTAAAATTTTCTGCTCTTTTGTGAGCAATTCCTTAAACTAAAGTCAATTAGAACAACTTCTGGTATAAAAGCAAAAATCTGTGCTCATTTGCTGTAAACAGAAGACAGAGAGAACAGAATAATCTAGACTAGTGGAACTTGTTTACAGTGATAAATACACAGACTGTAAGCTTTGTGGTAGAGATATTCTGTTTGTACAACAACTAGCAGAATGGGGTCCTGGTCCATAATTTGGGCTCATAGGTTCTATGATAATACAAATATTCACAGTAAGAAAGAGATAGTGTTCTTGGGGAGTTACGTAAGAGAGGAAGACTTCATATGCAGCTTAAACTAGTCAGGCAAAATAACTCACACAAGGTGGAGCGGGGGAGGCGAAATATTGCCATGGGCAAGGACGGGCCAGGTTGCTATTATCTAGAAAAACATAAGGCGGCAGACAGAGAAAATCAGAGAGATGCATACTTGAGGGTGGGCGGGGAAAAAATCTGCTCTGATAAGTATGACAGCTAGATGCTGAGCGGGAGCAAGAGGATTTTGCAAGGACATGGCTGAATCCAGGATGAAAAATTTTGCTTTTAAGAAACTTTCCTTTAACAAAAGCCTCTCTCCCTACTCAATTAGTTTTGAAGTAGAATAGACGGTGGAATAAAGTTCTGCAATTTGCTTTTACCTCAGTTATCTCTCTCCATATTCCATGTAGAATACATTTTATTTTACTGAAGCCAAGAGTCAGAATTTGACACTATTTAGGGTTACTGCTAGGGTAAGAGATCCCTTACCACTGAAGGATGAGAACCGTTTTGCAGTGCAAGTATAAAAAATTGGCGCTGGGAAGAGAAGGTTAGTATAGAAAACTACTGATGTAGAGGTCTGAGCATAAACATAATTTATGTTCTTTGTCAAAGGTACAATTCAATCCCATAAGGTCATGTCACAATACCAATTGCAGTTACCCCAAAACATGAGAAAAGCTTTAAGAACAAGAAGTGAGTTTGAGAGGTTGTCAGGGAGCTGGATTTCAGAAATCAAACAATGGGCTTTTGTCAGAGCTCAATCACAATACCTCAACATTTCTCAAACGTTGGTCTTTAGATCATTTGCTGGCAGTCAGTGCTAGCTTTTAAGATGCTTTTACAAACATCCAGCCTCTGTTATAATAATTCATGTTCAAAGTCTATAGCTTCCAGACTCATGGGTAGACATCACAGCACAGACTGGTTATATTTGTTTTTATGTTTTGAAGACCCTTTGGGTAACAGAAAAAGAATCACAGGCAATACAAGAGTCTTTATTCCATTAGAATTAGAACCTCTAGGATGTACAATATCCCATTTAATCTTAATTTGCCTTTTCAAAACAATTGACATTTGAGGTACTATTTTTCTGCATTTGACAGCTGTTTTCTTTAGTTTGTCAGAAAAAAAATATGTGAAGCGAATGTGTTAATGGATGTTTATTATTGGTGGGAAACAGGCTTCTAATTTAATAAAGTTCAGGATCTAAGTCCTGTTTTAAAGCCAATAGCGCACTATAAAGAACTCAGTGAATTGTATGCAGTCCCTCCAACATAAATATCAATAAAATAAAACTTGGAGTTTGTGTGGTGCCATATTCCTCACGATAACCAATTCATTCTGTGAGTCAGGCCAGTTATTCAGCTACTTCTTATGTAAAACGTTTTACTAAATATTTTAAATATTACATTACAAGGGTCAAGTCACAATACAGCATCAGATGAAGTAGAAATACTAGAAGTTATTTATAAAAATACAGCTCCCTCAAAAAACCCCAAATACCTAATATACAGTTATAACTCTAATCTCTCCCCTCTTACACACAGAGTTGGGTGGCACAGTAATTGTCCAGTACTACAACTGGAATGTTTTCCAAATGACTAAGAAATGGCAACTTACCTGAATAATAGAAGAAAGTATATTCAGCTGCATTTAAAGCAAAAGTGTCACAGTGTGTTGCTTCATTTATTTAACATCTGGTTCAGAGTATGCAAGTACAACAATGCCACAGCCTCCGCCTTACCTCCTGCAACTTAGTCTGGATCCACTGGCCTAGAACTGCCAAAATATCTTGTGGACAGACTGCCCAAATCATGGTGAGCAAGATAAGCGAAAAGAAATCCACAAAATGTACCAAACTGGCTTTTTCTGCCTGAAAACAAAAACAGTAAAGTGTTCAATGATTTACTCTTGGATCTTGCTTGCATGCATTATTTCTGAATTTGAGACAGATAGTTCTTTTCTATCTTAGGTACACATATGCCATCACGGGGTGGGATAACCCATTAAGAAAAGTGGACTTAGCTTCCAACTGCAAATAATTCTCTGTCTCCTAGGTAAGGGGTTTTAGTACAGGTATCAGGTGATAGCCTGCAGACAACCTGGTCTTCAAATAAGAGACCAATAAGCAACACAGAGGGAGAGACTTGCTCAGAGCATAGGCCCAGTGACATAGGCATAGATGCACATAGACCAAGTGACAGGAAAAACAACTTGGGCCAAGATTTTATTCCCAACCTGTTTTTTCGAAGCTTGACCTGCAAAATGTGAAAGGTTATAATACCTATTTTGTGCATGAAAACTGGTGATGAACTACCAGTTCATCCATGAACACACTGGGGCTTGGGATAGGTGCAAGATGGTACATGCTCACATTTGCAAGCACACTCAATTATCTGCAAACAGAGTCAGACTTTAGGCCCCGTGAAGATTTATCCAACAATCCTAAAAACTAACAATGGAATTTTATGGCTTTGCTACTGAACTGCGAGTACTGTGTAATTTAGAAGACGTTTTAAATACATCTCTGGATTCAACATGTTTAGAAGGACTAAGGGACCAATTCTGTAAAGTGCTGAGCACTTACAACTCCCAAAGCCTGCATATCTCAGGGTTATCTGCTATTTTGTAATGGAATGGAAGCCTCACTCAGGGACAGATCCTGCCAACATTCTCTAGCAGGTACAGTGCTGACATTGATTAAAACCTCACAGTAATATGACCCAAATTCTTTATTCAGCTTGAGGAAGCAGCCTGAAACTTTGATTTATATATTAACTTGTTTTGTTTTTTAAAAGGGGTACTTACTGCATGTCCCAATACAGCATGAGCTATTTCATGGCCCAAAATAAAATAGAGCTGGTGAATATCTGACATCACATTTAGCAAACCAGTGAAAACAAATACTTGTCCATTCTGTGAGCAAAAAGAAAAAAATCACATCATAATATAGCATAGGAACTTTGTAAACAAGTTGCATTCTTCAATATTGTTGCTTACTTTTGCTTTCAGATTTTACTTACTGGAAGTACAAAAGCATTTATGCCTGGTTCTTCCACCACATGGATAACCCACTTGAACTCCGTGACCTGTGGGATGTCCTGGTTGCTTTCAGATAGATGACCAATAACTTTTTTCACTACTTGATAGCGAGGGTCTGTCTCAGATAACATCTCATTTTTAAACTTTTCCATCCACTGAAAGAGACAATTTGTTGATGTCTATACAGAATAAAGAATGTAGTCTGGAGGCAAGCTGTTACACTGATATGGCATACAATTGTACCACAGGAAAAGTTTTGTTCCAGACAATATATTAACAATCCAGTTCTCATATGCTCTTTTCTCTGACATACCACATCAGTCATCCAAGGAAAGCAGAAAAGCTCAGTTTTTCACACCTCTATGCTAATTGTTTTGTACCGGATGCAATAAAATTGAAGATTTATATATGCTGTGAAGTAATATTTCCATTTACACCAAATGATTGGCTATTAATCAGGCTATATTAATACAAAAGTCATTGGCCAACGTGGGGAGAGAGCAGAAGGAAGCTGGCTGAAGGACAGTAAAACTGCCTCACGGATGATTCAGAGAAGCTTTGTGCAGGACTAAGATCATGCATGCCCTAGAGCAGTGGTTCTCAACCAGGGGCCCAGGGCCCACTGGGGACCACAAGCAGGTTTCAAGGGGTCGCCAAGCGGGTCAGTATTAGACTGGCTAGGGCCCAGGGCAGAAAGCCGAAACCCTGCTGCGTGGGGATTGGAGCCTAGGGGATTGAGCCCTGCCATTTGCAGCTGAAGCCGAAGGCTGATAAATATAGCTTCGCAGGGGCCCCAGGGCAATCCCCCAGCTTGCTACCCCTTAATGCCAGCCCTGGCTTTTATATGCAGAAAAAAAGAGTTGTTGTGACACTGGTAGGCCGTAGAGTTATTATAGCATGTTGGGGGTGGGAAACCTCAGAAAGAAGATTGAGAACCCCTGCCCTAGAGTCCTCTGACCAAATCCCCAAAAAGGCTCAAGAGGATACTTAGGCAGGGAACAGCACATGGGCATTTTATTTTTATTTAGATTTTTCTCTCTCCTGTGCTATCTAAAGTAATGAGTAATAATATTAGAAACTGTTGTAAATACTGTGTTTTATATGCTTTAACAATCATGTGATCCTGGAGAAATAAACTGTAACTCAAAGTGCCCACAATTTGGGAAAGTTTATGTTTAAACTAGTAGGGTGTCTTGGGGGGGGGGATCTGCAGTGACTTGGGGGCTTAGGACATCTGAACAATGAGGTCCCACTTCCATGAAGAGGTAACAGACCAAATCTGGGCCCAGGAAATGTGCCAGTGAAGTCAATGAAAGAGCCTACCCAGACAAAAGGAAGTTTAAGAGCAAATGAGTCCAAAAATGTCAGTACCCAAACAGAAGGTTAATGAGTGGCCAGAAAAGGGGAGCCCGACCAGGACCGTACATCAATGTACAGGAACATGGTTTTTGTTTGTGTGAAATGAGGAAGGTTTGTTTTCTTTCAAACAACTCACCATATCATACTCCATCTCTGATAATTCCTTAAAATGTTCCTTCCCAAACACCACCAGTCGAGCACGCCCAGTGATTGGTGTCTCCTCCAAGTGAGTAAAATAGAATATAATAAATAAAACCGCAAAGCTACACAGACCCACAACTATCTTCCATTTGTTTTTTCTTGCACTTTCTTTAAAAAGTTCCTTTTTGTTAGGAGGCAGTGCCTTCCACCATTTTCTGATGCTCCTGCAGGACACAAGCATTGTACATTGTAAAGTGGGCAGGTCTCACACAAGTGAGGAGAGGCTGTATACATTAACATTCATAAAGTGCTACCTTAATAAAGTGCTAGGATATCCTTGGATGAAAGAGTCAAGAGAATCATTAATTAGTATGTATTTGGTCAGTTCAGCGCAATATTTCTTTCAAGGAAGAGGAATGCCTCACAAGGTTGATGCTTCCTTTTTTAATAGGAACCATTCCACCTTCTACCTTTTTGGTCTGGTTAAAAATAGCATATTGGGATGTTTTTATTTGAGAACATCTGAGGGAAGGATTTTTCATGCTGGTACCCCTTGAATAGATTTGCAAGACAATCCGCAAGGGGTGATCAAAAATAAGTACATACAAAAGGATGCACATATTGAATTTCACTATGCATAGGTGAGAGAATGAACTGCTATGCAGGAGCTGCACAATCAGAATCCAACTTAAACCATGTGGTACATTTGGAAATTCAGCTTAGGCTGCAACCATGGAGAATGAGCATCCCTACTTTATCTCCAGCCTGAAGTCAGCATGCAAGAATTCTGTCAGCAGTAGTAGTTTGTTGTGGAGAAGAGGACAGGTGAGGTACACCCATGTTCTTGGCTTCTGGTTTTGCCTGAAACCACGTCTCTGGCAAACATGATGTCTACTCTTTCAGTAGATAGATTCCATGATATTATGGCCTTGATTTTCATTGAGGGTGCTCAGCAAAAATAAGTGTTTATTTTATTAGGTCCTTGATAGTGATTGATTGTAAAGGTCTGAAATAGGTGCATTTTCTAAAACAAAACCACAAGAGAGAGGTCCTCCCAGTTTATAACGATTTTAGTCTGATTGGTGTATGGCCTCTATTGTGGTTTGAAAATTGTGATAAAAAGAAAATAAAAACAAACAAAAGAATTTAACCCTAACCCCAAATCCTGAAAAGCTTTACACAAATGTTCAACTTTACAGATATTGAATAGTCCCATTAACATTAATGAGATTACTCACTGTGCGTAACATTAAACACATACATAAGATTTAAAGGATAGGGTCTTACTCTGCAAGAGAAAATAAAAGAGTATTTTACCTTCCAAGAATGATAGCAAATAGCTTCTGAGCCGGTTTAAGAATAATCCACAATAGAGGCACGGGAGCAGCTTGAAATGATGATGATGTGTGAAGAAGTCTGATGATCTGGACATCCCAAGGAGGAACGCGATTTGGGGACTGAACTGGAGCAAGACTTTGGAATAATGCAAGCTCTTTCACTAAAGGCTGAGAGGCCAGGAAACAGGGACTTCTATAGCTACAGAGTATGTTTGTGCGCACTTCTATATGCTTGGCATTCAAAAAACATCTTTGGCTTTTATTAATAAATTTTCTGTAGAAGTTAGAGCTTCCAAACATAAAATAATAGCTGGTATTGCTTATATCTAGTCGCTGGCATTTATCCACCATATGATTTCTTTGAATCTGGCGATGTCCATTCAAAGCTTCAACTGAAGACCTATAAAGATTATTGCACTTTGTCTGACTGGCCAAAGAAGTTAAGCGAAATAAAATGCAGTTCCTACCAGCTATCTTTAGGCTGCAGATGGCATTCATTTCTCTTTTGTTTATTTGCTCTGAAACAAAAAAGAGACGTTACTGAAGAGACTTTAAAAATATAACTAAAGCAATTCCTGAGTTATGAATTCACTTAACTGAACAGAAATATCCTACTTCTTGTTTGCCAACAGTCACAGAATTACTACCCTGTCTTCTATTACGTACTGTTACAACACTGTTTTAAACTGCACATAACGATATGCAACTTTGCAACTGAAAGTGTAGGAAAGATATTCCTCACGATCTCTTTTTCTTTAAGACATTAAAATGATTGTTTCAAAGACAGGTATCCTTTATTCAGAAGATGTAAAAAACGGATAAGAATATGGTTATGTAGACTTTGTTTGTTTGCGCTTTAGTTTGAATATTTGCATCCTTTCCTGTCAGGAGGAGCAATACTTTTGTTATCTAGTTTTGAATTATTAAAATGCACCTATCATGCATGTATTTTCCTGAACAAAAGAAAGTTGATGCAATGTCAACTGACAGACACAGAACCTTCCTCAAAGAAGTCAATTGTTACTAAACTACCGCTCCACAAGCAAAAGCCTTAGTGAACAATTAAACTATGCTGCTGCAATATTCTTTGTATATCAATAATTTGGGTGTTACCTGGTAGGGAAGCCAGGGCTATTCACAGTTCATTCAAAAAGACAGCAAAAGATTCCATACAAGACTACGAACCTTTTACACTTCAGTCAAGGAGGCAACTATCACTTCTGTGTGTTACCCTTCTGCAAGCTATCCCAAAAAAAGTGGTTCATAACTGCAGTCATAGGCAACGAACTTCTCCAGGTGCCAGTGGGCCCCATGCCCCACCCCCATTCTAACTCCTTACCCAAAATCCCAGCCCCAACTCTGCCCCTCCCTGTCCCTATTGGATTCCTTCCCCAAATCCCTGCCCCAGCCCTGCCTCTTCCCCTGCACATGCCGTGTTCCCGCTCCTCCTCCCTCCCTCATGTAGCTTGTTACACCACAGAACTGCTGTTTCGCAGTGGCAAGCTCTGGTAGGAGAAATAGGGAAGGTGCACCCACCAATTTTTCCCTGTGGGTGCTCCTGCCCCAGAGCACCCACAAAGCCGGCACCTATGACTGCAGCTTCATTGATGTGGACCTTAACGAAAAGTTTTCTGCAGTGGTGCAAAGTACAAGAATGAGCAAAGACTTCAAGACTACTGAAAACTCAATCTGCAACATTATAAAGGAAGTTTATTTTCCACAAGAGAGGAGCTTGTCCCATCAAGCTTCATTGTTCATATTAAAGCAGTTTAGCACCTACACCCAGAAGTGGGCAAACTATGGCCCATGGGACCATCCTGCCCAGCCCCTAAGCTCCCAGCCAGAGACACTAGCCCTCAGCCCTTTACCTGCTGTTCTCCTTCCCCACAGCCATGCTACTGCGCGGGCAGCGTTCTGTGCAGCGAGGCTATGCACTCCTGCAGGGCAGTGCTGCAGTGTGTGTGGCTCCAGCCGGGCAGCTGCCAGACATGCTACTCTGAGTGGAATGGTAAGGGGGCCAGGGAGTTGGAGAAGGGTCAGGAGGTCCCAAGGGGCAGATAGGGAACGGGTGCAGTTGGATAGGGCAGAGGTTCTGGGGGGGGGGGGAGGCGACAGACATGGAGCAGGGGGCGGTTGGATAGGCATGGGAGCCCCAGGAGGGGGCCTGTCAGGGGGTGGGGGTGTGGACAGGGTTTGGGGCAGTGAGGGGACAGAGGAGTTGGATGGGGGTGGAATCCTGGGGGGGTAGTTACACTCGGGAGTGGGCAGTCAGGGGACACGGAGCAGGGGACGCTGAGGGGGGCTGTCAAGGGACAAGAAAAGGGAGGGGACAGATATGAGGCAGGAGCCAGGCTGTTTGGGGAGGCACAGCCTTTCCTATCTGGCCCTCCATAGTTTTGCAACCCCGATGTGGCCCTCGGGCCAAAAAGTTTGCCCACCCCTGACCTAGGGCAATAGGTTTCAGAGAGGTAGCCCTATTAGTCTGTATCCGCAAAAACAACAGGAAGTCCTTGTGGCACCTTAGAGACGAACAAGTTTATTTGGGCATAAGCTTTTGTGGGCTAAACCCCACTTCATCAGATGCATGGAGTAAAAGATCCAATAAGCAGGATATATATATACAGCACACAAAAGATTGAGAGTTGGCTTACTACATCGGGGGTCAGTGCTAACAAGGACAATTAAATTAAGGTGGAAGTGGCCTATTCCCCACAGTTGACAAGACGAGGGGAATATCCAGAGGGAAAGTGACTTTTCCAGAGGGAAGGAGATACACTTCTCTAGAAATACTCCGACAGGGCCACGTGCCTAACTTAGGGAACAAAGTCCTGTGGCACCTTAAAGACTAACTATAAAGTTTTGAAGCATAAGGATGCAAGCAGTGGAGTGGGTATTAGCCCACAAAAGCTCATGCTTCAAAACTTTATAGTTAGTCTTTAAGGTGCCACAGGACTTTGTTCCCTCTGCTAGTCCAGACTAACCTCTCTGATTCGTGCCTAACTTAGTACTGGATTTGGGAGATTTGGTTCTTCATCAGCCAATGTCGATTTCACCCTACACACGTGAACCAACCCCCCCTTCCCATCCATTAAAACCCACCCACATCTACAGAAGCGAGGTAAGAAACCCGCTGCTGGAGTTTGCCGGGACGCTATTTGCTTAGTGCGCGTGACAAGCAACGTTGGCGGTTTGTATTTAAATCCCAACGGTCGTGAAATAATTCCACCCCCCGTAACCCCGCCCAAAGAGAACGGGGGAAGAGTCACGTGATGCGCCACAGGGACGCAGCCGGACGCGCGGCTTGGGCCGGCCCAGCCAGCGGCCCGGTGGGGGACCCAGGCTAGGAGCCCCACCACGCGAGGGGGTCGCTCCGCCGGAGTCCCCCCCGCCCCACAAGGCCCAGCCCCGCTGACACGTCACGGTCCGGACCGGGCGGAGAGCCGGCCTCGCTGAGGAGACAACGCGAGAAGCGCCCCAGACTCACCGCCTCCGGCACTGGAGATGGGGCCAGGCGGAGTCACGCGGAGCCCCGCCCCCCCCCGGCTGGGACGCCACTAGGAGGAAGCCGGCTGCTCTCGTAGCCCCGCCCCCTGCTGATGTCTTCACAATAGCCCCGCCTTATTGGCTTGTGGCTTTGCAATGTTAGCTCCGCCCATTCCGTTGTGGCCCCTGCCCTCAAAGCTCCGCCCCATCCCTTGCCCCGCCTGGGGGAGGCTCCTCCCCCCCATTTTGTATCTAGGCCTGGCTGGGGCACAGTGGGGTTCAAAATTATATGGAAGGCTGGATAGGGAAGGTGGTGTCTCCCCAACAGTCTGGCTCCGCCCCCTATCTGCCCCCTCCCACTTCCTGCCCCCTTGACTGCCCTCCTCAGAATCCCTGACCCATTCACACACCCTCCTTGTCCCCTGACTACTCCCTCCAGAGACCCCCACCCCTAACCACCCCCACCCCCTATCTAAGCCCCCCTGCTCCTTGTCCCCGACTTCCCCCTCCAGAGACCCCCCTGCCCTTAATCACCCACCAGGACCTCACCCCTCTCGAGCCCCCCTTCTCCCTGTCCCCTGACTTCCCTAGCCACCCCCCCCCCCCACCCCCTGACAGGCCGTGGGACTCCCATCCCCTATCCAACACCCCCACTCCTCATCCCCTGACTGCCCCCCACCCCCCAGACCCTCTGGCCCTTATCCAAATCCCCACCCCCAACCTCTTTACCACGCCACTCAGAACAGCGTGTCTGGCCCGGAGCTAGACACGCTGATCTGCTGGAGCATGCAGCCCCACCCCATCAGAGCACTGCTCATGCCGCGTGCTGAGGCTGCGGGGCAGGGGAAGAGCTAGCCTCCCCAGTCTGGAGCTCGTGGGACCAGACAGAATTAGCCTGCGGGCCAGATGCAGCCCGTGGCCCATAGTTTGCCCACCGCTGATCTAGGTGAAGCACTTCAGAGGGACCCCTCCCCTCCAGTCAGAGGGAGCACCCGTTACCCTGCCCCCTCTGTGGGGGAGGGAGGGGCTGGGCAAGTGGGGGGTGCACCAGGGGAGTCCAGAGAAGACAGCTGTTATACCCCCCCCCCTCCTTCAACCCCACACCTCCCTGCAGCTGTGCTCTGTCTGCCTGGGCTGTGCACCCGCTCATCCCCAGGGCCACCATCCACTGGGCCTCCTCATCTTCCTCACCGCAACTCCAAGACCTATGCACTCTGCCCCCAGGCCTAGCCCCTCACCCCCATAACGGGCTACTGCACCAGCTTGTTGCCTCCTTCCTCCCCTCTCTGCCTCACTGTACCCCTTGCTCCCCGAGGCCCACTCTACCCCCAAACAGAGGGATGGTGGTTAGGAGAGATGCGGCAGAGGGGGGTCTCGCAGGGATGGGTCGTGGAGGAGAGGAGGAATGGGGAGGGGTCTCATGGGGGAGGGGGATTGTGACAAAAGTGGGGGTAGAGTGGAGGAGAGGAGGGACTCACCAGATAGTGGTGGACAGTGGGGACTTTGGGAAAAGGGCAGAGCAGGGACAGGAAGAGGTGAAGCGCAGGCAGGGCCAGCACAGCCCAGCGTCTGGTGGCAGGTCAGCAGATGCTGCACCAGTGGAAGTTGAGCCTCTCCTGGCCTATTATACCCGCCGCCCATACCCAGCGTGCAGTTTCCTGCCAGGTAGGAAGCACGTTTTAACATGTAGATACCAACAACACCCAAACCTCCTCTGCCTAAGGGACTGGGGATGTGACCTGAAAGGCAGGTGCTGCAGATGTCTTGCCATCTAAATGGGTGTAAGTGGAAGGTATGTGATAATGACAGGGTCGGTGCCTACTGCATTGGCAGCTCATGCGGACAGGCATGAGGCCTTTGTGTGGACACAAAGGGCTCGTCCCCGGGAAAGGTGAAAGCCCAGCTCTTGGTCCTACCGCCTCCCTGACAGAGCTGCAAGCACTTTGCAATCACCCTGCTCGCTACATGCCATACATTTCATTTTAGGATGTTCTTTTTCTTCGGGCATCTACTGAGGCTTTTTTGATTCCCTGAGCTGCCCTCTCATCCCTGACCCTCCCCACTTCACTACCAACCTCAAGACCATGTTGTTGTCTCCCTCCCAGCAAGAACAGAAGCATGTAGTTCCTCCTGGGGGGTTGTTATAGTCAGCAGTCCCATCATGTCTGTCCAGGCCAGGACCTCCTGTGGTGACACTAATCAGCCTGGTTGCTGGAAAGCCAGGAAGAATGAAACGGTCTTCTCTGTGACTAGCAGATTCAGTAAAAGAATTTCCTTTATAATCAATACTATCAAATTCTGTCTACTCTACCACAGGAGTCATCAGAGGATGAAATTGCCACTCATCAGGCAGGGCTTGGTGGTTGGGCTTTTTTGTTTTTTGATTGTTGGCTCCATTCCTGAGACCAACTTGGGGAACTGTTGCTGATTGATACCTGCACCCAAAGGCTGAGCATGCCCCAGTTAGTCAAGGAGCAAAAGACTGAGCCTCAAACTTCCATATCTGTGTGCAATATCTTCTGGAACTACTTATCTGCTTCATGTTTCCTAGACTCGTTCTATTTCCCTGCCTTTCTTGCTCTCCACATCTAGCTCAGGCCGCCTCTCTGTTCCTCAACACACAAATAAGAGTTTTTTACTTTGCATCATCTAGCCTCTCAAACAAACTTCCTCAATCTCTCCATTGAGAGAGAAAGTCACTGACTTTCCATCTCATTTCAAATCTGAACTGAAATCATATATTTTCTCCTTTCCATATTTCTTACTCTCTCCTCTGCTATGATTTGTCTCTCTGGTTGTATCATTGGACTGTGTCTAGCATATGGGGTGTAGGAATGGCACAAATAAGGGCCTGATCCTGCATGTCTGGCTCATCGAAAGCTGTTAAAGTAGGTGTTTGGAGTGTGTAAGGAATACAAGATTGGGCCTTAAAATCCTATTGTTTTCTTTGTTTCTAAGAATGTCCATGAATGGCATTCCTACTCATTACAATTCCAAAGCAGACAAGCAGCAAATATAGCATAGATAATTACAGGATATCGCTATCATATACCAACACTAAATGTCTCCTTATGTGAAAATCTGGCATATTTAATTGCACAATTAGATATGTATTAAGTGCTGGTTTTCTCTAAATAGACAGCTAGATCAAAGGCCATTATGGTCATTTATACAGTAGTTGTTCTTGAATTTTGATGAACATAAATGAAACTTTTATCTGGGACCTCAAGGAGTTTTAAAAGATTGGGTAAATATTATCCCCATTTTACAGGTGGAGGGACAGAGGTTAAGGCTCAAATTCTGGCCCCAGCACATACAATTCACCCCTGTGAAGAAGAACAGCAGGAAGGCTATGCACCAGATGACTCCCAATTAAGCCCTATTTTGTTGCAACAACTAGCATATAGGCCCTATCCTTACTCTCTGCACAGGAGTAAAATTCACCTAGCCTAGGAAGCTGGGTGGTATGTCAGGAGTACCCGGGTCATGGAGCTGCTCCCCATCTGCTATTTCTTCAGGGATGGAATCTTTTCTGAAGCACGTATTATCCCTGTACTGTACATGGTGAAGTGGAAATTTCCAACAGATCCTCATAAAAAGCAGTTCCTATACCCTTTTCTTGTCCCAAATCCTTTTGCAGGTCAGTGCAGGGCAGGGCAGGGAAGAGGTGTCTTGGAGCAAAACTTCATGATTTACACAGGATATCCACTTCCCCACTGCTTATGCTCTCCAAATCCTGCCCCTATGCATCAGAATCACAGGATACATTCTAAGCAGTTTGGGGCAAGTGACTTGTCCAAGGCGATCCTCAGGGACTAGACCTGATTCCAATTCATTAGCTCAAACCACTAGAAAACCTGCCTCCTTTGTGCGATTTACTGTGTTACACAGTTGCCAGGCAGTAGCTGAATAGAGTCCTTGCAGATCAATTTCCTGTTTGAAGCAGAAATTGGCAGTGTGGAGTCGGGTATTTTTCCAATATGATTTATTTACAAAATATACACACATTCTATTTTCTTGAACAGAAATGGTAACAGACTGCACAAGAATCCCTTTTGCAGAAACCTGGGACAAGGCACCACTTCCCTGTTCCTAAAAACAGCTGTTTTGGCCTCTGTCTCTCTGGGCTCTCACAACACAAAAGTTCTGACTTCCTGACCCAAAGCCTGAGTTTTATAGCTGGGAAACATATCTCAAAGAGTCTCTGTGGCCACAGGCTTTCAAAGGTGAGCCCGGGGTACTACACAAAGGAATCTCACAGCATTAAAAGCCAGACAAAAGAGAATGCTTTAATTAACCCACACAATCATCTTAATATGGATTCAGGTGCTTGGCAAGCATTAGCACCTTTTGGTATAAAAATTTAAATCTAAGAACAGATTTCTGGGTCCCAGAGTGGCAAACACTTAGGATTTGTCTATATAGATTATACTGGAATAACTTTCCTGAGGTGTGAATTTAAACCAATATAACTCCACGGGTGGACTCTCTTATTCCAGAATAAGAGCACCTTTTTTCAATTTAATTTATGCTGCTTTGGAATGGGTTTATTGGTTTAATTATACCAGTATAGTCATACCGGTAGAACTGGCTACATTTTTCCCAGGTAGACAAGCTCTTATGTACATGAGTAACTTTGTTCATGTGAGTAGTCACATTGAATTCAATGGCACTGCTCACGTGTATAAAATGACTCATATCATGATTGCAGATTGGGGCCCCTTTGGGGCACTGATTTTCTGTTTCATAACGTCTTGTCTTTTTTGAATGGAAGGAAAATTGGGTGGGAGAAAGAGGAACAGCATTACAGCATTTGCACTTATTCTTCTTACCAATCCCTTCATTGTGTGCAATTTATTTTATTTTCTGTCCCATCTGTAAAACATCAAATGCAATAAAAATACTTGTAAACAGACTTTAAAAAACAGATAATTTTCTGGATTTCCAGCAGGAAAGATTCTCTAATGTTTATATCAGAACTCTTCCCTTCCCCATATTTTCACCTTCACAAGTCAAGGGGTACCACTTATAATGTGCAATGATCAGGTTCATATAAATAACTGTAGAATTTGTTTTTGTTTTTATCATAATCCGTAAAATGCTTAGTATTATACAGAACTTTTCATTTCTCACATGACATCACAAAAATAAATAACTAATATTAGTCAGAGGGGATGGTTTAGTGATCCAAGTATCAGAGTGATCCACTCCCCCTTCCCTGGCACCAGGGTTCAAATTCTAGTAGGTTCAGTGAAGCCCTAGGTCCTTTTGAAGGTGAATTTCATACCACTTAGCCCTGGTCAACACTGAGGGGCAAAGGGTTGACCTAAGATATGTAACTTAAGGTATGAGAATAGCATAGTTGAAGTCAACGTATCTTACGTTGACTTACCTTGCGTCCCCATGGGGTGGGGTCGCTTCACCATCGACTCCGCTTCCGCTTCTCGTCTTGGTGGATTACAGGAGTTGAAGGCAGAGTGATCGGGGATCGATTTATCACGTCTGCACTAGACACAATAAATTGATCCCCGACAGATTGATCACTATCCAGCGGGTAGTGAAGATGTACCCTTAAGGTATGTCTTCACTGCACAGCTAACCCAGGTGTTTCACGCCCAGATCTGAGCACATAGGTTAGCCTAGCCTAGGTGAGAGCATTCCAATATCAAAGCCCTACCTTGGTTACTGTGTCATCATTGTTTCTGCACTATTGCCTGTGTGTCTGGGGTTATATTTCATGGTTCTTTGTGCTGAGAGAGACACTCTAAGATTCTTTCCCAGTCAATTGTGTCAAATGCATAAGAACTCACCTTTTCTTTGGAGAAAATTTGTGGGAAGGATAGCAGAGGATTAGAAATGCTTAAGTGATTTTGTCTGCATCCTCACTGCTGCAAAGCTCTAGCCTGGGTTAAAATGGAGCTTGGTCTGTAACCTGTCCCCCCATGCCAAGTAAACTAGCCCAAGCTTAAAGTACTTCCCAACCCTGGTCAAAGGACTTTTCTGTGTGGCTACTAGGTGGGGTTGGGCTAAAACTAGAGTAATAACCTGGCTTTACTGTGCAGTGAAGACATAAGCTTCCTATCATTTGGTCAAGACTTTAGAAATGAAAGTCCTGTGTATTTCATGTGGACATTAAATCTCCCATGACACCTTTTATAGGTGTAAAGATTTCCCAAAATATCCTCTCCTGACACATTTGTGCAGTTGATTGTACACCAGCTGCCATCCTGGCTGTTATCCTCTAATGAAGAGATGGCCGTATTTCAGTGGGGGTGTTAGGTATTTAGTTGGTTTATTATTTATTATTCTATATTAGTTATTAATCATTAATTATTATCTGAGTCTTCTGTACTGGAAATAAGAAAATAAAATCAAAATCCCTGGAGTTAATATAAAAATGAAGTTTGTCACAGAGCTCCATCCACCCAAAATAACTAGGTTCCAAAAAGTATTCCTTATAAAAGGTATCATACAATTTAATATATTACTTTTGTTACGAACATACTTGTAGGGCGATACTTTGAGAGATCCCTGACCTATGGGTAAGGCTACGATTTAGTCATGGAGGTCGCAGAAGTCACAGAATCCGTGACTTCCAGTGACCTCCGTGACTTCAGCCAGCAGGGGTCAGGACCTGCAGTGTCCCCTGCCACCTGCAGAGGTAGGGAGCTACAGGCTGCCTCTGGTGGCCCCCAGAGTCCAAACCACCATGGGTGGCAGGATACCCCACAGCTCCCAGCTACTGCAGGGGACCCCGGGAGCTGTGGGTGGAATGGGTAGCCACAACTCATGTCCCCTGGAGGTGGTGGTGATGCTCCCCACCACCACGGCCACAGGAGAATCCCTGTGTTCCCAGACGCATTGGGCCCCTGGAGCTGTGAGCTGGGTGTACCCTACAGCTTCCAGCTGACATGGGAGGTAGGGGCACCCCACAACTCCTGGCCTCCAGGGATAGTGGGGGACCCCTGTGCTGCTGGTGTGGGGAACCCACAGATCCTCATTTTGTCACAGACAGTTTTACGGCTTCTGTGAAATTTCTGTGACCTGTCTGTGACTTTTACTAAAAATATCCATGACAAAATCTTAGCCTTATATATGAAGTGAGGTGAGGTAAAGTAAGTAAGAAGAAGTCCAGCATCAAATGTTGCTTACTGGCAACTTAGCACAAATCATCAGACAGCTGAATATCCAGCTCTGAAGATCTGAGCCAAATCCTCAGATGGTATAAATCAGTGCATCTCTAATGACATGAAAATGTGTTATACCAATTTATACCAGCTAAGGATCTGGCCCTCAATGTTTTTATTCTCCGGTTTCTGAGTCTTGCTTGTAGCGTATAGATCATTTTCAAAATATCTGAGTTGGTTATTAAGAATTTCTCATCAGAAGTGGTAACCATCTTAACATCCTTATACGCTAATGTCCATAAAATGTATAATATATTTGCAAGTATTGAAAGGAAGGAGAGATGGGTAATTTCAAATCCCGGGTGTACTGGAGTCTTCATTCAAATAAGTCTTCTATCAGAACTGATCCAATTACCTTCCAGTTGTCCTACATTGCTCCCCCAGGGGCAACTAGATCAGCAAAAAAGAAGAGATTACTCATTTCAAGTCGTGTGGGGATAGACATTTATTTCGCATAAAATGTGTCTGAGAAATAATGGGTGCAAATGTCACCAGTTCTGTAGGGTCCCTATATAAAATGTCTGTGGGAGATTACAAATTCATTCTTGTTCAATCTTTCATTTAGTTAATAGCGATACATCTCTCCACAATTGTTTCTGTGGTAGTGAACTGTGCTGGAGTAAGACTGCATGAGGGCTAGTCCCCCCGGGAGAGAGAGGACCTTTATGAAAATGAGCGGTGGATCTTGTCAAGCTATTCAGCATCTGCAACATTTTATCCAGACAAATCACGGTATGAGGAATTCTGCTTGGGCTGGCAAATAGTAATTGTAAAAATTGGGGAAGTTGATTTTTCCTGCTTTCATGGGCATTTATAATGACTCAAGATTAATTTTTGCATAAAAAAGAGGTAATTGCAATAGTTAAAGATTTATTAAAAACCCTGAGGCAGATCACTAGGAATGCTTTGAAAAGGATAATTATACCTGCATGAGGAGGATTACCAGTTTAATAGCATTAACCAGACCAATTAAGGAGAAAGGGAGTAAGGGCCAATTTGTTAGTTCTTTACTTATCCCATGAAGAAGTTGTTTAAATACCTAAGGGATATAAATTATTTTGTTTTTATCAGTATAAATTCCTGAGTATTAAATACTTTGTGGAGGGCACATACCTCTTTATTATTATTATAAAATACATTTAGGTGTATTAGTGCTCTATCTCACATGTAATGAGATAAGGGGGAAGATTCTCCAGGGTGCTGTGCCTGCTTTACATCACATTGTAGGCTTAAGCTGGCCATAAACCCTGTTTAAATAGCTCAGAGGAGATCACCTCTCGGTCAGTCTACATTACCCCACAGTATAGACAACAGAGGTGTCAATAGCCGCTCACACCAAAGTGCTGTGCTGTAACTCCCCGGAGGTAGACCCAACAGCCTCATGTAATGGTTCCTAGTTAGACTACATTAGAGCAAACTAGGAGCCTTTAAATTCATGCCCACAGTGACCACACAGGGGAATTACAGTGCAGCACTTTGGTGTCCTGTAGTCTGAACTGTGGGGCAGTGTAGACATGCCCTCATCAGTGTCAGGGAACACTGAAAAGGAGGCCTGGCTAGGATTCTCCTGGGCCATCTGTTTCAGAGGATGGCAGCTTTTTGTGCCACAGCAGCCTGGTGTCCGATGGGGCAGCCTGCCTGAACACAATGCAGGCTCAAGGGCCCTGACAGAGCTTTCTCAGGGACCAATCCTTAAAAGAAGTTTCAGGCAGGAACATCAGCAGCAGGCAGAAGGTCAAACCATTTGAACATCATGGACCATTGTAGTGAAATATTCAATCTGCCATACGTGGATAAGATAATATACAGCCTGAAAGGCAATGTGACTGGAGCAGCAGGACTGGAATGAGAACTTAGCAAGGGCATTTGGGAAGTATGTGGAGTTTATTAAAGTCCTCTTTCTGTGGTAGCTTCACAAGGCTTTACTTCAATTAGAATGACATAATTCATAGTGGTGTTCTCTGTGCTCTGCACTACAATTAATCTCTCTGTTCTTTTGAATAATTGGTGACATATATGGCATCACGCCCACTTAACTACCTTAGGGCTTTTCCTGTCATGGAGCACCACTGGTTCATGATGACACACAAATAATTGACCACAACCCATCTGTTTTAGTTAGTGGTTCTTTGCTGATTTAGAATAGCATGGGTGATACTGCATGAATGTCTTGTCTCTACCCGATCCCCTAAAAAAGATATATGATCACAAAAAGCCACTACAGATGCCCAGAATATTTTATCTGCTAGAATCTTTCATGTGATACAACTTGATCACCTGTATGCTTCGCCTACTCAGCCAGTGCCTTGGCTAATTGGTGTTCATACTGTTTTTATTACTGATACTAACAATTCATCCGATCACTAAGGAAACATGGTTTAGTGTTATCACCCCCATGCTAAATATGAGGACTCAGAACACAAAGGTTAAAAACTGCATCACCAAAAATTACCCAGCAAGCCAGTTACAGTCGTAGTAGGAGAATCTGAAACTCTTCATTCTCAGCCCCAAACAATAGTGAAAACGGCCTCACTTTTTAGAAATTCTGTTCCCAACTATACCCATGCAACCCTATTGGGAAAAAACTTTATTCCTCTCCCTCATTCTGAAAACTGCCCCCAATTCTTTTGTAATAAGCCAAACTCCAGTGATGCAAAGTGTCACTGGCATAACATGAAGCAGAGTGCAAAAAACCCTTGGACAGGTGCATTTGATCCCTTTGAAGAAATGCAGCTCCTCTTGTAGTAAGGGACGTGTTCTGAGTGCTTACAAGGCTTCAAGTAAGGCCCAGTCTGGAGACTTTTGATATTATTAGGAGCTGGGTGAAACCTTGTTGTGCATTGAATTAAAATTTGTGTGAACACACCCTACACGTAAGATAGTTGTAAGAGATAGTTAAAGGGCCGCACCTAAAACAAAGTCTAATAGTCTGCCCAGAAACTAGCACTAGCTAGTGGGTGGAGAGTTGTGCTGGGTATTGATCTGAGCAGGTGTGTGAGAGAGAAGGCAAAATAGTCAAACATTGGGAGACTGAGAGACAGCCAAACAGTCACAAGGAGCAGCTGAAAACATGATGTCTGACCCTGGAAGAAACCTAAAGAGAGGTTTTTGGATCAATGGTGCAGGCTGAATACGGTGTTCTTGGTGCTGTGAGCAAAAGAAGCCTCTTCCTGTTTCTGTGTTCAGAGACAAAGGGCTTTGTACATTCTTTGTAAATACACAAAACTGTATCAAAAGAAATACCTGACTGTCAACAATTTCTATTCCCAACTGGAACATCCCTAGGGCCTCAAGCATTGACTAGCCATTCAGGTAGAAAAAAAGAGCAGGATCAAGCCCTAACAGCCTCAGATTTCCACTGCTCACTTTGGTGGTTGGCATAAAAGGTTGGAATCCAGTTGATAATCTGAACCAAATTCCCACAGTAAATTAAACCATGTGATGTGCATCAAATTATTTCCCCAGGTCTTTTAATAATGTTGCATCTCCTTTTGTTATATTCTTGTGGACAAAATAATCCAAGGCCAGATTTTCAAATGCTCAGCATTCACATTGGGGGCCAGATTTTTCATAAAAACTCAGCCCCAATGCTGATGGCCAAATTTTTTAAAAAAATTCAATATCCAGATTAGTGGGCTTCAAAGGGGTTGCACTAGTTCAGGGGGTCTCAACATGTGGCCCGTGGGTTTATTTCCTGTAGCCCGCCAAGCTCCCTGCTCCTCCCCACCTCCCCGAGTTATTTCCTGCAGCCAAGCAAGCTCCCCTCCACCCACTTCTCCTCCCCCCAGCGTGCCACGTCCCCACTCCTCTGCTTACCTCCAGGTGCTTTCCACCGCCAAACAGTTGTTTGGCAGCGCTTAGTGCTTTCCAAGAGTGAGAGGGGCGGAGCGGGGAGCCGTGTGCTCAGTGGAGGAAGCAGAGAAGAGGTGGGGCATGGGCAGGGATTTGGGGAAGGGGTTGGAATGGGCATGGGAAGAGGTGGGACCTGATGGAAGGGGTGGAGTGGGGGCAGCGGTGGGGGTATCATTGATGCAGCTCTCGGGCCAATGTATTAATCCTAGTTGGCATTCCTGTTGATTGGAGTTTGAGCTCCCTGCACTAGCTAGAATTCCACCCCTTTAAAGCCATCTGGCCTGCCAGTCTGATGGATGTTCTCAGGCATACAGTGTGTATATAGACACAAGAAAAATAATAGCCAAACTCCAGTAAACTGGAGTTGTAATGTAAATAATGCCACTAAATTCACCCACCGTGAAATTTACCCAGCTGCTTTGGGGCCACCAAAGGTCCCTAATGCAACAGAACCACTGTGGCATCATTGGACTGGGCAACATGGAGTGAACCTGCGAGGAGACTCTGAAACACTTGCATGTGGCAGAGATGGAATCCACATAAACCAGTGTGGATGTGCCTGTGGAGAGTTGGGGGTGTGGTCATTGGATCCACAATCAAATGCAGTGACCACAAATCCTCATACAAGAGATGCTTGGGGTTTATAACCCCTATTTTTCAGCTCAGGGGCTGAAGAAGTGGCTGTTGTTGCACTCACAATTCCTTCACTACTACGACTCTGGGAGCATCAGAGAGAGAGAGAGAGTTTAATCTGCATCATATGGCCAGCCCAGATATATTATAGTAATAACTGATATGGTTCAGGCAACTGGTAATAGAATATAGGCTTTTTGTCTCTAATTTTCTAGGTCAAATCCATTCTAGTAGTGATTGGGTGTGTTAGCATCTAGTGGCTATGCTTTGGCCTGTACTGGAAATGGGTTTGGTGATTGCAATCCAGTTCTTAGTGAACTGGTCTGTCATAAAAAAATAAAACACTGCTACAACTGGCATTCTTGGGGGAAATGTCAGAAAAGAAACCAAAGATCAAAGGGGCATGGAGACTGTACAACTTCATCATCCTGGAAGACGGTCCCCCGGCTGTGACCCCTGGGCAAGGAAATGTCAGGACTGCTTTGCCACTGCCAGTGTTTAAGGACCACAAGCACGTTGGACTCTGCTGTGTGAGGCAGCGCACAAGCCTATTAATAAACGATAGCCCCAGCCCCCAAATTCTTAATATTTGAACTGTGTGTTGATGTTTCTGACAGGATGATGCAAAATCTAGTGTCCTAATGGTGGGGAAAATGTGAAATAAATAATATGCATCTGCTTTCAAGCTTTACTGTATGACAACAATTGCAGTCAGTTGGTCTTCCTGTAATAAAGCCCACTTGGTTCTTACCGATAAGTGAATAATAACAGCATTTAGCTCCTATATAGCAATTTTTATCCTTATATCTCAAAACAGTTGAGGAAGGGTCAGTATCATCACTATCACAGATGGGGAAACTGAGGAACAGAAAGGTGTACTAACTTTGTCCTATGCCACACAGCAGGTAACTGTGGCAAACCTGGAAATAGAACCCAGTCCCTGATGCCAATCCCATGGCCATACCCAGTCCCATCATTTTTTCCTAAGCATTGGAGTTTTCATGTGCATTTAGTAAACAATTATCCATAGGAGCCACACAACAGTGGATGCTTATTAGGTTTACAAAACAGTGAAACTGAAGGCAGATTATATGAATTAGATGGATGACCTTGTTGGAATGCCTGCTTGAAGTGATCATGTTTTGAAAGAAATCCAATTAGGCTGATAGAACTTCAGATGTCCATCAGCAGCCCAGAGAATGCACCGATTCTGCCAGTATTCCAACATTTAACAACTACCATTATTCCCTCCCACTCCCCCTTCCCCCCCTTCTATCCATTTGTCCTTTAAGGTGATGATGATGCATAAAAAAGGTTTTGCATAGTGGTACATGGCTAGTGTCTAATGCTGGTGTCTTGACCAAATTCCCAAATCGGTAGTTACATTCTGCCTACCTCAATTTCCCCTGCAGCTCTAATGAGGTAAAGGTCTCTTCACAACTTGTCCTAAAACATTGTGTGGAATTGCTGTGGGCTGTTAAACAGTGAATACCTTTTCCTGTTGAAACTGCAAGGGATGTTTGAGTAGAGAGAAACCAATCACCAGATTTGGAATTTGGCCAGGAAAGCAAGGTTAACTCTCCAAC
This sequence comes from Sternotherus odoratus, assembly GCA_032164245.1. NCBI lineage: Eukaryota > Metazoa > Chordata > Testudines > Kinosternidae > Sternotherus > Sternotherus odoratus. The sequence goes on along the minus strand of JAVMKO010000008.1, from coordinate 79,976,130 downwards.
TCTTAGAAAAAGTGTCCATGAACCTGTAATGACTACAAGTGGTCAGACCCTCATTGGAAAGCATGTGCAGAATCAGAGCACAAGATTGTCTGACCAACTTTGAATTTCAGAATATTTGAACCTAGAAAGTTATGTTGTATATTCCTTTGACAAATGAGTCAGCACGAAAGGCTGTGGATACGGTAAGTCTAGAAGAGATTATCACAATTTGTTGTTTGTTTTGTTTTTGGTGGAATTTATTAAGTTTAAAGTTGATGAAAACAAAAAAGTTCCAGCAACTTCATCAAAGATAGTAGTATCTTTAAAAACGTCATTGAAAACAAAGCCAACCCTAGTTATACAAGTGAGTCAGACAGCGCATATTCAAGCTTCAGCACCCGGTTGTGCAAAAAAAAAAAAAAAAAAAGTCCTCATAAAATGTTTAAACAAGTTTAACAGGCTCTTTAGCAATACAAGTGTAGGTATTATAAATTATGCTAAATAGCTATGTTAGGAAGTACAAATGACTTTCTTGTCCCCTTAAAAATACAACTGTACAATCGGAAAATATTGGGCTAAGGTGCTCATCTTTTCTTTCCAAGTGATTTTGATAATCAACTCTTAAATTAATTTATACTAGTTAATTCCACTTTACTAATCTAAGATCATTTAGGATTTTAGAAAATCATTGTTTTAAAAGTAGAAATAAAAAATACCCCAGCCTCCCCACACAAACATTGAATAATCTTGCCATTTCTGCTTCCTTCTCATCAAAGTCTTAATTTCTGTCTTCAGATTAAGGCAGCTATGAGTTCTGTCCTCGTCTTATTTCACCCATCTCCTTGATCTCGACCTTCTGATACTTCCCGGTTCTCCTCCTGGTAATAACCAGTACAGTAATCCCCGTAATAATACTCAATATCACCACTGCCAACACAGCAATAACACCAGCAGTCAGACGTTTCATAGAAAACTCTGGCGGTTTTTCATCCACATAGTAAATTAAAATTCCTTCCACATCCAGAGGCTCTCCGTTAACAGAGAGGTTGAATGCATTACTACGATGAAATATGGAGTCAAGTTTAACATCTTTTTCAAAGTAATAAGCCACATCAGCTATATCGACATCTACATTGGATTTCTGGGAAGCACTTTGCTTCAAGTCAATATGGATGAATGGGGATTCATACTCAATGCCTGTGATGTACTTTGGATGCAGCTTGTATCTGTTCTGAATGATCTGTCTCAGACCATTTGCCACTTCTGAAGCACTGAAGGCTTTAGACCGCTCCTTGTGTTTCAGTTCGATGAAGATCCAGTTAGTTCTGACTAGTTCACTACATCTTAGGTTTTTGTCACCCTTATCGGTTCTTCTCACCCCAGCAGAGTTCACGCACCAGCAGGTGTTGGTCTGGTTGCACTGCCTGGCTTTGAAAATACCACTATCCTCACAGTCCGGATTGTAAATACCATCATTGTCCAAGAAGCCATGCTCGGGTTTGGAGAAGCTCCTGCCCTTTGGGGAGCTCATTTCTGCCTTCATCAGGAGGCATTTTGAAGTTAACACTGAACAATCCACTCTTTTATTTGAACCCACCAATGTGCAGACGCAGTTCCTAGAATTGTCTTCAGTGCACAGGGCCCGTCTATTGGTTGCACAGGTACAGTTCTTCTGGGCAGATGATGATGCAGCTGCCAAGATCAAAACCAGCACAACTCCAAATCTAGATTCCATGTTCGAGGGAGAGAGGAAGCAGCCCACTGGAAGAAATGGCAAGGGCTGTATGGAAACTAAGCCCTCTGACAGCCAGTCTCCTGGTTTTTGTGTATTGGTGAGCCACTCCCTATTACTCAACCCAAATCAGACCTGACAGACAGGTTCTTCTCACAAACAACTCGTCTCTAGCAACACAGAAAACCCACAGAGAAGTCAATGAGCTGCACCTTCAGGGAGTGGCAAAAACTCCCCACAGCCCACCCCGCTTCCCTCCCTCCTGCAACACAACAGGCAAACAACACACACACACCAATATACAACATGGCTCTCCGAACACAGAAGTGCCATTGGCCCTGCCTTGTGGATCAGAACACAAACACAGTTTTTTAAGATAATGGGAGCCTGCCTGTGTCCCTTCCTTCTGTCTCTGTTCCCATCTCCTGCATGTAATAAACTCAGTCAGGACCCTGTGAAGATGGGAACTGGAGCAAGGAAACACACAACGGGGAGGACAGCAGCCTGCGCCGGTGTTTGTGGAAGCCCTGCTGCCGATATTATGGAGGAGAAGTACCATAATCGGAGGTGGGATGAGGGATGTCACAGTTCAGGTCCAGTAAAGGCACCCACACATAGGTTTCTGGATCCCCAGCCATTGCCTCTCTTGGGCTGAGACATACATCACTCACACTCCTGACTGAGGTATTTTCAGGCTATACAGCTCCCTACCTATACTGTGAATTCCCCAGCAAAGTCAGACAGCCTAAGCAGGCCTGCTTTACTTCTCTCATCAGACACAGTAAACAGTGTAATTGCCAGAGTTAAGTTCCCAGATAGCTCTTCCTAAGCAACCATATTTACTCTTAAAGAAAAAGCATTCTAGAGAAAACATATTAAAAATAATAAACAGACCTACATTCAAGCTAAGCTCACCAGAGATCACCCCCTAACTCCAAGGATTCTGGCAGGAGAACAGACCTTCAAACCACACCCAGGGGTTTTCTTGCGGATATAAGTTCATAACTCCTCCTTCTCAGAACAAGAACACAAACAGGGAAGTCTTTCCGGCCCTTCTCAAGAAGGATTGGGGGGGTCCCACTTAGACACAAGGTCTTGTCCATTTGCTTAATCAGAAAGAAGGCCCTGAGTCAGTCTTAACTCAGCTATTCACTCAAAAGTCCTTTCTTTGTTGGTCTCTGGAGACTCCATTGTGAATTAGTGTATGCGAGCCTCCCTTCAGGTGGTGGTAGCTCTCTGGAGGTGTTACAACCTGAATGAATTTGCTTCGCCACCCTCACTGTTAGTTTTCGGTGGGCTGTGGTCTCCCTCCTTTCCCACCCTTGGAATTACATACAATCCTTGGCCCACAACGGTGCATAAATTTAATTCAATTTGGTTTGTCCAGGATATTGCAGGAAATTGCCTTAGCGGTCACATTTCCCCCTAAAGAGGTGGGTACAATTAAGGTGCTTAATTCCTGGACAGGCTGATCCGTAAATGGCATTTTTCCCTTAATTTCAGGCCAGCATACATCCTTCAAAATTCCATAGTGTTGCTTGTCCACCCACCCGTATAATTTCTCTTTAGAGCCTCTGGGGCCAAGCTATCACATGGCCCTTCTTACTCCTCAGCCTGTGGGTGTTAGCTTGAGATGGAGTTCTCTCACTCCAATCTGGTTTCTAGGGAGTGTGGGTGGTGTCTCTGTCTCCTAAAGGATTTGCTGCCCCAACTATGGGTTGAGGTTCCCTACCCTGACAAACAAGGAAGAAGCTGACAGAGCAGCTCCACATTCCATCCAGACTGAATACACCACGACAACAGGAGTTGTGTGGACATCTCAACAGCTAGAGCAGAAGCTGCAGCTGGAGAAGAAACACAGCAGCTAGAAGACTGGGATCACGAGATAGCAGACCGGGAGCACCAGTGCTAGTATCAGAGAGAAGAGAAAGAGTCATTTTGCATTAGTTGAAGATGAGGGAGGCTGCTACTGCAAGGTAGGCAAGGGGCCAGAGGACACTGCCGCCTGCCTTACAAAACACATCTGATCCCTCAAGAACACACACAGGAAGGGTGAGCTAGTGAGAGATTGCATGTAGGATGGTGTCATTGTCATTGTATGAGAGGTACTCTCCTGTGCTTTCTCTGGTAAGTAAAGAGCATAAAGTCGAGTAACTGAACAAAGTGTGTGTGTTGACTGTTTACAACTGCTGGGGCCCCTAAAGGAGTTAAATTGTAAACCAGAAGCTTCGCACTTTTGGGTGGAGGTCTGAGAGGGGAGTACTCACGGGTTAGCGCTGCACCCAGTGGGGCGAGGCAGTTGGGTGGCAGGTTAAAACACTCAGAGGAGGTGCCAGATAGGAGGTCTACATCCGGAGAGCATGACTAGGGACCACAAGATTGGGGCAGCGGCTGGACTCTGTTGAAGTTCCAGGAGCTTAACAGACCCCAGGGCATTCAGAGCAGGGAGGCTTGGATTTCCCTCAGACTAGTCCTAATAGGCAGCTAGGAAGGGCCGGATCTGTGCCGGGGGGATGATACTGCACGTAGGAGAAGCGGATGGGGGGGACCAGCCTTCAGGCTCCTTGACATGGGCAAATACCATTTGGATAATACTGCTCCTAGGAACATTAGCTCCCAGGTTTACACAGTCTTTGGTGAGGGGGTCCTAGCCCCAGGCATGGACAATGGTGTTAGGAGTATGGGTCCAAAAGGAGCTGTGCTGCCAAGGACAGGGCTAGGCTAGCAGAACCACAGAGATGTAGTTATGGCTAATGCTTCCTTTTCTTTTGGATCCCCAGACTCCATTGTCTTCTCCATGATCACACAATCTGCTCCTCTGAAGGGAGCACAAATCAGTAAGGTGGCCCCAGTTTCCCAATCCTCTGTCCTGCAGCCCCCGTGCTGTTGTATTGTCTGGTTTCTTATTGCTTAGGGATTTGAGTTTTGTTTTGCACATCAACAGTTCCTTTTACCATGCTCCAATAAAATCCCAGAGCAGCTGCAATGTCAAATCAATGATAGGTTGACAGTTTCTCCAGCTGCAGCTTATGTGTTCATTTATAAAACAGCCGAGGCATTCCTTCCCTCTAGCAAGGATGGGTTCTGCACCTCCTACTTCCTTTTGATATACTATTTAGCTCAAGCCACTAAAACGTACAAAAACTTTCACACTTGTTCTGTTACCTGACAGAGTGGTTGATATTGTCATGGCAGTTTCTGGAGATACTCAAATTTCGGATGGTGGGGTAATTGCTCTGTGGGCAACATTCCAAGTTTCTTAACAATCCACGCTAGGTGAGTCACTGTTTTCACATCTTCTCAGTGCTGCCAGTAGGTGTCAAGATGTTCTACTTGCTCATGGCCTACAGAGTCGGTTAAGCACCAACGCCTGAAACTTAAATATGCTGAAAAGCTTGTGTAAGATGTCGAGCACCCTCGGGCCCTCTGTACAAGAATAGGTCCTGGGGAAAAAAACACCCCATCTTCAAACTCTACTTCCATAGGGGTTTTCGCAGAGCCTGCCCTTTATTTCATTTAAGGCAGGTCTCACTGTAAACAGTGGACAAATTATTAGGAAGCTACAGTGGTTTGCCAGTTCATATTTACAACAAAATATGGGCCTAAACCAAACCAGCAGATCCAAATCCCCTCAAACTTTAAGGAAGCTCAGACCCAGAGCTGAAATTGGTACCTTAGCCCCCTCTGTTTGGAACTGAATAAGATAAATTGTTATAAGATACAATGTAGGGAATAATCCTTCATTGCTAAGATGAAGTAGGTAAGTGCCTCAATTTACGCCTGGCTCCTGTACCAGCTCATTTTGTGACTTTGAGCAAGTCACTGCATGGCTCCGTGTCTCTGTTTTTCCCTCTGCAAAATGAAAATAGAATCTGTCCTCCTTTGGAAAGAGCTTTGAGACCTACATGTTAAACTGATTAGTAGTATTATTACCAACTCTAATTTCTTGTTTTTTGGTAATATATGGGGTGTGGTTTGTTCAGTTCTTCTCTTTGTATTCAGTCTCTTGCTAAGCCATGCTTCTTCCTCTTTAATATCACTAATATCTACCTTCTTTTCACTCTCCTCCACCATTACTAAAGCTGTTGCTCAGGGGTTGGTCATGTGGCCTGATTACTGTAACCTCCTTCACAGCTTTCCATCTTTCATCCATTCAAAATACTGCTGAAGTCATTCTCCTCTCCAGTCACTCTAAATGTATCACCCACCTCAACTCCATCCTTTAGCTAGTTTCCTGTCTCTTATAGCAGCTTCAGTCTTCCTGTCTCCATCTCTGCTCTCATTTCCTCAACTTCTCTACTTCCTCTCTACACTCCTCCTCACCCTCTCACCTTTGACTCTTTTACACTGTCACCTTGGTCAAGTCAAGCCAGCCCACCACCTCCAAAACCAGTTCTTCTAGGTGCATTTCCTATGAGTTGAAAATCTGCATTTCCTATGAGTTGCATTTCCTATGAGTTGAAAATCTGCATTTCCTATGAGTTGCATTTCCTATGAGTTGAAAATCTGCTGAGTGTAAAAATATAATTAGGAAGGCCAAAAAAATATTTTGAAGAACAGCTAGCCAAAGACTCAAAGCAATAGCATTTTTTTAAGTACATCAGCAGCAGGAAGCTTGCTAAACAACCTATGGAGCCAGTGGACGATTGAAATGCTAAAGGAGCTCTCATGGACAATAAGGCCATTGCGGAGAAACTAAATGAATTCTTTGCAGTGGTCTTCACGGCTGAAGATGTGAGGGAGATTCGCAAACCCGAGCCATTCTTTTTAGGTGACAAATCTGAGGCACTGTCCTAGGTTGAGGTGTTATTAGAGGTGTTTAGGAACAAATTGATAACCCCCCCCCCCACACACACACACACATATGTGGTTTTTAATGTACTACAAAAGCACTTTAAAGATTGTATGGGAAGGGATTGGTGGAAAGAAGGAACAATCAGGCCTAATTAACATTCCAAAACACTAATATCTTCAGCTGGGAGATGCTTTATTAACGTATTATATTTTTAGTTAAATATATCAGTGTAACACAGCTCCATCTACTGGGGCTTATCAAACTTACATGAACCACATCATTTTTAGTGCTAATTTATGCTTAATATCCAATTCTTAAGAAGTTATTTCAAGAGACACAGCGCTATTACAAAAACATAATGCAGCTGTAGGGTTACTTGATACACAATCTTTCAGTGAAAGAACATTCTAAAAATAGCTACCAAGAACATTGACCATGTCTGAGCAACACAAACTTGATTTACTTATCATGGGCAATGACAGTACTGTGCATGAATTCCTGCAACTTAAGTTAATTTCCTAGGAAAATTGTTTATTTTTGGTTTTTTAAGATATTGATGTACAAGTGAAGCATATGGTACAAAGCCTTGTGAATAACTACCGCAAACAACTAGGTCTTTAAAACTTAAAACAGCCAACAAATACACAAATAAGTATATATGCACTCAGTGCACTCACACAGCATTCATGGGAGTTACAACATACACAGTGGATAAAGAGAGCATCTCATTTTCATTTCCCAATGGCGAGGTGTATCGTAATATTACCGTGAGGTCAGCTGATCAGAGCATCAAGACAGATTCAATATAAAGTACTTTGGTCAACGTGGTTTTAGCCGTTGAGTATTTCAATTTAAATTGAGTCTTCTACGATGCTGCTTGCTATTTTCTTCTCTCTTCTGAGCAAGCTATCATGGCTAAATATGACATGCTATAAACGATAAAATAGCACACTCTAGCATCGTCATACTAAAAAACATGGTGCTGGTCAGAAAAATGCCTGGGTAAAAAAATAGAGATTTTAATAAACAGAAATTATTCCGTATGTGTGTTTAAAGTCATATTTGCTACTTTAGGGAGAAAGATACGTTTTTACTATATTTTTAAGTCATATTAGCACTGCATATCTGACAACACCAGGGAAGAGTGAACTGACTTATTTTCTGGTTCACATATTGTCAATGGAACTGTTAAGTATTACCACAAATGCTGCATTTATTACTTGTTTGCAGTGCTGTTGTAGCCTTGTGGTCCCAGGATACGACAGAGAGAAGATGGGCAAAGTATTATCTTTTAAAAATGTAGACCAATTACTGCTGGTGAAACAAAATACATTTATTACAGGCTATGATGCAAGAACCAGAAAGAACACAGCTTGGATTTTAGATCCAGGATTAAGTTTGCAGCAATAGCAATTAAAACTATTTTTTTTACAAGTATACTGAGCAAATGTGGAGCCTAATTCTACTTGTAAACCGAGTGAGCAGGTCTCTGAGTACACACACGAGTCCACTCATGAGACTGGGATTGCAGGATCAGAGCGTTGATGTGCAAGTCAGAGTGACTCAGATTCCACAATTTAAAACATCCTGTACCCCAAACTTCTTAGTTGATATTGTATATATGACTCTTAAATCAATTGTACACCATTTTAATGTTTTTGTTCACTTGAATAATTAAAAATGGGGCAGAGCAGACAGCAAATTTAGTTTCCATTATTTTAGCAATACCGCCTCACAGTATTTTTTTTTAAATCAGTGGAAACATAACACCCAGAACAAAGACACTACATCTACTACATACTGCAGTTATACTTGAGGTTCAAGTATTTTGACAAATGATTTTGTTTCTACAAAAAACTATTTACAACAGATTTTAGTACAGATATATACAATATGACTTTTTTATAGCGTAATGTATAAAACCACTGAAAACTGCAACACAATACTTGATAAAGGAATACTCCAAAATTTAAACTGAGGGAAATGAGAAATCCCTTTTGTGAGCAAGAAATACTGAGAGCCATGCAATACTTTCATTTAGGAAAGAGATGGCATTTCACATTACATGCAATCTAGGGGAACTAAAAGGGCCACAGACTGGATCAATGTGTGTATATGCACATATGTGTATGTGTGTGTGTGTGTATTGCACTTCTTTTAAATTGATGGACTGAATCCAAACCTCTTATCTGCAGATTTACACAGTGCAGAAACTTCTCAAATATTATTAAGACAATAGGTCTTAAATGCAGCCTGGAAAGTGTCTCTAGTTATGCATGTCCATGTTTTTTCTAAAATTAGGTCGTGCATTGTCCACTTTGAAATGAAAAGGGACTATACTCCATTTTAGAAAAGTACAACAGCTGATTTTACCTTCTTCAAAACAGGTATCTACTTGGGATGTGATCCCACAATATTAAAGTTTTGCAATCCTCACTTTTAATTGTTAACATAGCTTTTTTCCCTCCCCCACCCCAAGTGCACAGAGCAAGATGACGTTAAGATGTAAATCTGAAATATTTTAAATTGATTTTAGTTACACATGGGAAGATATAAAATTAAAATGTACATTTTATAGGGTGACTAGATCCCATACCCACAGGGATAATCTAAGTTCTTGGTTACTTTCTGTTTTCAAACACCTCAGACATTTTGGCCAAGTTACTCTTCACATACAGTAGTAAGTGTACACTCATCAACAGTTTGCCCATGATTCAGGAAGAAATCCACCACTGCATATTCTTCTACACCAATTTACACACTGAGATACAGCTGATAAAATGTTTGGAAGTTACGATTTCTGGTAACAGTATTTCTCTTGAGGTTCCATTACAAATCAATCTGCTTACCTGGCAGTAATTTATCTGAATATATAATTGTATCAGAAGCTGGTATGAACAGTGTAGTTACTTGTTTAATTGCTATTGTAAAGAGAAGGCAAGTGAATATAACACACATGCACTTAATTTTCTTTTCTGCTATGCAGTTACAACAAACATTTTTCTGGCTGCCACAATACAGCGCTAGATTTTGCCATTTGGCATTAACCTGTGATAATCAGGAGCTATTATTTCCATCTGAAATGAAATGAAAAAACAAAATAGCATCGTGCCTCTGTAATATGGAAGATAGAAAAGAGTGCAACACGCAAAAAACAGAACTTATTGTTTCCACTGGAAATTGTGGCAACAAGAAGTGACAAATAATTATGACCTGCTAGCCTTATTTCCATGTATTATGAAAGATGGGGAAGGGTATACCAGAAAAAAATTGTCTGCAGTGGCTCAGAAAGGAATAACAGAATGGATTACATTGAGCAGAGTAAAAATTTAGAGTAGATACCAGAAAATTTAGTATCAGATGCCTATAATCTTTGCAGTGATAGAGTGGTATAAATCTCATCTGCAGAATTATGCAAATTTAGATGACACAAAGCACTACAGGACAAATTTTTCCCTCTGATGTACACCTCTAACTCTCAATACAATGTGTATCTGAGGACAGAAAGAAGGCCAAAATTCCAGTTTGAATGACAACAGGGACCCTCACCTTTAGACACAGATACAGTGTTCTGTATTTCAGTTTGTCCTTCCCAATGGTAGGTTGCTGGCCAAATAATAACTCAAAGTTTGTGATACTATTCGATAATTTTTCAGAATGTAAAAAATAAAAATTTCACATGTAATCCGAAAACATTTGTTAGAGGTTTTCTAAATGTCTTTTAGAACCATTACACTATTTGAGACACTGGATTATGTCCCTATTATTGCCAACTGAGACAATAACTTTGAAAGAGGAACAAAAGAGTAGTCCATACAACTGAAATTTCAACACTGAAAAAGCCGTCACATTGGCACTTCATTTGGACACACGTTCTGATTTTCTTCAGCTGTGTTATTGTGTTTCTCACTTTTGTAGCTAGAAAGGAATAAGTTTTCTATCTGAGTCAAAAATTCTTCAGCAATGAAGCAGTTCGTTACCGTGCCCAGAGTCTTCCTCATACACTCCAAAAGCTAGTTTAAAAGAAAATTATAATTAAATTCAGAAACGCATAATAACTGCTCAACTTAGAAGTTTCAGTAGAAAAACCCCCAAAAGAAACCGTTTTGTCTTTCTAGCTGACAAATGCTGTAAAGGTAAACCTTGTTTTATTTGGCAGATTTGCAAAAACTGTTCAATATAGAGAGCACATACAGGGATTACCATAAACAGATTAGTGATCCCTTTTAGTCTGGGGCCAACTCAGACAGCTCCCTGTACCAAGTGCTTCAGAGGAAAGCCAAGCACAACTGGATCAATTGTGCTTAAGGGAACAATTATTTCTTGGCTCTGAAATATAGGCTTGAAATAATAATATTTGCAACACAGGACTTACATTATTCTATAGACAGGATGCACAGGATTCTATGCACAGGATTCTTTACCATAAATCATATAATAGTTATATTCAAAAGATCTGCCAGTTAAATTTTAGATAAGTTGTTTATAAACAGTCATGTTGAGAGAAAAAAATTAATGAGAGTAATTATTGCATGTCTTCTGTTTTATAAGACTTTTGCTTTGAGCCAATTTTCTGTCTTGTTTATACAATTAATGTTACAGATGCCATTATTTAGAACTTCATAAACATGATTACACTGATTGGAAAACTAAAATTCTCACTTGTGCATGACAAATATGGCGCAACACCATTTTAAGAACAGGATAAAGGACTTAGGAGACGAATTCTCTCAATGTGCAATAATTAATTGTCGTTAATAGCAGTCAAACATGCAGAGAAGAGGCAATAATTTGCTTTTTTCCCCCTTTAAGGTAAAAACTTCAAATCTTGTTTAATCATTGACCTCAACTCCAAAAATGAAGTCAACAGCAAGTTTGGAAACAACCCAACCTTATTTTCATAGTTATGGTAAATAAAATTATGAGCTACAATATAAAAGATATTTATTGCAACTGGCCTAAGCTTGTGATTTTCATGGCTGAGATTATAGATGTTTCAGATTACTCCAAAAGAAGTGACATTTTAAAAATGTAAATGCTTACTTTTTGTAAACAGGTCAGGTCAGAATCCCTGTGAAAGATTTTATCCATGGGGACACTGCTATTGGAAGAAATATAAAAAGTCTTCATTGGATGAAATGGACAAATTTGTATCTATTGAAATACTAATAATAAACACACACAAATTGTAAATCGGCTTATCTTAAAAACAAGTATATTGCAAGCAAACACCCCCCGCCCGACACACACACACCTATGAGAGACCCTGTATTTTTCAATGATCCATCTTGTTTTTTCAAACACTAATTCCCACTGTGGTTCTTCCAACATCTGATGTACTTCAAACTTGTAAGGCAGGCCTGTAAATAATTAAAACATAATTACTCCCTGTTGCCTAATACCTGCCACTCCTCCTCAAACCTGGAAGCAATCTCCCTCCTTCCTTGCAACTGTTCATACTTTATGTATGCCTGTTACAGCAACAATAACCTACAAACCTATTACTTATCAAAACTAAGCAGGTTGAAGTGACTCTGTCAGCTGGTTTAAGGCTCCAAATTTAAGTTTGGCAGAAAAACAGGTTTTTGTTATTAAATTATACCACATTATGCCACATTTTTGTTTGGGGTTAAACTTTCAAAACAACATAGCGCTGCAAAAGAATAGTAAAACAGCAAAACTAAACATTTTATAATTTATCACCACTTTCTTTTATTTTTAAAGTCACATTTCTCATCTCCTGGCTAGTGTTCCAGTGTTCCCTGTGGATTAAATCATATGGGTAATACAGTAGACTCCCGATTATCCAGGATTGGGTTAACCAGGATATGGATTAACCAGGATGTCAAAAAAAACCATGTGTAACTCATAGGGCCGGCTCTGGCTTTGTTGCTGCCCCAAGCGCACACACAAAAAACCCCAGCCGGTGAACCAACACCCCCTCTCCCCGGCACAGGGTGGCAGGTGAACCAACCCCGCCTCCCCATATTTCCTATGGATGGTGATTATCTGGGATTTTATTAACCAGGATTAATTATTTCCCTATCATCCGGGATAATCGAGAGTCTACTGTATGTATTCTTTTTCATTGACAAATAAGGTGTGGTGGCTGATACTGTTGTGACTGACTGTTACCCTAAGTTTGAGAGGAGCGTAAGAGAGAGTAAGGAAAGTTAAGTTTCTAAAGCAAGAATGTCAGTTTTAAAACTTCGTTACATTACTGAAGATGGGCATAGATGAACAAACCTAAAAAGTGATATACGTAGAATGCAAGAGAATGATTACTAGCCCATAAATCAGTTACCAGATAACCTGGGTGAAGACAGTAAATTCTAGTAAACATTAAAAATATGTCTTTTCAGGGCCATAAGAATATAATGAGCTGAATCGCATGCTTTCATTCCAAACCTCAAAGGAAAGGAGAAGGAGACAATAGCTATAATTTACTATGTGAAAACATCTCAGATTTGAAAAAATGTTCAGCCAGTGCAAAATGGACTTTCAAGAGCAAGAATGTTCATCCACTCAAATAGTTATTACTGATGTCAAACTCCAATTTCTGTCCATTTCCCATGAACTCACATATTTTTGCCACAACAGAACATAGATGCACCAGAGTTAAATATGGAAAATAGAACAATAATGCAATTAGAGTGCTTCACAAGCCCTTAAGGAATCACTGAAGCATCATGAAAGACACTGAAAAATATACTGCATATCTAATACTGTAATTTATTTAACAGGAACAATTGTATAGAAACAGATTTGTTTTTTGAATTATGTTTCTATCTGCACTGACTGGGAAGGTGGCCAAATGGTTAATATTCCACATAAGATTCCAGTGTTTGATTTCTAAAAGTCTAGAAGGTTATATTTAAGAAAAATGTATGTATTCCTTATACTGTATCTATTTGCTACCTGAAAACAAGTCATCTCCACAATCTATGTAACAAAAAGATGACAACAACTAAGGCCAGGTATTATTCACAGGCACTTTTGCTCTGAGTCATAGGAAAGTCAAGATGGCTGGACCAGGGTTACTCTATGTGACACTATCAGCATCGTAATCAAGGAGTACCACAAAAAAGTCATCTACCCTCTGCCTACAGCATTAGGAAGTACATTTCTAGGTGGTTGGTCTCTCCTCACTACAGGCCATTATAAAACATAATGAGGGAAGTGTCAGATCTATCTATCTTCCCCAACACTGCAAGATTCAAGTCGCTGATGTTTGGAGGCAAAGGCTGAGTTACGGGGCAGCATTTATGAACTGTGGAACAGGAAAAATTAATTCTACTAATGGACGGTTATCCTGTCACACTGCCTCAGATCAGCAAGGGAGTAAACAAAGGAAACAGATCAATTCTTATAGTCCCTGTAATTTTTATACAAAGTGCCTCTAGTAATTTTTTTTTTAAAGGGGAGGGGAGAAATACATCATATAATACACAAGATGAGAATAAATAAAAGGTGTCTACATGGAATGCGATTCATATTCTTCTGTGAGGTGTCAGTGGGTTTTTCCATCAATGTTTTGCCCTCCTACATGCAATTTACTAGTTATCAAATATCCAAGTCAAGAATTGATAAATTTAAGAGAGACTTAGTAGCCAAAAGAATAAACCTACCAGCCAGAGTTGATATGCGAGACTAGGTGGAATGAAGCAAACCTAGAAGGTCTATGGGCAACATCCTTAGTAGCCCATTTTGTACTGATGGAAAGAGGAAGAGACCTGGGATTCCTGCCAAGATATCAATCCCGGAATATATTTGGGACTACATCTTTCCATATTAGCCACTGGCTGATAGGTACGATTAGTGTGAACCCCCTCTGCACACCAAATTCACAGCTACTGAAAAGGAACCTCCAGTTAAGGGTTTCACTAGTGTCCACAGAGTTCTAAATAGTAACTGTGAAACTGACCAGTCTTGATAACTTCACTTGGCTGTGATTTGGAGAAGCCATGAGCAACAACAGAGACAATACACATTTCTGTATGTAGCCATGAAAACAACAGTAGATCTTTGTATACTTGGAAGTATTTCTTTACACTCATGAGGTCACAAAATACTAATGGTTTTTTAAAGTGAAAGTTAGATTATGCAGGAACTGATGGTTTAAACCCCTCCATTTGCCAGGGAAAGCTGCCCAACTTCAGACATGAGAGAATCTTTCAAACCCTTGTTCAGGATTTTAAATGGAAAATTTATATTCTCAACACATGAAGGATCAAGAGGAGTGGGGTAAAAGTAATTAGTTCAGATACTTACGGTATGAGCCATCAGAACTAATCTCATCACTAATAACCAGACAAGTAATCTGGGAATATGGAAGAGGATTATTTCGGTTATAAGGACTTATGATCATTCCAATGAACATTGCCCCGCCTCTGGAGAAATAACTCTAAATGAAGGAAAAAATAAAATTAGTAATATATTTTTCAAGTGCAATACAAACTCTTCAAACTATCTTTTATATTAAAAAATTAGAAGGTAGAGAGAGACATTAGTAAATCCTTAAAAATCTGAAAAACAGGTTACCACACTCTAATGTAAATATAGACTATTATACTTATTATCTTCTTTCCTCAATTTCAATTAAACAATCTCTAAATTAATCACTGTAAGACTCTGTAAAGCTAAAAATCAATTTACAACCAAAATGATTTTCAATTGTGCAAACCAGAACCATTATAGCATTAAGCATATTAAAGTATAAATACTAGAAATCAAAGGGTTTTTTTTACATACACACAAAAAGTACCTGGTATTTAGCCTGAGTGTCAATATCTCGTATCGAAGGGTTGGGGTCAAATGCAGGGTGAGAGTGGTACCACCCAATAACACTGTATCCTCTAACAGCCAAGGTTTCTGAGGCCTGCGTTTGAGATACTGGATCCATCTCACATTGTAGTCCTGTACTGAGACTATTGCATGGTTCTGCTGCACAAATCTGTAAATAACATCCCCATGTGGATAAATGGAAACATTGAGACCAATCATAAATCAGTGTTAAATACTAGATTACTTTATGCAGGCGTGGAAGAGATATGACAGCCAGATAATTTTATGAGATCTTAAATTTTGTAATTTAAAATTCAAAACTTTTTAAGATCAAAGAACAACTAATTCAATAATCTGTAGGATACCAACTCTTGCATAGGTGTTTTTCAATATAAGGCATGTAACCAATACTTAGTGAAATGCAGAATGAACATTGAATTCCATCCCCCGACACACACCAAAAAAAGCACAACTTACTTCAACAATTCTATCAGCTTCAGAGTATCTTCCGCCTAACAGGCCTATTACTTCTGCCATGGAAACATGAGCATGCTAAAGATATATAATGTAAACACATTACTTAAAATATTTGTTAAAAATATCCATTTTCATAACTGCTGTTAATCTTGGATTCACATTATAAAACACTCTCTTCACAAGTTCTTTCACAGTAAGGTTTAGAAGGAAAACTAACAATATTAAGACTGAAATACTGTGTTTCAATTTAAAGTAAATGAATAAAGATGATCTTTGACACCCGTCTAAGTATGTATGATGTGCTGTTAGTTGGAGAAACTGTCACCATTTAACACCAGAAACCCTGGGTCTCAATTGAGAAGACTTTGGACTGGCATGGCATATTTTATTATTATAAAGAGAATATACAAATACTGAATCATCTTCTGGATTGCTAGCCAAATAGAGTAATGATCCCAATGGATTCCAAAGTGGCAACATGCACACTGAAGAGATATTTCCTTTGGAGCAACTGCTATCAGAGAAGACGGATATCCTGATAGAAATGGAACTGAGTAGGAATCTGTTACTGCTCTTATTTAAGTCAGTGACAACTCTCTAGTGACTTCAACTGGAACAAGAATAGGCATTAACAGCCATTCATGTTGGTAGACAGCTTGCATAAACTATGGTTGTTATTACAGTAAAATATATAGACACAACCCTAAAGACATGCAGCAGTTTGGGAGTTCTCCTATAGTAGACTCTTGCTTTTAGCTCTAAATGGGAAGGAAACAAATA
Organism: Sternotherus odoratus; assembly: GCA_032164245.1. Taxonomy (NCBI): domain Eukaryota; kingdom Metazoa; phylum Chordata; order Testudines; family Kinosternidae; genus Sternotherus; species Sternotherus odoratus. Next base: position 79,959,583 of record JAVMKO010000008.1, on the reverse strand, counting down.
GAGGAAAATGGGGATATACCAAAATATATACTTCAGTCCATTATAAACAATGCTTAATCCTTACCAAGTCCATTATTAAAAGTGCTTCTGAAGCCACTTTCACCTGAAATGGTTCCTGAAATGACAAACAATATTAAGTACAAGAGTCGCCCTGTAAGTAAATAAATCAATGTTCTTGATTATTCATGAATATGTACCTACTCGTTTTTCTTCAGTGAAGAAACAGCAAGGTATAAGCTGAAAGGGATCAAAGGAACTACAAAATGAAAGAAAAATTCTCTAAAGATAAGGATGATCAATGAAAAAAAGTCTTTAAATAAATCACATTTTCTCCCAACAGCTCCTTCTTTGTTGGAGTTGCTTGTTCCCCCGCTCCAGTGACTGCTCCCCAATTCCTGGAATTTTGCAATTTACACCCATGAATTTAAATGGTAAAGTTTTGTAATTTACAATTGTGAGGTCAGATTTTTTTTAAAAGTCTATATTGCAAAGCACATATGTCTACATAGTAATGATTCACAACATTTAGGTTTGAATCTATGCAAGCCAATTATCTCTATTTCCAAAAGAGGTATTGCAGAGCAAACAGCACACAAGAAGAAAACCTTTTTATTTGTCTTGATCCTTTAGAAGATTTTGACGGTTTAAGTTTCTCCTCTTCTCTCCTTCTCGCAAGTTCCTCAGCAGAGAGATGCTAAAAAACAAATTTTATCAGTAATGATTGCCAGGCTCCTTCAAAATACTTAGATTTTGGGCACTGATTTGCACACTGCCATGCTAGCAGCTTTTGTCACTGGATCACTCATCATGCACTGAAACTGCCAGAACATACTATGCAGTGTGAAAATAGTGACAGAGCCATTAGCAGGAAGATGGAAGAGACTCTTCCTATCATCCCCCAAGGCTTGATCTAGTCAGAGTCAAGTAATGGCATCCACATCTCACATAAGCCTTCACTGTCAAATGTATGCGTAAATACAACTTCCATTATAATCAGCTGGTCAAAACTTCCTCAAACATTTTAGTTATTAGATCCCAGGCTTGCCTCATTCATGGAGCGTGGCTGTCTTGTGAGTGACATTTTGTACATACAGAACTCAATGGCAGAAAAGTGGATTTTGTTATACTGCTTGTGTTCTCTAGATTTCAATGAGATCTAATAAACAAACTGAGTTTGAAAGAAAGTAATCCAGTAATTTTGATGTCATTAATGTCACACATTTTTCCCTACACAGGAAGAGTAGGATTATTGGTTAAGTTTCTCTGCTCGTTCTAAGGTTTAGAACACTAGGAGTGTGGAGTCACAGTGGACAATTGTCTGTTTACTCTATACTGACTTTGAATGTTGATGGCACTGTGAAATACCACAGCATCATCTAGTCTTGTAAACACTTCAAAACTCTGGAAAAATCTTAGTGTTGGATATCAAAACATTTTGGGTAGGGAGATGGCAGTGTTCACATTTCCTCAACTCTATCTCTAGGGGAATAAGTACAGGGCTGGAAACCTAAAAGGCCTACATTTTTTTCCCCACCTCAGCTAGCTTTAATAAGGTCACAGTAAAGAGTGTAAGGATCAGGACTGAAACCCAGGTCTCTTGACTGCTAGGTCCAGTCTACTAAAACAGTGCTTCCTAGTGGTATCACAAAGGCTCTATTTTTTCCCCCCATGAAAACCACTCACTGAACTTGCTATAAAAGTCCTCATTGTCTTACAGCTAAAAACCCAGGGTAAAGGTGGACTGGTCAGTCACACATCCATCACCTCTCTCTTTCTTGTGCAACATATAAAACTCAGGTTTTTTGTTATGAAGAACATTTAAAATAAGAAAGCTGAAACTTTTGCTTTTCCAGATTTATGAATGCTTGATATTTCAACCTTAATGTTGAATTAAAGCTACATTTTTATACACAAAAGGGTTATATGATTTGAAATGAACAGCAACTTTTCACTGAATAGACTAATGAAATCTGCAATGAAAATAAGAAATACTATGGCCATGTCATAACATAGTGTATGCTTTATAGTATGACTGGACATGTATACTCAAAGTACATTCACCATGATGTTAGCACAGTTGCCTAACAGTTGCTCCAACTTATTTTTTCTACTGCCTTTGATGAGAGACCATCTTATAAATGGTTAGCAAGAATCATATCTACCAGAACAGTTTAAAAATAGAAGAGTTACTTCAAATGTCTGTCCTTCCAAATCCTTGGCATCACACCAGTTTCCCCAGGGGTCTCGGACACGCCGTCTTCTTGTACGCTGTAGAAAGCAGAAGAAATACTAGTCAAACATTACCAATCCATGGACGTCAAAGCACTGACATTTGCTGAATTTAATCAGCCATAAAATGACATCCAAATGGTCAGTGGCTCATAAAGGCATTACAACTCCCAGAATGGTCCCACTGAATAACACAGAACTCTTTACTTCAGTTTATACTCAACAGTTGGCAACCTTTCTAGAAATAAATCAGGAAAGGTTTTCCTTAAGCAGTACAGTAAATACCTGAGTAAAGATCCATGGATCCATCCAGCTAGTACAGGCAGTATGGTTTAGTACAGTGGTCGCCAACCTTTTGGTCCTCACGGACCACTAAAGTTGCGTGGCGCCCCCCCCCCGCTCGACTCGCCCCCCCCCCCGGCCTCAGCAGCGTGGCTGGGGCCCTTCCCCCCCCCCCTCGGCTCCAGCGGCACGGCTTGCCTCGCCTCTCCCCCCCTCCCGCTCCAGCGGCGCGGTGCGGCTCGGGCCCCCAACCTCAGCGGCGCAGCGCAGCTCCCCCCTGCCTCGGCTCCAGCGGCGCGGCTCGCCCCGGCTCCAGCGGCGCGGTGCAGCTAGGGCTCCCCCCCCCCCAGCGGCGCTGCTCGCCCCCCCGCCGCCTCAGCGGCATGGTGCAGCTCGGCCCCCGCACCCCCGACTCCAGCAGCGCGGCTCGGGCCCCCCGGCTCACGCGGAGGGGCGGCCATGAGGGAGCCCGGCGCCGCGGACCACCAGAATTTTCCCGCGGACCACCAGTGGTCCACGGACCACCGGTTGGCGACCGCTGGTTTAGTATATGTGGGCTTGGGAGGTTTTTCTTTCTTTTTGTTTCAATTTCAGCAATATTGATTTTTATTTTTAAATTTTCAATTTAAGTTTTTATTTTTACAGTTGTGGGAAATTGGGCGGTGTGAGGGTTGAGTTGGATTTAGGCCAGCACTGACACTACAGCTACACGGGGCAATCTGTGTAGCCAAGGGGGCCTGTAGCGGGGTGCTCCCCGCTCCCTGCCGGCCAGGGCTGGAATAGCCCTGGAAAGAGGGTTTGTGGCTGGGAGCCTGCTAGCAGGCTTGAGTGGAAAGCAGGCTCAGCTGTGTGGCCACGCCCCAAACATTCCAGGCTGTATAAAAGACAGGGCCTGGCTGCAAAGTACCCAGACAGGGCCTGGCTGCAAAGTACCCGGACTGGGCCAGGGCGTGGGTGAGGCAGCTGGGAGCCAGGGAGCCTAAGCTCTAGGGAGAGGGCCCCAGCTTGCTGAGCCTAGGGAAGGCCCGACCCACGGGGTACTGGGGGTTGCAAGGGGGCCAGTCTCCTCGGTAGTCAGAGGGAGATAGGGCCTGGCTGCAGGGAGCCAGTAACAGAGTACCCAGACTGGGACAGGGTGAGGGCAAGGCAGCTGGGAGCCAGGGAGCCTAAGCTCTAGTGAGAGGGCCCCAGCTTGCTGAGCCTAGGGAAGGCCCGACCCACGGGGTACTGGGGGTTGCAAGGGGGTGGCCCCTGGGCTGATAAGAGCAGCAGGCCAACCCCTTCTTGCCGGTGATGAGTAGCCATGAGACTGCAGTCAGCCTCAGAGAGACTGAGGCAGTGGTGACTGGCAGTGGCCGTATCTGAGGCAAGTTGGGGATAGTGGGTGTTGGGTTCCCCAGGGAGGGGAGACCCTAAGACCAGGGGGGTACTACAGGGGTGCAGCACCCTCAGCAAGGGGCTCCAGGGTCCGGGAGGGGCACGGGGCCAGTGTGGAGAAGTGGACGTCGGCCGGCAGAGGGTGCTCCAGGGTCAAAAAGAGCTAATTCCCACACGACCAGACGGGGGCGCCGCCGGGTGAGTGACTGACACCGTTACAGGGCCCAAGACAGTGAGGCACTAGGGGCCAGGGAGGCCTGGTGAAACAAAGACCCTGATCTAAGGCTCCAAGAACAATGACAAGCCCCTGACTACAGGGAAGACCCCCCCCCCTTGCCGCACAATTCCTGCCCTCCTGACTGAGCGAGCAGGACCATGACAACAGAGCAGCAGAGGGCTCCCTGTACTGCCACATTAAGGAGGACACCCATTATCTGCAGGCGCATGGTGTGGGGAAGGCTGCGGTCATGGCAGAGACACCCAGGCAGGACCACAATGTGAGGTGGAAGGTGAGCTGCCAGCTACAGGGAAACCATCCTGTTGCCAAATGGCTCCGTTCCAAGTAGGACTTTCAGGCTTCCCTGCACCTGCAGGGATCCAGCATCATCAGCCCTGCAGCCATGCAAGGAGCTCTTTGCAGCTTCATTGTCAAGGCCCACTCATTCACTCCCGTAACAGCACAGCTGCAGAAGGCTGCCACAGAGTCAATACCACCCAATCTCTGTAGGTACAAGGTGCAGGCGGGGGAGGCTGTACTTGCATTAACTGTTACTAATGGATTTTTTTCCCATCAATTTCATTGTGTTCGCTGAAATCCACATTTACGGACATCGATTTAAATCAAATACTTCCAAGACTAAGGATGCTGGAAAACAATTGCAAATTGTGATGCAAAACAGTATTGGGTATGGCTCAGGCTTGCTGCATAACATTTTTTATTTCATATATGGATTACTTTTCTGTCACTTCCTTTGTGGGACTGATTTAGTTTTCTTGCACCAATGGATTTAAATATTGCGATATCTTTACAGCAAAATAAAAATTTGATATTACATACACCTGTTACATAATTATCCTGCAAATCTTATTCTTTTAATGAAGCAATAAATTATTTATAAAGTCCCATATATGCTTGGCTATAAATGCTGAGCTTTAAATAAGTCACTCCAAAAACTTGGTAAATTTACACATTACAATGTAGGCAGCCTCACTACATGCTGACAGAACACTCCAATGCTTTCTCACGGATGCAAATTTGCAAATTATGCTGGGTTTTCTAGCTCCAGACACGTAACACTAAGCAAGTTGGAGTGGAAACCAACTGTGCAATAGAATAGCAATTAGGATAGATATGATAAAGAGTAACACTCGTGCTAAAGCAGACACCTGAATCAAAGCACCCTCAGGAAAGTGATTGAAGCTAAATGGGTTAAGAAAAAATTCAGAGAGAGGCCCTGTATCAAAAGTGAAAGTTGAAGATGCCCCATCACTGACACGTAATTTTTTATTTTCATCTTACCATGGATTGCAAACGCTGAGCAAGCTGGTATGCTTCTATGGTGTCTTTGCCTTCCTTGGATCGTGTTTTATCAGCTGGTTGTGGTCTGTTATACACAGCCTGTTCTATAGGAATGCAGAGCACACACATTATTCTTCACTAATCCTGGTAAACAAAATTTCCATATTTAAATACAAATCTCAGCTAGGAGGTATCAAGCAATAGTATAGTCATCTAGTCCTCACTCAGTAGCATACCAACTTTAAGAAAGGAAAACTTCCTTATCTGTGAATTTTCTAAGACCCTCCATGTTCAGCAGTCTGTACAATGAGACATTCTCCCACCCCGAAGGTTGGAGGCAGACCAAAGTTTCACACACAGGTAGGGGTCAAGATCACCACTTGTGGAGAATCCCATAATGATGGCTTCCAAAGCTGAAAATTACTAGCTGTGGGGCCAATATGAGTCAATCAAGAGGATGGTGGCCCATTCTTTTAGGATCTTTTTTCTCATCCTTGCCGGTAGAGGTATGTGGAGAAAGCCATAAAGTATGCATTATGGCCAACTTTGAGACAGAACATTGATTCCTTTCCTTGAGGCAAAGAAATCTGGGACTGGAACCCTTTTTCTACACCGCCTGAAATAGAGAAGATTCAAGCTCCAGGTCCTTCCTGCTGAGCCATTATGTGGATAGCACAGGGGGATGCTCTAACAAAGTCATGCTCTAACATCCACTTCCTTGTGGATGGAGGAAGATTTTGTTCCCCTTGTTGGCTGATGTATGCAACTGTAGTGCTGTCATTGGCTGTGAGATGCACAATGTTGGTGGACTGGTTTTTGAAAGCAGAGGAGGGTTAGTCTGATTATCCTAAGCTCTAGCTTGTTTATATGCTTCTTCTTCAAGTTGGACCAAGTCCTGTGAGCCACTGTCCTGTTGAGGAGTGCTCCCCAGGCATGAAAGTTTACAGTGATGGTGATCATGTATTTCACCAGTTTTGATACTGGACCCCCTGTTGGAATCTTAAAGGATGATTCAGTCCACCACTTGAGGTAGGAAGTGATTCACTTTGGAACAGTGATTCTCTGTTCCTCATGGGGTGCAATTTCTTCCTATGATAAGAAAAAATTATCTAAGCATCCTTAGATGAAATCTTGTCTGTTGTGGAGTATCTACAAATGAAACTAGCATACTGAGGAGTTGTATCAAGGACATTTAGGGATGTTTGATGACCAGATGACACTTGGTGAATTAAAGATAGTGCCTTCTGTTGTCTCTCCTCTGAAATGGTGTCTATGATCACTCCTAACAGCAAAAGTCACTGAGATGTTCAACAGAAACCCATTATCCCGGACGCAGGTTACAATCTCCTTTCGATACTGAAGGGCAGTCTCCTTTTCAGGTACTTGTCCTAAGTAGGGATAAACATGTACCCCCTTTCTCTGATAATGCAAGACCACCAGGACCTTGGTGAACACTCGTGGGGCAGACACTAGTACGAATAAGGAAGCTCTGTACTGAAAATGCTTCCCATTATAGCAGAAGGGCAGAAATTTCCAGTGACTCTCCTTGATTATCACATGAAGGTAAGCCTCCTTGTGATTTACTGAAGTCATTAAATACTGGGTGATAGAGTCGTAATGGTGGACTTTAGTGTTTTCAATCAGAACTTCAGAGACCTAATGGATTTGCTGGAGGATTTGAGATCTAAGATGGCTCATGTCCCCATTCTTCTTTAGGATCACTAAGAATACCAAGTACACCCCACAAAATCTGTCTTGTGGGTACCAGCTATACTGCCCTAATTCCAAAAAGGTTTTTAGTTTTTGGTGTTTGGTTAAGTTGTTTGATCTGGGAAATTCTATTAACTTATCTCTGTGGGACTGGTAAGTTTGATGGCACAACCCTGTAGTACTGCCTGTAGCATCCACTGGTCCAAAGTACACGTCTCCCATATCTGGGTAAATTTCTAAAGCCTCTTGCCAAGTTAAGAGGTCTTCTTGGAAGTGGGCCCCCAGACATGGTCTGAGGCAAACCCTGTTTAGAAACTCATAGTTCTAGAAGTTTCAAATTCAAGATGTTTTTGCTAGTCCAATGCTGAATGCTTTGCTACAACCCCATGTTTGCCCAGGAGTGGAGACAAAGAAGCGGTCTTAGCCCCAGGCTGGCTATCAATCTTTGTTCTGCCATCAACCACAGTGAGAGGGAACATTGCATAGTACAGACTGTAGGACATAAGGGGGGGGAAGGTGTCTCAGAATTATGTACATTCTCTCAAGACAGCTGTTGTTCCTTCAAACTATATACTAGGTTAACTAAAGAAACAGGTTAAACTGCTAGTTTTCAATAAGTTATGCTTCTTCCATCTTACGAGAAACTAAAGTCAATAATCAGAATCCATACTTTAAGACACCAACTATTTTGAAAATTTTAAAGCAAAGCAAAAGTACAATTTATTTTCTTTCAGAAGATTTATAATCTTAGAGCCAGACTCTGCAACCTTAATACCTACTAATACCTATTCATACAAGTAGTCCATTAAGATTTACATGATGAGAGGGGTGGGAAGTCACACAAGTCAGGATGCCAGTGGGTGAGGTACCTGCCCCAAAGAGCTTATATGAAATAAGGGTGACTGGAGACTTCAGAGAAAAAGAGAGATGGAATGAAGATTACTGACATGGATAGTTTTGACTGGACTGAAGGTACAGAGGTAGAGCTGAAGGTACTCAGGAATGAATTTAACTCAAAAAATTCTTTTGAAAATACAGATTTCTCTTTACCTAGATTTTTATATCACATATAATGTACACAACTTATCAAAACGGTTTCTGACCAGTAACAAATACTGTTAACATTGTGATTATAATTTGAATGGAGGTAGATTAAAATATTATTTTTACCACAGCCAAAGTTAATTGCTCCTATTAACTCCAGGTACGTGTGTATCCGTCCAATACAGTTAACATCACCACAGTTCTTAAGGCCTGGCCGAACTGAAGTCTTATTCAGGTATTTAGGTTTACATCGTTCCCTAAAATAAATCATAGGACATTTTGAAACAAAAAGAAAATGGATCAATAAAACTTAAAAAATAGTTTAACTGTTCCGTGAAGTCATTTGGATTTCCTTGATTTTTTTCTACAAGAATTATTGGGAGATTCTGACTATTTAACATGTGTAGCACTCACACCTAGAATGCTAGTGGTAAACAAGCTTACATTCACCTCAAAAAAGCTACTGATGAAAGTAGAATTGATTGTACTGTTTGAGTGGCTGTTTTCTAAAGTACACTCTATTAAAAACAACCTATGGAATAGTCAGAGTATCCATACAGATACCTAAGCGTCATAGAAAAGTGCAAATTTATTATGGTGTTTGAGGCTGTGCAGATTTATTCAAATACATGCATAGGGAAAAAGATATCCACACAAAGCATAAAATATAGGCATAAAATGAATGGGTACCAGGGAGCAGCAAGTTACTGAGATGAAATGATCTTGTTAAAATAAAATACTTGTGCTACTGTATTAAAGAATTACTTGAAGTAACTGCATAAACAACTTGTAGGTTAATGTGTGATAATCCTGTTTTTTATCCTTCATGCACATTTACTGCTTTGAAGTCTGTCAAAAATTTCCCTAGAAATAACAGAGCTTACAATTAATTATTCCAGAACTAGTGAAAAGATTATCAATTTATAAGGAAATTAAACTAGAGCTGAGAGAATACTGTAACATTTTTAAAGTGAATACAGTTAAACTCAGAAAACAGAGCTACAGGAGAACAAACTGCATGGCAAATTAGCCTGTCACAGTCAAAACATGGGTTCTTTAAAATGGCTCCGTGAAGACAAACTGTACAATATTCAAATATCTGAATACTGCTCACTGCTGAGAAGGACACATTATAAAAATGGTTTGATCATCACTTTTTGCTTTAACATATCCACTCTTAGTAGCTTTCTATAAAGCCAGTCTTTCAGTCTCCTACCTGTCCCAGACTGAAGAATAGACACACATTAAAGATAGCACTAGAGAACAACTTGCGTGGGAATTTTATGGAAGGTCTAAAGGGCAGAACCCCAGAATACAGAAGACATATACCAGACCCACAAATATATTGTGATATGCATCCCATCTACATACCATTACTGTGTGAAAATAATGGTAAAGTAGTGCACTAACCAACATTACTCTATTCTCTCTTCCCTCTTTGGTATATAACACACTAAATTGACAAAACTGGAGAAAGAATTCTAGACTAAATTGTAATCATGTGTTTTGAAGATGGACACCCATTTCATAATGCTCCAAAACTTTTTAATTGTTGAAATGTAAAATGTTCCTTTATATTTAAGAAAAAAAGGGAAGAGGGGAGCGATATCCCACCCCTATTCAATGCTGTTACTTTTCACTCGTGAAAACAGCTAAAATATCAGAATTTTGGCAGCATTAAGTCCATGTCTTTTCTAACTGTATCAAAACAGCACATCAGCTGCTTTGATCACATATGTTATAAAATGAAATCAATTTATCTTACCACTGATCCAAAATGTAATTTCTAATTTTCAGATAGCGCTCTGGTGTTTTGGCCTGCCGCCCCTCAAAAAATTCTGGAATAGCTTGCTTTTCTTCTCCCAGAATGATATTTCTATCAATTTCCACTTCTTGATCAGGTGGCTTAAGCTCCTCTGCTTCTTCTTGATTTTCTTCATCCAATTGGCAGGAAGGATGGAAAAGCATTTCATTATTAACTAAGTCGTGCTGCTCTCCATTAAGTTCTTGATCAACTAATTGCTTGGTGTCATCAAAAGTCCCTTTTTTGTCTTGCTCACTTTTCTCTGTGAATTCATTAAACTGCAGATAAACTGATTCCACAGATTCATTCACGCTCTGTTTCTCAGAGCATGTGGCTGCAATGTCTGGAAACTCCAGTGCTTCTACTTTGCCTTGCTCGGTCTTTTGAAAGTTGTCTTCTGAAAACTGAGGAATTGCAAAATTATATCCAGCAGACCAAAAAGTGTGTTCTCTGGTTTCTTGAATAGGACTCTTTGGAATATCAGTTAATTTAGATTTGTCAGGTTGAGGTGGAGGTGCATGAGAAAGCAGCTCATCCATTTCATCCGTGATGTCTACTTCTTCATCATCAGATAACTTCTCAATTTTCACTGCATTCAGGTTGGGGTCTGCCCGGCCTCTCAGGTTTGCAGGTGCCCATGCCACCACCTTCTCTCCTTCATCCTCAGTAGGAAGAATACTGCTGCTGTACTGACCTTGTTCCTCTTTTTCAGAGTCATCAGTTTTTGCCTTAAAAAAGCATAAATGGATAATAAGAAAAATTAAGCATTCCCCAATAATGAAGTTTAAGTTTAAATTTAAAAGAACACTATTAAAATCAATGGAATAATCAATTTGGTTCACTCTAGAAGGATCATTAATTTTTATGTATTAATTTACAAAGCTTGCCTTTTTTAAATTGGGTCCAATGTTCAGCTTTCATTATGTTCTCCTTCAAAGGGCAGTACGATATTTCATTATTTTATACATATACACCAGACCCTCGCTAGAACACAGGATTTGGGATCCATGCCAAGTACTGCATTATAGCAGGGACCGTGTTAAAATGAAAGTATATTTTTCTGACCGCGATTTGGGATCCATGTTCGCGACTGCATTAAATTGGAATTCATGTTATACTAGCGAAAATGCCCGGCGTTGCTCGGGTCAGTCGGAGGTGGGGAGGGGGCAGACAGCTGAGCGAGTGTAGGGTCCGTTGGATGGGGGCAGAGAGCAAACCCAACACCCCCACTTCACCCACCCGACCAAACCCGACACCCCCACCTCACTTACCCCTCGACCAACCCCGACTCACATTTTCACCCCCCCCACCCAAACCCAACACCCTCACGTCTCGCCCCTACCAACCCCTACACCCCCTGACCAACACCCAGACCTCACCCCCCGTAGACCAAACCTGACACACCCACCTCACTTCCCCCCCCAACCAAACCCGACACCCCTACCTACCACCACAAACAAACCCGAAACCCACACTTCACTTACCCCTTGACCAACCCCGACCCCCCTCCTCACCCTCCCAATCAAACCCAACACTCCCTGACCAACCCCAACACCTCACCCCTCACCCACTCAGACACCTTTCCACCCCCCCAGACCAAACCCAACACCCCCAGCTCACTTACTCCCCAACCAAACCAGACACCCCCACCTCACCCCCCCAACCAAACCCGACACCCCCACCTCACCCCCCGACCAAACCCGACACCCCTACCTCACTTACCCTCCGACCAAACCCAACTCGGGTCCGTCGGAGGGGGCACAGAGCTGAGGGATTCCGGGGTTCCGTTGGAGGCGGGAGGGGGCAGAGAGCTGAGGGATTCTGGGGTTCCGTTGGAGGGGGGGAGGGGCAGAGAGCTGAGCGAGTGCGGTGTCTGTTGGAGGGGGTATTATGACATCAGAACAACATAGCTGCCCAGTTGATGTGATTGGCCTTTAAAGAATTTCACCCCTGGGGGGCGTCAGAGGTGAGATTTGAAAAATTTTCGACTCTTACGGTCATTAGGACCCCAAGACCTCTAACTGTACCAAATTTCAAGTCTCTAGCTCAAACGGTGTGGAAGGAAAGTGAGGTGGGTGTGTCAGGTTTGGTCTACGGGGGGGTGAGGTGTGGGTGTTGGTCAGGGGGTGTTGGTAGGGGGGTGACGGGGTGTTGGGTTTGGGTGGGGGGGTGAAAATGTGAGTCGGGGTTGGTCGAGGGGTAAGTGCGGTGGGGGTCGGGTTTGGTCGGGGGGGTGAGGTGGGGGTGTCAGGTTTGCTCTCTGCACCCTCCTCCCTCCAACGGACCCCGCACTCGCTCAGCTCTCTGCCCCCTCCCCACCTCTGACTGACCCGAGCAACGCCGGGTATTTTCGCTAGTGTCCCATAAATGCAGGTCTGTGTTCAAAATATGAAAGGAGCATACATGCCCTGCTGACTTTTTTACTAACAGAAAATGGCATTTCATGTTTACCTTGTTCTTAAAGTACTGCCTGGCATAGCTCTTTACTTGTAGAACAGTGCGACTTCCAACCAATTTGGCAATTTTTGTCCATCTTCGGCCAAATTTAATCTAGTGTGACAAAATAAATTAAAATCAACCAATCTTTTCTACACCTAGGTATCATTCTTTATGTAAGGAGGAAAAAGTTTTACAGAAACAATTATTTATTAGAAATAAATAATATTATTTGATCCTTATAAAAAGTCCTATTACCTAGAAACTGGAAAGCCAGAAATTATGTTTAAGCAATAAGCGTTATTAATTCACTGCTCCTTTATGTGGAGACTCATCAATGGCCTGACCCTGTAAGTACTAAAAAACATACTGGTTATTACCTTGATGAGTCCCATTAAAACTCATTAAGCATTTGCACGACTGAGTCATGCATTTATGTAATACTGTAGCATTCTGCATTCCACTCTTGCACACAAAAGAGCTCAATTTACTCAAAGTCTGATCCACAATCTAAATCTGCATCTAAATTGCTTAAATTAAGTTTACTCAGAGAGGAGCTCACCGCATATAGTATATTGCTACAAAATCAACTCATTTTTTATCCTTTTAAGAGTTAGATACTGAACTACAGAAGTCTCATTAAATTAAAGCACTACTAAATTTAAATAAGCCTCTTGGAACTCTGTTTCTGCTCTTTCCAATCTCATGTCAGTTCGTAACCATATATAAAACATAAAAACCCAACAATTCTTACATGTGCACATCCACTCCAAATTCTCTGAATGAAAAGACCAAATTTAGATCCTCATCTCACAAAGATTTATGCACATGCTTAATTTTATGCACTGAGACCCCCACCAAAGTCAGTGGAAATACTCACAGTATTAAGAATGTATGCTGAGTTTCTGCAGGATTGGGTTTTTTAATTATGCACAAAAGACAATGCTAATGCAACCTTGAGATTAAGATTTTTTTAAACTTTCAATTAGAACCATATTTTAAAGTGATTAAAAGTTGCATTAGGGGAAATCAAGATCTATTGGGGTCCCATATCAAATGTGCTCATTTTAAAGTGAAAAGATTATTTTTCCTAACTGCCAGTCCTACACACTTATTCTGGGTTCTAAAAGTCAAATTCAGTTATTTCCTTTTCACATATTACCACCTGTAATAAACAGATACCGTGTTTCCCCGAAAATAAGACAGTGTCTTATATTAATTTTTGCTCCCAAAATTACATTACATTATATTACAGCGAGAGGCAAAACTGGAAGTACGTCTTATTTTCGGGGGATGTCTTACTTTCGGGGAAACAGGGTATATTGCAGGCCAAATTCCGCCCTTGCCAAATTCTTCCATAGGGTCTAAATGCAAATTGACACACATGTATCTGTGCTAGACTGAGGGTGAGTGAATCTAATCAGGAAGGCTGAATTGTTTCACTTTAAATGTGATTGTTTACTATGAAGCTAGGTCAGGGATCAGCAAACTATGCCACATTTGGCCTGCGGGCTAATTTTGTCCAGCCCTCCGAGCTCCCGGCTGGGGAGACTAGCATGCTTACAAAAATCATTAAAGGTAATCATTGTAATGACCCTAAAAGAACACAACTTGCAATCATCCATCCGAGTAATGATTAAGCCTAATTCTGCTGTGTTTTACATGATTAGATACATCATCCAAAGAAAAGAAAAGCCTTCTGTTTTCAAGCAAGGAGCTAGCAAGGCCTTGCTAAAATCAAGCAGGTCCAGGGATTCACACACCTGTATCTCCTTGCACTGTCAGGGGCCCATATCTGTTTATTGTTGTTTTTCGCAGAGCAATAGGTAAGAAAAAAATATTTTTAGAAAATCTGACTGCAAGTCACAAAAATTAGCAGGACAATCCAGGGATTGGTGTATTAATTACTTATGTTACAGTAATGTCTAGAGGCAACAGCCAGGCTGGGATCCCACTGTGTTGTACTCTTTACCAACATATAAAAAAAGCTCCAAAGTCGTATATTAGTGTCTGGGGAAAAAATGTTTTTTTCAGTTTATTAGATTTCAAAGCACCCCTTCATGTTTGACATTTCCTTTGTAAACTACAGCACTGCTATTGTAACACTGCAATAGACAAATCAGTAGCCCCTGGGGCAGTCTAAGGCCCAAATCCTGCAACTGTATCTGGGCAGGCAGATCATTCTGGACAAACCAAGCTGTGCTGACTTTGATGAAGATTCACAAGCACAGATGTGACTGTGTGACCAGGGCCTGTGTGTGCCTGATTTACCATCCCATTGTTAGCAACTGGAATTTTTTTAATAAGTTACAAGTGAAAAATTAGCAACTTAGTGCACTGCAATTATTTTCATTTTGCAATGAGAACTTCATTCATTTTTTATGAAAAGGGGTTAATATTGCTTTTATTTTTTTAATGAGCTTTTTTTTTTTTTTTAACAGAAAACCAAACACTGAAAAATACAATATTTACCAGTCCTTGTTCAAATAGCTCTTTCTCTTCGATTGTCCATTTTACTGAGCAGCTAGCTGATTTTGTAGGTGAGCGAACCCTAAAAGAAGAAGAAAATGCAAGTGTCTTTTTAATGAATGGACATCTCCAAAAGATTACAGTAATTTCTGAAATATGGATTATTATACTTCTTCAATGGAAATTTATGAGATTTGTTTTAAACTTTTATACATATGATGAGAGAACTAATTCTTCCAGGGTTTTGTATTACAGAAGCTAATTCAAGGCAGCACAACACCCATCCACAATTTATTTTGCGGAGGGTTGGATCGGGAGGGAGGAGGGGGAGAGGCAACAAGGAAACTGCAAGTACTAGGAAGCCACTGTAATTGCTCTTTTTTATGATGTGGACACGACTCCTTCAGAAATCAAGTTAAGTTCATACAGG
This sequence comes from Sternotherus odoratus, assembly GCA_032164245.1. Taxonomy (NCBI): domain Eukaryota; kingdom Metazoa; phylum Chordata; order Testudines; family Kinosternidae; genus Sternotherus; species Sternotherus odoratus. The sequence goes on along the minus strand of JAVMKO010000008.1, from coordinate 79,944,283 downwards.
CCATTTAACAGTCAAATGACAATGTCTTTCAGGTTGACAATGTCCCTTTAAAAATCTTACACAAGTAAAGAAACAAGGCTAAATGTTAAGGGGGAGGTACAACTGACTTTTCATGCTAGTATTCTGTAACTTAACATAAATGAAGAGGAGCACTTAAAAATACAACTCAATTACTCAAAAAGTACATACATGAATTTTCCTGTTTTCTTATGTGGACTGTAAAACAAAAGAATAATGGTGACTACTAATGATCTAAACAAATATATACATTTTAAAGAAAGTAGAAATTTGGGGCAGGAATGAGACTATTTCATCATTTCTTCCCCATCTCCCCCCCACCACCCCCCAACAGCAATTTTACCTTTTCATAGATTTTTTGTCCCCTTCTTTTTGATCAAGCCATATTTTTTCTGGAAGCGATTTATTAGACAAGTAATACCTGCAATCTTTACTAAGGAATTTTTGGATACACAGAACGGAACTATATACATGCAAAAATTCTAATAAAATTGTTTAACTCAATAGTATTTTAAACCAGTGGGAAAGAAGGAAGTGACTGTGACTTTGTAAACCACATACTCACATCTATATATATAAAAGTCAAATGGTGTATGCGTGTGTGCGTGTATGTATGTGCGCTTACTCCTTCCACACCGTTTGAGCTAGAGACTTGAAATTTGGTACAGTTAGAGGTCTTAGGGTCCTAATCAGGGTAAGTGTCGAAAATTTTTCAAATCTCACCTCTGACGACCCCCAGGGGTGAAATTATTTAAAGCCCATTAACATCAGCTGGGCAGCTGCTGTTCTCTGTGACATAGTTATGATGTCATAATACCCCCTCCAACGGACCCTGCATTCGCTCAGCTCTCTGCCCCCTCCCCCCTCCAACGGACCCCGCACTCGCTCAGCTCTCTGCCCCCTCCCCCCTCCAATGGACCCCGCACTCGCTCAGCTCTCTGCCCCCTCCCCACCTCCGACGGACCCGAGCTGGGTTTGGTCGGAGGATAAATGAGGTGGGGGGGTCGGGTTTGGTCAGGGGGTGAGGTGGGGGAGTCGGGTTTGGTCAGGGGGGAGTCGGGTTTGGTCGGGGGGGTGGGAAGGTGTTGGGGTGGGTGAGGGGTGGGTGTTGGGGTTGGTCAGGGGGTGTTGGGTTTGGTGGGGGGGTAAGATGGGGGAGTTGGGTTTGGTTGGGGGGATGAGGAGAGGGGTCGGGGTTGGTCGAGGGGTAAGTGAGGTGTGGATGTCGGGTTTGTTTGTGGTGGTAGGTAGGGGTGTCGGGTTTGGTTGGGGGAGAAAGTGAGGTGGGTGTGTCAGGTTTGGTCTATGGGGGGTGAGGTGTGGGTGTTGGTCAGGGGGCGTTGGAGTTGGTAGGGGGTGACGTGGGGGTGTTCGGTTTGGGTGGAGGGGTGAAAATGTGAGTCGGGGTTGGTCAAGGGGTAAGTGAGGTGGGGGTGTCGGGTTTGGTCGGGGGGGTGAGGTGGGGGTGTCAGGTTTGCTCTCTGCCCCCTCCAACGGACCCGCACTCACTCAACTCTCTGCCCCCTCCCCACCTCCGACGGAACCGAGCAACGCCGGGTATTTTCGCTAGTTATCTATATATATAAAAGTCAAAAGGTGTATGCGTGTATGTATGTGTGTATGTATGTGCGCTTACTCCTTCCACACCGTTTGAGCTAGAGACTTGAAATTTGGTACAGTTAGAGGTCTTAGGGTTCTAATCAGGGTAAGAGTCGAAAATTTTTCAAATCTCACCTCTGACGCCCCCCAGGGGTGAAATTATTTAAGGCCAATCACATCAGCTGGGCATCTGCTGTTCTCTGTGACATAGTTATGATATCATAATACCCCCTCCAACGGACCCTGCATTTGCTCAGCTCTCTGCCCCCTCCCTCCTCCAACGAACCCCGCACTCGCTCAGCTCTCTGTCCCCTCCCCACCTCCGACGGACCCGAGTTGGGTTTGGTCGGAGGGTAAGTGAGGTAGGGGTGTCGGGTTTGGTCGGGGGGTGAGGTGGGGGTGTCGGGTTTGGTCAGGGGGTAAGTGAGCCAGGGGTGTTGGGTTTGGTCTGGGGGGGTGGGAAGGTGTCTGGGTGGGTGAGGTGTGGGTGTTGGTCCGTGGGTGTTGGGTTTGGTGGCGGGGTTGGGCTTGGTTGGAATGGTGAGGAGGGGGGTCAGGGTTGGTCGAGGGGTAAGTGAGGTGTGGGTGTCGGGTTTGTTTGTGGTGGTAGTTAGGGGTGTCGGGTTTGGTTGGGGGGGGAAGTGAGGTGGGTGTGTCAGGTTTGGTCTACGGGAGGTGAGGTGTGGGTGTTGGTCAGGGGGTGTTGGTAGCGGGGTGACGTGGGGGTGTTGGGTTTGGGTGGAGGGGTGAAAATGTGAGTCGGGGTTGGTCGAGGGGTAAATGAGGTGAGGGTGTCGGGTTTGGTCGGGGGGGTAAGGTGGGGGTATCAGGTTTGCTCTCTGCCCCCTCCCCCCTCCAACAGACCCCGCACTTGCTCAGTTCTCTGCCCGCTCCCCACCTCCGACGGACCCGAGCAACGCCGGGTATTTTCGCTAGTTTCTAATAAACTAGCCATTCTGCTTCCTGCACAGCCTGTTTTCCCTTATGACTTTGACAAAGAAGTAGGACATTTTCTTCTCATTAATGTCAAACACCACAGCCTTTTTGCAATTCAAGTTTGAATAGTTTATTCCCTTCTTAAAAATATTCTCTACTAACACTTCTTGTTCCCCTGCAAAGGACTTTACTTCAAAGGAAAAAGGACAGGAAAACAGAGGTCACTCACATTTGTTAATACAGTAGACTCTCGATTATCCAGAATTGGGTTAACCAGGATGTGGATTAACCAGGATGTCTAAAATATGCCTAACTTGTAGGCCGGCTCTGGCTTTGTTGCTACCCCAAGCACACACCAAAAAAAACCCCACCAGGGCACAGGGCAGCCAGTGAACCACCACCTCCTCACCCCAGCGCAGAGTGGCTGGTGAATTAAGGCCCCCCTCCCCATATTTCCGATGGATGGTGATTATCCAGGATTTTATTAACCAGGATTAATTTTTTCCCTATCATCCTGGATAATTGAGAGTCTCCTATATGATCATCTAACCAGTTAACTGGGATTAAATATCTCAGCAACATCAGGAGCACTCATATTGTCTAGAAGCATGAAGTGTTTCTCAGAAGTGGCATTAAAAGAGCTCTTGCAATGAATGGATATTTTTAACCACCAAAGATATGAGTGACTGTTAAGTGAAAAAATCAGGAGACTCAAAGTTTGGGGGCACCTGAACTTTATGGATGTGTATATGAAAATTCCCCTGAAATAAAATACTTTGCAGTTATATAAATTTAGTCATCTGAGAAATGATGTGTTTTATATGCATTAATAATGTGCGTTATACATATTCATGATCATTATAACACCCATATGAGGTATTACTACCAAACCCATTGTAAAGATGGGGAAAAAAAAGTTAAGGGTACATCCACTCTGCAAACGAAAACCCGTGGCACCAAGTCTCAGAACCCAGATCAATTGACTCAGGCTTGTGGAGCTAGGGCTAAGGGACTAAAAATAGCAGTGTAGAAGTTTCCCACCCTGGCTGGAGCCTAGATTCTGAAACTTGTCATGAGGGCGGGTCTCAGAGCCTGGGCTCCAGCCCAAGTAGGATTATCTACACTGCTATTTTTATCTCCACAACCTGAGCTACATGAGCCTGAGTCAATTGATCCAGGGTCTGAAACTCAGTGCTGCGGGTATTTTACTGCAGTGTAGACATATCCTATGAGACTTGCCAAAGCCTGAGGAACCTGAGGATTGCAGAGTGGCTGAACAGGGTACTGAATTCAGGCGTACTCTCTCATACTTCCATGCTCTAACTACTGGAGCATAGTGCTTCAAGTTCAGTAAACACTAATCTCTTTAAAAAAATCCACTACATATCTGCTTCCTACTAGAAGAGAGGATTTTATTTTGCCCTAGGAAAGGAACAGACATATAAGCAATTTGACAAAAGGATACTCTTCTTCCAACAACATTTTCTCAATGACGGCCCTGTTCTCTTCACTAATGTTGCTATCCAGTGTCCATGGCTGGAAATGACAGACACATTTTTCAATTATCTTCTTTGACACACAAATATCTAATACTTCCTCTAAAGCAAAACCAGAGGTTGATTTTATTTATTTATTTTTTTAGAAAAGATAAAAACATTAATTTATGTTCTCAAGTGGCTGGGGAAGAAACACAAAGTTTTGAAAATCTCTGTGAAAGACATACCATTCATTTAAAACAGACAAACAAACCAAAAAGACTTTATTGCCTATAAATTACTTACAAGGCCATTATCTGTTCTCCAAGATGAATCAAGGTAGTGATCTTGCAATAAGCCAGATGCTATGTTTTCATAGTCTCTGTAAGAAAATTTTCAATCATTTTAAAGAAGGAAAAAAAAGATTTGAAAGTTCATATCATCAATAATACAAACACTTTAAAAGTGGTAACCTTCTCAGAACAGACATAAAAATTTGGACTTTTATAGTGTTACTTGTACTCATTAACATAAGAATGACAGATTCTAAAATTAAAAGGGGTCACTTATATTTTGTAGAAATATTATATAGGGCTAGCCTTTCATAAGATTTCCATTGGGCAAAGTGTAAATCACCCCCCTCATAGAAAGGGACCTAACCTTTTCTTGAATATTTTTCAAACTGTTAGGGCTTTACTAACAGTAGTATCTCTCTCTTCATGCTGTAGAACCATGCATAAAGTATCAACAAAATCAATTTCTGTTTTAGTGAAAAGTTAAAAATTTTCTTCCAAAAAAGACTGAAAAGACAGTGGGAGCAAAGCTGTGAAGTATAAAAACACAACGCAGGCACCAGAGTCTCATAGTGGTTCGAAGACAGAAGTTGTATCTTAAGCTGTCACTGCCATCTTGTGTGATCCTCATTTAACCTATCACTCAATTTCCCCATATGTAAAATAGGAATAATAACCCCCTTGGAAAAGGTCCAAGATCCCTGAAGAAAAGGTGCTATTTTAGAAAAATGTAATTCCTAAGGAAAATCAATTATCAGTCTTTAATTAAATACCTCAAGAGTGATAACCTTAACACGTACTAGTATTTATGGTACAACGTGATACCTTATGGCATTAATACTTTAAGAAATCCAGAAACAAGTCCTATGGTTATAGAAGCTCTCATTTTAGTATGCTGCATACATATGCTAAGTAAGCTAGCGGGAAGCTGAAGGAACACTTTGGACTACTAAACTTTTTGTTTGTTTAGCTGCAATAAGAAATATTACGGTAACTGAGAGGAAAATTAACAATTCCTAAGAGAACTGTTTTGGAAAAATATCATGTATTCTTAAAAGCTTTTATACTCCCCTTCCGAAAGGGACAAATATTCTGAAAATATTCTGAGTTTAAGATGCTGCTGCAGTATGAAGAATAAACACATCAGCATTTGCTTCACTTAGAAGTTCTCACTTGAAGTTGATGATGATGGTAAAGTATCATCTTCCACTAAGCATAAAAAATTAAACAGATTACAAAAGGGAAGAGAGACTGAGGACTGTGGGGTCCCACTGCACATGCAAATCCTTTCAATAAAGAGAAAGCAGAATTCTAAAGTGCCAGGACTTCCTTTGTGATCATAAAAAGTAGCAACGAGTAAAGAGTTTTTTAAACTTCCACAGAATCACTGAAAGAGATGGAGAAAAACTATTAGCTTATTTACCCCAACATCCTGTCACTGCAGAATTGTTATATCTCTCATTGCTTTGTCCAGTCTTGTCATTCTCAGGGCAGGTCTACACATAAAATGCAGCAGTGGTGTAGCTGCACTGATGTAGCACATTCTTGAGAATGCTATTTTGCTTCTCCTGTTGGTGTAATCCACCTCCTCAAGAGATGGTAGCTATGTTGATGGGAGAAGGTCTCCTGTCAACATAAGTGCTGTCTACACCAGAGTTAGGTCAGTACAACTGCATCACGCAGAGATGTGGATTTTTCACACCCTGAGCGACAGAGTTATACCAAAATAAATTTGTCATCTAGACCCGGCCTAAGTGAAGCAATTACTATTGCCCTGGCAAAATTACCATACAAACTGATATTTTACTGCTAGAAAATGTGCCCTGACATTCAGCATAACATTTCCTTTGTTCAACTTCATCTAATTACTAGGAAACTTGCCCTTAACATAGAATAATTAAATATTAGGGCTGGAAGGGACCTCTGGAGGTCACCTAGTCCAACCCCCTGCTTAAAGCAGGACCAATCCCCAACTAAATCATCCCATCCAGGGCTTTGTCAAGCCTGACCTTAAAAACCTCGAAGGTGATTCTACCACCCCTTCCCTGAGAACAGTTTTTAGCCACATGTCCCCCTGAAGTGGTGCTGAAAACAATTTAACTGCTAAACAAGACTAAACTCTTTTCTCCCACCAGATCCCGGTATCCCACTATCAAATTCTTAGAGTGGAGAAAGCTCTAATTATAGGTCCCCTTGGTACATACTTAAAAAAAAACCCACCACATCTTCCTACATAAAATACATTTGATTCAGGACAAACAATTCAGGAAATATACAGAAAATTTAAGAATCAAGAAGATGGGCAATGCATGCAATAAACACACCAGGTTACACACAAGCATCCCACATGGGCTCCTTCTACAAAACAGTTTTATTTTATAAAGCACCTATCACACACACTAAGGGTTAGTCTACACTGAAAACTTATATTGACATACATATGTCAGTCAGAGGTTTAAAAAATACCAACAACCCCCATCCCTGAGGTATCTATGCCAACAAAACCTCATTGGAGTTGTAGCCATGTTGACAGAGAAGGGCTTCTATTGACATAGCTAACTTTGTTCAGGGAGGTGGTGCTTATGCAGACAGAAAACTTGAGATGGATACTACAGGACTATGTCTCAACAGCAATCCTGGTGTAATGTAATCTTCATAGTATAGACATACTCTTCATCCCAAAGTTGCTCTGGAGAGTTCAGTATAGACTCAGACGCAGATTATTAATAAGAGCAAAAGAAAAATGAAGAAGTCTAAACCAGGAAAGGTGAGACAAGTGAAGCAGAGCTACAAATGGGCTGGTCATATACAGTTTTGCCAACTCTCAGGTCTTGCTGTATTTTTTATAAAGCCCCAGCTTCTGGATTCAGGTGCTTAGCTCAGCATCTCTGCTCCCCCTTAAAATCAGAAGGGGGCGTTTCTAACCCTCATGGATGCGCCCAAAGCTCGAAAACATGCCCCGAGTGGCCCCTAAAGGCTCAGAAACCAGACGGTCAACGAAACGGGCCCAGACTGGATGGTTCTTTTTCAAAATCGTTACTTCACGGTGTCTGCGGCCTGACTCACGCGCCTGGGGCGGGCAATGGCGTGTCTATGGCCCCCGAGCGCTCTCCCCCGGGGCCCTGGCTCAGGGCGCGGGGGTGGGGGGCGCATTCGGGCCCCTCTGACGGGCTGTGCCAGGGTGGGAGGATGCGCCGTCCCAGAGAGGCGGGTTCCCACCCCGACATCCCCTCGCCCGTGCGAGGGGCGCCCGGGGCCTGCAGCCGCGCCAGGCTCCCGCTCCCCGCCGCGAGGGGGCTGAAGCGGAGGGGCGCCCCGATCTCCCCCAGCCCGGGGGCGGGCGGCGTCTCCCCGCGCGGGCGGGCGGCGTCCCAGGGGGAGGAGAGCCGAGCTCTCCCGGGGGCGGAGCCTCCCCCCTCGCTCACCCTCGCAGCGCCCCGCCGGCCGCGGCGGCTGCCGCATCCCCTTCGACGTCCACATCCGCCTCCTCCGCAGCCGCCATGATGCCGCCGCCGTCCGATCGCGCGAGAGAGGCGGGGCCACCCCCCGGGACGCAACTGAGCAGGCGGAAAACTGCGAGCATGCGCAGGACAACGGTTGAAGCTGCGCCCGACGCTCACGCTGCCCTTCCGTGATTCTCTTTCTACCCTCGTCGCTTCCTCAGTCAGTATCTGCCGCTGCCGGGGGGGCGACTCCGGGGGAAAGAGGGGCAAATACCCAGGGAGGGGGAGGACGAGAGGGGCAAATACCCAGGGAGGAGCAGGACGAGAGGGGCAAATACCCAGGGAGGGGCAGGAAGGGGGGGGCAAATACCCAGGGAGGGGCAGGAGGGGAGGGCAAATACCCAGGGAGGGGGAGGACGAGAGGGGCAAATACCCAGGGAGGGGGAGGACGAGAGGGGCAAATACCCAGGGAGAGGCAGGAGGGGGGGCAAATACCCAGGGAGGGGGAGGACGAGAGGGGCAAATACCCAGGGAGGGGGAGGACGAGAGGGGCAAATACCCAGGGAGGGGGAGGATGAGATGGGCAAATACCCAGGGAGGGGCAGGAGGGGGGCAAATACCCAGGGAGGGGCAGGAGGGGGGCAAATACCCAGGGAGGGGCAGAAGGGGGGCAAATAACCAGAGGGAGGAGGGGCAGAACAGGGGGCAAATAACCAGAGAGGGAGAGCGGCAAATAACAGGGCAAGGGAGGGGAAATAGAGGGGCAGAAGATGGTGCAGGAGCCTGGGTTTGTTGCTGATTCCTCTCCAGCTTGCCCATAGATGTTCAAATCCAGCACCCTCCTTTCAGAATAGGTCTCCTCCCAGTTCACCAGCCCAGTGTTCCCGCTCCCTCTTCCACATCATGTTACCTGCAAGTGTTGTGCAACTGAAACAGTGGGCAATGGCCCTGCAGTGCAGTTCACCGTTCTGCTCCACTTGGAGCTGTTTGAATCCTCAATCAGAGTCACTGTGGCTGGAGATGAAAGTGTCAGAGACTTGGAAGTAAATTAGGCTTTTGGCAGGTTTAGGAACTGGTCTGGTGTAAGTCATTTCCTACAGATGTAGTTAGAATAGTGCAAACTTCTAAAGGCAGTGTAAGGTGCCAAGCACAAGGGGGACCTGCTTCTACGGCAATATGAATAATACTGAGACAATATAAAGCAGAGCTTATATCAATGCAGTTTAGTCCATATCAATGTAGTTATCTATATTAGTGTCTACATCAATACAGGTTCATTGGTGCAAAGGCAAGACCCTGGTCTTACTATCTCTATCAAACAGTGCACAATATAAAGACAATATAAAGCAGAGCTTATATCAATGTAGAGTCCATATCAATGTAGTCCATAAGAGTCCATATCAATGTAGTTATCTACATTAGTGTCCATATCTACATTAGTTATCTACATTAGAGTCCATATCAATGTAGTCCAAAGAGTCCATATCAATGTAGTTATCTACATTAGTGTCTACATCAATATAGTTTCATTGGTGCAAAGGCAAGACCCTGGTCTTACTATTTCTATCAAACAGTGCACAAAAGGGGGTTGGAAATCTAGAATCCATTGCTTCTCAGTCATGTGCTTCCCAGAACTAAGGGACAAGTACCCAAAGAACACTCTGAGGTGGTTTAGGGCAGTGCTAATGTGGATATGAGGTAAAGTTCTGATTCAGCCTGGCTAGTGTAGGTTGTGTGCTTCAACTGGTTCAATAATGAATGATGCAAGTCAGTAGTGTATATACAGCATAAGTGAATGACCATGGTCATAGAGTACATTAGAAACAGAGTTGGAGGTCAGGAATTCCTGTCCGAAGCTACTCCCGCTAACACAGCTACTCCCAAGCATGACCTTAGTGTAGTAAGCCATACCAGTGCACGTAACTTTTTACATCAGTGCAGCACATCTACTGTAATAGTTTTAATCTGTGCAGCTATATCAATGTATCCTGGGGGGAAAAAAGCATATGGCCAAGTGAACTTTCTTTTATAAATGTTTTAAATACATATATGAAATAGTGAATACTTGGTTAAAATATGCTCCGTTCCATTAGGTCCATCTTTGGATTTGTGAAGGCATCAGCTTGTAATACAATGGGGGTGCCTCACCAGTGAAGGGATTTTTAGCATTGTCTTCTCTGAATTGAAAATGAAAAATCACTCCAGTGTCTGCCCTCATTGCCAGTGAGCCTAGCCAAGAGGGGAACATGGATTGGTTTGGCTAGAGTGAATTATTACATCCCAAGAAGAATGATCTCCAAGAATTCTTATGCTCCAAAGGATGATCAAAGACTCCACTCACCCTGGACTGAGAGACTATGAACCTTGGCTATGAAACCTTCCTGTTGTCTTGGAATAAAACTCTGGTACAAGGAGCCTTTTCATTTTCATTAGAAGTGAGGCTGTGAGAAGCTTTTTGTTTTAATTTAGGGAGCTCTGGATGCATGAAGCTTCTTTCCTCTGGTTATTTGAGTTTCAAACCATGGATGAATTGTTTTTTTTCAGATGGCCTTGGCTTTTCAGATCTGTTTTTCAGCTCCATAAGAGAACTTTTACCCTTTGTGCTAATTAGATCAAAGTGATAATGATGGAGATGGCAAAATACAGCAAGGGTTAGAATCATTTTCAGGAAAAATAAGACTTCAGATTTGGTTCTATTAAAAAGCTTTTACACAATTACCAACCAATAAAAATATGTCCAATTTAAAGAAGAATCCACAGGAAATACTAAAATGAACGAATACTTTACTACAGTGTATGCAGGCTAAACATTGCAGCTTTGTGCTAGAACATGTGAACTTGAAAGACACTCCTTACAAACAGCTATGAAACTGAGTGTGTTTTCATTGTCCATGCCAGGCAAAGCAAAAGGTAAACAAACGGCATAGATAGTGACATGTAAAATGAAAGTTTATTTTTATAGTCTTAGTTGCTGTTTGTAACATAGGAAATTTGTGTAACAAACATGATTTTAACCAAACAGTAACATTTTAATTAAACCTAAATATCCTGGTTAATATTGTATTTGAATATTTAGCACTTTTTGACTAACCCCAACCATTATTGGCCAACCCCAACCATTCAAAAACCTTGAGTCAGGCTCCAGAAAATCTTGATAGAGTATCTTAAAAATCATGAGATTTAAAAAAAATAAATCTGGGATTCTTATTTTAATTCTGATTTTTGAGCCTGTAATGTTCACATTTTCAACCTTTACTTTTCAACAGCAAGGGCTAGAAACTTACTTATTTTTTAACATAAAAGATGATATTATTTTGGGCTCATTTAACTCTTAAAGCTGGGTCTCTAAGAAAGACACCAAATATGAGATACATAGGAAAATCAAGAGAGTTACCAACATATAGTAGATCAACAATGGGTTTTATATCTTTATGTACATCACCTCTGCTCATTAGCTTAGTTTTACTAGCCCAGCTTCATTCTTAGTTATCCTTATATTGATCAACCATGCCCATGTAGATTTTAAAGTCTGAACTAAAGAAGTAGTATCCTATATATCCAGATTGTGTGAAATTATAATCTTGCACTTAAAACGTTTTTAATGTATTCCTCATCACAAATTCATTTTATTAACATTTTCTTTTTCAAAAGTGTTACAATCTGAGCTTGGTTGTCACTTGTGCTTAATTCTGCTACTTGCAGTGGAGTCTTTTTGAGGCTGTTAGTGGCTTGTAAATTTGCTTTCTCTCCCTGAGACCAGCTGACAAGTGAGTTTACAGAGTTAAAATGGCCAGCCTTGCAAGCACAATGCAATGGGGTATCCTTGTTGTTGTCTAAAGCATTAATGGCTGACCCATCGCTCAACAACAAATTTATCAAGTCACTGTGTCCATGTTCTGCTGCAAGATGCAGTGGAGTCTTTCTCCAAATATTTTTATCATCAATATTTTTATTCTTCCCTGCTTTCAAAAGGATCTGTACAATCTCTGCATTGCCTTTGATGGTCGCATAGTGCATGGGTGTGCAGCCATCCATGTCTTTAATTCCACATCTGGCCTTCTGGGCTAACAGAACTTTAACTGTATTGAGATGATCTCCCATAGCTGCAGTGTGAAGTGGGGTCTTTTTCTCCTTGTCCATTGCATTGGGATCAGCATTAAAACGAAGCAGCAGCTCCACCATTGCATGATCTCCCTTTGCAGCAGCAAGATGTAAGGGTGTCTTTGACTGCTTATCCTTTACATTAACGTTGGCTTTGTGATGCAGCAGCTGTTGAGTAACATCAACATTACCCCTTTGGCTTGCAACATGCAAGGGAGTGACTAATTCCTTAGTGACCGCATTAATTTTGGCCCCAGCATTGATTAAAATGTCAACTATTGATCCCTTATTATGAAATGCAGCAACATGGAGTGGGGTTTGCTCTCCCTGGCTTGTGATGTTAGCATCCATCCCTTTGCGGAGAAGCAGCTTTGTGATGGAGACTGCCCCAGCTTGAACTGCCAAGTGTAAAGCCGTGTTTGAATTGGGCATCTTCTCCTCCAAACTAGCCCCCTTTGCAATGAGAACTTCTGCAGTCTCTGTTTTACCCATTTCACATGCCATGAGTAGAGGTGTATACTGCAGCTCATTGTGGGCATTGATATCTGTCCCTCTGTCAACTAAAGCTGCTACAGTGCCATGCAGGTTCATCTGGACAGCTTTAAAAAGAGCTGACACCATCGTGTCAGGGGACAATCCTTTAGAATATTCCAGCAGTAGTCTGAATATGGATTGTTTGTTATTATTGAAGGCTGCATCAATGATGTTAGAGTCAATGCTGGCTCCAGCTTCAAGCAACACCTTTACAGTTTTCTCAAATCCCTGGGAAATGGCATAACCAATAGCAGTCTGTCCCTTCTCATCCTTTGCATCAACTGGGGCACCATTCTTTAAAAGCATGTGTGCCAGGTTGCTCTCGTCTTTGAGAGCTGCCATGTGTAAGAAGTTTTGCCGGTTCTTGTAGCATCTTGCTTCTTCCCTCAGGAGCCTCTTCAGTATGTGAGTGTGGTGGTTCTGATCAGCCCAGTGAAGTGGGGTTTTGGCTTCTTTATCCAAACTGTATATATAGGCACCAGCTTGGAGAAGCACTTTCACTGCATCATCCTGGCCTTTTTCAGCAGCCCTGTGCAGTGGTGTTCTTCCTTTTTTATCCTTTACATTTAGTTTAGCACCTTTGTTAATTAAATATTCAGTTATTGCAACATGTCCATTAGCAGCTGTAACATGCAGAAGTGTTTCATTTGAGGAGTTTACTGCATTAATATCATTCTCCTTCAATACTTTCACTAGATTAGAAAGATCACCTTTAGCAGCTGCATCAAAGATACTAACAGCATTAGAATGGTCTTTCTTAGGTTTTCCTACAGGTACATTTTGTGTTTGTTTAACTTTCTCTTTATTTGCTCTTTCTTGCTTTGATGAAATCTGTCTAGGAATATCTCTCTTCTCTTGGTGTTGTTCACTGGTCGTTTCAAACCATTCCTTGTCCTTTTCAAGTAGATACCCTATCAGTTGTCTTCTAGCATCTCCAATACTTTCATTCACATCACTGACATATTTTTTTACTCTATTATATAGATTTGGCTCCACTTGTTTTAGACATGGGTAAAAAAACAGCCTGCAAGCTCGCTCACCTTGAGAAACCAGGATATCCAGAACCCGGGAGTTCTTTGCTATTCGTGTTCTATAGTAGGACATAACTACTTTTTTCTCTGGTGTAAAAATACCATTGTCTATTAGCCAATTAAGAAGATGGTCTGGGTTGTTAATGCCTTCTGCCAGTTCTTCCTTTTTTGTCTTCAGGACTTGTATGGCATATGGATTTGTAAACAAGCTGTTTAAATACATGATGGTGTGAGTAACTTCTCAAAAATTGATTAAACTGTCATTTGAAGTTGAACTTGACAGTGTAAAAGCATAGCAGGATCACGTTATTTCACAAATTCTTTCATAAATAGCTGCTGTACCAACAACTGTAGTTCAATTAGAAATCATTGAAGAATACTGGGAAATAAATCCAAAACTCCTCACCTTTAGTTTTCCATCTTTGTTAGAAGTTCTCTGATCCTCTTTCCTCTATCCCTTAGCAACAAGTAGAGTTGACTAACATAACAAAACAAAACACAAATCAAAATAATAAATGTATTCGGTCCTATATGGCTATTTTACAAAAGATGGCTAATAAAATTAAAGAGGAAAATCTACTTTTCTGAAGTTGGTAGTTAAGCTGCAGATCTTTGTTTACCAGATTCCTCCTAAGGTATACACTTTTTTGTTTGCTTCTTATAGGTGGCAATGTGACCAGTGTCAAATGTGACAAAAGAAAATTAGCAGCGTAGTTACTGTTGCTATAATTACATTAGCCTTTGTGTAACATCAGATAAAATTATACACACTGATAGCTACGTAGAATTCAAATAAGAACAAAACACTAAACAAAAAGCAAGCGATTAAAAAAATACAGCCATTCCAAATTTGTTTTATAATTTGAAGGTCATAAAACATTTAAAATATTTTACATTTATCAAATAATGATGCACATTTAATATATCCTTATGTTAAATTCATGACTAAACTTCAAGTCTTCAGAACTTGTTTCATAGGACTTTATTCATCAGTAAATTTGGGTCCTTATGTAGTGCTGACTTCACCAGTTCCTTAGACTTCTGCACCTTTGCATCCTGAAAGGATACTAAATTGGTGTGTCAGATTTTTCAGGGAGGGAGATTACCTTCTGCCTCCTGTCCTGAGATAGACCTTCTAGCTCTACCTTCTTTAAAGCCACAATTAATGACCTTGCAACTAAAATGATTAGGGATTTGGAACAGATCCCATATGAGGAGAGATTAAAGAATCTAGGACTTTTCAGCTTGGGAAAGAGGAGACTAAAGGGGGATATGACAGAGGTATATAAAATCATGAATGGTGTGGAGAAAATGAATAAGGAAAAGTTATTTACTGTTCCCATAACAGAGGCTAGCAAATGAAATAAATGGGCAGTCAGTTTAAAACAAATAAAAGGAAGGTCTTCACACAGCACAACTCCTTGCCTGAGGAGGTTGTGAAGGCTAGGATTATAACAGGATTTAAAAGAGAACTGGATAAATTCATGGAGGTTAAGTCCATTAATGGCTATTAGCTAGGATGGGTAAGGAATGGTGTCCCTAGCCTCTGTTTGTCAGAGGGGGGTGATGGATGGCAGGAGAGAGATCACGTGATCGTTACATGTTAGGTTTACTCACTCCCAGGCACCTGATATTGGCCACTGTCGGTAGACAGAATACTGGGCTGCATGGACCTTTGGTCTGACCCAGTATGGCCGTTCTTATGTTCTTATGACTTCAGTGACAGCAGGATTTCACTCTGTCTCCTGTCATTCTGTCCAGTACCCTATCTACTGGATTGTGCTGCCTGTAAAATAAATATTTTCTGAGTATGTATTCAGAAAGTGACCATGACCCGTTACTAACTTTTAGCTCTATGACTTTTAATTTTCATAATTAAGTTAGTAAAGGTTATGTTGGTAGGATAATGGTTTATGGAAGAAATATGCATTAAAAAGTAAAGGTTTTTTAAATATGTATTTTGACAACAAGCCAGGCAGCTATTCAGCAGGTATAGTAGCCAGTTTCAGAACTAAGTAATTCCCCTGAATTACAAAAAATGCTGATACACCACAGACAATAAAACAGCAGTTAATCATTGTATTACCCATAATAGGAATAGCTGTAGTCTAGTGAACTAATCACAGGCCTAGGATTCAGGTGATTTGTTGTTCAGCAGATTTGTTATTCCTAATATGTCTAAGAAAGAAGCTGGTAGGAGGGGGAGACATTGTTTCTGACTTTCCTTACATAACAAATAAATATAAAATAAAAGACATAAGCCCAATTTTTTAAAAAGTCCTTTCAAGGTAAGCGTTAACTCCACAGGCTTCTATAGTTCCATGCCTGTGAGGACAATTCCTCATTTACATAACTTTTAAAAAGAAAAGTAAATGTCTGACTTTGTCCCTTATCACCCCTCATTGCTATATATCATGTCAGGACCTTTGTGTGTGGCGTCATGGGGCTTTAACAGCAATGCTTATTTACATTAAGAAAATGTAGCAGAAATTTCCTACAGTTGCTAATACCAATTCAGTTTCATAGCAATAGCAGCCCTAGTGAAGATGGGCTGCTGGTGGAGTGTTAAGCAATATGTCAGTTCAATATAGGCTGGGGGTTATATAACATAAGGCTTAAAGTGGGAGCAGCCCACATACACTACGGCTCTCGGTGGATCTTGGGGTATGTCTTCACTATAGGTCTAGGTCGATTTCCCTTAATTCGATTTTCTAAACTCGAGTTTAGAAAATCGAATCAGTGTGTCCCCACCAGGACAGCAGGTCGACAGTGGTCGACACTGTCTGTCCTTGAACTTTTGCAGGGGGTCGACATAGCCCGCATTGCACTGTGGGTAGGTAGCCCACAGTGCAATGCATGCTGGACCCCCCCCCTGCCCAAGCAGTCCCACGGACCCCCCCCGCCCGAACAACCCCCCCTCGCCGTACCCACCCGCCCGAGGGGGGGTGGGGGAGCCAGCGCACGGCTGCTTGGGCTATTGGCTCAGCTGCCTGGTGAAATTGACCAGACAGCTGAGCCGATCCCTCAAGCAGCCCCGCGCGGGCTTCCCCCCCCCCCCCCCAGCAGCCCCGCGGACCCCCCCCGCCCGAACAGCCCCCCCAACAGCCCTTCCGCCCAAACAGCCCCCCCGCTGGACCCCCCCCGCCCGAGGGGGGGGGAGCCCGCGCGGGGCTATCCGCTCAGCTGCCTGGTGAAATTGACCAGACAGCTGAGCCGATCCCTCAAGCAGCCCCGCGCAGGCTCCCCCCCCCCTCAGCAGCCCCGCGGACCCCCCCCCCCCCGCCCGAACAGCCCCCCCCCCGAACAGCCCCCCCCCTCGCGGGGCTGCTCGGAGGTCGGAGGCTTAACTTCTGATGCCTCTTCACTAGCCCACAGTCGAGCTTGTAATGTCGAATTTAGCCTTACTTCTCTCGTTAGGCAGGAGTTCCGAAATCGATCTTGAGGGCCCTTTAAATCGACTTTAAGGGCATGTATGTGAAGACAGGTACACCTTTAATTCGACCTAACGTCGTTAAGGTCGAATTAAAGTGGTAGTGAAGACATGCCCTAACACTGCTGGTGTTAGCTACAGTGTGAAATTTTTGTAACATTTTCCTAGTGGAGACACATGAAGTATCTGTAACATCTGAATGTAGGATGTGGGCACTCCATTATTGACTGTGTGGGCAGTCGGCAGGGGTCAACCCTGTAGAACTTAATGAGCAGGACCTAAAAAGGGGAGGTGACTCCATGAATGGCAAAGGTCTTCAGTTGTAACCTGAGCTAAATTAATTTCCCTTTTCAAAACTTCTGTTCACCACATTAAACCATCTTGTCTATTTAACCAAGTATAGCTGGTCCTAGAGCAAGTAACTTCTGAATTCTAATCTCAGCTCTGCTACTAACTTGTAACAATTTGGCTACATGACTTAATCTCTGTGCCTTATTTACCTCTTCTGTTATAAGAGACAAATGGTTATAAGTAATTATTTCATATTTATACGGTGCTTGCTTTGAAGTATTATTGTTTTCTGACTTTTCAAAGATGAAGTTTTATTTCTTCAGAAAACACTAGGGCCCATTGTCTAGGCAGAATATACCATGTCATCATAAAACATTTAATTGTATTCTTCTTAATGTTTTTAATGAAAAGCAAATAAATCTACACCTTGCAACATGTAAAATCAACATTGTGGCAAATGCTGTTTCACTTGGAAGTGACCAGTAGAGGACACTGTCTCTCTATTGATCATGTTTAGTGGGCAGAACCTGGCAAGGTGCTCTATAATTAATCATCCAAGGTCCAAAACCTCCAGCTGTGGTTACAGTCTTCTGTTAAAACTAAATGCAATATAACCAAATGACTTCCAACAACTTTTTACATTCTCTAGGGCATTTTCCTGATAAAACTGTTGGAAACACCAAACATAAAAATATCAACAGCGAGTGAAATGATGTTATTAATGTTTCCCAATGTGCATTTTAATTTCAGTTCAGCAAAACAAATGCCAACTGTTTATTAAAAACATATCTTTTGTAGAATAACCAGTTTATAATAGATACAGAACCCACATCATTATCTCACAAGGGACATGGAATACCATTAGATAATCAAGGGGATTGATTCATAGACATAAATTGGGGATATAATATTGTTTTGAATAACTAGGGGTTTAGCCAAGACGTGGCTAGTTGAGATTGGTGTATGTCTAGAAATAGAAAATGCACAGCCTCAGTGTGAGAAGTGTTAATTTGGATTAGAATTTATTTGGCTCCATCTCTGTAGTATCTGAAGAGGACTTATTCACTACTCACTAAGACCATGCTCCCCTTTGGCATGCACTCAGGTAGGAAATCAGAATTTAATCTTTTAGGAAAGTCAGGGCAAAGAGGGATGTTTTCCAGTGTCTGATGTTGTGCTTAATCATATCTCCATAGAGAGAGAATTCCAGAGGTGGGAGCCTGTTACTGAGAAATCTGCACCACCCGTTGGAATTTGAATAAGCAGCATCCATTACTACAGGGCTATATCAACTGGTGCTCTAAGTGCTGTTGTGGCATCACAAACATTTACAGTACCAGGGGTCTGATCCAAAGCCCACTGAAGTCACTGGAAGGTCTGTATTGGCATGGCTATTGCTGTAATTCTTTTCTTTTTTCACCCAACCCCATTTTTTACTATTGGTCACCCTTGCTGTGTCATGTCTGAATTCCGGTCCTCCTGCAATGGGATCCTCTACCCCAGACCTTCAGTGTAGATTGCTGTGTTGCAGGGGTATGGACTAGCAAATCCTCATGCAGTAGTGGGGCTGTATATTGTAAGTTCATTGCGACAGGGACAATTTCTGTTTATTCTATTAAGTGCATTCACACTCTTGCGCATTAATGATAAAAAATAATGTTACAACGGGTATAACTTTTATTATATCTGGTTCTTGTTGAAATAACTAATGATAATACCCAAATACAGTAAAAGCTGTATGTGTTATCCAGCATTTTGCCAACTGGAAAGCTCTAGAAACCAGTATTTCTGATATCTGGTATCTCCCAATGCAAAACTTCCATCTAGTAACTAGGACCGATGCCAAAGCTATTCAGGACCGAATATTTCCAAGAGCAGTCAGACTACACGCAAATTAGCTGAGACGAGCCGAATGCTGTTCTTTCTGTTTCTATCCACCATTGTGAGCGGTTGGTTTATTATTTGGGGTATTGTTCTGTATTTATCGTAAAATATCAACACCACCCTACCGTTATGGCATTCAAAATGCCAGTGAAAAGCAAAGGAGAGAAGCGTAAGAGAGTTGTGTTGACATTAATGCAGAAAATAGATATTTGACCACATCTTGAAAAGGGAAAGAATAGGGACACTTATTAATTTTATTCTAATTCTTTGAAAATTGGTAATCCATTGGTAAATATAATTCTTAGTTAACCAGAATTTTTGACTAACTAAAACCCCCCATTCCGCCAACATGCCGGATAACGAAGCTTTTGCTTTACTATCCAATTTATTTAATTATAAATAAATGGTGATCAGGGCCCATCGTACTGGGCACTGCACATACATATAGGGAAAAAATGGTTACCATCCCAAATTAACTCTTTCAGTTTCTGAATCTGAACAGTGTTCCTCACAAACAGACTGCTGTATCCATGCGGAGTCTCACTGAAGACTTATCGGGCTCTGAGTAGCTACAACAGTCTGTCTGAATAGACGACAAGGCAGGACCCAGGTTAAATATCAATAGAATACTAAATAAATGTGTATTTGAAAGCCAATATATTATCATTTGAATTTCCAGCTGAACTGATTAAGAAAAATTATCAAACTACTGCAAAACTGTTTTTCACAGTTCTGTTTCTTAAAAAGTGAGGACTATGCATAAAAGATTTTACTATTTTTGAAATTCTCTGTTCAAGTTTTCTGTGAGATTGTATCGCCAAATGTTTTGCCGAGAAGCTAAATAGTAAATGTTTTTTTAAAAAAGCTATTTAGTTGAGTTTTGCAGCTCTGAGTTAAGAAGGCAGCATTCTTTATATTGGAAATTTTTTAACTGGAATCAAAATTTGTACTGTCAAAAATGAAATTGATTAATAATTTGCATAATACAAAAAATCAGAAAAAATAATCACCCAAAAGAGTAATTTATTATGATTTACAATTACTTTATGCAAATATGTTGCTTATAATTTGTTTTTCATATTTATTTACTAACTAAAGACAAGTATACGTCCAGAAGTTGCACTAGTTTAACTTAAATTGGTTTTAAAATGATTTAAACTAGTACAAACCTATATATGGACACTAATATTAATTTAAAACTGAATTGGTTCAGCTTGCACCTGTAAATTTATTACTAAAAGCTAAACTGATACAAATCAGGATTCAATTGATGAGTATCTACTTGTAAATTTAAGCTTGTTTTAAAATCCCACCTTTAATTAAACCAATGCAACTCTGTGATTAGATCAGGCCTAAGCTTGTAAATCACAATAGCCTTCTTCAGTCTAAATGTATCCCTTTTTTGGCAAATCTTAATATAAAGCAGTTAGAGCAAAATGTTTTCATTGAGCTATAAACATAAAATGTAAATGATGCAAAACTATTAGTTTACTAAATGCTGAGGCAGCTTCAAGGATCAGCAGAACCAAATGGAGAAAGCGCCAACTTTTTCAAAAGGAGTGGATTTTTTTTCAATTAAAAACCAAATAAACTCTTGTGATTATGTGTAAGGAATATACACTTTATTAATTAAATTTTACAGAGGAAATATTTTATAAGAGTTCTCTGTTTTAAACCTGTAATACTAGGTTCCTTCTGTGATTTCTTGAGTTCTTAAGGATGACTTTTCTATAAGTATTCATTCCCAGAAGCATTGCAGAATGAAAGACAACTTGCATAAAAGTTTTTTTTGGTCACATTCTGCTCTGTAAACCCAAGCAATTCCATCAAAATGAATGGAGTTGCTCTGGATTTACCCCAGTTTGCAAGCGGAATTTGATCCTTTGTTCTTATAAAATGTCCATAGCTATTTTACAAACCTAAGCCAATCTAATGTAACTTTAAAAGGAAATAATGTTTTGTCACACTGTAAACCAGTTTTAATTACTATTATTTAGTAAATTATTACAGTTAGATATCAAACACTGGATGCAGTGCAGGCATTGACCTAAGCAAAGTCCTGCCAATACAGTAGAACTACATCAAGTTCCCCTGCCTCCCCCCTCCTCTTCCCCTCCTCCTCCCACTGATTTTGCCTCTCTCTGGAGGAAATCCATTTACAGTAAATTGCAGAGAGTTTTATTTATTCTGTCAGAAGAATTTGAAAGCATTTTTATAGTTCCACAGCTGGGTTTTCTTTTCAGAAGCTGAAGAAATACAGTTGCAAGACTTTCTGAACTAAATGTAGACAACCACAACATCATTATTCATTCTGGTAAGAAATATGGTTTCATAATTAGTCTAAAAAAAAGTCACTGACTCTTCAATTATAATGGTAGCATTAGGTTCCAGTAACACCACCAAGGCAGAAAGATGCTTCAGTTACATAATTGGGTGAATTGACATTAAAGACAGAATCAACTGTTTCTTCCTAGCTAACAGCTTATTAGTGGAATGGAAGGAGCAACTGGAACTGAGTGACTCTTTTGTAATTGTTTTCCTCTAGCTCTCAAAGTGGTGACTACATGCCCTTTAGGCCTCATAAAATGACAACTACTTTTTTCTTGCCATTTCTGTCAATCCAGCACTTGTTGAGGCCCCTGCAAGTTTTATGAATAGTTTCTAATATTCCAGCTTCATGTCATGCTTCTATTTGTTTACCTTTATAAAGTCCAAAGTTCTTTCCCTCCTTATGAGCCCTGACTGATTGCTAATACATATTGTAGATTCTTAATTTGTTACTCATTACCTTAATTTGACAGGTGCTTTTTGGAGAGGTTATTATAAAAAAGAACTCTCTGCAATAATATTTGTAGTCCTCTGATCAGGATATCTCAGGCATTCGTTTTTTAACTGAATTTATAATATCACTGGGCAATATAATATCATTGAGTTCTCAATTTTACTCCAGTATGGAGAAACAAGGAAATTCAATAATGAGAGACTGCTCAACAGTGGCAACTGTAGTTGTAGCTTGACTTATATTTTATATTGAATTATATCTCCCATTCTTAGAGAAGTCTGTATATTTGCACCATCTTTTCAAGTTTAATGGATATCATAATATTTAAAGGTGTCCCGCTTATCTTCAATTAATAGTTTCTTTATATTCAAATATCCATCGACATAAAATCTCTAAAACCATTCCATGTAAGTCTCTTTATCTGTAACACATTCTGGTTGCATACATAATTCAGATTCCCCTGGGAGCCAGTTTAATAAGTTGTTTCTGTAATTCTGGGTCTTTTAAAATCATAATATTTTTCCTTCCTTTTTCTGGAAAAAACAATTGTAAAATGTTTCGTTTCCCTGTTCTTTCATCCCTTTAGGCTAGTTTTCTCCCCACCCCGGCTTATGTCCATTTTTGGACTAATAGTTATTACTTTTTACCTTTAAATTGCATTCATCTTATGATTGTTATACAACAAAATTGAATCTGTTTCTACTGTAGCAATGTTAGAAAACAGCTCTGCAAAATGATTTGTCTGATTTTTATTTAGTCCATTAACACAGTGTATAACCTGAACATACAGTGTGTAGATTCCATTCCATTTTTAAAAAATTGCTTCAACACGTCACCCCTGCCCATGTCACAGAGAATTGGTTCTTTCCTATGTTGGTCCCTCTCTCTTACTCCAGGCTGTCTTTAGGCTGCTTCCTCTGTCTTTCTGGTTAAATCCTTTGACTTTGACTAACTTTATTATTTCTATGTTGGTCCCCCCCAGATGTGTGTGCATGATGAGATTGTTTGGCTCCTTGAACCACAGAAAGGCACTAATTCGGCAAAGTGCCTAAGTATATGCTTAACTTTAAGAAGATCCTTTAATTCTACAGAAGTCAATATACATTTTATTCCCAGTGACTTCTGTGGGACTTCAGCACACACTTAACTTTAAGCATGGGCTTATACTTTTTTGCCGATGGCCTTAAGCATGTGCTTAAAGTTAATCATGTGCTTGAGAACTTCACTGAATCATGGCCTCGGCCATTTCCCTAGCTCTCAGTTTGACTCAGAGAAAAGTATTTTGGTGGATTGGATGACCTCCCTGAAGCACTAAATCCTGACAGCTACTCCAAAATCATGGTGTTTACTTTCACTGGCATATCCCAAAATGTTCTCCTGTGTTCTTCTGCACCTGTGACATGGCAGCAACTCTGTTTGTTCCCAAGACACTCTGGCTTCCTATTCCAGTTTCCATTCAAACCGTGAATCATACAGCAAGGGAAAGGCAAGATCCAGCTGCTCGCTCTGTTTCCATCTCTGTGTAATCCACACGCACACTCATCTAACGAGATAACTTTCATTTCAGACTCCTCCATTCCACCCCCACCCTTCTCAGAGCCCACTGTTACAGGCATTTAACCAACTTTTCAGTGAAGTTGACTGAAGGGCTATGAGAGAATGCACCTGCAGTATTGTAGAAAAGACAGTTGTGAGTTTTGGGGAGAAAGTGGGACTGATGAGAAGTGGTAATAATCTGATTGGGGAGAAATGCCTCTATCTACTAAGGAAAGAGGGACACATTGCATAGCTGGGAACATAAAAATGTTTGGAAGTCCTCTGGCCATTATCCGTGGTTGCCATCATCTTGAATGCTCTCACTTTTGGAAGCATCAGCTGTGACAGTGGTATTGGTGAGAATTAAATCACCGTGCCGGACGATTCTATGATGTATATTACACAAAGTCCTGGCTGACGGCAGTGGTACTCCTGGGAATGATGTAATAAAAAGAACGCAGTCTCTGTCATTTCAGAACACGTTGGAGGAGTTGGATATTTGCAGGACTCCCCCCCCCCCCCCCCCCGTGCCCATGTAGATTGAGGATTCCCATTCCATCTTGCTATATGTTCGTATGTAGATCATTGTTCTGAAAACCAAATCTATGTAAAAATAGAGATTAAAATCCATCACTTGTTGCACTACAAATATGTACATTATATTGACAAACCTTCAGCTATTTGTGTATATTATGCCACACTTTAAATCTTATGAGCATCATATTTCAAAACAAAAGATCTCTTATGAGCAAAACTGTGGGTGCCCATTTTAGTCATCCGTGAAACTTAAGACATTTTACTTTCAAGTTATCTATTTCTGTGGTTTTCATAAATTCATTTCCCTACCAATAAATAATTATGTGAAATGAGTTGGAGGGCCACATCATAAAACCTACCATCGCAACTACCCCCTTTGTTATCAGTCTCATGTCAGGACTGTGGCCCTGATTCTGCAAAGCACTTAAGCATGTGTATAACTTAGCATGCAGGTAGCCTTGTGGAAGTCAGTGGGACCGTGACTACATGTATGCTTACAGTTACATATGTGTGTAAGTGCTTTGTTGGATTTAGAACCTAAATGGGCATGAAGTCTGAGGAGCAAGTGAGGGTGGGGAGAAGCCCACCGGCCCAGCAAGGGGAGGGTCTGGAGAAGAGAGAATTCCAGCTGAGGCCAGTGAGGGGAATGGTGTCCCAAATTTTTGGGTGCCCTATGCAGCCACGTATACCCTGATAGTGGGATTCAGCTGCCAGAACGAAAGGGATTAGGGGAGCAAGAAAGTGAGTTCCTTCCTCAACTACTAGGGCTTCAACCTTCGTAGGCCCCAGCTCTGTGTTTCTTCAGTTAAATATCAGGGGGTTATTTTCACCCCCCTGGGTTTAATATAACATTAAATAATGGGAGGTGCTATCATGGTGACTGTATTATTCATTTTCTTGTTTAACTCAATAAAACCTCAATATTTAAATTTGAAGCTGCCAAAGAATGCACAGATCTTGCAGTGAGAAGTTAGATTAAACTCATTATAGGGTACATATAGCTTTACCAGGGTCAACAGAAATATTATCGGAATCTTGGCCGATTAGATCTTGGAGACTTGCACTTGTCAGATCTACTGCTCTATAGTGAGCTTTTACCTGTTTATGTGTTTTAAATCTTTCTAATCCTAAATTATAAAGTGTTCTTTATCACACTCATCATCCTAGATTTACATCCTGTTACATTCTGTTTTGCTAACTACTAAATTGGAGTTTACCATTTTAATACAGAAGTCCAGGTATGTTCTTTTTTTTCACAACATATGCAGTCCACATGATATGCATATGATGCTCAGTTCTGCATATATTCCCAATACCAGTAGTAAAGAGTTGTCTCTTCCTCCTCTCCTCCCCCATCCCATGCTGGCATAATTTCCATCCAACAAAACCTTCATAATTAAGAAAGGAAAAGGCTTTCCTGTACAAGCTTCCTGTGAATCCCATCCAACTATGGAAGAGTTGTGTAAAAATCTGGCAGGTATTACCAACATATGCCACTTAAGACACTTAATCTATTACTTGTTTTAAGCTGTCATATCATGGATAGCAAATGTATTTGTACATCAGAATGGTTTGTACTCATTTTAAATGGGAAAGTTCCTATCTGTCAATAACACCTACAATTGAAATTAAAAGTTTTGAATATTACTACCATTAGTCATAGGAAATCCTGCATGAATGGCCAGTTCTTACGTTTAGACCTTCCCCGTGATCGTGCCAGGCCATACAAGGCATTTTCAGGAAAATGTTTAATCATAATTAAATACTATACTTACTGGTTAACCCCCTCAGATGCATTTGTATGCAAATACATTTTTTTTTCTGCACAGCACTCCCCACTTTCTTGTGGTCAAAATTAAATGGAAAATTTATGTATACTAATTTTTTTAAGGTTCTCTGTATTTACATAACATAAGAAAGCACATAGATGCTGCTTTCCATTAACTAGAAGAAAATCAAATTCAATGAGGAAGTGTCCCCTGCTGAAGGCCCTCCGGTCCTACCACCTCCCGCTCTCAGGAAAAGAAATAGCGAAGGCCTGCCTAGAAAGGCTCTAGGGAAGCAGCAATCAGAGCTGAGCAGGCTCAGTTAAAAAGTGTTGCAGGTCTGATGAGGGCAGTTTCTGGGTGGGACCAGGAGGGTGAAGGAGGAGTGGAAGGCTATGAGAGGCCACAGGTAATGAGATTGGAAGAGAGGATAGAACTGTGAAAACTTTCCAGGTGCAGAGGCCTGGGAGAGGGAATTCTGACTAAAAAGGGGCAGAGACTGTTTCAGGCCTCTTTGCCTGAAGAGCTTGCAAGAAGACCTTGAACAATCAGGCCACAGTCTAAGAAACTCTCCAGGCAAGGAGGCCTGAGAGAGACCCTGATTAAAGAGGGAACAGACAGAGAACCCAAGAAGATGGGACAGAGTGAGAAGCAGCCCAGGGAATGCAGCAAAGCAACTAGTAAAGAAAATGGTTTGTGGCTGCTACTTGTAGTGTCCCTGCTTTTGGACCAGAGCTGGTGCAACCACTAGGTGAACTTGGTGACCATCTAGGTGGTGGAGTGGAGGTGAGATGGGGCGGGAGGGCGCACAGGAGAACAGCTCCCTGCCCCAGCTCACCTGTGCTCCGCCTCCTTCCCTGAGCACCCTGCCCGCTCTAATTCTCCTCCCCTCCCAGGCTTGCTGCGCTGATTGGTGCCCTAGGCCACTTGATTTACAAAAGTTAGACAAATGCGTCACCTCTTTTGTATTTTGGTGTGAACATCTAAGAAATCATTTATCAATTGTATTTTGTGCTTCATGTGCCAAAGAGGCCGTTTCTATTGCACCTTTTTTAAACACACATCCCAGACATCGATGCATGCGATGAGCAGTGGCCTTCTGGTCCTTTGCACACATTTTATAGGCCGGCACACCCAAAGGAAGTGCTTCAGAACCAGGGAGTGGAATGGTTGGATGAAACATATCTCTGCAGTTCTGCACGTAGGAATGAAAGCTCACTAAACAGAGAACACCAAGGAAAGTTCTTGCAGATAATTTTCTGTTTGCTGGTGGATTCTGGAAGTAAAGTCAAAACAGACATAACTGGCAGGACCAGGAGCAGGCACAGGGATTTCCATGGGGCAGATTTTGAATAATAAAACCTTCTCTTGCACACTGGTGCTGGAACTGGGGGTGCTGCTGCAACCCCTGGCTTGAAGAAGTAATAACAAACACCCCATACATGGTTTCCATTGACCCCGGGCCCCTGGGGCAGTCGTCACTGAAAATGCCACGGTTAGGGCTGTAAAAGGGAGAGCAGATAATCACCAGTTTGGGGAGTAAAACTGAAGTTAAACTCACCCCAAACTCAGTCACAAACTCCTTCTGATCCCTCCCACTGGTTACTGAGAAGCTGAAAAAATAAATCATACAGCCCCCTTTATTGCGTTCCAGTTCTCTGGCTCCCAGTCAGCACATAGGTCCAGTATGGTAAGAAGTTATTTAATAACTCTGCTCACTATACAAAATGTTCTTCTGACCTCAAAAGGTCAGCCATGTTACCAAGTCAATATTGGTTTGGATCTTATCCAAATTACATGCTGCCAGCCAATCCTTTAGTGTCTAAAACTAAAGGTGTACTATAAAGAAAAAAGAACAAGAAGAGCGTTGTTAAATGGTAGAGCAATCAGATACATACAGAGACTTCAAAGTCCACATATCAGGTTCTTAGCAGTATTGGTGAATTTGCTGGCTTGAAAGTCTTTCTGGAACACAACTACAGCTTGGATGGGTCATTCAGTCCTTTGTTCAGAACTTCAGTTTGTAGGAAAGTTGCTGCAGAGGTAAGAAGCAGGAATTTTGACACAATGGAGAAGATGCAGACCCTTTTATATTCTTTTTTTTTGGGGGGTAGCCCCCAGAAACACAGCACAAGTTTGGAAATACAAATATACCCTACATATCTATAACTCACAATACAAAGGTGATATGAACATCGGCAACATGTTGCCAGAGCATGAGAAGAATGGCAGACATGTTGTGATCGGCACAGTCTTAACGACAGCTGAAGACCAATCAATGCAGGTGACCCAGGTGATATGAACATATAAACAAGATTATCATACTTAGCAAATCATA
Source organism: Sternotherus odoratus (assembly GCA_032164245.1). Lineage (NCBI taxonomy): Eukaryota > Metazoa > Chordata > Testudines > Kinosternidae > Sternotherus > Sternotherus odoratus. The sequence goes on along the minus strand of JAVMKO010000008.1, from coordinate 79,916,289 downwards.
ATATGTTTACTGACCCCTCACGTGGCATATCTGGCATGATTCATTGTAATTTTATACTACTGATATTAATAATATAAAGTGTCTCAATTCCATGCAGTGTTATATCCATCATCAGCACCCCACTATAAAAATTGTTTCAGCACCCCTTCTCTTGCAATAAATACTTTCAACGTTAGGTGCCTAAAGTTGTCACCCAAAAAACCCAGCCTCTTTAATCTGGATTTAGTGCCACAATTCCACTGAAGTTAATGGGAGTTGAGGGTGCTCACTATCTGAACAATCAGACCACCATTTGTATGTTTCTGCCTGGGAAAGTTTCACATGTTTAACTTATGGCCTGAATTTAAATGGATTTATTTAAAGTGATACACACTGATGTGTGGACACTTCATTTTCTGAGTGACTTTTTTCGGTTTAGCTGAAGTCAATTGGGATCACGTTTAAGTTAAAATGAAATAAGCTATTCTAAAAGCAAAACAGTAGTGTCTACAAAGCAACTTTAACCAATCAAAAAAAAAAAAACAGTTAAAAAATAATTTTAAATGGTTAAACTGCTGTAGCTTTCTTCGGGGGGGGGGGGGGGGGGGAGAGGAGACCTTCACTTGAGGCTATCCAAATTCCTGATAAGGAAAAAATATATACTTGGCAAAATATTTTGCCGTTGTTTGCATCCTTCTCCCTGCTCTTAAAATGTTGTGCTCGCAGCTTCTTGACACAAGCAAATGAAAGTATTTTTAAACATGTTTTCTTTCTAATACTTATCAAAAGCCTGCTTTCCAAAGAGCCCACTCATTTTCATAGGAAGTGGAGTTGCTCAGCACCTAATGTTAACTTTATTTAGAGACCGAATTTCAGGCACCTAGGCTTGAAAATTTGGACCTCATTTAAGTGTGTTGGCATTTTAAAAAATGATTAGCATAAAAGTAAAAGGATTCATTGCATGCCAACTTGGGAGGATGCAGAAGAGTAGTTATGGCTTGAAATCAATGTGCTTTCCTAAATGTAGTTAACTTAGATATGCATTCTGTTGGTGGAGGGATCATGTTATTAGAGAAATCCCAAAGTCTCCAGTGTAGCAGAGAGAATCAAATAGTTAGATAGAAGCTGTCTCATTAACTCCCAGAGATCTCCATATCGAGGAAGGGCTTAGTTTATAACAGGTCACAGCCCTAAAAAGCTAATGTAGTGAGAAGCTGGATATAGATTTTCTACCTCTTTCTCCTCTGATTTAGGGCAGGACGGTGTCGTATGGAGGGAAATATAATCGACAGAAGTCTTCTCCAATCTCTGGTTCAGGGACGAGGGAACTGTCAAAGTCCACCAAACTCAGCTATTTCTTTCCTCTGGGGAAATATGTATTGATTGGAAATCTAATGCTCAGTTTAATGGCTATCAATTGTTATTGACTTTGCTATTACAGACCCTTGTATCGCAGTCATTCTTAATAATCTACCCTTACAGTGATAGCTTTGCACAGCTTTTATGCAATATTATATGAAGAATACACTTTGATAAATATTATTTCTAAATATGTTTTCTTTCAACTTTCATCTGCTTGTTTCAGGAAGCAGAGAGGATAGACAATCTGCAGGACCTGCTGAAGGATGCAAACTAGAAAAAAAGAAGATATTTTGTCTTAGTTTCTCTCCTCCCCTCTTCTCATCAGCAATTTCAGTTAATTCAGGTACTTGGTGATTAACCTGAAGTTATAGGGAGTGAATCTTGATTGGCTCCTGTAGGCACTATAGGAGTATTAATAATAATTAATAAAATGAGTTAATGCTTTTTATAAGGAGATTTAAGCAGGCAGCTTGTGGGTTTTTACTTCATATTTTTATACACCAGTGGAAGCCATGCTTTCTGTTCACAATTCAGAGTAAAATGTTACATGAACAAATTGGTCCATAAGTAAAATGTACAACATGGCAGACTTTTGCAGAGTATTTCTATATTAACAGAAGGAAGCATCTCTTTTGTCCAGTTAGCTAGTCACTAGGTCAGCCTCTTAAAGTATTAAGGCTTCATTTACATAGGAACTATTAGTAGCTTACTTTCTCAAACTAAATATCATGGCCAGATTTTCAAATTGGGTGTCAAAAGTTGGGCTCCTAGAGCCACAGTTAGACACCTAAATTGAAGTGGCCTGATTTTCACAGGTCTTGAGCTGATGGGATTTATGAGTGCTCAGCATTTCTTAAAATCAGGCCACTGAGTTGGATGAATAATATTAGGCACCAAGGTTGACAATAATGGGACATATTTTAAAAAAAATCTCAGTAACTTCTGAGATAGTTGAAACTTTTTTGAATCTCCCGTTTCTTCTTTGAGAATGTGTCTATCCCACTTCAGGTGTGCATGTGTTTCGTTCACATGAGATTGAAGTCTTGAATGACAGTGTCCATCGGAGCATATCTGTGTTCTCATGTCCTCCTTCCTGAGGCCATAAAGTGCAGAGTAGCCCCAACTGTCCCTTAATTCCCTTGGACATTCAGAATTCTTGATCAGGAAGACTGAAAAAGCAGGATCGGAGGACAGGTGGTGGGAGCCACATGAATGACAGCATTTCACAGAACCTCAGTTACTATAAAATAAGTAACCAATCTTTCTTCGTCAAGCATTCTGTCCTGTTCATTCTTTGAGCTGTTCTGAAAAATTGAATTTCTATCCCATATGACATTCTGGTATTTCAATATTTGGTCTTATCCCAAAATAGGATAAAAAAGTCAAAAGTTTGACGATTTTTGCTGAACAAAATTCTGAAAATATTCAGTTCATAACCTTTTGACATGAAAACTTTGCCATTTTCAATCAAAATAATGTTTCATTTTGAATTTTCCTGTTATATAGTCAAACATTAAAAAACAAACCAAAAAAAACCAAACAAACAAACACCACAACTTACTTTTCTGGGAAACATTTTCAGCCAAACAATTTTGAGCAGCTCTACTGATGTTGCAGTATTTAGGTGTCTTGTTTACTATTTTTGAGTTTTAGTTTGTCCAATGACAGCAGACTGGTTACTTCCACTTTCTCGTTCTCCCAGCTTAGCAGGATATTGAGGCAACTGGACTTTCAACACTGCAGAGAACTACAGGAAAAAAAATTGTCATGGGGATGGGGGCGAGAGAGGAAACCAATTCACAACAAACTGAGGTTTGAATTTTTTAACACTCCCTTTCCCCACTTAATTTTGTTTTGTTTGTGGGGAGGAAGTTTGAAATTCCATCCAAATTTTATATCTATTCCCCACTTCTAGTTTAAGGCATGAATACATGAGGATAATTGGGAACTATTGCCCCGATCCTGCAACTGGGTCTGTCTAGGTGAACCCTGGTGCCTGTTTGAAGACCTATTCCAGTGAAACTCTGAGCATAAAGATCCAACCCCACAGATCTGATTAGAGGAATGGGTCCTTGTAACGGAGTCGGTCACTCGCCCTGCGGCGCCCCCGTCTGGTCGTCTGGGGAATCAGCTCTTTTGACCCCGGAGCGCCCTCTGTCGGCCAACATCCGCTACTTCACACTGGTCCCGTGCCCCTCCCGGACCCCGGAACCCCTTGCTGAGGATGCTGCACCCCTGCAGTATCCCCTCCCTGGGGGAACCCACTACCCACTATCTCCAACTTGCCTCAGATACGGCCACTGCCAGTCACCACTGCCTCAGTTCACTGAGGCTGACTGCAGTCTCATGGCTACTCATCACTGGCAAGAAGGGGTTGGCCTGCTGCTCTTCCAGCCCAGGGCTGCCCCCTTGCAACCCCCAGTACCCTGTGGGTCGGGCCTTCCCTAGGCTCAGCAAGCTGGGGCCCTCTCACTAGAGCTTAGGCTCCCTGGCTCCCAGCTGCTTCACCCACGCCCTGTCCCAGTCTGGATACTCTATTGAGGGCTCCCTGCAGCCAGGCCCGTCTCCCTCTGCTTACAGAGGAGACTCCTCCTTGCTTCTACTGCCTCCCAGGCTTTTATACCATCCTGAGTGTTTGGGGCATGGCCACACAACTGAGCCTAGCTCCCAATCAGTCTGGGAGCTTGCAGGCTCCCAGCCACAAACCCCTTTCCTAGGGCTATCCCAGCCCTGGCCAGCGGGGAGCGGGGAGCACCCCGCTACAGTCCTACATGTGTAAAATTAGGGACTTTAATGGGCAGAATGAAGAACTAGCTGAGAGTATTACAAATACATGAAGGACAAAAGGAAACTCAAATGTGATGCAGGGCTTCTGGTAAAGAGAAGAGAATGAAAATAACAGGAGGACATGGAGAAGGCTAAAATGCTCAACAGGTATATTGTTGTCTTTGTTTCAGAAGATGAAGAAAGTCGGGGGGTCAGGAAGATGTATGATATTTCTAGATTCCAGTTATCAGGAATCAGAATTAAGAAGGCTCAGGACAAAATACCATATATACTCATTTATTAGCCCATTAGTTTATAAGCCGACACCCCCACCCCAAGATGGATAGGTATACATAGCAAAAACTGTACAACCTTTTCATAAGCCAACCCTATATTTCAGGGGTTTGCAAACTTTGTCTCCCGGCCCGTCTGGGTAAGCCACTGGTGGGTTGGGACGTTTTGTTTACTTGGAGCATCTGCAGGCACAGAGCCCCTCAGCTCCCAGTGGTCATGGTTTGCCATTCCCAGCCACTTCCCACAGCTCCCATTGGCTGGGAATGGCAAACCGTGGTCACAGAGAGCTGAGAGGCTCCATGCCTGTGGGCGCTCCATGTAAACAAAAGGACAATGTATTAGATATTCAATTCAGTAATTCCATATGTAGCAGGGCGGCGACTCACCCCTGCGGCACCTCCTGCTGGTTCGTCCGAGAATTTGCTCACCAGCATTCAGAGCACCCTCTGCAGGCCGATGTCCCGCTTACTGCTTTGGCCCAGAGTTCCTCCCTGGACCCCAGTGCCCTCTTACTAAGGGTGCTGCACCCCTGCAGTACCCCTTCAGGTCTTAGGGTCGCCTCTCCCTGGGGAACCCACACCCTCTATCCCCCCCTTGCCTCAGTCTAGGCAACTGCCAGTCACCATTTGCCCCCATTCACTGAGGCAGACTGCAGTATAATTGCCACTCATCACAAGAAAGGGAGGTTGGCCTGCTGCTCTGGAGCCCTGGGCTGCCCCCTGCAACCCCAGTACCCTTTGTGGGGCCTTCTCCTAGGCCCTGCAGCCTGGGGGTTTCCAGGCTAGAGCTTCCCCAGTTCCTCCTGCCTTGCCCCAGCCCCGCTTCCCTCTAGGTACCACCTCAAGTTCCCAGCAGCCAGGTCTGTCTTCCTCTGCAGTCAGAGGAGACTCTCGTTTAGGCCCCTGCCTCTCAGCCCTTTTATAAGGGCCTGGTCTGTTTGGGGCGTGGCCACCCAGCTGAGCCTACTTCCCAGTCAGTCCAGCTTTTTCCTATTCAGCCTGGGAGCTGCTTGCCCCCAGCCATAGCCCTTCCCTGGGCTGTTTTAAGCCACTTTCTGCTGGAGTGGGGCAGTCACCCCACTACACATAGCATTTAAAATAATCAAATTTTGGTGTAGGCTCATTTATAAGCCCACCCCTGCTCTTTGATGCTTCACTTTTTTACGAAAAACATTCAGCTTCTGAACGAGTATATACGGTACTTAGTTCCTGTCAAAACAGACATGCCCTACTTGTGAATTTGCTCCACAGGGGCAATCAGATCACTCTGTTTAAACACAGTAGTTTTAAAGTGTCAAGTTAAGTCACAATTGAAACAAAATCTCCTCAGCAACCTTTCAAATACCTAAAATCCTCCCCAGTTTTTCTGTGTTTCAAACAGGGCTCGGTGAATAGCTTGTTGAACTTGTCCCATAAAGACCCCTTGCTATTGTTCAGAATATTATTAATCTCTTAATATGGCCTACATTTGTGTTTGTTCTTTGAATTATTCACCCAGCTCTTTTGAAGGCATGGAAATGTGATGCCCTTTGAAATCTCTGCGGAAACTTCCTGTCCACTGCTGTGGTTGGTTTCAGAATCACAGAGCAGCTTTTGCTTTTTAAAAAATATCTGTATATTTGTGCCAGCCACATGCATTTCCTGGAAAGAATGCTCCCAGGCTCCTGATATGTGGTTCCTCCTGTAGATTGACCCTGTTCTTTCCTGACTAACACATGACCTGAGCAAAATCTGTTTTCAAAAGCATTTATTTTCTTTTAAAACCTGCATCCTTCAATGACAGTAGCTGCTTTTAGCGCCATCTGCTGGAATTGTTTCTAATCTTACTGGGTACTCATATCTTCCCTGCTGTCTGAGCACTTCAAAACCCAAGTCTAACAGTGTACCGGATTAAAAGGAGTAGCATGGTGGGTATCCCCAATTTGGAGAAATTTATGGTAGGAGCAGTTACTGTGTGTTGTGTCACTTAGCTACGCTAAGTGTTGTCTGATGAATACAAAGCTCAAAATACAATTTTTATAGGAAGTTTAAGAAATTTTCTTCTTCCACTTCAATTGTATCCATTAAATTAATTTCTAGGTTCTTCACATATGCAGGGACTACCCCCTTTCTGAATTAGGTTTTTCCCTTCTTTCCTAACTAGCCGTTGGTGTGTCCCAGCTAAGGCAGAAAAAATATGAACATCCAATGTGACCTTCTGAACTGAGACCGTAGTGTATTTCAGTGAAGAAACAATCAACAACGATATGCAGAATCACAAGAGAGGATCTGCTGTGCAAAACCACTTTAAAGGTGCTTATGTCTTTGTAGGAATTTCACCATAATTACATGATTGCGCACTACTAATTTTCTTTGTCATAAGAACAGGTTTTGTACATAGGAGTATTGTATAATGTTCATTTCAGCAGCAGGACATAGCAAGAGGCATGAGTAGAGCTGGGATATTACCAAGTCTTGGGTGGGTTGTTGAGCACAAGGTCATGTGTTGCAAAGGGCTGCTCTACAAGTGTTCCAACCCAGAACCCTTCAAAGCAATAATCCATACACGTGACTTAGGGACTGGCACCCTTACTCCATTTCCCTGGGTCACTTCCTATCCCCCAGCTTCTGTTCCTCCATTAGCACCATGGGTCTGCCTTGGGATCTTGCTTGACATCCTCTCAGGTCCGTCTCCGGAGCACCTTCCCCTTCTGGCAGCGACTCATCTCCCTGGCTCCCTGCAGTTGAAGGGTCTGCAGCAGCGTGGCTGTAAGACCAGGTTCTAGCTGCTTGGAGCCCGGGCAACTTCTCTGCAGCATGCTCCTGCACTCTGCTGCTCTCCTGCTCCATCCACTGAGATTCAGCTGAGTTTCTCCCTTTTGAATGCTCCCTTCACTGGGAATATGCCCTGCATAGGTGAGGGGTCTTGGCTTCCTATGTCCATTGCAGTGGGGTTGCTACACCCCATCACAGTGGACCAGGCAATTTGGGCAATCACACACAGACACCTGGCCTGCAGTGACTCTAGCACTGGCCTTGCCCTGCCTGCTGATCTCCAGTGTTTGACCCCAGCCTGACTCTTGCCCATCAATCCTGGCTCTAGTAATTGCTCTGATCCCTGCTTGCTGATTATGGCCTTGTGGCTGTCCTTGACTTTTTGGACCTCATCCCCCTAGCTGTGACTTCTAAACCAGACTGCCTATGCCAGACTGCCTATGCCCTGGTCCCTGAGGCCTACATTTTGAATGGCTTTTCTTATGCAGGGAGATTATTCCCCTTCTTCTTCCCTCCCTGTAATGTCTCTGTGATAGACGTTGAAGTAGATTCTACATTGTAATAGGTTGGTGTGTATGATTAAAAAAATCTCCACGTTACACTGGATTTTTGTTTACTCCCTACGTTTATAACCATTTTATTTGTAATTTAACAACTTTGGACACACTGCTGCAACTGTTCTAGTTTTTTCAGGTGTGGGGGAATCTATCATATTATCCAGCTTTGGGGAAAAAATTTAGCCGAGCCAATGAACAGGAACTTACAGATTCAGGTTGTCCCCCAATCTTTGCCACAAACTTCCTGTGTAAACTAGGAAAAATCCCCTAATCCCTCTGTGCCTTCTCTGCCCAGCAGTAAGAGAGATAATAAGGATTGCAGGGCTGTTGGGAAGATAAATTCTTTAATGCATGTGAAGTGCTCCAATACTAGTGATAAGCATCATAGAAAACCCTATTGTTTTTTCTCAAAGGTAATTATAATAGATTCTCCCTTTGCACACAGGATAGGATAGATCCTACCCTTACCTATAGGACATAATAGATCACAGAGTTGGAGATGACTTGTTTTTATTTTCATGATCAGTTTCCCTACCAACTGGACAAGGTGACTTGAGGCACCGACTGGCCATTGTACCTCAGTAGTGGCTACCTAGTGAGGTATGGTGGCTTACTGGTGCTGTGATTTGAGATCAGCATTTTCCAAACCTAATCACACACAGAGCAGAGATTCAAGGATGGAGGAATCTGTTAGTTACTATTACTGTTGTCTGAGAATAAAAATGACAAGCAGAATTTCCTTTACAAAGCAGAATAAAATAGAGTGACTGGTTTTCCTTTTTGTAGTGGCAAGCAGTTATCCTTTGGGCTGAAAATTATTCAGTGAATAATCATGATCAAAGACCTGTTGTGGCTTACTTTTTCTACTCATATGGGAAATGGTGTGTGTATGTGTGTGGGTTTTTTTTATTTTATTTTACTATAGACTCAAACGCTAATCAATATTTCTGTAACACAAACACATTGTTCTGATTAGAATTCTCACCGCCTGGGCACTTCCATGTAGCCTATGCTCTTTGAAACCCTGCCTTTTTTCTGACTTCACTTCCTGAATCTGCTGACAACGCTCACTGCCAAGCAAAATATATGTCCACAATGCTGTTGTTTGCAAAATATTCCCTTGCGAGTACAGCTGGGGCAACAAAAAGTTTCTCTCTAAACTTCAGAGAACTGACTCTCTCTTATATGAGCAAGAAACAGTATGCATCAGACAATATGTAATCTCAACATTTAAGCAAGTATTGAATTGTTGCATTTTTCTTTCAAGTCTTCCCTTTTACTTGTGCCTAGGGATCACTGAGCGACCTAGAAAGCATGATTAGATTAAAATTCAGCAGAAGTGAATCAATATAGTGGCAGAGTGGCAATACTAGAGACTCTTCTCAAAATGGACACTCCCTCTGTATACCCTGTAAGTTTGCCCTACCTGTTGTAGTGGCCTGGTATCTCAACACTGACCTCAAGACACCTGGGGGAGAGTTTAATACAACTGTCCATCCACTATTCTTCCCTTGGTCCCCTGTGAGACTGCCTACTAGGATGGCAGTTAGGCTCAGGTCCTCAAAGGATTTGTGGAAATCAATGAAAACTAGGAGGGTAAATAACTTTGAAGATCTCAGCCTCTTGTGCCAATTGTGGTAATGGGTTTTGTGATGTGCACACCTGTGTGTCGCAAACTGGACTGAGACAAGCAACTCATTTCACAGGAGCTAGTGAACAACTGTCCAACCCTGCACATATTCTTGGTTTTGCTATTACTAATCAAGCTTTTTCCTAGGTTATCAAATGTCATTTATGAGATAGAACACACAACTGTAACATTAAGTGTGTATTATGATGAATGGGTGGGGCAGTATGTCAGGCAGCTGTGTCTAATTAAAATAGAATTTTGGAAATATATATTGGGGGAAAGAGGGAAACTTTGGTTAAGTAAAAGCCTCATTAGTAGGTTCTCTTCCATAGCACAACACTGTCAAGAGTTAAACCTGTACCTTTGCAGGTAATTAATTGGCTTGACCTGTTTATTTTTCTAGTTGGCACTTGTTAAATCCCTGCAACATCACACCCAGCAATGCTGTGTATTAGCCTTCTGCTTCCTATTCCTACATATGCTCAAAATCAACTTACCTTGCGGGTTGCTGACATCAGCAAAATGTACTCTTGGCAAACTACAGCATCCTCCCCGTAACCCTTTGTTTCGTGTTTGTTAAAATTTGATGCATCTGATAGCTTTTGTTTCTATTTGCTACTAATAAATCCAGCTACCAACACATGTATGAGGAAAAAAATTACTATAGTATTAGAACTTGAAACAATCCATCATGCATATTATTTGATACCCAAAGATCTATAATATGGGCAAAGAATCCCCCTTTCAAAGGAAGTATGCTATAAAGGGAAACATATCTTGAGCTCAAGTAGTAGCTAAATGTTTGTCTGTGTGTCAAACTTTCACTACCACTTAATACCAGTATGTATTATGTAGTTTTATTCTGAGATGTTAAGCAACTTATTTCGTGCTGCACTCACTTATTTGTATTTTAACTAATTAAAGACAAAACTTTCAGGTTGACTACTATAAAAATATTAATCATTTGTTACCAGAACTCTACTGTCTGTAATTAGTGAAAAACTTTGCCTATCTTTTCACAGCATGTTATCTCTTATAGTTTTAAAATCACTCTAAATACATTTACATAAACCAGACTATTTAATTGGATACAGAGATAGTAAGCTGAAAATCCTGAAATCATAAATTTATATTATTTACCACAACCATGGGTTTACTTCAGATGAGTTAAGTGACTTTTCTCAGCTACTGCTTAGTTCTTTTTTTATCAAAAGTATTCTCATACTTTCTTTTTAAATGTAAACTGAAAATAAGTAAACTGTCAATTTCCTTTTTTTTGTCCTTCTCAAATGTCTTGCTTTTTATTTGCATCCTAATTTTCAATTTATAGCTATAGCTATGTTTCCCCCACTATGTTCAATCTCCCCCCTAAATTGGTCAATACATTTTAGTCAGCAAAAATGTCTACAAGGGAAAGGAATTCAAGATATGAAAAGGGGTTATAGAATGATTTTATTGTGACAACAAATATTCATGAACAAAGACCACCTCTTATCTAGGAATAGTTAGACAGCAATGATGGCACCTATCTTAAGGAAACATTTTTTGTGAAGTTGCCTACCTTAAATATATTGTTGGGGATATTTTAATAAGTATTTAATATTAAATAGACAGTTATAGTTCAGACTATTCTAGCACAGGGCAATATGATACAATAGCAAACTCTTCCCACCTACTTAATTTTTAAAGCTACTGTCTAGATTGTGCTATTGGATTAGGGTAGTTAATCCAATCTGAATTAAATCTGTAAAACACTTAAAATGCATAATACTACTTTGGTTTATGTTAGATGGTGTGGTTTATCTTTCCACTTTTGACACATTCTCCAGGACATGTCCTCTTCTTACAGTCTTAAGTTTAACACACTCTCTACCATTTAGAATTCAGTCTATATGCGAAGAGTCCTGCTGTGAGGAGTGGCAAAATGGGGAGAGAAAATGTATTTTTAAGAGTTTTATATTTTCTTATATATAAATAGAACCTTTCTGGACTTTCAGAAACAAACATAAAAAAATTATATACTTTATTAGAAATGGTAAATCAGAGTGCTCAAAAAAACCCTCATTTACAAACATTACTGGACAGAACACAAACATAAAAATAATTTACAAAGTCATGAAGTAGTTTATTGACATTAATCAGCTTTCATAAAATAAAAAAAAAAATGTACATACACAATTTACTTGAAGGCAGGCAGTATAGTTGTTTTTATCAGCCTCCCACAAACCTCCCTCCCCTTTGTGTTTTCTTTAAGAGTATTACAGAAAGCAACCTACAGTCTCTATTGCGGTTTAACCTTTAATACTGAATGATCATCGAATGTTAGGTCCATGCAGGTCTTGGTCAATATTAAACAAAAGAACGGATGTATCATCAGAGCAGAAACAGCACTTCTCAGAGTGGTGCTGCTTTGCCACTAGCTCAGTTGAAGGCTCGCCAGTCTTTCCACACATGTGCTTTGTGGGGTGCAAACAGGACTCCATGTCTCTCAGCCTTTACCATTAGCTTTCTTTACGTATCTGCCACTTGTTATGTGTTTGATGTTGCAGTAGAGCAACAGAAAAAAAACAAAAAGAGTTCTTTTTTCCCCCCCCCAAATCAGTCTCTTCAAAATGTTTGCAACTGTTGTGTTAGCATTAGCTGGCATCCACTGTTGACATGGTTCATGACCTTCTGCTTAAGCTGTGCAACCTGTTCTCTGAGCATGTTGGCAGTGGATGCCAGTTCTGAGTTCTGGGCTTTCAAAGTTTTCACTTTTTCTTCCAATCTGGCAATCCTTTCCAACTTCCTTTTCCGGCACTTGGAAGCGGCAATTCTGTTTCTCATGCGCTTCCTCTCAGCCTTGATCCTCTCCTGTGACTCCATATCAATGGGGGACAGTGGAGGAGTCTCTCCTGGCATTTCAGGTACAGTCTGGGGCTCCTCTTTCAATGCTTGCAGCCTGGGATGCTGCACTGGCATCTGAGGAGTAATGTGATGCTGAGCTGGATAGCCCATGTTGTTTGCATTGTAGTTAGGTGCTGTGCTGAGTGCACTGGGGTTAAAGTTGCTGAGATTGGCATACACAGGAGGTTCACTGTGCAAATTGGTGTTGAAACCATTGTTGCCAGCCATAGAAGAAACAGGTGTCATACCACTGTTAACAGGTTGGGCAGCAGAGGTAACACTGGGCATCGTGTTCTGGTTGTGTAGCTCTGCCAGTGCCCTCACAAAGCCTTCAGCAAACCCTTCCTGCTCGTCAGTAACATTTTTGGGACAGAGAAACTGCGTTGGGGTGGGAGTGGTGGTGATCAAGCCATTGCTGGACTGGATGATGAGCCTTTCCAGTTCAGGAGATGCCAGTTTGAGGAGCCCGACATCCGGGGAGGTAAGAAGATCAGCATTCTTGTTCCTCAGGTGGGGCTTGAGGTTGCTTGAAGGATCAGCCAGATTTAGAGTCATATTCTGCTTCAGGACTTTGGGATTATTATTATTATTATATCCATAACCCCCACTTTCCGGCTGTACGAAGGTAGCATTGAGGGCATCATCATAGAATGTAGGTTCCATCTTTGCAGTCATAGAACACAGTCCGCAGAACTGTCTTGGAAGCAGCAACAATCAAACAGGGACACGCGCGTTTGTTGTCTAAGTCCCGTCCCCGGGCAGTTCGCGTCCCGTCCCCGGGCAGTTCGCGTCCCTCTTTCACCAATGAAAACGCCTTTCAAAACAATCGCCTCTTACTTCTGGGCCCCCCGTGCCGCGGCTCGAGAGTCTGTCCCCGGGTTCTTCAGCGCATCGGGGCTGAACTTTTCCCAGCCACCGCGGGAGGCCGCCTGGGGCGCGAGTCGCCGAAGTCCCGGCGCCGGGTTTGGGGCTCGGGAGCGGAGGAGAAATCCAGTCTCTCGCTTGACGGTGCCACTCCGGAGTAAGGGTCCGACGGGCGGGTTCGCCGCCTCGGCTCTCGCCCGGGAGGGTCCCACACCCGGCGCCTTGCGGCGGGGCTGTCCGCGGAGCGCGCTGCGGAGCCCGGCCACTCGCCTGAGCGCTTCCCCCGCCGCCTCCGGCTGGCAGTCGCGGGGCTCGCCGCGCCGGACCGCCCGGCGCCCAAGTCCTTTCCCGGGTCTCCGCCGCGGCTCGGGGTGCGAACGGGCCTGGTGCCGGGGAATCGCCCCGCCGCGCTCGGGATCCGCTCTGCGCTGCCGGAGCGGGCCCGCCGCTGGTGCTGGTGCTGGTGCTGCCGCCGCCGCCCCGGAGCCCGCCGCACACTCTGAGCCCTTTCCCGGCGTGCAGCCCCAACACTTATCAGCGAGCAGTAACCCACCAAAAATAGCCCATGATGTCACCCCGCGGCCTTCCCATTGGCTGCGGCCGCCTCCCGGGGAGGAGGGGGGCGGGGCCGCGCGCCCGGCCTGTTGCAAAGGAGCCGGTCTCCATGGTCACCCCACCCCTAGAAGCTTCTCAGGGCCGCGCAGGGCACTGTGGGATGAGGTAATGCTTGTTCTCAGCGCGGGGCATTGTGGGCTGACGTATTGTTTTTGAATATCTGGTTACCCGCTGAAGCGCTCTGGTGGGGTTGGAGGAGCTGGGCTAGACGGGGGAGCCTCCTTAATAGGCAGGCACCAAGTGGCGGACGGAAAGGGGAGGGTAGGTCCACACAGGGAGACGCTGCCTTGGACACTGGGTGGCTAATGGGGTTTTAGTTAATCCTGCTGCCTGAGCCTTCAAGGTTAAATCTGTTGGCAGGGGATTTGGTTAATTCGGGGCTGCCAGTTCGTTCTCTCCTTACGCTGGTTTCTGAGCTCCCCCCTCATTTGGGGTGGTACGGTCCTTAAGGTGGCACTATCGTCTCAGGGAGCGCCGCAGCCGGTAGGCAGAAATCAGCTACGGGGGAAGGGAGGGAGGAGGAACCTGAACCGCACGTGATTCCCCCCTCCCCCCCCCGCGGTGTCTCCGGGCGGGCTGCGGAGCCGGGAAGCGCGCGGTGCCTGCGCACGTGCTGCGTGACGGCGGCGCGCTCAGGAGCCGGGGGCAGCGTCCCGTGAGCGGGCCGGCAGGCGACCCCGGGCTTGGGGGTTTAGCGGGAAGGCGGCGGCGGCCCGAAGCTCCCGCCAGCCTGGGGACTCCCCTGGGGGCCCGACTCGGGCCGCCGCGCTCCCGCGTTCGAATCCCGCCTGGGCTCTGCGGGGCGTGGCCGGGGCGGAGCCCACGGGATCCCCTCTCCCCGTGCAAGCGGGAGACGTGCCTCGCTGGCAGGCGTGAGCCCCGGGGACGTGCCAGGGCCTCTTCCCGTCGCCGCCGGGCCCTGCCCTCGGCCAGGTGCTCCCGGGTCTGGCCTCCCTTGTGCCCCAGCTCTAGGGTCACCTGCTGTCCCGGGACAGTCCCGATGTTGGGGCTTTTCCCTCTATAGGGTCCTATTCCTCCCCCCTTCCCCCATCTCCTGATTGTTTCACACTTGTTGCCTGGCCTCCCTTGTGCACCAGCTGCGCTCCGGGGAGAAAGTGCCCCGTTCACACGGCGCTTTCCCAGCCCCCGAGCTGCCGCTCGGGGCAGGTGCTGACCTCGCCCTTGAAACGTGGCTGTGTCCGCTCAGCCCATCTCCCCGCTTTGTGGGGAGGATTCCTCCGTGAATCCGCATAAAGCGCGTCGGAAATAAAAGTGCCAAGTATGAGAGAGGCAGCCCCTCGCCACTGACGGGCCAGCCCCTCCGAGGTGGCAAGGAGCAGCTGCCTAAAAAGCACGAAGCGCACTAGTCCCAGCACAGGAAGTGGAGCAGACTAGTATATTGTGCATCACGGATCCACGTTGCTTCGCCCCTAGCAAGTAAAGCGGTTATAAAAGAGGTAACAAAGTCCTGTGGCACCTTCAAAACTTTATAGTTAGTCTTTAAGGTGCCACAGGACTTTGTTACCTCTGCTATTCCAGACTAACACGGCTACCACCTCTCTGATTCTTGCAGTTATAAAAGTTACCTACCCAGATTGTCTGTTGGTGTAAATTGCAACAGCTCCACCTGACTTTGCCAATTTACTCTAGACAAGAATTTGGGCCACCATCTTGAATGACCTCTTATGTGGAAAACTGAAAGTTATTCATGGATGTGAACAGGTATTTTAAGTGGAGCTTGCCAGTAATATTTTTTTGTTCTTGACATAAAAACTCCTTCCATTTCCAAATGGGACTTTTAAAAAAGGAAACACAAATCTGAAGCAGAAATAAATGTCATATTGTACTATTTTTCTTAATGATCTCCCAGTCTCTTTTTTCAGTTTGACTTTTTTTCCCTAGCACCCTCCACTTGAATTTGAGCTGTATATTAACTTGCGAAAAAGCCAGTACTGCTGTTTTTGGAAAGTAATTGGCATACAAATAACATGTGCAGTCTTAGTAGTATCTGGAGTAATAGTTTATAGTGTGAAATTTTAAATTCACTCCTGAACATATTGGCTACTATGTGAAGAGTCTCTACTTATTGCCACAGTACATGTAACCAAGATATACCTATATTCTAGAAAACTTAAATTCTGGTGTAGCACACAACTAGAACGCCAACTATTAAATAGTTTAAAAAATCAGTAATATCATTGCATATAAAATAGTCTTTCAATCCATGATCAGCCTGTTCAATGCTAGATGCATTCATTTTTAACTTATTTTTTAGCCTTTTCCTGTCTCATCAAAACTACACTCAAGATGTTACAAATAAAATTGTATTCCATAAAGATACATTTCAGTTTCTCATTTGTCTATTCAACAATGGGAAATCTTTAATTTTACTTACTACTATCTCTTTTGCCATTTTTATATTCTATTGTTGCAGTGTGCAATTATCAAAGATGTAAAGATTTGTCTCCTGTGGGAAATTATTTGGAAAAAGGGAAAGTGTGAATTTAAAGCGCTATAGCTATTCTGAAATGATTCCCTCTGCACATTCTTATTCTAGAATAAAAACACCGTTTCTGGGTTAGCGTAATCCATTATTAAACTAAACCAGAGAGAGGCCCAGCTCCTCGAAGGTTTTTAGGTGCCCAATTCCTATTGAAATTAACAGGAGTTAGGCACCTAAATACCTCTAAGAAGGATTTGGGCTAAAGGCACTTCTACTCTGGAATAAGAGTGTATACATGGGAGCTATTGCACAAAACACATTCCAGTCAATTTCCTCATGTAGATAAGCTCTAAATCTGAATAGTGTTAAATAAGATTGCAACAATCTTTAATTTGTCCAGGAGCACAGTTTTTATCTACCTAACTCTATTTTTGCTGCTAACATTACAAAGCCAAGTTAAGATGTAATGCAAGAATATGGTCATTGTACTATTCAGGACTCTATTTAGCTAACTTTATCTGTATGAACTGAAAAACAGGTTACTGCTCCATTGTGGTCTGATCCAGCTGCCCTGTTATCAAGTATGAGTTTTCCATTCACTTCAGTGAGCGTTAGTATGGGTTGCTAGTAAACTGTTGTGTAGGGCTTTTTTCTTATTTATTTTTTTTCACCTTTTTTGCTGCCAGGCAGGCTTTGACTTCTTTCCAGTCACAACGGTGGAGTTTCAGAACCAGACAAGGTCAAAGTAGGTCATTCCAGTTTTTCTGGGAACAAGTTGCTAGTGTGGCCTATTGCGAGGGTGGACACCCATCAAACACTAATTAAGTTAACTGATACTCATTTAGAGGCTATTTGGTCAGTTGAGCAACATGCAGTTAAGATAGTCATAAAATGCTGAGTATACTTGGACAGCTCTGAAAACAAAGAAAAATTAACTTTATTTGTTTCTTCTGTTTTATTTCTTCCTGCTTGTTGCCTGTATAACATTCATCTGAAATGAGTGGTGGCTATCTGCTCAGTGGAAGATTGGGAATCTTAGCTTAGCACCCAGCTGATCAACTGAGATTCATTAAGAGTCCTTCTGCACTGAAGCTGGGACCATACCTCCCTGCCCTGGTAGACAGACACATACTAGCTCTACTCAAGGTAGTGTACTAAAAATAGCAGTGTGAATGCCATGGCACGGATGGTAGCACAGATTAGCCCCCCAACTAAAAGTCCATCCATTCTTGTGGGTCCATACTTAAGTGGCTAGCCCAATCCTCTGTCTGTGCAACAACATCCACACTTATTTTTAGTGCATTAGCTTGAGCAGAGCATGCACATGTCTGTTTCCGTGGGCTGGGAGGCACATGCACCTGCAGGGTAGATGTACCCTCAGATAATTTGAATTAGGTCCCATTGGTGCAGAGCTTTTGAGTCTTCATGGCCAGTAGCCACAGAGCTGGGAATTTTGGTTGAATAGATCCATGTATCAACTATTACTTTAGGCTCCCTCCCCCCCTTCCTGATCTCCTAAAGTAAATAGTGTAGTGAGATGAAAAAACACTTACGGAGCCATTTGTAGATGAGATCCATTTACATGCCTGAATAAACTTACTTGTGGGTAGGAACTAGAAATTAACTATATTTCCATTGATGTGACAGGCAGATGCTTTGACCAATGGTAATACAGATTTTGATTTATAGAGTTCTCCAATCAATACAGGGCTGCATGAAGCAATCAGATGATCTGAATAATTAAATGGCCTTTTCAGGGACAAATTAACCTTTTTCAGACACACAATATCCATTTTTCAGACCACAATGGGTCTGTTACTGTGTTTTCAGTTTTACAGTATGCACCTTTTTTTGGCCACACTCACAGAAGGGGTCAGGCACTTTGAAAACTTAAATATAAAGCACAGGTTTAAACATTTAGAATTCAATTGAAATATTGTATGATTTCATCAATATTTGCCAGCCACCTCCTGAGCTTTGGGTTTATTTTGTTGACAATTTGAAAAGGCAGAAATAGTAGTCTGAACTCTAGTTGCCAGGGAATCAGTACTTGTGGAAATAAAATACCCCCTTGTAACATGCCTAAAATAAGAAACCTACATTCAAAATGTCTCTTATTTTTCACCCACCTCTTTCCACATTACTGTAGGAGCTTTGAGGATACTTGTTTTCCCCTTGTCTCATATCTCGAACCTTGAGGCTTTGTTCACAACAACCATCCTTCAGGAAGAGTAGGATTGGAAAACACTGAATCTTCTCAGTCTGTACCTCAGCTTGAGGAGTGAGAGACGGGGGCTGCTGGCTGAAGTCAGATTTCCTATAAAGCAGGGCAGAATGCTATTCCTGGTCTTTGCATTTGAAAAGGGCCTATACAACTGTGGTTTATCAGAATTACAAACTTCTGTAGATTAGAGCTACAAGAGTGAAGTAATATATTTTAATGGACCAACTTCTGTTTGTGAGAGACAATCTCTCTTGCTGAGACAAGAAGAGCTCAGTGTAAGCTCAAAAGCTTGTCTCCCTCACCAACAGCAATTGGTCCAATAAAAGATATTACTTCACTCACCTTGTGTCTCTAATATCCTGGGACCAACACATTCACAACCTGGCAAACACTTGTAAATAGTTATAATGTCTTTCTCTTCCATCCCCTATTAGTCATCTCTTCACCAAGCTATATATATTTATCCCTTTTAATCTTGTTTATCAATCCCTTTAGTCTCTCTGTCCCTTCCCCCATCTTTTGAATGAATCACTAAATTTCCTCCAATTATGTACTGACAGAATGGGGGGGAAATGTTGGGTGAGAGAAACAAGGCTGTGAATGATGGAGCAGGGGCAAAGTTGGCAAACCTCTGGGCCAGGACAGCAACACCAGGCACCAATCATGGTCAGGCAAGTGACATAGACTGTACTGAGGGAGATGCAGAAATACAGGAATTGTTTCTATTTAACAATTAGAAGAAGAGCATTGCCGGGTCCATCTCTAGAGCTGATCAAATAATGGTATTCACAAACTGTTGATGTTTTTCCCCACCAGCTATTACATAACATTATTCACTAATATTTTCCCCCTTCTAATCTAGCTCAATCTAGATGATTGAATAATCATCAAATATATGTTGGAGGATATTTTTGTCAATTTATTTATTATTATTATTTATTATTAAACCAGTTACTGCACAATATCTCACCACTGATATTACTGGCTTGGTGAAAGTTAACTGCTCTCATGATTTATTAGGAATGGGTCTAGCCAAAATCCTCAATCTTATCCCCCCAAACATATAGGGTATTCCAGATCTGAATATCATGGCTTTAGACTGTCTCTTGTTTAGTATTTCTGTAGCACCAGAGGTGTGCACCGTAGTTTATGAAACACACAGCTGGACAAAGTCATTAGCCTGTGGACCGTACAGTTGGGGATAGAAGCACTACAGAAAGTAAGGTGACAGAATAGCAGTTGATCAGCAATAGGAGTCCAGAGAAAGAAGCGGGTTTAAAGGTGAGATGTAAAGGAAGAGTGGGAGGATATGTGACATATGGGAAACAGAAGGCTGTTTCCAGCCTGG
Organism: Sternotherus odoratus; assembly: GCA_032164245.1. Classification (NCBI taxonomy): domain Eukaryota; kingdom Metazoa; phylum Chordata; order Testudines; family Kinosternidae; genus Sternotherus; species Sternotherus odoratus. Next base: position 79,896,568 of record JAVMKO010000008.1, on the reverse strand, counting down.
CGGGCAGGCAGCATGAAAAAAAATCTATTATTTTTAATATACAAATAGAAATATACAAATACAGTCAGGGTGGGGGAGCAGATGAATACACAGCCTTGAAAGATATTTAACAGGCTTGAGGAAAAAGAGCAACTCTGGAAACTTCATTCTGGCTTGACTGAATTCCATTTCCATTGTGGAGGACCAAGGTTCAGAAATGCCGTTGTGTTTCAAGGTCTGGCTTGTTAACATTTCCAAAAAGTGTGTTTCAGTGGCACCTTTCCTCCATAAGTAATGACAGCAAACACTATTGATTTTATTTATCTGAAATGGCTGAAAACTTCGGATTAATGAGGGTTAACAATTCAGAGCCCTCAATAAGATACCCTTCCTTTTCAAAGCCATTTGATTATGACCCCGGAAAGGTCCTGGAATGCTTGTATTTTTAATTAATAAACAACCTGGCTTCCTATCAAAGCTGAAGCCTCACACTGTATCAGCGGCTGTTGGAGCAGCAGGGCTCTTGGCAAAGAGGAAAGACGGCACAGGAAAGGAAGTGGCTCTGCGTGAGACCAGAAAGGCACAAGTGTAAAGTACTGTGCAGGGAATTTGTAATGAGTTTTTGAGCCTTTCATCAGTAGATTATGGATTCAAATCGGGACCCGGGTTGTTACTGAAAATCATTATTCATTACCATCTGACAGTTGTGAAGTGACCTGTAGGAAATGGTTTGGTGGAATCAATCTAGCTTTTAAGAATTGGTGTCCACACCACAGAACCCTTACTCACAGCTAGCATGCTCTGTTGTTGGCCATCAGCAGGAGCCACTGGGCAGAGATAGTAAGCTTCAAGCATGGCCCTGGAGATGGGGCAAATTGGCAGAGCTCTGTAGGGAACCTTACGTGGTTGCTGCCCATGCAGTACATATGGGAAATTTCAGTCTTCATAGCAAACTAATTTTTTTTCTGAAGTCAGTTTGCAGGAGATAGAGGAGTTACTGAATGGACAAGAAAGAGGAAGGCATGGAGTGGATAGGATATTTCAGAGAAGATGCAGGGACAGACAGTACTGTAGACTGAGAACTGGTATTGGCATCGCCCTGGGATCTTACGGATTGTACAGCAGGTACAAAATGGCGGGCAGGGAGAAGCAGGTAGTGCACTTAGATGCTAGAGGAAGTGCAACACAAACAACTAGCAGTGCCTTTGGCTAGTGTATTGGTCAGGTCGAGAGGACCCTTTGTTTATCCATTCCTTTGGGAATGCACAAAATATATTAAAAAATACATTTTTAGTACATCAGGAACATCAAGATGAGATCAAGAGTACTTTAGGATGAAAGGAAAAGCTAACGGTTCACAAGTTAAAGGCTGTGATGGATACTATTTGAGATTCAGTTTGTCTATATTTTTGGGAGTATAACTAGAAAGAAACATTCTGAAAAAGGCTGCACAGTATGCTGAGATCTGGGTACCATCTGCAATGTGCACATATTTGGTGAGACTTCGATTTAGCCAGAAGTCGGCCATAGACCCAGCTAAGCCATATATGAGAGGGTAAACATGAATGTGGTAACAGCTAATGAAGTGACCTAGCTTTGTTCCCTTTGGCATGTGTTGGGCTAATGTTTTTCCCTTCTCCAAAATCATTGCAGTATAGGCAAAGGTGCGTAGTTAGCAAGCTCAGGCATAAATGTTCAGGGTGTGGATGTTTACAACTTGTTGCCAGGTGCTTCCAGTGGCCATCTAGGTCAAAGATCCAGGGTCATTTCAGTGGAAGCACCAAATTCATCCACACCTGATAAGATTTATTATTAATTATTATTATTATCTTTTATTTATTGTATTGATTTATAGAGCATCTATCACTGTCTCAGTTAGGGGGATGTGAAGATGTACATCTACATCTAACCTTTTAAAAGAGTCAAGAAAATTCAGAAGGCCAGGCAAAAATCTGCTTACCTACCTACCTATTCCAAAGTGATGGTAATGAATACAGTAATTTTGTTTTACTCATCTGTCTAAAAATAAGTACTCACCCCACTAAAGTGGGTGAGTAGAATTGAGGTTAGAGTATGGGACAAGACTTAGAAGCTTTGGGTTCTATTCTCAGTTCTGTCAATGACTTGCTGAGTGACCTTGGTCAAGTCACTTCCTAACTCAATGCTTCAGTTTCCCCATCTGTGAAATGGGGTTAGTGTTACTGACCTCATTTGTAAAGCGCTTTGAGATCTATGGATGAAAAGTGTTATATAGCAGCTAGGTATTATTCTTAGTGTAGAAATGCCTAAAGATTGACTCCAGTTGCCACAGGGAAGGCCTGGAATTCAGACTGGAGGAAGGGGGTTCACATTATTAAAAAGCTTGAGAACCACTGCTCTATACCACTATGGGAATGTCATACCTAGCTTCTCAGTGGTATAAAACCTTTGCTTCTAGTCCCATTGGATTACAGGATATCATAATGTGTTTGTTTATCCTTCAGTCTTGCATTCCTTTTGGGGGGGGGCACTTATTTAGGACTGAATACAGCATGTGCTGGGTCTCAGACCCGTGTCATTTACAATTTCCAGTCCTCCAGTGGAATCCTCATCATTGGAGGTCTTTAAAAACAGGTTAGACAAACACCTGTCGGGATAGTCTAGGAATATGTGGTCCTGCCTCAGCACGGGGGGCTAGAAGACCTCTTTAGTCCCTTCCAGTCCTACATTTCTATGATTCTATGACAGAGTTCCTTGTGACAGAGTTCTGAGAACCAGAAGGTGGCCCAGCACTCTGGCCCCTGTACATCTGCACTTTGGTCACTGTACATATAGAAGTACATCACTGTATGTCTAAATAACATCCCCCCGCCCCCCCCCAGGAGGCCTGATTGAGAAAAGGAATGATTAGTTACTAGATTAGCCCCGAGTGGGGAGAGCTAAGGAATTAATTATCTTGTTAACTGCAAGAGCAGAAGCAGAGAACAGGAAGGAAAGGCAAATCTCAATCTCTTCTTTCTTATGATTGTGTGACACTCAATAAGAATTGCTGCATAGGACTGTGACAGAGTGGAGGATGATGGAAACACAAATAAAGTACATGGGAGTAGTCACAGAGTGGAGGTGTCAGAGCCATTCACAGGAGAAGACAGGCGTGATGGGCTGTGCTGTCACTTCCTGCAATGTAATTCCCAGAAATTTGCCTCCTACCTTGGGCAGCTGTATTATGTTGACAGGTTTCAGAAGGGCAGCTGTGTCAGTCTGCATCAGCAAAAACAATGAGGAGTCCTTGTGGCACCTTACAAACTAACAAATAAATTGGTTCGTCTCTAAGGTGCCGCAAGGACCCCTCATTCTTTTGATTACTTTGAGCATTTCTAGCTGCATTAATGTGTGTGGCAGAATATTAACCCTCTGCACTCCTATAGCCTCTTCCGTGAGAGGATCATAAGATGCTTTGCAGAGGGGAATTTATTTCTCCTGGCAAAAAACTTTGTGAGGTAGTATTAGCTCAAGTCCACAGATGGGAAAACTGATTCATAGAGAAGCTGACTCCTGACCAAGGTCACACTGACACTCTCTTGGCAACGATTAAAAGAATCCAGTAATCATAATGCCTGTCCCCATGCCTTAACCACAAGATACCACAAGAAACACAGCAGCTCAGGTGTAAGCACCTCCGGGCAGGGGCCATGTTTCCCATCTATTTGCACAGGGTGCTACTCCAGTTTCCCCCAACAGAGGATCTGGCCCCAAGAGAATCATTCAGCCATCGGGCAGCCCTATGGGGGTGAATTTCAATACTTCTCTTCCGTCCACACACCCCTTCACTGTGGGCAGAAGCAAACCGGCCCATGTTTCAGCCGAGCAAGAGCCCTTCCCATGACGTTCGGGGGTGGAAATAACACTGCCGCAGCCCTTCACTTTGCCCTAAGGCACCACTGGAGTTAATGTCAAGCCCGAAAAGTGCCGGGCATGGGATGGGAGCAGCCCGCCCGCCTTTGTGTTCTGGCTGGATTGCAACAGTCCAGCTGCGCTGCTCCCCTGCCTGTCTTGTAAACACAGAACAATACCCGGCTCTGGGGAAGTGGGGCCCACGGGGTTCTTCAAAGTCCAGATAGCCTGAAAAACAAGACCGGTTCCCCTTAGAATGGTGCCACTTCCCGGGCTCCCACTGAACAGCCCGATGCCAGAAGATGTATGTGTATCTGCACTCATCAAAGGGGCGAGGCTAGAGAGGGAAAGCCCAGGGAACTCTGTGTCGATCTAGCATCCATCCATATCTTCATCAAGATCTTCAGGGCAGCTCTGGTCTTCTATTACTGTCCCCTAGCCAGGGGCTGTAGTGACCTGAGTGAACACATATGGGTAAATATATCCTAATCTTTGAAGTGAACAGTGTCCCTACTGAAAAAGAGCCTTTTGGTGACCTGTGCACAGTGTTGTTTTGGAGAGTTAGGTGGGGGATTTAGCCAGAGGCAGGACATCTTTAAAAGTATTTCTGATGCACTTTACTTTCACTTACATTTTGGTGAATACCAACATCCCCTGTGGCTTTTTGTTGAGTGGTGTCCCCACAACAGGTGGTGTAAAAACAGAAAAGTTGTCCTCAAAGTTTAACTTTTTTCCCTCCGGCTGAGCTGCTCTCAGACTTATTTAAGCACCCTGCAGATTAAAAACAATGTATTTAACTTGTTTGTTTTGTAATATTTGTTATGTTCTCTGCTGTGCCCTCCCTGTATTGGATGTACATATTTTCTCTTCCTCTACTGTTGTTCTTGTACACGTTGAACACTTTCTTAGGCGGGTGTCTTCAGAGCCAAATGAGGGTGTTTCCAGTTCTTATGGGAGTTCCCCCTTCCTCCATGCACAGCAGCTGGGCAGTCCACTGCTGAGAACAATAGAAAGGAACATCAACAACTTTGGTAAAGCTTAATTGAAAGATGTACATTAATTCTAGATCTGCATGACACCAATAGCTGCCCAATTATAGGACAGCTGTTTGTGTTTTCTTGGTGTTCCAGTTACACAGGTTTAGACATAGTGTGCACTTAAAATTAAGGCATTTTGGCCCAGATCCATCACAGTAGTTAAGCTCCAACTTCCAGTGCACTCAGTGGAAGTTTGGAGCCTAGATACTTTTGTGGATCTAGACCTTTGACAGTGGACCTGAAAAAAGACCAGAAGTGTAGCCTACTAATTAATTTCTTAGATAACATTCACAAAAATCACACATTTACAAAAAAGTAACCTGCCTCTGTATAAACAAGTATTTGAATAACAAGGACACCTAGAGAATAGAGATTAGATATATAGATATATATTTTTGAAATGTAAAAATGAATAATTGTTCCTAAAAAGTTAAAATGAAAAAATTGGGAATAAACTAGCCAGACAGAAGATTTTAATTAATTATTGTGACAGACCACTCTCACCCCTCCTCAGGAACAGGCAGGAAACCCTTCTTCACTCCAAACAGTGCTCTTTAATTCACAGTGCAGGCCCCACCACCAATATATACAGCTTTGTACAATTCAGTCTTCAACTCTATATAGTTCAGCCCTACAGCTCTGCATACAACTCTACAGTTCACAGCTCTATAGACTCTATATAGTCCAGTTTACAACTCCAAACACACAGCTCTGAATAGCTCAAACCACCACCTCACTCTATACCATCCCCACCACTGGGCTTCCTTCCTGGGAGCCTTATAACCCCCAGAGGAGGCTGCCAGGTGCAACTCATGCAGGCTGATTGGCCTGCACCTCAGGTGGCTAATTAGCCTTCCTACCAGGGAGGTTTGCAGAGGGCTTTTCTCCCTCTTAAAGGGGCGGCGGCAGGCTGGGTCAAGCCCACCCTGCCACATTATATACAGAACCTATCTATATGGTGCCTACCTACTAGTGGTGAAATAGTGGCTCCATTGAAGTCCAGGGCAAAACTGCTATTCACTTCAATGGATCCAGGATTTCATCCAATCAAAATCACATAGATACAATCAAATTTTCAAAAGCATCCAAGATACCTAAATAAGTGGTCAGATTTTCAAATAGCTCAGCTACAAGAAACACTTTCATTTTCAATATCTGCGTTAGAATTTCTTTTCACAAGACTCAGGGCATTGACTCTTGTATCCTGGCCAAAATTCCATCTACATTTCGCTTTTGGTTTTGTTTGTATCAGGTGTCCTTTGGTGTAGTGTTGCTGTGTTCTATTAAAACAATCACTGTGCTAAAGACCTTGGGAATCATCTGGATGGAAGAGATTGTATACAATTTAGACAATCATACCATCTCAGGGAAAACCCAGCGTACAATAATAAGAAACAATTGGGAACAAGACATCAAAGGGTCTCACTGTGAGTCCCAAGAGGAAAAATACAGCTTGCATTTGTTTTGATGTTGTCTTACATAAAGTTAAAGATGTGGGGAGGTGTTCTAGGTCACCACCTTAAGGAATGTGCACTTAAGACAACACACTCACAGACTCCAAGACTTCCCTGTGGTTTATTTTGGTTGTAGGGCTGTGAAGATAAGACACATAATTGTACCACATACATGGTGGTGCTATCCATCTGATAAATTGCACTAACATGCACCTTTGACCACCTTGCCTACACTCTGTCTGCTAATCTATTTCCACCAAGACTACTCCTAAACTCTTGAGAAGCTTTACAAAAACACTCACAAAAATGTTTTTCTTTCTCCAAATATGGAATTCTCCCCTCAAATCATTCTGGTCTGAGGCACAAGATGGGTAACGTTTATTCCTGAATTAGGGACAAGTTTGTGGCCCAATATCTTGTGACCCTTCAGGGCTAAGTATGGGAGATTTATCCCATTGAGAATCTGAGAATCCCTTTCCAATGAGAGGACACATCTATTTATAATTTTGAGATATCCCAATCCATTGGTATTTTAATTTGTAATATTGTTTTAGATAAGAGTTATTCTAGGTCATTTAAAAAAGCTTGTACTGTGTTTTAGGCCTTGCCTACGATATTGGGAAAATGCAGAATATTATAAAAGGATGTTAAACTTGGTTATTTAAAAATGTGTTAGCTGATTATGGCTAATCCACCTTTGCCACCATCAGCTAAGTCATTGTTTAACATCACTTAGTAGCATCTACACAAGCTGCTAAATCATGTTTAACAGGTTAGCTAAGGTTTTAAACAACGTTTGCTAATATATATTTTCCCAATATTGTAGAGTTTCAAGGAAGTGGAACCTATCCCTGCACTCTATTAGGCATGTGCAGTGTCATGGAACATTAGCCAGGAATCTTGCTCTTGTCAGAAGCCTTTTAATTTTTCAGGTATGATCTTAGCATAGCAGCTACAGTGTTCTCCTCCCTGGAGGGCCTGCACAGTTGATCTCAAGATTCTAAAGAAGCATGAGTAAGGGAGTAGTACAGTGGTGGAGGGATACAAGGTATAATACCAGTAGATCTTTAGAGTTTTGGTAGCAGATCCTCAAAGGTATTTCGGCTCCACCTACTTTCCAGTGATTTCAGTGGAAGTTAGGAGCCCAAATCTCTTTGATGATCTGGGTCATTGTATCTAAAATTGTTTTTCCATAAAAAGATTTCTTACATGGTGGCGACTCCATCATGGTGTAGTATAAGGATAATCTAGACACCTGTTTGGTATGGGCTATATAACTCTCTTGTGGCTTTGACCCTTCTGAGTAATGCACTCATCCTAAGAAAATGCAAGCTAAAAAACCTTTACACTGCCCCATTAGATTCCTACTTTCTCTTCTTTTCCAAGTTCTGATAGTGCTTGTGTATCCAACAACAAAAATGAAACACAGACCTTGCAGTTAATGAATCTAATTGAAAATGAAAGAAAAACAGCATGAAGACCGCATGGCTTTTACTTTGCAGCTCCCCGCTGGACCCAGCTATGCTGCTTTGGGCGATGTATAGAGGAGGGGACTGGAAAGTGGGTCTCCTACAGGGGTGCCCTAATGACCAGACTCCAGAGTTATTTACATGCTGTCTGTCTGCTTTCCCCAAAGTCTGCTCCAGTATGGAGAAATACTTTGGGAGAAATAGTCATTGGGGCAGAGAGAGAGAGAATCCCTCTGAAGTCTGGTGGTTAGGTATCCACAGGGGACATCCAGGGTCCAGTTCCCCTCCTCCAGTCCCTCTTTTGTTATTTATTCACGGTGGAACAGCTTCATCCGGAGAGACTGCCCCACTTCAGCCTATCCCATGACTCAGCAGTGGGTTCATCCTCCTGAGGGAGGGTAAACCCTGTGTTCAGATCCTTTCTCCCCTTCTAGGGGACAGAAGGGAATTGAACCAGGGTCTGCCACATCTCAGGCAAGTGCTCTAACGACTGGGATGAAAGCTATAAGGGCAGTAGTGCTCCTCTCACCCGCCCCACTCTGGTTGCCAGATTTTGAACAGCACGTAATCTGATAGGTGGTCTCTGAGCATGCCTGTCAGATTGGGCCCTCTTAGACAGCCAAATGCCTGTCTTCTCTGTTTGTGACTTGCTGGGGACAGGCTTCTGCATGCCTAGAGAGAGGCAGGACCTTGGGCATCTCCCGTGCTCAACAGAAGTCTTGTGACTCTCTGTGGAGTTGAAAAAAGGACTCTAGGTGCCTAAACCCAAGATTAGGTTGCCCAAGTCTAGAATGTAGATACTAAGGTAATTTGGTGGATCGGAGCTGAAGTGTTTTGAATATGTGTCATAATATTTAATTTTGAAATATTTCATCTACGATTTCATGAAAAATGTGAACAAAGGGTAACTTTTTTTTTTGAACTATAGTTATTCTTAACCAGTTCTAATTTTAAGGCAGTTAGGACAAGATTTTCATAGTTGCTCATCTAGATGCTGAAATAAATGGCCTGTTTCTCTGATTGGATGAAGATCTTGCAGCTCCTGTTAAAAATCAATGGAAACTACAGTTGCTCAATGCCTCAATAAAGCCGGGTGGCTAAATATAGATTAAGATGCCTGACATTCAGCACCCACTCTTGAAAATGTTGGCTTGACTGCCTTAAAATGTAGCATTAAAATGACATGCTGTTCTCCCACCAGCCATCTGCTTTCCCAAATTTTAAAACGATCTTTTAATTAATTAAACTTCCCTGCTTCATAAAAGTGGAAAGGGCCTAATTCAATAATATTGAAAGTGCTTTGAGGTTGTTTTTTTTTTGAGAGAGAGAGAGAGAGTGCCAGAGATGCAAAGTGCATTAGCATTGGTATTATGCAAGTCTTCCCTGTGAAACTGTGGGATGCGTGTGTTCCTGACGTTGTTTCAGGAGGTGTTCCCTTACCTTGATAGTATGTTTTCCTGCAGTACCAAATATGGTCATGAGGAAATACCTGTCTTTCTCCTTATAAGGGTAGGAAGCCACTTCCCGGCTCACTGTCAATTTTATTGCTAGCAGTAGTTACACAGCTCTGTCGAGGCTCTTGCCTAAAAAGGCAGTTCCTGAGATCCTTAATCTCCAGGAGCAGAATTCCACCAGCGTACCACCCTCTAAGGTCAGTCATTTACTTACAAGGAAAGCAATAATTCAGGATCTTACTGTCACTTTCCAGGGAAGCCAGTCAGTTTACATGGACAGTTTTGGCAATCCTCTACTGTAATGATTAAACAATCAGTGAGTAAAAGGTGCGGGCCCGATCCTGCAAGCTGCTTCATGCTGCTATTTCCTCCACCAGTGCAGATCCCCGTAGGACCCTGAACAGCCACAGGGGTACCCCCAGTTGGAGCAGCTGCCAGGCTCAGAGGCCTTACTTTGAAAAGCTCCTTGGTGCTGCCCAGTTCAAAGGATCTAGACATGTAAGGACTATTTTAGATATTTATGGTTTTTCAGCATTTTTTGAAGAAATCCCCATTTCTGAATATTGACTTGCCTCTTTCTCACCCACCCAAATTCTTTTTTAGGGCCAGATTCTAATATCCTTCCTCAAGATCAACAGTGTCTTTCCATTGAGTTCCCTAAGCCTAAACTTGACAATTCTGGGGGGGATTTTCAAAAGTACAGCTGGTTTAGCCTATACACAACTTTTATATCAGCATAACTGTATCAGTTAGGGGTGTGGTACAGCCCCTAGTGCAGGGGTCGGCAACCCGCGGCTCCGGAGCCGCATGCGGCTCTTTGATCCCTCCGATGCGGCTCCCTGTGTGTGCTAATTTTAACCGGCCCGCAGACTGTTCTCTATGCGGCCCGCCAGCACTGTCCAACCAGTGCGCGGAGCCGCAGCCGAAAGAGAGGGGCGGGGTCAATAAGAGGCGAGCGGCGGGGGGGGGGGGGAGAAGAAAGGAGGCGGAGCCGGGGCCGGGGCACGAGGAGAGGCGGAGCCGGCGGAGAAGTGCGAGTCGGGCCGGGGCCAGGGCCGGGGCAGGAGGCGAAGCGCGGCGGATAAGAGCGAGCCGGGGCCGGGGCCGGGGCACAAGGCAAGGCAAGGCAAGGCAAGCTGGGGGAGGGGGGGGGAGGAAGAAGAGCGAGAGCACGGCTGGAGGGGAGGGGGAGGGAAGAAGAGCGAGAGCACGGCCGGAAGGGGGGGGAGCGGGGGGGGGAAGAAGAAGAGCGAGAGCACGGCCGGAGCGGGGGGGAGGAAGGGGGGGAAGAAGAAGAGCGAGAGCACGGCCGGAGGGGGGGGAGGGAGGGAAGAAGAGCGAGAGCACGGCCGGAGGGGGGGGGGAGGGAGGGAAGAAGAGCGAGAGCACGGCCGGAGGGGGGGGGGAGGGAGGGAAGAAGAGCGAGAGCACGGCCGGAGGGGGGGGGAGGGAGGGAAGAAGAGCGAGAGCACGGCTGGAGGGGAGGGGGAGGGAAGAAGAGGGTGGGGGAGGGAAGAAGGGGGAGGGAAGAAGAGAGTGTTATTTCATTTTAAATGTCAAAAGGGTTTTGTGGCTCCCAGTGTTTTCTTTACTGTGGGAAACGGGTCCAAATGGCTCTTTGAGCGGTAAAGGTTGCAGACCCCTGCCCTAGTGTGAACAGTTATACCAGTATAAAATTGTATATACGGGTATAGCTTATTCCCCTTCCCTTACCAGAATAAACTGTACTGGTATAATCATATTTTTATTGGTATAACAGCATCCACACTATGGGATTTTACTGCTTTAATGCCAGTATAGTTAAGTCACTTTGGAGCTTTTGAAAATTCCACCACCTAACACAAACCCTTGCTAGCTCCCCTCCCCCATATTAATTCTCTGTGCTTTCCTATCACCACTTCCATTTGATTTCAATGGGGTAAGTTGTGGAATAAGGTAAATAAAGGTATTGAAATCTGGCCCTTACTGTTTAATGGGCAAGCAGATTCAACTACCTTTTTTGTGATAACTCATAATAAGCCAGGCTCGACAACAAATCAGTTTAACAGGCTAGTATTGTGAAAACAATGCATATGCACATAGTCTTTGAAGTATTTATTTGTAAATTGGACTTTTATGGAAAGTGTTACTATAAAAGGCTAGAAAGCTTTTACTGAATTGCTTGCCTGCCTCTTGGGACTGGCTCTGGTGCATAGTTGGTCTTGAGTTATATAAAACTAAATGTTTTTGAAAGTGGAACAAATAGTTTATTTATTTGGATTTATATAAGTAACATAAAAGAGCACTTATCCTGGGCTCCAGGTGCCCAGGCCATTAATTAAACTATACAATGCAAAACTATTACAAAATTTGTATTCCTAGACCCTGAGGTCAACAAACAGTCACAGTGGTATTTTTGTTTTGGGAGAGTTTTTTACATGGTAGGTGGGGAATGGATCTGATAGAATTAATAATGGGGAAACGTTTATTATTGGTTGAGTTCTGGTAACCTATAGGGAATATTCACTGATATTTCCACAGTATTTGTTTCATTAGATCAGTGGTTCCCCTGGGGGTTCGCAAAATATTACAGGAGGTTCTTGGGGGGGGGGGGGGGGAATCCCTAATGGTGGACAGAGCTGTCCCTTGGGGCCCCAGGCAGCCTGGAGCCCCTGGACTTCCAAGAGCCAAGCAGATCAAAGCAAACATCTCTATCACACTGAGGAGATTTAAACTTCAAGACTTCTTATAAGAAATGGAAAGCGAGGTGGATGTTTTTTGCTGTTTTTTAAATTAAATAGGCAGCTAGTATTGTTTTTAGAATTATTATGAAGAACAAGTTTAAGCTTGTTGTGACGTGCTTTGTTTGCCTGGACCCTGAATGCTTGTATAGGAGGAACTCTTTGAGATGGCTCCTTAAATACCTTCCTGCTGTTTCACTTCTGATACTCCTTGATGAAACATAGCAGCCTTGTCTTATAACAGGCTTATTCAAAGTGATACAAGCTATGAAAGTGGGATCTTGGAAGAGCTTTGCCATTTTCATTATGTAATACAAATACTGTAATGATAAATAATAATTATGAATAAGTATGTAATCAGCATGTAATCAGCATGCCATAAAAACACATTTTATATTTCCAAGATCCCTGCTTTTCTAATTTAAATATTAATTTTAAGGAGGGGGTTCGTGAGACTTCACATTTTAGTGAAATGGGTTCACAGGTTGTTAAAGTTTGGGAACCACTGCATCAAACATCCTATCTATCCCTGAAGAGAGGTATCCTATAAGGAATATTAGCAGAAATGGATAATAAACTTTAAAGCTAAGATTTACTTAAGCGACTAGTGATTATTAGTGCCTCAATTTTGGGGTGTCCAAATTTAATCACCTTAAAAAGGTCTGATCTTTATTAAGCAGGGGTCAGCAACGTGTCCGTACATGGACACAAGTGTCCGTGGTAAAAATTTTGAGGTCCATGAGGAGAATTTACAGTCATCTTGGGTGGCTCCCCGCAAGCGGCTCCCTGTCCCTGCTGTTTCTGGCAGAATTTCAGCCAGGCGGCTCTGCAGGCATGTTGCCTCCATCCCCCTTCCTCAAGGGCTGACTCCATGACTCCCAGCCCATTAGCCAAGAAACGCAGCCAATGAGACCTGCGGGGATGGGTGCCTCCAACAGAGCAACGTGCAGAGCCACCTGGCCGTGCCTCCGCACTGGAGCTGTAGGAGGACATGCTGTTGTTTCTGGGAGCTGCTTCAGGTAAGCGCTGCCCAGGGCCTGCACCCCTGAGCCACCCCCTGTATCCCAACCCCCTACCCCAGCCCTGATCCCCCTCCCACTCTCTGAACCCCTCGGTCCCAGCCTGGAGCACCCTCCTGCACCCTAAATCCCTCATCTCCAGCCCCACCCCAGAGCCTGCACCTCCAGCTGGAGCCCTCACCTCCCCAACCCCTGCTCCAGCCCGGAGCCCGTACCCCTCCCATACCCCAAATCCCCTGCCTCAGTCCGGAGTCCCCTCTTGCCCCCCCCCCCCAATGTCCATCACTAAATCCAGTAATTTTCTCAAGTGTCCACCGTGCAACATGGTGGTGCTGACCCCTTTTAGTAAGGGCTTGATCCAGCAAGGTGGTGAACACTGGTCCAGATCTATGGAACTTAGGAACCTAAATACCTCTGAGGATCTGGGCCTCTGACCCTGATCTAGCAAATTACTTAAACATGTGCTTAACTTTAATCCTATGAGCAGTCCCACTGAACTCAAATGTTAAGTGCATGTGTTTTACTAGATCAGGCACAGAGCATGCAGAACCTTGCAGCATAGGCACCAACTTTTGCTGGTGCCGGTAGGTGCTCGACCCCTCTCTGCCTCAGGCTGCGCCCCTACTCCACTCCTGCCCCGCCCCCATTTCAACCCCTACCCTGAAGTCCCCGCCCTGACCAGACCTCTTCCCTGCCTCCTCCCCTGAGTGCACCGTGTTCTTGCTCCTCTCCCCTCCTTCCTGGAGCTTGTTACAGCAGCAAGCGCTGGGAGGTAGGCAGAGAAGCGGGGACGTGGCGTGCTCAGGAGAGGAGGCGAAGGCAGAGGTGAGGTGGGGCTGGGGGGCAGAGCTTGGATGCTAGTTTTTTCCCATGGGTGCTCCAGCCCCAGAGCACCTACAGAGTCAGCACCTATGCCTTGCAGGACAGGTGCTAAATGCTCACTTTTAAAAAGACCAGGCCAGACTGAAGCTCTTCAGGTTGAGCATCCAAAACCCGAGGAACTAAAATCACCAATGACTTTTGAAAGTCTTGGCCTAGAAGTTTACTTACAGTGAAAAGCCTCCATTTCCACATGGCAGCTCATGAGTACGAAACCTGTTGCCTATTTTCGTGTGTTTTCCCATATTTGGTTCCATGTCTGTGCTGTCATGGAGCAGGAAATTGGCAGCACAATCTACGTATTTGCCACCGTCCCTCTTCTACCAGGGCATAATGAGAATCCCTCGGGAGGTGCCCTTCTCTTTGGGATCTAGGACATCTTACATGTTTGTCCTTCGTGAACATCTAATTACCATAAGGCACACACACCTTTAATCCCTACATATTTAAACCAGATCTGCCATGATAAAATCAGGTTAGAATTGCACAATAAGGGTAGACTACTAAACGACCTGCCTAAACACAAAAATCCCTACAAACCTATTTTTAATTTTTATATTAACTGTAAACTACAAATCATCTAGCTAGCAAATTCATAGGAAAAAGAGGAGTGGCATGTTTCTCCTGCCTGGTCAGTTTAACTCTTTCTAATATCCCCAGTAACTTTTCAAAGACGAGTCAAGTGCTAGGACAGAAGAGCTGATCCACTGAAAGCTGTACCCTGGAAATGAACTCCACTAATCAACTGTTCATGACTCCGACAGATGTTTCTGGTTTTCAGACAATTAGAACCTTATGCTCCTTTCTGCTTTCTTGCTCTTTTTTTCTCTCTTTTCTTTTCCCTACCAGGAGCAAATGCCACTACACATCCAAAACTTCAGAACTTGCCATGTGATGTGGGAGACCAGTTAAGCCAGTCAGCAATGTCAAGGTTTGAAGTGGTGGTCCATTGAAAGGACTGGGTCGTACAAGCCTGAGAAAGAGCACGTAAAGCAACTGTGCTGTGGTTTTGTTGCAGACGCCAGTACTCTTGTGTGAAGTTTTGAAACATCAAATGAACTTGGACCAAAACTTCTTCATTTCAAAGGCTGAATCATTTTAGGAAGTGGAGCTAAAGTTAAATGATACTTTTGAGGATATGAGTATTATACTATGCAAACCACAGACACAGGATAAGAATTGTTTACACAATATTATTATACAGTTACATATCTGGTGAGATAGGTCTCAGTCATGATTTTTCAGAGGCAGCAGAAATATAAAGGCAAAGGAAATGTTTTACTGTGCTTTATTTAGTTCTTTAAATTTGAATCGTCCCTTTCAGTTTTTTCTTATTGATGAGTGACTGATGGATACCTGATCCACCAACATTGTAAGAGAATCTGGGCAGGAAGAATGAAATGTAAACTCCCCCCCCCCCCCTCGAAAGGATGTGGTACAATCTCATGCCACCAAAATCAAAACCAGCCAGTGGAAATGAAACACCTGTTATAGCAGTACAATGAAGCAATGTAAACCTTGTAGCTGCTGGAGACACATTTCTCTGGGAACGTACCAGTCATTTGCAAACTATCTTTCTGTTAGCAATGAGCAATTCCCCAAATACTCTCCCCTGCCCACAACTGACACACAGTCACTTGAAGCAGGAGCCAGAGTTTATCAGGGATGAATGGGCCAGACCAGGAAGTTTATCAGTGTGCACAACTCAATAGGCAAACACCGGGGGAGGATCACAACCAAATGTGGGACTTCATAACTAGTGCTTGTTGTTTCAGACATCCCAAACAGAGTATATTCACCCACTGCCATGGCTGGGCTGGTTTGCTGTGATAAAGGCAAGTACAAACAGCAGACTGAGTTGGAAACAATGTCATTAGATGAGTGGTGAGAAAAACAAACTGATTTCCTCTCCTGGCAATCTTAGAATATTAGGAAGAGGTCATTCTGGCCCAAATATGATGTCTACCATGCCCAGCTGCACCGTTCTCCTTGGAGTGTGTCAGTATTTCTACTGTAAATGCATAGGGCCAGCACCTCGGCGGGTGTAATTATAGCAGGTGAAGGTCTGGCCCAGAGTGTGCTCCGTACGGTTTCCCTGTATAAGGCTTTTTCATAGCTGCAGCCAAGTTGGTAAAATGCCATCTTCTTTGAGCTTTGTACTCCTCTGGGGCCAAATTTGCCCCCTGAGCACTGCTTGCATGCTTTTGAGAGCAGAATTTGCCCTTTGGTGTTTTTAAAGAGAGAATGAAATTCGGTCTTTTTCTGATTGTTTCTGTAAGCGGGCCTCTGACCGCCCTCTTCAAAACACAGGCAGGAGACTGCTTTTTGGCTTCACCAGTGTCTTTTATTGGTTCACACACAGTGCAAAAACCCCACCACCTATATACAGCTTTCTATAAGTACAGCTTTAGGCTCAGCCCTCAGCTTGGCTGGCCCCAGGGATAGCTAGCCCTTGCAGGCTTTCAGCCTCTGCTAGCTTCCTCCCCTGCACCTTCTCTATCTCTCTCTGTTTCTTTCTCCTTCCTACCTCCTACCTCCTCTTACCTCACCTCACCTCTACTCTGCTCTTAGGCTTCCTCCCTGGCAGGCTTTATATCCTCTGGAGGCTGCCAGGTGGAGCACATTAAGCCCTCTGCAGCCCAGGGCTACAGCCAGGTGGCTGATTAGCCTTCCCTAGCAGGCCGGGCTTGCAGAGGCTTTTGGCTTTTGCAGGGCAAGGAGGGAGCAGGGGCTGACTCAGCAGGCACTGAGTCAGCTGCCTGCTACAGTTTCTAATTAGATATTGTATGTGGCATTCATTTTGTGCAATGCCCTTAAACGCTACCTAGGTGCCATATAGGGCTGGTCTTCACTGGGGGGGAGATCGGCTGTAGATATGCAATTCCAGCTACATTAATAAGGTACCTGAAATCGGCGTCTCTACAGCCGACTTACCTGCCGTCCTCACAGCGGCGGCGGGTGGCGGCGCAGTCCCCCGTCAACTCCAGCTTGCGCCTTTTGGCGAGCTGGACTTCCGGAGTCGACGGGGGAGCCGCTGGCAATCGATTTATTGCGTCTTGATGAGACGAGATAAATGGATCGCCAAAAGATCGATTCTTCCCTGCCATAGTGAAGATGAGCCCATACAGTGGCATGCCCAGGGGCCTTGGACAATTGGCGGGCCCTGGAAAAATGGATGCCCTGAGCCCTGACCCATTCCGCCGGCCAGCCTAGTGCTCCTGTCGGGGATGAGGGAAAGACCCCATGTCCCAGACCCCATGTCCCAACCCCACTCCCCACCAGGAGCAGCAGGTGAGCGGAACGGAACAAGCCCCTGCACCATGACCCCATTTCCCTGGCAGGAGCATTGGGAGGAGGGAGGGTGGGTGTGTGGGGACTGGAGGAGGAAGGGGTGTGGAGGGGCCCCCATGTGCTTCCCCACAAAACAGTAATCCACCTCTGGACATAGAGTGCAATCAGTAGCCCCTCACAATTCTTCTCTTGGGCAAATGGACCATCTTCAAGCCCAACACAGTTTCCTCACCCCACATTTACCAGCTCAGCTCTCTAGTTGTCTCCACAGCTTTTAAAGTTGGTGCCACCTTTAAGCCTGAATTCCTTCTTCACCCTCCCACCTCCGCAGACATGCCTGTTGCGTTCCCCATAACGCTGCCTGGATGAATACCATTGATTTGCCTCTACTAAACCTGCCACTCTCGCCTTCATCTCCTCTCACATTCGTTATTGTGATTCTTTTTTCCATAACCTCCTGGCGATGCATGCCTGTCTGCCAAGTACCACCGCCTTCATTCTAGCCATGCAGAGATGCAGGCTAGATCATCACCTCCAGGTCAGGATCCGATTCAAAACTGATTTTCCTTTGTCAAGGTCATTTTGTATTCAAATTCTGTCCTTCAAAGTGCTTACAACCCCTCCCAGCTGTGCACATTTTATAATGGAGTGGAGGGTATGCTTATAAAGGATGACAAGGTAGCAAACCTTTGAAGAACAGGATTAGAATTCAAAACAGCTTTGATGAATTAGAGAATTGGTCTGAAACCAACAAGATGAAATTCAGTAGAGACAAGTGCATAGTACTTACACGTTGGATGGGGGAAAAAGAATCAAATGGACAACTAGAAAATGGGGAATAGCTGGCTAGAGGATAGTACTGATGAAAAGGATCGGGGGTTATAGTGGATCACAAACTGGATATGAGCCAACAATGTGAAGCAGTTGCAAAAAAGGCTAATATCATTCTGGAGGTTATTAAGAGGAATATCATATGTAAGACATGGGAGGTCATTGTCCCGCTCTGCTTGGCACTGGTATGGCTTCAGCAGGAGTACGGCGTCCTTTAAAAAGAGGTGGGCAAGTCAAAGGGAGTCCAGGGGAGTGTTACAAAAATGATAAAAGGTTTAGAAAACCTGACCTGGGAGAAAAGGTTAATTTTTTTTGGCATGTTTAGTCTTGAGAAAAGAAGAGGGAGAGGGAACCTGATAACAGTCTCCTTTATGTTAAGGGCTATTATAAACAGTGATCAATTGTTCTCCATGTCCACTGAAGGCAGGACAAGAAGTAGTCAGTTTAATCTGCAGCAGTGGAGATTTTGGCCAGATATTGGGAAAGGCTTTCTAATGCTAGCTAGTGATGGTTTTGCTCCGGACTAGGCTTCGCAGGGAAGATGTGGAATCTGCATTAGAGGCTTGAAAGAAGAGGTTAGACTATAGGTGCTGGAATTAGTGGTGCGGGGGTGGGGATGGTGTTGCCGCACCCCCTGGCTTGAAGTGGTTTCCATCCTGTGCAGGATTTCCAGTTTGGTTCAATGGCTCTCAGCATCCCCATTATACAAATTGTTCCAGCACCCCTGGGTTAGACAAATGTCTGTCAGGGATAGTCGAGGTATACGTGGTCCTGCCTCAGAGCATGGGGCTGGAACCGGTGACTGCTCAAGGTTCCTTCCAGCCCTACATTTCCATGATTCCTGTTTTAAAGACACTCCATGGACTTGCTGATACGGACTTCACAGGCGTCGTCCCTTCTGCTGCTCTAGGGCCAGGCTAATCTCTACTACCCTGACACATAGTCCTGCCAACCTTCATGTGAGAGGCTTCTCTCCTGCAGCTCCTATTGCTGGGCATAGCCTTGCCTGATTGACTATATCATCTACACTGCTGCTGGAGCATAGGTAGACAGATTAGCACTCGCTCTGCTGGAGCATGGGTAGACAGATTAGCACTCGCTCTGCTGGAGCTAGCAAGCTAAAAATAGCAGTGTAGCTGGGGAGTAGCACAGTTGGGGGTCTGGGCAGGTTTGTATTGATTCCCGTGCAACCCTTGGCTACACAGCTATTTTTAGTGCGCTAGCTCGAGCTAGTGGGTTTCTGGCTACCCACTTGGGGGGTGGGTGGGTGGGATACTCCCAGCTGCAGGGTAGGTTGATATACCATATGTGATCCAAACGGAGAAAGTCAATGGAAAGACTCCTATTGATTTCAGTAGTATTGGATCAGAGTCTAGCTCATTATAAATTTCTTTTCCCTTGGCTACACTTTTAATCTCTTTCTCTTTACTATTGTAGCACTCCAAAGCCGTTTGGGAGAGAGCCATTGTGAAAAACACTGCTCAAAATGTGTCCCTTCCCTGGTGTACTGTCTTAGGGGATGTGCTAAGACGCTCAGGGACAAGAGCAGGGTCAGGACTCTTTAGCTCAGCTCAAGCGCGAGTGGCCATTTTGTCTCCACCCATCCCCATGCTGGTTCTGCTCGACATGGGAGACTGTAGCAGGGGTTGGGTTTTCAAAGTAGTTTCTGAAGTTGGGAATGTGTAGTCACTTGAGCCTTTCCTATTAAAAAGGGCTGGTCTGGAGCACTCATCATGCTCTGAAGAAGGGCCATGGTCTGAATAGGGAATGACATTAAATCCTCCTCTTGCCCCCTATGCAGGTGGTCTCTCTAGCTCTGCATTTAAACATATGGAGCCAGTCCCGGGCTGCAGTGCAAAGATTTCACTCTTCATTCAGGGACTGGTGGAGCCAGTGCAGCCCTAGCACGGACTAGGGTTGCCCTCGCCTGCACCCCTAAAATAATGGCCCCTATTGGGCTCTGCAGGGATGTCAGAACAAAGACCTTAGGGGGATTTGAGCCTGCTCTGTGGCTCATTTGCATGAGTCTAGCCCGCACAAAGGCACTGGAGGGCGGCGATGAATCCGTCCCATAGGCAGGGCAACCGGGGGGGAAAATGTGCTCCACCAACAGTTACTTCCAGGGGCTTTCAGCCTGACACCTCTCTCACTAGCATTGTGTCCGTGCCCTCTCTCACATACGCACCATGCAATCAATGGATAGTCATCTGCCTGTCGCCCACCCACAACACACACCCGGAAGGAAATTGCTGCTTTCTAAAAGTCGAGGCTATTTAAAAGAAGAAGAGGAAGATGCAGAGAGCCCCGGGTGTTGTACCGATTCCTCTGGGACTGAAGGAATCCTTTGCCCCTGTGATTCATACTGAGCTGTACAGTCCATCCGGCAGAGGCTGTGTCAGGCAGCCACTCACTGATAAATGGGTGCTGGCTTCTGGCTGCTGCTGGCATAAGAGGCTGCAGTGTTTTCAGTCTCTTTGATTACTCAGGGCACTGGTACTTCCTCTGGCATTTGTTTGTCTGCAGGAAGGGGTGTGTGTGTGTGTGTGTTTTCCTTTTTTTCATTTACACATGTGGAGCCTGAAAGTTTAATTCAGACTTTCTCCCTTTTCTCCATTTCCTGTAGGTTTGTGTGGCTCTGTTTTCTGGTAATTAGCCAATACCAGCTGTTCTAGTGATGAAGATGTCTCAAATCAATTCTATCCTGTCTGGATTTCCAGGAAGAAGGTCCCCTCCACCCTCCGGGCATCTCTGATTGAAATTTATCAGAGTCACAGCAGGCAGGAAATTTGCTCCTTTACAAACTCGCGCTCTCCCGCTTATTTTTATTGTTTTAACATTTTCCAGAAAGATAAGTCAGAAAACAAACCTGCTTCCTCTTTAGAAAGTTCTGTTATTAACCTCTGAAATGCTGATTCCGCTGGTAGGTCATTTTTATCGTAGATCATGTTAAAGTAACTGCAGGATCACACATTTAAACAAATCACAGCCAGTGCTGAATCAGCACAAAGAACAAAACACTAAGAGCAATGTTTCCAACCCTCAGCGCCTACAAAGAAGCTCTTGAATACTACCTGTACTATCTCCAGGCTTCAATGATCTCCAGAAGGAACAACAACAGTATGTGGGTCTTTAGCACCAAAGTATAAGTGCCTTTATTTTTAAAGGTGCTAAGCACCTGCAGCTCCCATAGACTCCAGAGGGTGCTCAGGACTCATGCTAAAAAGTGAGTGCTTTATACTGGAGTTCAGATGAGGAAAAACGTTTTTTACTAAACATTAAATCTGAGTGCATTAGTGCTTGCCACATTTTTTCAAAGATCAGTATTAATGGAGGGTTGGGGTTTTTTTGAGACAGACAGGCTGAAAATACTCTCTTGATTATTTTCAGACATTTTTGGTGTCCTCCTTTGCCTTTGCCAGAATGAAATTTGGCAAATACATATTTCCCTCTGCAGGAAAACAATGTGTCTTTTCATAGCTGGGAATCAAGTTTTGGCGATTAAATTAGGATCTATGTCCATTGATCTCAGTGGAAAACCTTATTATAAGGGAGGTCTTAGACCACATCCTGCCCCACTGACAACCCCCTCTGAGGTCAGTGAGAGTTTTGTGCAAAAACATATTGCAGGATGTGGTCCACTTAAGGCTACTCTAAAGGTTGATAAGCTCTAAACTGCACCTTCCTTTTTCATTCTATTGCTATTGGTCCTCTAAAATCACGTCTTCAGCTGAAACAAAATCCCAGCTTCTCAACTGGGTGACCAAGCACATCCAACACAGGCATTAGGTTCATCTGTAAGTGTGGACACAAATATAAGGCAAGTCTGTGACACTGCCCAATTCCCCGCTTTGCTTTCTCCATCCTAGGAAGCATGGGATTGGCTGCATCCCTTTAACTTCGGAGGAGAATACCAACAAAGAAAGAATTTCTGCCTTAGATTGACCGGTGACTTTGGCAGGTGAAAAGTGTTAATTATTAGTTCAAGGGCATAGCTGGATGAGTGACTCATCCTTCATTACCAAATGCCTTTCACCCGTGACCAGCACAAATGATTTCCTGGGTCACAAATCAGCTTCTAGCTTGAGAGGTGATTGGAAGATCAAGCATCAAGTTTGTAAAAATCTCTAAATTTCTCAGAACTGCTGATTCAAAGAGACAGAGAGAGAAAAGAAACACTATTTCCCTTCAGTTTACTGTGTGTAGGTCTTTCAGCTGAGCCTTAAAAATTGAGGACTTTGTGTTCTGAATGAATGTTACAGGATGGCAGTATCATAGTCTGCTGGCTAGAATTCCTGACTGGGATTTGGATGGAAGAGGTCCTACACACAGCTCTGTCACTCAGTCACTACTTGATCTTGGGTAAGTCATATAACTTCTGTTTCCCTATGGGTATAAAAGGGACAATGATTCTCAGCTGCCTTTGTAAAGCCCTTGGTGATCTATGATTTAGTGCTTTATGCATTTTTGGTAAATGTAAGGGGTTTGCATTGGAGTCTTGGCAAAAGCATTCCCCACTGCTGCTTGGCTGCTGCCTTCTGCCCCAGAGGCAGTGTTAAGATGGCGTGTGCTGAATAATCATTCCATGCTAATACTTACTGTTGTTCATGAATGGTCCACAAAAGTGAGTATTTTAGAAGAAGTAAATTTATCTGATGTTTATAAGAGCCAGCCTTAAGTTCCATGAACCCAGTGCTGTAGAATCTGCCTGATAAAACCATCACCTGGTTGTCAAGATATCCGGGGTGATTCATAAACGTGGCTGCCAACCTCAGGGTAGATTGTTACAAGCTAGGTCACAAACACCAAACTGTCTGTGTGGTCTAGAAATAAATGTCACCAGCTAAATATCAAGTGTGAATGCCTCAAATGCTATAACTGCCTTGGAGTCAGACAGTCCCCTTGTACTCTGGTCTATTTTGCCATACAGGCTAGCCTGCCTTTGTGATAGATGGCCCCTTACACCAAACATCACAACAATTTTCAGGTTACTCCCAGTCCCACAGGACCGATCACTTACCAGTCAATTGTATGGTAGATGTCTCACCAAAAACAACACCTGGAGCTAATCCTATCTTAAGATAGCTAAAGGTTTATTAAATAGGAAAAAGTAGTGAGTTTTTTGGTTTTTTTAATAAGACTAAAGCGGGTAAACATACATGCACAAATGAGTTACAGTCTCAGGTTTCAAAAAGTAATAGAAGCTCCTATAATGTGCAAGCTCTCTCTATCCTTTTGGGCTGATCCAAGCTAAGCAGCTTGGGGAACCCTTGCTTATGCTTTGAAATACTGCGTTCTCCAAATTCCAAGCAGCATAGTAGGCAGATTTGTCTGGTAAGGGATGTTCATTCTCTTCCTCCAAAGTTCAAACTGTAATGGAAAGAGGGTTTAAGAGGGAGTTAACATTCCCTCTGCATGGGTGTTGGGGGGAGGAGGGGAAAAAGATAATACAGATGAAATGAATACATGCAGCAAATCAAAAGCTTTTCATAAAGTCCAAATACTGAAGACCTGTCTATAACTCTACTACATAAATACTAACACAGGTGAGCCAGACTGAGTAATGCATAGATGGAAACTAGTGTTCAGTGAGGCCTGGGGGCCTTAACATGAGCTGCCCCCTCGTCTGACCACGTCACAGTGGTAACTTCAGAATTATGGTAGGAGACTCATGAGACTCTCTTCCAGTGTTTTGGTGAACTGTGTTTTGTATGGTGTGAGGGTATCACCTTGAGCTTCCAAAGCTAAAGTTTCCCTTAAAAAGAGTTTAGTTCTCTTAATTACAAAAATGACCTTCAAATTGTGAAGCAAGCCTAGCTGATGAAGTGATGTCTACCTGGGTCTGGGGTGTGACAAGCTCCATTTGAATCAACCGGTGTGTTAACTGTGAACCCAAACACAAAGCAGACATCAACATGAATTACTCCACTGGGATCAAAGCATGTAAGATAAGAAGGGAGATAAGGATGCATAAGCCACTTCACCATAACAAACCTGCAAGACCTGTTCAAGCAAATGCTGGCTGAATTTTGGGCCTTGCAGACATGGTGGGTGTTGTTGTCCTGTGGTTCTGCTATGTGAACTATTCTTTCCTCTTGCTTCTAATGGATGTATGTGGCTGTGGGCACTCGGTGGATAATAACCATAGCAGGCGGGACCCTCGTGCTCTTGATCTACCCGGGGTTGCAAGTTTGGCAGCACAGTTCGAAGAGGCCCTGCACTTTCTTCTTTCCCTGGAAGAAAATGCACTTCAGACCGACACAGATGTCCCTTCCAAGCTTTCATTGGGTTGCAATAGAGAAACCGTGAACAAACTGCGATGAGAAATACCTTGACACTGGCCTCTTTAACAGTTGGGGACTAAAACAAATAGCTTGAATAATTTATGAGCTTCATTGCAATCCTTGAGTTGCATTCCCTTTGAATGAAAACTGTGCAAGTTCAGTCTGCCCGATGGAGCCGCATCCCTGAGATGAAAGGGAATCTCTTAACTGCTTCCTGCTATTGTCTTCGCTTACTATCTGCTTTGCCATGAATGTTCTCTTTGGTAGGAATTCTTTAACACTATGTTCTTGTTTTGATTCCCAGGAACAATAAAAAAAGAATACTGTTTGGAAAGGACATATGGAAATCTTCAGGGCTGAAAAAATAGCTCTAAAGGGTAGTAGCGTGATAGTCACTACTAGCAGTACAAATATTTGGTTTAGATATAAAAGAAACTTGTACTAAACATACTGATATTCTGACTGGGTAAAAATGCATAGACTTACTGCCTGATCTGGTCAGACAGCAGTAGGATAAAGAAAAGCTTTATCACAGTCTTTGTAACATTCTCTCCACCATAGACACTAAGTGATCTTTAATATAAGTCAAATGCTCCAAATGAGGAAAAAGAGAGAAATTAGTCTGAACAGGAAGCTTCAAATACTATGAGACTAATTGAGTTTGGATAATTAAGGGGTTTTAGAGAAGTAATTTAGAGGAGAAGGGGAAGGGAGGACAACTTAATTGAAATTGCCTGTCCATCTGATTTCTCTATGCAGCCTTGTGTGGCATGGCTTGGTTGCCCTTCATCCTGACCTAATGGAGTTGATGTCATTTTTATGAACTTTATTAATTAGCACATTGCAGACTTGCATTCACATTTTAAAGCTGTTTCTGCCCTGTAAAAAGCACTGAGGTGATCTTGTGTGACTTCACTTAGTGAAGAAAACACTATCCCATAATACAGGTCAACTTAGGGACCCAGTTGGCAGCACTTTTAGGGTTCAGGCCAGGAGCTGGGAGATGAGGAGTAATTGCCAGGTGCTGTTCCTTGCTTCACTAGAGGTTGTGAATTATGCAGAGATGAGTCTAGCAGCCAAATCCTGATCCCTGTTACATCAGGTAACCCAAGAGCAGAATCTAACCTCCTTGGAGGAAAGAAAATGGCATCAGTAGCTCCTAATGGCTGTAGCGGGGTGCTACAGACTGGACTGTTGAGGGGCGATACCAGGCTAGGTCCATAGTTTGCAGGGGAAATGGATCCTTTACAGTTTGGCACTGATCTAGTTAGGAGGAGCAGCTTAGGAAGGGTGTTCTACATGTTGGTTCCATGGCGCCGAAACAAAAGAAGTAAACAAGCAAGCCGCGTTTTAGGAATGTGCTGGTGTCTGAATGATGCTTGCACTTATCGCTGGTCGCCATGCCAGCTCAGGGTGTGATCTCTGCAGATCTCAGAAGGAAAGCAGGACTGGGTCTGGCCTCTAGTCAGAGAGGCTGCTAAACACAACCCCCGGTGCAGCAGGAAGTGGTGCTAGGGATTCAGTAGGCAGAGCTCTTCCCTCGAAGTCTGGATCAATGCAGAAGCATGGCAGTGCTGCCCTGCTAGAGAGACCCTCTCTTATTTCTAATACAGGGCCTTGCCATGAGTGATCACAGACTCATAGTTTTTTAAGGCCAGAAGAAATCATTAATTATCTAATGAACCAATGACCATAAAGAGCTCCTGGCACTTTTGGCAAGAATGAGGATATTGGCCCCAGAGCAGTGCTAGATTACAATGTGGGTATTAGTCATCTTGCATATTTGTAGTATTAACTGGATATGGTACTCTTCCCTTCCCTCCCTACTCTTTTACATAGGCTATTCATCAGCTACTAAGTTCTACCCCTGAGGTGGCTGCACTTTGGTGGCTAGTGAGTGATTCTGGTGAGTGTGTGTGTGTGTGTATATGTGTACAGTAAAACCTCCATTTAACGGACTAATTCGGACGAGGGGGTGTCTGTTAAATCAAAAAGTCCGTTATTTAATAATAATTAAAAAAAGAGCTGTTGGAGCAGCAGCCCGCCCACCACAGGGTCGGGGCGACAGCTCCGCAGCCCTCCCGCTGCCTGGACCCGGACAGCAGCCGGGAGCCGGCAGCCAGCCCACCCGCTGCCATGACCTGGGCAGCAGCCGGCAGCCAGCCCGCCAGAAATGGATCAGGAATGCATCAGACTTGCTCAGAAATTTTGTCCGTTGCATCCGAAGTCCGTTAAATCAAGGTCCGTTAAATCGAGGGTTTACTGTGTATATATATATAAAATCACGTAAAGTAAACATACACATACATTATTTAAAAACAGGATCTATTTAAGTAGTAAACATGGTACAAGTAATTTAATATACAAATCCTATAATGAAATATAGCTAGTTTATAGCACTTAGTAAGTATGGAGCATCAGTCACTGTAAAACAAAAAGCATTGTAATTCTGGGCATACCTGATATAAATGAAAAGTGCTTAGAGTGAAAACTTTTATTTTCAAGAGTTTAGGATTTCCTTGAGAATGCATTTAGGCTGGAAGATTTGCCTTCAAAATTACTGCATACTTCCACTTAACACACAGTCATGTTCTGATCAAACAGGTAGATTCAGTAAACTTTGGTAATGGAAATGTAAACACCAGAAGGTTTCAGAAAACAACATGTATTCTTACAAAACGTTTATACAGTGCCATCTATTTCCTTGGAGCTTTACCTGTTCCCAAGAGCTGACAGTCTGAGGCCCTGTTCCAAAGCTGAATGAAGTCAATCAGAAGCAACTCGTTGACCTCAATCAGTTTTGATCAGACCCTGATGTAACTTACAGGGGTGTCAACATGGAGCAAGTCTGCTGAGACCCCCATGAGTACGTGGAGACTTGCTAAGCAATGAGAAGAAAGAAGAGGAGTTTGCTTTTGCTAGTGAGTCATATGACTACCACCCTGAGCAGTCTTAATCAGATCTGATCTGTGAAGCTAAGCAGGGTCAGGCCAGGCCTATCCATAGTGGGTGGGAGACTTTGTAAGAATACTTGGTGTGCCAGGCTCACTGAGAGTCCAGTGCCTAGGCCACTAGCCTGGGATTTGGGAGACACAACTTCAGTTCCTTGCTGTCTTACAGACTTCCTGGGTGACCTTTCACAAGTCACTAAGTGTCTGTGTCTCAGTTCCCCATTTGTAAAATGGAGGTAATAACACTTACCTACCTCAGAGGGGTGTTACAAAGATAAATATATGAAAGGCTGAGATGCTTGGATATTATGGTAACGGGGGCAGATTAGTAATTAAATTATATAATTTAAAGTAATCTAGATAGGCTGAAGGAAGAAGGCACAAAGCATTGGCAATGCAGACAGTGTAAGCAGGAGTATGAGATGCAAAGGGCAGGATAATATTGGGTCTTGAATGTGGGGCAATAGGGGATAGGAAGCCAATGGATGGAATCAATTATTGGGCGAGGGGTGATTGTTTGAAGTCAAACACAATGTGGAGGAAGATTAGAGGCAGGGAGGCTATAGTCCTTGTGACACCATTAGATTCGCAGGGTGAAATGCTGGTTGCGTTGAAGTCAAAGGGGGTCTACACACCCACCGGGTGAAATCTTGATCAGCTCCCATATGGCTTGACATGAGTGTAGGATGGGCACTTAAAAATGATGCTGTCTCCCTGTAACTAGCCACTGTTGTAATTACGCTGTGTCATACTTTGAAAAACAAGAGAATCTTAAATAGGTTTGAGCAGGCTGTGTGTCCTGGGTCATAAATAAGTATCAACCTGGGGCTATGCCTCAATCTCATTTGCTTCCACTTTATCTAAGAGTGATTGTGACTATTTGCACACAGTGTCTTGTTTCTAATAGTACTTTTAAAACTCATTAAACAGACAGTCTCCCGATAATCTAAGCTAATTAGGGTAATAGCAGCTGAGTGTTATTTTTGCACACTAGGCAGCAAGCAATCCTATTGACTATGCCAGTAATATGTTGTGTACAGACTCTGATATGGGCCTGTGGCACGCTTAGTGAAATTTCCCACTTAAAGGCAAAAGAATATGGCTCAAATGCTCCCTTCACTTATACTGGTGTGCAGCCTTATTGACTTCACTGGGGTTATACACATGACAGAGAATAGAAGATGACTCTCTCAGAAGCAGGAGGCCATGCACTCAGCACACAATGTGAGGCCATTACCTTGGAGAAATGGGAGGTAAGGTATTGCACAGTTAAGCCACAGCCCTGCTTTCTTTGTGAGACTGATGCTTATTCCTGTCACGTTTATATACCTATTAATAGGCACCTTTTCCATGTTGGCTCATCTTTTTAAAAGGATGGTCACAGTAACAAGAGTATACTAGTCAGTCTCTCACTTTCTTCGCTGCTTTCTTAGGGACTGTCCTTTTTGGTCTGTTTGTACAGTGCATAGCACGATGGGGCCCTGGTCTGTGACCAGGGGCTTCTAGGTACGACAATAATACAAATAATACATTTGTTGCAGGGGGCTTATCTCGTTGCTGGGAGAAACGAGGCTTCACACAGGTGGCTAGTTGGAAAGTGGTGAGTTTATTGAGGGGAGTGGCATTCCGTGCTGGGGGCTTCCGGTCAGCACTGCCGCGATACAAGATGTCTGACACACCCAGGTGATGTCCAGAGAAGAAGCCCAACAAACAGGGGCATGTCAGCACAGATATACCCATACTCATTTGCATCTCATACATACTCATTAATAGCAAGCAGCAAGCTCATTAGTCACAGGCTGTTCAGCACTTGTTGATTACGCAGTCCTGCCTCAGTTTCCCCATTTAGTTTCCCACGCATTCATTCTCACACAGACAGGGTAAACATTCACGCAGCTGGGAACTGTTCTCAGACACATACAGATAGCAGAAGCTCAAGGCTCATGATAGCAGAGTGTATTTGTCAAATCGGAAAGGCACTTTTAATTTGAAGAGGGCTTGAAGTCTTCAAGAACACTGATTGGTATCAGCCTCTTCTGTGTTGTTTGTATGCACTATTAATTTGACTTCAACCAGAGAATTTTCTCATTTTGAGGACCTCTCAGAAAATAATAATGGAATTCCCGATTTTTTTTTTCCTTCTCCTGCTTCTCCTTCAAATGTTTCCATGCAGAAGTGGTGATTTAACACAAGAGGCTCTCTTGTAATAAACAGAGACTTGTTTGTGCCTGGAATTTGTGTGTCAGAAAATGGGGGACAAACTCCTGGATGCTTTCAGTCAGAGTAGAACAAATCCTGTGTGATAACCTGCTATCATCAGGTGTTTTCACAGTGATCGTCATCGTTACGGCTCCTCTGGGGCTACCTAGGCATGGGGAAGTGGAATAAATAATCAGAAGATGTCTCTAGCTGATATTTTCAGCCAAATTGATATCGGTCCAAGATTAACACTTCCTTTCTCTGCCAGCCACAGTGTAAGAATAACATGTTTTCAGGATATCAGAAACCACTAGAATTCTGTCATGCTTTGCACTTGACTAGCGCCTTTCATCTAAGGATCCCAAAGCAATCCATTATTGGAGCCTCACAGTATGCCATGGAGGGGAAGATTATTATTAATTTGTGTAGCATTCATTTATTACTATTACTGTCCGACAAATGCGGGGACTGGAGCAGAGACCTTGCTGTGTGGATCCGAGGGCAGAAATTCCATGCGAGTGTGACATCTACAAAAAACGTCAGCTCCAATTCTTACCCAGGCAATCTGTTGGCGTGTTCTCCTCCCGTGTATGCAGGGGCACCCCCAGATTTTTTTTTCTGATGGTACGTACTGTCAATCACTGCGGATCCATCCCTGCTGCTGGCTCCAGTGCCTCACCTACTGAGTTTGTGCCTTGCTCAGCTCCCACCTTCCAGCCTGGCCTGATCACTCCCCATGAGAGAGGACATGGGCTGCTGGAAGTGGGGTGAGGCCAGGCAGGCCTCTGGGGTGGAGCCTTGGTGCAGGAGCTGGCCCTCCGCAGTAGCTAGGAGGGTTGCTGGCCATCCTAGTCCCCACTCAGGTTTGGCCCTGCAGCTCCTCCATCATAAAGGGGGGCCCGTGAAGCCAAATTTAAGTGAATAGTGCTCTGACAACCACACCCTTCCCATTTCATGGCAATTGCAACATCCCTCACTCAATTTTGGCTCCATGGCTCCTCAGTCACGACAGATGGCCAGCGGGCCCAAACCTGAGTGGGAAGTGCCGGCATTGGTGCGCACTGTCCAAGTGACTGTGGGCACCACTGCGTGCACATCTTACTCCTCTGCAGTGTTCTCATCTCCCCTGAAGAGCAGAAAGGCTAATGACTTGCTGTGTGACCTTGACTAAGTCAGTGATGAGCAAGACGAGGAAGACTTGTGGCACCTTAGAGACTACCCAGTTTACTTCAGCATAAGCTTTCGTGGGCAATAGCCCACTTCCATCTTGCTACAGTGGTACCCGGATCAGGCTCTGCATCACCCCACACAGTTAAGTATGTTAGTTCAAGAAATGTGAATTTCTCCCTGGGTTTTCTGTGTTTGGTGATAAGGGGCTGCACACACATAACAAGGGAAAGGATCCCATACAGATAATACAAAGTATGCAAGGTCAATTAGTCAAGATTCAATGTAAAGAACGTACAAGGTCCAGGTTTAGTTAAAGATGCTCGTGTTTCATGTCTGGTCACGTAGACTTGAGGCAGAGATCACTTCACTCTTGCCAGAGAATTTGTCACTTACTACAGAATCTCTCTACTGTGTGAGGGCCAAATGACCATTTTGATTAATCTGTGCTGGAGTGTAAGATGTTCCTGAGCAAGAAGCAAAATTTGCCATCCTCCCTGATTGCAGAATGAGTCTCTCTTTCAGATAGTGAAGGATTTCATTTAGAGTCAGATTTTTTTTTCTTCTAAATAAGTAAATGCATTTAGGAAACCTGTCCCCTCCATCCATTAATTTACTGCTCTGTTTATTTCTCTTCATGAGTACTCCCCCAACCTCTCTGAATTTTGTCTTTCTTTTTTTTCCCCCCTCCAACCCTTGACTCCTTTTCACCCAACCATGGGGAGTGGGGGAATAGGGGATTTCCTGCTCCCATGTAGGATTCTTTCCCTCCCTCCCTTGTCTCCATCCTTGCCTGTGGGGATTCTCACCACAGATCCTGCTCTCTGGGAGAGGCAGAAAAGGGAGGGGAACAGGGAGAATAGAGAAGTCATTTCCCTGAGCCTGGATGGAAAAAAGGAGGCTGAGAGAAGCAGATACTTACCGTATATTTCGGCGTATAAGACGCCTTTTTAACCCCCAAAAATAGCCTCAAAATTAGGGGGGGCGTCTTATACGCCGAATATATTAAACTCACCGGGCAGCTGGAGCTGGGGCGGCTGCGGGTGGCCCGGCGGGTGGGGCGGGGCGGGGCGGTGCTTCCCCCCCGAGCCCACCCGCATGTGTTGGGGCCGGCGGGGAACGGGAGCAGCTCGGGTCCCGGGGCCCCTGGGAGCACCCGCCCGCGCGGTGGGGACGGGAGAGCGGCGTGCTCCCAGCAGCCCGCCCGTGTGGCGGGGACGGGAGAGCGGCACGCTCCCAGCAGCCCGCCCGCGCGGCGGGGACGGGAGAGCGAGGCGCTTTTTGTGTGTGGTGGTGGTTTTTTTTTTTTTTTTTTTTTTTGTGTCCGCTTTTTTATTTAAAAACTCGGGGGCGTCTTATACGCCGGAGCATCCTATATGGCGAAAAATACGGTACTAAGTCCAGGGTTCAGTGCCCTCTGTAGGGACAAGAGGGAAGCAGGATGCCTGGAACCCTGAGTGAGTCATTTTTGGGAAGACTAGGCATAGAATAAATAACCATCAGGCAGGAGCTTCCCTCTCAGTTCTGCCCACTCAAGCCTCCTGTAGCTTCTTTGCACTAGCTGCAAGTAGCATCTTGCAGGATGGATGGCTTTGAATATGGCAAAAAAAAAATAAAAAAAATAAGGTGTGGGCTGGTGAAAGGGTCCTGGGAGCCAGATCTGGCCCATGGGTCACATGTTTGATACCTGGTCTAGACGGTGTCACGGTGCTTACATAAGCAAAATCTTATCAGTTGCTATTGCTTTTTCCAGTGGTCTGGATTAGTATTGACTGGAGCGGACAGTCATTTTAGACCCTATTGGGTTTAGTCTTGGCACAGTGGCTACTCTGGCCATGACTGACAAGTTTTGGTTATAGTTAGTAATCATAATAGTCACATGTAGCATAGACTTTCAGAAGGATAAAAGGAAGTTACACATTCAAATCCCATTGAAAGTCAATAGCTATTGCGTGTTCTTTTTACTGTGAAAATCTCTTCAGGCATTTTCAGTGCAAGGGTCTCAAAATATTTTCCAATTCAATAGATTAAGGGTCAGTTTTTCAGAAGCATCTTAAGACTCTCCAGTGAGGTGAGTCTAATTTCCCCCCATTTTTCTATATGGGTAAACTAAGTCCTTGTCTGTACTAAGGAGAAAAATTGAGCTAAGCTACACAATTTGAATTATTTGAACAACATAACTCAAATCAACATGGCTTAGATCTACTTACAGCGGAATCCACACTATGCAACGTCAATGGAAGACACTCTCCCATAGACTCCCCTTATTCTTCTTGATCAGGTGGAGTACAGGAGTTGATGGGAGAGCAAGATGGGGGGTCGGTTTAGCGGGTCTTTACTAGACCCGCTAAATTTACTGCCGATGCATCGATCAGCTCAGCCTGGATCTTCCAGTAAGTGTAGACAAGCTCTAAAAGGCACAAAAAGACAAAGTAACTTGTCTAAAGTACATGCTGAGTCATTGTTGCAACTAAAATTAGTACTTGGGCCTTTGGACTCCAGTCCTGTGTTCCAGCCTGTAGACTATGATGCCTTTCTACTTGATTACAGTAATCTCTCTCTAATAAAAGGGAAGGTTGTTGAACAATTACAGATATTAAGAATGTGCTTTGGAACACTATGAGGTCTCTCAAATACCTTTAACATATTTAATTCACTCGTTAGTTGCTTCATACTACACTTCAATGGGGCATTCTGAGGCTATCCAAGTCTGACTTTAATATTTTTGCTTCAGTACTTAAAACTTCAAACAGTATAACTTGATGGTTGGGTTTCTACTCCACCCCTCTAACCCCCACTCCCAATGGAAAAATAAATCTTTAACTTGAACTTGAATTCACAGAGCTCTCTCAAACATTGAGTATCGATGTTGTTTCATTATTAAACGCTGCGCTGCTGTTACCATGGAAAC
Organism: Sternotherus odoratus; assembly: GCA_032164245.1. Taxonomy (NCBI): domain Eukaryota; kingdom Metazoa; phylum Chordata; order Testudines; family Kinosternidae; genus Sternotherus; species Sternotherus odoratus. The sequence goes on along the minus strand of JAVMKO010000008.1, from coordinate 79,863,053 downwards.
AAAGCAACAAATATTTGGAGCTATGTAACACCTTCCACAAAATTCCAGACAAGAATATTTTGGAAAGTGCTTCTGTCAATCAGGCCACTCCTGTTCATTGAATGAATGCTTTGTGTGGCTCTAGTGTACTCCTACTCAGACTTAAAAGGGTGGAACTCTCTTCTCAGCTTTATTAACAGTGCTTGTGTTTACATTTTTTTTTAAAAGAAATTAATTACTTCAGCAGTTCGTTCCCAAGTCTACAAGACAAATATGAGCCTTCAGGAATGTCCCAAATTTAAAGCCTAAAGTGTCTTTTAAAAAATGCCTATTTCTCCATAGATTTACACTGGCAATTTGCCAAATGATTTCACCTTGAACCCAACACAAGCAATCCAGAGATGAAAAGGAAACACTGAAAACTTGGCCAAAAGTTATTTTTATCTTACTACAATAACATGAGCCATCTATTTCTTACCCGTGAGAGAGATTTTTGAACTCTGCCAGGTAATTTTTACCTGGGGCTTCCCATCTGTCTATACAGTTGTAGATGGAGGGAAAAGCGACTGAACACAACAGCAGCTGCTTTCTAAAACTTAAAACAGTGCTATTGTCTGTCTTGGTCTGTTCCTTTGCTTTCACCTGCAGACCAAAGTCATGACAGTTTAACTATTTAAATGCCAGAAAGCTACTGGAATAGTTCACTGAAAGCTAACAGATGAGGAGACAGTAAACAGAACAGTGATTCTGGACCTCAGAAATCTTCTGAGTCTCACTATAGTGTTACACTAAGCAGAGCTAGGAGTAACTTCCCTGCCTTGCCCCATTTCTTACTTAGTTGAACACCATGGTGAATCAGACCCACTGTGCATCAAATCTTGTTGCTCGTCTGAGGTGGATTTTATAATAATGTAGTACTCTAGGTAGCATATTTCGTATAAGGATCCTGAAGTAATAAAATGTTAGTTTAATTAAGCACCTGGGAGGTGGGTAAAACCCAAAGGGCTGTTTTATTTTTTTAGTTAATTGAACTTTCTTTATTTCCCCACAGTGAACACCTCCTCACTCACCCCCTGTACCCACCAACAATCTCATAGTCAAGAATTGTTCAAATTTTAACTCATGTAATTTCAACCAGCTCTAAAAATCATTTTCAAATTACAGAAAAGTTGTGCTAACCCTGAGTGGTGGAATAGTCCTAAAAGCTTTGCTATCCTGATCCTTGGCTTAGTTGTAAAAATTAGTTTTAGTAACCGAATGAAGTCTCTCTCTCCAGCTAAAGGTTGTCTCTGGGCCAAATCCTAGCATATGTCCAGTCCCAAAGGAGCATATAATCAAGCTCCTTCCCCCTTTTATAGAAGGTGCCTCTTTTGTTCTCTCAAAACCCCCACCCTTCCATGATGGAGGCTGCGTTTTACCTTATGCTCCCTACTCCGCTTGTGGTGGATTCATCTCCACCTGTGGCTGGATTAACTACCAGGTTACTCCATATGTTGTTGTAAAGCCACTTGTGGAGTTACATTGGAGTAACTCCATGGTACATCAGGTCTGGATGTTAAATGACGCTCTCTAAACTACTGCTATCCCATGCAGGGTGGTATTTTTCAGTGTAATGATACAGTTAGGGTATGTCTTCACTACAGGACTAGGTCGATTTCCCTTAATTCGATTTTCTAAACTCGATTTTAGAAAATCAAATCAGTGTGTCCCCACCAGGACAGCAGGTTGACAGTGGTCGACACTGTCTGTCCTAGAACTTTTGCAGGGGTCGACATAGCCCGCATTGCACTTTGGGTAGGTAGCCCACAGTGCAATGTGTGCCGGACCCCCCACCCCTGCCCAAGCAGCCCCGCGGACCCCCCCGCCCACCTGAACAGCCCCCCCGCTGGACCCCCCCTGCCCGCCCGAGGGGGGGGGGGGAGCCGGCGCCGGGCTGCTTGGGCGAGCGGGTCAGCTGCCTGGTCAATTTCATACTGGGTGAAATTGACCAGGCAGCTGACCCCCTCGCCCAAGCAGCCCGGCACCGGACCCCCGCCCGCTCGAGGGGGGGGGGGAGCCGGCACAGGGCTGCTTGGGTGAGCGGGCGGGGGGGTCCACGGGGCTGCTCGGAGGTCGGAGGCTTAACTTCAGATGCCTCTTCACTTACTCACAGTAGACATAGAGAAGTCGATTTTAGCCTTACTTCTCTCATCAGGCAGGAGTTACAAATTCGATTTTGAGGGCCCTCTAAATCGACTTTAAGGGCATGTATGTGAAGACAGGTACACGTTTAATTTGACCTAACGTCGTTAAGGTCGAATTAAAGTGGTAGTGAAGACATGCCCTTAACGTGATTAGGCACTGGTTTGGTTAGATTAGATTTATTAACTAAAATATGCTACCTTATCTGTTTATAGAGATGCTAAAAAAAGGGAGTGTGGTGGGATTCAGAAGCCAGGGTTTAACAGGAACTTAAGCCTAATTAGGCCATTGGGTGGCACCTGAAGGGGAGTTAGGAATAATTGATGATTAAACCCAGGTGGCAAGAAGCTGGGCCTTCACAAAGGAGGGAGCACAGGATAGTGGGAAAAGGCCAGGCAGGAGACCCTTGAGAATAGTAGCTGGCAGTTTCCTCTCTTTGGCTAAAGGCAGAGAGATACCAGGGGGGAAGCTGGAGGCAGTGACAGTAAAGTCTAAGGCTAAGCAGTGTTTGGATGGGGGGGGGGGGGGAGAGGGCTATAGGGAGAGAGGGAAGAACTCTGCAGTCGCTCTCTTTGCACTAGAAAATGGAGATGTCTGGAAGATTGGAGGAAGCTCCTGTGGCTAACTGACACAAGCCGGGCCTGGACCTCTGGTATGAAGCCCTCAGATGCTGACTGTTGCAAAGATTGCAGCAAGGGGCTGAGGAAAAGGCCTGAAGAAAGGCTAATAGTAAGAAGGAGTCGGGTTGGGGGAGGGAGGAGGAGTCTGATGGAGCAGACCCTGGAAGCTCATCCTATGGTCACAGTATTGGAACCCAGTGTAGATGGAGGGCCCTGGGTTCCTGTACCTGCCACCGGGAAAGTGGTACAAAGCCCTCCAATGTAAGGGGAGGAGGAGGAATTAGGACCCAGACAGAAGGGTGTAAGGACTGCCGAGTCCAGACTCGGGGGCCAGAGACCTCACACAGGGTCTTGGAATTATTCGTTGGACTGCCCCTTACTTCGGAAGGGGTAGCACTAAGCTGTGACCTGGCCAAGGGGCTGTCTCATGAAAAGAGACCAATCACCACAGGGCTGGGCTGGCCGTCGGTAGAGGACTCCTGACGTAAGAGGTGCACCAGGCCTGGCAACGAGGGGATGTGCCAGTGGTGAATCCACCCTTCTACAGGGCGCCTGTCTAAACCTCTTTGAACAGCCTAGGCATCCCTGACTGTTTAAAAATACATTGAGTGCAGCTGAATGCTTTAAGAGGGCCCCCCCCCCCCTGCTGTGAGACAGCCAGCCACCTTAAAAGCGCCAGTCCCACTCTGGTTTAAGAGATTGGCTCATAACTTGCGCAGTAAACAGTCTCGTGTGCCAAATTAAAACAATTCATTATTATTATTACTGCAGCATAGCCTGCGTTTCTAGCTGCCTGCCTGTTTCATTCTCCATTGGCTTCTCCAAGCCCTCTCTAGGCTCATCTGACTGGCCAACTTGCTGCAACTTTTGTCTTTTTAAAACAAGGAAGTGTGGCTGCCAAGCACCCCTCCCCCCTCCCAAGTCCCATAGCTCCACCATTTGCTAAAATGGTGGGCTCTGACTCTGAAACCAGCGTGACTGTATTGCAGCCAATGCACTTTTATTTAAACCCATGTCCCAAACCAATGATCAAAGCCACATCTTCTAACTGCAGCCAGTACGCTGGGTGGTAAACACTCAGATTGCTTTGTGATCCCCCTGACTTCCTAAAGAAGCTATGTTTTAAAAAAATGCAAGTCGCTTAAACAATATGTTTAAATGTCAGACCGACACAACTACTGTGTGCGCCTGTGTGTTGAGTGGGCAGAATACACGGATACGTCCCTCTTACTTCTGTGTCTGAAGAGGGCTACAGAATTGCCCCCCACCCCACCGCTAGGACCTGCCTATGCAGCTTCTGGAAAAAGCCAGAGGGGGGTGCTGCAGAGCAGTGGAAGTGGCAGTTTTCCCTGGGGGCTGGGCCTGCTCATTCAGCACTCTTCCGAATTTTTCCCCACTGGTCCTGGGGCAACACCGGTGCAGTTTTTCATGGATGATATTTACCTGTTGTCGCGTGGCCACAACCTTGATTCTCTGTCCAGGCACATGGATGGACGCTCTGTCCTTTGACTTCAGTGAACGCGGGACTGATCCCGACTGCCATTCCTACTACCCGTCCACCCAAACACTTAAGCATGTGCCTAACTGTAAGCATATGACTTCAACTGACTACTCATGCATAAGCATGTGCTTAATGTTTTGCTGAACTGGAGCCATTAGGAGCTAGATTCTCTTCTTGGTTATACATTTAAAGGGTTTCCGCAGGGATGACCACAAACTTCCCCTTAAAACTTTTTTTTCAATGGAAAACTGAGTTTCTGACCAAACGAAAATTTTTGTAAAAGCATCACAGGAGGATGAAGGACTTGTAATGGGGCAGGAGATCTCATTTTCAGACCAGCCCTAGGTTTTCCTTCATGTCACAGGAACAGAATACAACCCTAACAGCACAGAGGAGTGAGAGAGAACATGAGCTCTGTTAACTGTAGGTGAATAGCCATTATTAACTCGTAAGCTCTTTGGGGCCTGGGTATCTCTTGCTCTGTGCGTGGACAGCACCTCGAATAGTGGAGCCCTGATCTATGAGTGGGCCTTCGAGGTGCTACACATAATAAACTGTGAAAGAACACTACCAATACACTGTAGAAGCAAAAACTGAGCTCCTCTATACTAAGGAAATTATGAGAGATTGAGCTATGGTGCAACACTTGGGCATCAGAGAATGAATGTGAGTATCTGTCTTAACCATTGAACCCTTAAAAGGCCCAATTAAAACCTCATGAAAAATTGTTCAGTGATGTTTGAATATATTAAAAAAAAATGCTTCAGAGCTAAGCTTTACGAGCGTGTATGGCCTCTACAATTTCTGAAAACTTTAGTGTATTTTTATGAATGTCATGTATTCTAAATTATTTAGCAAATAACGTGTGCTTTTTTTTTTCTCCCCTTCTCTAAGCTTTCACCATTGCTTATAACCCAAACCACAAATAAAGCATTAAAATTATTGATGTGAGCTAAGCAGGAGGGCAGTTGCCAAAAATAGCAGTATTCACTCAGGCTCCTTCTATGTAGCTCTGGAAAAATTATTCCCAAAGCTGCAGCAAAGATCACATTTTTTCCTTTCTTCACTAATAGCAAAAATATTACCTTTCAAGTGCTCTGTTATTCCTGCAGCTGGGGGGATTACCAGGCTGGATGACGCTCGAGGTAGCTACATCAGCAAGGCCTGCCAATCCAGCCTTCTGGTAGTAAACTGAGAGATTTATTAAGCTCCTTTCTCTTGCTCCCCATTTTTTTTTCTTGTATAGCAGGAATAGATTTTCTTTCATGAGAAAGCAAACTATATAGATGAACAAATGAAATCCCTTATTTGACCTAACTGAGCTGTAGGAACTTTATTTCATGTTCTTTCCACTTAATGAGGTACATGAGAGCAACTTTAGTACGTGCTGGGTCTCTGGGCGATGGTGTATTATTATTATTTTTCAATAGATGTTTGTAGTCCAGCTTTGCTATTAATTTAACTGAACAAGAGATGGGCCCAGAGATTCAGAAACCTCTGAGGATGGAAAAGAGGACCTACTTCTTTTGATCCCTTGTGCTTCTGTAGCACTTGTGAGGGTATGTCTACACTGGTTGGGAGATATGATTCACAGGGCTGGTAGATGGCTGTGCACTAGCTCACCATTGCTGCATGGGGGATGGCACAGCCTAGTCACCCACATGCAAGCTCATCTAACCCCCTGGGTGACTAGCGTGAGCCACGCGGTCACGTCCACACTTAGCACGCTAGCTCAAGCAGAGCTCCAGTGAGCGTATTTGCGCTGGGATTCACATGTCCCAGCTGCAGCGTAGATAAACCCTGAGTATTACAAGAAAGAAGGTCTTAGAAAAGGTTCTCCATCTACTGCCAGCAGAGGCACTTCCCCAACACCACAGCCCACATGGTGGGAGCTGCAAGAGGCATCATGCCTATCAAAGGGGAAGAGGAAGCATGAGTAAGAATGGCCCACCCTATACACAATACAGCCCACACACCCCACTGTGCCAGGCCAACTCTTCTGGCTGGAGTAGAGGAGCAGTTATAGCCTCACTCTCTCCCCTCCTTCTGGACAAGGAGCACAATTGTTGACATTAGCCTTGGATGGCCTTTGTATTCGGGGAGGGAGGCCCAACCTACCTCTAATAATAGCAAGGCTGTCAAGACTCCTGTGAGCTGGGCAGTTGATATTTTTAAACAGAGGTCCGGGGAGCAGAAGTGAGTTGCTCAAGATTGGTGCCACAGGACTTTGTTACCTCCAAGATTACACAGTGAGTCATGGTCAGGGCTGAAGACAGAACCCAGAAGTCCTTTTGTGGCGGGATGCAGTGGGACCATAAACAGTGAAAGAGAAGTGGGATTGATGAGAAAGTAACCATAAGGAAGGGGGAAGAAAAGACCATGCGGTGTGGAAGGGCTGGAGGGAAGAAGAGCAGAAAATACATATGGAAGTTTCCAAAAAGGCTTTCCTTAAAGGAGAAGGAAGCAAGGAGTGGATGCGGCACTTACAATAGCCTCTCCTCAATATTCACAGCTCTCATTGGCGAGGAGAGGCACATTTTGCCTCCTATGGGTCAGTGACAGGCTGTTGTGGTGCTGGATAGTGCTCCTTACCTGCACTGAGCCCAAGCACAAAGGCTCAGGGGAATAACTGATACTCCAAGTGAATTTAGGGAGGGAAGGCGGTCGGATCTCGGAGCTGCAAGATCTTGGTTCTATCCCCAGCTCTCCCTCTGATATTCTGTATCTCTCTCTGGGCAAGTCCCCAACCTTCTCTATGCCTCTTGTCCCCCTGCCCCCCATCTGCAATATGGCAATTTAAAGGCTCGTATATCTCATAGGAAAGTTGGGATTTGCAGTACAGTGAAACTCCATTTAACGGACTAATTCGGGCGAGGGGGTGTCCGTTAAATGAAAAAGTCCGTTATTTAATAATAATAAAAAAAACCAAGCTGTCGGAGCAGCAGCCCGACCGCTACAGGGTCGGGGCGGCAGCTCCGCAGCCCACCCGCTGCTGGGACTTGGGTGGCAGCCGGGAGCCGTCAGCCCGCCTGGGTCCCGGCGGCCGGGAGCCGGCAGCCAGCCCGCACGGGTCCCAGCGGCCGGGAGCCGGCAGCCAGCCCGCACGGGTCCCGGCTCCTGGGACCCGCCAGCCAACCCTCCCACTGCCTGGACCCGGGCGGCAGCCAGCCCGCCTGCTGCCTGGACCCGGGCGGCAGCCGTGACCCGGCAGCCAGCCCGCGAGAAATGGATTTGGGATGCATCAGACTTGCTCAGAAATTTTGTCCGTTGCATCCGAAGTCCGTTAAATCGAGGTCCGTTAAATCGAGGTTTTACTGTACTTTGAGATCCTCCAAACGTAAGGTACCGTAGAAGCATAATCAATCTTCGATTGCCTTGCAATTGAACTATCATCTGCACTTCTATTGATTCGGACGTCAATTTTAAGGTCTGTTCCTCATGTTTCAGAGCATAAGTTGTTTACTAGCTAGGGTAAGGAAGAAACCTCCTACGCTGGCAGAATTAGATACATCATGGGGTTGTTCTTCTTAAGCATCAGCTGCTGTCAGAGACAAGGTACCAGAATTGATGGACATGAGCCTGTTCGGTGGACCTGATCCTTCTGCTAAAGTCAATGGGAGTTTTGCTACTGACTTCAAGCAATGAGCCAAAGGGTTCTTTGAACACAACAAAGGGTCATTTGCTTAGTCACTGACACATCCTGGGCACCATGTTTAGAGTTCTATACATGAGGTCAATGATCAATTCTACCCTAATCCTGTGGGTGAGAACTTGCCCTTGGAGATGAGTAACAGCCAGCAGAAGGAAGGGGAAGAACATACTGGATGGGGACCACAAAGGTTGCCGAAATGAGCTCAAAGGGAAATGGAGCAACCATGGAGCAAAGCCAAGCTTAAAAACCGAGAAGCACAAACCAGGGAGAGAGACCTGCCTCCAGGCCCTCTTGCCAGACAGCAAGGGAAGAAACACATGCACATCATTGTTGTGGGAGGCTTTTTCTCATTAGATCAAAAGGACAACAGTGCTGCAATCTGTTGCTTGGCAAGAAAACACAGCAGGGAGGAGGAGGATACACATGTGGGCAGAAAGACCCCTCTTGGAAAAACAACCGAGGAAAGATCCTGGGAGAAATATCTTGCGGAGCGGTTCAGACAAGTACTCTCTCCTTTCTTTTACTGCATGATGACAGGAGTGGTGAAGGACAGGCACCTTACTGCATCTTGACTGTGGCACAGCCTCCATTAGTCCTTTCTTCACGCACCCACTCCAGTGCTAGGAGTCAGCTGGGACAAGCAAGATATCACTTAATTGGATTGGCTACTTAGAGTAACAAAACTGCTGCCTCAAAACCCAGCCTGACTACAGAATAGGTACTAGACAGATGAAGGAACAATAGTAAATTGGTGTTACAAGACTTGATTTGTCCTTCCTGCAGCTTTTCGCTATGCTGAGCCATAGCTGGTTTTTCTCTTGGGACTTAAACCCTTCTGCTGCTTCTACCAGAGACTTTAAACCCTGTGCTTTATAACCATTACTTTCTTAGGCTATATACATAAATCCTAGTAAATCTAATCCATAGATATGGTCTCCTGAGACTTGGAGGCTCTGAGTTGCTCTCTGTGTTCCTCTTAATTGCCCTGAGTCTTCACACCCAAGTTTAAAATATGTCCGAGACTTTAGCAGCTTGACCCATAACAGCCCAGCAATGCCCCATTCGGTCTCTGTAATCCCAACTATTTTAGGCAAAGGTTCTCATTGAGGGATAGGTCTAAAGCAAAACTGAAGTTTGTAAAGCAAGCAGTCTGTTAGGCATTGGCCTAAAGCTAGGAGAAATTTTGTAAAAAAACAGTGGCAATCCCATCTCCCCCGTTTTATTCCTGATCCATAACTCAGAAATACCTTGTGGGCTTAACCTCAAATGTCTTAAAATAAATCTTCCTTTGCACGAGAGTACATATTAAGCATTTCAGGAAAGAAGGAGCTATTTTTCAGGAAGCTGGGGGCAGAATGGTTCAAATCCACTTCACAATGGAAACTCTTGCATCCCTGGCTATGGAGTCAATATTATGGCTTTGTAATCCTGGTGAATATAAAAGGCAGAGAGACAATCCAGGCTGATTTCCAGATCCCATGTTTTCAGTTAGAAAAATCCTCTCTTGACTTGTAAACTCAACACTTTTCATACAAATGTCTAGATCCTGGGACTGCCTATGGAACGCCAGCTGTTTGTTTTCATTGTCGCTTCTCCGAGCATAGCCAGGCTTTGAAGACCCGAGAAGCAGTTGAGCAAAAGCGCTAGGAAACAGGAATGGGTAGGAAAATGGGACTCTTTGCTAGATGCTGAACTTCCTTAGGAAAAATGTAGCCATGAGCCTTTGAGTCACAAAGTTTGAATGTGGCTCTGAACTCCCCACCCCCAGTTCAGAGTCTTCTGATCCAGGTTTTTGATTCAGCCCATGAGAGGTAATAGAGGCTACCTACCCTGTTTGGGACTGGATCTGAACTCCCCCGTACTGAAGCATATGTGAGCCTGTAGCTTTGTTTTCAGGCGTAGCTAGGGTAAGAGAGGAAAAATTGGAAGAGGAAAAGGTATTAGCTAATTCCTTAATTACCCTCTGTTCCTTAAGAAGGTATTGCAAGCAGCCTGGCTGGGGTAATGTTTCTTCACATCTGTTCACGAGAGCTCGGAGAAGCAGGTCTATTTATTTCGGTTTCATTAATGGCAAAGCAACCTCTCAAATGATCATAACGCTTCTTTTCCCCCCAGCTCTAAACAGATAAAATTACCACTTAAAAAATTCCTCCTTACCTTTAAGGCTTTCAGTCACAGCAGTAAACACTACTGTGCTTCAGCAGAGCTTTTGCTAAATTGTATTATAAGCACCTTTAATTACAGGGACTGCAGTCTGATGGGCATAGGAAAAGGTTGACTCCCAGAGAACACATGATAACCAGGGCAGGGAGAGGCTGGTAAGGGTTGTTGGGTATTTTTTTGGTCAGGAAAGAAAGGGCTTTGCAGAGAAGATTAATAGTAAACAATGTTACGGTAATCTAAATAGATCTCTGACAGAAGACCTTGCATTCCTCTACCCACTCTCCTCAAGTTATTTGGACATTAACCATTTCAGTTCCGAGTGTAGCTAATCAAAGGATAAGAAATGCCCTTCCTAGATGACAGTGATGGAAAATTGATATACTATTGCTGCTGTTTCACTGTTGTATTTGAAGGAACACAAGTTAATACACTGTGAACCTCATTTGCCTCTGGCCTGCACTGGTTTTATCCTAGTGTAATTCTATTGACTTCAATTAAGTATTCCCAATTTGGGCTTAATCCAAAGCCCCTGGAAACGCTCCTGTTGATTTTTTTTATTAGGTTTTGGATTATTCCCTTTCTGAGCTGTAAGAGAGGAGAATCAGGCCTGGGTCTTGCAAATGGATTAGCCTTTCATTATGGCCAATTGAAAAGTGAAGTTGGGATGCCTTCCTTTTGAATCCCTAAATCTGTGTTTTGTTTTCTAACCCCCCGAAGTGTGCATGTGCTTGTTTTTAAATAGGTCAGATCAAATATAGATTGGAGGGAGCTCTTTTTAACGTCCCTGTCCAACTAACTATAGTAACAGTCTGGCATGACCATTCCATCTCTGACTCCCCCTGTTAATGGTAAGGCTTTGGGCCTTTGGGTACGCAGGCTATCCTTATCACCTTGGCAGACTTCCAGCTCCAAATAATAATCCATTAACGTCTGCCCTGTTGGCATTCTTGCCAAATACGAGGGATATCTTTTAAATAAACACCGCCGGTTCCCAGTCAGAGGCAAGAGCGAGGGAGTAGAGGAAAAACAATCCTTGACATTTCAGTGACTTTGCAGGGCTAGCTGACACCTGGTACCACCCTTATCGTGTGGTGTTTATGCAGAGCTGCAAAGCCCGGCTTCTCCTGTTGGCTCTGTTGCCATCTTTAAATAGAACTGGAAAGGCTTATAATGATAGGAGTAACTTTTTTGGACAGCCACTATATTTCCCCCTCCCCCCAAGCTGGGGAGGCCTTATGTTAATATTAACATCTGTACTCCCGTTTTCCTCTGAAGTTCAGCAAACACAGCTTAGTAGGGCTTCATGCCTCTTGCGCTTTGCCAACAGTATTTTTTTCCCACAGTTTGTTGGACTCACAAGTTTTGCAACACAGCTCTGCTTTTGTGAGGCCCCTTTCCCACCCTCTGGCTCCTTATCTGTTCATCCACCAAACCAAACTGCCACATATTGATCTGAATCATTGTGGCCTGTATGTCCAATTTTCAGGGGATTCTAAACCTCGCTGTTTGTTTGTTTTCCACCATTTCATTTAAAGGAGCTGTAACCTGACTCTCAAGGACAACTTGAGATTTATTTTTCCAGCTGTTGTCTTTTGTTTGGTGGTAATAAAATGTCTTGTTTGGATATTTCATAATGTCAATACAGGAACTGTCTCGTTTTTGCCAGGCAGTTGGAAATCCCGTTTCAGTTCCTATTAATTAGGCGAGTGAACATTTAAAATATTATTAATTATGATTATTATTTATTATTTATTATTATTATTTTATTAGGAGAGTAACATAAGGCCAAATCCTGAGAACCTTACTTGGCATTTTAATCTGATTTCACTTATGCTTGTCTTACGCTGATTCATTTCTCCTCCCCCCCCCCCCCCCCCCGCGCGCCACCCATGATGGAGTTACTCTGGTGCTCTGGTGTATTTTGGATGTAGATCAAACATTGAGACGCCCAACAGCATTTCCTCAGCTTTGCACTCAGTTTTCATCTGCCTCATGCAAGTAATAAATGAGTAAGGACTCGAAGTTTTGACCCACAGATATTGAATTCTATCCTGTTCCTTTGGGTCTGATTCTCCAGCAACCATGCATAAAATACCCCTTGAGTTATGCCCTTTGTTTGCAACTTTTTATTTTATGCTTTCATCAGGGGTTCTAGTTTTTCAATTTGATTAGTATGAAAAGTAGTAAATAATAATTAGAGTTGGCAGAATTACCCCCCCCCCCCCCATGGCAGTATTGGTGGCTTTGTGTGTTAAGCATTTTTTTAATTTTTTTTACCAATTTTAAATTTTCTCAGTTGTGGGAAATTATCAGGGCTCAGGCAACAATTATGTAATGACGGTAGACTTTGAGATTCCAAAAGTTAAAGTTTTATAACTGTTAAAATGCAAATTGTCAACATCATATGTCAAAACTTTAGCCTTGAATCAAACTCTAATATGTTCTCAGACAGAAAAAGTATGAAAAATGCTGTCAGTAAATTTCTACGGTAAATGGGAATATTTTTTTTAGTCTATTTGTGTGTACAGTGAAATTGATGTTTACAGATTAAAAAACTAATGCTTCCAAACCTAATCATAGGCAAGTTACCATCTACTCATCTGATTCAACTTCCCATCAGATGAATATTATTACAACTTTGTGTGTGTGTGTAATTAAGAAATGCAGATAGTCCCATGAGGAAAAAACAGGGGTTGCAACATCCTAGAGATAAAATACAGACCTGTGGCCAGTGGAAGGAAGGACAAATTTTGAAGCAGAGCTTCAGTTTATGGGTGTCAAACTTTTTTTATATTCCATTACTGTGCTATTCAGCACACAGTGCTTGAACATTTGCATGTATTTTTAAGGAAGAACACTTTCTTGCTAATCATGTCTCCTCATGATCAAATGAAGAAATAGTGTTCAGATTGGTCCAACATCAGTCCCTACTTAACGTACTGTTAGTTCAACACGTTGCTCCACCCCTATACAGCCTATCTATGGTAAGTCCCATATTCCCTCCTGTTCAGTTACTTAATGCTGGGGCCAAGTTAGTTTCAGTTTCTGAAACAACACCAAGGGGAGCAAAAGAGGGTAGAATGACTGGAAACCTTCCCAAAAGACGGCAGATTAATGCACTAGCACACGCTGATCCACCTACTGTGGAAAAGAGGCATCACTTACAAATCTCAACCACTCCACTCTTCGCAGATTCTGCCCAGATGTTTAAAGGCCTCTCTGAAATTGTCTGTACTTAAAAGGCGTTGTGAATAAGTGCTCAGTACTTGCGCTGTAACCTCTTTGGCAATCTGCTGAGGATTTAATCAAATTGTTAAATATCCCTGGCAGTGAAAGGTTATTCCTTTTAAATGCTTAAATATTATTGCCAGAACTTAAAGGGAGAGCAGCAGAAGAAGCCAAACAATAATAATTGGAGACTAATTAAAATAGAACAATGCATGAACTAGTACATTGTGTGTGTGCATGCACAAATGTCTATGTATAAAGACAATACCTAAATGAGATACCTAAGTGCTTCTCTGTTTGATGTATTGGACTATACTAAATTCTTATCATTGTGGCATCTCTCCTTCCAGTTATCCTGGTGGAGAGGCATTCTAAAAGCAAATTGAACTTGCATAGGCAATATAGAAAGACATTGTGTGTGCCAATGGGGCCGCTAGGCAGGCATATGTGGTAGGGAAACAGCATTACTCCTTCCCCCTATTTGTAGAGGCAACTTGGGTCTTAATCATCAACTTGGGTTTTAGCCTCATGGATCCTGATCCAAAGCCCTATGTCTGAAGTCTTGTGTAGTGCAATATAATTTGTCACACTGGAGTGTGGATTATTCACACCCCTGAGCAATGTAAGTTATACTGACCAAAAAGCTGGTGTGGACAACACCTATGTTGGCAGGGGAGCTTCTCCCACCGACATAGCTGCTTCCTCTTGCAAAGGCAGGAGTTATTAAGCCAACAGGACAGCTTTCTCCCAGTGGCCTAGAGCAGCAGTCTCAAACAGTGGGTCAGAACTCCATTTTAATGGTGTCGCGAGGCCTGGCTTAGACTTGTGGGGGCCCAGGTCCAAAGCCTGTGTGTGGCGGGGATTAGGTGGGCGCTGGCTTTAGTCCCCCCTCCTGGGGTCCTGTAGTCATTTTGGTTGTCAGAAGGGGGTCACGATGCAATGAAGTTTGAGAACCTGGCTTAGAGCATCTTCACCAGAAGCGCTACAGCGGTGCATCTGTAGCTGCCGTAGTGTAGACATAGCCTGAAAAAGATAGGGGAACAACATTAACCTGTTTAGGAGGGGAAGGCAGGATACATGAGGATAGCAACATTGTTTTCAGCAGAGCTAGGCTGGCTTTTGCCAACCGAGGATCTCTGCAGTGGTCTCCACTTTCCTGAGTGCCCCTCCCCATTTATTAATTTTTTAAAGCCCTTCCTATATAATGGTTTACAAGAGCAGTCCTGCAAAATGCTGTAGTTACTATCTAATTTACTTCAATGTTAAACTCTCTAGGACAGGAACTTTCTTTTTGTTCTGTGTACAGTGACTAGCACAATGGATTCCTGGCCCGATAGGGGCTCTACAGTGCTGCCACAAAATATATAAATAGCTGTATCTTATAGTAACGAAATTCCTGTATTTTGGACTTTTTAATATCAACTCTAGTGATACTTTTTTTAAAGAAAGGGGAACTGGCAACTCTGCTGCAGCCTTAAGCTCCTCTCTCTGTTTAAAGTTTACTGTAAGTAACATCTTCTAATCCACATTGGTGCAGGAACTGTGTTTTGTGGAACTACACTGAAAGACATGTGTTCAGTTTCCTGTGGTTTGAGAAATTACCAGGTTCCTCCGTTTCAAGGGCTTGGGGAAACCAGGAAACCAATTCTGCATTGCTGTTGTGACCACTGAATGAATACAGCAGCATATTGGATTTTTGTAGGTTAAAAAAGGTAAAAGTTTAAAGAGAGCAGGTCAGATCCTGATCTCAGTTACACACCAGTCTCTGTCCAGGGCAACAACAGTAACTTCAAGGGTTTGATGAACAAATCTTGTTTGGTAGGGCTTAGACACACCCCTCCACTTTGGCAACAACTCCCTCCTCAGTCCAGGGCCGGCAACAGAAATTTTGGGGCCCCATACTCTGATAGTTTGGGGCACCCCTCAGCCCAGCTGGCACTTCCCCCCCCCCACCAGCTGACAGCAGCCGGGGGGCCCCCCAGCCCAGCCGGACCCCCCCCCCCAGCCCAGCCGGTGCTCCCCCCCAGCTGACAGCGGCTGGCGGCAGTGCGGGGTCCTGCGGCGCGAGCTGCCCTTGCTGCTCCTCCCCCTGCACGCGCACTTTCTCCCCCAGACTGCTCCGCTGCCGCCGGCCGGGCTCACTCCTCCTGCCAGGGACACGCACGCTCGTCCGGAGGAGAGCCGCGCCGCCTCCCCGCCCCTTCCCCGCTCTCCAGGCCCGGCGACAAGGGGGGATGACTACGGGTACTGCTGTGTACCGGGGCCCCCCTAAAGTCCAGGGCCTGGTACAGCTCTACCCGTAGTACCCCCCTGTCGCCGGCCCTGCCTCAGTCATGACCCTCTACTGAAGTGACCCACACTGATAATACATTGCACAACTGATCCTGACTTGAGGTCTTTAAAGAGCAAGTCTCTGCACCTGTTGACCTTATGCATCTGCCCAGCTGGTATATCCAGGCTCTGGGTTATGTGAGTTACAATCTCCTGTGCTCATCCAACTCTAGCTACTAGCCCACTGTGCAAATACACTCCTCCTCATCAGCTGTAGTTGGCACAACAGAAGTGTTTCACAGGCAGAGTTTCATATCCCATTTTAACAGGCTGCCTCACACGGGAGGGTACGGTATGTCTCTTTCTTGATGACTTGTCATGCCCCTTTAACTAGCTGCCACTTCATAAACTTGATTAATAACTTGTTTCTTGAGTCCCGCTGGATCCCCTTGGTATGAGTCCGTTTCTTCTCTCCGCTGTTGCTATTGTGAGGCCTGGCATTGCATGTGCAGTGGCTCTGTAGTGATCATACTTTTCTGTTGCCTTTATTTTAAAACCCTAAGTGCTACTGTAACCCCCACACCGGAGTGTGGTGTTCTGTCCCATCTAGTGGCACCGAGACCATTTAAAGAGCGAGAGCAATTAATGCGTCTGCTCTACAACGTTAGCTAATAGTCAGTTGGCTTTTAGCTCATGCAGTAGAGGCTCATGCACTAAGTTTCAGAGGGTCCCAGTTCGATTTTGCCCGCTGATGACTAGGATCTGTCGGCGTTACACTATTGACCATTAACATGTCCCTTGCAATACAGCCTCTCTTATTTCACTGCCAGAAGTGCCTGTGAATGTCTTGTTGTTTCCGTTGTTCAGGTCTTTGTATGCCCCTGAAATATCATTAGGTGTGATTAAATACAAAAAAGGGACTTAATGCTAATGTTTCATCATTGGCGAGATTAAGGCGAAACACAGAAGAGATGGCACTTACGTTCTTATGCCGATGTCGAAATTACAGAAGAGAGAGATGGCATTTACTGCGATTTTTGAAGTCTGCATAAGAACATAATTCCATCCTTGCCTGGAATGTTTGCAAATAAGCAGGAATCTGTTTCAGTTGCGAGGTGATATTATGGTATCTCTGCAAACGGGCATGACTGTAACCAAGACACCATGGACGTTCATACGTATTTGTTGACCAAGATTTCTTGCCTGAAATGTTGACCTTGCAGCCCATCCTGAGCTTAGGTGCCATCTTTGAGCTCGGCTGACTTTCTGAACCCAGGGGCAGATCATTCCCCCCGCTTCAGTGCCTGGATAGAGCTCACTGGGATTGGGAGAGTGGGTAGTTTTTGATTGCAGCTGCTTTTCCTGTGAAGCCAGCATCAACCCCTCCTTCATTACTCCATGGGAGTTTGTGAATAAGATGCTAGAGGGACAAACCATATGCTGTGGCATTATTCCCTTCCCTATATAGGGGAGGCTGTCTGCTAAGTACCTACTGCTTGAAACAACACTAGCTTCGATTCTGGGCTTTCACCGCTTTTGAAGGAGCCTGTCTTGCAGAATCGTGGGGTGGCTAGCCAGGGGTAGCAGGGAGGGATCAGGGGAGGGATCTGTTGGTTTTTTTTCACAGCATACTCAGATGCTGTTTTAAACACACAAATGCATTTGCTAGAAGGCTGGAACGTAACACGGCTTAATTTCTTAGAATTCAGAGTGCTAACGCGCGAGAATCTCCAAATACAGACACAAGCTGTTTGCTCTCCAAAACAGAGGCATAACTCACTGCACCTTACTCGATTCTGTATCCCTGCAAACTAACTGACCCAGCTCTCACTTCCCTATGGAGTCCCAGAGCCTGCAGCAGGAGCAAGAAAGCCCCTGAAGTTTAGTGACAGCTTATATTTTTGTATAGGTTTTTTTCAATACACCCTTACCTTTTGTGGGGCGTAAGAATGGGGTCCCCCCTGCACCATTTACTGGCCTCTGGGCTCTCCCCCCCACCCCCCATAGGTATCTCTGGAAAGATGCAACTCGGCTATAAACACTTGCGTTCATAGCTAACAGACAGAGCTGCTTGTTTATCTGTACCAAGCTGATGTGCTTGAACCCAATTGTTCTAATGAAGGCTCCATCCACTTCTGCTCCCTCCCAACCAAAAAAAAACAAACCCCAAACAGATTACTGAAGGGAGAGGCCAAAGGAAACTTCCTCCTCTCTACTCAACTTCCTTGGCTGAATTGGTCATTCGGGCCCTAACACCTGTCCCACATCCTGCAGCCCTCTGGGAAATAGTTGTATGTAAGAATATCAACAATAGGAAAGCCCACAAACAGCCTCTTCAATTTTTGGACTCTAGGAAGCCTGTTTAAAACAAGTTCCTTAATCAAAGGAAGCCTTCTCAGGGTGATATGGACCAGGCAGACTTGGCCATGTTTTTTAATTCATTTGAGCAAGTGGGTGTGTAATGCTCCATCCGTAAGAAACACCATAGCATAATGGGGTCTCTTTCCCATACAAAGCTTCACAGTTTGTACAACACGCTGCACTGTTCCTAAACAGAGACTTAAAAAAATGACATGGGAAAGGTGCAAGAATGGGGACTATATGGCTTAGAAAATCCTGGTGTGGCTTGAAAGTGAAAAATGGCACATCGGGCATTTAAATAAGCAAGATTCTTTTTACTTTTTTTTCTCTCGCTGTAGTGCTTTCTCTTGGAAAAAATCAAACTGCCTTAAAGAATGTTCCCTCAGTACTGGCAATATCACTAGCTAGTCCCTATAAAAGTAGAGGGAGCACTGCACACTATTTAATTATCCAAAGTAAAAGAGGAAAGTTTTTAAGGACAGCCGCTCTCTGTCACATAACTAAAGTATATAGTTTTGCTGGGCCAGGGTGACCAGATGTTCCCATTTTATAGGGACAGTCCCGGTTTTGGGGGCTTTTTCTTATATAGGCTCCTATTAATGTCCACACTTGTCTGGTCACCCTGTGTTGGCCCCATTCTCTTCCTTAGGACTGATTATACCAAAGCATAAAGAGGGGAAACTAATAAACTAAATAGAAAAAAGAATCTTTTTTCTTTGGTCTTCTTGAGAGTGTTTGTTTTGTCTGAACAAAGTTTACCCACAGCTGGTAACTAGCTACTTATTTAACATTGCTTGCCAGCTTGAGAATTTATTATGGAGGTTACCCTTAAATAGCTCGTATTCAGCTGCAGAACACCTGTTAGTGGATTGGTAAATGGGAAAATCCTTACTAAACACACAGAGCTGCTTGTGGAAAAAGAACGTGTTGATCTTGGACATGGTTATAACTGCCATTTGGGAGACTTTAGCAGGGCATTGTGTAGGAAGCTAAGTCTATACATGTGTGGAAAAACAAAACCTGAGTGAAACAGAGGGAGCAGTCTCAACAGAATCCCGACCACTCTATTGTGCTGATGTTCTTCTTTTCAAGCCTATTTTTACTGAGCGATTTGAATTGACTTTAGGTACAAGCCTATTGGTAACCTGAGCGTTGTCAAATAACCATTCCTGTTCCCCAGATCTCGTGGACCACCTCCCCTCCACTTCATATTCTGATCTGCAATCTCAGAAATGGTCTTCTTAACATCTACAGCCATTCCTGGCAGTGGCATCTTGTATGGGGGTAGGGGAAGGTTGAGGTGGGAGTAGCCATAGAAGAACAATCTAGAACCCCCTCCGCCACTGTGACCAGTCCCTTGCCGGTCCTCTCCACAGAAACTCCCGGAGACCCCTTAATGTGCAGCACCCGTGTCCTTCATTGTTTGTGCCCGTCCCCACCACCTACTATTTACACAGACCACCTACTATATTTACTATTTACATCACCTACTATATACACAGACCAACAGTCAGACCGATCTGCCAGCAGGGATGTAGAGCCCCAAACTTTTTCCTTTCTGTTCTCTCCCTTCTCCCTGTGTCTCTGATCTCTCCCTGCTTCTTCCTGCCAGCAGACTGGCTACTTAGGCCTGCAGGTGCATCCCCTCAAGTAATTAGGGTGTGGCCTCCCAGCCAGCCCCAACTAGTACCTCTGTTCCCTGGGGCCGCTGGGCTAACAGGGGCCTGGCTTAGTTCTCCTAGCCAGCACCCCTGTTACAGCCACCCATACACTCAAATCAAGTTCATTCCCCCACCTCTTTCACAGAGTGGTGAAACAGTAACTTCCCTGGATGCCTTTGCACCATTGAACTCTCCCTGGGCCCTGCCTTCAACCAACCTTGTACCCATTCTCCTTCTCCAGCCCTGGCCTGTCTTATGGGTCAGAGAATATGGGAATAATTTAAAGATATTAAACAGAATAGCTTAAGTAATACATGACCACTGTATTAATAGTCAACTACATTTATTAAAAAGGCTGGCATTTGTTTCCTTTCTAACATAAAGGAATTTTTAATTCTGGGGACATAACAGTAGCAAATGTTGTTTCTGTGTGAAGAGATCAGTGAAGCAGGGTAATCATTATTATTTTAGAAAGGTCATTTGAAAAAATGATTCTGACCAACAATATTCATTGCAACCCTTGTGCAACAGACATCAAGCCAAGCACCTGCTCCACAGTTGATGAGTATTTCCATTGATTTCATTAGTTTTTGGGTAAGGCTTCCACTCCTAAGAGGCACAGCGCTCTTCAGAACCACTATATATTTTTTTTCATAGTTTATCCTGTATTCTGCCATCACAAATTGACAGTGTCTTCGCTACCGAATATTATGTAGGGGGTCAAATCCTGAGGACCACTTATGCTCGCTGCTTGTTCGGACAAAACTGCCATTAACCCTTTATTTAGAGACAAGATACTTTTAAATTATGGGGTGCCAACCTGGTCGATGTATCTCAGTCCTCTAAGATAATCGATCCAGGACTCAGATTAAGGAAAGTCACACTCCAAACTGACGGTGCAGACTGAGCAGCAGGCTGCTCCGTGTTGCTGAATTTTTGTCTTAATGCTGATCATATGTGCCGGCTGGATTTTGAAACATTTGCTCTGGAGATGAATGAGCAGAACTAACAAACTGGATGATTGCCCAGTGTGCAGTAACAAAGGAGGGGAAAGAAAGAGTCCTTGGTGTCATCATTCGAGAGCTTGACTGGTTTTCTCTGTAGGTATTTTTCCAGTTCCCAGTAACCTACTGACACTAGACATCACAATGACAGCAGCTTCAGTGGTGAAGGTGCCTATGTGATAATCATAGGGGAGGAAGATAAAGTGAAGTATTTGTTGGAGTGGCAGTACCAGGAAATGACTGAGATATCACATGACAGAGGATGTGCGCTCCATAGCAAAGAGACCTATTTACTTACAGGCTAGACTTCTACCAGACTCCTCCAAGGGTGGTTTGAACGAGTCATTTGAATTACCTGGCCCATTTGCAGTTCGCTAGTAAATACTGCCCTTGGGTAGAAGTAAAGTAGAAGAAGTAAATACTGCCCTTGGGTAAGCAGATGGACTGTTTGCCAAACTGGTCCCAGCCCAGGATCGCTAAACATAAAATATTCTGCCTCTTTAGTGCTGCTGCTTTTGCAAAATCATCATAAGCTGCTGGTGTTCCTCTAAAAGCCCTCCCTCTTCTTGGCATTCAAATTAATATGGAGAAAGCATCTTGGATTTGCCAGTTGCCACCACATGGCAATGGAATCCATCTCCAAAAAGCACATGCACTGGATTTTTCTGAGGAGCAGAATCCCTGCAAACTCCTCATAATGTCAAAGGGAACCAGGAATCCTCCGTGATTTGGGGATGCTGATATGTCTGAACAGGTACAATCTAATTGTATCTGAAACTTTAAGCTGGAGAAACAGAGACATTTTTCGTATATTTGGTTGATCCTGGCAACTGCAACTGTCTGAGCAAAGCAAAACCATACAAAAGGATTCACTAACACATAATACCCCTTAATGAGATCAGGCAATTGAGTCCTAATCCTCTGTTAATTAACAGAGGAGTGTAGATTTTCTAGTGAGCAGTCCCAGGCATTAGCAAACAGGTTAACTCTGTCAGCTATCATTATGATTGCTATTAATTCTGCTCCAAATTATCCGCCAGTGTAAATAGATGGAACTGGATCAGAATCAATTTGGCTCTGGATATTCAGAGCTAGAAACAAAGGCCAGATTCTGCTCCTGTTTATGCCACAGTATATCCATGGCACAACTCCACCTTTTCACAGGTATGTCTGAGAACAGACTCTGGGCCAAGAAGGGCTTGTTTTGGTTTGAAATAAGGGGTCCATGCCTTGAAATAAAATAGTGGAATGTGTCCCTTGACTGCAGTGCATTCTGGGAGTAGAATGAAGACCGGAACAAGAGGGTGCAGAAAAAGTTGCTTAAAACAGCTTGATGTAAGAAACTTACGCTCTGCAGATACTTACAATTTATTTCTTTGTTTCGCATGACACTTTATACATTGATAGGTCCAGGTTGCTGCACTTAGACATTCTGACCAGCAAAGATCCACGTTCAATTGTTATGTGCTGGGAGAACCCACCTAGTATATATTGACATGGGAGTTTCATTTCCTTTGAAGGTCACAGTGGATGGGGTAGCTCTTATTTCTATAAAATAACAGAATGGAACTCCCTTGCCCTCCTAAACAAAGCCAGCAGCTACTTGTTGAATCAGATCTATTTCAGCTATACACACTATTGATGTATAGCTTCATGTCTCTTCTGCGCATTGCATGTGTGCTGTCTGAGTTTGGGTGGGATGGGAAGAATCCATAACGGGCCATAAATAACTGAAGAAGCATTTGCCCTTGCACTCTTCTACACCATCTTCTGTATATGGGCAGTGGTGAAGAGAATCTCTTTTTTGTAAATGGACTTCTCAGTGCAACAACAAGTTGACTCACAAGGCTGCAGGCTGAGAACTTGCTGCTTTATTTAACTGCATCACAACAGAGTGGATGAGAAAAGTTGCACTCCCTAAAGAGGAAGCAAGGGAAGGGGTGGACATTAGCTCCAACCAATAATACTCTGAATAACTTGGTTAATGCCTAGATGACCACTTTATTACAGTCTCCTTCATGTAAGGACGATCAATGCTGCATGCTTCCGAGATATCTGGGTCAGTTTGCAGAAACTGCCTTATGGGGCAATTGCTTTTGCCTCTGGCTCTATAGCTTTTCATCAGTGGCTCTCAAAGTGCTTCACGATCTTTAAAGTATTTAAATAGAGTATAGGCCCTTTAGGGCCAGATTTCTGTCGTGTCTGTGCATTGGATTCCCGTTGATTTCAGGTTGAGGATCAAGTCCCAGGTGATGATGCCTTTTAGGGTATATCTACACAGGGATAATGGTAACCCACGGCTGGCCTGGATCAGCTGAATTGGGCTCAGGGGGCTCTGGGAGCCTGTGAGATTGGAGGGTCCTAGAGCTCAGATCCCAGCCTCAACCCTGTGAGCCTGAGTCAGCTGACACAGGCCAGCTGTGGCCATGCCACAGGTCTCTTCTCCCTGTGTAGACGTATCCGTCTCCTCTCCCGGGGTCTTGGATGCATGGTCTAGTGGCCTGAGCATCGGACAGGGGACCAGGAACTTCTATGCTCTAAATCTGCATTTGGCACTGACCTCCTCCGTGGCCCTGGGCAAGCCGGTTGTGCTCAGTCTGCCTTATTAATCCTAACAGAGGGCATTGGAGCACTAAGTGTTGAAGTACCATTGTGCATCATTGCTCCCTATTCAAGACTCCTCTGAGGTTTCCTTGGAAACGCAAATCAAATTTCACTTTTTATTTTTTCCTCATTTGCCACAACCATTAAAGTATCCCGCAGACCCACTGGAGGCCCAGTATTCCTCTCCCTAGTTCGTTTCCAGATTTATTTCTTCTTTTTTTTTTAATGCTCTTCATCAACTAATTGCTGCTTGGCACAGTATTAAATTTAATCACTGAACTCTGGACTATTGTAACGTGTCTACCTACTCCATGGTTCCATGGAAATGTTCTTTCTAGTTTTAGAGACTATTAAAATCCTGCCTTTCTGGAGCAAAACAAAAGCGTACTGTTTGTTTTTTTGTTTTTCATTATTTCTGCATTCAACAAAAGATGACTCTTCTCTCCCTCCAGTGCAGAGATCCTCTGCTCATACACAGACTACCTCTCTGCCTTCTTTTTCCCTCTATAGCTACAAAGCAGAGAGGCTTCCTTCAAGCAGGCAATGCACAAAAGCAAATTTCATTAAGATAAATCTTCAAGGCTTTCCATATGAGGGTATAATTAAAAAGTGACAGTAAGGCAGAACTGGATCGGGATAGACAACGCTATACGCAGCAGCAGCATCTGACAGCGATGCCCCTTTGCCATTTAAAAGCAAATTGTTTATAATATATAAGGATTTGTTTCGGTCAGAACCCTTGACCTTCTTGAGAGAGACGACAAACCCACAAACATCGGATTGTTTGTTTGAATCCAATTATTGTAATTGCGTTACATCCTGGGGTGGGGGAACTTGATGCCTAGTACTAAGCAGTCTGGGGGCAGGACAGCAACTTTCTTGCGTTTTGAGAGCTAGCAGCCCATTCAGTGGGTAGACTTTCAAAGGCCCATTTATGGAATGACGCAAGGTGCAGATGATGATGATTCACCCTGTATAGGTTAAGTTTGTAAAATCTGCTGTCAACAGCCTGTATTCATTCTCCTGGCACCTACACAGCTGCATAATGTATTTATCATCTCTACGGACCCATTTAACCATTTCAGAGGCTTCAGCCTGATCTATAATAAGACCTAGGCATGCTTGTGATCTTGTCTAGTGAGTTGATTCCCTCTTTATTGGAGGGGCTGGGGGAGAAAACATCTTCTATATGACCAGTACGCATTGGCCCAGCAATCTGGTCCTGAACATCCCCATTCTGATTCTGCTGGGACAGTCCCTGCATGTGGTGCAGTTTGAAATCTCACTGGCACAGGACAGCTGATTTTCTAGAGCTCAGACAGGTTGGCTTATTTTAGCAGGGGGTCCTGTGTCATTATCTAGTACTCCCCTGCTGCCCTTTCTGTAGGGGGGCTGGAAGGATCCATTAGTCATTGTGTGCAACGTTAACAGGGAAATCCAGGGATTTGCCCCTTCATTTCCTCCCTTCCCCAACTCCAAATTTTTGGCATGGGGTGCCTGGAGTCGTGGTGCAATGACATGGCCTTTAAAGAGGCAGAACTCCCCAATCCCCATCAATAGCTGTCTGATGGTGCAGTAGGAATCCCTGAAAGAGGCAGTCTTGTCCCCCCACCAACGTTGTGCTGGGGGAAGCCAAATCAGAGCTGCATATGTGCAAGAGAAACTGGCCTTAAAGGGGATGGAGCTACAGTGACACTGGTGTGGCAATGAGATTGTGGCAGGACCAGGGTGAAGGCCACTACACAAGCAGCACAGTAAGGATCTTCCTATGCCTTATGCTTGCCCCGATGACGTGTGCTGTTTAACTACCGTGTATGGTGTTTGTGATGGAAGAACTTCACAGTGGGTTAGGAACCAAACCTGAACTCCTTGAATAAGGAGAGTCTACCAAACTGGGTCAGAAAGGCTTTGAGACCAGCTGTTCTCTTGGTATTTCAACACCTGCAGTTCAGGTCCCACTCAGGAAACCCAAATATCAAAGGAAGGATGGAAAAACCAAAGAACCTTCAAAAGACCCCTCATAGTTGCTATTAAACATGGCCGATGCCTAGAAGAGGGATCTTATTTATCCGAACCATTTCATCCATCCCTGACTTGTGCATAATACGTAATTGCAGCTCACAGAGACACATTAAGGTAATAAATCTGAATCCTGCTTCTTTAAACTGGATTGTGGTCTTGATTCAGGCAAACTCCCAGTCCACAGGAGCTCTGCCTAAGGAAAAGAGGATCAGATCCTCTGTCATTTATTGTACCTGGGTGAAAACTGTGAAGCTTCCTTTACTTGCTTGAACTTTTAAATAAACTTGCTTCCACCAGGCCTGTGTTCCTTTTGTGTAGAGCTGCAAACCATGGTATGGTTCCATTTGACTGGCATAGATTTCTGCCAAGTTACAAAGTTGCATGCAGCAGTATTTACATAAACTGAATTTTAAGAAACGTACACAAACATCACTTGTGCACTTCTCCAATTAGAGAACAGAAACATTGCCATGTGACTTAGATAACCAGTTACAACTAAACACCAATGCGTGAGCTGCTGAACACTCACTGAAAGACTTGGGATCAACCAGGAGGGACTATTTTTAACCACAAAAAATACACCAAACCCTTTTGAATAATAAATTTACTTAGAGGAAGTTATGATCTACTCATGGATATTCTGCAAAATGAAAAGGCTGAATTCCTCTAATGATCTTCCTCCAATAATCATTGCATAGCCCTTTTTCTCAGGCAGGCGTGTGTGTGTGTGTGGGGGGGAATATATAAATCCAAATTAATGGGAGCTTGATTCAAAGCTTACCGAAGTCAACGGAAAGACTTCGATTTGGCTTTGCGCTCTGGGTTTCTAGCCTCCAAAAAAAAGTCTTTGTGATGGCCGCCATCTTGGCTGACACACCAGGGATTGAACCGGGGAGATCCCGAACGAAAAGCACAAGCTACCACCTCTCAAGCTGAAGCTCTCCACGTGATCCTGAAACTGACTAATTTCCTTGATGGGTTGGGCACACCAATGGCCCTGTAATACACTTTCACCAGGCCGTTACAGCCATATGTCTAGGGAGCCTGCAGCACTCCCGAGTGCAGCCCTTTTGAGTTAAATGAAGCAATAAGCTGCTCCTTTGCCTTTCACCACTGCTGAAATATGACCCAAGGCTCAGGTAGATTCCAGCTGTGATCTCGTTATTTGGTTATGAACATTTATTTCTGTTCTTGAGACATTATAGCTCCTTCCACACAGGCAAAAACTATAAAAACCAAAATGAACAGCCCTCTCGGTGTACAGTTAAGTTATTTAAGGTGCCCAAGGGCTTGAACATAAGTAGGCACTGTGGTTGCATACAACATAAGTGAGACTGCTGAGCTTTAGTATTTAAAATGGGGATTAAAAGCATGGCAGGCAGGTTTCAGCAGCTTTATAGGAGGTCAGAAAAATCTAGAAAAGATTCAGAGCACAAGTAAAGATTCCCAGCTTTTCCTTTGGTTTCGGAAGCTTGCTTTTTAATGTGATGTGCACCCTGAAGTGAATGATTTGACATAGATCTAAAAAGACGACCTGCGTCTGACGTCACTGCCCTAAGAACTGTCAAATGAAAAGTGCTGTTTCGGGAGAACGAGACCTGCAATCTCCAGAGCCCCTCATCCAGGCAACCTTGTCTGAGAGAGAGTTTAGGGAGCAAAAGCCACAACTAAGTTGGCAGGCAAGTGGAAAAGTGTTCCTTCCTTAAACACAGAAGAGAGAGATTAGACCCCAAATCCAACAAAGTGTGCATAACGTGAAATGGCCTGAGTATTATGAATACACGTGCAGGAGACATTATGCTGCTACTGGTTTAGTAAGCACTACCTACCACTCTAACCTCTAGTTCCAGTGCAAATCCAGGCCTGTACTGCAAACCCTTGTACTCGGTCTATCGTGCGCTATTGCTTGTGTTCAGATAGCACAAGATTGGGGGTGAGGGGGTTTATTGCGCTAGGTGTTGTAAAATGCCATGAATGTACCTGGTGCTATAGAAAGGAGAGAGGATAAATCTGAAGATCAAGACAAAATGTGTCTGCACTCTCGGGGGGAATTTGACTCTAGCTCAGAGGACCCGCACAAGGCTATGGAATACCAGACAGCAAGTGTGAAAAATCGGGACGGGCTGGTGGGTAATAGGAGCCTATATAAGAAAAAGATCCAAAAATCGGGACTTCCCTATAAAATTGGGACATCTGGTCACCCTAAATACCTAAGTCCAAGTTAAGCACTGTTTTGAAGGCCTACCTGGCTTAATTTTCACTCTCCCCCTCTACACAGGAGTGAATTTCACCTTCTGAATGCACATGGCTTACTGTCAATTGTAGTTAACAAATTTTGATGTGGTGGAAAGTCCTCTCTTCTAGCTATGAGTGGTTGTCGTGCCCCTGTCACCACCACACTATCGGTTCAGTTACCTTTTTACTTTGAAACCATCAAAGTGAAAACCCTGTTGGTGAAATAGAGATGCTAATGACTATTACCACAAAATTGGGAGAAAGCAGCTGCAGCCCAACTTCAAAATGTTATTCCAAACTCCTGTACATCATTGAGTACTGTACTTTAGTTTCTGCTCTTGACAAAATGGAGCTTCTACTTTTAGAATATCCGATGCGGACTCTTTGACCATGTAGCTCTTCTTCCTAGTGCTGCAGGATTGTCCACTAGTGTTTAGTCTCGTATAGTTTCAAAGGTGCTTTCATCAGTTGGCCACTAGCTCTTGATCTTGTTCTCGGGAAGTTTTTCTTTATATTCAGCCTCTAGTTTTTGATTAACAATTTCATCTCATTTAGAGTCCCTTTTACTGAGGAAATTGTTCTTCATCCTTGCCATTTACCTTCTTCAAGTAATTGTAAACTGTTATGTCTCCCAGACTAACACGGCTACCTCTCTGATTCTAGTCTCCCTATAAGTTGTTGCTTAACCTAGCTGTAAGTCATTAGCTCTGCTCTTGTGAAACATCCCCGTCTACTCTTTAAGTGGGGTGATTGCCTATGCTTCAAGGAAATAAAGGACAGCTGTATGAAAAATCCCGACTAAAATTTTTGTTTAAATGACTCCTCAGACTATTTGACTTGTGGCACAAGATCATACCCAGCATGAAATCATCCGTGTTCCAGTGTATGAGCCTTTCCTTTACTCCTCGTATGTGGATATGTAATGACTTGATACATCTTGTATAGGCACTAAAGCCAAGATATTCAGAAGGACCCAATACCTGCAGGTGGAGGCAGATTTTCAAAAGGGTTCATAGCCACAAGAGGTCACTGAGGCCAAGAATTTAGCCAGGTTCATAAAGAGTAGACAAGAACACCCAGAGTCACAATGGTAAGGATTTTTTAAAAAATCTCCAAGAGTATTTGAAAGGATATAAACCCTCACACTTCAGGGCATATACCAGTCTGATTACTGGGGTATGGAGGATGCTTTCCTTGTGGGCAGGTTGCAGAATTTCTTCCACCTTCATAGGCAGCATGTGGTGCTGGCCACTGTTAGAGAGATGATGCTGAACTAGAGGGACACATGGTCTGCTACAGTCCGGCAATTCCTATGTTCTCATGCAAAACCGACGATGTCCTCCTTACAGCTGAAGAAGGCCTAAAAGCTGAAAAATGACCTTGAGGGCAATAGGCAGAACATGACTCTCTCCTGCATCTCCTTTATCTAAAGTTCATAATTTTAGTCTAACCTCCACTCCACTCTATTCCTGTTTCTTTGCCCCTCACATGCTCATTTAACTCCTGATTCGTTACCTGGTTAAATAGGGCTGTTTGTTCTAGGAAGCGTTTTCTTTCAGAACCTGTCTCTTCTCTCTCTTAGTTGGCAGGACTATTTCCATTTGTCTTGCCTCAGGAGAAAAGCCCCTTTGTAAATTGTAGAATATCTGAATTTCACAAGTTACTTCTCTTACCCGTGATTTGAATTAAGACTGAAGTAAACTGTAAGACCATAAACCAGTCTTGAAATATGAACAAGAGTTTCTACTGTTAGATGGCAGCGCGTCTGCCTGATTTCAGATGAGGTAGGTTTGGGTGGTTTTGGAAGGATGTGTTTGATTATACTAGCTATCTATGTTGTAGTGGCACCTCCTGCTGGTCATCCTGGGAATTAGCTCTTTTCCAGCCTCAGAGCGCCCTCGCCTGCCTCAGGCCCGCATGTCCCTCCTGGACCTCGGTGCCCCTTTCCTTGGGGTTCTACCCCCACAGCAGTCCCCACGCTCTGTCTCCCCTCTCAAGGGAACCCCCAACCCTACACCCACCTTGCCTCAGCGGCTACTGCCAGTCATCCTCTAGCCCCCTCTCATTGGGGCACACTGCAGTCTGTAATAGCCACTCCTCATCAGCAAGGGGATTGGACCAGTTGCCTCTGCTATCCCCAGGCTACACTTCTGCAGCCCCAGTACCTCTTTGGGGCCTTTAACAAGGCCTGCAGCCTGGGGAATTGCCAGGCTGGAGCTCCCCAGCTCCTCTTTTCTTTCCCCAGCCCTGCTCAGCTTCAGGTATCCTATTCCCAGGCAGCTAGGTCCCTCCAAAGCTGGAGAGAGACTGACTCAGCTCCTGGCTCACAGCGCTTTTATAGGGCCAGCCGTGGTCTGATTGGGCATGGCCCAATCAGCCTAGCTTTTTCCACCAGAATGGGGTCACTGCCTTGCTACGTATGCGTCTGTACTACATGACTGAATTCAGGGCCTTCCTGTTGTAAATTAGAGACCCTGCTTGTAATGAAGTAAACACTGTGGTGGTGGTGGCAAGGAGGGAGATGTGCAGACCAAAGTAGTTTGAACATATGATTCTTTCCTTCATCAAAACATTTTCTTTCTTGACTTGCAGTCACACCCCTCAGATATGTGCAGAGCACAGAACTGAACACACGTCTAAAGGAAGAAACTGCACACAGCTCCCTCAAATACTCCCAAAGCTGGCCACCAGTGTTGCTACTGAGTGAACTGTAGAAAAGGTTACTGGTAATGAACTAGATAGGTCATGTGTGTTCATTCTCTCTCTCCCTCCCTCCTCTCATTTTTAAAACAAGAGCATCAGGTTCTCAACCTTACTTTGAGGCTTGTAAAAAAAATTGAAGGAGGTAAAAGAAATAGATTTTCTTACTTAGGAATGGACTCTCTTGTTTGCTGCAGACATTCTTGCTTGGCTAACAGTCTACGAGATTAATCGTAAACCTCCTATCATCTCAAAGCCCATTTGCCGGGAGAGGTTTGTCATTTCTTCACTCTCCTACTCTCGGTTCTTGGCTGTCACGCTCTCATGTGTGACCTTCTCACCAGATCCCTGGAGTCTGACTCCTATTACTGGATTCTCAAGTTCCCTCATTATGTAGTGGGCGTATCGTAGTGACAAGCTCTGCAGAAATGCTTTTAAATAAACACAATCAATAAGTATACAGGCTGCTTCATCTCTTATTGCAGGCTCATCATGTTATCCAGAGAGTAAAAGGGAGAGGCTGGGAGTTTCAAAGGAACCAAAGAGGAACCAACTACTGTTTAATTTCAATAGAATTTGGATTTGAAAATCCCAGCCAAAATGAATTTGTTTACCATGCTTTGCAATACCTGTATTATGCTAAAATGTGCAGAGGAACACTGGGACATGCTCTTTAAAAGAATCAAAAAGCTTGCTAATTATTACTCACATGAGTATGGAATCAGCCCATATAAATAATATACGAGGATGCCCAGAATTCTGGTTTAAGGATTGGTCCTATCAAGGATAAGAGGACATTGTGCCCACAGACTCAGGGGCAGAATAAATAAGTCAGATAAGTAAA
Organism: Sternotherus odoratus; assembly: GCA_032164245.1. NCBI lineage: Eukaryota > Metazoa > Chordata > Testudines > Kinosternidae > Sternotherus > Sternotherus odoratus. The sequence continues at coordinate 79,832,027 of JAVMKO010000008.1, read as the reverse complement.
ATATCCAAGCTAACCAGCACCCCTCAAAATATTTCCCTTCTTGTACCTGCACCAGGATGAGACCCATGTTTTACTGAACGACTGTTTAATTAAAGGTTCAAGCTAAGCAGGATTTGATTTCCTGACTTCCATAGGCACTGGGTCTGGCCCTAGTTCTAGTACGTTGGTTTTTCAGATTGGAGTAACTCAGCACTAAAACATGGTCTAATACTGCAATGCAATTCTTCCCTTCTAGAGTAGAGAGGGTGCTTCTATAAAAGATACAGGATAGTTCCAGTTCGGACTCCGCTAGTAAGGAAGACATTTAGCCGATAGAAGAATTACAGTCCCACTTTGCTTGAAAAAAGAGAGGAGAGAACAAACAGTTTTGTGGACTTTTCTTTTATGTCACCAAGAACTGAACCATGTTACAATGTAATTACTGTCCATTTCTCTCCCCTCTTTCTATGGGGTAAGAGAGGTTTAGAATTCAAGAGAACTGAAAATCCTACAACCAATCAAATGGTTTTAATAGTTTAATGACCGTGTTTGAAGATGTGTTTAGCAAATGCCACCTTATTTTATCACTGTATCTTCATGTCTTCCAAGACTTGCAATATAAAAGTCTCTAGCCCTGGAAGTATACGACTGATAGAGCCTGTGCCTTTGAATGTCAAGTTTAGCTTTTAATATGTTTTTCAGCTTGTTTTTTCTGTTTCATTTCCCCTAGCTGTATTGAGTTTTGACCCTGAAAGGTAGAGGAGTGAAAGTTGGGGAGGGGCATCTAATGCTAACAGGCTAAGGGAAAGGCTAAGTTGACACACTGCAACACATCAATCAAGGAAAGTGGACTCTTCTCACAGACATTGCTTTGGAACCTTCCTTTTGACGTGGACTCACTGAAACGTAAGCCCTACATTGTCACCAAGATGGCATTTGTGCTTGACTTATATTGGCACACAAGTAGCTATAAACTGCACAGGTGTCCCTAGTAGCCCTTTCTCAAATAGAGTTGGTTTCTATAACCCGGAAACATTGTCACAAAATGAATATACTTGTCCCCTGCTCTGTCAACTACATCACCAATACAAGTATGCAAGATCTATGCATGGTGCATTCCTTTTCCATTTGCTTCAACTAGCTCATTACTTGGGACACTACTACCCTGTTTCCCCGAAAATAAGACAGTGTCTTATATTAATTTTTGCTCCCAAAGATGCGCTAGGTCTTATTTTCAGGGGATGTCTTATTTTTCCATGAAGAAGAATATGGTACACATTTATTGTTGAACAAAAAAAAAGGAAGTGAGCTGCGCGGCGGCGCCCGCCGCTACGGTCCAGAGGAGTCAGACGCCTTACGGTAGCTTCGGGGGCCTTATATTCCGGGGTGGCCTTATTATCGGGGAGGTCTTATTTTCGGGGGGATGCCTTATATTCCAGGGAGAGGCAAAACTGGAAGTAGGTCTTATTTTCGGGGGATGTCTTACTTTCGGGGAAAGACGGTACCAGAGATGAGTGGTTGGTTGGTGGATCAAGAATGACTTATTAGGTGAAATGGAATAGCCACTCATCTGTACAGGAACAATAATCCATTTTCTAATCTGTTTTTTCTTTCTTTATCTAACTTGTGGCTAGTCTTTTTTGTGGAGATCGCCTCCAATTTGTATCTACCTTGAAGTGTGAGGGGATATCTGATACTATCAGATTCTTTAGATCTAAAACAATTGTATGCTCTCTGCCTGAATTAATATGGGAAACATATTCAGGGAAATGTGAATTTTTTTCTGTGCTTTACAGTATTTGCAAACAGTGCAATAGGTAGCAGTAATATGCACGAACTCTTTTAAAACGTTAGAGGCAACAGAGCTCTTCATGCATTTCTAGGGAAGCAGAGACCATCTCTGCTGACAAAGGCAATTTATTTACTTTGGTTCCTTGGATCCATCAGTCTGAATAGCATATGCCAGTTCTTCAATTAGTATTCGCTACAAGACACTGCTAATATGCAACGAGACTTTTTTTTATAACACTGCATTCATCATTTTTTATGTAACTCTTCTGCTCTATCAGTAGCACTGGAGAAAATACAGCTTCAGGTATGCGATGGTCTTAAATATCTTTTCTCTGCCGCAGAATAAGATCTGTGCCAAAGAGGGTGAGATTAGGCTCATTCAAGCTGCAACTGTGAGCCTCCCAGATCTTCTTTTTGTTTTGACACAAGAGCAGACTTAACCAGCAAGATTTCCTTTCTGTAACATCACTTTCTTCACGCTTCACAAGAGTCATAATAGAGACATTGTCGGTGTGCACAAAAATCTCCTTCTTACATTCCAGAGAATAACACATGATGCTGAGAAATCCTCTTTCATGCAGGGGAATCATCCCTTCTCCTCTGGTTGGGAAAAATCCCCTACTTAACATTCAACTACAAATATTCAAAATTCCCCCTCCCCCACTACTGTAGTTAGGATAGTCTCGGGTAGATAATAAGCATGACAATAGCATCAAAATGGATCTGTTGGCTGAATTCTTCTTGAGTTACAGCTCTTTAGAGACTCCTACTTTTAGTTCTGGAGATCTTTAGCTGGATCCCCAGTGTTCACTGTCATAGCAGTGGGGGCTGTAACAGACCCTTCTCTGTGCACTGGGCTCAGGAGGGGATGTGTAGCACACACTCATCCCAAGCACCTACAGTCCACAGCAGTTCAAATCCCAGATGAACCCCCACTTATGTGATGGCCTACATGAAGGCTGACACCGGAGACTGAACTGGGGACCTCCAGAGCTGCAAACACAAACCTCTACAGCTTGAGCAAAAGAGCCAAGTAGCTGGGACTGTAACAGACCTATACAGGTCATTGGGAACAGAGAAGTACGCTTAATACACACTGATCCGGGGGTTGCATAAGCACCATCACTGGTGAAGGAGCTGGCAGACCACTAGGGATTGCAAAGATGTAACGTTGGGATATAATTTAAGGATGATACTATTGTCCTCAGAGGAAAACAAAGTTGGCAGAATCCCTTCCTGCTGCTGCTGGATAAATCAGAAAATACAACTTGGCTTGCAGGGTTGACAATCAGAAAAAATATCTTTGACTTGTGGACCGAACAAATTTAGAACAGAGTCATCGAGACTCAGAAGATGTGGAACACCATGGTGCTATGTTCATAGTTGCCTTTCAGAGTCCAAGCATGCTTTAAAGCCAATAAGTATCTTACTCTCTCGCCCTTGTGCCTCCTCCTTTAAAAGAGTGAAGTATGACTGAGCCTGAGAATTGTAAAAGTAACAAGAACAAACACGTAGGTGTTGTGAATAAAGTCATTAAACATGGTATTTGTTATGCACATGGAGTTCTGGAAAAAATGATATTGTGGCTTTGCCATTCCATTGGAGCAGAACTGCAGATTTCCAGCAGAAAACATTCTATTTCTCACCCAAAATCAAACTGTGACTCAGTGTGAAAATAAATGTCACTGAGACATTGGATGAAGTGAGAATAAATGACAAAGTCCAAGTAAGAATCAATGACAAGAGCTCCAATCAATTGCAAAGATGTGACTGAGGGCAAAATTTGACCCTGTGATTAGAAGTTTTCTATTGATGATGCATGAGCCAGGACAGCATCTGCAGGGAGAACAGGACTAAAAAGTATTAAATTCTCCTTTTGTCAGATCCTTTAAGAGTTTGTCTATGCTACATAATTAAGTTGACATAATTTACATCATCATACAGCCGCCACAGTAATTAGATCACTTGTGTGTGTCTATGCTTTGCTCTTTGTGTCGGCGGTGCATGTCCTCACCAGGAGCACTTGCACCAATTGAACTGTCAGTGTGGGGCATTGTGGGATGGCTTCAGAAAGCCAGCAACAGTCAATGTAAGCAATGCAGCGTCTACATTGACACCGTGTCAACCTATCTACATCAACACTGACTCTATACCTTTCATGGAGGTGGAGTTATGAAGCGGGTGTAGCAGGTGAGTTACATTGGCAGAAGTGAAATTTTAGTGTAGACACTTAGGGCAGGTCTACACTACAGCGAGGATTGACGCTCTAAGATTGATCCACCAGTGGTCGATGTAGCAGGTCTAGTAAGGACCTGCCAAATCGACTGCAGATCACTCTCCAGTCGACCCCTGTACTCTACCCCTGATGAAAAGAGTAAGATAAGTTGACGTGAGATTTTCCATTGACCCCTTGCAGTGTAGACTTTGTGGTAACTTGACCTAAGGTACGTCGACTCCAGCTATGTTGTTCACTTAGCTGGAGTTGTGGAGCGTAGGTCGACTTACTGCATTAGTGTAGACATAGCTTTAGCGTTAGGTGCCTTGTGTCGACCTAACTCTTGTAGTGTAGAGCAGGGCAGAAGATATTGGAGTTGGTCAAAGGTCAAAGGATATTGGTCAAAGAAAATTGTGGTTTTTGTCAAAATAGAAATGTTCCATGGGAAATGTGTCCATTGCAATGAAATTTTTCATGGAAAGAGTCTAAATACACTGTTTCAGCTTTCTTACTTTGATTTCATTTAAACTTTGATATTAATATTTTTGGCCAAGCTAAACCCAGTCCTACACTCAACCTGATGGTATTTGTTTACAGACCAGAGAACTGAGTGATGTGAGCTATTAACACAATACTCCAACCTCACCTTCGCAGCTCTGCCCATCCTCTGACAGTTTAAAATGTTGAACCCTAAATCACTCCCCCCTAGAGAGAGAGAGAAGAGAAAGTGATGGGGGAGAGGGAATATGGGCACACACAACCCCTAGCATGAGCTGGGGAAGAGTAGAGGAACCTGGCATGGAGAAAGGGAGAGAATGAGAGAGTATAGAGAGGGGAAGGTGGAATGAGGGAAGGAAAAGAGGAGACTGGGAGAATGTAGGGAGAGGGGCAGCACATAGTCCCTAGCATGGGAGAGTGGGGGTGACTGGCAGGATGCTTGGAATTCAAGGAACCCTGGCTGCATGCAATGGTCTCTGCCTACACAAGTAATGAAGTGCATCAGGGTGAAAGGAGCAGTTGCCTCCTGAGCATCCCCTTATGTTAAAGTGTGTCTCTGCTGTAGCCTGCCTCAGTTTCCCCCCCCCTCTCTAATTATATTATATATTGAATCTCCTCATCTCCTATGTCAAGCATCACAATCCTGGTGTAGGAAGAGAGCAGGTGGTGAAGTTTGTCCAGCAAGCTGCAGTGTGAACTCCATCAGCAGAGATGGCTGTACATTAGGGAAGCCCTTCAGGGGAATCTCTCACCTGTATAAGCTCTCTTCATGCTCCCTAAGCACAACAGAAAATCAGAAAATCAGGTAAGTGGGGTCCTACGGTGAAGAAAGCCATATAATTACCTTTATTTCAAACCTTCTCCTTCGGAATCATGGTAAATTTAGTTTCCACTCAGGGTGGGATAGATGGGCCAACCCCCCCCCCCCCATCAGATTAGAGGCATCTCACAAAGTGTATCCCCATTCTCTTTTCAGCTCTGTCTTCAGTTCCTCAGTGTGGGTCCTACTCTGTCTGAGCCAAAAGTGCAGTTACTTGGTTCCTAGCTCTTTACAGAACAATGTTGGATCTGAAGTAAGAGACACAAAAGTTCCTTCTAACTTCTGAGAACTCTGAAGCCAGAGTCTTCCCTGTGTTCCTCTAGTCTCTCTCCTGGGAGAAATGAGATGTTAAGGGTGTGGAGGCAAAGGAGAGGTCAAGCAGTGGGAGGTCAAGTTTCAGAGAAAAGCTAAACATCTTTTCTGGCCATAAGGCTCCTTCTTCTGTGGGGAAAATCAATGGACTACGTTGTCTGGCTGTGTGGAGAGACAATCGCCCATTTTTCGTTTGAGGTTAACATCTAAGTGCCACCATTATTGCCAATCCCAAATGTTCAAAAATCCTGAATTAGGCCCCAAAAATCATAAAATGGCTTAAAAATGAGTTTTAAAAATAAATGTTGAGAGTTTGTGCCCTCTGGTTGCTAATCCTTTAAGGTGCAGTTGGGTCGTGTTTTTACACCCTTTGTCACTAACACATGTCTAGAAACATAATTTCGTGGTGGGAGGGGGGGTGTTAACAAAAGATGAGGTTCTCACATAATCACTAGCCTCCAGAAGCTGTGCTTTTCAGAAAACAACAAATATTAGAGTTGGCAACAATTTGAAAATGTCCATCTCAGAAGTCTGATAAAAGGACAAAACGTGTGTGGTGATGTTTATAAAATGCCTCAGTTGGGCTAGTTGCCCTTTTTGTTACTTCATTTTCCAGAACAAATGCACTTTTTACAAGCTGTTTTGTATAGGTATAATCAGGGTATGATTATTCCTAAGTAAGGGTGAGAGAGCCAAATGAGCCCTGATTTGATAAACTCGAGGTAATCCTGAGCACATTCGCAGTGTTCTAAAAGACACTTTTTGGGGAGGAGGAGAGTAGGAGCGTAAACCTGCTTTTTGTCATGCAACAAAGCTGGAAAGTAGCCAAAATGCAATAGAAGTTATAGGAGGCCTCTGAACTGGAGTCTGTCTGCTTCTCTGCCTATGATACATTGCAGGCCCTAACAGAGTTATAGAGCAGCATCTAAAGAGTTCAGAGCCCAAGAAACTTCACATTTTAACTGTTTAAGTCCTGGTATAAATTGTCCTTCCTGGAAAATTGTTTGAATATCTGCTATGTTTCCATATATCACCTGAGAATGAACACTCTTTGACCGACTTTTCCACTAGTTCTTTGGGAAGGTTTGGTGCATTCATGGAACTATCTGAGTTTTTCGAAGTGCAACACCAGTGATTGAATTGCTAAGCACTAAAAACAAAAACAAATGAGCAAGCCATATGGTCTGTGGAGGAGTGCAGACTCCTACATTTCTGATCTCGGGACTAACGTACAGCATCTGTGCGGGTTTGGGAACAGCAATGATGTTGATGGGGGGGGGGGGAACTAGCAAAATGGAGAGGCGGTACTTGCATATTATTATGGGGAGAGATCTTTAGAAAAAGAGTTCTGATAGATAGGCAGCTTTCCTTAAGTCTAATGTCTACACTGCAATAAAAAAATGAGTCTCAGAGCTCGTGTCAGGTTGTGGGGCTGAAAATGTTCCTAATTCTGGGACTGGAGGCCAGTTTGTCCCTCCCCCCCTCCCCCAGCACAGGCTGGAGTGGCCCTAGGGATTGTGTCAGATGGCGATCTTCTGGGTCAGACCCACAGTGGCCACATCATTTCCTGCTCCATATCTGTTCTCTCCCTCCTCCAGACCAGGGCCTCTGTAGGTGGTATTGCTGGTTCTGGCTAGACATTGAAAGCCTCCTGTGCTACCTGTATTATTCAGGTAAGATGGAGAGAGAGGGGCTTGTGCCAGCCATTTGGCCTCTTTGCATCTGACCTCCAAGTGGTTGAGAATGTATATTGCCTTAATTATAAACAATTGTCTACCATAAGTGAGGGGACTTCAGGTTGAAGCTCTGTGCTGAGTCTCTAGTGGTCTGAGGAGCAGGGAGCCAGGAACTCCTGAGCCCTAATTCCAGCATTGCTGCTAGCTTCTGCAGGGGGCATCTACCGTAGGGGAAAAAAATTAAGGCTCCTAACGTATACCTAGTCACAAGCAGGGTTAGATGAGTTGAGTCCTGTCCACAGAACAGCTACTCTCACTGCTGCCACTGGATGTGTGTTCTGGTTTGACCGTGTCAGTATTGTCAAGTCCAAACATTTCAAAAACGAGAGATTATTGACCATCCTGTGATTCTTTTAGCCAGTAATAAACAGGTCTCGTTTTCCTTGGCCTTTAATCTTTGAACCTTCCAGCTACCTTCACGTCATATTTTTGAGCTTTACCCCACCACCCTGAAACAGAGAAACTGGCTTTTTCCAAATGAAAACTGAGCTTCTCACCATTCACGGAGTTGGGCTACTGAGGAAAATCACCACCAAGCATGGTGTGAGTCTGACAGCTAGCGATTTAGTGAAAAAGTCATGAGCTCAGGATGCAGTAGTTTTTAGACAATGCTTCTAAGGATTTAGAGAGGTCACTCAGTGTTTCATTTCACCTTCAGAATAGGGGTAATGTTCTCCACTTATCTACCTCACGGAGTTATCCGTTTTATTTAGTTTAATATTTGTAGCATGCTGTGCAGAGGAAAATGCTATGTAGTTTAAAGATATTATTATTTATTATTTCCAGCAACTTTTGAAAGGTGGGTCCAGGGTTGTGTGGGAGGTAAGGTGATGAAGAGAATCTAATTAGCTTGTTTATTCTACAGTTGAGTGAAAAATGAAGTTCCTATAGCAACCACCACATCATGTAGATGTTTCATAGTACAGCACGGTAAATATCTTCAGTAAGAACTTTCCCAGAAATAGCACTCTAGTATCTGCCACTCCAGGTAGCAAGATACTGTAAAATTTGTGCAGTGCTTTGAAGAGAAAGTACTATATCCATGCAAAATATTATTATGTTATTGCCACATATGACCACTGATCCATTGAATGTGGTATCTTGCCTCCGGCCGTATATGATATCTGATGGCACAGAAGAGATAAGATTCTCCATACATAATAAAATGGGTGGAGGAAATAATTTCTTCCTGACCACTATGGTGATCAGTGTTGGCCATAAACCGTGGGACTGGATCTAAGACTTTGACTTTCCAGAGGCTGGCTATGTGATTTCTTAGTGTAGAATAAGTAAGGTTCCATGCTGTCTTTGACAACTCCTGCCTCAAAAGCACATTTCCTGATTCCTGGTGTGAGTCTGACAGCTAGCATTTAGATTTCTGTTATTCAGACTTATCCTTTGTGAACTTCTTTAAGCTCAACAGATGGAAGACACTGCAAAGGATAAAATAGCATTAATATTTAGTAGTAGTTATAAACAAAAATGGGTTTCATTGTGATTTCAGAACTGGGAGGGGAAGACAAATGTTGAGGGGGAGATTTTGAGACTGAGATCGATTCATGGCTTCATCCATATACACTGTGCCATCGTTTTCAAGGAACAGACGAAGGGCCCAATATTACAAACTGATGTCGTTCTTGCTCCCATTGTAGTAAATAAGATTACGCCCAGTGGAAAGCACTATAGCTGGTGATAGGTGTTTGCAGGACCCGGCCCATTGCTTATGGAGAGTTCAGACTTATATTGTGGTGCACAATGGAAACACTGTTCTGGGATTCCCCTGGAATCCAGGGGCTGGCTTTACCCTTATTCCACCATTTATCACTGTTGCCTCTGTGAGATTACAGTAGAATGGTGACAGTGCCGTTTCCCCCCCTCCCCCTTTGGGATGGAAAATACTGGACTAGATTTTCTGTCCTGCCCTCTTCCGAGACCAAAAATTCCCCTGCTGAGGTTTTCCTTGGTGTGGCGCACTCCCTATGGAAGGATTCACTCTATAAATCAATAGTATTTGACAGATCTCTAACCAGCCTTTTGGTATCAAGGAGAAAGTCTCATGTTCACTCTTCCAGGCAGTATCAAATCATGAAATAGTCATGCAAGATCTTTAGCTGCAACAGCATAATGACAGCAAGATAATGGTTTAGGTCAGCACATTGCCCTACAAACCCAAAATGAAAAACAGGAGAAAGGGGGAAGACATGACTTCCTAAATCTGATTTTTCTTTCCAGCTCTCTTTCTGTGAGTGAGTGCATTCCAGTTCTTTAATAGCAATGAATATGTGTGCTCTCTCTTGACCCACTTGCTGGAACATGGAGCCTTTCTCATGCCCTTCTATTGCCATGCAGAGCTGGGATCTCTCATAAACTTTGCATACGGTACATGCTAATATGCATTCTAGCACGGTAATGAATTGTCCAGTCTTGTGTTTCAAGCACACAGCATGCACCCAGACTTGCTCATAAAATATCCATAGCTAAATCATGTGATGCCTGTCCTCCTTATGCATTTTTAAGAGCTGTGCCTTAAATCCATTAAAAGCCTGTGAGGCATGAATAGGGAGGAATAATCCCTCCTAACATATGGGTGTGTAACAAAGGAATTGGGAATCAAGTGACTGCCCATATAAAATGTACTATAGGGAATTAATTTTCCCCCAACTTCTGCTGCGGAAGTACAATACCTCTTACAGTGCAGCACTCCAGTCTCCATTTATCAACAAGGCATTTTGCTTTGTGGGAAGAAAATGCAGCAAGAGTGATGATGGTTTCAAAAGAGGAGGCGGCAAAAAGGCAGGGAAACAAAATTCTAAACGTTACGGGCCTGAACGTAGATCCAATATAAAAATTTATTTTCTCCTTTTCAGTGCCACTAACTAGAACACAACCTGTGGGGTGATGAGCCATTACTCCTGAGCACACGGATTGCTGCTGCTTTTCGGGAAGTGATCTGCAGAACTGGGGTGGCTTTTTTTTTTTTTGGATTTTTTTAAAAAATAGCTTTTGTTATTTTACTGTTGGGAAAGATGCAGGATACCTATTGACACCTTAGGCAATAAAGGCTGGAATTTTCCAAGGGGCCCAAGGGAGTTAAGCACTCTGTTTCAATGGGAGTTGGGTGATTAATTCCCTTAGGCCATTTTGAAAATCCAAGCCTCCAGCTCTCAATAAGCATCTGTTCATTTGTGTAGCTCTCAGCAGGGTCACTAAATGGCTACTCCTGCCCTACTGAAGCCAGTGGGGGTTTTACCACTGACTTCAATGGGAGCAGGATTGGATACTAAACTCCCATTCTTCTGTCGGCCACCTACATTATGGAAATGTGCACCTTTGTGCCGGGTAAGTTACTGGAAGAAATTGTGCAGGTAGCTACATTAGGTGTATGGAGCAGTGCATAGGTCCCTAATGTAGACATACCCCCACTAAAGTTTGTTCAACAGCCTATCCTTCCATCTACCTATCCCATCACGATGACTGAATCCCTCTATGTTACAAAAATACCTGTGGAAGACAGGGCACACCTCAATCTTGGTGACTGCAGGATTGGTCCCAGAAGAGAGAGGGTAAAATTTTAAGAGCTTAAGTCCAATTTTCAAAAGTGTCTTAGCATTTATGAGTCTAAATCCCTCTGATTTAGGCTCCTAAGTACCAAAGGCACTTTAGAAAAGGAAACTTAGTCTCCACAGGTTGCTTAGGTGTATCTGAAAACTTTACTCAAAGACCTGTCTACACTAGCGGGGAGGGTCGACCTAAGATGCGTAATTTCAGCTACGTGAATAGTGTAGCTGAAATTGACACATAGGTCGACTTACCTGCCATCCTCACCGTGGCAGCGGTCAGCAGCGGGATCCCCCGTTGACTCTGCCTTGCGCCTTTTGGCGAGCTGGAGTTCCGGAGTTGACGGGAGTGCCTCTGGAGATCGATTTATCACGACCTGATGAGACGCGATAAATCAATCCCCAATAGATCGATCTCTACCCGCCGATCCAGCCGATAGTGTAGACAAGGCCAAAGACCCATGGTTTGTGATCTCATTTTCTATTGGTGCCCCTCGCTGAGTTCTGCAGAGCTAGTCCGGCTTTATGCAAGTTAAAATAAAGGCAGAATCAATGCCGTTAGTTTAAAAATATGCTGAGGAGCAAAGACAGCCTCACATGCAATAAGGCTTTATTCTAATCCCTTTGACAGAGGCGCCAGTAATTCACTTAATACAACTTTTTAAAGCAAATTTACTGTAAACATTAACATGGAGTTTTTTGGTGTGGTCCCCTTTTAAAGGGACTGGTTTGCTAGAATTCCCTTCTCAACACATGACTCTCTTTCCTACTTTCTGTTTCTCTTCATGCCTCTGTTGGCTGCAAGTAGGCTGGGATTTGCGGAAGAAGTAACCACAGTGTTTACCATCAAACGTACAAGACATGATTTTTTTAAAAAAGCTAACTGAAAGCAAATGGTTCTTTCCATTGTGTATTTGGGTTGCTACTATTGAGACAAGTTTAACAGCTACGGTATATTTGCTTCAGGAAGATAATCTGCCTTGGCACCAAGGTCTGGGAAGATGCCAAATTATATTTATTTTATACAGAAAACAATCTGCAACATTATTACCGACACACATTCCTCTCCAAGACCGTATGTATGCACAGATCAACACTTATGCATGCTACATGGATACAATCATGGCTGCAGATGGTGAAGTCCATGTAATCACATCTGATGGGTTTGGATTTTACAAACCAGGGCCTCTACAGATCTGGCTTCAGGAGAGGGTTCTAAATGTAGTAGTACTGGAGTGTTATGATTTGGGGGGATCTATCATAGAAAGAAGATCCTGTTTGATCATCTGTGTGTGCCTCCTCTCTGCTTATTGTGGTTTGCACAATAAGCTTCGTTGTTGGTTTTTTTCATTTATTTATAAAATACTATAGTTTACAGCAGAGACTCAAGTTTTGTCAAGGCCAAGGCAGCAGGTGATCTGAGGTGCTTTTATCGGCCATTTGTACCAAACCCAGCAAAATTGATATTTTGTATGCATTTAAGGTGGGATTTTCAAATGTGCCCATGTGTCCAAACTCCCATTGAAAAAATCAGTGAGAATTGGACGCCTAACTCCCTTAGGCTCTTGTGTGCCCAATTCTGCTCTTAGATATGTGTATAACTCCCACTGAAAGCAATAGGAGTTGTGCGCATATATAGGTGAGGGGGGTGACAATGTGACCCTTCATTTGATTCCTGCCATAACTGAAGCGCACAGTCCTACCGAAGTCCGTGGAACCACTCCCCTGAGAAAGGGCTGCAGGATTGGACTCTTTGCATCTTGTGGGTTTTTTAAAATATTTAGGGTCAGATTTTTTTATAGAGATCTGGTGCAATTAGGTGGTTAAACGTAAAACCTAGCCCCACATGTCTTGTTAAGAGAGAGTTTTTTGATGATGCAATGTGCATCCTGAAACCTTATTAAGATGTTCATTACAGGCCAGGATGTGCCTCTCTTACTCATGCTGAGTAATATGTTACTTTGTGGGAAGATCCACCGGTGCTTTTTGCTGTAAGTTTTTGGGACAGAGCAGCCCTAAGTAAGTTGTCCCCTTAACATTTATCTCCTTAAACATGCTTTTGTGCTGTTTTTTCATCCAAAGTCACCATTGTCGCTGTCTGCGCAGAATGGAGCGTTCCCTTTAGAGCAGGTCTGTCTGTAACAATCCTGAACTTGTTGACCTGCAGGCCTATTAATTATTGATAGGCTGCTGCATTATTTAGGTTTGTTTCAGCAGATGGGGACATTATTACTAGACAGACATTTGCCAGACAGGTTGAAAGATAACATCCCCCTCCCGCCCCCAAATCTCATGTTGCATTTGTACCGTACATTACCTTCATTACCTCTCTTCGAACATGCAAACTTATTGGTATCTAGCTACAAGCATTAATGTCTAATACAAATGGAAAGAATTTTTTTCTCTTAGGTTACTGACAGAACCCTGACTATGTTGGAATTCTGGTTCTGGCAGTGGTCAGTCCTCTGAAACGCAGAGAAAGTCCTAGTAGTCGATCTACCTGAACCTTGTTTCTTAAGGTGCAAGGAACTGTTTTGTGGTGTTTTTCAAAACCTTTCCACTAAAAAGGAACTCGGCTCTTACTGGTTGCTGTGCACTGTATTTCAACATTGAGAGGCGCACACACTTTTCAGTAATCAAAGAGGTAGCCGTGTTAGTCTGGAATAGCAGAGGTAACAAAGTCCTGTGGCACCTTAAAGACTAACTATAAAGTTTTGAAGCATGAGCTTTCGTGGGCTAATACCCACTTCGTCGGATGCAAGCAGCGAAGTGGGTATTAGCCCACGAAAGCTCATGCTTCAAAACTTTATAGTTAGTCTTTAAGGTGCCACAGGACTTTGTTAACACTTTTCAGTGTGTATCTCCCAAAGAAGTATGCTTTTGATTTCAAAAGACCTACTGCAGTCATCTCGTCTGTGGATCCAAGACCAGGCAAATTTAAATGAAGTAGCTATAATTTAAAACATGCATGCTGAGCATTGCTAACCCTTTACAACAGAAGAGCGAACATTTAGTTGAGGCACGGCCAGAATAATGCAGTTCTTCACAGTAATCACATCAAACCCACGAGGCACAACGTGCAGTAACAATTCAGGAGCAATGTCTGGAATCTGACCATCTTGTTTCTGTCTGCATGCTGCCCTCCTCCTCTTCCCCTGCCTCTTGTGTTTCACTCTGTCACAATCAATTTACCTTTGATGTCAACAGTCAATGAGCTGTTCATTGGATGGCAGCAAAGTGAGACGAGAGGAAGGGAATCAGATGATGGAGAGAGGAGGAGTTATCCTGTTGTGAGTGTTACAATTTCATCAACATATTAATATTTATGAACATCTGGGAAGAATAACTGCTCCATTTTCAAACATGACTTAGGGGCAGATTTCAAAGGTGTTTAGGTGCCTCAAGATGCAGATAGGTGCCTATTGGGATTTTCAAAAATGACTAGGTGCCTTACTAACAACTGTAGTGTCCAGGCAGGTGAAATCACGGACAATCTTGACTGGGTTGTCGCCCACAAAGATGCTGAAGCCTGCTGCTGCTGCCTTCAAAATTGCTGACTAGAAGAATTTTGGGTTTACCCCCAATAAATTTTCAGACTAATTTGGGTTTTTTTGGTTTTTTTGCCACTGATCTTTTCAGGTCTTTAAGTGTCACGATTAGCTTGTCCCTCGATTCAATGACTAGCACTATGTCTCTGGCAAAAATCAATGTGGCTGAGGTTCTTTTCATAAAGACATCCGCCTAATCTGCATTTACTTAGTGCAATAGCATTGAGGAGTCCTGCAGGGGCAAGGCATCCTTGCCAAATGCTGGACCTAGTTTGGAAGAAGGCAGTTCTCTTCCCATTTATGGGACCCCAGCTTGAAGAGCCGTCCTATAGAAGATGTAACGTTCAACAGCGCTTGTCAAGGAGGCCTGGGGGTTCCTAGATCAGCCAAAGCCGGTCCCTGTCAACAGAATCAAATACAGCCTAGACATGCAATGGGAATGAAGCACTTGAATTCTCATGACTTCGCCATCAGCTGGTACACTCAGAAGGTTTGCTCCATTGTGGATTGTGGAACGGCTGTGAGTGAAGCCAGCTTGGTGACTCCTTAAGATATCAGCTGCTTGGGCCAACAAGACAGAATGAAAAACATTTCCTGGAATGAATAGAAGAGTAATGGTGTGATTGTTACAACAGTTTCATTTGTTGCCTTTGTGTTTCCACAGTGGTAATCAGAGGAGACTGACTCTGTTTTCCAGATAATGAACAGCTCCTGCAGCCACAAAAGCATGGCTGGTTCAGTGACTTTTATCAGTTCCGCAGAACTCCACAGATTCCTGTCACTTATTTCCCTTAAATTTCTTTACAGCTCTGTGGATTTCATTGAGAATGAATTCTCCAGGATTGTTGTGCACAGAGTGGGTCATCTTGGCAACAGACTTAATGTCTGGGTCCCAAAAAATTGGGGGTGCCTTTAGCAGCTGGTAGAAGTGTTCACTCCAGCAATGCCATGCACTCCACTTCTGCACTGATTACCTGACCAGCACTGGAGCAGATTGATGAGAAAGGTCATTCCCTTAGTGCAGCAGGGTCAACATTGGCAATACCCTGAGTGGCAATAAGCAAGAACTTGAAGCCCACGTTACAGAAGCGTTGACAGTAATGGGGTGCCTCCATTAAGAATGTCTTTAGCAAACTGAACACCCTGATAAGTACAGAGACGAAGTGAAGGGTAGATAAAGCTTTGACACTCATATTCTGACCTAGATTCTAAGGCCACAAGGGAATATTGTGATCATCTAGTCTGAGCTCCTGTGTAATACATGCCATTGAACTTTCCAAAATAATTCATAAAGCATATTTTTTTTAGTAAAACATCTATCTTGATTTAAAATAGTGGTGGTGAATCCACCGTGACCCTTAGTAAATTGTTCCAATGATTAATTACCCTCACTGTTATAAATGTACATTTTATTTCCACTCTGAATTTGTCTAGCTTCAACTTCCAGCCGTTAGATCATATTATATCTGTCTCGGATAAATTGAAGAGCCTAATATAAATATTGGTTCCCCACGCAGGCACTTACAGACCGCTCCGAATGCCGCCCAATTTTCCTGTGAGAATCCTCTTCAGTTTTGACCAGTGAAGGTGTGGTGAGGTTTCAGACCCCACACGACAGTAAAAGGAATGACAGAACAGTATTGGACCAAGAAGACCCCACCCCACAGCAGCTGCCACTCCTGCTCCCTATGAAGGACCTGTTTAAAGGGGGCGCTCTGGCAGTCCAGTGGGGAGTGTGGAGGAGAGACTGGCTACAAGAAAGCAGATAGGATGCAGGAGCTGAGACAGAGTAATCTACGGGCATGGATTGGGACTGTGAGTGAGACTCAACCAGGATTCCCTCTCCCCCTGACTAAGTGGGGGACAATTGGACTCTGAGGGTGAGCTGGGAAGCACCCACCATACCAGCTGAAGCCATGAACTATGGAGTCTGTAAGCAGAAGGCTGGGGCCATGCTCCAAATAAAAGGGTGTGGTGGGGTATACAAACCCCACACTGGAGAACAAAGGGTTAAGGAGCTGCTCTGGGATCAGCCAGCCCCACCCTGCTACACCTGCAAGGCATGCACGGGTTGGAGAAGGAGTTTAAAAGGAGAAGCGAACAGCTCATTGGTGGGCTGACCAGGGAAGAGAACAGACCTTCAACCCTCGCCTCCTGAGGAAAGGGCTGCCTGAAGGCAGGAGTTACCTTGACAACTACTACTTGAAGGCCCCTCCCCAAAGGAAGGGAGGGCCTGATCCTGAGTCACCCTGTGAGGGAGGCATTCCCATCTTTCATATACTAACTCAATTTGTTTGTGTCAGTTCCCCTTGCTCTCCTCCCCAGAAGGGGAGGGACTTAGAAGTGACCTGGCCAGAGGGCCAAGTGAAAGGAAGAGGCAGACCACTGCAGAGGTGGAACAGCCAGTGGCCACAGACCCCAGCGAAGAGCGAGCGGCCATGTCATGTCTGGCCACAAGGAGATGGTGAGCTGACCCTTTTGAAAAAGGAAACAGGTCAGGTAGGAAGTGGCTTCAGCGAAGCTGATCTGAAGTGGCAGCCAGAAGGAACTGAATCACCTCTTGCCCATGGGGCCCTGAGCCAGGACCCAATAGGGAGGGATGCCTCTGGTCTCCCCGTCCTTCTGTCTTCCCCGGCCTTCTGAGAGATCCTGCAGGACTCCTGAGGATGACAAATTGTTGTTTGGATGCCATGTTCCCCCACAGAGAACATCTGCCTCAAGGCTCAGAGAGACACTTTGGCCATGGCCTGACCACTGAGCCTACTGGTCTCTAAGCAGAGCCCACTGCAGAAGGCAAGATGGAAAAGTGCCCTGGAAGCCCTGAAACACAATGGCTGGCTGGAGCCAGATACCTTTCCCGCACAGGCATTTTACCCCATCCTATGCCAGATTTGGCTCAGGACTGAACATCACGGAGGCTCAGAACACATTCTGTGGCCTCTACGCTTTCCATCTGACAGCACAAGAACTAACCTAACCTAGCCACTTAAATCACATTGGTTTCAATGGTGCAAGATCATGCCTTTGTTAATAAATAGCTTGAATCTGATTCACTGTTGTTGATGGGGCATTTCCCTGAAAATCACAATTAGGTGAAATTATGGGGGTATAAGTTCACACAAAACAGCGAGTTTTCTATGCAAGTTCTTCAGAAAAAACACTGTAATTTCAACTCAGCCACACCAAAACACCACCTTAGGCTTTTTGTTCAGGGCCAAATAGGAAATAAATGGTCATAAAGTTATATAGAACATCTGTCTGCATTATAATGCAAAATGTAGACCTTATCTGGATGTCTCAAAAGTATGTCTTTAAACTTTTTAGTGCTATGACTACAGGTTTTCAACGAGCAATAGGTATACGTTTGTGTTTGTATTGCAATACCAGATCGTACTCTCCTCTAGTGCATCAGGAATCCATTAACGTAAAACAAATTTGATAACCAGTTGTAACGGTATGGCTGGGGTCTGGGTTCTTCAGCTGGGACGCCCTCGAAGTGAAGGTTGGAGGCGTGCAGAGAGATGCCAAGTGAGTCCTGCTGACTCATTGTAGCAGATGTAGCTTGATATTCCACCCTGGATACATGGGATGTCAGAGAGGCACTTCAAGTACAAGGATCTAAGGTTTGAGACTCAGAAATATGAAGGAAGGGAAGGGTCAGCCAGGAGACCAGCCAAGCCTAAACAGGCTTAGGCTGAGATTTGCATAGTTTCTTTTTGAGTTACTTTGTTGAAGAAGTGGGTACATTTTCATCCTATACAGGGTATGCAAGCTACGTTTTGGAGCTGAGTAGGAATGCCAGTTTTTTCTCCCAACCATGCTAAAAACTGTCCTGCCACTTATAAAACATAAATGCATTAACCTGCCATACAGTGTTTTGACAATTGTGTCAGTATTAACGAAAGGCTTTGTGAGAACATTACTTTCTAAGCACTTAATGTACAGAGACATATGTTGCTAGTTAACGATAAATGTAATGTAGGAGATCAGAATTAGCAGGCTGCCTGGTATTAACTAATTGAGCACCATACCCTTACGTGCCACAGTGCTTTGGGAAGCACCTGTTGGAGTTGGTCCTGCTTTAAGAGGGGGGGTTGGACTAGATGACCTCCTGAGATCCCTTCCAACCCTGATATTCTATGTTGTGTGGGTAATAAACAATCTGCTGCCCTGGAGCCCCGCATGGTCTACTTCAGGGGTAGGCAACCTATGGCACGCATGCCAAAGGCAGCACGCGAGCTGAGTTTCAGTGGCATTCACCCTGCCTGGGTCCTGGCCACCAGTCTGGGGGGCTCTGCATTTTAATTTAATGTTAAATAAAGATTCTTAAGTATTTTAAAAATCTTTCTTACTTTACATGCAGCAATAGTTTAGTTCTATATTATAGACTTATAGAAAGAGAACGTCTAAAAACTTTTAAATGTATTGCTGGCACGCGAAACCTTAAATTAGAGTGGAAAAAATGAAGACTCGGCACACAACTTCTGAAAGGTTGCCGACCCCTTTTGTTTTGACATTGCTGTCCCTTGATCACTACGTAGCTGTAGCTCTTGTAGTTTGATTGTAACTATTCACAGAGCTTTTTCTAATACTGTACATAGGAACAGTATAATATGAAAGCATTCTGGGGATCACACTGAAACTATTGTACTGATTACAAATACCAACTCCTGTTGCATTCGCAGCTAGGGACAATTTAATTAAATGAGATATTTTAAGGAAATAATTGAAATAGCTTCATGTTGAGTTCAAACAAGGGCCTTGATTCAGCTCTGGTATCCACTGACTTCTAGACACATTGTGTAAACCAGATTTGGAATAATGGCAGTGAGGGTTAAGGGAGGAGGTGCGGCTGGGCCCAATATGCTCCAGCAAGTCACGGCTCCGCATTGCCTCCAGGAATCAGAGCAGAGTTAGTGTTGCTCTAACTGATGCCGGGGGCCAAGCAGCATATGGGGAGCATGAAGGTTGCCGGTGCTCCCCTATGCCCGTGCTTGTGGTGGGAATGGGAAGTGAGTGTAAGCCTCGTCCTCTTGCCTTGCAGATGAACCTCTGTCCTGGTTGACCCAAATCACCTCTAATTCAGTCTCACTGGGTCTCAAATTACTCACTTGTTAAAACAGGTAAAATACTTATTTACCCACCTCCCAGGATGTTTGAGAAATTAGGAACCATGTGTGCTACTGCTGTACTCCAGCCTATGGTGGCATCGGTGTTTTAAAAGCTTCTAGGATCTCATTTCTTAAAAGGACCTGTTTTAGATTTATACACTGATACATTTGTGCAGCATTTTGTTATATCAAGTAAAACCCCTTTTTTTGGGGGGGGGGAGGGGGCGAGACAGGCTAACCTGACCAGTATTAGTTATAATCCAGAAGCAGCTAATTCTTTTCAGCACATTTGTATTTAAATGCACTAGTTGTTTAGTGCAGTTTGCTTTGATTTTCTATAATTTTGCACCAAGACTGAGAAATCTTAATTTTTTATGTTGGAGTTTGGTGCTTTGACATCAGGTACCTGGAGTGCTGAGTGCATTCAGAATGAGATGATGTTTTCTGGCAATATAATATGTTTGGGAATTTAAATAGGTCATATCTGGATATCAAAGTATTGAATTCCAGAGCACTCCAGGTATCTGATACTGTTGAAAGTACCAAAGGTCATGATGGGTTTTAGTTTTAAAAACATTAGAAAAGCCATACTGGGTCAGACCATGGTCCATCTAGCTCCATATCCTGTCTTCCAACAGTGGACAGTGCCAGATGTTTCAGATACAATGAACAGAACAGGGCAGTTACTGAGTGAATCATCCCCTGTTGTCCAGTCACAGCATCTGGTAGTCAGAGCTTTAGGGACACCTGGAGCAAGTGGTTGTATCCCTCACCATCTTGCTAATAGCCATTGATGGGCCTATCCTCCAGGAAGTTATTTAATTCCTTTTCCTTAATCTTTATACTTTAGATCTTCACAACATCCCCTAGCAACAAATTCCACATGTTGACTGTGAAGTGTGTGAAGTAGTACTTACTTTTGTTTGATTTAAACCTGACGCCTGTTAATTTCATTGGGTGACCCCTGGTGAAGGGGTACATAACACTTCCTTATTCGCTATTTCCACAATATTCGTGACTTTACAGATCTCTAGGTTTACACTACCGTGGTAAGACGACCTATGCTACGCAACTCCAGCTACATTAATAACGTAGCTGGTGTCGACATACCTTAGATCGAGTTACCGTGGGGTCTACACTGCAGGGAGTCGACGGGACCTTACTCTTCTCTTCGGGGGTAGAGTACAGGGGTTGACTGGAGAGTGATCTGCTGTCGATTTCTCAGGTCTTCACTAGACCCGATAAATCGACTGCCAGTGGATCGATCTCAGAGCGTCGATCCTGGCTGTAGTGTATATGTAGCCTTAGTCTTTTTAGTGTCTCCTTGTATGGAAGCTGTTCCAGTCCCCGAATCCTTTTTGTTGCCCTTCTCCAAAGCTTGTCCAATTCTGATATCTTTTTTGAGATGGGACAACTAGAACCTCAAGCATTATTTAAGATGTGGGTGTACCATGAATTTATATAGTGGCATTATAATCTTTACTGTCTTATTATCTAATTCTAACCCTTTCCTAATGGTTCCTAATGTTCCATTACCTCTTTTCATTGCCGCTTCTAATAGTAAAATCTTTGACAAAACTCCTGTTTGATGTCTGTGAGTGCATGATTGAAAAGAATTCAAGAATATTTTTTCCCCTATAAGGAGGGGTAGGGGAAAGGGTAGGCCAAGAGTGACTAGTAATTTGGGCACCCCACAACTGAGGTACTAAAATCAATAGTCTCTTGAAACTCTCAGGCCTACTGTGCATTTTTTTAAGTAAGGGTGAATAAACACTCCCTGGAACTTGCTACCTCAGTACGTAAAGACAGCAGCTGGTGTTCTTTCACATTGGTTCTGGGGTAACTTGCACTCAGCTAGGACCAGTCAATATTTTTCATCAATATTTTTTTTAGGACAGAAAATTGAGTTTTGAGGAAAGTGTCACTTTCTTGGAAAAATGTGTGGTTTTTTTAAATAGCAAAACAGTCTGAAAAACAAAAAAACCTTGATTCTCTGCAAGCATTTTTCAGTTCTCTGTCACCAACTTTTTTTATTTTGACAAAAATCAAAATTTACTATGGGGGGGGGGGATTTTTTTCTGTCCAGTTCTATTATGAACTAACCCATTTCCACATGGACATAAGCAGGGATTTTCTTCTAGATAAACATATTGTTACAAGAGGATGTAATTTACCCTCCCCTGGAAGTGGGGAGCACTATCAGAGATACTTGCTTGAACCTTCAGAAGATCAACCCTTTGAAATTAACTGTATTTCTAAACCTCCATCCACTGATATCAAGCTAATTTTTAATTGATACACTTAAATCAACTGCTTTATGGACAGACATTTATTCATTATGAACTCATTTTTAGACACAGCTTCCTTCAGGGAAAAGAAGCAGTCAGGTACATTAAAAAAACAACTGCAATATGTCTTTCTCTGGTGTGTTTTGATGGAACTCATTTCTTCTGGCATGCTTTTAGGTTGCAGTGATTTAGAGGTGTCAGCTACTGTAGCTGTAAGAAAACATTTATGATGGATTTATAGCACTCAGACTCCTTAAAATGGCTATGAATTTGTGTCAGGGACGAAACTAGTTTATACAGTACTGTGCAAAAAAAATGCTTCATAAATTCCAGACTCTGTTTAGTCAAACATTTTAGCTGGATTACAATAGTCTGCTGTTTATCAAATCTACAAGCAGGGGTGGCAATTGAATTTTGGAGGAGGGAATACTGCTATTTTCTATAACAGTAAAGTTCTCTTCTAAGGTGTCATTAGAATTGTTCAAAAGATGTCAGTATCTATATCAAAAAGGAATGTACCTAAGAATTCCCTGGACTGGGAAGGGCTAGAGATGTGCCAGGCAGTTTAGGAAAGAGCTCTGCTGATACCCTTCTTGACAGCAGATCAGAATTATTATTAATGATTTTGGGGTTATAGTTAAGGCCCTACCAAATTAACGGCCCAGAAAAAACATGTCATGGACCATGAAATCTGGTCTCGCCCTGGTCTTGTGTGTGTTTTTACCCTATACTATACAGATTTAATGGAGGAGACAGGTGTTTCTCAAATTGGGGGTCCTGACCCAAAAGGGAGTTGCAGGACAGGTCACAAGATTTTTTTTGGGGGGGGGGGGGAGGAGGCACAGCATTGCCTTCCTTACTTTTGCGCTGCCTTCAAAGCTGGGTGGCCGGAGAGTGGTGGCTGCTGACTGAGGGCCCAACTTTGCAGGCCCAGCGCAGAAATAAGGGTGGCAATACCACACCATGCCACCCTTATTTCTGCGCTAGGCCTTCAGAGCTGGGCTCCTAGCCAGCAGCAGCCACTCTCCAGCTGCTCAGTTCTGAAGGCAGTGCTGCCACCACAGCAACAGTGGTGAAGTAAGGGTAGCAGTACTGCAACCCCCCCCACATTAACTTTACAACCCCTCCCCCAACTCCATTTTTAAGTCAGGACTTCTACAATTACAAAATCATGAAATTTCAGATTTAAAGAGCTGAAATCATGAAATTTACTAATTTTAAAATCCTCTCACCATGAAATTGACCAAAATGGACCATGAATTTGGTAGGGCCCCAGTTATAGTAGCTCCTGGAACTGGGCCCCATTGTGGTTGACACTGTCAGACTAATAGAATATCAAGGTTGGAAGGGACCTCAGGAGGTCATCTAGTCCAACCCCCTGCTTAAAGCAGGACCAACCCCAACTAAATCATCCCAGCCAGGGCTTTGTCAAGGCGGGCCTTACAAATCCTCTAAGGAAGGAGATTCCACCACCTCCCTAGGTAACCCATTCCAGTGCTTCACCACCCTCCTAGTGAAATAGTGTTTCCGAATATCCGACCTAATCCTCCCCCACTGCCACTGAGACCATTACTCCTTGTTCTGTCATCTGCCACCACTGAGATCCATCCTCTTTGGAACCACCCTTCAGGTAGTTGAAGGCTGCTATCAACCCCTACCCCCACTCTTCTGCAGATTAAATAAGCCCAGTTCCCTCAGCCTCTCCTCGTTAGTAGTGTGCTGGAGCCCCCTGATAATTTTCATTTCCCTCTGCTGGACTCTCTCTAATGTGTCCACATCCTTTCTGTAGTTGGGGGGGGAGGGGGAGAACTGGATGCAATACTCCAGATGTGGTCTCGCGTGCCAAATAGAAGGGAAGAATCACTTCCCTCGATCTGCTGGCAATGCTCCTACTAATGTAGCCCGATATGTATAACCTAGGAAGAGACAAGCCCTCCCCCAAAGAGCTTACCGTCTAAACGGAGAAGACTGACAAAGGGTGGGAGACAGGCATGATTAATGAAAGAAAAAGAATAAATGAAAGTGGAATTCCAGCTCTGAGAGGAAAAACTCTGGGGGCTCGGCCCTGCTGTCTTCGCTCCCATTGTGCTTCTGACCATAATGTTCCCAGCGTACAGGCACTAAGGGTTTGTAAATCCTGTATTGGCATGGATGGAGCTAAGAATCCCTTTCCACTGAAATTCTTTCGAAGTGGGGAGCTTGTTGTTAAATGGGACCCTTCACAGCCAGATCCCCCGTTCTGCAAAATGTCCTTATGCCACTAGGGCCACGGGGAACATCCTCAGGAAGCCCCTGAACAATGACATGCTCCATTTCTATCCACTTGAAAATCACTCTGTTTTCATAGAAAGGCTTCCTGAATTTCCCTTGATGAGCTTGTGGCGAAGGCCGCCCTGGACTCCGAATATCTGATTTCACTTCCTGGCATCACCACAGACTTCCTGTGTCACTTTGGGCTGCTCCTTAAACCCCTCCCTTTCTCAGTTCCCTTTCTATACAAATGGGGAGGACAATGCTTCCTTCTCAAACGAGTGCTGTGAGTACTTTATTCAGTGGATTAGTGCTCAGATGCTGTGGAGAAGGGAGCTATTGTAGACAGATCTGAGCCAACCTGGGGTGAATTTCTGGACTGATCTCCCTCCAGTAAGTGCAACTTCACACTTGCAGATATCCAGGCACACAGGTAACTCAAATGGGGTTTCCTACATACGTGAAGTTACACATGCCTGTGTTTGCAGGCATGGCTCCTCCATTTGAGGATTTTTTTAAAATATTCATTTGTGCGGTCAGGTCAGAGGAGCTGTGGTTGGGTGCAGGGCTTACTGCCAAGGCCTAGAATGCCCCATGATTGAGAGAACCTGGGTTTTTCCAATCAAAATCAGCCAAGAGCCTTTCTCCCCCTCTTCAGTTTCTGTAACATCTTCCATCCCCTCAGAAGGATTTAGCTCCTAGTGCAGGCTACCCCAAAACAGGGCCAAAGTGCATCTCTTACACGGCCCTGGGGAATTTACTGGTCTATAATTCAGAACCAACCACACTTCCCTTATGAACAAGTTCTCTGGCAAGCCCTGGACCGAGGGCATGTAGCTGTGGTTTCCTTTCTCTTCAGGGAGACTGTGTCAACTGTGTCTCTCTTCCCGTCTCTCTTCCCCTCTTCCCCCCCCCCCCCAGCGAGGACAAGCCCTGAAAGTCCAAGGGCTTCTCCTCACTGGGGTGCGGGATCGACGGCAGATACGCAAACTTGTTGCGTATCTGCCGCCGACTTACCTGCCGTCCCCACAGCGGCGGCGGTCGGCGGCGCACTCCCCCGTTGACTCCAGCTTGCGCCTCCCAGCAAGCTGAAGTTCTGGAGTCGATGGGGGGAGTCCGGGGCAATCGATTTATCGCGTCTTAACAAGACGCGATAAATCGATCGCCAGAAGATCAATCCCGCGGCGCGCGAGTGAAGACCAGCCCCAAACTGCCAAAGAGAGACAAAATGTTTGTGTCACTTATCTTTATTTCTATCTTCCAGCATTCAATCTGATGGGACAAGCATGTAGCACCTTCATGGGCGCAAGAGGGCCATTAACTTAGTCTTTGTATCATGATATTACATAATGGCCCATTTAGCTTTGATCATCCTTTTTGATGGGTGGGAGAACCACTCCTCCTGCCTGAGTTCACAAGTTCAGAGCAGGCATTTTTATAATTATAAAGCAAAACTTACATATTACCTTAAACATAGCATGGGATACAGACTTACAAGTAGGATTAATGGATGCAGCAATTTTACAAGCATTTCACAGAGTCTAAACACTAACTACATCCATGTAAGTTTAACACCTATCTTGAACGATACTAACATACAGGTGAGCTGGTTGATTTCTAGCTATGAATTTGTCCGTGCTCAGCTAACATCTACAGTCTTGGCAACAGCCGGCACCTGGTCTACCAGCATCACAACTTGATTCAGCTAAAACTATGGGGCTGAGCTCCTAAAACTATGCTGCAGGGAAATTTCCTATTAGCAGGAGGGTGAACAAGATGATCTGGGTAGATCTCATCTACCTCTATTTGAAATGATTCCCTGAGTCTTTCCCTACAGAGTTGGCCTTGCATGGTTACGTAGCCATGTGATTCGACATAGCAGAGCTGACTTTGGACTATAGAATAGGAGGGGCAGCCAGGTTTCTCTGCTGAGTGCACCAAAAGGAAGGGATGAAACAAGCTAAGGGGACAGGGAGAAAGCCCTGGAGCAAATTCAGCTCTCATTTTACTAGTGTAAATCTGGAATAACTCCACTAACTCTATCGGAGTTACTTCAGATTTACATTGTTAAAGGGACTGAATTTGGCCTCCTTTCTCCGGGTGAAGACAGAAGCTGTCCTGCAACTCCTAAAATCCACGCTTGCAGATCTTGTAGTAAGCCCTTCCGTAAACTCGAGGTAGGAGTGCTCAGAGAGAAAGAGATGAGGGCTCGGATTAAAGGAAAATTTTAATAATTTGTGTGTCATTGTTTTTGTCAGTGATTAGAATGGAAATTAGGGAGGCTGTGTGGTCTAGTGGATGTAACACTGGACTGGGACTCAGGAGATCTAGGTTCTGTTACTAGCTCTGCCACTGGCCTGCTGGGTGAAGTCACTTGCTCCCTCTGTGCCTCAGTTTCTGTATGCGAGAAATGGGAATGATGATCCTACTCTTTTGTGTGTCACAGCTAGGTATTATTAATTAGGGGAGTCAACTTATGTGGAAGTGGGTGAACTGTTCATACAAACATGTTTAACTGATTTTCATCTCTTTCTAGTCTCAAATGATGTTTTTGATTGAAAGTGATGGGATGGAGGTTTATACTAACACGATGGTTATACCACTGCTTGTGGTGTGATCTATCACTCTTTCAGAGGGCACACTCTGCCCACTTTCTGAAAAAATAAACCCTTTTAAGGTCTGTCTGAGATCCGGTCTCCTAGTTCATTAGTCTGAAGGTGACCATGCGTCCCATTTTGGATGGGGAAATCCCCCTTTTAAGTCCTGTCCTGGATGCCCCAACCTTTTTGGCAAAACTGGGCGTTTGTCCCATTTGTTCTTGCCGACTCATCATCAATCTTTACTTTTTCATTGACATTTCGATGAAAATATTGTAGACACTCCAAACGTTTTCAGCTAGTTTTAATCATTTAAAAAGCTAAAGACCTAAAATTTCTGGAGCAGTAACTGTATAGCCACCCTTGTAGTGCAAAAATACCTTATTTTAATAGAGCTATTCCATCAATCTCTCCCTGTGTCTGAAAATGATGTATTATTGCTCTTTTTTTTAACTTTCAGAAATTAAAAAGGTTTTGCTCCAGGGTAGAGACAGTCTAAAAGCTTGGGCTAATAAATGTATGTAGGTTTAGTGGAGCTCAATGCAGATTCTGCTTCAAGTGCTTTTTAAAGGCATTATCACCTTTAAGTAAATACAATGGAAGACTGCCAAATGTCTGGTTGCTATTCCCTGTAAATTTATGCATTTATATCTTTAATGCAATAAAATGTTTTAAACTTTCATTGGATTTTGCTAACTGATTTGCAGTTTGAATGGTAGTAATTTTATGCATTTATCAATTACCTTTTAAGTGGCTGCTATAATATTTCTGTTTAGGCAGGCAAAGCACACTCACTAAAACACTTTTCATCTAAATTAGATTTTGTACGAAGTCTTCAAGTGATCGCAAATGAGATGCCATATCCAGAGTATTAAGCTTGTCGAGGTCTTGTAGCTCTTGGCTGAAGTGAAAAATGTTAAGGATGCTAGAAATACATTTTTGGAGAATCTCTGTGCACTTCTACAGGATAGGCCTAATTCTCCACTGCTGTACCTCTTGTATGGTCATGTGCACCTCTGCAAAGTGGGCATAAAATGCTATCAAATCAGAATCCTTATGATTTTTTATTGGTATTGCGGTTATGCCAGAAGACGTGCATGTCCATGTACAAACATAAAATACAGAGAATAGCACTTGCCATCGTTTACAATCTAAAAGAGGGCTTGTGTTTTAACTGCACTTCACACAGGTGTAAATGACTCCACAGGGTGCAGGGTAATGGTGAGTTAGTCCCATGTACACCAAAGTAATTCAGGAGTTACTCCACTGGAGTGAGTGGGGCTATAGCAGTGTAAGACAGGTGTAAGATAAGCCTCAGGCCCTGTATCCTGATGTTATCCTGCCCATTCCCAATCAGCCAGTTCTGGCATGTTTTCCAGCCCAATTGTGTGGATTCAAAACAGGGATTGGATGCTTTAGATACGTCTTTATAATTCTCCGTGTGTATCTGAACTAAGATGATATGGGCTAGTTGGTGCCATCTACACTTGTACGGAGTAGCACCTTACGCGACCGGCAGTCTTGATGATTTCAATAGGGCTTCTTGCAGAAGTGAATGAGTTAGGATGGTTGATTCAGCCCCAGCAAGAATTTTCCGTCATTAAATGTGGCATGTGTAAGTGAGAAGTATATTGACACCATAATGGGTTGCTGCTCACTCAGACCTAGAAGAGAGAGTCGCTCATCGGGAGCTAGAGTTTAGAAATCACTCTGGTTTGAGAGTGAGGTGGGGCACCTGAAAGTGCTGTGGTTTCCCAAGTCTAGTCAGTTCCTTCTTTTACACCTCCAGCTATTGGTTTTACACTTTCTCTCTCACCCGCATGCTTACCTATATCTTCTGATAAAGTGTTCATTAGATCTTAAGTACAAACCAGGCTCCACTGTTTACAAACTAGGCAAATATTCTCACACATCAAATGACTCACTAAAACAGAGGGTTTTTTAAAAAAACGAACCATTAGGATTCTGACACAAACCAGTAAAATAAGGAAATTCAGAGTGAAAGGTGAAACACAGTGCACCTCCTCTAATCTCGGCATACCAGAATGTGTGCATGGTTCAGGTATGGCTCTTAGGGCTTGTCTACACTGGGAAGTTGTGGACAAAACTTTTCTCTTTCACGGGTACTTAAAAGAGCCCTCCTACCCCCTGCAAAGGAAAGTTTTGCCAACGCAAGTGGCAGTGCGACCTCAGCTTTGTCAGCAGGAGTGCTCTTCTGCCAACAAAGCTAATGCCCCTGGAAGTATTTTGTCTGTAAAAGTGCCGACAAAGTACCGAAAAAGAGTGGTTACACACGCTGACTTTTAGCGACAAGATTGTGTCAACACACACAGCCTAGTCGCTAGAAGCTGCATGGTGTAGACAGGCCCTTAGAGACAGAGCTGTACTAGGGACTTGGAAACCAGAGCTGATTTTAAATTTTCCATGGGAATGATTTTCTATCAGAAAATGCCATTTTGTCAAAACTGAAGCTTTCTGTGGGAGCCTGCAGATGACGACAATATTTCTTCTAGAATTTTTTTTAAGTGTTTTAGGTCAAAATGTTCTGTTAGCCCCCAGCTGCTCACTTGGCCTGAACCATTCCCCATCCTTTCAGAAGCAGGCTTACATCCGAAAAACAGAATTCTCAAAATGCTCAAAGGGGCATCGTCAGTAACTTAACAGCCAACAGTCAAGTTTTCCCCAAAATAAGAATTTACATATAAATACTATAACCATGTCATAATGAAGTTTTTAAAAAGAAAATTGCATATTTAGTCCTTCATTCACTTTTGCATTTTGTTGCCACGTTAGGATACAGATTAAAAAGAAAGTGGACAGAAAGCGAAAGTGACTAATCTCATTTCACCTGCTGTCCATGCTGAGTGAAATACAAAACGTAAAAAGTACATATGGTCTAAAAAAAAAAAAGGTAAATCAGATCTGAAATTTTCACTTTCAGTAATCATTGTTGATTCCACAGTTGGAGTGGTACCTAGTTTGGATCTGTGATAACATAGTTTTCTGTCAGCTGCATCTGGATTATTGAATCAAATTCATTTCTTTTGGTTGACACTCCTTTTGGGTGTTTTACACAGGTGGTTTAAAAAAAATCCTACAAAATACCCATGTAGAAAAGGTAAGCATGTTTTCAGCTATGATTTAAACAAAAAAAAATGTCCTGTCCTAAAATTTGGTAAAATAATACCAATATTGCAGCACTTCCTAAAGAGATTTTATGTGGCTCTGCCTTTCAATCATCTAAAATGCAACAAATTGAGTAAAATAGATCCTTCTGATCTCTGAGGAATAGCAAGACACTACTAAAAGGATTCAATATTTGCACTGAAAAGTACTTTATTAATATCCACTATTCCTCCAAGACATGCCAATATTTATTTTCTTGTTGATTCTTAAGGTGATATAATGGTCAGCTGTAGTCACTTCCTAACCAAGTGTAATTAAATAAATAGATTCATAGCAGAGGATCCCAATTTGTGTTTAAAGAACTGGAGGCAAACACTCTATTTCTGGGGATCACACACAAATCCTGGCCTTCTTTGCTTGTCTGTGTGCACGTGCAATTTTAGAAGCAGTGGCGACGGGGAAGGGAAGCAGGGGCGGAGGGGGGTTGGAAATGCCCCCTCCCCAAAGTTCTTCCATTTGCTCAAAATTCCCATAGGCCACCGAGCGGGGGGGCAAGGCCCACGGCAACACCATTTTTAAGCAGTGGTCCCATGTTAAATTAGTATCTCTGTTGCTGGAGTGGTTCAGAGCCTTGCTGTGTGGTTGCAGTGCTACTAAAATTTGACCCTCCATCCAGATTGGGGAGGGGGGGTGGCTGGGCCAAATGGTGCTGTGAACTGGCATACTGGGAATCTGTTCCTGGGTGGTGGAGTGCAGCGTAGTCTGCCAAGTACTAGCCTCCTGGCGGCACCAGCTTAAGTACTTTGTGAGCTAGAGAAAGGGGAGACTCCCTGGCCAAGGGAGACCGGGGTCCCTGTCAGCATGGGGAGACAAGGGAACCAGAACTTGCCTCCCTCCCCGAAGAAATATCTGAACTGGCATCACTGTGTACAAGAGTCTCATGTATACACTTCTCTGAGATTCCTAATCTTCAATTCAATTCACTACTTTCTTCCGTGAACAGCTATAGCATCTTCTGCCCCAACTTTAAGGGCTTTGAATCATGTATTCAAATAACAATCTGCCAGAACATAGTATCCCTGGGGGCTAGCCGGGGAACGTAGGTCTTGGAGTCCTATGAAAGTGGGCACTATGACCTCTGCAGAGGGGTTAATCTCATGACAATTTAAGCATGAGCCCTGGCTTTGCTCTGTGCTCATTAAGGAGGCTGAGCCAAGGAAGGCCCAAGCCAGTGATAATATGTTGGCGTCAATTCTTGGAGGTTACAAGAACCGTATGCTTCATTTTTATATATTTTCTTTTCATCTGCATATAATCGCTTCCAGCGGCTGGGCTTGTGTTTTGGTTCATACAGCCAAAGGAGGCAATTGACTTGGCTCTGTTTTCAAACCCCTGGGCTTGCTGGATGTCAGAACCTAAAACACTACGTTGGGCTTCTCTTTGTACTCAGGTCCCAGACAACTGGCCTGAACTCTGTGGTTTTTCCCCCTGAACATACATGTACAGCAATGAATACAAATCAAACCTGTATAGGAGCCAGACATGAAGGTCAGCAATGCGAATCATTTGTCTCCCCAGAGTGCCTTTCCTCCTACCTGGGAAAGCTACGTGAGACCCATTCTTGATAAGTCAAGGTCCAATAAACCAGGGGTTGAAAATGAAGTTTAAGAAAATGACTTAAACCCTTTCCAGGCCCTTACTGAAATTCCATGCTGACCCTACTGGGATCTTGTAGGTCTAGGCGGATGGGGAAAATATCTTCATTGGAAGAAAGAAGGCTTTGACATCTTTCCTGGTGGCTTTCTTCACAGCTGCGGTCAGTCTGGCTTCTTGGGGAAACCAGTGGACAAGTTGCTACAAGCAGTATTCATAAGGGAGTCTTGAGGGACTTTCTAATGCCAGCTCAGACCTGGCGAACAGCAGGATGGAAGGGGACACACGAACACGCACGGATTAAAAAAAAAAAATCTCAGTCTTCAGCCTTTGAATCTTGACTGGGATGGCACAGTGCAGAGTTTTGCACTGGGAACTACAACATGTGGAGCAGCTGCACTCTTGCCCTAATTCTAGTACTTTTGCAATACTTACGTTTCCTAATAGAAAAATCCTCGGATCTAAGAGGATATTGGTGTCCAAGATCATACTAGCTCAGAGAAGCACTTCATCCTAACATGCATGCATTCCATAAACATGTGTCTTAAATGAATGTTCAGCACTCCGCAGCTCCGGCACGTAGTGTTGGCTCTGATCCCTACTTTAGCCAAAGTAGTTGCGTACAGTGTGTTCTAAATAGCACATCTTGTTGCATGAACCTCAGCCTCTGGGGAGAGTATTTGAGACTTCTGTTACATCCATCTAGAATTAATTACCCATAACTCCAGATTGAAGCCCGTGTTCCACGTGATTTTGTTTTCTGTAGCTACATGTCTTGAGCCGCAACATCCTACTCTCCCTAGATTACTGCAACCTTGTCCAGTCCGGTCTTCCTGATACCCACCCAACTCCCCTCCAGTCTGTCCAAATCTATCCAGCTGCCCTTCTCACCCATCTTTCATTTATGAAACCAAGCCGCCCCCTTCACTGAATCGCCTGTATCTTGTGCTGAGCACACTGGAAACTGGCAAAAATAGGTACTAACTGGTCAAGCATGGCCTGAATAAGAAGTTTAAAATAGCCCATCACACCAAGGGCATTTGTAAACAGGAGACACACAGAAGTGCTATGCTTAACTGAAAGGTCACAGTGAGATCACTCCACCAGGAGGATAGCATTCTGGACAGGGCTTCTCTTTGGATGGAGGGAGGTTGTTGAGACCTTTCCAAGGAGGAACAGGTGATAGACTGTGGACAGGAGCATAGACGGAAAGGCCCGACCACACCAGAAGTAAAGAAGTGGGGAGAACCTGGAATTGGAAGTGCTAACAGGTGGGTTATTCTGTATTTACCATGCTGGCAGTGAGAGAAAGATTTTGCTCAATATTCTGAAGACTTTGTTTTGTTCTTTCCTTCCCCAAAGCATCCCAGAAACCATGAGAGGAGAGGGAGAGGAACACCAGGACTGTGTTTTACTCTGAGGGTATGTCTATACTATCCGTTGGATTGGCGGGTAGTGTTTGATGTATCGGGGATTGATTTATCGCCTCTTGTCAAGACACTATAAATCAATCCCTGAATCAATGCCTGTACTCCACCGCGGCAGGAGAAGTAAGCGCAGTCGCCGGGGGGAGCCACCGCCGTTGTCTCGCTGCTGTGAGGATGGCCAGGTAAGTCGAACTAAGATACTTCGACTTCAGCTACGCGAATAGCTTAGTCTTTCTTTAGACGGTATATGAGTCTCTTTGGAGTAGGGATTCTCTCTATCGGTTTTGTATAGGCCCTAGCAGCTTTGATCTGTGTTGGGGCCTGTGAGTGCCCCTGGAATACAAATGACCTAGATTTTCTCCTGGAGTACCTTGCACAAAAAGGGGAGGAGTGTTGCTATTTCTGCATCGTTGACCCACTCAGCACCCACACCCACACACCATGGATGGTCCTCTGCAAGAGCACTGCAGATTTCTGGGGCAACTGGCTGTGGGTGGGAGAAGGTGGAGCAAGATGTGTTTTGGAGAGAGGCATGTTCAATTACAGTTAGCAGGATCAGGCCAACTCCAGACTCTTGAACGTGACTTGAACAGAGCCAGCTATAGCTCTGATCCTGTTCTTAGTGAAGACAATGGAAGTTCTGGCAAGAGGATCAGGTCATCTATTTGCTACATAAATATTAACAGACAAATATGCCTGGATAGGAAGCTAAAGACTGGTATTTAGCTGTCTGCTGACATTGAGCAACTATCCCTGCAAAGAATCAGAGAGGTAGCCGTGTTAGTCTGGAATAGCAGAGGTAACAAAGTCCTGTGGCACCTTAAAGACTAACTATAAAGTTTTGAAGCATAAGCTTTCGTGGGCTAATACCCACTTCGTCCACTGCTTGCATCCGATGAAGTGGGTATTAGCCCACGAAAGCTTATGCTTCAAAACTTTATAGTTAGTCTTTAAGGTGCCACAGGACTTTGTTACCTCTGCTATCCCTGCAAAGCTACACATACTGCCACCTGGCAAGATGAACATACCAACTCCTGAATAGTATTGCCCTTCTTCACTTGTAAATAAACCCACAAACAGATGAAGCAGAGTTCGGATCTTTTCATGCACAGCTGGGGAAAGGGCATAAGTTTTATACTTTAACAAAATTCTCTCTTTCCTGGGCTTGAAGCATTGTTAGACTTTACACTATCCAAGGCGGCAGAACTGTGAAATGCCTTCTGCCTGCAGAGAAAAACTGGAGACATATTTCTATCTGCTACTTTCACCAAACAGATGACAAAGAAGCCAGAGAGAGACTGAACATCAATCCATTGAGCACATCTTCCTCTCAGTGCAGGATTATTTCTTGCAATGTATTGTCCAGTGTGGTTCTAACTGGAGATGATCCAGAGTTGGAAAGTCTGGATCCAGATTAGAATTTTCCCCTAGTTTACCCAGCTTCTTGGGTCTTGGTTCAGTTTCTGGTAGGTTCTGAGTTGACTCTGTGGTGATGGTTGCATGGCCCGTATATTTTTTGGTGAGCAGCTCAAGACTGGGAGAAAGCATTTAGGACATCTTAAATTAACTTCAGAGTGCTCGTCATTTCAAATGGCTTGATATGATTCCAGGGGTGGTAATCTGAGTAACTGAAGTTAGGTAATGGTTTAATTT
This sequence comes from Sternotherus odoratus, assembly GCA_032164245.1. Lineage (NCBI taxonomy): Eukaryota > Metazoa > Chordata > Testudines > Kinosternidae > Sternotherus > Sternotherus odoratus. Next base: position 79,797,466 of record JAVMKO010000008.1, on the reverse strand, counting down.
GGTGTTCAGGCACTAATGAAATAGAAAAATCCTACAGATATATTTTGAGAGGTCACCACAGCTGGGATCTGGATGTTCTATGCCACAAACTGCCAGAAGCCAGTTCATAGATTGATAGATTTTAAAGTCAGGAGGGGGATCTCTTAGATCACCAGTCTGACCTCCTGTATAACACAGGTCATAACATTTCACCCAGTTACTCCCCTCTTGGGCCCAATAGCTTGTGTTTGACTCAATGCACTGCAGTCTATGCAGTGACGGGGACGGTGGGTTCTGTAACCCTTTTGAAAGACTGGCAGAGTGAATTGTCCAGTCCTTGTAGAGCAGCTGCTCAACCTGTTGGACCCCACAATGGACTCCTCCCGAAATATTTGTAGCCAGAAGTGGGAGACTGCCCTGTGAGGCAGTCACAGAGAAAGGCTTGGGAAATTGGCTCATCGGTTGCCGGGAGGAGGGGGCTGGAGCTGGATATGCAGAGAAGTAGAGGGCTGGGCTTTAAACTATTGTGGTTTAAAAGTTGAGCATGTAGTCAGGGCTAATATAAAGCATGGAGAAGGCCTAATCTCTACCCCAAGGACCCGCCCCAGTCGTCTTTTCTGAACCTGAATGGGTTGGTAAGGGATATAGGCTGAGGTTCAGCTTGACTTGATATTTGATTAAAATGGGCTTTCCCAAGCTCTAAAATAATAAGACTTAATAGGTAGTTACCAAGGCCATGTCTACGCTTCTACTCATGCCAACAAAATGTATGTCACCATGACCGTGAAGAAAACACCCCTCCCCCCCCCCCCCGAACAACTTAGGTTTGACCAGCATAAGCACTCATGGGCATGGTGCTATGTGGACAGGAGACGCTCTCCCACCAACATAGCTACAGTCGCTCTTTTAGGTGGTTTTATTATATCAATGGGAGAGCTCTCTTCTGTCGGCATAACGCAGCTACACAAGCGATCTTACAGTGGCATAACTATTGGCACAGCCGTGCCACTGTAAGCTTGCTAGTGTAGTCATGGCCTTCATCTATAGCAGCAGACTCTCTACAGCCACCAAGTGGCTTAAGGCAGCTGGAGAAGGGAAGGGAAGAATTCTTCAGAGGAACTGTCCATTGGTATAAAGCTGGCAGAGGCAACTTCATTGTGTGCTGCACTAGCCACCATTACAATGGCGTAAGAGGAGCTAGAGGGGGGTGAAGACATTCCAGGGACGGGTTGAAGCTCTTTTCCTTCCAGTTCTGCACTAGCATGAGGTCCATGTGAGGCCTTCCACTAGTGATGTCAGTTTGAGGTGCCTCCTGGCAGCTTATGCCAGGGCCAGTTGTCTGCCACAATTTGCTTCTTGCACCTTCCACCTCTAAGGCGTGTATGTGAGAGAGAGAGAATCTACCCCCAAAAGCGGGAAACTAAAAAGTGTGTCTTGTGAGGATCTGGTAATTATCATTTGAACACGTATCAGCAGAGTGGTGATAATTGTTAGATTGATGATAGTGTGTTCCCTGCTATCTCATGCTTATGGAAAAAGTTAGTGTTGTGGGATAAATTCTTCCTGATCTACTTTTGCACCACGATGCCGTTGCACCAGATATAAGGCCTGACCAACGGAATTCAGTTCTGGATCTGACAAAGTCCAGGAGTGTTCTGAGCTGGAGCAGCCGCTAGCTGCTGTGTTGGGATCTTAGTGTTTATCTCAGGTCTCACACCTGCTCCAAAATGTGTTTTGGGGAGTCCTGGTGTCCTGAGGCACCAATTTTCAGTGACACGGGACTGTGGTGCTAATTTTCTTTCCTTTTAGGGTGACCAGGTGTTCCGATTTTTATAGGGACAGTCCCAATTTTGGGGTCTTTTTCTTATAGAGGCTCCTATTACCCTCCCAGCCCCATCCCAGTTTTTCACATTTACTGTCTGGTCACCCTATTTCCTTTGAGCAGTTGCTTATCATGGAAACAAAGCCCAGCAGCCTTGAAAGAAATTGCCTAACATCTGCTGGGAAGATGGTCGGTGAACACCTCACACTGGTCTGTCTTTGCTAGCATTCATGAAGCAGAACAGATTCCCATCAAGTTTAACATCTTTAAGTCTGGCACAAAGATTACCCATTTCTTGAAGATAGTGAGGTGGGCTGCTCATTTCCTACTGTAAACTAGATATAGGCTCTACACATTCTCTATTTCCAAAATTCAGTGACAATACAAGATTAATGTAATAAATGCTTGAGAGGGTTAAATGTTTCACTGGTGCAATTCCTTTGGCTGGCTGACGCTGAGGTGGGTCATATTTGATGCAGATTGCCTAGATAGTAGATATGAAAAAGTAATATCTCCATTTGCAGAGGGGGGTTCTGAAATCTAAAATCTAAACCAGATGTGCAACCAAAAAAGAGCAATGTGTATCACAAAGTGTTGTGAAATAGCCCAAGGGAGGCCAATAAGCAAAAACAGCCCTGTTACTTAGCAACATACACAACAAAAACAAACAGCCTGGTTGGCATCGCTAGGGCAGGTTTTACTCTGCAGTGGAAAAGGAGGATGGGGGAATAGCTTTGATCAATTTGGGAGTTTTAGAGGACCAGAAACCCCTCCCTTGTCAAATTTGTGGTTACCTGTTTCTTCTGATTTGATCAGACCATCTCCTATACTCTTGATGTGGTTTCTAATTCTCATGCAGAAGTATCGGAGTTGGATAATACCCATGTACTCTCCTTACTTCCTCCGCATGTGTAGGTTCTAACCTAGTCCATATCCTTGAATCTCCATTGTTCGACACCTTGCAGAGACATTGAAACTGAGACGTAAAGGCAAAATAGGGGTGAAATGCTACAACTCAGCACTTTGCACTGGTGTAAATAACTAGACAAGGTGTAAAGAAATGGAGAATCGGTCGCTGGGCTTCTAAAATTCCTGCAAAATGGAGTGTTTAAAAAAATAAATGAGGAAAGTACAAAGTTGAAGACTGAAAAAAATATTATGAAATAGTCTCGGGGGCTTTCTCATGACTGGGACCTCCTTTGTTCTGTTCCACCCCCTTTTATATCTTTGGCACAAGGCAGGAATCTTTTGTCTCTCTGGGTTCCCACCCCTCCTTCTAAATGGAAAAGCACCAGGTTTAAGATGGATTCCAGTATCAGGTGCCATGTTCACATGCCCTGTGAGACCCCGTCCATTGTTCCAGGGCTGGTCTGCACGTACATAGGAAGGTTTGCAGGTAAATAAACCATTTACCACCAGTTGTCCTAGTCAGTGGGAGCCATCAAGATTCTGGCCCACACTTTGCATAATTACAATAGGACCTCAGAGTTATACTTCATATTCCTAGTTTCAGATACAAGAATGATACATTCATGCAAATAGGACGAACACACTCAGTAGATCATAAGCTTTGTAATGATACCTTACAAGAGCCATTTTGCATAAAGCATATTCCAGATGCATCATATTCACACTTATAAACATATTTCCATAAAACATATGGAGTGCAATGTCACACCCACATAGTTTATATATCAGTAAATTTTAATTGTGGACCAGATCTAAGATGTCTGATGCTGCAGGTGATGTTGCTATGAACTCTTCCTTGTAACTGAAAAAATGTAATGAAAAATGAGTGTTTTCTCCACTATTGGTGCCTCTGGTATGGTTTAAAGTAAGTGACAGTTTCATAAATAAACTGGTACCTTTTAAATTGCCAAGGCTCTTACAAGAAGCCTTGCACCTGTGGATGATGTCCATTAGCATCCAATTAAGTGGTAATTAGGGGTGAGAGTCAGTCATTAGTGTTTCTTAGATCTCTTCATAAATCACAACCAGCAGCTGTAGAATCCTGTAGCAGCCCAGGGCCAGTACCTGTGGCAGGAAGGGGAAGACTGCACAGGAGTAGTTGTGAAGCAAGCAAGTTACATCCAGCAGCCCTCTCACAGGGTAAACCATTTGCAATGAACAATTCATTTGGCAAACGTAGTCCATTTTTTTCTTTGTGAACTAGCCGTGAGTTTCTGCTGTCAATAATAGCCCATTGAATAACCCATGTGGACAGCCATGCACACTCACTCCTGAATGGTTGCCTAAATCACATGCTATTGTTTCTCTTCATTGATTGGATTATCTAAGTTTTGCAAAGAGGAGACCCACTTGAAGAAATCATTGGAATGCTGAATCTTTTAGGGAAGGAGTACTTTAGGAGGAGCCAGCTAGCCTAGTGAATTCTGGGATATTTTACATCCTATTCTGTCCCTTTTTTGAACAAGAAAAAAATATTACATTTGCCAATGTAGGGGGACACCAGATATAAAAATGTCTGGGCTCTTGCATGCTGAGGGAGAGTGATACAGTAGAACCTCAAAGTTACGAACACCAGCATTATGAACTGACTGATCAACCATGCATCTCTTTTGGAACTGGAAGTATGCAATCAGGCAGCAGAGTCGAAAAAAAGAGCAAATAGAGTAGAATACTGTGTTAAATATAAAGTACTAAAATAAGGGAAAGTGTAAAAAAAGATTTGATGGTAAGGAAACTGTTTTTGTACTTTTCATTTAAATAGTTAAAAGCCACATTTTTCTTCTGCATAGTAAAGTTTAGACGTTGTATTAAGTCAGTATTCAGTTGTAAACTTTTGAAAGAACAACCATAATGGTCTGTTCAGAGATACGAAAAATTCAGAGTTACAAACAACTTCCATTCCTGAGATATTTGTGACTCTGAGGTTCTACTATATACAGATTTATTGGCAGACGGTACCTTCAATTTTCTGTCTAATTGACACTAAGGCATTTCTATGCTCCCAGACCCTTTCTTCTCTGACTGGGGCTACAGCTTACTGGCCCTCCATCTCTCTTTCTGAGGCTTGAAGATTTTCTTCTTAGTAGTAGCCCTTTGAGGGAGGGGAGGAGCCCACAATAAGGGACAACATGGAAGAAGATGGGGGTGGAACTGTGGGAGAAACTGGTGGACAAGACTGGCATTGTGCACCCCACCCCCCCTTCCCAAGACATCCAGATCATTCTGCCTGATTTCTTTCATTATTGTTATTCACCACTCTGCCAATCTTTAGGCAATCGGCGAATTGTACCAGCAGTGATTTTTATATTCACTTCGAGATCATTGATCAAAAGCATTAAGTAGGAGTGGTGCTAGAGCTGACCCCTGCACAGTCCCTCGGAAACACAGCACCTACTCAGTTACGATTCCCCTTTGACAACTTTTGGTAGAATACGATTATTTCACCATCAGTGCTGGTGGAGTAAAAATGGTTAATTTATATTGTGGTGATTAACTATGTGATTCCCAGCCCCAAACTGCGGTAGAATAAAGAAAGTGGCCTACTACATTATTACCATATCTCTATAATAGGCGTTACCTATTGCACTTACCTCACCACATTCTCGTTTGAATTCCCTAGCCAGCCCTGCAAATGTAGATTCATTTCTGTCTTGGATTCACCTTCCCCTAACAAACCTCTCTTGGAAGGTGGAATTCATGACATGGGAGAGCACAGTTCCGATGTGGCAACTGCAGGATGTTTCAAAAACACCTCTCCCAGCTAGTAGGGGAGGGCAGGGAATATATTTGCATCAATGCAACCTCCAAATGTTCCAGAAGCAAGTTGATCTAAAGGGAGACGTCACCATGCAAATGTTCTCTGGGCTGATTCTTCTAGCAATCTTTTCTGTAATTGCAACTACGTCAAATTCTTTGTGGCTCAGGCAAGAAGAGACTTGCAACTACTATGGGCCAGATATCAGGACTCAACTCTGTTCCCACTGACGTCAATGGAAGCTTTGCCCAATTCATTAGCAGCAGGCTTTGTATGATCAGTTTGTGTCTGTGTTTTTTAGTAAGAGGTTATGAATCTTCAGGTGACTGCTATTACCCATTGAAGTCAATTGAACTGTCCACATTTACATCTGCTGAAGATCTGACCCTCCCTCCCCCTTCCCCCCAAAGTAATGTATTAGATAAAATCTCATCCTTTTCCTGGAGTTAAGGTTGAGGGAAGGTGTAGAGAATCTGCTACTTACAAGAATTGTCTTGCTTTTCCAAGCTGTGAGATTTTAAGTGCCTAAAATTTATGTCAGCAGTTTTGAGCAAGTTTTTTTAAAAGCACTCTGCCAAAAGTACAATTTGGCATTCAAAATGTATTAGTTTGTGCTTCTCAATGCCACAGGAATAAAGTCACTTTATTGTATCAGAGGCTTTTGTGCAGCAAGAAAAGACACTTAAAATACAGAAGAGTTCAACACACAACTTTATCCTTCAAAATATAAGAGCATCTAAGTTAGCTGGGGGGGGGGGGTGATTGATATAGGTGATTAAATAACTTGAAACAACAGGGGAAATAAATGCTTTGGAAGGCCAGGATTTTTTTTTTAAAGAAGTCTTTTAGTTCACTAGTGAAGGGAGTTCAGTGATCTTGGCTAATTCATCTAAAGCTTCTGTGGTCCAAGTCTGTCTTTGACATATGTCCACATCACAGAACCAGAGTTCAACACATATGGCAGCTTTTGGTTTTTCAGAAGCCTGGTAATAATTGTACCAACGTAGCCCCTTTTACTTCAGTGGGTAGGTGCAAATGAGAGCAGAGTTCGGTCCTTTATACTTTATATGTTGCTTTCATCTGCAAATCTGAAAAGGCTGGTCCCTCAATTAATCTTTATAAAACCCATGCGAGGAAAGTGAGTACAGACGGGGGAAATGAGATACAAGTGAAGTCAAGCGTCTTGACCAAGAGCACATGGTCAGATCAGAGTCCAAGTCAGGAATCTGTGGTGTTCCCCTGATCTAACTACTAGGCATGCTGCCTTTCATCCTGTCTGAAGGAAGAGCAAGAAACTATCATAATCTCTGTTCATGGGATGGAGATGCTACAAGTCTTGTGAGCAAAAACATTTGTTTGAGTAGCTTAAATGGAGAGCCCTTGAAAAGTTGTTGAAATCTTTTGGCTCTTCCTTCATCAGCGAGGGAGATATTGCATCCAAACTAAACATGGCCAGATTCTCCTCCCCTAAATCTTAAGCATTGACCAGGATTGTCAGACCCATGTTAAAAGTTAATTGCCCCCGAGAAGGTCTCCTTTCTAACTGAAGGGTTATGTTGCCTGTGCCATTACATCTGTTAAAAAACACAGTAGATGAAGATGAGTTGAAATGAAATCTTTTACTCCTGTGAAACAATTAGATTATTGCTGTTTTGTCAAACTCTTTAAAACAGTATTAATAATATTTGGTGGCTTGGCAGCTGAGCCAAATCCCTAACTGCTAGTATTGTTGTTGGTGTGTTAGTCAGTATTTTTACGTTGAACTAGCTAACAGCTGGTTTGGCTTCCTTCCCCCCTGAACAACTGCTGCTTCATGAAGAACATGGATAATTATGTCTCCCTGGATATTAGCAGATCAAGAGGGGCCTTTGCCAATACAAACTCATCATTAATGTGTGCAGTTTAATTGAGACTCCCCTGTAAAAGTTGCTGTTCTCTTTCATTGAATAGTTTGCGACTATCTAATCTTTTTATTTTAGCTGAGGCTCAGTGGGTGGGATATTTAGAAAGCAGCTATAAACCCTCACAAAATATCAAAGTCAAAGGGAAGCCAAAATGCAAAAGAAAAGAAAAAAAGACTTGTTTAAGGTCAGTGGAACAGTAAGAATACAATACACCCAGAGCAGGGCTGGGCAAGCGTTTTGGCCCAAGGGCCGGATAGGGGAGGCCCTGCCCCCACAAACAGACTGGCCCTGCCCCCATCTGCCCCCTCCCACTTCCCACCTCCTGACTTTCTCCTTCAGAATCCCCAACCCATCCAACCCTCCTGCTCTTTGTCCCCTGACCTCCCCCTGCAGCGACTCCCCCTAATCCTAATCACACCCCCCCACAGACCCCACCTCTTATCCAACGTCTCTGCTCCCTGTCCTCTGACTGGCCTGACCCATAGCTACACCCCTGTCCTGATAGCCCCCCCGGGACTCCCACACCTATTCAACCCCTCCGCTCCCTGTCCCCTGACCATCCCCTGTGACCCTCTGCCCCTTATCCAACCCCCCACCCCTAACCCCAGCCCCCTTATCATGCTGCCATACTGATCCACTGGAGTGTGCAACCCCACCCCCCAGAGCGCTGCTCATGCGGCATGCTGAGGCTGCGGGGTAGGGGGAAGAACTAGCCTCCCCAGTCAAGAGCTATGGGGCTGGACAGGACGGGCACACGGGCTGTAGTTTGCCGACCCCTGCCCTAGAGTCATATGCCAGGGTAGCCCAGGACTGACACAAGCAACCAGATGGCAGGTACTTGATTCTCACTGCACTCCAGATTCATCTCCATCTCCTTTATTGCCCATTATCTTCATGACACAGGATGGGAAGTGGTGTCATATCAAGAGCGGTCTTTGATGCTGTGCCTGCTTTAAAGGCCCAGTACCATTCCTGGATAAGGACCCGAAGCTTTTCTAGGAGAACAGTGGTTCCAGGTCCAAGACGGAAGACTTTTGAGACCCCAGTGTTAGAGCATTGCGATGTTTGGATGAGATGGGAGTCCACAGAATAAGATATGAGTGTAATACAATGGTTCACAGAACAACTAAGCTGTATATCCAATGCATTGATTAGAGCAACGTTTTCCCTCTCGATGCAGGTCTAATGCTATCCTAGGGTTGCAGAGCAACATGCAGGGAAAATGTAACAGGAGAGAGTGTGTGCAAACATGAGTAAGTGGGGAAGGGTAGGTTTGTTTCAATGTGAAATGGCTTAGTTGTTCAATTTAAAAAAAGCAATAATGGGCCTAGTTCTTGGTAAAATATTAACCAGTTTTAAGCAAACAATGGCCCATTTCTAGTACAAAATGGAAACTGTCTCTGCAAAAATAGCTGTTTAGTTGAAAAAGTAAGTAAAGCAAAATTTGGGGGATGTGACACTGACAATGTTTGTGTGAAATTCCTTTAAAAAAACCAACCAACCTTGTGAGTTACACACTGCTCAAGGGCTAATTCTTTTTAAATGATGCAAGGGTTATTAGAGGAGGAAACTCTCACCGAACTGCATAACCTGAGAGATCTGAAACACTTTGAAGACTTAGCTTGCAGGGCTTTATATACCATTAATTTCCAACAGGTTAGTCTTTAAAATCCTTTACTGAAGTCATATGGTGTTTGTCAGCCATGCAGAATGTTTGCCAGTTCCAAAGTGTGTTCATTTTATGTTCATATTCAAGTTCTTGTGTCATACTAACCATCTTGACGGTCAGAGTCAAGACAATCTGACATCAGTTAAATTTTTTTCCTTCCCTTCGGAGTTGATCATTTCTTCATAGATATTATGTGCATTGTTAATATGTGCTCAGAAAAACTTTCTTAAACACACACTGACAAGGCTGTGAACTTCCCATCCATAACATTTTATGATCCAATTCAAGGGAGAAGAGAAATGTAGATTTCAGTAGTCCTGTAAGAGATCTGGCAAAGTTTTAAAGGAAATTTATTGCAAATTGGACAACTCAAGGGATTGGCCATGGCAGAATAAGGAGTCTTATAGCATTGAGGGTGAAATCCTTGCCCCGTTTGACGTCAGTGGAAGTTCTGCCATTTACTTAAAGGAGTCAGGATTTCACTCTGTCTCTGGTTCAAATGTGGCATTCCAGGTGTTGATCTTGCAAAGACTTATTCACCTGCTTATCTTAAACTCCCATGAAAATACTCACCTATGTAAAGTTAAGCAGGTGTCTATATTTTTGTAGGATTTGGTATTGGATGCTACCTAGGATATATATCTTAGCACACTCAAAACCGCCTTCACCAAACAAGGACGCTCCACCAGAGAAGTAGATTGCATCATGGAACTTTCCCCCCCTCCGATACCCCAAAAGAACCTGCTTCAATACAGAAATAAACTCCACCCGCACCCCCACCCACCTCTAGTTGTCACCTACCACCCCACACTAGAACCCTCATCAAAAACTACAACCCATACTTGATGGGGATCCTATCCTGAAAGAAATCTTTCCTCAGTCCCCTTTTCTGGCCTTCACATAACTCCCAAAGCCTCTACAGTCTCATCATCAGAAGCAAGCTCCCCACAGATTATGGGCAGCATGTATAATAGGCTGCGAAAGGCTGTGCCTCCTTAAACAGCCCTGTGTGACCCGGCCTTGCTCCACCCTGAAGCCCCCCTTTCCTCTTGGCCCCAACCTAGGCAGGTTGCTCCTTTTCCTGGAAGCCTGCTGGGTGTGGGGTTAGAGTGTGTCTGGGACTTGCGGTGGCTGGGGTCACCCAGAGTTCCGGGGCTGTATTGCGGGGAGGCTGCCCTCCCCATGCTTCAGGACTTGCGGTGGGGGGAGGGCAGCTTGTGGGAGCTCCTCTAGCCGGTGCTCTGGGGCTGGGGTGGGCGGGGGATGTGCACCAGGACTGGAGGTGTTTGGGTGGCCGTGGGGGAGGGGGAGCGAGGAGCCTCTGGAATAACGCAGAGGAAGGGGGTGGGAGGGGCACGGCCTCAGGTGGATGAGGTGGGCTGGACTGGGGCCGCCCTCCCCGAGCCTGTGGTTCATCCACTGCCCATGGCCACCGCACTCCAACTCAAAGCGACACCCGACCCTGCCAAACAATAGGTGCAAAACCTGTAGACGTAGCTCTACTGCTACAAAGATAACACCCCCGCCACCCCATGGAACACCTTTCAAAATCCATGGTTCCTAGGCATGCCTATCACAACGTGTGGTGTACCTCATCACTACATTACCCCAACAGCAACTGTGTGGGTGAAACCAATCCAAGCTCTCCAATGAACTCTCACAAGAAAATGATAAAAGATAAAAACACCACATTCCGTGTGGGTGACCCTTCTCCCAAAGCAATCCCTCTATCCTGACCTCTCCATCCTCATCTTCAAAGGAAACCTGCCCAACACTTTCAAGACGAGCCTGGGAGCTTAAATTCAGAACTTTGCTAGATACTAGCAATCATGGACTGAATAGAAACACTGGCTTTATGGCTTATGACAACTATCTGTAACCCACCAACAACCTCCCAGCTGCTTTCCTCCCCCTTCCTTTTCTCCCTGTGACTGGAGGGGTGTTAATGAGCTACTTACTATACCTTGAATGGGCCCTTGAAATGTGTTAACTACTTATGCTAAACAATCTGATCCACTTTGTATTTAACAGACACACTGTAGCGGGGTGACCACCCGCTCCTGTTCAGAAGGGCTTGAAATAGCCTTGGGAGAAGTCTGAAGCAGGGAAGGAGATTAGGGACAGCTGGGTCAGCTGAGTGGGTAGCTGACCACAGCTGTGGCCAATGTAATTAGGGCCTAGCTGGCCCTTATAAAAGGGCAGTGGGCTGGAGGCAAACAGCCCTTCTCTAGCCTTTGGAGAGGGAGGACCTGACTGCTGAGGCTAAGCAGGGTACCAGGAGTAGGGCAGGGCTGGGGGAAGGATAGCAGTGCTGTGGAGCTCTGACCTGGAAACCCCCCAGGCTGTGGGGCCTACTCTACGGCCAAATAGGTAAGGGGGCAGCCCCAAGGGTAGGCAGAGGCAGCAGATCTAAACCCCCTTGCCGGTGATGAGTGGCAACTAGATTGCAGTCTGCCCTAGTGAATGGGGGCAAATGGTGACTGGCAGTTGCCTAGACTGAGGCAAGGTGGGGATAGGGGGTGGGAGTTCCCCAGGGAGGGGAAACCCTGAGATCCGAGGGGATACTGCAGGGGTGCAGCACCCCAGTGGAAGAGGGCACCGGGGGTCTGGAAGGGACACGGGGCCAGCACTGAGCAGGATATCGGCCTGAAGAGGGCGCTCCGGAGGCTGGTGAGCTAATTCCCCAGATGACCAGCAGGAGGCGCCAGTAAGGGTGAGTCGCCACACTAGTAATAACTAGCTTACACACACTCTGAGCTAGGCCATGTCTACTTCGGCTGTATTTCCCAGCTGGGGATGTAACTATGAGGAAGGGACAATTGGAACTGTGGTCAAGTCTACACTATCCGTTACTACGGTATAACTTACATCACTCAGGGATGTGAATAAGCCACCTCCCACCCTGAGCAACATAAGTTACACTAAACTAAGTGCCCGTGTGCTTGTAGTTGGGATAGCTATGTGGGATGCTATGTGGGATAGCTACCACCTCTTGCAGAAGTGGATTCATTATGCTGACGGGAGAGTTCTCCTGTTGGCGTGGAGCATATTTACCAGACGTGCTACAGAAGCAGAGCTGCAGCAAAGCAGCACTTCTAGTGTAGACTAGACCTGTGTCTGTTCGTAATCCACTTGTGGTCTCACCTATTTCATTTGCCTCTTCCATTTGTGTACTGCCTTCCCTACTGTGTGTTTAACTCTCCACAAACCATTCTTTTAAGATACTATAGTTGGTCAAACTCTTCGCTTTCCCCAACCCCCACATGTTCCTTCCAAGAAACCTGTATGGGCCTGTATTATGTACCAGAGAGTCATTCTGGGCTCTCAGGTAAATACTGTATGTAATTAACTTGTTTCTTTACATCTGGTATCATTTCTATGTGCCTGGAAAAGTGCCAAGCTATCAGGTTATATGCAATTAAGCAACATTTTAATAACCAGCATTAGGTAGCAAATAAGTGGGTATTGTGTAGCACCTGTAACATAAGATGTGCAATGCGTATTATATTGTCTATCTGATTAATAAGCCTTTTGTGACTCTGTTCACTGGTCCCCATTAGAAAGTCACCATCTGCCAGTGCTTACCATGCAATGATAGCAGAGAGATCACAGTAGTTTTGTTATGCTTGTCACAGCTGTTTCTTGTTCTACTGTGTGTATCACCATTGCCCAAGTCCTACCAAATGATGGCTTAATTAAGACAACCGTTCCCTGTAGAATGACTCCTTCTGAAATTTTATCTATCTATCTATCTATCTATCTATCTATCTATCTATCTATCTATCTATCTATCTATCTATCTATCTATCTATCTATCAAAATGTAGTTGCACTGTTGTAAGTTCAGGCCCCTCTGTAGGGTTTAGAACATAACAAAATTGCAAGGCTACTTCATAGACTATCTGCTTGCAAAAAAAAATCCACACTGAAAAATACAAGGGCTGGGTGCCTGGGCAACAAAATTGGGTGACTGGGTAACAAAATGTCTGATGAAGTTCAATGTTGTTAAATGCAAAGTAATGCACATTGGGAAACATCATCCCAACTATACATATAAAATGATGGGGTCTAAATAAGCTGTTCTCACTCAAGAAAGAGATCTTGGAGTCTGTGGCGGGGTGACCACCCGCCCCCTACCAGAAGGGGCTTGGGAAAGCCCCTTAAAGGGTTTGAAAGCCCAGGAAGGGGGTTTGAAGCTGGGAGCCAGCAGGCTTTTCAGGCCCGATTGGGCATGAGGCCCAGCTGGGCAGACACGCCCCAAACACTCCCAGCCAGGATATAAGGGCTGGGAGGCAGAGAGGTGGAGGACAGTCTTCCTCTGCGTCTAGAAGGAACAGTCTCCTCTGCATTCAGAGGGAGACAGGCCTAGCTGCAGGAGCTGAGCCAGGTACCTGGGTTAGGGCAGAGCTGGGGCGGGGCAGGGCAGAAGGAGCTGGGTGGGCTCTAGCCACGGGCCCCAGGCCTCCGGGCCTGATACAAGGTCCGACCCAGAACTACCAGGGCTGCAGGGGGCAGCCTAGGGCTGGAGATAGCGACAGCAGGCCAACCCTCCTTGCCTGTGATGAGAAGCCATGATACTGCAGTCCGCCCCAGTGAGCGGGGGCAAGTGGTGACTGACAGTGGCACACTCTGAGGCGAGGTGGGAATAGGGGGTAGAGGGTTCCCCTGGGGAGGGGAGACCCTCACACTAAAGGGGTACTGCAGGGGGCAGCACCCACAGTTGGAGGGCACCGGGGTCCGGGAGGGACACGGGGCCAGCAAAGGAGCGGGGCATCAACCTGCAGAGGGCGCTCTGGACGCTGAAGGAGCTGATTCCCCAGACGACCAGCGGGAGGCGCCGCAGGGGTGAGTGGTGACCCTGTTACAGAGTCATTGTAGATAGTTCTCTGAAATTGTCTACTCAATGTGCAGCGGCAGTCAGAAAAGCAAACAAAATGTTGAGAATCCATTAAGAAAGGGATAGATAACAAGACCAAAAATATCCCCCTGCCTCTATATAAATCCATGGTACACCCATATCTTGAATACTGCGGGCAGCTGTGGTTGACCAATCTCAAAAAAGATAGATCGGAACTGGGAAAGGTTCAGAAAAAGGCAACGAAAATTATTACAGTATGGAACGGCTTCCATATGAGGAGAGATTAATAAGGCTGGGACTTTTTAGCTTGGGAAAGAGATGACTAATGGGGGATATGATAGATGGCTATAAAATCATGACTGGTGTGGAGAAAGTAAATAAGGAAGTGTTATTTACTCCTTCTCATAACCCAAGAACTAAGGGTCACCAAATGAAATTAATAGGCAGCACCTTCAAAACAAACACAAGGAAGTATTTTTTTTTCATACAATGCACAGTCAACCTGGAACTCCTTGCCAGAGGATGTTGTGATGGCCAAGAGTATAACAGGGTTCAAAAAAGAACTAGGTAATTTCATGGAGGATCGGTCCATCAGTGGCTGTTAGCCAGGATGGGAAGGAATGGTGTCCCTAGCCTCTGCCAGAAGCTGGGAATAGGCAACAGGAAGTGCATCACTTTATGACTACCTGTTCTGTTCAATCCCTGTGGGGCACCAGACATTGGCCACTGTCAGAAGACCTTTTTCACCTTCCTCTGCAGCATGGGGCCCAAGTCACTTGCTGGAGGCTTCTCTGCACCTTGAAGTCTTTAAACCATGATTTGAAGATTTCACTAGCTCAGACTAGGTTAGGGGTTCATTACAGGAGTGGATGGATGAGAGTCTGTGGCCTGCATTGTACGGAAGGTTGGACTAACTAGATGATCATCCTGGTCCCTTCTGACCTTAAAGCCTGTGACTCTGTGATCTGAACAAACCTTTAGTCTGACCCAGTATGGCCATTCTAATGTTCTTAAGAGCTCAAATTCTGCCTCTGCTACTGTGTGGGTGACGAACCTTGGCCATCACCCAGCTAGCTGGTCAAGCTCTTTGCCTGTGGAATACTGTTCCAGTCCAGAAGAGAAAGGCCTGCCTGGCCGTAACTCACCACATGCTTTTCTGTGGCTTCCTAGTCACCATAAAACAGTCTATGACTCCATTTCTGCTCCCTCTTTCCCATATTAAAACACACTTCTGCATACTGCAGTGGGTTGATGGAACTTCAGGGACTGATGGGAAAGATGGGGAGGGTTTTTCCCAAGGTGAGTGACAAATAGGCATAATCTCTTCCTCCCCCGATCCAGCTAACAGCTCTAACATGGAGCTGATACCCAGCAAGAAAGTGGGGTTCTGGGACCATGCACACTGCCAGGGATAAAGAAACGGAAAGAGCAGATCCGTGAAATAATGTTCTTTCTTATAACACCATCCACAAATATTCTACAACCAAACTTTAAATTACCATTTGCTTCAGATAACCCCAGGACACCCCAAATAAATCATTCTGTTATGCAAAGTGGGGGAAAGGAAATGTTTCTGAACTACATTAAATAGGTTAACCTGGATATTTTCCAAGCAGCACATACACATACACATTCAGTAACATGTTCCGTAAGTGAAAATTTGTGAGGTTTTGTACACATGAAATGCATTCAGCACTTGCCAATGGAAACTTGAGGCTAAATTGGGCACTTTGGGCCAGATCCATGGTGTAATATAGCAAGGTCCCTTGCAGTCAAGAGCTATGACAATTCACCCCAGCTGAGCTGCATCTCTTACACCACCAAGCTCAGTTTGGCCCATCATGTGAGATCTGTTATCAGATGTGCATTTCAAGGTGTGACTTTTCTATGCTATTGTGATTAGGTAAAACTTTTATAGGAGCATCTTTCAACCCCATGTGGAGGAAACACACATCCTTGTAAGTTCCTTTCCTATACAACGTGGACTGTATTTAAAATTATAATTGCTGAAATGCACTTGTTGCTTTGTGCTAGGAGAGGCTTCACTTAGACAGCAGCTATGCTCTGAAAATTAGTGTTAAACTGTGAAGCTCTTTGGTTATTAGTATATTTGGCCCCATTCACACAGGCTCCTGGCTCCTTGGGCAGCCTGGCTATTGGCAAAACAAAACCCGAGGTGATTGGTAATGAATTAAACAGAAACACTTATAACTTTGAGTGATTAATTTTCCCACCAGCATCAGTTATCAAAGTTTGCCTTGGAGAGCTGCTAGTAAATTGAGATTTGGAACACGGGGCAAATCTGTTGGCGCTGGGCTACATGTGGAAGGAATTGTTCCACTGTCCTGGCTTGTCCAGCGGAGAGGTTTCCTGCTCAGAAAGTTGATAGGGAGGGGGTCCATCCCGGAATGTATTTGGGTTATTTCATTGTTTTGTCAGGCATGGAATGTCTTCGTTGCTTTACCTTCCCATAGCTGCGGAGAAAGCTCAGAGCCAGATGGGAGGAGTGCAAGTTTCCACTGACAAGCAGAGTTTTTCCTGGGATCCGTAGCTAAAAGAATGAAGAATCTTCCCTACGCTAGGACGGGCGGGAGGGAGTTTAGGAAACACCAGTGAGAAACACTTTGTTCTATTCCTGTGATATCCCTGATAGTTTTATTCATCACCTTCCAACCAGAGGCAGCAGAAGCTTCCTAACAGTGGGGATCCCCTGCCACCTGAACCCTGACCCCATCCCCTCGCACTGCCCCTTAGCCCGAGGCCCCCCTCCCACACTACCTCTTCCCTCCCCCCCCCCAAACTGTTACCCCTCACCCTGTTGCTCGCCCTTATGGCTGGTAAAAAGTGGGGAGGGGCATGGTCCCCTGTCCCAGAGCCCCTGCTTCCAAAACAGTGTACAACACCCGCCTCCCCCCTTTGTTGGAGTCATTAAAACACCGGAATTAGCAAACACTTGTCATTTCCACTCTGCCAAAATACTTGTGGTGAAACCAACAGTTGTCATATTGATTTTAAAAAGTGACCGTGGTATTAAAACGGTAAAATAAATTACAAGCCTCTCTCGGCATAAGCACACGGGAGTTGGAACTCAGCCCTAACAATCTTCTGTCGCTGTGCCCCAAAATAAAGCACCCCCTTTCTGCCAGATGCCTCTGGACTGTTCCTGTGCCTCACTCATTTCTTCTGCACTGGCTGTTGTTTCTTGCATCCCTAACAGGAGCATAATAGACCATCATGATTCACTGTACAGGAACTGAATGTCAAAGTTGAAACAAAGTTTACTTCCACAGTTGGTGTGAACATGAACATTGCCAGTGCGATCAGCAGTGTGTCACTCTCACAGCATGGATGTCTGGGCGGGGAAGGGAGGTTGTTCTGCTCTTTCGGGGTGGGGGGAGGATGTGGGAAACTTAGCAGAGGGGTCACAGCGCGACAGAATGTGTATCTGTGTGGGTTCTTTTTTAAAAAAAGCTGTTACATTTGGGCAACACAAAATTGCCACTGACAAAAATATGAATTTTTAACACTGCCATCACGTCCATCCTCCTTTATGGAGCAATCATGGAAATCTATAACTGAATTGATGAGAACAATTCATTCCAAAGTCAAGGCCTGTGGAAAATCTTCAGAGCCTATTGGAAAACATTTCTTGCCACACCAGAAATTCTAAGTAGAGGAAATCAATCTAAAGCATCCAAAATGGCAAGACAGGAATGCGCATATTTAGAACATGCTTTAAAGATAGCACCTACATAACATTTACAGCAAGTACTAATATGGACACCGCCTGGAAAGAGGAAAAAGAGGGTAAACTCTAGAGAAACATTACGCAGAACAATAAAGAAGCTGGACTCAGGCCTCTGAGTGTCATGTTGATGAACAGACCAGCATAAGAAATAAATGGTGGAAACTGTTGGATGCCCTATGCACGTGAGGGGGCGGGAGAATAAAGAAAACAAAAAAAGACATGGATGGTTCAGAAGCCCCCTCTTGTTGAAGAACAAAGGCAGTTAAAAGTTCAGATAGGCAGGACTAAGAGCCCTCCAAGCTGAGAGATATAGGGCTCTGTGCCCTGCTGCTTTGGCACCTTCTGCAGCCATGTTCTCACCCCAGGAATAATGAGGTGAACTTTGGCATCATTCCACAGGTGTAAAAGAGTCAGTTTAGTGATGTACAGTTCTTGCCGGTCATTTGAATTTATCCATAATAGTTCTGATTTAAAAACATTGATTTCTGAGGCCTCATCTGAACAGGATCCTGTCTGAGCCATTGAGGGATGTATCCTTCTTGCAATCCCCAGGTTCCTGGCAGCAAGTAGAATCCACTGATCAGCCCTGGCGCTGGTCCAGAAGCCCTGCATTTGAGGGTAGTATGCAAGACTTGCATGAGAGGGCCACGACCGTCTCACCGGTAGCAGAGGGACCATCCTGCTGTAAATAACCAATATCACTGATGCCTTGAGCCTGATCACTCTTGACTTCACTGGGAGTTGAAGAGTGCTCAGAACGGTGAATGTAGAGTGTCAGGGACTTTGTCTTCTCACTTGGGTCTAAAGCTCTACGCCCATCATCAGAGCCCCGTAAATAAATAAAATAATCCCTGATGAAGAGGCCTCTTTCTTCGTAGTATTTATAGATTTTGACATGCTCCCAGCTAACCTGGGTTCTGCAGCAGACACCTGTACAGCTGTAGAAAGTAATAACTTCCCTTTCATGTGACAAAACTCCATTGTTTTGTTTGCCTTTCAGCAAGACCCACTCGGTACATGACCCAGCATAGGAGGTATTTATTGTCTTACATCAGCTGGTATTGCTGAGCCTCTTACAGTCCATGTGCTCCCTCTAAATTGGCAATCTATTGGGTGAAGACATCTGTTTGTATGCCCTACAGAAGCCATGGTAAAAGATAAGAATTATGAGGAGTCCATAGTAGAAGACTGAGTCCACCAAAGGGAGATGTAAAGCACAAAAGAGATCCGTGAACTGCTGCAATTCTCTAATTAGAATTAATTAACCAAATTCTTCTGATTACAGTGGCCAGCATTTGAAATCCTCAAACTGGGATACTTCTTGAAGTTGTCACCCATGGGATAGAGTTTGGGAAAGAGTGGCACATGGGAGTGATTGTATATTTGAACCAAGATTGGGCTCATGTTACTGGAAGCGTGTTGATGGGAGTGAATGGAAGATGGACATGATACAGATTTAAGATCCCAAATATGACCTTCCCCAAAGGTCACTGGTGCTCGGGTTGGGTGTCCCTATAGCTCATGAGAGGAGCTTGACTTGTGATGTTCAGACCCAGAGCCCAACTTCCCCAAATTTTGTGCAAGGGGGAGGGAGTTTGGAGCTGATATTTTGGGTCAGTTTCATCTCAAGTAAAGATGCAGCTTTCCCTCTATTAGCCACTTTCCAGCTTTCAGTCCACCACCAGAAGAAAGGGAAACCACATAAATCTTGACATACTACATGGATACCGCACTTGCCTTCCGTTTCCCAACTTTTTAATCTCTCTTTCTCATGAGACCCTAAAATAACCAATTTGTGTTTCCAAAGGTTTGGAACTAGAAATGTCTCCAGACTGTGCTCTATTGCTTTTGGATCTCCAAACTTGTGAGTCATAACTGCAAATTTTGAGTTGGATTTCAGTGGTGAACGTTTGAACTGGATGTTTAAGGTGGAAAAATTCACCATTAGCTAGTGCTTTTGTCACTTGGCACATGCTGTGTGTGCGATTCTTTCCCTCTCCCCCCTTTCGATAGTTTCAGGACATCCCCGTGGTCACCCTGGTGGTCCTAGTAATGGGAGCAAAACTTTTGCTCTCCTGGTTTTTGCTTGTAGGATTATTAAGTGTAAAAATGTCCTGGTAAGAATTTAGTTGCAGGATTTTTGATAGACCTAATCCAGTTAAAGGGAAACGTGGGGATTTCATGAGAGGTCTTTGAGTGTGGGCTGGCAAGCAGCGTGGCAGTGGGCCAGCATGGTATTGCAGAGCGATGATGATGATGATTGAGTCCTGACAGATACAAGTAGGAAGCATGTAGGTACCCTCCGGCTGCCATCAGGAGTTTCCATGGACACTGGTTCAGGAGACTCATGTCATAAGGAACACAACATAGGGAAATGTTCCATTACCCACAGGAATGGAAGGGGTAGAATACCATTAACAAGAGCATATCTGAAGAAGATAAACATTTGATCTTTTGCAGCATCTGACACACGGGGATGCTTGCTAGTTTCTGCATTCAAAAATCAAGCCGAATTTCATTCGGTGGACAAGCAGCTACCCCTGCTAAAGTGAAGGGTTCTTCCACATTCCAAGAAAGGAGAACTTGCACCACATTGAAATCACGCTCCTTCCTTCACTGCCATCTCTGGCCTGTTTGTGCTGTTTTTAGTGTTGTAGCTGTTCCAAAGCAGACAGAGGCACCGCTAATGCTGCTTGTCTGGAAGATATGAATGTAACATAAGACAGCTATTCAAAGGCTATGGCTGTCTTGCGAGTGATTTACGGTCCACAGGAAAGGTTCTGATGTGTCATGCTGCAGGGGGAAAAGAAAGTAGGACCGGGGTCATGAACAAAAAGGAATTTGCTTATCCAATTTCCGTCTCTTTCTGAATTTGATTGGAACTCACAGTTGTCAGGCTGTGTTTAAGTCTAGTCTTTACCAACGCCTCCTTAACTGCGGAAGGTCAAAACCAATTATTGTTTTGCCTCCAGGGACTTTCCTTCTTAAGAGAGACCTTACAGTGGATATTCTTTAAACCTCTTTCCTTTCAATTAAGACAGCAGAGCCCATTTCCACAGGTTTTTTTAAAACATATTTATCAATAGCCTTGAAAAATAAAGCTCAGGAAGGTCGAAATCTAACTCCTTTCAAGGACTTTTTCACTCTGAAGTTTAAATCTGTCATTACATTACAGCGGGAATGGAAAGCCCCTAGTTTTCCCAGGCTAGAGTTTTCTTCTGTTTTTTAACCCTCAGGTACCTTGTGGCTTTTAGGCTTCAGAGTGCCTGATGTTTCACATTATTTCTCCATGTAAAAAATGAAAAAGAAACACCACTGAAAACTGACTGCTGTTTCGGTATGAATAATATACCTGGACCAATAAGGGCTGGAGGGAATAGTGAGGGGCTGTACGTGGAGCGGCTTGAGTCTGAAAAATAATTAACAAGTGTTCCAGAGTTTCAGGGCTGGTGGGAAAAATGCTCAGAGATGCCTCCTTAGATGCTTTTTTATTTTTCTCTTTCGCTCTTATTCTGAGCAGTCTTGTTCTCATAGTTTAACGACAGACAAATGCAAAACATCTAAGCAGGAGCCCTATTCACTGCCATGCGTTAGTAATTAGCAAGGACTGGGCCAATTGACAGCATTCTTTATTTTATTTTATTGTATTTCATTTTTATTTTGTCCCTGGGTAGATGCCCCTCTGATTATGCTGACAGACAATGAAGGGGTTAAAAATGTTGTTTCCTCTATTGTTCAAACCTACCATTTGCTTTGGGGGAAATGAACCACAAAGCAGACAGAAAATAATCTGCCCTGGAAGAGAAAATCTATTGGGGGCAGGGGAGGGGAAATTTTAAGTACTGGAAACAATACTTTGGTATTTTAATAAGGCATTGTTATTTCTAACACCAGCTTGAGCTGAAGCCCTCATGCTCATCATGAGATGTCACTCACTGTGACACTCAAATACTACACCGAATATACCCGTAGAGATGGCTCAGTAGACTATGGATGATACTGGCTCAGTGTTATGAAAATGTCTGTGTAGAACACTATAAATAGTTTGGGTTTTTTTCTTAAAGGCTAGTGGACTAGGAAAATTTAAGAACCTTAAATGGCATATATTAAATAGTTATCTGAAGAAGGCAATAATATATCACTGTGTGTATATAGGGAAGCTGTGTGCTAATGGACTGAGAACTGGGAGAGGAGTCAGGAGTTCTGGATTCATGTTCTTTTCTCTGCCACTGACTAGTTGTGTGAACTTGGGCAAGTTTCTTAAACTCTCTGTGCCTCAGTATCTCCTCCTATATATTAAGGATGGTGATCACATGTTGTATTAAGGTGCCTTTTGTAATATTCGGTAAAGGGTTAATAAATAAGTATTTTAAGATAGGGTTTAGTCAGTTCTTGTACATGGTTATAAAATCCAACAGGTCAATAAGGTTTCTTACAAACATCTATAACACGTACTGCTCATATCTGTAACATGCTTATAATAAACATTAACCATTTATTAACCCTTTGTAAACAGTTTATAAATAAAATTTGACTATAAAGTGACCTAGATAACATTCTCCAACCTTTGCAAGGCATTGTGAGATCAATGGATAAAAAAGGCAGTGAAAATGCAAAGTTTTTCTTTTATTGTGTTCTGACATTAGCATTCACTCCTGAGCTCGGGTTTGTGCAGCAGTCGTTGTGAGGCTCCTACTAAGAAGTTAAATACGTCATTCTTCTAAAAAGAAAAATTAATGGTTGAAAATTATTTGTCCCCTTTTGCCCCAAATAAGGAGGAATTAAAAAAAAAAGGTGATCTGTTAGCGACTCGATCCTTTCACTTAGCTGGACAAAGTACAAATAGGACAGTGTAACTTTCCCCAGGTATCCCTGAATGGGGGCTTTTCTTTTGACAAGGTGTCTCCTGTATCCCCTGCTGCTTAAGCAGTCTGAATCAGCATGTCATCATGTGACTGCAGGAAGATCCCAGTTTCAGCGCTGAGTCACATGAATAACTGGAATAGTTCTTTAGAGCAGAATTAATTCCTAGAACCTCCTCAGGCATATACCAGCAGGCACGTGCTTTACCTCCCAAAGTACCTTACAGCTTTATGGCTGAGTGGAAAGGACACAACTGATATTTTAAATTGTGATAAACCAGCTTACCTGCTGTTACAGTCTTAAACCTTATGGGTTTATTGTTGACTCTTTCCTGCCTCCAAGAAGCTTTAAGAATAAGCTATGGCATGACAAGGCTTTAGGGTTAAGCTCAAATCGACTGCAATGACTCAGAGATTGTGGTGCTTTCAAGCCAAGTGTTAAGAATCTTGTCCTTACTCAGTTAACCCTTGAAGAACTGGTGGCTCACAGAAGGATAGCAAATAAGACTGCTTGCAATTTTTCTCAAGCGTCTGTTACATTCTGGGTACCGTAGAAATAAAATAGTAGCAAGAAAAACTGTAAGAGTGTTTAGTAAAGCAGCCCAGACTTCCTAGTGTGCATGAGAGGGAAGTAGAGGGATCTGATCCCAAGTACAAGTTTTTGATCCAGAGACTCTCAAAGGCTGCATGTATGTCAGAAGAGATGACTTTGCTTGGGAGAGGGAAATGATGTAAGAAGGCTCTGTAGAAAGGTGGGGCCCACTGATGTGATGCCTCTTGCTGGACAGTCCGGGAATTATCTCATCCAGCTCAGGAGCGCCCTCCTCTGGCCAGTCCGTTGCTCTCTATTACCTTACCTGTTGTCTCCACCACCTCTGGCCCCGTGTCCCTCCTGGACGCTGCTGCCCTTTCTCTCAGGTTGCTGCCCCACAGCAATGACCCCACACTCTGGGTCTCCCCTCCCAGGCAAACCCCAACCTCCTATATCCACCTTACCTCAGTGGCTACTGCTGGAGCAAGATTGACTTATTTTCCCCCAGAGCCCTTTTTTATAAAGGCCTAGCCAGGCCCTGATTCGTTGCCTCAAGCCCGCTCGTGATTGGCTCCCCAGGGCAACCCTTTTCCAGGGCTGTTTTTAATCCTTCCAAACCAGAGCAGGGTGATAGCCCCGCTACAGGCTCAACAGGTACTGCACCTCGCAGGGTAATTGATAGTGTGCTCTAATAACTGAAGTCCAGACTATAAAGAGAGAGCACATAAAAGGCTAGCAAAACAAAGTGGAGAGTTAGTGGCAGGGTTTTTGGCTGGAGAATGTAGATCAGATAGCCACAGAGACACACAGGAGAACAGGATGGCAAGGATGCTAGTACTTTTACCTGTTATTCTTGGATATGTTGTAAATTAATGCAGGAGTTGAGCAAAAATATGATCCAAAACCAATTGATGAAAGTCATTCACTTGGCCTTTATTTCTACCTGGCCCTATGACTCAGAGCATTAATACACATGACTAATGCAATCTCCACCCAAATACTTGCTGCAAGTAACCTTGATGCTGCCTGTCTCCCTGTCTTACATGGAACCCACAGTTTTTCCTTGGTTGAATTAATCCAGTTGTGAGATGTTTAGCATAACAAACTTCCAAATTATTGTGTAGACATGAGGGACACTGGATTTACCATAATGTCTTTGCTTCTGTGATTGGACTATATGGGCTGCAATGAGTTTTCTTTACAAGCGATTTCCTCCTACTTTCCCCCCATCCTTCCTGGGAGAGACTGGGATAAATTCTGACACCTACCCTTCTGTGCAGTCCTGCACTTGCCCAATCACCTAGGTTACCTTCAAATGCTACCAATTACATCTGCTATTTATTCCATCCCATCTGGCTATCTTCCATCCACAATACTCTGATTCCACCACCAGTTGTATATGTATAGAGTGGAACCTCGATTTTTTACAAATACCAACCTTATAACTTGCTGTTCATGTGAACAATTTTTTTTCCCGAAGGGAAAAACGACACAACGTAAATGATCTCAGTGAAGAACGAGTCACCATCCTTCACATTTTTGTTTCGGTGCATTGGAAATCGCTTTGCAGTGGTTTGGAGGACAAGCAGCAAGTGATGCAGAGCAATATACTCCAGGGCCAGATTAAGTTAAATGAGGGTCTGGGGGTGTTATAGTGGCTCCTCATTGCATGTTTAACTCCTTCCCTTTACTGCTTTACCAGCACTCATACATGATGCCAAAAATTCTACTGTTAAATTTCCTTAGTTATTTTAGTTCAATTTTTAAAATGTGATATTGCCAATTGTAAAGATGAATGAAAGTTAAAGCAAACAAAACCATTTTAATTTGGATGCCGAAGAGATAGTAATACATATAGTGATGCTATGACTTTGATTACCTACTTACCAGGTCTTAAATTCTCAGAGATTATTTCCCGGAAGCCCCCCATTCACCTCCGCCCCCAGATTCAAGGCTCCAAGCTTCAGCTGTAGGGTGGGGGGGTCTTGGGGCTTCAGCCCCATGTAGGGAGAGGATCGGGGCTTGGTGCTTTTGCCCTATAGAGTGCACTGGAGCTCAGGCTATCAGCTCTGTGGGAGGCACTGGGGCTCACATGGGTTTGAAGATATTTACCAGAACTCCTCTCCAGATGGCTCTGGCTGAATTTAAGCCCTGCTAATTACCTACAACTGTAGCATTCAGTTACATTATTGGTGGACCAGTTAAGGCAATGTCCAAACCTTGGAGGGCCAAGGGGCACACGGTCTCTCTAAGGCCAAAGAGTTCTTCAGGTGAGCCTACCCCCAGGCATGGATCATACCCTTTGCAGAGTGGTTTTCTGGATTTTTTTCTTAATCTCAAAATAAAAGGTTAAGTGTTCTGGTAGACAACATTCCAGCAAACAAAGAATTATCATTATACACAGTAATGCTATTAAAGCAGCATGTTGTTAATATTCAATTAAAACTATGAAGTTAAAATTGGAAGATAAAAACATGAGAAATGAACAGACATCTAATTACCCTTTTCTTATTGCCTGAAATTTTCATATTTGCTCGCACCAACTTTTTTCCCGGAAAAGCCTTGCACAGTATGCAATCAAGATAACTAATGAAAGCACATCAATTACTGATTAATTTATGCTGCATACGTATCCGATTAAGCACCTGATTAAAAGGGTACTACTGTAAATCAAAATATATCAACGCAGCCTAGCTCCAGTTGCTAAGATTAATGACAAGTTTCTAAATTAAATACAGGACATGACGGTAGACAGAGGGAAAATGAACTGAAGTACATCTTACTAGCCCCCATCAATTCAGCCCCCCCCCCCCCGATCCCATCACTTCTGCCCGCTAGCCCCGCCCATCTGCCCACCCATCCAGTTCCCAGCCCCTCATCAGTTATGCCACCCCCAGCCTTGCCTCTGCTCCTATTAGGGGAGTTCTACCCCTCTTCCAGGTCTGGGGGAGGGGCTGCAATGGGGCAGGGACCTCCCTCCCCCTTCCAGGCAGAGGAAGGAGGGCAGCTACAGGGGATCTTCACCCCCTTCCCGGGCAAGTCACCCTGAGCTACTTTCTCCTCCTCCCTCCCCTCCTGTGAGCAGGGATGGCTCCTCCCCATTTCCCTCCTATGAGAATAGGCTAGCATCTCTGATTGGCTGCTGCTTCCGAGGAGGCGCAAAGGAAGAACTGGGGGCGGGGATGGTCCTGAAGGGAGAGATCTGGCCAGAAGAGGAACAAGGCAATAAATGATGTATATTTTGGGAGGCCCTCAAAATCCAAGCTCCTAAAACCCCTGCATTAATCTGTCCTGCAGATACTGCAGCTTGTTCACTGTAGCTTCAGCCATGTTGAGATGTTTGGTTTTAATAACTTCCTGATTTTATGAACTCCTCAGTTCCCAGTGAGTTTGTAAAATAGGGGGTCTACTATATCATATTTTTATTATCTATTTTTTCCCTCAGGAGAAACAACTCGGTTGTTAATCAAACTTGTGTTGGTGACCATCAGTTTTAAAAAGTCAGTGACAATACAGGAACACGAAACCACACAAGTTCAATGTCATTGGGAAATACTGAATAGAAGTAAAAGCAACCCAAGCCTGAACTAGTGCCAACATTTTCAAACTTGGGTATTTAAATTTTGTGTTCTGCCGGCAAATGAAACCATGCCACTTGACTGGGCTTAAAAGCAACATCTCCCGCTGTGATGTATCCAAAATGAACACTCACTAACAACAGTGATTATTTCAGAGCTGACATCTGTTGCTTGTTTGGATGGCAAATTGGCGAGAGTTTGAATTTGTCATATTGGTCAGAAACAGAATAAACAGTCAAGTGGCCATGGAAACCACATCGTTTTTTCCTGTTTCTTTCTTTCTACATTTGTAGTGAATTTAGTGCTGGTGAATGAAGTCAGATTGGCAGCCCAGGAAACTGAGACCCTCCTCTCAGCCACAGGACAGGAGAACCATGGGCCAAAAGGCAAATGTGCTCTCTGGTTATCCCGAAGTGGCCAGCTTTAGGGGTGAGAAGGTGACTCAGTCAGTGGCCATTCAATCCTTGGCCTCTCTGCAGAGGCTGCAGACAAAGATGTAATTAATGTCAGTTGTGGTGTTGGCTGGTGTGATGTACGCCAGCTGACCGGGAACTAGACTGATCAATATGACTGCTTATAGTCTCTGTTATATGATCCTATTACTCTTTCCTATTCCAGTGTTCCAACAGCCAGATTACTATGGAAGAGCCATTCAAATGAGGGCAACAGTATAATCAGGCACATACGCTGGGCGGTTTTGGAGATGTTCATTGTGTGTCTTCAGTATCTAACATAATAGGGTCTTGCCTGATGACTGGGGCTCCTAGGTGCTACCGTAAAACAATAATAATATTAGGTATGCTTTCCAGCATGGACAAGGCTGGCATACTACTTCATGCCAAAACCAAATCTCCTACACTCTATTTACATGCTATAACTGATCAAGAGGACATGGTGTGCCGTCGTGTAACAGTAATAACAAACTGTGTTCCTCACCAAAACAGGGCACAGGACATACAGTGAGTTATCACATAAACTTGACGCCCAACATCTTATTTTGCAATAGCATGCTTTGTTAAATAATAGGCTGTCAAAAATTCTGCAGATAGGGCCTAATCCAAAGATAATTGAAACAGACGAGGATTATGGCAAAATTATAAAATATGCATTTGGGGTCTCTAATTAGAACTGGACAGAGACTGAATTAGCCTAGGCCACCTACCTTCCTTCAGGAGCTGCCAAAGTGCTCAGGAAGAGGAGTCAGGTAGAAGTATGCAAATAAAAGCTCTATTTATCTATTGTGGAAAGTGGAGTAGGATAGGTGTGCCTCATGGGAAAGTCCTTTAGAATTTAGGAGACCGTGAAATGTCCTTTTGATAGTATTTTAAATTCAATGTAGAGGATATTCCAGCATGGATTGTCTGAGCACCACACAACTCCCCCGTGAGATAGGGGAAGTGCAGTTATTTCCAACGTACAAAGGGAGAACTGAGCCCTAAAGAGACTAAGTGACTTCCTCAAGGTCACATAGGAAGACTATGGTAGAGAAGATAATGGAATCCAGGTCTCCCTAAATCCTAGGCCAGCAACCTAACCATTGGACTATCCTCCTTCTTGATTTTCTTAACGTTGGTGGTGACCAAGATTTTCACTTGAAAGTCTTGCTGGGCAAATATTGAGATCCTGATTCATTTATTAATTGGGCAAATTCTCATTGCAAGTTTGCTTGAGTAAGGATTGAGAAAGTCAGTGTTGCAGCTGAGTAAGGATGCCAAGATTTGACTGTACGCAGAGGTTCTCAAACTGGGGGTCGGGACTCGTCAGGGGGTTGCAAGGTTATTACACGGTGGGTCGCGAGCTGTCAGCCTCCACCCCAAGCCCTGCTTTGCCTCCACCATTTATAATGGTGTTAAATATATTAAAAAGTGGTTTGATTTATAAGAGGAGGGGGGCACACTCAGAGGTGCGCGATGTGAAAGAGGTCACCAGTATAAAAGTTTGAGAACCACTGCTGTACAGTACTGGAAAGCACAGAAGGCTCAAAATCTATTTTAATTTCTGTTACAAACTTAATGTGTGCACTCTAAATACTTTAATTGGATATGTAACATCAAAGGCTGTGATGTTCAGAGGCTCTTAAAGCAATTAGACACCCAACTTCCATTGAATGTTCATGGTATCTGGGCACCTAACTCTCCTAGGTTCTATGGAAAATCCTATCCCAACTTTTCTAGTGTGCTGTTCTCTCAGCTGACACAGAGCTGGCCAGTTTCTGAATTCCCAACAGCAGGTCAACCAACTGCTCACAGGCAGCCTTTGAAAATCCTCTCCTCCTCGCTGGCTTCAGCTCCATTGACATCTGTTACCAACAGGGAGTTCACCACACCCACACCTCGCTAGGGTACAGAAAGCACTTGGCTCACAGCAGCAGACTTACAAAGAGAGGCAGTGTTTTTCTTCTTTGTAGGAAAGAAATTTTTAGTGCAAAGATCAACAAGTGAAAACATAATTGAGAGGTTGAAAGGCAGCTCATGACTGTACTCAGACTGTGATACACAGGAGAACTTTCCGATAGAGACATGAAGTATAATTCTCTTAGTGGCAGCACAAGATGTGCAAACTCACCTGAAACCCTGGGTAATTACTTGGGCTGAAGTGGCTTCACTACTCCAGTACCTGAGCTCGCTAGTTTAAAGCTAGCTCTGGTATGTCTATGTGAGATGCAATCACACTCCGCGATTGACAGTGTAGATGTACCCTTAGGGTAGGTCTACACTACCAAGGGGATCGATGCTCTGAGATTGATCCACTGGTGGTTGATTTAGCGGGTCTAGTAAAGACCCTGCAGATTGACCCCTGTACTCTACCCGAGATGAGAAGAGTAAGGTCAGTCGAAGGTACATTGACTCCAGCTACTTTATTCACATAGCTGGAGTTACATAGCATAGGTCGACTTACCACAGTAGTGTAGACATAGCCTTAGTGTATTAGAGGGTAGGTCTTCACTACCCGCCAGATCGGCAGGTAGCGATCGACCTTTTAGCGATCAATTTCTTGCATCTCGTTAAGACACGAGAAATCGATCACCCGTGGCACCCCCGTCCACTCCTGTAACTCCAGCTTGTCACAAGGTGCAAGGTGGAGTCAATGGGGTAGCACGCCGCCAACTGCCGCCACCATGAGGATGGCAGGTAAGTCGGCTGAAGATATGTCAACTTCAGCTACATTATTATTAACGTAGCTGAAGTTGCGTATCTTCAGTCGATGTCTCCCCCCTCCCCCCCCAGTGAAGACCAGCCCAAACACTCCCTACTTATAAGGCCAATCCTGACCCACATTTCAACAGTCACACAGGTAATGTAAGCCCCATAGAGATGAATAACCAAGGTGTCTAATCTTGGAGATAATCACATCTAGGAGATTGGAAGGGGTCTGCACTTGCTGTGTGACTGGGGCATGTGGAAATGCAGAGGGTTGGGAATTTACAACTGACATCATCCCAAACACCTCTAGATGGTGCTCAACCTTCTCTCCCTTTATTGTTCATGCTAATTCCACCCTTTGCCCCAGCACAACAACTTCGAGGATGGGGAGAAGAGTGATTTGGGTTGCATCCAACTTGTGAGCTCTGAATTTGTATTTTGGAAACATAAGCCAAAGATACCTTTATTGGACTGTTTGCCATTTAGTCTTTCCCCACCTATCAATCAGCAAGGGACGAACCCTTCCTATCCAACCATTGGGAAGTAGGAGGAGAGGCACTGCAATATACTGGAGGTCAGGCTGGTCAGAGTCACAGATGTAGTGGCATTGGCATTGGGCAGCAACATAGGTCCTTTGTGTCCGCTTCAGGAATGCTTCCCTTTCAGGAGTCAGGGATGTATTTGTAGCTGCAAAGCACAGCAACACTAGAGACCTACTGAGCGCTCCATGCTGCAGATGCTGCTATGGCCAGGATTTAGCCTATGGTGAAGCTGTGTTGTGGAGAAAAGGGCTTGCTGCAAGGGGTTCTGCAAAAAGGGATTGAGGATGATCAAGGTGCGACAGTCATGCATAAACATCTGAACAACTACAGAGCAGCTGAAAGCTTTTATTTGCCATTGATCATAAAAAATTGTTTTCACAGAAGACTTTGCAACACATTTTGTAATTGACAATGCTGGGTGCTTGTGTAGGACCGAACAGAACTGATGTATGAAGTGGGAAAAGGTGGCAATCATTGGTCTTAACATGTCATTCTCAATCTGCCACCCCCAGATCGAAAGGTACGATTATGCTTCCTAAATTGGAAAGAGCCCAATGAAGCTGTGAAATATTATTTTTAAAAAGCAACTGCTGACAGAACGTCAATTATTATTTTTTATCTGTGATAATGCACTTAAAACAGCTGAATATTTGAGCCGAGCATAACCGTGGGGAGTCAAATATTAAATATGACTAATACTTACAAAGCATTTGACGTAAGTGTGCATCTATGAGAAAAATATTTCCCATACGTTTCTTACAACACCTCTTTGGTTAAATCTATTGCCCGTGTATTCAATACGTAAAATGTGTTGACAACATTGTCCCGATTTTAAAGTCATAAAAATATGTGCCAGAAAACTGGATATATTCTGAATAATACTGGTTGTGTTATGAATAACAATGATGATAGAGCCAGTGGCACTAATCCCATGAGAACAATTACCCAGCATGAGTAAGGACTGTAGGATGATGAGCAGAGTGCTTTAAATCTTCAAAACATTGTACAAATATTAATCTGTGCATCATCCCTGAAAAAGAAGATGGATCCAGAGTGATCCTGCCCCACTGAAGTCCAGGGGAGCTTTGTCATTGACTTCAGTGATTTACTTCTCCATGGCTAAGTCAGTGGGAGAGCCAACAGTAGAACTCAGGAGTTTCAGATTCCAGCCCCATAGTCTGTCCACCAGAGACCAAATGTGTCTCACATCATTGGTTTATTGTTGGGTAGTAGTTGGTTTTAGAAGCTATTATTTTTCCTGCTGTGTTAGGACAAGAAGACACTTGAAAGTCTTTGTTGTGCTGGGATTGATACATTGAACATACATTACGCTGTCATTTCCTTTCAGAAAAATTCTTATTGACCAAGCAAACCATAGGGTAATCCAGTAAAAAGATATCTGGAAGTCTGGTTTGAAGGGAGAATCAGGCTCCTTGTAGGATACACCGTCTTTTAAGTAATAGGTTGACTTGGTCATTTGATTTCCTCCATTTGCCTTTTTATCTAGTCATGGTTACTAGGCGAAGAAAGAATGCATAAAGCGAATTACCTTGGAAACACACAGCTGTTTCAAAGCAACATCGTTTTCAATGAAGACAGTCAGGGACAAAGGCTGAAGTGCTTCTAGGGTTATTTACAAAAAAAGGGGGGGCAAGTTACTTTAAAAAGAAGTTCAATATCATGGCACTCGCCACAACTTCTGCCTTGTGGAAGAAGCATGTTCTGAAGAGGGATTTGGAGGAGTAGAAAGTGCCACCCACGAGGGCATTTCTGGTCGGAAAAGGTGGTAATTGGATGTATAGGCTGGGGATGGGTTTCACAGAGCCTTGTTGGAAGTCAGGCTGGGGAGCTTAAATTTGATTCAGAATGTGAGAACCAGCAAAAGGACAAAGCAGGAGGGCTGTCACGTCCAGAATAAGGAGTAAGGAAGATGATCTTCGCAGCAGCATTTTTGGACATAGGATATGTCCTTTTAAGGCCCTCACACTGTAAAGCTGTAACATGAGAACCCACCGGTACTGTAGTGTTGACAGGAGCAGTCAGTAGAGTAGGAGCTGGTACAGAATGTGAAATGGGCTGCTGAGGATCTGCCAATAAAACTAGCTCGACCTGTTCTCCCGTGCAAGTACCTTGGATTTGCTCCCCACAAATAGTCCAGTCACCTTTCCCTTTGGCCAGATCCTGCTGCTATTGAAAATCAGACGGGTGAAATTTTCCCATTCCATTTATCTCTGTATAACACTTGCTTGTGCTTGCTCCATTCCCTATACCAAGGCTTGTTTCTTAGCTAAGATATTTAACAGAACACGCTTTCTAGAGTCAAACTAATTTGTTTGCTCTCTCAAGAGTTGGTATTACCTCGTTGTCTATATCTTTCTAATCAGATCAGAATTGGTCTGTCATGCTGAGAAGCTTCAAGGCCCATCGAAGCAGTTGTCTTGCTGTTACATTTAAATGTTAGGTCCTGATCCTGTTCTCATTGACATCTATGACAGAATTCCCGTGGGAGCAGGATTGGACCCAACTTTTAAATGTCATTGTTAAAGCTTTTGCACCAAGGGATTTCCTTAAACACTTTATAGTTACATTCCCAGCTTTGTCTCTGTTTCACTGTCCATTGTTTACTGTTTTCCCTAATCCTCTCAGAGATTTCTGGAGTTTTATCTTTGCCTTCCACTGATATATACAAATGCATTGTTAGTAGCTTTAATGTACTCTACATATTGAGTTCTCTCTTCTTTCATGTTTGGAAATGTTTGGGTATTTTTTTACCCTTACATTGTCTAAAGATCATCCACTCGACCAGTTACCCCAATTCTCAGCAGCAGCCTTAAGTCTGAACTTCTAATTAGCCTGACTTGTTGCTTAATTAGTTAATGTTTATTTGGCATTTTGAAGATGTAAAATGTTATATAAAATCATATTATTGTTATTTTATTCATTGTTTCTGAACTCAGGTTATTCCAGGGGTGGGGGGATAGCTCAGTGGTTTGAGCATTGGCCTGCTAAACCCAGGGTTGTGAGTTCAATCCTTGAGGGGGCCATTTAGGGATCTGGGGCAAAAAATCTGTCAGGGGACAGTACTCAATCCTGCTAGTGTAGGCAGGGGGATCCTGCTGGTGTAGGCAGGGGACTGGACTCGATGACCTTCAAGGTCTTTCCAGTTCTAGGAGATTGGTATATCTCCATTTATATTTTATATATATATATAGGATTAGACTACTTTTGACCTTTTTATTTATCTTCAGTAATGTAACCCTACCATTCCTCACATCCCTTCAGAAACTAAAAACAATAGTCAAGAATCAGAGAGGTAGCCGTGTTAGTCTGGAATAGCAGAGGTAACAAAGAGTCCTGTGGCACCTTAAAGACTAACTATAAAGTTTTGAAGCATAAGCTTTTGTGGGCTAATACCCACTTCGTCGGATGAATAGCCAAACTCTACAGTACTCATCTCTGTTTGCACCTCAGTTTCCCCCACTCTCCTCTTGCTGTGACAATTTCATGTCAAGTGGTTCGTTAAATGGATTTATACAAGACTTGTGCTTAACGTGATTTATGCAGTTGACCCTAGTAGAACCGACCATAGATGCTACAAAATGAGAGATTTGAAATCCAGTGGGCATTGGTTGACTGTCACTAGAGGATTATAGTTCCTATGCTTAGCAGAAGATGTAGAAACACCTTTCTTTGGGTAGTCTTTTTTTTTTTTCTTTCTTTTCTTTTTGGTAGGCAGTTATTTAAGTTGTTAGGAGAGCTGGTGAATTGTTTACAATGAACAATTTATTCAGTGGATGTAGTCCCTGTTTCTTAATGCAAATTATCTACAGACAGATTTAGATCTGTTTGCTATTCGAAACTAATCAGTGAATAGTTTAGCAAACATTTCAGCCTAAGGGTTGCTTGCAAATTATTCTCCATGACTACTAAGTATTTGTTATTCATAAATCACAGTTTGTGATTGGCCACTTAAGTCACAGGATAGTGTTTCCTGGTTACTGACTGGATAATTCTGAAACCTATAAAGAACAATCAGACTGGCCACATAAGCTTTGCTGAACTGTATACATATACAACTAGAGTTGGATGAATATTTGCAGCTTTTTTTTCTTTCTGCAAACATTCTTGTGAACAAATATTAATTCTTATAAATATTCACTGTAAACTAACAAAAGAGGCTGTGAATATGTTTGAAGCAACTGCAATTTCTATTCAGATGTTCAGTTTTTTGCAATATTTGACCATTGTTTCTTACCATTGTTGCAAATCATCCAGTTAACAGAAATATTCAGAGTTCAATGGGTGTTACTATGTGTGAGAATCTTGATAGTTCCCCCCAATCTGCTTTTTTGCGCAGGTTCACCCTCCCTTTCTTTCTTCTATGATACAGATCTAATTCCTGATGTCTTTCCTTAAAGAACCCTCCTCCCAGCTAAGTCAATGGAACTTTGAATAAGTATTGAGTATGGACGTCAAAGGAAGTAAAATGAATATGCGTGATTTGTTATAATATGAATTGGAAGCAATTACAATCCTCTGTCCCCAATCTTGCTTGGAAAATTCACATTTAACCCAGCAATATATTTTATTAAAGACCCTCCCATCTCTCTCTCTCTCTCTCTCTCTCTCTCTTTCTAGCCAAAGTCCTTCAGTTATCTGTAATAAATTCATGTTGCCTTCACCTCTTTATTACTAACCTCATTGAATATTTTCAGTTAAGTTTCTGATCACATTATAGAACTAATGTAAGGACTCTCACTGACCTTTAATAGCATATTGGTACTAGAGCGCCTTCTAGTCATGTGTCCTTCTTTGATATCACAGCCCCTCTTTCTGTAAAATCGGCCCTGAAATCCTTTGTCTGCTGGAGACGCATGCTGAGTTAAGAAATGCTACTCTGTGGCAATGCATGTTCGCATGTATCAAATTGCTACCAATCTGCCATAACAGCAAAATTATTTGTTGGGATTGTTAAACTACATTGAAACTAGATGGAAACTGATTTGCAGCCTCTGAGATTGGACAAAGCTAAATGATCCGACTTTTCTGTACTACGGCAGACACCACTAGAAGATTCCAAGTGACTCTTGCTGTAAAATAAAAACATACAACTGATAGTTTCCATATGGCAAGAAATGCTTCTCCCCATGTGAACTTTTGGGAGTGTGCTGAAAAACAGAGGGTGTAGTTTCTTGTTAATGATCAGTGCCATATCAGGTTCAAATTCAGATGCTGACATTCTAGGATCTGGACACCAAACAGGATAATCAGTTAATGATATAGAATTTTAAGGACTGTTTATGCTCCCATCAAATCCAAATGGTTTTTGGGTGGGAAGGATATATTTGGCAGTTGGCCAGATTTTTGTCAATCTGAATATTTAAACCAGCTGTTTTTCTTTTCCTTCTTGCATGGTTGGGTCCATTTGTTCTAATAATCTGCAGCTCATGATGCTCTTAAGAATTTTACAGCTCAAGGCATATATCATATGTCCCCCTCATGAAAGGTGATTATTATATTACTTTAATGAGTGTGAAAGACCCGTACTCACAGACCTCTTGGGTTCCATTCTTTGTGTGCTCAAAACAGCATGTTCTTCTTATAGCATAACAAATGGTACACTCAGCTTTAGATGATAGTTGCCAGAACATGTAGTCAGGGGAGATGGGGACAGTGGATTGAGACTTCCCAAGGTGACCTATCTCTATATTGACTCTTGTCAATAGTGCAGTCTCCATGGAGGTCTGAGTGTTTCATGAACCCTCAACTGCCCTCTGCAGATAAAGGTCTATAGATCAAAGCAATCAGCTAGACACAGATTATCTAGGGCTTTATATTTCAACAGGAGAACTTGATCTATGCAAACCTGACTGGAAGCCAGTAGAACTAGAATGGACTAAATGGGCTAAATTCACAAAAGAGGTAAATGAGTGCCACTCCACTGAAGATAAAGGAGTGACACACACTTATACTGGGGTGAAATTTGTCTTATTTACTTGATTTTATTTTTAAAGGAATGACTGGTAGAGCATCTCGGCAAATATACTACCGTTAAATGCGTTCACAGAACAACGATAACTCTCTCACTTTTGCCTGAAGCTGGTACTTGGCTCTGAACATGGCTTTTAGAAGCAGTTGAGATCCATAGATAATGCACTGAGCCTGCATTATTTCTAGGGAGATGCCGTGATTTAGCTGTAATGGTAAATTCCTCTCTCACCCTCCCCTATCTTTGTTTCTTTCAGAGTTTTTAAGTAACAGGATCCAATAATTGTCTGTTGCTGTTTCGCTCTTCGGCAATGGAACTCAGGCTTCCTCACCTTCCAGACTAGGAATTTATTAATCCTAATAATACTTTGTATTGACATACTTCATATTGCCTCCCTACCCTCTCCGCTCTTCCATTTGTTCCCAGCCAGGTCCCCTCATTTATCAACTTCTCCTACAATCTCCTCCAGGCCTTCTCCCAGCTAGTCCCTGTGCCTGTTTCATTCTTATGTAAATTGTCTATTGTTGTCCCCCTTCCCTACCCTTTGTCTATTTTTCTACCTGTCCTTAGATTGTGAGCTCAGGAATTGTCTTTTCCTGAATATTTGGAAAGCTCCCAGCTTATCCTGACCCCTACAACAACAAATGTTAAATAAAAGCATCTTTCATCAGAAGACCTCAAAGTGGTTTGTTATTGGAGTGTCTCTTACGCCACTTTACAACCGGAGGACCTGAAGAAGAGAGAAGTTTAAGAATCTGCCCACTCTTAAACAGTAAGATGGCAGCAGAGTTGGGACTAGAATTCAGGTTTCTTAGCTCCGTTTTCCAAACAGAGCATATGGCTGCCCTCTGTGAGGGCTTTTCCACCAAGCTCTTTTTAGGGCAGCTGCACCTCTTGGGTTTTTGTACCCTATGGCAGAGGTTTCCAAACTGTGGTCCAGGGTTTATTTACTGGGAACTGGGGCTGGTTCTCCCCCTGCTAAATTGCATTAAAAGAAAGCTAAATATACATTAAATATTTTCCTAATGTTACTTTTCCTGTCAGCAAATTTGCTGTAGTTGCCATAGGGCTGCTTTGCCATTAGAATTAGGAGTGAAGGGGACCAGGAGAGAATCCATGCTATGAAAAATGTCCAACACCCCTAGCCCATGGTGATTCCACTTTAACCCATTTCAAGAGTACTTTCAAGAGAGTGTAGTTCTGAGCCCCAAGGGGGCTATGGGCTACCGGACGGCTTCAGTAGAATCACAGACAGATTTCTCCTGTGGGCAGCGTGCAGGGGAAGCAAGCCAAACTCAGGAAACTTGTTATATGTCACTGCGGCACTCTCAAGTTCTGTCCCCTTCCTCTCCCCAACTCCCCTATGGGGCTCCACTCAGCAGCACAGAGACAGCCTCAGACTCTTCCCTCAGGGGAAGACAAAGGCAAAAGGCCAGTTGCCATCTGAAAGTGCTGGCTCCCAGAACATGCACAGAACAAGTGGACAGGAAGAGAGTGTGCCCATCAGCCCCTTCTAATCTAATCTAAACCTACTGTTGTGAGGGACAGACACAGAGGCAGTCTTGTGGGGAAACAAGGACAGACACCTTGGTACCTGCCACTACCCAGCAGCACCAGCCTTGGCCTTTTATGGGTCTATGCCTCACAAAAAGGGCCCAAAAAACCCCTCCTTTCAACCCCATTGGCATAATTTTAGGAAGAATAGGAGGGAACCATCTGCCCCTCCCAACTTTCAGCTTGAGGAGGACAACACTGTTTCTCCCCTCCTCCCTCAACTTTCAGCCCCCGCCCCCTTCTTGGAGGGGCAGAAGGAAGGCAGCAGAGGGATGAAGTAGGAGGAGGACGCAGGCTCAGCTCACACTCTCTCCCCGCCTCATCCACTGATCAGGGCCAGGGAGGGGCAGCTACAGTGGCAGTCCCTTGCCTCTAGGGGCCACTCGGACCCTTGTTCGGGAGCAAATATGGGCTGGCTGCCTGAGGGCAGAGCCGCACCGGGGTTTGGCAGAGTAGAACTAGTGGGCCCCCATGGCACCAATGCCACCTCCTTCCTCCACCATAAAAGAGTCAGGGGTGGGTGGGTGGGAGGGGGCAGGGTGGAAACATGGCAGGGGAGGAGATTATGGGGGACATGAGATGGGAAGTGGCCCCAGGGGCACAGGTTTGAGGCGGGGTGGAGACGGGAGCTATGGAGGGCTTTAGACGCAGGGAGGGCCCTTGTGGCTGGAAGCTGGGGAGAGAGACCGGTTTCAGGGAGGAAAGGAGATGGGTGTTTTGAGGGAGAGGGGTTGGGATGAGGGAGAATGAGAGGGGTTTGGTGGGACAGGGAGGAGTACCTGGAAATTTGGAAGAAGGGGTGAACCCATGCTGCCAACCCTCGTGATTTTATCTCTTTGGTGTTCTTCCTAAAGCCTCTGCTCCTGGAGTCTTGTGATTATGTGACAATCTTAGCCTTTGGTTTTTTTAGAAGTAAGTTTCCAGCCTCATGGGTTGCAGAGAAAAGCTTGAAAACAGTGACCTATGTCCAGCTGAATGTTTTAGAGCAGCGTTCTCAAACTATGGGGTGGACCTCCCAGCGCAGGCACAGGAATGTGTCAAGGGAGGTGTGAGTTGTGTGCTTTTTTTTAAGTTAAAAAGCTCTGGCTGTCAGCCATGGGTGACTGGGGCTCATGCAGAAGGTCCGTGCACACCCAGCAGGAGGGGATAAATGTGCTACCACCCAAGCTTGGGCTCTCTTCCCTTCCTCCCTCATTCCCGCCCTGGGAGGCAGCCTGGGCTCGGGCTGTCCTTTCCCCGCTCCTCCCAATCCCTCCGGGCTCTGGCTGTCAGCCCTGGGGTGGCAGCAGCAGTGCAGAAGTAAGAGGGGCAAAGGGGTGCTAAGTCTGCTGTCAAAAGTGACAATGACAAATGTCACTTTTCACATTGCCTCCCTTACGTCTGTGCTGCCACAGCCTTTCTTCTAAGGCTATGTCTACACTATGGTAGTCACTCCCATGTAGTCACTCTTTGCCGGCAGGAACGAGCTCTCCTGACGGCATAGTTAAACCACCCCCAACGGGCGGCATTACCTATGTCGGCAGGAGAGCCTCTCGCCGACATAGCACTACCCACACCAGCACTTTTGTCAGTGAAACTTGTGTGGGTCGCGTTTGTTTTTTCACATCCCTGACCAACAAAAGTTTGACTGGCACAAGGGTTAGTGTAGACAAAGCCTGTACAGTCTGCTGTGAAAAGTGATATTGATGAATACCGCTTTTTTACATTGCCACCCTTACTTCTGTGCTGCAGCTGGTGCTGCCTTCGGAGCTGGGTGGTGGTATGTGTACTTGGGGTGGGGGTGTTAAATGACTGCAGACAGAAAGAAGTGGGGGGGGCTGATCAGATAAGTTTGAGAACCCCTGGCGTAGATCTTAGAAGGCAGGCAGTATTCCTTTAAATAGTTTGTGACCCTCTGCTGGTGCTCACCGTGGTCTGTATTTTAGATGTCACAATAAACCAGTCAGATAGGCCCAGCATTTTACCCAAAGTTTGGTGCATTTGTGGGAGGAGGAGGGAATGCCGAGGAAATACTTCCACTTGGACTCACCTTGAAGACCGTGATTTAAATATTTCTCAGCTTTGTGGATTGCTTCAGACACGCAGTCTGTAAAACACTGGGCACCATTTCAACAAGCCCCCTTCCTAGCACCTTCCCAACTGGCACTAACTCTTCCCTGCCTGGCAGCCTCCACAGAGGCTACAAAGAATGAGTTAGCGTGGGGGCGGAAGTACCTTCTCATTCATTTCAGTGGTCTCCCCAAGTAGGTCTGGGATGAAGAACAGGCAGTCTGTGGGAAGCTCTAATCGTCACTGCCTGGGCTGGGCTTGTTCTGGGAATAAAGAGAGGGCTTCATCTCTCGGGATGTCAGAGCAGCACTTTTTATTAGCCCTGAATTGACCTGAATAATTTCAACAAACCAATACACAACCGAGATAATTTCCGCTGAGGAAGTGCAATATGCACCAAAAGTGTCAATGCTATATTGTCCTGCCTGTTTAATGTAGTATCTGGTGAGGATGGGGGAAAAGGTGATGTACAACAAATCCGTTGTATTTGCAACGCAGTCCTGTATCAGAGAACTTGTGACTGGCAGCAGCCGCACGTGTGACACACCTACTGTAACGACTCCTGTTAGATTAACTCCCTTGCACAGAGACGCTTCCTAATCCTATTCATAAAGGGAAAAGTTCACCAATATTCCAAACCTTCCGTTTGTGTAAATGCAGCCTATGGGGGAGGGGGTGGGGGACAGGATTAATGGATGTACTTTGGCCCTTCCTCAGTGTTTTACCTTAACATTGTTCAGTGTATACATTCTGGAAATCTCATTGGGAGCAACTGCATCAGTTCATGCCGCTGCTCTGCAAACATGCAGAAAATGTTATTAATGGGACAAATGCACAGCAGTGATGATGTGCATTTCATTTTCCCTTGGCTTTGTAGATGGTCCTGAGCCAACCCGCCTGGATGCAAACACCCCCGAACGAGGGCTTTTGGAATCCCAACTCCGATCTGAATCCAAATTCCTCCGCTGGCCCTTGTAAGAAGTGGTCTCATGTTGCAAGTGTGGGAGTAACTGTGCAAATGAAAGGACACAATGCTAATTTAGGAGTAACTTATACTAACAAATGTGTTAAGCCTCTGAGCTTGTGCAGTGTGTGTTAGATGTTGCCAGAAGCCTGAGCAAACTCACTGTGAGCTGGATGTTTGTACATTTAATATGAGTATTGGGCCTTCTTTCCAGCAAACCTGACTCCTCAGTGTTAAGCATTAGAGCCTGTTTCTCTATAACACTGGTTCTCAAACTGGGGGTTGGGACCCCCTCTGGGGGTCGCGACCCGGTTTCGCGGGGGTCGCGAGCCCCTGCAGCTGGCCCCGACCCCAGCCACGGTCTGCTGGAATCTGGCGCCCCCACGAGCTCAGTCCCAGTCGTGGCGGGCTCCCTCCACCCCCCCCAGCCAGCTCCAGCACCCCCCGTGAGCCGAGTCCGGTCGCAGGAGGCTCCCGGCGCCCCTGGGAGCCCAGCCCCGGTCGTGGTGGGCTCCCGGCGCCCCTCTGGCCCTGGCCGGTTCCAGGCGCCTCCATGAGCCGAGCCCCCGCGAGCTCGGTCCCGGTCACAGCGGTCTCCCCATGCCCCCCTGATCCCAGCCGGCTACAGGCACCTCCGCGAGCCGAGCCCCAGTCACAGCGGGCTCCAGATGCCCCCCCCGGCCCCGCCCGGCTACAGGCAACTCTGCGAGCCGAGCCCCAGTTGTGCCGGGCTCCAGGCGCCTCCGCAAGCTCGGTCCCAGTCGCAGCGGGCTCCCCGCGCTCCCCTGGCTGGCTCCAGGCACCCCCGCGAGCCGAGCCTGGTTGTGGCAGGCGTCCGGTGCCCTCGCGAGCTCAGACCAGTCGCGGCAGGCTCCCGGCGCCCACCCAGCCGACTCCATTTCCCCCGTCTCCAGGCGGCCCCCTACCCCAGGGGCTGCTGGAACCCCCCACCCCCAGCCTGGCCCCTGCCATGGCAGGCTACAGGCACGCCCCCCCCCAGCCCGGCCCCTGCTTCAAAGGGCTGCCAGCAGCCCCCCCCAGCCCAACCCCTAAGGGGTCACACTTAGAGGCCTGGTGTCCAAAAGGGGTCACCAGTACAAAAAGTTTGAGAACCACTGCTCTATAATGAGCCAATCCAGAACCCTGGATCTGAACTCATATGGCATTAGGGGGGTTAGAATTCTGGATTCCCATTTTATGTAGCTCAGGCCCATCCTTAATTTGCTTTTGCTTCATGTTCTAAATGAATGGTCTCTGCATGTCATGGCTTTTGTCAGAGGAGATAGGAGAACAGTATTGTTACGTGACCTTGCAGTGTAGTTATTGATGGACCAGCAGCACCAGTGGGGACATTCCTGAGGAAGTTTGCAGTGGTCCTTCATTCCTGTGGGAGATTCTCAAAGTCTCGGACAGCCACCTGAGAAATCTCTTACGCAGATGAGCTCTAGACTACGGCATGACTCGGAAGTGGAATTGTTGACCACGGTCTTCATCTTGGAGTGTTCAATGATTTTTTAGAGATCCTGGGCTCAGGCTCTTGAGCACCTTGAAGAAATTTCCATCTCTGGGCACCACAATACCCTGTCTATTCTAATGTCAAACACCGTATGATGTAAAAAGAGATATCTGTTAGACATGGGCTTGAATCAAAACCCTAGATCAGCGGTGTCCAATAGAAATTCGATGCTAGCCACACTGCTAGCCACACTTGTGATTTTGAATTTTTCTTATTAGCCACATTATAAAAAAGACACATTCATTAGCCACAATTCAATAGCCTATTAGCCACATATGGCTACTGGCGAACATATTGGACACCGCTGCCCTAGATCATACAGCTCTCAAACTTTAGAAGAGTTTAGATTGGCATCCAAACTCTGCAGCTTGGTCCACTACTACCTAATATTTACATGAACAAGAAGGCTCTGGGAGGGAGTTTGGGTTGGGGAGGAGGTCTGGGGTAGGGGATTGGGGACTCTGGGGGAGGGTTTGGGTTCTGGGTGCAGGCTCTGGGCTGGGGCAGGGGGTCGGGGTGCAGGAGGAGCGGGAGGGTTGCAGGCTCTGGGAGGGAGTTTGGGAGCTGGGTGTGTGGGGAGGGAGGGCAGACTCTGGGAGGGGGCCGGGGTGTGTGTGGCGCTTACCTGGGGTTCCAAGGCGGGGCGGGCCAGGGGGGTCTCCACACACTACTGCCCCCAGGCATCGCCCCTCAGCTTCCCATTAGCCATCAAGAATAGAATGAGAATGGAGAGAAGACTCTCCATTAGATTTCCCCCACACCAACAGCTGGACTAAATGGGGAGGCAGCTCAGTTGTGTTTTCCCCACTGCCTCTTGCACCCTAGCTCCCTTCAAACCATAAATGCAGTAAAGTGTCATGAGAATGTTACAAAGAAAATTGTGTGTATGGGGTGGGGAAGTGAGATGGCAGAATGGACAAACAGCTAAAGAAATAAGCCTCAGTATCATATGAATTCCCCCAGCCGGCAATATTGAGATGAGCATTAAATATTGTCTCATGCTAACACGGGGAGTTCAGTCTGTAGCAACGTCCTTTGAGAGTTACCCATACTGTAAAA
Source organism: Sternotherus odoratus (assembly GCA_032164245.1). Taxonomy (NCBI): domain Eukaryota; kingdom Metazoa; phylum Chordata; order Testudines; family Kinosternidae; genus Sternotherus; species Sternotherus odoratus. The sequence goes on along the minus strand of JAVMKO010000008.1, from coordinate 79,753,975 downwards.
GTTGAACATCAAAGAGGAAAGAAAATGTTATTAGGAAACGTGGCAATGACTTGAGCCCTTAATTAGATGTCAATGGTATCTCGGAGTAAGCAATTTCCCAGCAGATTATCAGAGAGATGTGAAATGAATTGTAAGAGCTGCTTTACAGGCATCGGTGGGCGCACACACCTGCTTTCAGAAAGGCAAAAGACAGTGCGTAAATGTCTGGAATATTACATAAAAGCTGTCTGGTCGACCAAGCAGCGCAATTAAAATCCATCTTGCTTAAACGAACCCTGAGTGCAGGTCAAACAAATCTAATTTTTATTGTTCCTTAAGGAGATGTCTGAATAGGAGGCAAAAGAGGGATGCAGCAACCAGGTTAAAAATCAAGATGCCTTAAAAAATTAAATGTTCACAATAGTGCTACAGCAGCTAGATAAATGATATATCGTAGTGGTGGTTTAAAACTAATTGATGACTAATGTTGTAATGCATTCATAGCGACACTGATCTGTTATACATCTCGGTCATGCTGAAGGGACACTTCAAGGAGAAAAATTGCTAACTCTTTTAACCTGATGGAACTTGGGGAAAAAATAGTTACTTTACGTGATAAATGGGAAGGTTGCGACCTCCTAATGTACAGCTGGGTCTTGAGATGCAAAATCAAATTACCATTAAACAGAATGTGATCCGTGAAGGAATTAAAACAAGCATGATCCAGAGCAAAGGTTTCTGTGGGGAAACACAATGATGCAGTATGGGTCTGACTGGGGTCCATCAGCTAACCAGCAGTTTAATAGTGATATGATCAAATTTCTGCAAAACACCAAGCAGTGGGGACAGCGTGGTTATAGAACTGTTGTAATGGGCTGTTATGGATTTATATGGCTTCCAAATGAAAGTTCTTTCCATTTGGGACTGCAGAGAAACTGTAATAATTCTTAGCATTTTTACAGCAATTTTCCATCTATGTAGCAATTTACATATGCAATGCATCCTACAAACATGAATTAACTAGTTCATGAATAATTCAGCGCTGAGAGAAATGTGATAGTTTTGGTTTTGGGGGGATTGTATGAACTTTTTTGTCTTAGTTTTGTCTCACCTCGAGTTTAGGCCCTCCTGGGCTTCGCACCCCTACGTTTCATGTCTGGTTTGGGGACTTAAAGCAAAAGTCAGCAAAGATCTACTTGCTTTTCATATCTAATTCATGAATAAACATGGTTTCCACTGAAGGCCATAAACTGGCCCAGCTTTGCTCCAAAATTTGCCTCAGGTTCAGTGAAGGACTTGCTATATCCAGGGCACAACCACCTTCCTGTCTGAGTTAGAGTAGGTGGGATCCTCATTAGGCAGGAGGTATTGAAGAGGAGATACCCATATGTACAAGGCCAGGGTCTTCACAGTTAAGGAACTTAAAAACCAAGAGCTGGTCAGAATGGTCAATTTGCCACTTTCCTCTCACCCAGGGTGAAAAACACAGCTTGGGCACAATGCGAACATGGTTGCTCAATTCAGGAAGCAAATGAGCTTTTCTGCATTCTATAGCAGCAGTAAGTGACTAGATGGAGTCCTACTGAGGGGAATTACAGTAATGGAGCCCTCATGGTCACAGGCGATTTGTTGTTGTTGCAAGGTCGTTACAGAATAAATATGACAACAACCTGCAACTGAAAATAACACTTTGTGCCACAACTGATACATGGATTTCCCTGGAAAGGCTGTCCTGAAAGTACTACCAAGATCCTTCACTCACTGCCTCTGAATGGGTTCTCTCCATAAGCAGGAGCATGATGAGAGAGAAAGCAATCTCATAATGGTGACCTCCAGCCATTAGCAAGACTTCTGTTTTTCCCAGAGCTGAGGATGGGTTTATATAGCAAAAAACATCCATCGGGAAATATCCAAGAGAAATCCCCTAAGAGAAAGTAACCTTGTTGTGTGAAGGAAAATACTTGATTTTTTTTATTTTAGTAGGGTTTTTTCTTGTAGTCTGTGGTACTTGTTCTAGACAAATTTCTATATATAACCTGCTGTTCAGTGTGTGTTATGCTTCTCCCACTGTGCCTAATACAAAGTGATGCTACAGCTACCACTTACGAGACTTAGTTGTTTAGCCCACGGTGCAGAGGCTAGAACTTTAGCTCCAGATGCCCTGGGTTCAGCCCTTTAAGAGCTGCGACTGCTCAGGAAAAACCTCAGCCCCCGTTTGCTGCTGCTGAAAGATGGTAAACCCGGGGAAATCCCCTTTAAAACTAGAGAGGAGAACAGTGAAGGAAGTGCAGATCAGTAGCCGTGTGAGAGTAGAAGTTTGTTCTTTCCTTTAATTTATTAAGCAGTGTTGACTGAGAGCTTTTTAGGGGCAGCGATTCTCTATGTTCTGCATTTGTACCACACCTACCACAGTGGGGTCCTGGTCAGTGACTGGGGTTGCCACATACTACTGCAAAACAAGTAATAAATAATAATGTATATACTATGTTAACTGGGGTTTTTAGAGATCCTCTTTCCCTTGGCTTACAAAAAGAAGCTCTAGTGGAAAATAAAGAATGCATTCAGCCTGTGACTTTGGCCATTATGTTCCACTGTTGGACATTTTTGCAAGTTATAGGGCCATTATTTTCTAGGTCTGATCTTGAACTCCTATATACACTATATATATGAATATAAATAGATATCTTTAGATATCTATATATATACACACAGAGAGAACATGAAAAGATGGGGTTGCCATTCCAACTCTACGAGACTAATCAATTAAGGTGAGCTATTATCAGCAGGAGGAAAACAAAAACTTTTGTAGTGATAATCAGGATGGCCCATTGCAATCACTACAAAAGTTTTTTTTCTCCTGCTGCTAATAGCTCACCTTAATTGATTAGAATCAGAGAGGTAGCCCTGTTAGTCTGGAATTTTGTTACCTTAATTGATTAGTCTCTTAGGGCTGGTCTTCACTGGGGTGGAGATTGGCTGTAGATATGCAAATTCAGCTATGTTAATATCGGAGCTGAATTTGATGTGTCTACAGCCGACTTACCTGCTGTCACAGCGAGCTGGAGTTCTGGAGTCGACGGGGGCGCCGCTGGCAATCGATTTATCGCGTCTTGATGAGACGCGATAAATCGATCGCCAAAAGATCGATCCCTCCCCGCTTTTTTGAAGACAAGCACTTAGAGTTGGTATGGCAACCCCCATCTTCTCATGTTCTCTGCATATATATGTATATAATATCTTCCTACTGTATGTTCTGCTCTATGCATCTGATGAAGTGGGTTCTAGCCCATGAAAGTGTATGCCCAAATAAATTTGTTAGCCTCTCAGGTGCCACAAAGACTCCTCGTTCTTTTTGCGGATAGAGACTAACGTGGCTACCACTCTGAATTCCATATACACTAATATATTTTGTGCTCCATATTTATCTGTTGATGGGGAAGGATATTTGTAAGTCAAATAATCTCCATATTGTTTTGATGCCTGACAAGCACTGTAAGCAAGGAAAATGCGCGAACTCTTGAACACTTATTGTTTGTATAAACAGCAATGATGGAGTTGCCTAACCAGCCTTGCCAGTCTCCCTACTTTTGAAATTAATCAGATTTAAAGTATCCTAAAATAAAAATAGCTGCAATTTATTTTCTTCCTTTCCCTCCTTCATTACCACACTTCCTGGCTTTGGTTAAAACAAAAATACCAAGAAAAATATTTGCTGTATTTATGAAATTTTTGTCTGTGTTATTTATTTCATTTTCATTTTTTCAGACTGATCATTGCATTAAGAGGCTGAGTAAAGCCATTATGGTTTTATCATTGCTTCAGAAAGAAAAGCTCTATGATCCAAAGATTAGCTTCTGGAATGTGATTCTGAAGAATGCTTAAAACATTTTTCTTCTGCTGCTTGTGCCTGACTCTGGAAGAAGCTTTGAATCTGTGGCTGCCTTGTATGTCAAAATGCCTTTAACTTTTGCACATATGATGTAGTTTATTTTTCATAACTAACATATTTTAAATAGTGGATAGCATTTGCTCTATATTGATTTGTAAAAAGACTGTTTGCTTGTCAACTCAAAGCATGAATGCGAGTGAGAAAGAAAAAATTGTAGGTAGGTCTGTCAGTTTGTGCTCGATTACCATAATTGTCCTGGTCAAGAAATGTTCTTGATGTGAACACAAAGTCAAGAAGCTAAAAAGGAGCTGCTCTATAATACAGTTCTTATAATGGAGCTCAGCAATGAGCTTGAGCAGATGCAACATTCACCAGTGAATGTCTCCTCCTTATTTTTCTCCCCACCACCCTTTCCGTGACACCATACCCTGGACTCCACTTCAGCTGCTTTGTACTGCTCTGGTAACTGTAAAGCTGGCAGAATCAGCTCCCCAAATCCTCGGCTGGCGTACTAGTACCATGGTGTGCAACCACCTCTTCCCAGTGCCCAGGACACGGAACATTCAGTGGTGAAAGCAGGCATAGCCAGGGGGTTCCTATGCCATTACAATCCCTGGTTTCTGGATCAGGTCTTAGGGGCAATAGACATCTGAATGTTAGAATAACCATAAGGTTGCTCTTATTTAGACTAGCCTAGCCCTAGGATTACGTGAGTGCTGATATAGCTTACAACTGCAAGTGTCTCCGCATTTCCCCTGGTCTTGCCTCAAGACCAGAGGATCTGGCCCTGTGTTCTTAGTCCCTTTCCCATATATAAATTCTGATTCCTAGCTCTTATGCAACAGTGTAAATCCAATGAAATTTCCTCAATATAAGTGAGATCAGAATTGAGCCTATAGCATTTAAAACTGCTTTTAAAATGCCCTAGAATTATTTGCCTCCAGGCTCCTAAGCAATACATTCAAGCTGGAAAACAGGCTTCGTTAAATTCATCTCCGATTAAACAGAATTTGCTGGATCCACAAATTACTTCCTACTAGGCTTTCTGTAATTGTAGTATTTAATGTCCTTGGGACTGTAGTATTTTGCTGTGACCTCTTACCTATAATGTATTTCTAAATAAGAGAGAAATAGCAACAGGTTGTAAAATTTTAATGTATATAAAACAGAGCCAATGAAATTTTGTAATATCTGAATGTTCTTAAATACAACAATAAAACAAAATAAAAAACAGAACCTCTAGCTGTTTCTCTTATAGCCTTTTCTTTGACATGTTTTGGTGAAAACTTGGCCTAAACTTAGGAGGAAACCCCGTAATTGTCCCTTAAAAGTTGAATTGCGTCAGTGTAGATAAGACACAAGGCAAAATTCTGCATTGGTGTAACTCCATCAGCTTCAGTGATGTTACACCACAAATGTATCTGGCCTGTGGTATACAACTAGTCCCCTTGAGGCAGGACTCTTGGAAGCAGGACTGTATTTTAATTCTAAACAGACAATTTGTTTTGGATTGAATACAGAGCATGAAAATGTAACTGTTATAGGCACTAACTACATATATGGTGATATTATCCCTGTGTCTCCAGTACTCTTTAGTTTAGTTGTCCAGGTTTTGCAGGTGGCTAAATGACCTTACAAGCTTTTTTCCCCTCAATGTCTGAATGAGCCCCAGTTGTATTTAAGATTACACTAAATTATAGTGCTTGCTGAAGCCTTTTGTTGTACATCTTGCAATCAATTTAGCAGAATAGCAGTTTATTGTTTGCAAGGATGTTGTATATTTCAGTTAACCACCTAATCACAGGAAGAATTTTTTTTTTTGCAAGCTAACAGATGTTGTTGAAACTCTGACTTGAGAGATCCCCGCCTCTAACCAACCCCCCTGCTCCTTGTCCTCTGTTTGCCCCAACCCCTATCCACACCCCTGCCACCAGACAGGCCTCACAGGACTCCCACACCTATCCAACCCCCCCCCCCCCACACCTTCTCTGTCCCCTGACCACCATCCCCAGAACCTCCAATCTGTTCAACCATCCCCTGCTCCCTCTCCCTACTGCCCTGACCCCATCCATGACCCCATCCCCTATCAAGTCCCCTCTGCTCCCTGTCCACACCCCTGCCCACTGACAGCCCCCCTGGAACTCCCCCACCTATCCAACCCCACTGTTCCCCATCCCCTGACTGCCCCTGAGACCCCCTGCTCTTTATCCAACACCCCCATCTCCCCGCCCCCTTACCATGCTGCTCAGAGCAGCAGGAGCTCGCAGCCGCACTGCCTGTCAAGAGCCAGCCACACCACTGCGCTTCCCGGCAGGAGTGGCAGGCGACAGTGCTGGTGGCATGGTGCACTGAGGCTACGAGGAAGGGGGAACAGTGGGGGAGGGGTCGGGAGCTAGCCTCCCCAGCCAGGAGCTCAGGGGCCGGGCAGGGCGGTCCCATGAACTGGATGTGGCCCATGGGCCGTAGTTTGCCCACCTCTGATCCAGGGAGACGGGGAGGGGCAAACCATGTTCAAGATCTCAATATTTTGGAAGATCTAGAAGTTTGTTGTATCCGTGCCCTGTTTAGATCAGCTTGCGGTCTTTGTATTCAAACTTGTATCCTGAGAAAACTGAGCAGATGGATCACAAGTGTAGGTACGTAATCATTATTTCCCCAGATATAGTTAAAGCTGCATAAAGCTTTGGGATTTCCCTTCCTTGTACCTTTAGTATCTAAGAGCAAGTTTAATATAGCTCTGAAAAATCCCTATAGGAAATGCCCTTTTTCCCTGTGGTGCATTCCTCGTGGTTGACAATTCCACTCAAAATTCCCTTAGTTGTCTTTATTAAAGCCATCAGTTGTTATTACTTTCCTCTTTTTTGCCTGTCTGTAATAATAGTTCATGCCTAGTGATACAGGAGGTGTCTGATGCTAGGTGTTTCCCAACCTCAACCTGATATATCACGACTAACCTGCTTCCTAGGATCAGGTCTATAATAACCCCAGACCCGTAAGGTTGTTTCACAAACTGCCTAAGTAAGCAATTCTCCGTGACCCTTTATAAATCCTTTCTTCTCTTTAATTTTTGCCTGATCGTTATCCCAATCAATAGCTAAGTAATTGAAACTCTGCATAATCAAGGACCTAGTCTTTTTACAGGCATAACTTATCAGTAAAAGAATTTTCTTATCTGCTTTCCTTCTTTTTGTGATTGCATTGGTTTTATGTCAGTTGTACATGTACATAAGCGGACATAACAAGGTGATAGATAATTATGTATATAAAACCAATTAGAAAACATTATATAGAGCATACAAAACATTTATTTTCAATATATACAGACCTTGAATTATTCACTTCCCTGCTAGATCTGAAAAGACTCTTGAGACAATGGGCCAGATGCTTAGCACCACTCTACCTGCTTCCAATGGTGCAAAGCAATTCTACAGCCAGTTTTACCAGCCTCGTGAAGATTCCCCCTCTGTTGAGGAATATGTGGTTAGTGTAGAGTTGTTAATGGTACTGTCTCCGCCAAGGTTCCCTCTAATTTTTGACAGGCCGTGTGCACAAAAAATGTATTCTGTGCAAGTTTTTGTGCTTTTGTGCAAATTTTTGTGCACGCGGTGTTTCGCTGTGTGTGCGGGGTTTAGGATCCGTGGGCGCGGGCACATGCGCACAGCTTAGAGGGAACAGTGGTCTCCACCATCCTTAGCCCCTGGTGCAGGGCTGTGGCTGAGGGAATAGGCATTGCTGGGTGGTGGTCTGTGTGCTTTGGGAGTCCCGGATTGCCAGAACAGCTCTCAAACTGCTTTAATTTGTGTTGGGATCCTAGGCCCTGGGGGCTATGATGGGGTTTACAGACCCACTCACTAAGATTAAAAGAGTGGTGGAACAGTATTGTGCCAAGAAAGCTCTGCAGCTGCCAGGCATGTTCCCTAAGGAGGATCTGCTTAAAAGGGGAGCCCCGGCAGTCAGCTTGAGGACAAAGTAAGGGATAGACTGGCTGCAAGAAGGCAGGCAGGTGGTAGCTGATGAAGCAGAGCAATCTACAGGGGGAAGACCAGGACTGAGTCAGACTCAGCTGGGAGAGTGGGGAAGTGTTCCTGCCTCTTTCCCCCTCTTCTCCTTGACTAGGGGGAACAACTGGACTCTGGGAGTGAGCTTGGAAGCTACCTTCCCATTCCCCACACAACCTCCTGGGGCTCCAAATTACTGAGGCTGTGGAAGGAGAAGGCTGGGGCCACATCCCCAGACTGCCAGGAAACGGGGAAGGTAGGAAGAGGCCTGGGGAGGCTGATCTGAAGTAATAGAGAGATCTGAGCACTCCTTGCCTCTCTCCCCTTAGTCCTGGGCTGGGATCCAGTGAAGAAGGAAGGCCCAGGACCTCCTACCCTTCCCTAGTTCCCCCAGCCACCCGAGAGATCCTGGAGGACTCTTGCCCCAGAGTGAAGCCTGCTACAGGGCCATAAAAGTGTCTTAAAGCCTCTTTGCACATCCCCACCCATCCTCTGGTCTTGTACTGAGCACAGTCTGGTCAGGCTGAATGATCTTGCCTTGTTCATGTGTTTGAGAATTGTGGACTTGAATGGCTAGATAATTAGAAGTTGTACTTCCTTCATCTGGGCCTAAATGTTAATATTGTTTTCCAGTTATTCGTTTCCAATATAGAGTTAGATCCTGCAAGTACGCCCTCTTATGGAACTCCTGTTGACTCCTAAGTCAGGTCCAAAGTCAGTCTTTCCATCCGAGCTTCTGTGGGCAGTTTGCTCAGCCATTCTGCATATGATTTTATTACTAATACAGAAAAACACATACACGTATGCACATATGTACTCCTGCTATGTTAGTCCACGGACCAGGAACAGTGGAACTATGGGTATGATCTTGCATGTAGTCAATAGGAGTTTTATTACTGATTTCAGTAAGACAAGGATTGGACCCTTAATCCCCAACTTTTTTAAAGCACTTTGGGGAGTTTTCATTCTCTCTTTTTCCTTCTAGAACAAGTCATTTATCTCTGTCCTACCTTTGACCTCCCTCTTTGATTGCAGTTAATGGCACTGTCACCTTTATGTACTCATGGTCCATTTCTCAACCTGTCTGGACTTTGGCCTCCATAGGTTACCACTGCTAGTGAAGTAATATGATTAAGTGACTCTTTTTAGACAGATTTATGCAAAGAGTTTCTTCTCCAGCAAATGTCACATCTAGTCTAGTTCTGTGAAAGAGAATATTTCAAAGATGCTCACTGTCATTGAAAAACACTAAATTGTTCTACAGCACTGGTTAAAAAGACTATGGACCAGATCACAGCAAGGCTGATTTACATCATCTAAGGATCTGGCCTTACTGCTTGCAATAGTTTTTTTTTTTTTTAAAGGAAACAGAGAAAACAGAACTTCTTTCTAATATAGAAGAAAAAAGCTTTCACTAGTTACCCAACTGCATTTGCTGGATTTGACATGAAATAAAAATGTAATAATAATCCGCACTGATATAACACCTCCCAACCTTGGATCTCAACGTATGTTTAAAACAGTAATTCCTTAAACCTCATAACATCCTCAGTGTTGTCACCTCTTGTGATTTGACTGTGAGCTTCACAATATTTGGTGTTTTACTTAAAGCTGCAGAACCGGGAGTTATGTGACTATCTAAGAACCTCCGCTTTCATTTTTAAAAAGAATGTTTTTAGCCCTTCTGATTTTGGAGAAAAGCTTGAAAATGTGACTCAAATATACTCTAAAGGCATGGAAATAAGAAAAATAAATCCAGAATTTGGCTATTAATCATGTGATTTTTATAAAACAATTTCATGATATTTTTAGGCGTGACTCCTGATGGTTGAATGCTTGATGTTGGCAATACTGTACTCCAGAGGTGAAGATGTTTTATATACTGGCTATCAGCCAAACTTTCAAAAGTGGTCACAGTTCTGGGTGTCTCTATTTTTTTGGCTGCCTAACATAAGATACTTGGTTGTCTGAAACTGGGCACCCAACAAATGGAGACACCGAGAATCAGTGGCTCTTGAAAATATTAGCCTACGGGTATGTCTATACCACCCCCAGATCGGCGGGTAGTGATCAATCAATCGGGGGTCAATTTATTGTGTCTAGTCTAGAAGTGATAAATCAATCCCCGAGTGCTCTCCCTTTGACTCCTGTACTCCACTGCCTGGAGAGGTGCAGGCAGAGTCTATAGGGAAGTGGCAGCACTTGACTCATTGCGACGAAGACGCCGCGGTAAGTGGATCTAAGTATGTTGACTTCAGCTACGCTATTTTCGTACCTGACGTTGCGTATCTTAGATCGATTTCCCCCCCACCGCCCAAGTGTAGACCAGGACTAAGTCTTTGTTTCATTAGCAATGAGTGATTCAGCAGTTAGAGTTGGAGGAAAGAGATCTTTATTAACGACACTAAGAAGCCAGTATTCCATGCTGAGTGTGAGTGTGAGTGTGTGTTAGCAGCCTGACCTTCACTTGTACTTCTGGGACCCTGGTGGCACATCAAACTCAGTTAGGGTTGCCAGGAGTCCGGTTTTTGACAGAAACGCCTGGTTGAAAAGGGACCCTCACTGCTCCGGTCAGCACTGCCGGACGAGACGTTAACAGTCCGGTTGTCGATGCTGCGGGGCTAAGGCAGGCTAGGCCTTACCTGTCTTGGCACTGCGCTGTGCCCTGAAAGCAGGTCCGGCTCCTAGGCAAGGGGGCCGCAGGGCTCCACACGCTGCCCCCTCCCTGGGAAGGGGGCGGGGGCAGTGCCCGTGGGTGAGAGCAGCACGCAGAGCCTCCTGGTCCCCCTGCCTTGGAGACAGACTTGCTGGCTGCTTCCAGGGTGCAGCGTGGAGACAGGACAGGCAGGGAGCCTGCCGTAGCCCTGTTGTGCCGCTGAGCAGGAGCCACCCGAGGTAAGCCCATTCCCCAAACCCAAGCCCCAACCCCCTGTCCCAACTCTGAGCTCCCCTCCTACACCCCAAACCCCTCATTGCTGGCCCCACCCCAGAGCCTGCACCCCCAACCAGAGTCCTTACCCTCTCCTGCTTCCCAACTCCCTGCCCCAGCCCAGAGCCCCTTCCCACACCCTGAACTTCTTATCCCAGACCCCCCCCCCCCAGAGCCCTCACCCCCTCCTGCATCCCAATCCCCTGCCTCAAACCACAGCCCCTTCTTGGACCCCGAATCCCTCGGCCCCATCCCCACCCCCAGCTTGGAGCCCCCCCCTCCTCCTCAAACCCCTCATCCCCAGTCCCACCCCAGAGCCCGCACTCCCAGCCGGAGCCCTCACCCCCTCCTGCACCCCAACTCCCTGCCCCAGCCCAGAGCCCAATCCCTCATCCTGAACCCGTCATTTCTGGCCCCACCCTGGAGCCTGCACCCCCAGTTAGAGCCCTTACCCACTCCTGCACTCCAACTCCCTAACCCAGAAGTGAGTGAGGATGGGGGACAGCGAGCCACAGAGGGAGGGGGAATGTAGTGAGTATCGCAGCAGGATCTCAGGGAAGGGGTGTGGCTAGGGTGTTCGGTTTTGTGCGATTAGAAAGTTGGCAACCCTAAACTCAGTCCCTCCTGAAACCATCTCTCTCCAGTCCCACTTACCTTACCACATTCAATAGGGCTGAATGAAATTTAAAATTCCCTTCTTGGGGAAAATTCCAACATTTTGTTCCCATTTGTGGAATGGAAATTCAAAAAAATTGAGATATTGAAATGTTGAAATGGTTTTTTCCCCAATATTTTTCATTTAAACAAAATATTTTAACATTACCAAAATCAAAATGTTTAGTTTTTGTTTGTCAGACTGACCTGATTTGTTTCAAACCAATTCAGTATTTAATTGAATTTTCCCTATGTGGCATATTGCCTCATTTTAGAAGCCTGGTGGCCCCATTCTTCCCTATGGTGTAGATGCCCTGGCTGGACTACATCTCCCATGAACACCACACAGAACTTGATCGGAGGGAAATCTGCATTGCATTATGGGATATGTTGTTCTCTAGAGAGCACAACTTGTAGGCGATAATGGGGATAAAAACTACAATTCCCACAATACAATGTGCTGATAAGGAAATGCAGTTTGAGGTTTTATGGAACTTAATCAAAACAAAATGTTTTGGGACAGTTCAACAAAACTAAATATTTCAATTTGAGTCAAAATGATCCAAAAAGCAATAATTAATTTAGATTTTTCCAATGTTAAATTGAAATTTTTTGACAATTTCCCACTGCAAATTAGGATTTTGAGGAAACTGATTTTCTGACAGAATATCATTCTTATGGAAAATTCCTGCCCAGTTCGGATGTTAAATGACTAGCAAAGGTCAAAAAGTGATTCAGTGGGAAGTTTGGGAATAGAATGCACGACTCCTGATCACTAACTATTGGCTCTAACAACATGACAACGCTCATCTTTCCATGCGCGGGGTTCTTGCGGTGTTTGTGTCTCTGCAAACATGAGAAAATTCCAGGAATTACAAGATTTCTTTCCAAAGAATATTCAGGTAATAACAGGGACAAGTAAACCAGGGCTCCCAGGGGCCTCTTAGGGGTCTGTCTACCCTTCAGTTAGACACCTGCAGCTAGCCCGTGCCAGCTGACTTGGGCTCACAGGGTTTGGGCTAAGGTGGTGTTTGATTGCAGTGTGAACATGCAGTCCCAGTTCTGGGACTCTCGCAGGGGGCTCAAACCTAGGCTCCAGCCTGAGTCCAAACACCTATACTACAATTGAACAGCCCCTCAGCCTGAATCAGCAGGCCCGGGCCAGCTATGGGTTTTTAGTTGCAGCGTAGACATACCCTTACGTAGGCTATGTGGAGCTCAGGGAGTGGTCAGGACGGGCCCACGGGCCGGATGTGGCCTGTGGGCTGTAGTTCCACCCCCCTCCCCCATTATAGAGAATACACTATTTATGCTACCTGCACGTGCCCCATGCTGAAGAGGAAAGAGAAACCCCGCAGGGTCTCTGACAATCTGACCTGAGGGAAAATTCCCTCTTGGCTCCAAATATAGCAATTAGTTAGACCCTGAGCATGTGGGCAAGAGCCACAAGCCAGACACGTTGGAAAGGATTCTCTGTAGTAACTCAGAGCCCTCCCATCTAGTGTCTCGCTGCTGGTCATTTGCTATTAGCAGCATCCACAGATTGCCATTGTAGTTAGTCCCATCATTTCATCCCCTCCATAAACTTTTCAAATACTCTTGTGCCCATTACTTGTGCAGAGACCTGGCACAGTCTAACCCCGGGGTCTCAAACTCAAATGACCACGAGGGCCGCATGAGGACTAGTGCGCTGGCCCGACGGCCGCATCACTGACACGCCCCGCCCCCCGCTGCTCCCGCCCCCACTCCACCCCTTCCATGAGGTCCCACCCCTGTCCCACCTCCTCCTCTGAGCGCGCCGCTCCCCACTCCCTACTGGAAAGCGCTAGGCACCACCAACAGCTGTTTGGCAAACAAAGCAAGAGCAATATAGGAAGTCCAGAGCTGGAAACACAAGCAAACGAATCTAATTTAACAAGAAATTACCAGCCTCAGATGATTCAAGCTTTTTTACCGCTCCTGGCTGCCACTGCAGAGGGCTCCTGGGAAGCGCTGTCCCAGCTTGTTCATTGAAGCTGCAGCAGCTGTACCTGGTAGCTGGGGATCGGCAGCGGCCCAGCCAGGCGGCAGAGAAGCCTCCGCTTCTGGCCCCTCCCTCTTCCAAACTGCTATGGGGGAGCGGGGCGCCAGGAAGCTTGGCCGGCCGCAGGGAAGGGCTTCGCGGGCCCCATGTTTGAGACCCCTGGTTTAACCCTAACTGCAGTTTACAATGCAGGTACTATGGCTACAGCTGTCCTTTGTTCAGGGAACCCTCCCCATCTGATAGTACTGACCTATCCCCATTTCTTAGGGGCATTAAAATAAGCCTTAAACGTACTGGGGATTAACCTCTCATGACATTGTACTGCCACTTCTGACCCTCAGGACAAAAGTCTCAAAGGTAGTAGCCCTACACACGAGCACCAACCCACAGTCATGGTTTGTTGATTTTGATGAGTGTTATCTATTTTCGGTCGGAAGCTGACAATGCCCATTTCAATGCCCATTCCCTAGTCCAGAACTAGGCTTGTATTTTTTGTGTTGATCTTTCCTTGGGTTGCTGTATGGTTTGTGTTCACTAGGGGGGAGATACTGTCCGAGCTATGCCCATAAATCCCCCCGGATTTCTGCAGTCTCACAAGGTTACAGGATTGTAGCTGCTGGCAGAATTTGGGCTGCATTATAACTTTATCAGTAGTACCGTAAAGCCTATTTCTCCTCTTTGTTTTTTTTTTTTTAAGTAAAAGAGAACTACGTTTCTCCTCCTGAGACAAAAATACTTGTAACATTTGAATTCTTGACAAGGTATAACACACACACTTCTGTTTTATAGAGCAGTGCAGCTTGAAAGCTATAACTAACAGTCAGCAGATCCTTGTAAAAGAGTTCAAAATGAATTACTATAACCAGGTCCAGAATGAAAAACATACAGCGACACCAGTCCGCACAGATCTTGCTGTGTGCTCCAGCAGATTCAAAGAAAGCAGAGGGGAGAATTTCAACCAGTTGTGGCTTATGTTCAATTAACCAATCAGAAAATGCATTACAAATGTGCTCCAGCCAAGAGAAGAACATGAGGCTTTCCGGCAACTGCTAGCAATCAGGAAATTGCCCTGTGAGGAAAGTTGTGGTTTCTTTAAACTGCTGTCTGCGTCCCCACTGCTAGCTAATATAATATTTCAGTTTGGACACGTAAGTGACTGCTGTTCTCCAATCCAAACAATAATTAGCTGTGTAGCAAAGTCATAGATCACTAATGCATACAACTCAGGGTTTTCTTTAGGCAAACATGTACAGTAGGCCTTTTACTGTGGCTCTGCTCTTAGTTCAGAGCAGGGATTATTCGGCTCTCCAAAGCTGAAGGCCCTTTGGTACTTTTTGAGGCTTCTCTCTAAAAACGCGATGATGATTTTTCTTTTTTTCAAGAAAGTCCAAATGTTAATGTTGTGACGGTTAGCGAGAAAATCCATATACTCTGCAAACTCTGATAATGTTTTGTACCTGGTCTGTGTATCTCCAAATTCTTTTAGCACACCCTTCACGGTCGTATTGGGCACCACTTGGTGTCCTCAGCCCCCAGTGTGACAATTTCTGTTTTAGTGAATGATTCCCTGGACTGTAAGCGGGTTTTCTTTAGAAAATTGTCTGTTTTGGGCCTTCCTCATATAAGATGTTTCTGTTTTTAAAAGTATGAAGATATAAAATTCAGATAATAGCCAGGGTAGCGGGAAGATTGCTTATTTGTGTGAATAACCACTGGAAATGATTCAAAGGGAAAAGATTTTTGGGATCATGTGTGTGATCTGTTTATTTCTTGCATGTATGTTACTCAGATTGGACAGTAAAATTAAATTTGTTTGTTTTAGCCAGTTTCAGCATCCTGATGTCCATGTACCTAGTGAGATAGTACAAGATGATTCAGGTTGTCATTTCCCCAAAAATTGTTTTTATTGACATTTTCTTAAAACACCGCCTCCTTACTGGGCATAAGCTAATTGACAGTGGGCCTGATTCTGAGATTTATTGACTGCCCTCACCTCCCATTGATCGATTTCAGTCAGAGTCGAGAGTACTTGGAACCCCTTAGGAAGTGCTCCACACCTTCCAGGATTCGGTTCAGCATGTCTTTAACCTTCATAATTATTTTTATTAACAAAATCTGATCTCAAAGTAGTGCGTCATACTGAGTTACCCTCAGCTTGTTCCTGGTGTGTCAGTGAC
Organism: Sternotherus odoratus; assembly: GCA_032164245.1. Taxonomy (NCBI): domain Eukaryota; kingdom Metazoa; phylum Chordata; order Testudines; family Kinosternidae; genus Sternotherus; species Sternotherus odoratus. The sequence continues at coordinate 79,738,326 of JAVMKO010000008.1, read as the reverse complement.
GGCCGTCAGTTTTCAGCAGACATGCAGAAGAGATGTGCATTTTGTTGCAGTTTTTCTTAGTGGATTGTCCTGATCTTTGGGGTAGCTCCCAACAATATGTTGCTTGTATATTGTCTCTAATGATATTTTCTCTTTTATTCTGAAAAGTGGAAACAGTCTGAGACCTGGTTATAGGCATAGGAGTTGAAGGCAATTTAATAAAATTAACCTGAGAAGCCAGTGGCTGGAAACTGTTTAGGAGAAAGAAAATATAAGGGAATGGCATGAGAGAGAAACCCCACTGAAGAACTTAGAAAGGGCTGGGACTCAAAATTTCTCCCAGACTCCTAAAGGAGGATAGTTGTTCCATCGTACTTCAATTTTCCATCCTCCAACATTCCCCGTCCTATAAGACCAATCCTTCTAATTTGGTAAAATATAGTATTAAAACATAATTTTTAAAAGGGTTTTTCCAACACTTACTAGTTTCCTCTTCTACATGAACACTCACTGGGGTGTTGAGACTGGGCCCTTCTCTTTCCCCACATCCCTCTATTGGATAACTACCACTATTTGGGGAATCTAAGAACTGGACCAGAAATTTGTTGACAGGATCAAAGGAGAGGGAACCAGAGCTACAGCATGACTTTGAATATGGAGTCTCAGTTGCTTCTGCAGTCCTCATCCGTGTTTTGTCCCATGCTACAACCAGGTCAGAGGAGAAATGCCAGAATGTTTTTGAAGAGATGATCTTTGAGAAAATTATGGTCATTTTGGACAAATAACTATCATTTTTCCAAATGAGTGACAGGTCCTCACCCATTCCTCTCCTTGTGACTTCTCCATATGGGAGAGGTAGATGCCTCATAAAAAGGTTCTCAAAAGCCAGCAAGCTCATCTGGGAGCTGCATAAGTTAGCTGGGGGTGAAATGCAGAGAGAAGACCTAGAATCTTCAATGATATGTAGGTGCTGGACTGACCAGCTAGATGGAGGTGCATCCCCCCACTCCGGATTAAGACCAAAGGTCCATCCAGCCCAGTATCTTGTCTACCAACAGTGGCCAGTGCCAGGTGCTCTGGAGTGAGTGAACCTAACATGTAATGATCACGTGATCTCTCTCCTGCCATGCATCACCACCTGCTGACAAACAGAGATTAGGGACACCATTCCTTACCTAACCTGGCTAATAGCAATTAATGGACTTAACCTCCATGACTTTATCCAGTTCTCTTTAAAAACCCTGTTGTAGTCCTAGCCTTTACAACCTCCTCAGGCAAGGAGTTCCACAGGGTGACTGTGAGCTGTGTGAAGTAGAACTTCCTTTTATTTGTTTTAAACCTGCTGCCCATTAATTTCATTTGGTGGCCCCTAGTTCTTATACTATGGGAACAAGTAAATAATTTTGCCTTATTCACATCCTCCATACCACTCATGATTTTATATACTGCTATCATATCCCCCCTTAGTCTCCTCTTTCCCAAGCTGAAAAGTCCTAGTCTTTTTAATCTCTCCTCATATGGGACCTGTTCCAAACCCCTAATCATTTTAAGGGGTATAAGATTTCGTGGGTGAATACCCACTTCGTCAGATACATCAGATGAAAGCTTATGCTCCAATACGGCTGTTAATCTATAAAGTGCCGTAGGACTCTGTCGCTTTTGCAGATCCAGACTAACACGGCTACCCTCTGATACTAATAATTTTAGTTGCCCTTCTCTGAACCTTTTCTAATGCCAATATATCCTTTTTGAAATGAGGAGACCACATCTGTATGCAGTATTCCAGATGTGGGCGCACCATGGATTTATATAAGGGCAATAAGATATTCTCCATCTTATTCTGTATCTCTTTTTAAAATGATTCCTAACATCCTGTTTGCTTTTTTGACTGTTGCTGCACACTGCATGGATGTCTTTGGAGAATTTTCCATGATGACTCCAAGATCTTTTTCCTGCTTAGTTTAGCTAAATTAGCCCCCATCATATTGTATGTAGAGTTGGGGTTATTTTTTCCAATGTACATTACTTTACATTTATTCACATTAAATTTCATTTGCTATTTTGTTGCCCAATCACTTAGTTCTGTGAGTTCTTCACAGTCTGCTTTGGTCTTAACTATCTTGAGCAGTTTAGTATCATCTGCAGTCTTTGCCACCTCACTGTTTGCCCCTTCCTCCAAATCATTTATGGCCATCAGCCACGAATCTCTGTGTTTAGGGGAAAGAGACATTCATCGTCCCACGTTCCCCAGATTAACCAATAGCTCAGTGGTTAGAGCATGCCCCTAGAACATGAGACCCAGATTCAAATCCCTTCTCTGCCTGATTTGGAGCAGGGACTTGAACCTAGGTCTCCCAAGTCCCTGGTTTAGTGCCATATCCACCACACACCCTGTCTTGTACAGGGCCTGAGCATAGAGGCTTGCTCTAAGCATACGTACTGATCAGGCCTCAATGGCCAGAGAGGCAGGGGAGAACATAGTTCAAGAATTCTGATTCAGAGCTTCTGGGGCTTTGGCTTGTGCTAGGGTAGGAGATGCTTGTTACGTGAGGTAATGTCAGGACCTAGGCAGCTTTATACGTGCCTACTGGTGGAATCTTGAGCTGCTACCTAGACCCATAGGCACCTGCTGAGCAGTGGTTTTGAGAATGTCTGTGGCATCTAAATTTTGGACTTAGCCACTAAAAAAGGCAGTTAGGTGCCTAAATACCTTTGTGAACCTGGCCCTTCCATGTGAAATTAGTAACAATAGTGCAGTTCCTCATGGAGTGTCTGGCACTTCTCCCTTTTCAGAATCCAAACTCCGCTTGGGGGAAAGTTTATGTCTTTGATCTTTAGGGACATTTTTCTGTAGGGTTTAGTGTTACGAGGTGGGTGTCAGTGTTGTCATTCTCTTATCTCCAGCTCCCTTGAAGATTGTTCTGGGCTTTGTGCTACCAGACGTTTTCTCTCAGGTTTTATCTGCTGCAGAGGGAAGAGCACCCAGGATGATAACAAATAGTTCTCCCTCCCTCCCTGAGAACTTCAAAAGAGGAAGCATACCTCCAGTGGTCTGACCCACATCTTCCGCAGCTCCTCATTGAGAAAGAGAAGGCTGCATGCAGGCTTTACTGTCTGAGGTGTTCCGTGCTCTGTGGAGGAAGTCACGGAGCACGCAAGACTGGAGGATTACTAAGGAGGGAAATCTCAGGCTTTATAAAGTAGAAGGCCCCAGGGAGTGGGGGAAGACAAGGAAAAAATCTTATTCAGTTCAGCTAAGCGTTTGAGGTTTGTCCATCACTGTTAGGGATTCTAGCATACAGAGAGAGGCATGCAGACACATTACATATGTACAGCGTGTCCTGTGATTTGATTTATGTGCTGAGTATGTGTTTCTCTTAAATTAGACTAATGTGCAACCTTGCTTCTTCCTAAGTAGTTGTGACAGGAACTTCAGGGCCAGAGTGTTTAGAATTGCAGATTGTCTGGCAGCCCAAATAAATGTTTAATCTTAATATGACAAATTATTTAAGGCTGTCACTCTTTCCAATTACTATGCAAGACTGAATGAGTACTGTACAGTAAACTTTGGATTTGATTATAGAAATATACTTGCTTCTGGGCTGAAAGTGTCTCAACATAAATGGTTTGCAGCGTGTTTTAAAAAATTGATTTAAATATTACATCTATTACTGGCCTGGGCTTTCCAGTATCTGCCATGGTTTATTATAGACAATTTGTTCAGATGTTGTTAAAGGGGTGGAAGCTTGCTGGGAAATACACTGGATTTCAGCCAATATGCTAATTTTGATATTTTGTCATTTTATAGAATTGCGAATCAGAGCAAATCATTTTGTAATGATTTTCTGATGCAATTAAACTTATATGGCAAATTCATCCCTGATGTAACTAAGTTATTTCCACCGGAGTTATGCTAAGAATTTCGCCTATGGTTCTTCTTCTTTCTCACTCTCATAATAACAGAGAGGGGAATAAAAGCAATGAACAAATAGCCAGATTTCTGAATTTTAATATCTTGTAACTGCCTCATTGACATTGTTTTATCCCTCCTCCTGTATAGAGTAGGTTACAGTGATCGCAAAGAAAGAACCTTCTCAGTATTGGTACTTATTAGCAGTAGGCTGCCCCATGCGTTACTGAGGGTTTCTCCTCTCCTGTTGACTAGTCACACAAGTCTCATGGAACATTCAGATTGTAACATTTTTTCTTTGACACAATAACAGTCAAACTAGCATCTTTGATCTTGGTTCCAAGCACTGTACTATCACATAGAATAGGTTTGATTGCCAGCCACACTGCAACAGCTTTCCTAAGCAAAGCATGTCCTGGCATGGATCTTAGCCTTCGCTCTTCCTGCTGACCCCTGTCCGCAGCTCCTTAGATAGCAGCTTCCTGCTGTTTTTAAGGTTAAAGGGGAACAGGTAAAGATATGCACTTTACACAACGGCTAATGGGCTAGAGCAAGGTCCAGTGTGTTGTTTTTTGCATGGGAGAAAGGGATAGGGCTGGGGAACAGGCAGAGTGTGATGGAGAAGGGACCAGGAAACATGGAGCAAGCAAGGCCAGATCAGTCCAATACACACTCCTAGCTCTAAAATGTAAGTGCGCTCTCTCTGGTTTTCATCTTCTAGTCTCAGTGCACTGGTGTTGCCCAGAGATCAAAGGTTGCAAATCCCTGTCTTTTCCCAAAGCTATCCTTAGTCAGCTCTGTAGTTAGGGTGACCAGCTGTCCCAATTTTATAGGGGCAGTCCCAATTTTTGGGTCTTTTTCTTATAGAGGCTCCTATTACTTCCCACCTTCTGTCCCGATTTTTCACACTTGCTGTCTGGTCACCCTATCTGTAGTTCCTACTTCACCCACAAGCTCTTCGTTCTTGCTACTTCTCACGGGCACACCACTTCTCCACTGGGACTGGATAGGACAGAGCAGTAGCTCCTCTCCTGGGCCAACCAGCATATCTGTGGCTGTTGTATATGCCAGCTTGCCAGGCAGCCACTACAAAGGGTCATCTTGCCCATCTGACTCTTCTCATTGATCTGAACACAGTGGCCAAGGAGAACAAACGCGGGGGGGGGGGGTGTTGAGGGGTTTAAGCAGCAAACACAACTTTATTAAATGTAACGTGAGGAGGGGTGTTACTTCCCCTGTCACCCAGACTCTCACATATTAGGCATTCTAAGTAGTTCCTATTTGGGTGTTACAGGGCTCCCACCATATAACCCATAACTTGGGGTGGACCCTCCTTACCCCAGGGATCAGCTCACTTTTTTGAGTGCTACCCCACCCCCATCACAGAAGGGACACAATTGGGGGGAGGGGGGGACCGTGACCTGCAAAGGCCACAGTCGCCCCTATCACACATTAGCAAAATTCCAGGTCTCTTAGTTCTGGGAACAAAACTGTGCTGGAAACCAGCCACAAGTTGTGCTGAACTAATATCCTTACCAAGTGCTACCATTAATTACTAAATCCTATTCCTGTTTAACTCAACTTTGCCTCCAGAATGCTGCAAGGAAGGTGAACAAACCTACCAGGCCTATGCTAATTTGCCCCCTAGAGGATGAACAAATTCCTTCCTGACTCCAAAACGGGCAATCGGTTATACCTCCAGCATCTGCAAACGCAGCTCCGAAGCTACCAATCCGGGGAGGGGGCTGCTGAAATGGAACAAAAGAAGATTCCACATGACCCAGGCTAGGGTTTAAATGAACGAAAGCGAGAGTGAGGGACCATTCAGCTCCCTTCATCATCAGACTGGCCAATGAGTGGCTGGAGTCTCAAGGGGTGGGGAGGGAGGTTCCCTCTGCATGTCTCAATGGCCCCATCAAGTTTCCCACCTGTTGAGGTAGGTGGGTGGCACTTGCTGTTCTCCGGCTTCTCAGCTGTTTAATAGTCATTATTTATTGTTCCCTTGTTTATAAAAAGTCTTCAGTCATCCAATCAGGCAGCAGAAATATTACCACCTGCCCAGTCACAGCTCATGAACAATGAACTGCAGATCTTTGAGGTGAACTGTCTGGAGACACCTCATAGGCTGAAATTTGTTCATCGGAATTGATCTTTGAATTGTTGCAAGTAGTAAATTGATTAGTAGAGATTAGAATGTGCTCCTGAATGATTCCTGCGCAGAAAAGAAGGGCAAAACTTGCACCTGTTGTTGTTATTACTTGTATTGTGGAAATGCCTAGTGTCTTAGTCATGGGCCAGGACTCTATTGTTCTAATAATTTGATCAACGCCCTTCTCTTTGCATGCAAACTCAAGAAGAGAGCTCTAAGAAGGAGAGCATCAGCGTTCTGTTTCACTACAGATTGGTTTAATTATTCAGATATCAGCAGCTTTATTGTTCATTTGGCAGAGTCTGATTTTTGTTGACATCTGTCATGCTAACATCTCCTCTGCTTGAGTGAGAGTTTTCTGTAGCCAGTGGAGTTTGAAAAAAGTCAATTACTGGATCCCTGTTGTCCTGATAGTTTGCTTAATTGTTTTTTTAAAATGTCAGCTTTGATTAGTGTTGGGAATTCTTGTACGTTTTCATTATTTGCAGCTATGCTGCTTTTCTGTTGCTTCAGTGATTTACTTGGATGATGTTGTCTATTTTAGAATGGCTCTGTGTGCCAAATTTTGCATTTAGTTACTCTGGTATAAATCATGAGTGTCTCAGACTTATACCAGCATAGGTGAGACCAGAGGTTTGTTCTATAAGTACTTAAAAATTTTAAAAATATAGACATGAAGGAATAGAATGTGATGCAGCTCTATCCTCACATACATTTTGGGGAGTTAGAGAAGGAAAACATGGTGGGCAGGCACTGGGAGATCAGCGGGTAGGAGGGGTTTGGAGGGTTATTTGTGTGGAGGTAAGGATGGGATAAGAAGATAAGGCTGATCATACTAGTTTTCAGACCTGCAGTGTAGTTTATTGAAGTAAAATATTTTAATCCCAATGGTCAGATTAGACATGTCGAGGCAGCACAGTCTAGTGGATAGAATATGAGACAGAGTTCGGAGGCTTGGGTTCTATATCCAGTTAAGATCCAGGCAGACTGCGAAGAGCTACAAAAGAATCTCTCAAAACTGGATGACTGGGGAACAAAATGGCAGATGAAATTTAGTGTTGATAAATGCAAAGTAATACACATTGGAAAGCATAATCCCAACTATACATATAAAAAGATGGGATCTAAATTAGCTGTTGCTACTCAAAAAAGAGATCTTGGAGTCATTGTGGATAGTTCTCTGAAAACATCCACTCAATGTCCAGAGGCAGTCAAAAAAGCGAACAGAATACTGGGAATAATTAAGAAAAGGATAGATAATAGGACAGGAAATATCATGTTGCTGTTATATAAATCCATGGTGTGCCCACATCTTGAATTCTGTGGTCATCCCATCTCAAAAACGGTATATTGGAATTGGAAAGGGTTCAGAAAAGCACAACAAAAATTATTAGGGGTAGAGAACGGCTTCTGTATGAGGAGAGATTAATAAAACTGGGCTTTTTAGCTTGGAAAAGAGACTGCTAAGGGGAGATATGATTGAGGTCTATACAATCATGACCGGTGTAGAGAAAATAGATAGGGAAGTATTGTTTACTATTTCTCATAACACAAGAACTAGGGCTCACCAAATTAAATTAATCCGCAGCAGGTTTAAAATAAATAAAAGGAAGTGGTTCTTCACACAGCACACAGTCAACCTGTGGAACTCCTTGCCAGAGGATGTTGTGAAGGCCAAGACCATAACAGAGCTCAAAAAAGAAATAGATAAATTCATGGAGGATGGCTAGGTTTCCCTAACCTGTTTGCCAGAAACTGGGAATGAGCAACAGGGGGGGGGTGAATCACTTGATGATTACTCGTTCTGTTCATTCCCTCTCGGGCATCTGGCACCCCAGTAGGGCCATTCTTATGTTATATACCACTCTGCCATTGGTCCTGAGCAAATCATGCTCCTGCTTTGTGCCTCAGTTTCCCCATCCTTCTAAAGTGCATGGCATGCCAATGGAGCTTTTCACATATAGCTAAGTATTTATTACTGTAGGGAAAAAGTTGTGTTGAGGAGGAAGATTTTATTTTAAAAAATTATCAATATAGTGATAATGAGCAACCTTGGGGTAAGTATGTTATCTGTTCCAGTTGTTTTTATTGTTAGCATGCATACAAATTCCAGAACCACAGAGCTATTGTGCATGTAATCTTTCTTTTGGCACTGCCTAAATGGGAAGTAAGCCATTGTTGATAGCACGGCCCCATGAGTGTTAAAGGGTCACATTGTGAGAAAACAGCACTAGTGTCTTGTGGTTTACCCTTCCCCCAGCCTGTAGGTGACTTTTCTGCTGTCCTGGAAAGAAGATTGGAGTACTTTGCTTTTAAGAAGAGACCTTGATTACACTGGCACCATAAATTGTTTTGTTGTTATCTTTTTGTATCACTAAAAGGCCAACATAGTGTTGAACTTTCTACCAGGCCCATGTTGTCAAAGATATCCCTTCCATTTTATCTCCCTTTCATAGACTGTGATAGTGGCATGCAACCTTTGTTGAACACACTGTTTAGAAAGTTTCATATTAAGGTTATAAAGCCTAATTTGCTAATCTTTCCCCTGTAATCCCTAGAAAAAGAACAGCCGCACTGCCAAAAACATGCTATTTATACATGATCTGTTGGCCCAGGCCCGGGCAGCCTGCAAAGTCCCAAAGATCAAAGTTTAAAAAAAAAAGGTGCCAATCCTTTATAATTCCCTGAGTTTAAGTATCCGATACCACAAAATCTGTATTTACAGCTGATAAATATTTCTGCTGAGCACTGGTCTGCTGCATGTGTGGGTGTCCTGTCTCCTGGTACTATAGCTTTAACTCAAGGCAGTTTGATAACCATAAAGTAAGGTAAGACAAACAGAGCTCAATACTTAATTGTAATGAAATATTTGTCTGGTTTTTCAGTCATTCCTTTTAAATCAAACAAGCCAAGTTCAGGATTTTCTTTTTCTTGAATGAAATGTTTTTGCAAAGGGCAGTTAGTTTATTATTATTTTTTTACCGCCTATGTGGGAAAACTAGCATATTTGTTTAAAGATAAACTGGGAAGTCTGTGGTTTTCAGCATGCACCTTTTGAATAATATTTATACAGACTATTATTTAATAGATCTTATAAATATTTATCATATGCTGCAGCCCTTTGATCACAAGTACTTGTTTCAAAAGCTGTCCTGTCCCTCCTGCAACTCATGAAGGAGGAGGCAATTAGTGCCTTATTACTCTGAAAGGTTGTTAGCTCAATGGCCTGTTTGAGTGACTCTATTGCGGAGTTACACTGTCAGTTTGGTAGCTCCTTTTCCCCCCCTATCTGGTATTCCTATTTTTCTGCTTGCAAAGTCCAAATAATAATATTAAACAAATCAAAGGTTTGAATTCTGTGTGGGCAGAGCTCCACTGAAAGTTGAGGCTGTTCCACACAGCAGCAGAAAGCTGCTTGCTATAGGGTGACCAGATGTCCCGATTTTATAGGGGCAGTCCAGATATTTGGGGCTTTGTCTTATATAGGTGCTGTAAAAAGTGAAGACTCACTGGTGCGGCACCTCCTGCTGGTTGTCTGGGAACTAGTTGTTCACCAGCTTTGGAGCGCCCTCTGGTGGCTGATGCCTCACTTGCCACTGGCACCCGTGTCCCTCCCGGACCCCGGTGCCCCTTTATCTCAGGGTTTTTCCCTCAGCAGTAACCCACAATCTGGGTCTTCTCTCCCAGGGGAACCCACAACCCACTATCCCCACCTTGTGTCAGTGGCTACTGCCAGTCAGCATAGCCCATTCACTGGGCAGACTGCAGTCTGTAAACTGGCGGGGGTGGAGTGGGGTTGAACCTGCTGCTTCTGCCTAACTCTGGGCTGCACCTTTGCAACCCCAGTGCCTTCTTTAGGCCCTGCACAAGGCCTGCAGCCTGGGGAATTGCCAGACTGGAACTCCCCATCTCCTCCTCCCTTTCCTCAGCACTGCTCTGTCTCCACCTGCTCTCCTCTGGCTCCCAGCCCTTTTATAGGGCCAGTGGTGGCCTGATTGGGGTGTGGCCCAACTGTGGCTGCTTCCCAATCAGCCTACCCTATCTGCTCCCAAGGGAAGCCCTTTCCCAGGGCTGTTTTAAGCCTGTCAGATCAGGAACAGGGTGACCGCCCCGCTCCAGTGCCTATTACCCCCCAGCCCATGTCCTGATTTTTCACTGTAGCTGTCTGGTCACCCTACTTAGAGTCCATTGCGGGTTGGGGACTAGATACCTCAATGTTCTTGTGCCACAAGGGGCAAAGGCATCCTCTGCTCAGGGTGAACCAGGGGTTAATCTCAGCTCGGCTTCTCTCTGCTTGCACATGTGCTCAAGCAAAGAACTACAAATTGGGTGTGTGAGAAACAGTGAGTCAGTGACCTGTGGGGGAAAGCTGGGCCCCATCCCCAGGAGTCATAGCAGTGGGTTGGACACCAAGATGAAGAGCTTTGTTTCCTTTTCAGCTTCCGTTATTTTATTTCGCTTCTTATTAATAACATTATTCCCGAGGAAAAGACCTCGCTGACTGTATCTGTGTTTTTTCTGCTGTCCCATGCTCCCACTTACTCTGTTTCCCTCAGAATCAAGGTGGATAAAAATTGATTTTTTTTAAAATGCAAAAACTGGACTTTTATTTTACGTGAGTTTTTTTTAATTAAAAAAAAGTCTTAAAATTAAATTTTGAATTGACAACCATGTTTAGATCTAAACTACTTGTAATAGAGTCGTCATTTAAATTAAATACAACAATATAATAAGCAACACGTTTGCTGCCACCTTTTAAAGAAAGTCAAATCGCTGAATGGTAGAAGTCACTGGCTAAAGGCCTTGAATCAGAGCTTGTTGAAGAGCTAAATGAGCTTTGGACAGCAGTAGCCTCTTCTTCAGATGGAGAGAGAATATTTTCTTCATTTCAGTTTATTCAGTTAGTTCAGTTCACTAACTAGTTTATTCAAAAATAAGAAACCACTTCGTAATTGAAAAAGCAGGAAGCTTGTAATTCCTCTTCCAGTCGATGAATAAAAACTAACGATGAGAGGACGAGTTCGAAAATCTTGAAGGACATGATGTCCAGAAACAATCAGTTCAATTAACCAGCTATAGTTAATATTTTCCTTGTTTAATAAAACAGTTTTAAATACAAAATATTTTGATAAACTTTTTTTCCCTATGTATCCAGCACATTTAAGGTATTTTTATTTAGTTAATTAAAAACAAATATAAAATTGTTTTTGTGCATTTTAATAATTTGAATTTCCATCCAAATAGAGCTTGACACAAATCACAAAAAGAAAAATAATGTAATAAATAAGAAATGCCTCATTTGCCATTTTCTAATGTAATACACAATGTAAAAATAAAAAAATCTGATGAGTAAATTAAACTATTCATTGCACAAATAAATGTTTATAGATCTCTCATATATTCCGGGGTAGCAAAAAGAAGCATCAAATTTAGTGTAAATTTTGTTGCAAATCAGCATGTTAATAGTTACCAGCCAATGGCAATCAGCTTTTCTTTAGCCCAATAACGAAAAAGTACAAATGCAAAACATGAGTAAAATCGAGGCAAGGTTTTCTGCTTGCCAATTTAAATCATGATCAAAATAGGTGAATTAAATTGCTTTGGTTTAAATCAGTCCACCCTCGTCAGAATCATTTTAACTGCAACAATTCTACAGTAGCGGCCTGTATAATGGAAAAGAGGGAAGAAAGTATTTGTTGCATAAATTACATAGAGAACTTCCATTTCAGTTTCCAAGCCATGAAGTGTGGATTGGGATCCATCTCTGGCTCTGAACCTACTTGGATCTAGTATTATGAGTCCTGGTTCCAGGGGTAAAAGTAAAATTTCTCTTTTATCGGTACGGGGGTGGGGGGCAGCTTTGCCCTCCTGGAAGGGGCATGTCCTTGGGTGGAAGGGGCGGGGCTAGGCGATCAGCATTCCCCTGCCAGCCCTCCCACGCCATCCAGGGCTCCAGCCCAGGGGTAGCTGATCCTCCCTCCACCCCCCTTTAACTTACCTACCCCTTTTGCGCCCTTCCACCTTCCCCTCCCCCGCCCCCACAGCCATAGTGTACAGGCAGCTATACTGGCCTGTGCTGCTTTATTTCACCCTGCCTGGTTCAGAATCCTTTCTGGTAGCAAGGGATTATTTTGTAAACAAAATTGAACACGTGCTCTCTCTCTTTAAATTTATGATAAAACACTAGGGCCAAGTCCTTTCTACAACCTCTGTTGAGGGATTTGGGCTGTTCACAAGAGACCCCCGTAAATGACATTTGTGATGAAGAGATAACAGCGCTTTCTTGTGGGTCCAGATGACGTGTAGATGTACTAGATCATGTTGCAGAGACCTTGTCTTTTGAACGAGCTCAATGGCTCAGAATGCCTTTGTTGCAAGTAATACGTTTGAAAAAAAGGTTAATGTTTAATGTTAGTTTATTTTCGTTGTAAAATATTAAGTTACAGTTCCTAAAAGTTTAATCAGTAGTCATTACGCAGAGAAAGACTAGTAAAAAGAGCTGAGGAATTTGTCTTTCAGGAGTCCACTAATTGACTTACTCTTGGTGACTGTCAATCAAATTGTGGAAGTCAAATAGTGTTTGTTCATAGACTGCAATGTATACTGTATAGGTACATAAATAATCTGTTGTTCAAATGACCACACACATGCACATTGCCTTTGTTGCTTTGTAAGGGAAAAAGGAAAATAAACATTATATGGGTTGACTGGGTTCCAGTTTTCAAATGCTTGTAGTGAGAATCCATTGCAAAGCCATAATTTTAAGTGCTGAGTAGTGATGTACTGTATAGCGTAATTCTCTACCATCTGTTAAAATTGCCCTCTGTGTAGCAAAAAACATTAAGGATCTAAAATCAAAGCTGCCATATATGGAAGAGGGATAAAAAATTAGAAATACAGTAAAACCTCCATTTAACGGACTAATTCGGGTGAGGGGGTGTCTGGTAAATCAAAAAGTCCGTTATTTAATAATAATAATAAAAAAACCGAGCTGTCGGAGCAGCAGCCCGCCCGCCACAGGGTTGGGGCGGTAGCTCCACACCCCGCCTGCTGCTGGGACCCAGGCGGCAGCCAGGAACCATCTGCCAGCCCGCCCGCAGGCGGGAGCCAGGCGGGAGCTGGCGGCCAGCCCGCCCACTGCCTGGACCCGGGCGGCAGCCGGGAGCCAGCAGCCAGCCCGCGAGAAATGGATTTCGGATGCATCAGACTTGCTCAGAAATTTTGTCCGTTGCATCCGAAGTCCATTAAATCGAGGTCCGTTAAATCGAGGGTTTACTGTAGTTCGTTCTCTCTCTCTCTCTCTCTCTCTCTCTCTCTCTCTCTCTCTCTCTCTCTCTCTCTCTCTTTCTATGTGTGTGTAAAGTATTCTTTTTGATTTCCATATTTTGCGAGAGACCTTAAAACACAATTTTTCTATGTTAAAAATGAAATCCAGTTAGTTACTTTTCTCGTGGTTTTCTTTCTTTTTTAAATGAGTCAGCACTTAGAGGCAGTGCCAAAATAAAGAGAAACAAAGGGAAATGCATACAATAATATCAAGAACAATATAGTTAGTGATATTTCTAACCAATAGTTATCAACATTTACAGCCAACTTTCTAAACTTTGTTTTAGGAAGGCAAGTGTGAAATGACAATGGGAACATTATCTTTTGCAGATGATGTCTAACAATCCAGTCAACAATCAAGAAATAAGTTGCAGAGCAGGATGCAGATTGTTGTAATGGGCATCCCCAAACTGGTATAGATGTAATAATAATTATTGGAGTCAGTGAATACGACCTCTGTGATCTGATAGCAATATTAATGTGTGTCACCCTGACCAGATCATGTGATTAGGGCCAGAAAATAAAGTCAGGTTTCTTACTAGTACTCTTATGTCTCAGATTGTTGTTAGAGCAGACCAAAGGCGTATAGCTACCACTATTACATTTGATCAGTCTTTACCTGAACAACTGATCTTGCATAATAAGACCACTGTTCAGTGGTGTCTGTGCTCCTCCTGCCCAGTGGAACTCAAAAACCAGCCGCAGGTAGGAGACTGTGGGGCAGATAGTCCCCAGTCACTTGTTTCACGTGTCATTGAGTTTTCTTAGAAAACAAGCATATTTATTGGTAGGATCCTACCAAATTCATGCTCCATTTTGGTCAATTTCACGTTCATAGGATTTGAAAAATAAAGTTCACGTTTTCAGCTGTTTAAATCTGAAATTTCACAGTGTTGTGATTGTAGGGGATCCTGACCCAAATTGGGAGTCCTGACCCGAAAAGGAGTTGTGAGGTGGGGGGTCGCAAGGTTATTGTAGGGAGATTCGTGGTACTGCTAGTCTTACTTCTGTGCTGTTGCTGGCAACGGATCTGCCTTCAAAGCTGGGCATCCGGGGAGCAGCAGCTGCTGGCCGGGAGCCCAGCTCTGAAGGCAGAGCCGCCGCCAGCAGCAGTGCAGAACTAAGGATGGGATGGTAGGGTATAGCCACCTTTTCTTCTGCGCCGCTGCCTGCAGAGCTGGGCCCTCAGTCAGCAGCCGTCACTCTCCAGCCACCCAGCTCTGAAGGCAGCAGCACAGAAATAAGCATGGCATGGTCTGGTATTGTCACCCTTACTACTTCACTGTTGCTCAGGGCCGGCGACAGGGGGGGTACTACGGGTAGAGCTGTACCGGGCCCCGCACTTTAGGGGGGCCCCGGTACAGCTCTACCCGTAGTCATCCGGCGCGGCTCTCCTCCGGACGAGCGCGCGTGTCCCCGGCAGGAGCAGTGAGCCCGGCCAGCGGCAGCGACGCAGTCCGGGGGGAGAAAGGGCGGGGAGGAGGGGGGAGCAGCAAGGGCGGCTCACGCCACTCCCGGGCTCTCGCTCCCGCTGCGGCCAGCTGTCAGCTGGGGGGGACCGCCGGCTGGGCTGGGGGGGGAGGGCTGGGCTTCCTCCCCCAGCCGCTGTCGGCTGGGCTGGGGGGGGGGGCCCGGCTGGGTTGGGGAGGCCCCCAGCCGCTGTCGGCTGGGCTGGAGGGGGCCCGGCTGGGCTGGGGGGGTCCCAAACTATCAGAGTAGGGGGCCCCCCAAATTTCTGTCGCCGGCCCTGCTGTTGCTGATGGGGCACTGCCTTCAGAGTTGGGCACCCAGCCAACAACTACCACTCTCTGGCCGCCCAGCTCTGAAGGCAGCGCAGAAGTAAGGGTGGCAATGCTGCCACCCCCTTAAAATAACCTTGCAACCCCCCTGCAACTCTCTTTTGGGTCAGGACCCCCAATTTGAGAAACACTGGTCTCCCCCGTGAAATCTGTATAGTATAAGTAAAAGCACAAAAGATCAGATTTCACGGTCCGTGACACTTTTTTCATGGCCGTGAATTTGATAGAGCCCTACTCATTGGCTGTCCACCCCACCCACATCTGACCTTTTGAACGTCTCACTAGTACCGTCTCACTGGACTCATGATATAGCCCTCCATGCCTGGGACCTGCAGCTTGCCTCTCTCTTTGTGCCATACTGCCCCATCTGAGTTAGCAGAGGGGGTCAAACTGGAATCTCCTTGATGTGACAAGAGATGGAGCTGCTGGTAGAGTGACCTCCAGGAGGGAACCTTAACTTTTAAGGTTGCTTCCCCCACGTTCCAAGTTCACTTGATCAGTTGACTTTCTGTGCACACTGCAAGGTTGGTCTCTTTCTGTGGGCATTTGGGGGAGAGTGGGGATATAATGGTGAAGGATCTCAGGTTGGGCTGGTGTTTTGTGGCTGGATTATTCTTAAAGGGTCTGGGTGGCTACCTTAATAAAACTGGTGGTGTTCTTAAGTGACAGCAGGGTAACTGGAGCTGTTGAGTAGGAGCCTTTTTATCAGTCTAATAATGAAAATGAATAAATGATGGTGAGGCATTTGTAAAAGGGGGTGGAGCTGGCTGAATACGAGCTTGAATCGTGGGCAAGACGTCGTTGTGGGGAAAATGTAAAAAATCAAAAAAACAGCAAAATCATGATTGTTAAAATGTGTCTGGTGACTTGTGTGGACTGTTTTGTTGACATCTGGAGAGAGAGATTTTTGAGCTGATTTTCTTTTTGGGGTGTGTTTGTAATTTTTTGGTATTTTTATAGTGATGACACATGTGCCAAGAGACTATGTTTGACTGGTAGTTTTTGATATCTGCAAAATGAAAGTTTCAGTCTAATTGTGCGGGTTTCTCTGGTGTGATTTATTATTCATAAAGGCAGTTGGACTTTTAGGTGCTTATCTGAATCTTTGAACCATTTAGTTATTATTTGTAGTTCTCTCAGCTTGATTGAGCTATAAACTCTCACCTGATTGGATGAATGGCCAAGTACCTATCATGCATACTCTTGTTTGCACATTTGAAGTTTGCTTTTCAGGCACATTTAAGCCACTAAAACTCAAGTAAAGGAATGTTTGCAGAAAAAGGACACAAGCCGTAGGAGGACTGAAGAAGCAAATTCATTTAAAAATTACAGTGAAGACTTGCAAAAATTGTTCTGCTCTAATACCAAACAGTCAAAATGCCTACCGAGGATCTTCACTTTGGTTTATGTGGTACAACGTGTCGTCTTCACTGAAAACGTCATCACCATCATTATTTATATGTAAAATGCTAATGTGTTTCAAATCAGATTTTTTTTAAACTTGTTGTGCTTTTACAGGCTTATTGAAAATGCAGAATGAGAAGCAAGATCCAGTAAATTACTATGTTGGGATTGATGTTGGAACGGCAAGTGTTCGTGCGGCTTTGGTAGACCAATTTGGGACGATCATGGCACATGCAGATCAGCCAATCAAAATTTGGGAACCTCAACCAGACCACTATGAGCAATCCTCTGATGACATATGGGCTGCTTGTTGCACAGTCACAAAGGTATACATCAGGGACTAAAAAAAATATGGAAGGAATTTATGCTTCAGGCAGTACTTAAATGTCTATAATGAGACACAGACTAGCAGTCAGTGCCTTCCACCTCCCATTCGGTTGTGCATGCTCTACCGTACAGTACGGTGGTTGATCATAAAAAAACCTTTTTGCACCAAAGTACTTTCTAGATATGGGTGATGTAGCCTCTCAGACACTATCCTCATTTTACGGGTGGGGAACTAGAGAACCAAAGGTGTTTCATGACTTGTCTGAGGTCATAAATGAACCTGTGAAACAATTAGAAATAGAATTATCTGTTGGTGAAAGAGAGAAACTTCCAGACTTCACAGAGCTCTTCTTCAGGTCCTGTAGAACTTGAAAGCTTGTGTCGTTCACCAACAGAAGCTGGTCCAATAAAAGATATTACCTCACCCCTTTTGTCTCTAGGGTGACCAGATGTTCTGATTTTATAGGGACAGTCCCGATTTCTGGGACTTTTTCTTATACAGGCTCCTATTACTCCCCACCCCTGTCCTGATTTTTCACATTTGCTGTCTGGTCACCCTGTTTGTCTCTCCCTTTCCACAAGACGATCCTCCTAAAACCTACTGGCATGTACAACTGAATTGATGGTGAGCAACTGGCCTGCACTGGGGCCGAAAGGGGGGGCTCATTCTTAAGCTGTTGAGGGGGAGCTCAGACACTGTAGGCTCCCTGGGGCAGGGATGGTGCTTAGTACAGTGAGCTCCAGATCCTGACTGAGGCCTCTGGGCACTACTATAATACAAATGTGAAGAAATACAGGGACAAAAATAGCCCCAGTATTGGCATATGGGTCATTGGTTTACAAATTGTGAAACCAAAATAAACCTTACTATGCTGAATATATAAGGGATCACCCTTATATATTCCCCCTCCCTCTCTTCTCTTCTATCACTTAGGCAGGAATCTTAATTTTACATCCCCTTAGTAAAAATGTACAGTGACCTTGATTGGCAGTGAATGTAAAAAGGCACTTTTGTCCTTCTTAAAAATGCCACAATCTTAGGCTGCTCTGTGTTCCGAGGTTGGCTCTTTAAATATTCATAAGATGCCTGGTAATTTGCAGATGGACAGTTCACCATTCTCCTGTTATTGATCAGCCTTTTCAAACATTAATGAGCCTGTCTCTGCAGCAAATACCCTGATAGGAATAAGATGGAGGGGGAGAGGGAAGAGTGGCTAGCTGGATAAGCAAAGCAGCCCTTTTACTCTGCCTGTTTAATTTTCTCCCTCTGTATAAATTGTTTTGCTGTTACCCCTGAGCTTCCTTTTACCCCTAAAATATCTTCTCTTAGTACTAAAGACCTTGCAGATCCTGATAAAGGGCGGTGGGTGTGATTCCTTACTACCAGGCAGCTCTGAAGAAAATATTTCTCAATACAGTGCTAACTAAACAATGATTTTTTGTTGTCACCAAGCAGTAACCATGTATCGCTTTGGGTGTTCAACTTCCACAGCTAATCCAGGTCAGCTGACCCGGACGAGGGCTGTGGGGTTGTAAAATTGCTGTGTGGATGTTCAGGCTAGGGTGAGAGCCCGGGATCTGTGATCCTCTCCCCTTGCGTCGTCCCAAGCCCCAGTGTCCACACAGCAGTCTTACAGCTTCACAGCCTGAGCCTTGTGAGCCCAAGCAGCTGAGCCGGGCCAGCCGAAGGTCTTTAATTGCTATATAGACATAACCATAATTACCTCCTAGGAGACTTAGCAACCTTACTTGCCAGATAGTCAGTATGGGTGCCTCCCCCCCCCCCTTTTTTTGCAATACCACAAGCAAGCCACAAAGTCCAGAGCTTCCATAAGGTCTGGGATCAGTGAGTTCCAGGGTTTTAACTGAGGCCTATCTTTACTGGGTAGCCTTTTGAAGGCGATGTGCAGAGCAGTGATATTAGTCCTAGTACAGACCAATTTTACAGGCAGTCTTCGAGGATATTTAATTGCGATAAGATGCTAAGTGAGATTAAAAACAAAACCTCCCTGACATGTTTTGACCCACAAGCAGCGCAGAGAATTAGAGCTTTAGAGGCCTGGGTCTAGATGAAATACACACTCTCAAACTTGTGCCTGAACTGCACGCTCAATTCAACCCAACCCTTTCAGAAGGAAGATAAAATAAACATGTTTCCCAATATTTTTCCTTTTTGTGCACCCCTGTGCTTCCTGCTTCCAACCAGGACTGTAAGAACCAGGACTCAGAACCTGCAGGAGATGTTTTCATGAGACTGAGTGCAATTTTTCAGAATAAAGAGGCTTGCATAATTTGTATACATCCTGGGTTAGCATCCAGATTTTTAGCTGCTTAAGCAAACTGAATCTCAGAAGCTTTCGAGCTTGACTCATCACTGTTTATAATTCCAGTTTATTATCTCTTGTCTGTAAAGCATTAGCACATGCGTGCGTCTGGGTATATTTGTATCTAAGAACTTTGTGTGTATGTTCACAGAAAGTCATCCAAGGCGTAGATGTTGCCTGGATTCGAGGTCTCGGTTTTGATGCTACATGTTCACTTGTTGTTCTGGATAAGCAGTTTCAGCCCTTGGCTGTTAATTATGAAGGTAAGTTAATCACAGAAACCAAGTTTGGCATGGGTATTTTACTACTGCCTTTAGTGGATCCAGGATTTTACCATAATGTCCTGTGCAAGGGCCGAATCCTGTAGACATGGGTCTACATGAGAAGCTCCCTTGAGTGACACAGATCTCTTAAGAACATTAGTTCTCTCTAGATTTTCATCATTTCAGTTGTAACGCCAACGTCGGATGGTGGGGCTCTTTCACTGCAGTGTAGACTTCTTGGCTCTGGCTAGTGCTAGGGGTCTTTAACGTCCCTCGCTGCAGGGTCACTCAGGTGCTAAAACTAGCACCTTTTAGCTGTTTAGATTAGGAATCACTGTAGGGGCCCGCCATGGCGGTGGAGGATGCAAAAGGCTTTGCCTGGGCATCTTCTGCCCTTGAGAGACTGAGATACTGTTTCTGGCTAGTTCAGTGTCAAACATTTAGGAGTAAAGTGCCTGTTAGACTAGAGAAATTGTATGTTGAGCCCCCATGCCACCACAGCGAATGGTCAGCACGGTGCTTGTTAGAATTTTAATTTTTCACTCATTTTTTAATAAATTGTAATGAAGCTACCTTGTGAATTCTTAATTAAGATGTGATAGGTACATCAATCAGTAATTATAGTCCTAGCCACAATAGTCCCTTTCTACTCGAAGACCTATTAGTCACTCCGTTTACCTTTGTCAAAATAGCTCCTTTGCCCTCAAATTTCTCTTGCTAAATTTTAGCCTAGCTTTTTTTTTAAAAATTGTGTGTCCCAAATCATTTGTGGCTGTTTCAACCTGTACCTCAGCTCTTTTTTGGCCATCCCTAACTCAAATTTAATTTCCACTTGTAATTCACTTGAGTTTCCAGGGGCAAAACCAGAATCAATTTTGTGATTGTACACAATTTTCTCCTCAAATAAAAAAATATATAATCCACAGAATCCTCTAATGTTAGTACCTGCCTGTGTGGCTAGAATGCATATTTCAGCCAGCCTCACAGTTTTAACGTTCATTTGAACTTACGTCAGGAGTATTAATGTGCATCACATTTGTGGTTCTCCTTAGACTGCACTTTGGGGATCAAGTATATATCAGTGGCCATGCATCTGAACATACAATGGTATCAGCAACTGATAGGAGCTGGGAGTGTTGGATTATTACCTTGTGCTCATCTAATGTGCCCTCTGTAGGTTGATATAGATAAGGTATTCTTCACTTCTTGTTCTAAAGTGTTTGTAGTCTTGTTGAGGGTGTTGCTATCCATCTTCAAAGTGAATGCATTTCAGCAAATTATCGCTCTCGGGTTTTTCTGAGCGGGCTTTGGGTGATGCTTCTCACACCAATGAAGCATTGGGAAAGAGTCTCTGTAGGTGTCTAGCTGAGTTGAAGAATCATAGAAGTATAGGGCTGGAATGGATCTTGAGAGGTCATCTAGCCCAGCACTGAGCAGGAAAGAGTATACTTGAACTATCCCTGACAGGTGTCTGTCTAACATGTTCTTATAACTCTGTAATGACTGGGATTCTGCAATCTCCATTGGAAACATATTCCCGTCCTTAACTATCCTCATAGTTAGATTTTCTTAACATGTAACCTAAATCTCCCTTGCTGCAGATTAAGATCAGTACAACTTGTCCTACCTTCAATGAATATGGAGAACAATGATCACAGCCCTCTTTATAACACCTCTCAACAGATTTGAAGACTACTATCAGCTTTTCTTTTCTCAAGACTAACATGCCCAGTTTTTGTAACGTTTCCTTATAGGTCAGGTTTTCTAAACCTTTTATTGTGTTTTTGCTCTCTTCTGGACTCTCTCTGATTTGTCCACATCTTTCCTAACATGTGGAATTCAGAAGGAGACGGAGTACTCCATCTGAGGACTGACCCATGATGAGTACAGTGGGAACGTTACCCACTGTGGCTCACACATGACACACCTACTAATACAACCTAGAATGTGATTCGCCTTTTTAGCAGCCACATCACGTTGTTGACTTGTATTTCGTTTTGTGATCCACCTGTAACTCCCAGATCCTTTTCAGCAGTACAAATACCAGCCTACTTATTCACCATTTTGTAGTTACACATTTGAGTTTCCTTTCCTAACTGAAGAACTTCGCACTTGTCTTTACTGAATTTCATCTTGTTACTTTCAGACCAATTCTCTAATGTGTCAGGGTCATTTTGAATCCTGAACATGAGTTCTTGTAAAATGACTACTTTGAGGTTGCTGAGATTTTAATAATTCACCCTAAATGAATATCACTGGTGCTATTTCAGAGAGCGGTTCTCAAATTCTGCACTCTTAAGTGACATTGCCCAGTGGCTTGGCACCTGGGAACTTATACTGAGGAAGAATTTGATCAAGACTAAAATATTTGTCTGTCTTTGTTTTTGTTTTTGGTAAGGGGAATGTAAAAGAAACATCATTATGTGGATGGACCATCGTGCAGCCAGTCAAGTGGACAGAATCAATGGAACTCAACACAGTGTTTTGAGCTATGTCGGGGGCATGATGTCTGTAGAAATGCAGCCGCCTAAATTGCTGTGGATGAAAGAAGTGAGTATGTTTTAGATTGTGATAGATTTCTAGCTGATGGTTAAAGTCGTTGACACTGGCAACAGTTTAAAAATTAGATTTTTTTTAAAAAAAACCCAACGTTGGCTGAACACTGGTCCTGCTGAAGGCAGTGGGCGTTTCACCATTGAGCGTGGTGGGAACTCAGGGAGGTGAACTTCCCACCCTAAGAGCTCCCCTTTTTTCACGGACTGCTTCTAAATTTCTGTTTGTGTGAGGTAATTCGATATTTTCTGTTTAGAACATGTTGTATGGCTCTGTTACTGCCGTTTTGGGGTCAGATGTTTTGGCTATCCATTTTATAAAAGGAAGACCGGCATATGTAGTTGTCTTACTGATGAATAAGGATTGGAAATAGATGAGGCTTTAATTACCTGGGTACCCTGTCTACTCTAAATGCCATAGTTGTACTTACTCACTAGGGGTGTCTGTGATATTTCTGAGAGGGATCTGCAATCAACATTGTCTCAAAATGGAAGTAGCCAGAAGAATGGTTTCTGAGGCACTGCATCCAGGAATGAAATGATTCAAGATGACTTTGGTCACTCGTACAGAAATAGCTCAGTCAAAATCCTTAACACACTTGCAGGCTTCCAGAAAAGCACCTAACCTGTTCAGTCCCATCTGTAGTAATTAGCCCATCTGTAGGAGTAAGACACTGTATTCATAATGCAGAATTCTAATGCTGTCTCTTATGCTTAAATTTTATGTGTTGTAGGTTGACATATGGCTTCTTAATAATAACTGTCAGATAAAAGGAAAAATGCTTGCCACTTGAATTTTTCATAACCTTCACCAATCTGGCTTTTACATTTGGTCTCAATGATGCTTAGTGTAGTCTTAATGAAGGCCAAATGTAAATTACATTGTCAGCTTCGAACAGCTGATGTTTCTTCTCCTTACAAAGGTGAAACATCATATAGTAACAAGGTGCAGACTAGAGAAGGTCAAGGGAGTTAACTAGCAGAAGCAGATACTGACAGATTAATGTTAATAGAAGATAATTAATGTTTATGAATGCTTTAGTGAAACATGAAAATCCATCTATTAAATACTTTCCATTTCTGAGCCATGAGTAGCATATAACTGGTCATTTTATAGTTTTAATTTGCATTATTCTTTTGGAAAGTCTTAAAGAAGCAGCCCAGCACACCAGGCAGTGAGGACTATTCTGCATGTAGTAAAAGGGGGATGCAAATTAACATATACACACATGCGTGCATGCACACACACAATGTGAGAGCAGATAAGAAACTGTAACTGAATCACAGTTCCATCACAGAGCTGTTTGCAGTGGTACAGCTACATACTGCTGCATGTTTGGGGCTAGAAGCAAAGGCTAGTTCCAGCCCTCAGCAAAGGTGAAATTCAATGGGCCACTAGCAATCCTCTGTATCACTTAAGACCCACAGTAACCCTTATAAGAGTGGGGTACAGCCTTTGTGCAGGCTTGTTGAATAGGAGTGAATTATACCCTAACTTCGCAAGATGAGTGTCCACTAAACTAGAATAATAAAAATTTGCACATAACAGTATATGGTGCTATTGATTGCAAAATCTTTAAGTGCTTTACAAACATTAATTGAGCATGACAATATTCTTCAGGGTGAGGTAAGTATTAATATTTTATAGATGAGTGAGCTGTGGCACAGAGAAAGTAAAATGCAGTTAGGGTCAAAAAACTACCCGTACAATGGTACTTAACAACCTTCTCTCTGCATGTTTCAAAGTCATAACCACTTTTCTGATTAAAGACAAGGGTTTCTTTTTTTTATCCTGTTAACATTGTAGAACTTACACAAATATGGCAGAGAGAGGGCTTGTCTTCACTACCGCGGGTAGCAATCGATCTTTTGGCAATCGATTTATCGCGTCTCATCAGGATGCGATAAATCGATCGCCAGCTGCGCCCCTGTTGACTCCGGAATTCCAGCTCGCCGAGAGGCGCAAGGTGGAGTCAATGGGGGAACGCGCCGCTGCCCGCCGCTGCCATGAAGACAGCAGGTAAGTCGGCTGAAGATACACCGACTTCAGCTGTGTTATTAATGTAGCTGAAGTTGCATATCATCAGTCGATCCCTTCCCCCCTCCCGCCCTGTAGTGAAGACCAGCCCTTAGATTCTAATGGAGCAGGAACAGAATTAAATTCTGATGGCAGGTTTTTGTTTTTAACTGGGGATGATGAACAAGCCAAAAAGAACAAATCTTAGTTTTCAGATCCTAGGGTGAGTCTGCAGGGCTATCAGTTAGGAAAAAGAATTTGTTTTCTTCCTAACTCTGAAATCTCATATGAAGGCCAGCCTGCCTTGGAATCCCCAGCGTGCTTTTTTTTTTAGCAACACTTTTCAGAGTACAGCTGTGCTGTAATTCATTCACACAGGACACACAGCAAGTCAGTAGCCTCGCCGGGAACTTTATGAGCATGAACTTAAGAGTCTGTTTTTAAAAAGATGGCCCTAAGCCTTGCTAAGAAGAGGACCAGAAGGGATTGTTCTGGGTGTGGCATTGTAGGAGTGAGATGTATTGGCAGAACGGTGGGAGGAAGTTTACACAGTGTCCGCCCCTGTGCATGGCTGTGATCAGTGCCTCTAGTCTCCAGCTTTCATGAGTATTTTAATGGCACCAAATACAAGACTAACAAAATTTCATTAGTCTCTTGCAGCTGTAAGTAGTTTATTTGTTGTCTTTAAATCCCCATTGCTGCTTATTTTTCTCCCATGAAGTGTGAAATAATCTTTCCTTACAAGTTACCACTTGCTCCAGTGACTGGTTCTGCCCCAAGGACGGCTTCAGGCCTGCTAAGTAGCTGTGTTGATTGCCTTAAAATCATCTTGGCTGTCCGGTCCTCTATTGTGTAGCCATTTCTCAGCACTTTAAGAGTCCTGCCAATCCCTCCAGGGACCCAGGATCTGTCTCTGCTGGACTCTGGATACTCCTCCCCTCCTTTCAGAGCCATTTGGGGACACATCCTAGGTGTTTAGCTGTGTGTGGTACACCCAGACACTTGGTAGATGTAACCCGAGGGGAGCCGCCATGCAGTTAGAAAAGACAGACAGTACCGCCAGCAGACCCACAATAGGCTATTGCTAGAAAGTGCCAAGGGGAGCAGCAGACTGGTAGAGCTCACTGAAAGAGCAGAGGAGGAGGGTCCTTGAATGTAACAGTTGCTGGCAGAGAAAGCTACTAGGAGAAGCAGCACAAACCTGCCGGACCCTCAGAGGAGAAGGCCAGAGAGGAGCAGTGAGAATCTCAGAGGAGCAGCTGGCATCTGAGCCTTCAGGAAGAATGATGGAGGAAGAGCTGGGTACCCTGGTCCAGCAGCTCATGAACCAAGGAGCTGTTAGGAGAAGACTTCAGCAGGAAGGAAGGTGCCACTCCTCACAGCCCTGCAATAGAGGAGTCCTCCAAGATCCTTGAGGAAGAGGAGCAGTCACAGCCAAAAGGTAGAGAAATCCCCGCTCCCCACCCTGAGAGAGCTGCATCCTCCTGGAGCATCATTACAAAGGGCAACAAGGAGGAGCAGCCACCTACAGGTGAAATTGGACCAGGCAGGAACAACTGTGGACAGCAGCAATGTGTGTGTGCGGGGGCGTGGAGGAGCATGACCTCATAGAAAGGATCAGTAACAGAGAGGAGAGAATGAAGATGTTGTTAGAGGGAATGAATAAAGAAGCAAGTCAAAGAATTTAAGGCCAGGAGAGCATCAGCTCATCTAGTCTGACCTTCTGTATATCACAGGCCACCAGCACTACCCAGCCCCCTGCACATTAAACCCAACAGCCAGAAGTAGAACAAAGCATTACAGCCCTTAGGAGACAAAATGATTGTGTGCCACTGGTGGAGAACAGGAGGGACCAATGTGCACCGATACCCGAGGGCCGTGCAGTGGCAGGGAATTGATTAAGTGAGAGTTACCCCAGATGATCTTGGCAAGAAACCTCTGCCCCATGCTGTAGAGGAAGGCAAAAACACTCCATGGTCACTGCCAATCTGACCTACAGGAATATTCCATCCCAAGCCCACATATGGCAGTCAGATCCTGGCCATGTGAGTGAGGACCAGCCAGCCAAACACTGAGAGAAAAGGTTTTTAAGAACCCCACCCCACCCCATGTAGTGTCCCTCTCCAGCTGTGGTTATCTCGGCTGCTTCCAAAATAATGGAATTAAATGGTTAGCGAGAAAGCAAATAGGATTGGGAAGAGGGAAATAAATAAATAAAGACAAGAGTAGCATGAAAGCACAATACTGTACTTACTTTCATCGAAGTCTTTCCTGCAATCCCTATGTTCTTGGGCTAGTTCTGTAAAATGGGATTTATAGGTATTTTTTAACTTTAAAATTCTAAAATACATCAACTGTCCTCTTGATTCAAGCACTAAAAACACCTCTATTTCTGGCCCCTGCTGTTCCTTCTCTGGGCTTAGTTTCCACAACATTTCTTTGTGACAGTGTTAACATCTGCTGCTTATGGCCTGTGGTTAGCTGCTCATTTTTTGTCCTCCCTCAGTGCCTTCTTCAGGATATTTGCTGGATAATCAAGGTGTTGTACATCAGTCCATATGATGCTGTCTCTGTGTAACATCATCTGGGGCACAACCCAGTCACTGCTAATGAATATACAGAATATAATTAGCACATAACTTTGTCAGACACCTATTGAAAAGTTACATGCTAAAATCTTGTGGATGATCTTCACTGGAGTGTGGTAATACAGGACTTTCTCTTCGTGTGGTGGAAAGATGAACAAGTACTGAAGTTCTTCGCAACTGCCAGGCTCCTTCAGTGGATGTATTAGCAGATGCATATCTCTGTAAGTTGGAACTCTGTTCATTATTCACTAAGGGCTGGGAAGTTCCATCTAATTCACCTAATAGGGCCAGGTGAAGGCATTCAGCTCTGGGGATTCTGCAGAATCATGAATGCCTCCTTGAATGCCAGGACATTCAAATGCTGCTCACACTTTGCTACATCCCTTTCCGAGATGCTGCTAATTATTCCCTCGCATGGTGGCCACTGGGCAGTGCATATGGAGGCAGAGTGTTGTGTCTGCCTCCTTCTCCTTGTCCATCTCTGTCCCTTTGTGGTACATGTTGTGGACCTCCAGAAGGATTGGGAAGGAGCAGTCCCTGTGCTCCTCAGAGCAGACGGTTTGCAAATCTGCCTACCATTTACTTGGGTGCAGCATTAGAGGGACGCCTTATATACAGGAACAGATTAGGTATAATCTGAGCCTAATACAAGGACCAAATCTTATTCCCATTGGGTGAATGGCAAAGCTCACATCCACTTGAGTGGGACGAGGATTTGCTACTCTTTGCACCAAATCTCTTGTTTCACTGCAGATATTTTTCTTGCAATATTAGCATAGCAGTGCACAGGCGATCCATAAGGTTAGTCATTGGTGAAATGTTTCCACTGGCTGCACTTTCAGCATAAGGAAACATTTTCTTTGACTTCTAATTTCTGTAGCTCATGCCCCATTGCAGGTTGCATTTTTTGGTTGTGTTTTCTGCTCCTGATGCCAGCACATTCCCATATCACCCCTAATTTTTTTTTGTCTTGAAATACTGTCAGACTTGGACAACTCTCCAAAATTAAGAAGTAAAAAGTATTCTATTATGTGGTTTAAGTGAGATTAAGGGAAATGGTTTATTCTGGCTGGCCTAGGTATAAATAGTTGTTGTTGAAAAATACTGCAGTGGCATATATTCTGTTTTTTCTATTAATGTTGTCCCATGACCCCATCCTCAATGTGCTATTAAGATAGTATTTATGAACATTAACAGTGTTGCCAACTCTTTCAATAGTTGTTGCTTTTCATAAAGTGCCAAATCCTGAATTTGTGATTCGTGAGACTCTCATCTTTCCTTTTTTTAAAATAAAGTAAGTTTCTAGCCCCTATGGTTGTGGAATGAAAATCTTGAAATCATGTCACCTAAACACTCCAGTGCTTGAAGATGAATAAAAAGAAGCCAAAAGTAATTTTTCTAAAAAAACAAAACAAAATCCTCATGATTTTTTATAACCATTCTCATGATAGTGTGAGTCTGACTCATGATTTTTGAATGCTTGGGAATGGGAATACTGAACATATCAAAGGAAAGCAAACCCTGCTGTGGTTGAGATGCAGACTGTCCTGTACCGCAAGAATATTTAAAAGGTGCGGTGAATCAGTGAATTTTTTTTCTATTCGTCCTTTAACTCCCAAAAGAAAGGTTCATATATAAAAATTTTGCTCTCAAGAGCACTAAAACAATGAATGCCTTTGAAGGCTGTTTTGTTATATCACCAGTTCAGATCATTTCTTTTGTTACATTTGTTAATATCTGTGCCCTAAATACTGATTCCTGTAGCTAAACACTAACTCACTGGTCCTAGCACATACCTCTTCCGTGCCTGCACAAGTCTGTGATGTTTGGTAGTGTCCTGGAATGCTATACTACCATCCTGTGGGCAACATACCAATCTTGGTGTTAACTGGAACATTTTCTGAGGCTGCAAAAGTGCTGGTACTTAGCAGCGCAAGAGGTGAGGTCTTTATAATAGTATGTATTCCCCAAACAGCTGTCTGTTTAGAATTAGGGCTCTAAAGTCAATATAGTATTGCATCCTCCAATAGTATTTTTCCATTTTATCAGACCTCTTATGCCATTTAGAATTCTGTCAGACCTCCTTTGGCACAAGAATGAATCAATGGAGCATAAACTCCATGGCAAAGTACATCTTGTATATTATGGTGGCCTATAGAGATCTAGAGAAAGGTACTGTATCTCCTCTGCTCACAAATATGAAGTATTGGAAGAACTACAAAAGATTTTCTGAATTGATTGACATTCAAGACAGTCTATTGACTGTCCCTTAGTTCCATGTGGAGATGCTAATTCAGCTCTGATATGACACATGACCCTCTGCATTCCAAAGCCTTTGCTCTACCACTGGGCCAAAAACATTAGCAACTCTGCCAGTACCAGAAAGAATAATTAGTTGGACACAATTGTCAGCAAAGTTATTTTCTTTAGATGATAAATTAGGAGATTGGTTTACATGAGATACTGTTTGAGTAGAGTTGTATTAAAAGCTTGATGTCTGCATGCATCCGACGAAGTGGGTATTAGCCCACGAAAGCTTATGCTTCAATACTTTAGTTAGTCTTTAAGGTGCCACAGGACTTTGTCACTTCTGCAATTCCAGACTAACATGGCTACCTCTCTGAAGCTTGATGTTGCGTCAAGTTGTGGGCCAGCATCTTCTTACTGCATATGAGCTGCAGATTCCTTGTGTATATTATAAAAGAATCCAAATTTTTCACCTTTTCCTTCCTATTATGTTACCTTGGGAAACCATATGAGCAGATTCTGTCTGCAGACTCCAGAAGAATCTGTGGCTAACTTCTTTATTGTTGCTTGGCCTGCACCCTCCTGATTGTAGAATTAAAAAAACAATGTTCCTGGATAGGAAGAGTTCAAAGCAAGTAATTTTGAGTGATATCGCTAGCTTTCAAGTGGTTATGATATCTCCCAAAGGAAGGGGCGGAAGTCCCATCACTTGAGTAACTTAAAACTAAATAAGAAAAGCACCACTCAAGACTATACTGTGGCAAATTTATCCTGTGTTGGTTGGCGGGGGGGCGGGGGGGGGAGGGGAGGGGATAAGATGACTTAATGGAACTTTTCTGCATCCAGTCTCTGACTCAGAAGAGGAGAAATGGAAGATGACCTCATTCACCCAGAGGAATAAGATGACTTCATAGTTTGGGAAGTAGATGATGATCCTTACTACTTTATGGTTTACTGTTACTTTCAGGGTTGCTGTTTCTAGGGTTATGTTGTATTCTTCCCTCCAAATCATAATTGGTTCATCTTCTTTTTACTTGC
Organism: Sternotherus odoratus; assembly: GCA_032164245.1. NCBI lineage: Eukaryota > Metazoa > Chordata > Testudines > Kinosternidae > Sternotherus > Sternotherus odoratus. Next base: position 79,708,403 of record JAVMKO010000008.1, on the reverse strand, counting down.
TCTTCTTTTGCTTGCTTTTATTTTGTGGGATTTGTTTTCCTCTCAACTTCCATTCTCATATTCAGAGTCTTCATGGCCCATGCTCTCCCTCCTACTGTATGCCATGCTTTCACTTAGAACAAAGAAAAAGGAGGAAAGAAGAAAAAGAATTAACAAAAAGTTGAATCACTGAGGCTCTGGGTGAGTCTAGTAATGCAGTATAGAATCTCTCAATTCTAGATCACAGGTTCAATGCAGTCTGTTTTAGTAGCAACTGAATGGCTTCACCATCTGATGGCTGGTTGTCTGTGTGGAATTATTTATGGGGAGTCTTGATCAAGCTCCCAGAAAGCAGGTGTCCGTGTCACCAAACCCACACCACATAAGGGATGAAATGGAACCTTTGTTTGAGTCTCAGCTGCCTGGCCAAGGAATGAATGGGCAATCAGACTGAACTACTCCAAACCCATAGTGTGGCAATGGTAGAACATGGTGAAAACAAATTCATAGGGGGTTGTGGAGCACTTCACTTGTCTCTTGCCTGTGCAGCACCTGTTCTGTTGTAAACAAGAGTTCAGTCTCTCGGATCGTCATGTGATTTTTAAAATTTGGTTTCCATAAATAATTGCACATTTGATTTACAGTTTGCTTGCTGTGAGCATTAGGGATGAGACAGAATTGGGAACAAGTAATTTTCTTCTCAGAAATATACAGGAATGCTTTTTTAGATGATGGATAAACAAGACAAAACTTCTGATTAGGTCAGTAAGATAACTCTAAATGTAACCTCATTGGAAGTACTATAAATATTCCTGGATTATATTCCTAATTCACATTAATGGTTAAAATCAGCCTCTTTTTCTGCTTGCAGACAATCTGAAAAGAGACTCTTTCCTCAGATGTACTCGTTATTCAAAAGTAATTGACAGATGTTCTTGCATTATTTAACTCTGCAGTGGTCACAAACAGTACCCTGTGAGGTTTCACTAGTCAAGCTGTGTTGGTTAGTTGTGCTTGGTCAGCTAAATTGCATGGTATTGTTTCTGTTCCCTGGTCAGATGAGTGCACAAGTACTTCTGGAATGGATATGAATGTATGCAAATTTAAAATTTGGTTTCTATGAATACTCATGTATGCAACTTTGAATTTCGCTTGCTGCAAATATTTGTCAGCAAAAAACAGAATCAATGTTTATGGAAGAGAACAAAACAAAAAACAGCATGAACAAAACAAATTAATGTAAAGTTGGGGTGAAATTTGTTTGCAATGTATGTCCGACTCCAGAATTTTTGTATTATGCATTTATTCTTTTCAGAGGTAGCGAAAAAAATTCCATATTTGTTAATTTCTGGATGGAATATTTTGCTGTGAATTGTGCCAAAAACCAAAGGATGGTTGTTATTTTTTCTTTAGATTAATGACATTTCATTTCAATTATTTCTAAAAAAATAAAATAAAATAAAAAATGCCCCATTAAATCAATGGTGCTGTAACACATTCTGGTTCAGGGTAGAGATGGACTGGGAGTAGGTGTGTGTTTTGTAATTGTGTCCAAATGAAAGACATCTGGTCTAAGATGTTTCTTTCACACCTCATTTATTATATGGGGAATACAGGCGAAGAGGATCCTCTCGTTAGCAAGAATCACCTCATAGAGCAAACTGCCAGGTATAATTCCTTTGTAATTAATAACCAAAGACTAATGGTTCTTGAATCATTTCTTTGACCTTTTCTGGCTGATTGCCTAAGGATCTCACTATACGTTACTGTTCAGCTCTTCCTTTTAGACCTGTTATTCCCTCTGTCCACCATTGGCTTGCAATAACTAGCCAAACAGAGAAGGGAATGCACAGCAGCGAGCCATTACAACTATGCTTGTTGGTCATGGAGGGAAGGCAAATGGCTGATACGCTGGGGGTCACAGCGCAATGGCTCCCTTCTCTGGGTTGCTGTTTCTACAGATGGGCTTTTTTGTTCTCTCGGTTTTAGGTGGCTGAAAAGCTTTCTGGCTTTGCCAGAAAGTAAGCCAACTTCACATACAGTAAGGGCGTGCCCAAGTTAATGAGTTCTGATTTAAAACCTTGATTTCACGCACTCCAAGTTTAGATGTTTGAACTTGGGCCTTTGCTACAGCCCCCTTTGAGAGATGATGGGCCGCCATGGTCGATATTCTTGTCTGAACCTGGGGTTTTTGATTCTGGCCCACCACCTCTAATCAATCCCGGGGACATCGGGGTTCTAATGATGCAGGTGGGCAGTAATGGGATATGAGATGGAAAGCCTTTCACCACTAGATCACTGTTTCAAATGCTAACCATATTGATAATGGCTCAGAGTCAGCTCCATCCAGTGAGTATTTGGTAGCTTATTTTATTGATTTTAGGCTTAAGAAATAGTAAAAACAATGCCTGTGCAAGAGCTCTAGGTCCCCTGAGGCTCACTTAATACTTAAGCATAACATACTCATCAGCATTAAAGAGCAAACATTCACCAGGGACAAATTAACTGAATTCAGAACTATCCGCGCATCCTGACAAGCAAGGCCTCCAAGTCAAGGCTGAAGCACGCTGGCAAGGCAGTGTGAAGAAGCTTTGACAATTGCACTTGCTCTATGGATAAATAGTGGACTCTTGTCTTTACGGCCATGGATATCAGTCCACCATTTTCCATTTGAAAAACTGTTTTTTAAAGAAAGAGACATGGGACTCTTGTTTCAAAGATGGAAGCTGGTATGTAGACACAGTGCAGCACAGTTTTGCTGTACTAAAGGACTAGGTTTGATTTGTTTTCCGAATCTCTCTCTCTCATTCTACTTCCCAGAGGGTACTAAGAATGCTGAAGAGAAAGCAAGGAAAACATCTGAGGAGATAGCTTCATATTGTTCAAATGTGTCACCCCAAGCTGTTTCAGAAATGGTGTTTATAGGCTCTCAGTGACAGTCTCAGAAAGAGGATTAACTGTAGTTAACAGTTTGGGCCTAAAGAAAGGAAAAATGAGTGGAGGAGAGTTTAGAAGGCCTCCAGGAAAACACAGAGACTGAATTTATTTTCTTTAAACGTGAGTTTGGAGGATGAGTCGCAGGATATGAATATGGCCTTGAGAATGTACTTGGGACTTTTCCACGATGCTTTTAATGTGGTTGTGGATGCCTTGACTGGAGTGAAAATCAAATAGTAAACTTCAACAAGTGTAGAGAATATGGAGATGTTTATACTCATTTGAAAAGTGCATCAGGGCATATGATTTTTGTCGGTGCTAGCTAGTAATGACATAGCATCAGCATGACAAAGGATGAATCATTTGGACAGTCATGAAACACCATATATTATAAGGTTGCTAACTTGTAACTTTTTGGGCATTCATGAAAGAATGAAATCAGGATTCAGTGACTCTCTTTGCTGAATAGTTGGATTTGTTTGAGTTACATGATTAATTCTAGCCTGGTGTCTATTTTCATAAACACAAGTTTACCAGGCAGAAATCCTACCTTTACCAGTAGATCAGGGTTTATATTTTCAAAACAGTCAGGCTGACTAGCCTTTTCAATTAAAATATAAAGGACCAAATTCTACTTGTGGAGGCAAATGCGCAGTGAATGGCTAGTAGCCAGACATGTCTGGGAGGAAAGTGATCTGAAATAGCCATCCAGCACTACTGTCTTTTTATGATTAAAGGCTGTGATTGAAGCTTTTGTTTTCAGGCCTCAATAGGAGTACAGTACTTTCTGTGATCTTTAAAGGGTTGAAATTTCCAACAACATGGAGATGAATTCTTTGGATGATCCAGAACCAAAATGATGCTCTTATTTTCATTGTAAACCTGGCTACATCTTAGTTTCTGAAATGACATTTTCCTATATTATTGGCCTTATAGACTCAACCCCAATATTTTGGGGGGATTTTAAATTTGCAGTCACATAACAAATGGAGTCCAAAGATTATAGTACTGTGCTGTGCTGAACGCAAAGTTAGTTAAACTGGAAGTACCTTTTATATTTATTTAGAGTATAAGCTTTCTGGAACAGGGAGTATCTTTTACTATATTTTTACATGCCTAGCAGGGTGACCAGATATCAAACGTGAAAAATCAGGACAGGGGATGCGGGGAATAGACACCTATATAAGACAAACCCCCAAATATCAGGACTGTCCCTATAAAGTTGGGACATCTGGTCACCCTAATGCCTAGCACAATAGTTCTGATCCTGGTTGGGGAAGCTGGAAGCTACTGTAATATAAATACTAAAATGTTCATTATCTGTATTATTATTAGTACTTATGCTTTATATATTTTGAAGGCACATGTCACTGCTAAAAGTTAAGCATAGTGAAGGCAGGGTTATTGAAACATTTCCACGCAGCTCTGCCAAAGCACCTCTGTCTATCCTGCAGAACCCTAAGCATCCAAGTCTACCTGCATATGACTATTCTTCATCATTATCACTTTCTCCAGCTCTCGTGATTTTATTGTGAGTCTCCTATTGTTTTACATACGGTCCCAGTTCGTGGAGTCATGTAATTGCATGAGAATCTCAGCTGTCATTAAAAAAGAAGAAGTAATTTTCAAGTCCTCCTGTTTTTGGACAAAAAGGCTCAAAAAGAAAGAAGCAAACGAAAAGACCCATAATTTAATTTTTTTAAAATAATCTTGTGGGATTTTTTTGTTGTTTAAAGCCAATTCACGATTTCTGAAGGCCTGACTCATGATTTTTGAACACTTGGGTTTGGCAGCAGTAAGTTATGGTAATGGTTTTGTTACTGTGTTACTTAGAATTTGATAGATTGATAAGTGGCCGCTTGTCAGGGCCATTATATATTGTAGGCCAGCGATTCTTGCAGTTTTTTCATAGTATCTACCGCATCTCAATAGAGAACAACTCTTGGGAAAATTCCCTTCCCATTCGCAATTGTACAGACCACATCCTCCCATTCTTTATCATTTGACTTCTTGAGGGCAAGTACAATGATTGCTTACATGGAATAGTAATATTGAGAAAATATTTCATTAATTTTAGAAGTTGTCATCTTAAATTTAGAATCTGGTAACAAAGAGAGCACCTGCCTTTCTGCGGATCACCAGCAAGTGATCTGTGGACCACCAGTGCTCCTCAGACTACAATTTGGGGTTTTCTCTAGACTATCAAACTTGGTGGGAAGGTCTTTAGTAATTTGACAATGCCATGCTACAGCCCTGGGCTTGCAGGGACCACACTCTTGCTAAGAGTATTTGCTAGAACTTGCCTTGGTTACTGCACTCGATTTATTTTAGTTTTCTTCTTGTATTTTGAACTTAAAAGGAGACTGATATAGTGGAGCTCCAAAGTGGAATTTGCTGTTAACTTTAGCAGATGAAGGCTCAACAAGGTCATTTTGAAAAGGATACCTTTGTACACCCAAATTTGGGAAAACTGTTTTCTCATTAGCACCATCCAGCAAGTGAAAAGACCCAACACTGTAGCCACTAAATCATTTTAAAGTCAGTGAAGTAGTCACAGGTTGAAGAGCGGTATGATCAGAGGAAAAATATTGTTATTTTTTTAGGTAACTGGCAGCTGACTTAGAATTTGTTTTTAAAAATAAAGGCAGACCATGTTTGCAACTCACGTCTATCTTTTTTTTAATTTTGTCAGAACTTGAGAGAGTCTTGCTGGGAAAAGGCAGGCTACTTCTTTGATCTTCCAGATTTCTTATCATGGAAAGCAACAGGTGTCACTGCAAGGTATGTTAATTATAACTGCATGATTTGTTTTTCTTCATCTGTTTTTCCTGTGCATGTTTCTGCCTTAAATCATTTTGACTGGACATGGCGTATGTACATCTGTATGTGATTTAGCCTGTTCAAAAACATCTTGAACCTATCTCCTACTTCCAGTGTACATTCCTGAATACAATCGTTCCTGTGAGCACTGTAATTCTCAGATACAGTATGTTGCTACAACCATCAGTTAATTAATCTCGTGCTCCATTTTTGGAACATAAGGAAGATTGCTTTACCTATTTCTAGTTGTAGTCCATTGAAATTTGTTTTCACTGACAAATGAAATTGCTGCAGTTTTTGACAAAAAACTCCCGCAAACAAAACATTTTTTTTCAGTCGTGTGAGAGCTAATACATCTTGTTAAATATGAACAGTGGGTATAAAATCACTCCCAAAAAAATCCCAGCAAAGCACATATTTTATTACTTTCACCTCAAATATCAGTGTGGGTTATGTATATCCTAGGGAGCGATTAATAGTGTTGCCTTGAGAAAATTATTTAAAATCCTGATTAAAGAGACTGGAATATGAGAGAATTACACCACAGATGCACAAGTACTTTTGAAAGTTTAGTAAGATACAATACCTGCTTTTTAAAACATACATGATTCTACTTTAAGGGTGGTATAAGTCAAGAATATCTCCACTGAAGTCAGTGAGTTATAACTGTGTAAAACTGGGGTAAGAGGAGAATCCGGCCGACATAGTTTAAGGGTATGGCTACACTGCAAAACACGACCCACAACAGTGAGTCTCAGAGCCTTGGTCAGCTAACTCAGGCTTGTGCTGTAGGGTAAAAATACCAGTGTAGATGTTCTGACTCAGGCTGTACTCCAGACTCTGAAACCCAGTTTCGGGGAGAGTCTGAGCCCGGGCTTCAGCCCAAGCCAGAACATTTTTATCCCCATAGCGTGAACCCGAATCAGTTGATCCAGGCTCTGAAACTCACTGCCCCAGTCTTTTTTACAGCATAGATGTACCCTGAGCATCCCCAGGAATATAGGACAGGTCTCCTTGACACGTGCCTTTTTGTGTTCAGGTTAGGACTTTGTCTCTCCATTTACTTAAGAACAGCTGCCCGTTGTCAAGAATCTCACTTCCATGAGTGGCCCAGTACCGGGTTTGTTTAAAACAAAACAAACCAACCAACCCCTGGCAAAGAGTATTATTTATTGTAAGACATTACTGAGTGTTGTCATTACTTGTAATGTGATAGCTCCCATGAGCTCTAGTCGTAGACTAGGACCCCATTTTGCTACACAAACACACATCAGAAACACTGTCCCTGCCCCAAAGAGCTTGTAGTCTGAAATATCCCTCTCAGCTGCTTCACAGCATGTCTGACGTGCACTAGTGTCAAGAGCATGAATCCTAAGGCTCCAAACAGGGGTATCGATGATGGCAATGCCTTGTGAAAGGATGCATGACCTCTGGCCGCCGACTTTCTGGCTGAAGATGAAGGGAGCTACTACTGTTCTTTTCCATCTGCTCACGGAATGCTCAAGATTATGGTCTGAGTTGTGCTTTATAGGCACATCTGTGAGCATAGGCGACTAGTAACGGCTGATAATAAGGGGGCACAATTTAAAGGTTATGTTGGTGCAAATTGGACAATAGAATGGGGACTTTGAGGCAAATTAGCAAGGTCTTGCTCAGACGGTGCACAAAAATGTCATTGATCTGCTATCTAGCTGGCTTTGAACTCTGTCAAAGTGAATGAGAGTTTTATGCCCTTGAGCTGCTATATCCCAATCAAACCAATAAGACAGCTGATCCATCTTTACTTCTGTATTACTTATTTTTAAAGACCAGCCATGGGTTAAAATGTAAGACACCATTTTCCTGTAACAGCTATATAAATGGGGATACCAGGCCAAGACACTTATTCCAGTGATCTATTACTCTGGTCTATTTCAAAGATTTGGGCTTAATTCTCCATTGTGCCCAAGTGGAAAGATATCCTCCAAGGACCTTGAGCCAGCTGAGAACTGGGTATATCAGAGCCTAGCTCTGCCTCCTCTCCTTCTCTCACATGCTCTGTCTCCCCCTTGCCTTGGAGGAGCTTTTGCTTCCCCTTATGCCACACAGTGATTTCCAGCCCGGTAGATGCAGAAGGCAGCAGAACCATCTCTGCCACTGGGGAGATTCCTTTGGCTGTTTCAAGTTCACTGTGTGCTGCATAAGCAGAACAGTGTGTCCCTTAGGCCTGTAATACCAGGGATGGATAATGGTGTGATCATCTTAGACCAGGTTTATCTCCTCTATCATCGCTGACCTGCTATTTTCTGTTTGGCTTTGGGAGCAGAACAGATCTATTGCATCTCTCCACCAGACACCAGCTTCTCCTTTGCAGCCCAGTTTTTCGACACCTATTGCGTTGCTCAGTCACTTCATTTATACATTTGACCGGTTTGCTTTATGGCTTTAGCCTTAAATTTTTCATTTTAGTTTTTGTTACACTAACATGCAGGGAACAAACAATAACTAACTGTATAGTTGCTGAGGATTTCTGGAACAATATAACCGATAAGATACTTTAACTACTAGGCCAATTTTACCCCGGTGTAGTTTCATTGGAGTCAGGGGAAATACAACAGATTAATTATACCCCTAGCTTTCAAAGTGCAACAATATGCCATACCTTCCAACCCACCATTGTATACAATACAGCATACTTTCTAATACCCCACTCTGTATACAATGTTTTCACAGCTTGTAACTTATAAGCCCCATTAGGTATCCACATATTGTAACACAAATAATATTGAAGTATGTGTCCATGTAATTTTCAGCCACTGCAGGGATGGGTGCAGTAAGGTGACACTCTGGTTCACTACATACTTGTTGTGTACTTTGCACCTGTTTGGGAGAGAGCAGCTAACAACACTTTGTTCTTATCCTTTCTTGGCAAACTCCTTGCAGTGAAACTATTGCCATCAGTGCTATTTTCTGCATTTCCAATGTGAACTGGAAGTGGCTCTCTGGTTACATAGCAAGATGCTACTCTAGGACAGGGCGCATGTGCTATAGAGCTACAGAAACCAGAGTGCTAATGCAAACATACTTCCTGACCTGTCCAAACTTCCTCAATCAACAGACTTTACATATGAAATGAGGTGCCACCTTGGAATGTGCTGCTAAGGGCATCCTGTGAAAGGAGGCCATCAGCTAAACATCCTGCACAGCTCTTCCAGCATTAGCTACAAATCACACTCCCAGCAAAAACAGGAGCGGGGTTCTTGGTTCTCGGAGACCCCTACAGTCAGTAACTGCTTCTGTCTCAAGGCTAGGAGAGAGGGTGAATAATGAAAACCAAAGGATACATTGCTGGAGAACACACCCACAGCCCTGCTTGCTGTACACTAGAGCAGTGATTCTCAAATGTTTGTACTGGTGGTGACCCCTTTTCACATACCAGGCCTCTGAGTGCGACCCCTACCCCCCATAAATTAAAAACATTTTTAATATATTTAACACCATTATAAATGCTGGCTGCAAAGCGAGGCTTGGGGTGGAGGCTGACAGCTCATGACACCCCATGTAATAACCTCACGACCCCCTCAGGGGTCCTGCCCTCCTGTTTGAGAACCCCTGCAATAGAGCAATTTCCCTCTTTAAAGCCCAGGCCTGAGGGAAGAATGGAACGTGGGGATATGGCATTGGCCCACCCTGTCTAGACTAGGAAATAGGTTTTATTGAAAAAGGGATCGTTCAAACATGTTTTTAAACACTGCCTATTCCCCCAGTTTAGACCTGCCTGTGACAGGGTGCTGAGCAGAAACACTGCTTTGCAACCCTCTGTCACTCCAGCTTCCATTAAGGGAGGCGAATTGGAGATGGGTAAATCCCTTTCCCTGATTGGGGAAGCTGGAACAGCTGCTGCCTATTCAGGCTGGGGCTGGATAAAGGCCCCAGGGGAAGGAAGCCAAAGCTGCTGGAAAGGAGGAGGAGGAGCTGGAAAGAGGGGAAGCTGCACCAAGGGAAAGGCAATAAGGGGAAGCAGTGAGAAATAGCTCGCCCCTCTCTCTTGCTGGAAGAGGGTAAAAAGGGGACTGTGTTTGTGTTCTAGGGTGACCAGATAGCAAGTGTGAAAAATCAGGAGTGGGGGGTAGTAGGGGACCATATTAAAAAAAGCCCCAAATATCGGGACTCTATAAAATCGTAAATAAAACGAGTAATACTTGTGGCACCTTAGAGACTAACCAGTTTATTTCAGCATAAGCTTTCGTGCGCTGTAACATCTATGCATCCGATGAAGTGGGCTATAGCCCACGAAAGCTTATGCTGAAATAAACTGGTTAGTCTCTAAGGTGTCACAAGTATTCCTTGTTTTATTTATGGATACAGACTAACACGGCTGCTAATCTTAAACCTATAAAATCGCGACATCTGGTCATCCTAGTGTGGTCTAAAGGTGGTGGGAACACTCCTTGTAAATAAAAGCACCGGGTGAGCACTGCAACAAAGGCTCCGAGTGACTTTCTCAGCCCAGTGGGGGCAGGAGCCAGGAGGGCCCTGCAGGAACCATTACAATGCCCATTCAGAAGAGGGTCAAGGAACAAGGAAGGGGCACTGGGCACATTGGAGAGCCCCAGTTCAAAACACCTGGGCATCCAACCAGAGAGCTCAAGCAGTTACACCCCAGCCCAGAGAACTCAGCTGGCCCATGGGCTTGAGCTGCTCTTGTCAACCCCAATAGTAGGGGCCTTGGCAAGGTAAAATTTGCTTGTCTGCAGACAGGAGGTCGTGAACAGAAAATCCCTGGGAATTGTGGTCCTTTAATCCTAAGAGATTCATCATGTGAGGGAGGAAATCCAGAGTATTTTAGTTCTGGCCTGGGATTCTGGAAGGGCAGTGGAGTGAGCCACACTCACTCTGGGCTAGCACTACATACACAAACTCTACTCCGCTCTTTTCCTACAAGTCAAAGAGATACTCAGTGCGTCTCTTTGTTTCAATCTTTAAAAAATACCAGATGCCTATCCATCCAGGTCCACATGACTGTTTCCTTGCTAGCCCCCCTCCCCACTGAATCCCAGCCCACTCCCCCATGACCCTGGTGTCCCCACCTCCCTTCCTCCCTCCCATTTTGCCCCATCGATACAAGAAAGACGCTCACCAGGGCAGGCAGCCGCAGAGCACAGGCAAGGGACTCTCCTGCTGACCTGAGGCAGGTACCTGAGCACAGCTGTAACTCCCCTCTCTGGAATGTGCCCCTCCAAGGCATCTGGGGAGGGGCATGTGACCATCCCTGCCCCTCACTAGCATCGTCCCTGTCCCTGAGTGTGGCATAGGGCAGGACCCACCACCTCATAGCACTGTGAGACAGGCTTCTGGGTGCACAGAGGAGATGTGCCTGTTGCTACCCTCTTACCTGGCTATAAGTCCTTGCAGTCTTCCAGTGATTCTACCAGGCAAGCTGGAGAGGATAATTTTGAGCTATTTTTCATTGGGGTATGAGGGCCCTTTGTAGTACTTCACCCTCTGACAACCTGGCGAGTAAGACAGCAGAGTGAGAATCAACCCCACTTTTCCCAAACACACTGGGATCTACCACTAGGCCAGAGGGCTAGATGATTAATACTTTAAAAATATATATGAGTAAAACGGGAAATGTTCTTAGTGTGGTGAAGACTTGGGCAGCTAAAGAGAGTGCACTTCGTGTATTATCTGAACGTTGTGTATAACCCTTATACAGGGACGTTCTGGAAACACAGTATTTCCATATCATTGTTAAAGGAGGGAGATGATTTCAAATGGGGCGGGGTGTTAAAAAAAGTTATTTTTTTACCTTCTTAGTGGAGAGAAATCCATAGCAGTGATGCATCAAGTTACTCCCTCCCGCTTTCAGTGTTGGCAGTCATGCTCTGTCTAAAAGAGATCCTCCTTTTTTTAAAATGTTCTCTTCCCCTGAGGAACAACAGTCCTCCCTGTCTGGCACATTCAGACCCAGAAACTAGCTGCTTGTGCTGTAATTCAATCTTAACCTGACCCCACTAGGATACAGACTAACAGCTTTGAGAGTCGGAGGATCAAGTCACCGGCATTTAGTATGTTGAGCCAGCGGTCATATCTCTTAATGACAGTCATGTTGCTAGTTTAGGGGGTACAAGAGTTTGGCCACTCACTCTCATCTGGGATAGTGTTGACAGAAAGTTTTTAAAGAAAATATTTCTATTCCCCCCTCCTTTTTTTGGTAACGTGATCACTTAACCTCCAGCCTTCTGCAGCTTGGGAGAGCAGATGGAAAAGAACAGCACAGTCTTCCCCCAGACTTAAAAGGAAAACTTCACTGTCATGCTGACTAATCCTTAAGTCTCTTGGGGAAACAAATGATCCGATTAAATTGCCAGGGTTACACAGTGTCTGCAGCCATTCTGCATGTAATACCCGATGGATCCAAGTGTTTGGTAACAACTGATGCTGCAGTAGTGAGGAGGATTGATGGAAACCAGGATAATGAGATGACAGAGCTGCCCTTGTGTGTCTCTTATTGTGTCTTCCTTCAAATCACTCCTTTAAACTCACCTCTGCTGTGATTTTCCACAAAACACTAGACTGTAGGTAGGGTGGTAGTTTGCTGTGATCACTGCTTACTACACTAACCATAGTCCTCTTACTGTTACCTGGTGCTCCCCCATCTCTTTTGTTGCATCTGCCTGTCGTCTTTGGTGGATAAGAAATTCTGAGTTCTTCGCTGCTGGGACAGTCTTTCTGTGATCAGTGACTAGGGGGCCTCCAATCACTGACTGGACCCCCGAGACTTGACTGCAATACAAAATAACAATAGTGCAAGGGTAGAGAGATCTTATAAATAAACCACTGTATTCTACTATGATGGTCCAAGCACTATAGTAATGTTATTGTAAGCTTATTGGGTGAAATGTGAAGCCTCCTCTCCAGCCCTTGTGCACCAGGTAAAGAGGGTGGATGAGGCAGAAAAGGAGTCTAAAACCCCCAGGTCCAGATAGGAGAATTCTCCAGGTGCAAGAACTAAGGAGGATAACATCAGGTTGTCATCAAGGTTCCATTTATAAATCCGGTCATAAGAGGCATGCTACGGACAAGGCTTGAGTGGGAATGTTATGTGAGGGGTAATGCTATGGAGTTTCTCAGCAATGATGCTGTCCCTAATCAGCTGGCGACAGGCTACCATAAGTTAGCTGGAGCTCCAGGGCTGCCTGAGTTACACTGGGTTATGCCCCAGACTTGAGAGGGTACAGTGGTGGCTAACACCATCTCGGTCCCATCTTCTGCTGGGTTGTGAATTCTGTGCTGGGCCTCTTAAATATATACATAAATATATAAAAAATAGTCTTTTGTCTAGTGAAAAAAATTTCCCTGGAACCTTACCCCCTCATTTACATTAATTCTTACGAGGAAATTGGATTTGCTTAACATTGTTTTGCTTAAAGTTGCATTTTTCAGAAACATAACTACAATGTTAAGTGAGGAGTTCCTTTAATCCTTACTGGTTTAACCCCCCTCACTGCATATCTTCGAGCTGTACTATAGATCTATATAAAATCCACAGAAATGTCATTAAATGCTTCATACTTGGAGGCAGGCAGCTCAAACATATTCTTTTGTCACTGGTTGTCTTGATGATAGACACCATGCTTCCAGTAGCTGCATAGAACTAGTTCAAATTGCTGTATTTTTAGAGATTTCCAGTAAACTCCAGCTGTTCACAGAGGATTATTGTCTGGGATCTTCCTTATACAAAAATGTATTCATTTTCTAAGATTCCTACTTAGGAACAATGAAAAATAAGGCCTTTGTTCTAAATGATACGCAGTGCTACTTTTCTTAGGATTGATGTGTTTCCACAGCTGGGTTCTACCTTAAAAATTGTATGGATATTTTTTTTAATCTAGAAAGGATGGGCACCAGTTTTGACATTTAGATTTTCACCTGGCTTGTTTCAACAAAGCTGTTGGAGGAGCAGGGGGGAAGAGTTGTTTTTCTCAGATGTGTTAGTAATGCTCTTCAAAGGCCCAGCACTTCTACTCATGGTGAGTCTGACTCACCACCATCCTCCTCCACCTATTACCTCTCTCTTTTTTCTTTATATGGTGCTTTGAGTAAAGTAGCTTAAAAATAATCTTCCATGCACAATTGGTCCAGCTACAGGTGACTGCATTGTGGATGGAGAACTCTCGTCAGAGATACACCCAGGGCCGGCAGTTGGGGTGGCTTTAAAAAAAATTTTTTTTTTTGCTTCAGCAGTTCGGGTGTGTTTGGGTTTTTTTTTTTTGCTTGGGGCAGCAAAAAAGGTAGAGCCGGCCCTGGATACGCCACTCTTTTGCATGCTTCTGAAACCTCATTAAAGACCATGACACACACAAGAATGGGGCTGGGCTGTAAAGTCGGATCTGGATCCAGATCCAAATGTCCACATCAGGGGTGTTCTGATCCAGGAATTTGCTTCGGGACCATCTCTAATGACAAGCAATTCACTCATTGGAAAGATAGAGGCTCCAGTGGGTTTATTTGGCTTAAGATGAACCATTTAAAAAAAAATTAAAGCTGTGGAACAGGATTTGGAATCATAGTTAAGAATATCAGCTGATCCATGACAGAGGCGGAGTGTGTCCAACATGGCACTGGGTGCACTTGTAAAAGAATCCTCTTACCTACTCTACGTTGGAAATGCTGGGAAAGTAAAAGTAAGAACTTGAGCAGTCTAGAATGGAATGAACAGACTTAAGGTTCAGATCCCATCTGAAAGTCTGCATGGTTCACTCAAACAAAATGATTGACACAAAATTTAATCAGTCTTTTTTTTTTTAAAAAAAAAAAGTCCTGCAGAGATACCCAGCTTAATTACTCCCTAGCTACTGGCCCCTTGGAGTCTCTGGAAGAGAAGATGTTGCCATGCAGGCAGCTGATACTTCCTCTTCTACGAGGGGTATGAGAGGTTATCTGCATAGGGATCTCAGCGTTCAGACCTGGCCCAAATAAAATAATTTCTATAAGAAGCTGATTTGTATGTTTAGGCATTGTCTACATTACACAGACCCAAAGGCAGATGTTTATCATCTTTAAGGAACATTGGTGAGACATAGTAAACCTAATATTAATTGACCATGTATATAATATATTTAAAAAAAAACAGAATTCCTGTAAACAGGCCAGACTGAAAGGAGATAGAAAATCTATAGAACACCTGAGTTCAGTTCCTTATCTGGTGTAAATTGGAATAGCTGCCAGTTTGCACCAGTTGATAATTTGGCCCTTTTATAACATTTGCACAACATTAGGGTCAGATTCTGCTCTGTTACACAGCATTAACTCCAAAATAATGTCTTTGGCATCACCAGAGTTAGTTCAGATGTTCACCAGTGTAACAAAATGCAGCATCCATCCCCTCATTTTTTGGGAACAATTGAAGCTATTGGTAAAACAGGAGAGTGGATGATTTATTAGTTATGGTACCAGGCAGTGACTTAGAAGAGCTGGGGTCAAGTCCCTGCTCTGCTATAGTCTTTTTGTGTGACCTTGGGCAAGTCACTTTGTCTCTGTGCCTCAGTTGCTCCCCTGTAAAATGGGGATAATTGCACTTTTCTGCCTCACAAAGATGTTGTGGAGATAAATGCATTCAAGGCAAGGGGGTGGGGGGGGACTATACTGCGTACCTCATGTAGGTAGATAGATAGCTCAGTGCTGAAAACTTGAGAGACAGTTTGAGGGGGTGAAATTGGTGCTCATTAGAAAATGTATTTGAAGGAACAGGCTGGCAAAAGTGAAATGATTCTCTGAGAGGAGTGTGTGCCTTTTTAAGGGGGTTTAATAAGATGCAGTAACTGGATCAGCTCAGAGACTTGTGGTTGATTGCCCTCCCCCGCCTTCCGAGCACAGCCATGCTGACTAATGAATACTCCTTGGCTGGGATTCTGGTGTTCAGCTTTTCCTTGCTTATGTTCTGTGCCAACTTCCAAAGATGCCTGGTCCGAAAACCAGGCTTCTCTCTGAAAAGAAAAGGGCTTGGGCATCTTTTACAATGCTGTACTGATTAGCATCGTGGCCCATGTTGCAGAGGCAATACCCTGCATTGTGCTGTGGTTTGGGGTTCTGTTTATCAAATGAAACCCAAGACTTCAGACACAGACTCATTTGGGGAAAGAGGGAATTTATCTTAGGGAACAAGGGATGATATTTTAATTTCTTAAGCAGGGCAAACAGTGTCCATGAACTTCCTGTGCCAGAGCTATGACTGAACTTTTTCCAAACCAAGAGAGAGACCCACTCCTTTTCGTGGCTGTCCCAGTTCTCCATGCTTTTAGGGCAGATCTACACTATGACAGGGATCGACGCGGCGAGATCTATCTATCGGGGTTCGATTTATCGTGTCTCGTTTAGACACGATAAATCGATCCCCGAGCACTCTCCCATGAACTCCTACACTCCACCGCCATGAGAGGTGCAGGCGGAGTCGATGGGGGAGCGGCAGTGGTCGACTCACTGCCATGAAAATGCCGTGATAAGTCAGTCTCAGTACGTCGACTTCAGCTACGCTATTCTCGTAGCTGAAATTGCATATCTTAGATCAATCCCCTCTCCCAGTGTAGACCAGGGCTTAGTGATTTCAGAACATGCTTATTTGAGACTAGCTCAGTTGCCACCTTCACCAGTGTGGAAACGGGCATGTTTCACGTGGACATGCTAAGGGCCAAAGGTAGAAAAGCATTGTGCCTGAAAGAGTGGGAGTGCCCTCATTATGGAGGAGAGGGCTCTTGGTGACTCTTGTTTCTTGCTGGGGTGGGGGGGGGGGCAACTGGCACTTTTTTCTTTTCAGGAGCCCTCAATTTTTTAATGTACTTTTTTGTGGCAGTGTGTGAGATACCGGTAGTTGTGTCCATTATATAACTACTTGTAGTGTGACGTACTGAAATTGTGCATCTCTACTGTGGCCTAGTGGAAGAAGTGTGGACTGGTGGATAGACTGGGATTCAGGAGTCCTCTGTTCTACTCCTGACTCTGTCACTAGACGTTTGGGGCAAGACATTTCCCCTCTCTGTGCCTCAGTTTCCCCATCTGAATAATAATGATGTAGACCTCCTTTTTAAAGAACATTGTGATCCCTAGCAGTGAATGTTTGTTTTATGGTCACAGTCCTGTTACCATCATCATCATTTGAGATTTTTGTCATTGGTTTCAGTTTGAGCAGAATTGAGACCTCTCTGCAAAGAGGTTTTGTCTCTCTCCATGTTCCAGACTTTCCCCCCATCTTTTAAAATGTTTATTTTAAGTTCATTTTATTCCTGTTTCTTTCTATGCCAGTATCATGACTGTTTGAAGAAAGAATCAAAACTTTAAAAGGAAATTGTCAACTTAAAAATCATACTGTGTCTGGAAGTTTGCACCTATTACTATTACAACTAGCATCTAAGATGTCAATAATGGAAAGAAATTAAAGAGGAATAGTTATTACTAGTTATTCAGCTTGTTTACTTTGTGAATTTGATACCAATTTGTATATAACCAGGTGAACTGTTTTCTTCTTTTATAGGCAGTTACTTTCTGCTTCTTTTTGTATGCACAGCAAGAGGTGAGAGAAACATGCTTGAAAATAGGAAAATATGATTATATACACACAAAAATTGGCATAGACCTCAAGGACAGGTGCAGTACAGGACATGACTTAACTCATTTTTAGAAGTTGACTAGATTTCAAGTTGACATGCCTATTTAAAAGATTGTGCCCGGGGTCTTTAGTTACTAAGTAATCTGCAGGAGTTTTGTTTGTGCCCTGGTTATAAAAATTGTTAACATGTAATGTTTACCAGGAAGCATACAGGCAAATAGAAAATGCTAGCTATTGTTATTCTACAAATGTCCTTTACAAAACATTAGCAAGAGAAACAGTTGTGGTTTCCAAATGATCGTCTGATCTTTCCTCTTAGTAGGGCCTAAGTAATGTCTAGCTATAGCTGTACAGTGGAATGAAATTACATTCCAAGTTTTTAACACCTTTAAATATGCTCTCTCAATATGTTTCAAGGGTTTACATTCACATCTTATGTAAATGGTTACTTCTATAAGGATTTTTTTTTAAGGTGTTTGGGCTCTTAATTAACAGTGACAGAGCCGGGCCCTTAATTTTGTATTGTGCTTGTTTGCCTTTAGGAAAAAGTCAGCTAGGTCAGTATAGAAAAGGAGTGGGGGCAGGAGCTGTAGTAGATGTATTACTGGCAGCTTGCCACAGAGACATTGAACTCTGAGCCAAGCATGAAGTCATTTTGAACTCAAGGAGTCTCACTAATCCAAGGCAATGTGTCTTAATTTGATGAAGTAAAGACTGCTCGATAAGCAGCCCCACTACAAATTCTGTTCAACAGGAGTGTTTGTAAGTTTAGATAGCAAATGAGGAATGTGGTGATGTGAAAGAATCATCTTGTTTTCTGGTGCTTACTCCCACAAGCCCGCAGGCAGGCTTAGCTCTGCTGTTCCCTGCAGTTTGGGCTATGCAGTGGCTTGATGTGAAATTTGAGAAACATATGTAGTTTTCTATTTCAGGAAAATGATCTCAGGGATTGAATGTGTGTTCTGTTGGCTGTTAAGCTCTGATCTTGCCTTGTGTGATAGTGGTTCGTTCTTTCTTTCTAATGATGGGTAAGAAGTTCCTAAGCACTTTTTATCAGAATTCATGTATTCACTTCTTGTTAATCATTTTTTCCTTCATCTTCGAAATGCAACCTCCCCTACATCATAGGAAAGATTTGAAGAAACAAATCACCGCACCACAGAAAATGATCCTATACCTTTCATTTTTTCAAAATAGTCATTTGCATTTATTTCGGGTGAGTAGAAGATAAAGTTTTCCATCAAGGAAAAGGAGCCTTTATTTAAACAATCCTTTCCTTGTTTATCATGTGCTGGAGCAATATACATTCATATATATGAAAATCTTAATTCCTAGCTTCTCTATCAAGGTTCAGATAATAACCCCTTTCTCTTACTATCCGCAGAAGGGTGACCAGGAAACTCTGATATTCACTTTACTGAGTTTCTAACCAGTGGGAGTGGGATTGGGGTTCTGCTAAGGGACTGGAGGGGGTATGTGGTCACCCAACCCCACAGATCCTGGGAACTGGCAGGGAATGGCAGACCCCAACCCAGTTGAGGGGTTGTGTTTCCGCAGCACTCTCCCTCTCTCCCCTGACACCATGGGTCCCTTAAAACACAGGGCAGGGTACGTAGATCACATAGTTATGACTTCTGTTACTGATTTCTATTGCGGGGTTATCCCCTAAGAACTCCATCAGGGCTCACATACTCACTGTACAAAGCCCTCGGGCATCACATTTCCATGGCATCTTCTCTGAACTTCCATTTGTGTAAAATACTGAGGGTGGATAATCTTCACAAACCTATCTCCATTTGTGATCTCTCCTGTCCATTCAACAAGAGCAGAAGTAACTGGTGTGATGGCAGCTATTCTTGTCTAGATTTAAGACAGACTAGAAAGCAACTTTGTTTATATTTCTCTTAGGGCCTTTTCAGCAACAATAATATGCTTATTGTATGTATATGTATATAATGCAACTACTCAGTAAATTCCTGAACACAGACTTCTGAGTACAATAAGCCACATGTCAAAAGAGTTCCCATCAATAAAATAAAAAGATACTATATAGTAAAAATATGTGTGTGTGTGTGCTTGGACACAATGCTTAAAGGATTACAGCATGCTTACATTAATTACCATGTGGCCACAAGTTCCAAATAAATCTAAAAGTAGTACATTGTTTTGTTGTTTTTAAACTGTGCCCTTCTACAGTACCTTGCATGTGAGGCAGTTTCAGTGAATGGGGCTGTAGCAGGGTGGTTACCCACTCCAACCCTGGAAGGGTTAAAAGGCAGCCCTGTAAAGGGCTGCAGCTGGGGAAATCAGCAAAGGCTGATTGCGAAGGCAGCCGCAGCTGGGGCCAGGCCTGATCAGGCCAGAGCTGACCCTTATAAAAGGGCTGTGAGCCAGGTGCTCAAAGAGTCTCTCTCCAGGCTGGGAGGGAGCAGGGCGTGACTGCCTGCGGGACAGGGTACTGGAGGTGGAACAGGAAGGGTGCTGGGGAGCTCCAGCCTAGCAACTCCCCAGGCTTGAAGTGAGGCCTAAGGAGGGTACTGGGGGTTAGGCAAAGGCAGCTGGTCCCAAACCCCCCTTGCATATGATGACTGGCTTTTACACTGGAGTCTGCTCCAGGGTGTGGGGCTTGATGATGACTGGCAGTAGCCCTAGACTGAAGCAAGGTGGGGATTAGAGGCTTGGGGGTTCCCCAGGGAGGGGAGACCCACTGGCAGAGTGTGGGGGTATTGCCGGGGGCATCACCCCAGGAAAAAGGGCACCAGGGTCCAGGAGAGACACTGGGCCGGCGGACAGCGAGATACTGGCCTGCAGAGGGTGCTCTGAGCTGGAAGAGCTAATTCCCAGACAGCCAGCCGGAGGCGCCACAGAGGTGTGTCATTGTACTGCTATAGAGGCCTTAAAATATCCATCTGAGTAGAGAGGAATTACCCTGATCTTACAGCTAGTAGTTTAAGGTTGAGATTTTCAAAAGTGCCTTAAGGAGTTGGGCATCTAAGTCTCATTGACTTCCAGTGGGAATTGGATACCTAGCTCGTGTAGGTATTTTTGAAAATCCCAGCCTATGTGGCTTGTCCTACTTCACGAAGCAAGTTTGTGTCAGAGCCTTGATTATGGCCTACTCCTCCTGACTCCCAAACTTATGTTCACTATCAGTCTTCCCTCTTTTTTTGGTAACACGGCATGATTGTAACAATAGTCTTGTCCTAGGATGTAGTTCTATGAACGTTTTGTGTTATTTTTAGTGGCTACCTGTCCAAATCTGTTCATTTTAGTGACTTTCACTGGAAATTCTGATAATACCTTTGACTGCATTGGGATGTAGGGGTTAATTTATGCTATCCCTTCAAAGTCACATTAGTTTTTTGCTTTCTTATTTTTGCATTCACTTTGTCCGTAGAGGAGCTTTTTAACAGGCAAGTATCCTAACAGCTCAAACTTCAAAGGCAGATCCCTCCTTGCCCACAATAGTGATAGCAGTTTTGCCAGTGCTGTGACCTTTAAAATAACATACTTTTATGGTTGACCTGTTATCTGCCTGTAAAAGTCATCATAGATCAAGGGCACAATGCTTTCAAGAATGCATTTAACGAACATAGACATTTCAACTTACATGTTCTGTCATTTCTTGATTGTGGTAGACCATCTGTCACCTGAAGTCTAAGTAAAATATGGTTATTGATTTGATGTAAGTGCCTGACTGTAGCCTCTACTTACATTATGATTCTGTATGCTTTTACTGTATGTTGCAAATTGATGCTCCCAGATAGTGAGACCAGCATTATAAAAGTATATAATGTGTTCTGTGAAATCGTTGAGGACTGGCTTGTTTTTCCTCCTTTATTCCTATGCCATTCCATTAAGCTGCTCGTTAGATGAAAGGCTGTAATTCATTTTTCAGCAGGTGAAGTTTATTTGCGCTTGTGGAATCAGAGGTTTCATGAGTGTTTGTTTTTTATTACATGCTGCGTGCAATTACATTTTAATTGTAAGGTCCATCTGCTTCTCAAGTCAGCCCCTGGGGAACAGGTAGCAGGGCAAGACAGCAAAGACTAAATGTCGTGTTTATTAGTGTCACATAACTGTGTAATGAAAGCACTACATTCTTCTGGGTGCGAGATGTTCAAAGGCTCAAGCTTATCACCAAGGGTTTTAGTTTCATGTTCAAGATAAGGGGTGAGTCTTGGTGCTGTGTCCCTGAGACTTTAAAGCCACCCTTGTGCCCTCCCCTTCGGGGACAGCGACCCCAGACTGCCTGCAGGCTGTGGTGTTGCTTGAAATCTCTGTAGTGCTACATGCTGTACATCCTACTCTTATCTCTGCCATGTCCCCATTTGCGATGTATCCAGGGGAGGCAGCCTAGGGTCAGGAGCCCCAGGTTTGTATCCTTTTGGTGGTGCCCAGAACAGGTCCAAGCATAGCCATCCCGTCCATAGGACAGACTGGGACAACTACTCCGGGCCCCACACGTTAGGGGGCCCTGTGCTTCAGGAATGCGGGGTCCAGGGTGGCCTGGGGGACTAGCAGCGGGGGGGGGGGGGACTGGCACCAGCAGCAGTGAATGACCTGGCCCCAGCCCACCACTCCCTGCCCCCATTCCAGCCCTTCCCCCAAACTCCCACCCTGCCTCTTTCTGGCTTCTACTACCCACCCCACCACTCGAGATGCTGGGACCAGAGAGACGAAGTGGGGCAGGCTGGGGTGGGTTGCTTTCTGCTGCTCTGCTGGCGTCAGGCCCACTGCTAACTCCCCAGGCCGCCCGGGACCCTGCGTCCCCCTGAATCGCGGTAAGCCCAAACATTGGTAGAGCCAGGCCCAAATTCCTAAATATTGGTGGCGCACAAACAAGATAGGGCTTTGGGGGAGCTTCTACATGGTGTATAGGTGTCAGGGAGGAAGGCCTGCAGCAGAGCTAGTCTCTGGGCAACCTAGCAAGCACAGTCTCTGGGCTCCCTCATTGGTGAGAAGTCAGCTGATCCACTCTTAAGGCCAGCGGCAGTTCAGTGGCTGCGATAGCTCCTATTACTGCTTGTTCCCAGCCCTGCTCTTGTCTTGGCCCCAGCCTCTTCTGACTCTTGGCTCTTATTCCTGACCTCTAACGTCAGCTCTGACCGTGGGCTCTGATGCCAGCTCTGACCAGTAGGCCTGACTTCAGCTTTGACCATGTCCCAGTCACTTGACACAGTCATGTATACTTATGATCAGGAAATAGGTTTTATAGAAGGAGTAGGTGAACATCTTCAGATGAAGCAAGAACGGACTCCAGCCTCCTCTCAAAACTTTAACCAGAGCTGATCTGAACTTCTTTAGAGGTTTGAAAAAAAAATTGTGAACTTTTTTCTCTTGATATTTTCACGTTCACAGTGTACTTTCTGCTTTTACAGGCTCAGGCTGGGTCTGTAAGTGCTACTGCTGTAATACCACATGAAAAGTGATGAGATGGGCTAGGAAGTAGCAGAAATCTCATGTGACTTCCATCCCACTCTTGCAGGAACAAGTAATTGGTTGAGACTCCAAACTTTGGGTTCCTTTATATAAACCTAAACCTGAACTTGAACTCTGGCTTTTTGAAGTTGATTTGTCTCTGGTTGCTAGTATTTAATTAATTTAGTGAGTGATTCTTGGGGAAAGCAACACTGTAATGTGATCCTACTGTAATGAAAAACTTGGTGTGAACATTTCCTGTCTTTGTAAGGTGGCAGAAGTCCCCACAGAGAGATTGGACATAATGTGGTCTTTGCACTGTCCTTAATATAAATATTACATCGGGGTAGGAATTCTGCCAGTACTAGCCTTTTTCAACCAGTACTAGCCTCTCCACAGTGGGCAAGGAAGTGTGGGATGGGGGAATGGGCATGCTCATGACCACCTTTTTGCCTGACATCCCTGTCCGCTCACACACAGGACAGAACAGCACTGGCAGGGTGCAGAATGGAGTAGCTGCTATGCCCTCTTTAAAATATGCCGCCTTTCTGGGATCTTACTGGGATTTGTTTTTTCACCATATCCCCAGCACAGGCCTGTACCTTAAAGGCACAATGGTGTTCTTTATCATTCCCCACTTTACATACTGAACTGATAACAGATTTGGGTATAGCTGTAGACCGCCCTAGAAAAGAATCCAATTAGTTCAGGACACTGTTCTTGTGGTGCTTTCCACACTCTTTTCAATGCAAGGACAGTTGATATATCCAGGCCTAAAATTCACAGTGGGTCTTGAAGTGCAGTGTTATTTCTGAGCCATCTGTAACAGCAGAGGCCCCAATACTGCCAACCTTTTTTATTCAATGCAAGAGTCTCACGGACAACAGTAAGAAAGGGTTTGCAAAACTGGCCCCTTTAGACTTCTTTACAGTGTTTTCTTTTTTCAAGGTTTTGTCCCCGTAAATGTTGATCAAAGTAAAGCTCTTCATATGGAAAAGCAAACTGAAGAACATATCAAGTGATGTTAATTTCCTGTTGTTCTCCTACCTGAAGTAGTTTGCTTATTTGGTTTAACTCACACTGAATTGTTGAGGGGTGAGAGAGAGAAGTGAAAGCATAGGTAGACACAACACACATTAACCTGTGAATATGATGATCACAAAATTGATAAACTACTCTAGGCAGTTCTGTAAGGCATCATCTTTGGCTCTTTATCTTGTCAGTTTATTAAAGTGTGTGCATTGTAAGTAGTGTAATTTCACATTATTAAATAAATCTGAAACCTTTCTTGGAGGAATATTGCTCAAGGAAACCTCAGTGGGCCCACTTTGAAAATGCAAACTAATTCAGAAAGTATTTAATATGTCGAAGCCTTAAGCCATCCATCTCTCAATTCCTTAGTGTCATACCTAAAAATGTTACACAGTTGAATAATTTAGGGTTTTTTTAAAAAAAATCTTTGTAAAAAATGCTAGTCTGATGTTTTATTTTCTTAAAGTCTGAACTCTACATACCTTTTTTTTCAGAACTGTTTATCCTCACTCCAGACATGAACCTTGGAAAGGTAGCAGAAAAAACAAACAGCTGCTGTGTTTTTGGGCAGTCTGCATTCCTTTAAACTTTCTGAGATCAGACATATGCCTCAATTTTCAAGTTATTTGTCCTAGGGCTTAATCACGTTGACTCCTGCTTTAAAATGAGCTAGTTTGCCATTCCAGTGCTGGGGACAGCTATCATGCAGCGCTTTAATGATTCAAGAACTATGAATATATGATGTACTCTTGGGGGATTTTATTATTTTTAACTCCACCCACCTTCCCCAGTCGTCTTATTTCCATTTTGGTGCCCTTTCCCCAGTCTTTTTACAAGTTCAACATTTTGATATCAGATAATGTGACCTCATTCCTTGGTGAAGTTCTTCCTTTTTATTTTTTAAGTAAATTAGGTACTCATGAAATAAGGTAGTAGTGGATCAGGCTAGAGCCATTCACAGGGTCAGATTGGACGCCTAAGATCCACATTCTGAGGATCCCAACCATACATGAGTCCCCCATATGGAAACATGGGAGGGTCAGGCAGCTCTGTGGTATCACTCCCTGGCCCTTTCCTGAGACCATGCAAACTATGGTCAATGAGGCTGTGTTCCAAGAGGAGGAGGAAGCAAGAATTAGGCTGGCTTATGGGAGAAGTCAGGAAAGCAATCTGTGAAGGGTTTAGTCCCCTTCTGTGGGTTTTCTCATGGGGGAGGGGGGGTCCAGTCCAACATGTGGGGTAACAACATCCATTTGCTGTTCTGCCCCATCTGTCTCAAACTTGGCCTGCACACCTTGACTCTTTGATTCTTGGGACTTTTCTGAGCAAAGAACATAGTTATACCAAATTACTTGGCATGTTTGTGATGTGGGTAACAGTCTTATGGGCACCAAACTGAGATAAATGCAAAGCAGTTAATCCAGTTTAGACTTGCTGTTCGTTTGAGTATGTTCATGCCTCTTTCTAACCTTATCCAACAAAGCATTTAAGCACAGGCTTAAAGTTAAAGCCTGTGCTTAAAGGCGTTGCTGGTTTGCAGCCTTTATTTTGTATCTAAGTTCATGGTGTAAACAGCCTTTTGATTGTTTGCATGTGAGGGGATCTGTTCCTTTTATTTATACCTGCATGGAAAGAAACATATTCACTGTGCTTTGCGATGTACATTTATTCATTTTTTCTTCTTTGAGTTTGTCATCCAGTCACAGCAGAAATGGTACCAGGTGACTTAGTCAGTTACACAATACAAATAATAAATAGTGAGTAGTTAAAGTGGAAAAGTTTGCAAACAACCTATAGGCTGCAAATTGTTCAACCAAATTAGGGGTGACCAGATATCCCATTTTGAAAGGGACATTTCCATATTTAAGCACTGCTCTTCCACTATGGCTGGAAGCATCCCCTCCCATCCCTTCCCTCCCACAAAGATGCTGCTGGCCACATTCTGTTGTGAACCCTGGCAGAAATTGGGGGTGGGGGATGTGACCCTGTGTTGCACCCCTCTCCCTCCCTACATACACTTGTTGCCTCGGGAAGACATGGCACCAGCTACCAGGAGAGGCAGGTCTGTCCTGGGGGCCCAGCTAGGCATGGAGGGTGGAGAGTACCAGGCAGGGAGGGTCAGGTTGGTTGGCCAAACCTCCCCCCCCCCCCCCAGTGTGAGAGTGGTATTCGGGAGTCTGCGTTTCTCACCTCTGCCAATGTGTGTGTGTGTGTGTCGGGGGGGGGGGGGGGGATTGGTAGGGCTGTGTGTGTCACCCCTGCCTGTGTGAACCCTTAAGCCTTAAAGATAAGAAGGTAAATAAAAATTATCCAACAACACAGTATTTCTTTTTAACAGGGGCTCAGTCAACTTGATGTTAATTTGAATGTTTGTAATGCATAGTTCTGAGTGATTACCGTTGAACTCGCTTAAATAAAAGTAATTTTACCAGGTATCCGGTATTCAACATAGGGAAATATTATCACCCTAATTTTAGTTATGGAAATTTGGGTCAGTTCATGAGCAACTCACAAAAAGAAAAAGTTACACCCTCTGATGGTTTTGCTCACAATGGCTATTCCGACAAGCTACCTTTGTGACCTAACAGGGTACCTAAGGACACAGGACATTACTAGCCTTTCCCTCTTGTTCACACAACTTCCTGTTCCTTCCAGGAAACTTCTCTTAAATTATTGAGTCTGTAGAGCGAGTACTTAATAGGTTCCACACCAATATCAGATTTTTGGCATTAGCTGTAGACCGGCATTAGCTCTTCATTTATGTATTTTTAGTTATTGTGACCCAGAGTTGCATACTTCTGATCATTGTAGTGTTATGAACCTTCTGCCTGCCCCTCCTCCTCATCCTCCCACCACCCATGGTAAGTCAGGACATGAAAACTCATTCAATAAAAGTAGGATTGTACGATTTCTGTCTCTATCTTGCAGCAGTGGACGTGGGCCGTTAGTCTCCAAGCCATATTAGAACATCAGTGTGCTGTGTTTCTTTATATGCTAGTCTCCCTTGCCACATTATACTCAAGAAAATGGCTTAAGTATGTAAAGCATTGAAGTGTCATTTCTGACTTCGATTATTGGGGTGAGCAAGACCTAGGTTTGCAAGATTAGGCCCAACCCTGCAATTGCTTACACACACTATTTCTTACATAAATGATTCTATTGACTTCTAGGGACTACTACTCAGTTGAAGTTACTCATGTGGGTATGTGTTTGTAAGATGGAGCCCTTACATGTACCTTGCACAATTACAGGCAAACTTGAACCAAGTTCTGAATTTCTCTGATCTAAAAACCAACAACATGGGTCTTTGTGGTCTATTTAAATGCCCTCATTTCACTGGAAAGGTATATGTGGAAATTTTCATGTTGTACATTTTTTGTTTAAAGGCTTTTCTAAATAGGAGAAAAGGGTATTTCAAATTAATGTTAGTGCCACATTCCTTTGCTCTTTCACTACTTGACTTTAATTAAGGTTTCAAGAAGAGGAAAGAAAAAGCCTTAAGTGATGTTATTAGAGCTGCGTTAAAGAGTTCACCAGAGTTTAGAATAGTGGTGAACTCCACCCTTCTGGTTCAACCATGCCTCTGACAGCCTTTAACGTGAGACAAGTCCAGGCATTGCTTAACTCACCTGGGAGGGCTAGGCACACTGTATGCTCACTCCCCTAGGCCACTAAGTTGTTTTCAACATTAAAATTAAAAACCCTGGTTGCTCATTAACCAAGATCCAAACACACAATTAATTCCACAATGTGTCTTCCACATGTCCACTCTTCAGAGAACCCATGGGTAGATGCATTGGATTATTATAGCAGAGCAGCCAGTGGCTCACGAATCCAGTATCTTTTCCCTCACAGCAGCAGTACTGGTTGCTCCAGAAGAAAGCATAAAAATCCTATTGTGTACAATGGTGAATTAACCTTCTGCTAGCAAATGTTTCTTTCTAACCCCAGTCAGCTGAGGGTTGGCTTATGGCTGTTTGTATTCTATAGTCTCTTTAGGCCACGTCTACACTAGCGACCGAGGCACACCTGTACTGATGCAGCTATGTGGCTGTGAGATCGTTTGGGTAGCAGCTCTATGGTGAAGGGAGAGAGCTCCCCTGTCAACATAACCAAACCACCGCTAACAAGCAGCAATAGCTATGTTGGCGGGAGAACGTCTACTTCCCACATAGCGCTGTCCTCCCCGGCGCGTCTGTCAGTGTTGCGCAAGGCGGTGTGGATTTTTCACACCCCTGAGTGACATACTTTATACCAACAAAAGTGCTATTGTAGACATAGCCTAGCCTTATTGCAGTGGGGATGTTCACATGTTATAATCATTCTTTGATTTCTTCTAAGGTCATCGCTTTGATGATACCTTGTGGCAGAGAGGTCCACACATTGATTAGTTCCTTTTCTCAATTCTAAATGTATTGCCTTTGAGTTCCATTGAATGTACCCCTGCCTCTGTATTATGGGAGAAGGTAAACTTGAGCCCCTGATTTGCCTTCTTGATACCTTTCATTGTTTTGTATAGCTCTTATTATCTCTCCTGGATGGAGTCATATGGAAGTCTCTCTGTGCCTCTAATGGCTTTTGTCACCCATTTCTGTACCCCTTCTTTTGCTGCTGTGTTTTTGTTTCATTAATATTTTGATTGAGGGGTGAGAAAGGAATCCAGCAAACCAAGTAGGGGCGAACTATTGATTTACATAATGACGTTATAGATAGTATAGTAGGACCTTACTAATCCACCTCCTATATAATAAAAGGCTAGGGAAGTTTGTGTGAAGCCGTCATGCGCAGTAGAGACGGCCTGGACGAACGGCATGCTGGGAGGTGTAGTTCGGCAGCACAACATGGCTACCACGCGTGCATCGCCGAGAGGGAAGCAGGGTCTGGATCAGGGGCTTGGGGAGCGCGGGCAGGAGGGTGGCTGGGCGCAGGAGGCGCAGGCAGGGGGCTCTGGCCGGGCGGGGCGTGGGAAGGGGGTGCTGGGCCGGCAGGGCGGAGGCGCCTGGGCCCGGCCAGCTGTGCCCAGCAGAGAGCTGAGCAGGGGGGGGGAGGAGGCAGAGAGCCGAGCGAGGGTGAGGGGGAGGAGGCAGAGAGCCGAGCGAGGGGGAGGTGGGGGAGAGCCGAGCGAGGAGGATGGGGGGAGGAGGCGGAGAGCTGAGCGAGGGGGAGAGGGGGAGGAGGCAGAGAGCCGGGAGAGGCAGAGAGCTGAGCGAGTGGGGGGGGGGGGCGTTGGGGGGAGAGAGCTGAGCTAGTGGGGGGGCCGCGAGCCGTTACTGTTGGCCCGTGTACACGGGCTTTTACACTACTACTTTATAATTTACGCAAAAGGTGTGGTCTCTCCTCTCTTCTTAGCATAAATGTAATACCAAGGGGCTACAAAATAGACTACACTAGTGTTACAAAATACACTATACTGCATTGACATATCCATTATGGATTATTTATACATTAAACTAACGTACACATGTTGAACACGATGCATTATGTGATTTCTCTGAGGCTGGGACTTTGGTATTTCTTTTACTTTATTATTTGTTCATGTACTCATATTTCACAAAGTGTAAAATTCAGTCCAGTACCAGGTGCATCAAACCCATTTTAATTCTGCAAAAGAGGGCTTAAGAAGGACTTAAAGGATGCACAGGCTTGTGCTGGCCCTCTGAACAGAGGCAAATTTTACCCAAAATTCACTGCTTCTCAGTGGCCCCTAGGATCGTGAGCCATGATAGTGAGCCATGCTTAGTGTACAAAAGGAGATTTTCAGCGAAGCCCTCAGCCCGTTAATGCAAGTGGTCCTTGGAAGATTTTTATGTGTGATGTAAGCAAGTTGTTTCAAGTCTGCAGTTCCAGAAACTGGTTTATACAGCCTCAGATGTTTACATCAGAATTTTAAAACCGGCAACAGCTTCCTAGGGCTGAAATCTGACGAAGGCCTGCCTCTTCAGATTCTTAGATGAGGCGTTCTTTGAGATAACAAAAGGGATGAAAAGCTGAAGCAATTCAATGAAACTTCTTGAAAATGAAAAAAAGTTATGCACAGATTTATGTTTCATAGGACTTTTAAACTGTGTTTTCCCTCACATCTTACATTCCAATTCCAAAGTACTGTTTAAAATCGCTAATGATGAGTATAACATTTGATGTTCTTATCAAGTGCATCTTGTGGGTTTTAGGAGTACTTATGATTTTTAGGAACGTTCATCAATGAAATTAGTTGTTTCCAAAAGGAAGAAACAAAATACCTCCCTCACTTCATGTTCCAGGAACCTGTGATACACATCTTTGACAACACTCATCGGCCAAACCCTGTCATCCTAATGCAAATAAAACTTCCACTGACTTCACAAGATACACATTTGCCTGAGTAAGAACTGAGCCTTCTTTTCAGATGTTTTAGTGTACATAAAGCATGCAGGATCGGGCCCATCTGCAACAAAATTTATAGAGCTATTAAAACCTTCTCTTCTCTTGTTTTTTCTAAAATGCATGCACTGCTGATGGCATTTCCTCTCTTTCTCGCCTTCAGCAAGGCAACTGAGCATATGGCAAAGCATGTGAGTAATCCCATTGACTTGAATGGGATTTCTCCATGTGTGTAAAGTTAGGTATGTACTCAAGTATCATGCTGAGTTAGGGTCTGAATAAATTCTTTTCTGATACACATGCATTGTTCTCTTTTGAATATTGTGACCTTGGATTCCCTCAGTCTCGATAGCATAAAAAGTGTACTTATGTGGAGAATGTGTTCAGAGAACTCTAATTAATAGATAAGTAATTTTTCTTTCTTCTAGAATGGAGTTGGGTTTATGATGTCTTTCCCTAATGCCACAGTCAACATTTAATTTATGAGCTCTTCGTATGAATTAGCTCAAGGCAATCAGACGAGGGAACCTACCATCTATCTCTGTTTATTTCAATGTCTCGTCCAAGCTTGTGCGTGTTGCAACATCCTGAAGAATGTCAGTTTTCTTGTTTATGAAGTGCTCAGGGCTGCTCCCTGTTTTGGTTTTAATGTATATTAACCTTATTTTTAAGAGAGATTTGCTTATGTATTTATTTGCCAAATTCAAAAATGCAAAAGAACCAATTACATTTTTTTTTTTTGAAGCGTTCTCTAAAAGGGTCAACATCTACTATGTTGGCCACCACATAATAGTCTTCAGGTCATGGCTCTGGGGATTAAGAAAATACCTGAAGTTCTGTATTGCTGTTACACTGGCAGATGAGATAGCACAGACTTGTTCTCTCCAGTGGTACGTCAGCCACGGAAGAACCATGTCAAGCCCAATCAGATAAAGATTTAATTGTTTCTGTTTTTCTTTTCAAGCAAGAATCACATGGTGAGAAGTAGCATGGCTTGTGTGGAGGAGAATCTTGCTCCTCAGCATGCAGTGTGTCCATCAGAGAAGGCACCCATCACTGGTGTGGAGACACCACCAGTACCAAGAGCACATCCACAGGCGTCCATTAGAAAGTCACCCCTGCCAAGAATGTGAGGAGGGTCTAAAAATGACTCCAAGGCTTTGTTAAGGAATGTTGCCTGTGCAAAGGTGATGGTACTTACTCCAGTCCCCTTCTATGTGGAGGGTGGACGGTTTTAGGGAGCTACTGGCCGTGGCCACTCTACTGGGTGTGCTCAAGCCATTGTGGTCCCCTCTCACCTTCCCCCACCTCCCAGTAGGCTGTGTCAGATCTTCATGGAGCAATGAAAGATTCGTTACAGTATACCTAACAACTGGAAGGATACATCTGACCATGCGTGGACCAGTAGTCAAACATATACAGCATAGAATATCTGTGAATGGGTTGATGTTTGAAGTGACATGCTGTCATTGATGTATTGGATAAACTGTATGCGGCCATCTGATAGTAGTTGATTGACCAACATAAATTCATGAGGAGAGGAGGATTTTGCTCAAAACTTGCCTTAGTTTCTCTCAACAGGCTTTCAATCCTCTGTGACTCTTAACAAACTTGGCCTAAGTGTGTAATGATATGTAAACCCAGGTATTTTTGCTCAGGTGTGTGGTCTGCTAACCAAAGATTTGCCCAGCCTTCTCATAGTGACTCCTTTCAGCATTTAATATAAGGAGGGAACATTGCTGCTGGTGTACAGCTTTAGTATCATAGAATCATAGACTATTAGGGTTGGAAGGGACCTCTAGAGGTCATCTAGTCCAACCCCCTGCTCAAAGCAGGACCAATCCCCAACTAAATCATTCCAGCCAGGGTTTTATCAAACCTGACCTTAAAAACCTCTAAGGAAGGTGATTCTACCACCTCCCTAGGTAACCCATTCCAATGCTTCACCACGCTCCTAGTGAAAAAGGTTTTCCTAATATCCAATCTAAACCTTCCCAACTGCAACTTGAGACCATTACTCCTTGTTCGGTCATCTGCTACCACTGAGAACAGTCTAGATCCATCCTCTTAAAACCCTCTTTCAGGTAGTTGAAAGCAGCTATCAAATCTCCCCTCAGTCTTCTCTTCTGTAGACTAAACAATCCCAGTTCTCTCAGCCTCTCCTCATAAGTCATGTGCTCCAGGCCCCTAATCATTTTTGTTGCCCTTGTCTGGACTCTTTCCAATTTTTAGACATCCTTCTTGTAGTGTGGGCCCCAAAATTGGACACAGTACTCCAGATGAGTCCTCACTGATGTCGAATAGAGGGGAACAATCACATCCCTTGATCTGCTGGCAGTGCCCCAACTTATACAGCCCAAAATGCCTTGGCAACAAGGCACACTGTTGACTTATATCCAGCTTCTCATCCACTGTAATTCCTAGATCCCTTTCTGCAGAACTGCTGCCTAGCCATTCGGTCCCTAGTCTGTAGTAGTGCATGGGATTCTTCCATCCTAAGTGCAGGACTCTGCACTTCTCCTTGTTGAACCTCATCAAATTTCTTTTGGCCCAGTCCTCTAATTTGTCTAGGTCCCTCTGTATCTTATCCCTACCCTCCAGTGTATCTATCACTCCTCCCAGTTTAGTGTCATCTGCAAACTTGCTGAGGGTGCAGTCCACACCATCCTCAAGATCATTGATAAAGATATTGAATAAAACCGGCCCCAGGACGGATCCTTGGGGCACTCCGCTCGATACCGGCTGCCAACTAGACATGGAGCCATTGATCACTACCCATTGAGCCCGACGATCCAGCCAGCTTTCTATCCACCTTATGGTCCATTCATCCAGCCCATACTTCTTTAACTTGCTGGCAAGAATATTGTGGGAGACCGGATCAAAAGCTTTGCTAAAGTCAAGGAATAACACATCCACTGCTTTCCACTCATCCACAGAGCCAGTTAGCTCATCGTAGAAGGCAATTAGGTTAGTCAGGCATGATTTGCCCTTGGTGAATCCATGCTGACTGTTCCTGATCACTTTCCTTTCCTCTAAGTGCTTCAGAATTGATTCCTTGAGGATCTGCTCCATGATTTTGCCAGGCACTGAGGTGAGGCTGACTGGCCTGTAATTCCCTGGATCCTCCTCCTTCCCTTTTTTAAAATGGGCACTACATTAGCCTTTTTCCAGTCATCTTGGACCTCCCCTGATTGCCATGAGTTTTCAAAGATAATGGCCAATGGCTCTGCAATTACATCAGCCAACTCCTTTAGCACCCTCGGATGCAGCGCATCCGGCCCCATGGACTTGTGCTCGTCCAGCTTTTCTGGACCACTTCCTGAACCCCTTCTTTTCCCACAGATGGCTGGTCACCTCCTCCCCATGCTGTGCTGCCCAGTGCAGGAGTCTGGGAGCTGACCTTGTTCGTGAAGACAGAGGCAAAAAAAGCATTAAGTACATTTGCTTTTTCCACATCCTCTGTCACTAGATTGCCTCCCTCATTTAGTAAGGGGCCCACACTTTCCTTGACTTTTTTCTTGTTGCTAACATACCGAAAGAAACCCTTCTTGTTACCTTTAACATCCCTTGCTAGCTGCAACTCCAAGTGTGATTTAGCCTTCCTGATTTCACTCCTGCATGCCTGAGCAATATTTTTATATTCCTCCCTGGTCATTTGCCCAATCTTCCACTTCTTGTAAGCTTCTTTTTTGCATTTAAGATCAGCAAGGATTTCACTGTTCAACCAGCTGGTCGCCTGCCATATTTACTATTCTTTCTACACATCAGGATGGTTTGTTCCTGCAACCTCTATAAGGAGCTAGACTACACAATATTTACACAATAGACTATCTTCACTGAGTTATAAATGACTTACTCAAGTTAAGCAATGACCCCAAATGAAGAACCAAATGCATCCTTGGGGGACCTCCGTTTAAATGAATGTAGTTACAGGAAGGATGAATTTGGCCCAGTAATTAAGCTTTATTGAAGTTTTATAGTAGTCTGAGGCTACTTTTTCAGCTTTAATTGTTTAATAGTTTTAGGTGGCTAAGGATGGTGACAAGAGGAATATATTTTTAAATGAACCCTTTCATTAAAATGCATATTGGGCTTTTTAGTCCAGTCTGGTACAGATGAAATATTGAGCTTGAAAGAGTGCATTTGTCTGAATTAATTGAGCTGAAGTACTGCTGAAGCTGCAGTTTGAGAGATTGCATCCAGTGTACAGGATAGTGGAGTGGAAATCATGATACTTGGACTTTGTTCCCAGCTGGGTAATCTTAGGCAAGATCCTTAACCTCCCTATGCTTCCAGTTCCCCTTTTGTAAAGAGGGATGATAGCACTTAACTACCCTAGTAAGACATTTTTAAAATCTACAGTGGAAAAGTGCTATAATTTTATGTAGAAATGCTTAGTATTATATTTGACCTTTCAAAGGTTTCAATAACTTTTTTAAAACTTTCAGAGTTTAAACCTGATCTGCCAATATAGGCATTTTTAACATGTCCAGCATCATGGTGCTATCATTGGATTTATAAACTCATAAGAATGAACTTGTGGTTAAAGCAGTGGACTGGGACTCAGGAGCTCCAGGATTGGTTCAGGACCCAGCCGATGGCCTTCTCTTTGATTTTGGGGAAGTTACTTATGTTCTCTGTGTCTCAGTTCCCTATCTTTTCAATGACAATAGTATTTCCTGTCTTCCATGCTTTGTCTGCTTTTTCAGTCTAGACTGTAAATTCTTCATGGCAGGGACTACTTCTATTATGTGTTTGGACAGTGCCTAGAACAATGGGGCTGCAATCTTGTCTGGTTGTCTATAATACAATACTGTAATACCAATAGTGAGTAACAATCAGTCAGACAAATGTCTGCTTTCCCCTTTCTTCATGACATGTTATGGAGGTGTCTAAAGATTAAGTATTATTATTATTTATTTTATTTTTTATTTTGTGATCTGACAACATGTTTAGCCAAATTCATCATGGGTATAATGGGCTGAAATCAATGAAGATCCTCAGGGATTAATTTGACTTGTTATCTGGCACTTGAGTTGGGTGTTTCCCTTCAGGATTGTTGACATAATATTTTCTAGGAAAACTCTGAAGAATTATCTGTGTTTGTTTTTGGTTTTTTGAAGGCTTATCCCTCCACAAGCACTTTATTAGACATCACTATAACTGACAAAGCAAACAGCTTCTTGACTCAAAAGTGTGGCTTATTTTCTTGTTGTATGAGTAGTTTGACATTTGCCCTCTTAAACTTTTTTTTTTTTTTTTTTAAGATTTTTGACAGCTTTTAATCAACAGCCACTCCTCTCTCTCTATCATTTATCAAAGATGCACCCCTTCTCTCCCAGGTACAATTCTGTATGTTAGATGTGTACTGTGAGGTGTAATGAAAATTACAAATATCAAAACTCCCCCACCCCATCCCAAGTCTGCAATTGCATTGATGTGGGTGGTACCCTTACAGCCCTTGGAGTCTAATTGAAGTTCTCTTGCATGAAGTTCTACTGAAGTCAAGGTACATCTGTGCAAATCCAATAGCAGGCTCAGGGCCTTCCATGCTTTAATGTAAAATCTTGTCCAGTTTCTATGGTAGAATTATAGGAATTGCCATACCCATGGTCCATGTAGTCTAGCATCCTATCCCTGAAAGTGGCCAGCACCAGATGCTTCAGAGGGAGGTATAAGAAGCCCCCCCCCCCGGTATGCAAATTTGAGATAATCTGCCCTACCATGCTGAAGTATCATCCTGATCTCTAATAGTTAGAGATTGTTTTATATCCTGAAGCAGAAGGTATAATAAATATGCTATTGAGATATCTAGTAAATGGATTTCTGGAAATTGTGTGTTCCCTCTAAATTATATTTTTAATAGAGTTGTATGGCAGGTGTGATGGTAATTAAAGGTCACTTCCAACTTCGAATGATGGCTACTAGAAAGATACCAAAGATCAAAGGATTGTGTTGTTTTCTAAACCTTATCTTGTTATGTAGTCTTTGAAAACAATCCTGTTGTTCCATTTTTGAAGTGGTGTCCAGTGTTAAATATAACTTGGATCTTTGCCAGGGAGTGGCTGCAATCAGAGAAGATTAATTATATGTGTGGGTGTAGAAAATTGCAGATGGGAACTTATTCAGACAATAAAATCCTTTCCTTTTAAGTAAACAGCACATTTGCTTAGAAAATTCTGTCAGTTTAAAAAATAAATAAATAAAAGAGAAACAAACTCCCCAAGAACTGATGTATCAAAAGTAAATAGTGCACCCAGTTTAGAACTAGTTATTTTTCCCCCCTCTTCACAGAAATAACTTACTGTTTAAATCTCATAAATAAAAGGTTTTATTTCTAGGTCATTAAAACAAGTTTCACTTTCTGATTCCTGTTAAATGTCAGGGCTGTATGGTGCAGAGAGTTAAAATGTGTCTCTTCCTGAACAGCGATAGGACCTGATTCCTTGTCCATTGAAGTCAACAGAAAAACTCCTCGTTTACTTCAGTGGAAATTGGACTCAGCCCTTAATGAATATGGGCTCAGGCATTGACTCCTTTGATAACTGACATTTGGAAACACTAACTGAGTGTTTCTGTTAGTCAAAACCATAGTTGTGGTGAAGTAAACGCCTCAAGAATCGTGTTGTAGTTGCTATGCCGCCAACAGGATTAACCCTTCATGAACTTGAATGCACTCTAATGAAGATGAAGGGGAAAAACTGTTTTACATTTTTAAGTAAAAGCCCTGCCACCAACTCAATGGGGGATTTCAGACTTTTCCATACTTGGGGTGGACACAGCTGGTGAAACAAAAGTTCACCATTCCCATCAAGATTTAGTTTTGTTGAGTGTTTGAGTGTGAAGTGATCTCTCAGGGCCAGGCAAGTCTACTGAGTCAGCAAGATTAGAGAGAAGTAGAGAAAAAAGGAGTATGGTAGAAACTCAAACCAACATTTAAAATATAGTTGCCTGACGGGTTGTGAAATCTCTGTCAAATGCAGCACTTCATCATGTTTTTGAATTGCCAACATGTCACAGAGAAAAACAGAACATGGAGAAAGAAAAAAGACCTGTTGGTCTGAAAGAGTAAGAGATTGTTGCCTTGTATTGTCTAATTAAATTTAATTAATCTTCATTACATTTTATTTATCTGAACTGTAGCTCACAAACTGCATATTAGTGAGCTAGCTGGACTGGCATCTTTCGCCAGATTCTCACATATTTAGTCCAGAGATGTTCATTTGAAATAGTATGAGACTTGTGGCCCAATCCTACCGCAGCTGAAGTCTATCACAAAACTCATATTGACCTCAGTGTGAACAGGAACAGAGATGCTAATCACCATACGCAAATGCAGGAAATCCATAGTATACTTACATTTTTGCTATCCAGAGTTTATAAGGATTCTTATAATTGGGGAGCAAACTTTGCTGTTGCTTTGCTGTTACGCAGTTAAATTTTAAAAAATCTAAACCTTAGGGTGATTATTTTTATTCCTGCAAATATAAAGGTTACACAGAGCTGGCAAATAAAAACTATGATGCCGAGGAAAATTCATGAAACTATCGGCTTGCCAATACTGATTATGATAATTTCTGTTGCCTTTCGTTGGCTAGGTTTAAATTCTTAGAGCTATAAAGATTTGCATAAGGGCCTCAGAGTGCAATTGGAATGTGTCTGCTATTTGTCCCAAGCAGTCTTCCCCAAGTGTATTTTTTATTTGGTATATTTAGTGTATGTCAAAAGAAGAAAAAAACAAATCAGGTTAAAGTCATATTTGTGCTAAGAAAATGAGTTCAGACAAGCAGGGGTTTATTTTGGATTTTTTGTTGTTGTCGAAGGTAGTTAAAAAAAACAAAAACCCTGATAAGTAGGATGACCAGATGCCCCAATTTTATAGGGATAGTCATGATATTTGAGGCTTTTTCTTATATAGAAGCCTATTACCTCCCACCCCATCCCGATCTTTCACACTTGCTTTCTGGTCACCCTACTGACCAGTTTTAAATATTGGAAATTTTGTATTTATACAGTTTTTAGTGGATAGAGCTGATGGTATTTACAGAGCCTGCCATGTTTCAATTTGAAAAATGCAATTAAAGAGCTTCTGAATAGGTGAAATGAGTAAAATGCAGATAGCCTCATGTGAAA
The DNA here is from genome assembly GCA_032164245.1 of Sternotherus odoratus. NCBI lineage: Eukaryota > Metazoa > Chordata > Testudines > Kinosternidae > Sternotherus > Sternotherus odoratus. Next base: position 79,670,134 of record JAVMKO010000008.1, on the reverse strand, counting down.
TGTATTGGACCCAGACTTGTGTGGCCCTGTGGTTTAAAACTAATCTGCCTAGGAGATCTAGAGTAGCAACAGAGTGACAACAGGTGCAGCTCTTCTTACACTGCTGTGAACTTAACCCACCACTCTTTCTTTGATTCTCTTCACCAAACATCCCACATGGGCAGCATCTCATAAATTTTATAGCAGTATGATACAGTTTCAAGGCTAAATGACTAGGTGCCAGAGTTTCTCTTCTGACTGAGAAATGTCACCTCAGGGTAAACTTCCCACGTTCACCCACTCCCCACAAAGAGGATAATATGTAGTGTAGGCAAAGACATTGCTGTGTCAAGTACAAACAACGTCAATGTGCGTAGCACTGATAAGTTGGTTCCATTTCAAAAAGGTCATGAATTAACATGTACAGCTATAGCCATAAAGCAAGAGCATATAATTGTACATTCTCTTTTTGACCTGTGATAACCTGTGCTGCTCGTCAGGCTTCCACAACACCAACGCCCAGTACTTTTGAATACGAAGTATTGCTGGAGGGGATACATGTGCTGTATCTCCGTGTTCTTTCTGGGGCATTTTTGAAAAAAACACAATCAGTTTTATGACTGAGCAGTAATGTTCTTGTTTCTGTAGAAAGCACTAAGACTATGGGTTGCATAATCTGGGGGGAAACTAATAACTTTTACAGGTGTTGGACCATGAAGAAGTTCAGCTGAGCTGAGCCTAAGCCCTGGGTTTTAATTTGAGCGAATCTATTTAATTTTCAAGTTTGCAAAATTAATGGGAAAACATTTTTTCATGTTGTCAGTCGCGCTCTACTGTCACGGGTTTTCTCTTTGCTTTCAGAAACCCACACAGCTTTCTTTGTTCTCGATGATTTGTGGCTTTAAAAAACTCTGTCCTACAAACCACAGAAAGCTACTTTGTGCAACTGCACGCTACCTATTTGGTACCTAACTGCAGCCTGCCCTAACTAGTCTAGCAATTGAACTGTAGATGAAATCCTCAGCAGGTGTAAATGAATGTAGCTACAATTACTTCAGTGGAGGTTTGCCCATTTCTATCAGCTTAGGATCTGGCTCAGCATCGAACCCAGGCTTCCGGGAATCCAAATGGCCATGCTTTTCTAAATTGTTCAAGTCAACAAAGAATGATCAATATTTTTAATTAAAATGTCCGCTGTGACTTTGGGAGCATATTGAACATACTTCAGCCTGGTCAGTTGTGACATACTCTGAAATTGATGCCTATAGAATACGCTTTTTACATATGTTTTAAGTTTATCTCTGACCCATTAATACCATTGAACGAGATCCTTGTCCAATTAAAATAAGTGATAAAACTTCCATTGACTTCATGGGCGCCAGAATTTAAAGCTGCCAACTAATTTTCCATGCATGCTAGTTTTCTCTCAAATCCAAAATGCTAATGTTTCATCTAGAGCTGGGATGTGAAAAGCTGAATGTGAAAGACCTCTAGCTCAGGAATGCCACACGTGGATAACCCATGGGATCAAGCCCTAGATCATTGTCCATAGTGGACGAGATTGACTAAACACAGTCTGTGCTGCCTAGGACTACTCCAAAAGCCTGGAAACCACTCCAGGACCCCAGAAGCCTGGATTAAGCAGTTATTAAGGGACTGCTGGCTACATTACAGAATCTTAATGGAACTTTCTTGGTTCTGTATGAGGGTTGGGAAAGAAGGGGGGAGGAGGATGTGTTTACTTTATTCATCTAGTTCATCCATCTTCATCTAACACAAGTCTGATGTTTAAAGCCAAAAATACTTCCAGCCATCAGTCAGAAACGTGACAGGAATATGCCACAATGAACAGTGCCAATTCTTTTGATCTCCATCCTTCATTACATGTCAGCTGCTGGTCACAGGCTTTATGAAAACTCAACTGGCAGGTGCTTTTGAGATGAAGCTTATTCGACCCCTTTTAACCATCACCATTTTGGTTTTTTTGGTTTATTCTTTGAGAATTGCGCTCTCTCTTGCTCAGAGGAGCCATTGGATAGGGGTTTCTGTGTGGTTTCAAATCAAGCTAGTATCTCTATATGTTTCGGTCTATTTAAAATGTGCCTGTCCAAAGATTGGGACCCTTCCCTCCCCATAAAACATACACATTGGACTCCTGTGCAGAACTGTAACAACTCTTCTGAATGTCCCATCACATCTTCCTAGCCAACATTTTTTCCTCCCATCCAAGAGTACCAGATAGAACAGATAAGCCCTGCACAGGAACAGATTTGCAGGGTTGACTCTAGCCTTTTAAACTATTAGGTCCGGCATCTCAGTTGGCCACAGCTGCCATGGTATCATCCAGCAAGAGATTTGGAGGTCACCCTGACCCAAACTGTTTAAAGATTTATGCTTCAGTTAAGCTGTTAACGTTTACCTGGAGATGAATTGGTAACCAATGTAGAGTGATGCACTTTAAACCCTGGAGAACTCTGATTCTCAGCTGCATGTAGATTTTTTGGCATCTACTTTCACAGCTTTGAGCTTTCCCCTGTGAGCAAGTACCTCAAGATGTGTTCTACAGCTGCGACCCTTTGAGGCCAGCACATTGCAGGTTGAGCAAAACTGCTCTGATGCATTACCTAAAATTTGAGACTACTCTTCATGAGGCAAGCAAAATAGTACAGTAATTTAGCATGTCATCTGGTTTCTTGGGAACTAAGGGTCTTATATTGTGCATTTAATGTAATGTCATCAAAAATGCAGGTATATGTAAATAAGTATTAGCATTGTTAATTATGTCCCTTCAGTAAGCACACTTAATTGATTGATGGTATGCATGAAGGGTGAAATTTAGGGCCTGATATGGCTCTGGAGCCATATCAGTTTCGCATGGCTAATACATATTCACCGTCACTCTGAGGGAATATGCAGTAAGGCATATTACAGTATGTACGTACCTGTTGATTAAATATTAGTTATGTGCATTTATTACAGACATCACTACTGTATGTGAACACTATACATATGTTAGGTTTACAAACAAATATACATTTTGTATCTATCGGGAGCTAAATCCCCATAACCTCCTTGCAGTTAACCTGAATACTAAGGGTACTGTGTCGAAATACATTGTGGCCTGGAGTCTCCTCCCGTTACTCACCTTTAGTTCAGTGAGACAGCTTGCATGGTAAGGTGCTACTCCATGCACACAGAGTGGCAATTGGGCCACATGTAATTATACTTTTAAAAAGCATCTTCAAAGTCGGTGGAGGCTGATTCAGCTCCATTGCATGGTAGGCTAGCCCCTTCAAACGAAGCAGGTCTAGCTCCCCCAAGCTAGATCTGGTTCTCCCAGTTGGACCAATTAAGAGAGTGGGGCAGAACCTGATCCTATAAGGAGACAGGCAGACAGTAAGGCCATGTCTAAGTAGCAAGCTTACAGCAACACAGCAGCACCAATGCTGCTGTAATATTTCTGCCAGCATAGTGCTGTGCACACTGCCACTTATGCCGGCAAAACTTATGTCACTTGGGGGAGGTGTGTTTTTTCACACCCCTGAAAGACATACGTTTTGCTGACATGAGTGGTACTGTTGACAGGGCCTTAGGAAGGGAGGTGCTCGGGGCTGAAGCTGCTGGAAGTCCCCTGGGAGTGGCTGCCACAGTCCTGGGAGAAGAGGCAGTGGGAACCTACTGAGGAAAGGACTACTTCAGGACCTATTAAAAGAATCCTGCCATAGGTCCTGAAGCATGAATGAATGAAAGGCCAAAGGGAAAATATCCTGGCTGCTGTAGCATGGAGTGGACTGAGGAACTCTTCTAGGGCTTCTGCTTGTGTTTGGAAAATAAAACTGCCTGAAAAGAGACACTGGGTATGGCAGTGGATATTTCACAGGCTGGGGAAAAGCTAGCACCTTACATGCTCCCACTAAATACAGAGACTCCATGGGCGTTGCAGTGGGCTCCAAGAGAGTCTGAAGCCTTACTACCTCGCTCCTATTTAACCCTCTCATCCATATTATTATTTATGCATTTGTATTATTGATCTGCCTACGAGCCCCAGTTTTGGACCGGGACCCCATTGTGCTAGGAGCTGTACAAACAGAGAACAAAATGACAGACCCTGCCCCAAAGAGCTTACAGTCTAAGTACGATGCTAAAAGACAATCGATGGATACAGACAGACACAGATGAAGGAATACAAGTCAACAATGAGACAATAATGGTCAGTATGATAGGCGGTCCCAGTACATTAGCAGCAGCATATAGATCTCAAAGCATTTGTCAAGCTAGCACCTAAATGAAGAGGTGTCATAATAATTCATAGCACAGAGAACTAGTTAAATAACTAGTCATTTATTATTATAGTTTGCTATGATTTGGTAAATACCATATTTTGGAAAGCCCTGCAACATTATTATTTATTTACTTTTTATGTAAAATCTTCCTAAAATGGTGAAAGTCTTTTACTTATTTGTTTATAATTGGAAGGAGCGGGTTAATGTGGGGGAAATGTTTGGCTTTTTTCACTATACTCCTATGCTGAGAATTAAGTAACTTTTATTTATTTATACAATTTCTGTCAAGGATCCTAGTTGAACTTTAATGTCTGTCTCGTAAACCCTTGGAAACTGGAGCTGCTTATACCAGCAATGTCATAGCTGTAGTTAGATGTCACATACTTTCTATTTTGGGGTATGTTTGTTTTCAAGAGAGGATGATAATTGATCGATCCATTCTTTAACTGTGGAACAGGGCAGATTCAAAACTCAGGTGTACAGGCAGAACCCTATTTGAACTAGTGGGTGCTAGTAGTTTGTGGGAAGCCTGAGAACTTTAACCGCAAAGTGATCTGTGTCTCTCCATGTTTATGAGCACGTAACTAATCATTACCATTTCAGTTTCTCCAAATGGCTGATGGGCATCATGTCATTTGTTTGTTGCAAACTATTGTACAAAAATAGAATGGAAACCATACATATGGGAAATGTCACTATAATTGGGATGATATATCTTTTTTTTACAGATCAGTTTCGTAAATAAGCATCAAGAGTTATCCTGTTATAAAAACATATGGGAATGCTAAAGAAATGGAATAAAATGTTAAATGATCCTCTTCAAATGTACTTTGGCTCTCTGCATCAGAAACCATACCAGGACTGAGCAGCATGTAGTTTTGCAGCAGAAGAAGAATGGAAAATTTTCAGTTCTTATTTGTCTTAATCATTTACATTATAGCAGCATCTAGAAAACTATCATTTAGTTTGTATTTGGGACTGAATTAAAAAGTAGCTTCAGTATTTCTTTCCATGAATGTTTTTGAGGATAGAAGAACTCTGTTCCATTGTATTTGGACCTAGACTTTCCAGAGCACAATTAAAAATTATCTCCTATGATGTCTTTATCTTCAGTAAGACAACAGACTGTTTGCTGCATGGTATCTTGTCGCTCTTAGTTATGTTGTTTTGGGGCTTTTTTTTTTTGCTCTAAGGAAAGTTTGGGGAGGGGAAAAATCCATTTTAAAGTAGATAGTTAATTCTACTTTGTGCCTCTAGTCTATACGGTAACCTTATGACACTGTATCAACTCAGTGGGGCTCAAATAGTTTTATCATCACTGTTAATTGAAACAGTAACTTCACATTGCACTGAGTTGCATCACAGCTTATATTATTTCAGTATGTCACTGAACTGTCATCAAGTTCTGATGAAATACAGAGCCAGTGGCACTGAAACTTGAATACACACTATAAGGAAGCACTATGAGTTTGACTCTGTTTTGCTTTTACACACCTGGCCACAAAACTTTATGGGCCAAATTCAGTCCTGGTACAAGTCCCATTCCATTGACTGTGAACTTTCCTAAACTCCCTCTATGCTTATATGGTGTTCAGGTTGCACTGTACTTTTGGAATATGCCTGGTGTGTATGGCCTGTTCATTTGGCTGGTGTATGCGGAGGGGAGGGGTGGCCATGTGCAGAGCTCCTGTTGGTGGGGGAACACCTTTAAAAATAGGTCCTTTTAAAGGTGTCTCAAATCAGGCCCCCAAAATCAATGTCTTGAAATTGTTGTCCCAAGGTTCCCTGTAGCCAATCCACTACCAAGTTGTTCCCTGCAAACGTCCTGCGCTTCATGAGTTAATGAGCTAGTGTAATAAGTGTCCTGACTCTGGATTTATGTCTTTTCTCATTAGGTCTCTCTGTCCATTGGTGTGCAAATGGACATATTCCCCAGACAAGGGCTGGGATGATAGTTTCTGGAAGGTGATTGGCTTAGAAGATTTGGTGGCAGATAAGTATGAAAAAATAGGTAAATGAAGTTATTTAAAAAAATTAAATCCATATCCTGTATTGTTGGTTGTTAGTTTTGTCAGCAGAAAAGTATCAGGTCTTGAAACTAGAAATGAATGGGCAAAAAACCTATAAGATTGGGTGCCCACTGGTATATTTTCCAGGCACACTCTTTACCTGTGGATGTCATGAAATGTAGTGGTAGAAACCTTGTGATACAGAATTATTAATATTGCTGGAAGAATTGTTTTGGGAAAGCTATTCTGAAAAGCATGACATCATCACATTGGCCAGTCAGCATTGTTTGATATCATTTACTGATGTACTTGAATAGATTCTTGGGGAGCTGAGGAGAAGCCTGGGCACTGGAATTAGTCACTCCTGAAAACTCCAGCACTGATACAATTTTCATTGTGGCTTTAACAAAATCATGTAGGTCAAAATGTTCAAACATGTTCACTAATTTCCACTCAACTATTTTGATCTTGAGAGACATACTGGAAGGGCTTGATTTTTCCAAAGTTGATACCTACTGACATTTCCCATCAACTTCACCTGGGCTTGTGGGTTGGCCGCACTCCTGAAAACCAGGCCCAAATGGTTTCAAAATGGCCACTCCAAAATTGAGCAATTTCTACAGCAAGCACAGAAGAATATGAATTTGTTCAGTAAGCTTCTGACACTGGGGCACCAGCCACTGTGCCAGTGAAGGTAATGATAATGGCATAAGCTATTATCATATTTTGTGTCCTGCATCAACCATGCTTATGAAAGCTTTTGAGAAAGAACTTTCTCTGCTTTGTAGTGTCTTCAGGGGGCTATTTTACTTGCTCAGGGCCCAAGTTTAATTAGAATGTTAGTCTTGTAACAATACCTACAGCAAATATTCATTAAAAATCCATAATGTTAATTTACCAGAAAATTTCCAGGGTAACTTTATTAGACTTTCTCTGTTAAGTTAATGGACTTTTAATGGCTGTCCTAAGCAGACATGTCATTAACAAGAATATTATGGTACACGAATTAAAATATGTCCATTCATCAAAGTTAATCATCTGAAATTTCCTCTAGAATTTTTTTTAAATGTCTGGCACTTTGAACAACTTTCTACAACAATTGCAGTATAGTAACATGAAATAGAAATAATTTAGGAATGACTTGATAGCAGCAATGCAATCTGTAAATCTTTCCAATACTCTCAAATGGATGCTTTAAGTAATATTCAGGCCTCTATGAAAGCCTCCCCTATATAGCTTTCAACATCTGCACTGCTCATTAAAACATTTATACTATGGTATAAACCCTGTTAACAGATTTGAGCATTTAGTATTTTGAGATATTTAGCATAAATACAATTCCTATAACTCTGACCAGATGTAGCTTTTAGCAGATCGTTACTAAGCTAAAAGAACATATGCTGTAAATAAATGTTTGACCAGAAAATTGAACACCTCAGCAGCTGATAGTCTCATAGAAGAATATTTTTAAAATAAATTATTTATGAAGTGTAAGCTAAGGATCGAATACAATATTTATATGGTGCATTTCAAGGACAGTGCAAAGCAATTTACCATTTTAAGTAACTAAACATACATGTTTCAAATGATAAAGTAACCTTCCATAAAAAGGGCATGGTTGTAATGATGGAAAGCACATAAAAATAAGCAACACAAGTATCAGAACTTAGAAGGGCTAAAATCTTAAATTTCAAACATGTTTACATTTCTCTTTTCTTTGAAACCAGGTGTTCACAGATGAACTACATAGGGAATTGGAATCTGTTTTTCTAACTCAAACAGAGAAACACATTGCGCCGTAAGTGGTTCCATTGACTTCAGTGGGACTACTGCTGGAGTAGTGTGCTACTCCGTAGGAGGCAAAGAGACAGAATATGACCTAGAGTATTTATAAGAAACTGTGGTGGAACTCAATGTTTCCCATAAAAGCAGCACATAAAGATAAAATGCTCAGACACTCCACATATCCAGTGCGAATGTAAGTTACTGAGAGCCTAATTTTGGTAACTTTGCTCACAATGCATAGTATTTTGCTCCTTATGCGGTTACCTTGATTTTATTGGGGCTATCTGAGGAGTAAAATGTTATCCAGTGTGAGTAATGGTATCAGAACCTTGCCTGAAATGATCTGGAAGCTATGGCCACTCCTACACATTTATTTAAATTAGCTTATAAACAAAAATAACCCCCAAACCATTGAACTTATTGAATTTAGCCCCGGGTTAAGGCCTAAGGGTTATATACTGGCTGTCCCTGTGTGGATGCATGAAAGAAGGAAGAGCAGCACGGAGCCCTCTGTGTTAACAGAAACATGGAGGAAGGAAATGAAGTCCACCAATGATGCTCCTCTGCTGCTGAAGGAAATGGATCTTGTGGGCTATGCCCATTAGATCTTAATGGATGGTTTCAGCTCAGTGCTTCAGAAGAGTCTGAAAGAAACAGCCATTCTAAGGTCCATGCAATATGCTCTGCGGAGAAACTCTTTCCCGGCCCTCCCATTTTTATTACTGTCATTCCCAGAAGTGCTGCTCCTGGACAGTGTACTTCTAGGAATAGGATTACGGAGCCAGAAACTTCAATTCTCTGGAATGGCATCACAGTTCATGAGCTGTTCTTTTTCAGAGGCGGTGCAGGCTGAGGACATAGGCTGATTGCATTGTTTGGCTGGGGGGAAGGTTGGATAAAGCAGTTGGGATGATCTCAGCTCTCCCTTGCTTTATTTCAGTTATTTAAGGCCTTCAGCATTGCCTGATCTAGCTACCCCTAAGTTGACACTTTGCCTCCCTGCCGCAAACCTCAGCTGGACTGTAGGACTGCAAACCCCTCAATATAGGACTGTTTTGTAGTGTGCAAGACTCTTGGTTACTTTGTTGGTGCCCATATTAATTTTAAGTAGGGAAATAGAATCTAATGTGTATATATAGACTTGGTCCTATAGAAGTAAATAGAAGTTCTTTCATGGAGAGCACGATCAGGCCCCATATACCCTTTAGTTCTGTCTGCATTTATGTTACTTCTACAGGCAATGTTCCCTCTAATTTTTGACAGGCCATGTGTGCAAAAAATGTCTTCTGTGCAAATGTTTATGCTTCTGTGCAAATTTTGTGTGCGCACAGTGTTTCACTGTGTGCATGGGGTTTAGGATCCGTGTGTGCGCACAGACGTGCACAGCTTAGAGGGAACAGTGTCTACAGGACATAATCTTTCTGCAAGGTACATAACATCCTCAGCTCCCATCAACTTCAACACACGGAATAAATTCCTGAGCAGGTGTTTCCAGAAGATCCTACATGCATATAGTTTTCAGTGTTGTTGTCATATTGGTCCTAGGGTATGACACATGTGGGTGAGGTAATATCTTTTGTTGGACCAAGTTCTGTTGGTGGAAGAGTCTTGTCAACCCATAGGCCTTGGTCCAATATAAGATATTACCTCACCCACCTTCTCTCTCTCATATATAAGGCCCTACTTCAATTGCAGGATGATTGTCAAAAAATTGCAGCTGAGTTGCGGACAAGCATGGAAAATTGTGGGAAAGTAATAATGGACCTTATTATTTGTGGTAATAAAGTCCATTGTTACTTTTGTGTGATTTTCTGCTGATGGTAGCCCAGAGAAGCCTAATATTGCAGCATCTGCAGTATTGCAAGTTAAGTAGGGCCGTCCTTATATGCATATAGTAAAAGTTATGCTTGACCCAAGGAGGGAAACCGGCAGGAGGTCAAAGTATCCTTGCAAACCCAGGAGCTCTGGAGATTGTAAAACCAAGCTAGAAAGCAATAAAGATGAGATGAGAAATGAGACACTGTCAAGTTCTTCTTAAAAAATAAATATAATTCCCCTAAAGGAATTTCCCATTTGCTGTAGTGCATAATGTAGCCAGAACTCCACACCTCTATTCAAGGTTTGTTTATCCTAATTCATATGCAAACATACTGTATTTTAATGTCATCACAATTCCATGAAAGAGAGAGGCTAGCATTTTACTTAAAACACCTGTTATGCAGTTTACTTAAAATCTTAGCAGCACTAAACAGTAATAGTCATTTTGTTGTCCAACAAAAAAAAAATCTGAGGAAAATTAGTGGAGCCTTTTTTTATTGTTTACAGAAGTGAATTGTTGCTACTGAATGTAGACTAGGCAAACACAACATGTTTTTCTAATCTCCGATGAGAACAATATTACATCCAATGAGAGGAAACTATAGCTGGATAGTTATGACTGGAACATAAAACATTTTTTTTCAAGTGCCCTTAACTTTCAGGACATTGAAAAGAATTTGTGGAAATTACTGTATGTTCTGAACTAGTGCATATTATAAAATGTATTTTTAAAGGGCAAGGCATTTAATGTATCCACAGTGTTGCTTGTGGTTTCATGTAATATGCTCCTTTTCGTTTCACTCTAGCTTGACATACAACATTGTTGAAAAGAGACCCTTCACTGTTGCCCTTTAGGATCTCCCCTGAACCTTTCCCACATCAAGTGGTGGTTTCTGCTGTGAAAGTACCAGCCTTCTGACCTTTTACATTACCCAGAGCAGTTTGACTTTGCAGGGAATCCACACAATAAGCTCCCAAGGTCACTTCTGCATGTCTATGCCTTCAACGGTGTGATTAGTAAATTCTAGATTCATACGTAGAGTTGCTACAAACTTTATTGACCCCATTAATGTGCCCACTGCAAACAAACAGTAGAAGACAGTTTGCATCGAAAACCCCCACAGGCACTAGCACTTATCTGCTGTGGTGAGATCGCACAATGAGTATCTTTTTGTGGCATTATAAAACTTAGAAAGACATTAGCAATTCTGTTAAAAGGACTGTAGTACATGAAAATTTAGGTATTGAATTGTACAATCTATTGGAGTAGGGGGGCAGGGAAACCTGATAAGTTTTCACCACCATCTTCTACTTCAGGGGCTACTTAAGGGACCAAATAATTTTATATTATAAAATAATAATTTATGCCTAACCTTCCCCACCCACTTCTTACCCCTCAGAATATGGTGCATTTGTCTCAGAGAAGAAAATATTGTAGGTATTGTAGAATAGTTATGTCTGTTGTGTAGTAACTTGTGTGTTTTGATGTTGACATATTGTAGTCATACTTTATAAATAGATGTTTATTGTCTCTTCATCTGTGATGGAGCTACCCGTGGATTTTACTATATTTATGTTCAAACCAAACATAACACTCTGAAACATAGCCCTTCTGCCTGCTGAAAGATTATACAATCCTGTTTCCCAATATTTTCAGAATCAGCTGCAAATAGAAACTTGTGGTCCGATATTCAAAGTGTTTAGGTACCTAACAATGCACATAAGCACTTAGTGGGATTTTCAAAAGCACCTAAGCAGGTTAGGCTCCTAAATCTGATTAATTTCAGTGTGCGGTGTCTAACCTGTTCAGGTGCTTTTGAAAATCCTACTAGGTACTTAAATACCTTTTGAAAATATGGACCTTATGCAAGTCACTCAACCGCCTTTCAACCTAACTATAGAATAGCATGAAGAGCAGGGCTTCACTGAAAACCAGATTTTCCACGAGAGCTGACTTTTCCCAGATAAACTACACCACTGGGGGAAAAGAATCTTAGAGAGGGATACTTTAACAGTAGCTACTGGAATCAAGATCTGCTGAACCATGACATGTAAGAGGTATTAATCCTTTGTAATCTGGAGCCATGTCAGGTAACTGGGTCCAGGAAATGAAGATCAGCGTCTTGTGTGTGAAACATATTTACTGCAGATAGTATCCATAGGCTTTAAGGCCTGAAATTAACATGTTGATAAAGATGGTTGTTGCATAATACAAATGTCATCATCTAAATGGGATATTAGGAAAGGAATGGGGTCTTGTGGTTATAGCACAGGACTGGGAAACCTGGAGATTTTAGTTTTATTCTTGACATTGCTCCAAGCTTCCTTTTGGGCAGGTAACTTAACTTCTCTCGGTCTCTGTCTCCTCATTTGTAAATAAGCTAGTAATACTTCTTCGAAGAGATCATCCTGGGTTTCACCAGCCTAGACTGAGACTGGCAGAATTCATTCATCTCTTAGATTTTTGACCCTGCAGGGTCTAGCATGAGCCAGGATCCCTACTGGCCAGGATGTTTTCCTGTATGTAAATGCCATCCTTCAAATGCTCCTTCGGGAATGCGGTGAGCAGAGGAACTCCCAGTCTTCCACGATTCAGCACTGCATCAGCCTGTTTCCACAGTCACTTTCTGTCATTTTTAACTTTGTCCTTCCTGCTGATTCTCAGATGGCTTTTGAGATGATGCGAAGGCTTTTTTTTTTTTTTTTTTTTTTTTTTTGATGCTCCCTGCCTGTTTTTTAAGTGCTGCAGTGCTTGGGCTCTTCAATTTGGAGCTATGCCTCTGGGTTTCAGTGCAAAGTCTGGCACACTGTAGCCCTTCCTTGGCATTGTGGCACTCAATTCCAGAGCTTTGGAGTTTTTTAACCTTGGTGCTTTGATGCACAGCCCTGGACATATTGACACATTGCTTTGGCACACCACCTTTGGGATCCTTGAATAGAAGAATCCACAGAAGAGCAAAGCAGGGTAGTTGTTTTCCTAAAAGTTACGCCATCCAAAGTTATTTCATTTGCAGCACTTGCTCTTAGACTCAGAATAAATAAAGCTTTGGGCATACGCAAGAGAGCCCGCACCATCAGTGACGGAAGCTGTTTACTCACTGTGTACAAGCTAAAAAAAACTTGGAGCTAAATTTTCAAACATAAATGCCTAAGGGCTGGTCTACACCATGTGGCAAAGGGCACCAGAGGGGTATGATTTGTAAAGCTTGCTAATTTGCTCCATGCTAACTGTCCCATCCTGGTGCACTCTAAAAGGTACCCAGTTTGCATTAATGTACCTTTTTAGCACACGCAAGCAGGGTCTACATGGAGCAGTTAGAGCGCAGTGCCACAACTCACACCCCTCTGTTGTGCTATACCGGCACCATGTAGACAAATCCTAAATTGTGCCCCTTCACACATTCAAGTGAGTAATGGAGAATTTCTGCTGGTTATTTGAACATGAAAATGTTAGGTGGACAAATGCATCCTTGCTTTTTCAAGCACCTGCTTCCATTTGGAGAAGTATTGTTGTTGCACGCATCTCCAGGCGGTGCTGGTACACACAAGTCTTCTAAATTCTTGCTCTGAATTCTTGCAACCAAGTTTGTCTCTTGGAGAAAAAATGCTGCTGTTGTTGTTTGGGTTATGCAGAGGCAGTGTCAGGAGAACGTGTTCTCTTCCATGGTCTCTGATCAGAGTTAATTCTTGAGGCAGAGTTGCTCCTGAAAACTGGGCCTTGGTGTTGAGCTGAGATTCCTGAAAGAAGGTGTTGCCCTACTTGTTGTTTGAGCACCTCATTTACGTGTGCCAAATGGGCGATTGCATGACCAGACATGTAATTGTCTGTATTTGTTAGCTATTAGCTGTATTTTGTTGGGTGCAGCTTACATGCCTTTGTTTGAAAAGGTAACCCTTTGGATTTTCAGTTTGCTTGTGGACACATGGGAAGGAATACACAGTTGATACACTACCAGCAATGGTACCATAACAAAAGAACCACAAATAGGGAAGAGAATAAAGATGGAGAGCCACATGCTTCCTTGCATTGGTTGTTTCACCCAAGGGCAAGGACACTATCAGTTCGTATTTATGTTGTTTCCTCTTCATTCTTATATCTCGGGGGAGGAGAAGTTCTGTTCTTGTGCCCCCATCCCTAAAAAGGGAGGAGTTCATCCCCTAGAGATCCCCCTCACACCCAGGATTCAGTAGAGAATAGGGATTCAGTAGAGGATATGCAGAGCCCCTTTGTCTTCATACTGCTTCCTGACCAGATCACCACCCTGAGCCTCCGATTCCGTAGGAGCTGTTGTTCAGGAGTTGAGCTCTCCCAGGCTCCTGTGCTGACAGGTAACCCAACCTTCTTTTCCTCTGGAGATGGGGTTTCCATTCTGGGTTGGGTGAATTGAACCATTAATAACTGGTGCTCCAGAGAGTTGCCATTCCACCAGCCCTGCCCCTTTGCCACTCTTTCTAAGGCTATGGAAGCCCAACACCACGGAACACATTGAGGGGCTTCCTTGAAGGTGAAGGGAAGAGAAGCACATTCCTTCATTCCAGGCATCTCTGATTCCAATCCACTGGATTCTGCTATCTGCTCACAGAAGCAAAAAAAAGAACAAGAGCTTTAAAACACTGAACTTTGCACAAGATAAAGAACAGTGAGTAAAAAACAAAGTTTTCTTAAAACAGATGATCCTATTTACATGTCTGCCCTCACACAATAAGTTACAATAAGCTGCAATTTCAAAAACATTTTAAAGGCCTGAATCACAGGATACTTAAGTGTTCTTTACTGTCAAAATCCACAGAGTTTACAAGTGAGTAGTGCTCCAAAAATGCCAATGTTTCTTTGGCTTCCTGCAATTTCAGTCCATCCAAGAGCTGTAACAACTAGAGAGGGAATGAAGTTGGCACCATACAAAGAGGTGCTCTATGGTGACTTGTCCCTGAGACCCTGAGGCACTGCTTTATAATCTGTGAGTCAGCAGGAACAAGACTTTGAAAGAGAATTCTTCAGAGGAGATCGTTAGGGCTGATATCTCTTGGTAGGCTCTGCTATGCTGGTAAAGTCACAAAGTGGAGAGGGAAGATTTAACTGACTGTCATGCTCTCATGAACCTGCATCAGCCAAAATTAGGGAGGCTCTGCTTAATCATCTGGTGTCATTTCACAGGGACTAGGCTGAATAGACTTCCCCCTATTCATAAGGAAGAGGCTGGATTTAAACTACTCTCTTGGAACTAATGTTTGTCTATAGATATAGTCTTCATTTTTTTATTTTTAAAGGGGGTACTTGTCCCTTCTATATCTGACAGGCATGATTACCGTATTTTTCGGCGTATAAGACGCCTTTTTAACCCCCAAAAATAGCTTCAAAATTAGGGGGGGCGTCTTATACGCCGAATATCGGCTGGAGCTGGGGCGGCTGCAGGTGGCCCGGCGGGCGGGGCGGGGCTTCCCCCCCGAGCCCACCCGCATGTGTTGGGGCCGGCGGGGAACGGGAGCAGCTCGGGCCCCGGGGCCCCTGGGAGCGCCCGCCCGCGCGGCGGGGACGGGAGAGCGGCGCGCTCCCAGCAGCCCGCCACGCGGCGGGGACGGGAGAGCGGCGCGAAAAAAGCGGCGCTTTTTGTGTGGTGGTGTTTTGTTGTTTTTTTTCCCCGGCTTTTTTATTTAAAAACTCGGGGGCGTCTTATACGCCGGAGCGTCCTATAGGACGAAAAATACGGTACGTTCTTTCTTTCTTCATGCTGTAACAGTAAATGGTGTTTTAGTTCATAATTGCCAATTTAAACTTTCTTTTCCTATTAAAAATGAAATCCATGGGCTTCTTATACATCTCATTTTCATATTTAGTAGTGAAATAGTGAAACAGTGATAATTTAAATCAACACTCTTAGCAAAACCTTGCCTATGACAGTTACCACAGTAACTTTAAACGATATAAGGAAGGAATAGAGTTTGAGAGAATAGCAGGGAAAGTGTTGCTGGAGAAATATGCCTCTTTGAGGAAAAAAGATAAGTGAGTGGAGGCATTTTTCTCTTGCTGAAACCTGACTCCTTCCTGTAGGATGACCAGACAGCAAGTGTGAAAAATTGGGGTGGGGGTGGGTAATAGGACCCTATGTAAGACAAATCCCCAAATATCTGGTCTGTCCCTATAAAATTGGGACATCTGGTTGTTAGGGCCGACTCAGTTTCCCTTGCTCCTTCTCCCCATGTATTCTTCCTCACCAGCAATCACATAGTTAAACCCCCAAGAGTTGCAAAGCATTCGCTTGAGGCTTTAGACATTCAGTGTAATAGTGCTGCACAACAAGTTGTTTCTGTATTGTTATCTATACCGAGAATGTGACCTTGCCTAGACAATCACAGGCTGTAGGCCTCACTAGATGAGTTAATGTGTTATATCTCCAGATGGCATTATATGTATGTAACGACTTCGCTAGGGAATGAATAGACTCTTATTCATAAGCTTGTTGGCATCATGTAAACGGTCTCAAGGTCTACACACCAGGTGCCTCAAGAGGTCAGTGACCTAGGCGTGATGTAAGGGTTTGCTGATGCGCATGCTTCAAGTAGGTCTGTCCCTCCCTCCACCCATTCCCCCTCCCCTTTGAATATACTCTATAAACGTTTGCTTGGTATGGATAATAAACGGAGCTGCTGCCAACCCCCTTTCTTGACTGAGAGGAGAGTGCCTCAGTTTCCCCTTTGATCAAAGTTGAGTTGTGTGTTTCTTCAATGGTCTCTGACAGCTTGTGAGCTCCTTGCCTCAACGCCGCCACTACAATCCGGAGTGTACGGTAAGGGGGAGAGACGCGCCATTAATTTTCCCCTGACATGGTCACCCTACCTTCCTGCCTCAATCTCTTTCTGTGGTTTTGTTCCCCTTTCATTGTCATGTCAGAAATCAGACCTAGTCCTGCAATTTCTGCTCCCACACAGAGCCCTTATGAATTCAGTGGGACTCCATGCGGATGCAACAGTCAGTTTCAATTGTTCACTTGGCAAAATTATCTTTCTGGGCATTTCTAAAGTAGCTACCACCATCATATGTAAAAGCCACACATAACATCCAAGGATGTTGTTTGTTTTTGTTTTTTTGTACAATGGTAAATAAAAAGACTGGCTTATAAAAGTTCCAGATCAGAGGCTTTTCACTGACCATCTGTCCTCTTCCTCCTCTTGTGTGATGCTTCTCCTTTCTGGTAATGCTTCCTCATCATCTTCAGCTTCTTGCTTCGCTTGAGCCTACACTTTCAACATCGGGATGTCTGTTTTGTGAGCCATATAAATACAGAAAATAATTGGAAGTGTTTTGGGGGGGAAATGAGGTTGTGCAAACATCAGAATCTTAAGTGGAGGATTCAAAAGGTTCTTTCAATAGCTGATTAAGTTTCATTTCTTTTGGATTTGAAAAAAGGGTAATTAAATAATCCTTCAAAGGATAGCTGCTCTCACCTGCATTATTAATAAAGAAGCAGTAACAGAAAGCAATCTGTTTAGTAATAATCCATAATTAATATGTGATAAATTATACATGCACCCCTAAATAGAGACTTGCACGACCCAATATCTAGCCAAGTCATATAAGTTAAGTTTTCAACAAATGTAACACTAGTCAAATATGTTGATGCCATTTGTTGACCCATAATTTAGAGAGAACATTGGTGATGATGATGTACTATAAGATGCCAGGAAACTGTGTTAAAATGCTGTGGAAATGTATCTTTGTTATTTTCAGGTAAAAGGATGGGGACAAAAAACTGAATTCATGTCTGAATGGGCTATATTTATTTACTAAACCATCTACACATGGCTAACTAACTCACATATGTCTAAGTAACGCTCCATCCATTAAAAGATGGTTATGCTGCACTATTTAACCCAAATCCAGTTAACCAAAGCTCAGTTGTATCCCTCAGGGTTTGGATGTAGGCGGTGTACATGTAAATTAGCTGTCTTTCAGTCCTAGCCATCTCTCCCTATGTATACACTCATGAACTGTAGACCTACTTTATTTTTCAGTTTAATGGATCAATGTCTGATGTCCCTATAGGTCATCTGACTTTTCCAGTGCCCATGACTCTCTCACCACCCCTATGTGTGTCTGCCTTTGGTAGTTAAATGGGTGCAGACTCTGTAGTAGTTGAGATGTAGTCCAGCCAAAGACCTGGCCCATAAGGGAGAATGGAGGCATGAGACACCCCAAACTGTAATTTCAGGCAGACACAGATTCATGTTGAATTGACAGTTTTCCTGCTGGACAGTTGGAAAGTTTTGATAAATGAGAACCTTCCGATAGAAAACGTTGATTTTGCAGAAACTGCATTTTCCATTTTAAAATATTGGAAGGGAAAATTTCTAACCAGCTTTAGAGAGATGTCAGCTTATTATGAATATTATGGTAAAATACATTAATTTTAAATGTCAGCATAGGCTAACTAAGGGACCCTTATCTTCTAAATAAACATTAAAATTAGGTGGTATTTTCTGACATTATCCATTTCTCCAGTCCACCACATCCTATTCCCTTTTGTTCTCGTCAGCTGCATTTAACAATTCTTAAACAGTCACTTTAATATATATACCTTTTCTACGTCTGGTTTAATAGGGTGAAGTCCGATGTACATTACTGTGCATTAGGTAAATGTGGGTGGGTATTTCAAAGAAGTTGAGACTATGTATTCAGATGTTTACCTGTACACTTGAGCTGTCTGAGTGCCCCTTTGGTACAAACGGAACAAAAAAGTCAATCCCTGCCCCAAAGAGCCTGCAATTTGAGTAATACTCCGTGATGGGTTCAGGCACAGAGACCCCCTTGGGACTGTCACCTGACGTGCTGGAATTACCTCTGAGCCTATTTTCCCTGCCTGCTTGGGACTCCAGAAGCCTGACTTGTAGAGCCAGACATGATAGCCTGCTACATCACAGACCCAGGTACGGGCCACGCCCCCAAAACTGCAAACTTTAACCAACAACTACTGAACATGTCACCTATCTCCAGCACCCAGACACCTAACTCCCAATGGGATCCAACCTCCAAGTAAATTTGTTTTATTCTGTATAAAGCTTATACAGAGTAAACTCATAAATTGTCCTCCCTCTGTAACAGTGATAGAGAGATGTGCACAGCTCTTTGCTCCCCCTGGTATTAATTATGTACTCTGGGTTAATTAAAAAATAAAAGTGGTTTTATTAAATATAAAAAGTAGCATTGAAGTGGTTTCAAGGAATAACAGACAGAACAAAGTACTTTATATACTTGTTCATAAGCCGAATATTTTTGGTAAAAAAGTGAAGCATCAAAGGGCAGGGGTTGGCTTATAAACGGAGCTACACCCAAATTTGATTATTTTACACTCTATGGAATTGTTGAATTGCCATTTTGTTTACCTGGAGCACCCAGAGTCATGGAGCCTCTCAGTTCCCTGTGGCTGCAGTTTGCCATTCCCAGCCAATGCTGTTCCCATCTACTTCACACAGTTCCCATTGGCTAGGAATGGCAAACCGTGGCCACTGGGAGCTGAGGGGCTCTGTGCTTGCAGAAGCTCCAAGTAAAAAAAAAAAAATCCCGACCTGCCAACGGCTTACCCTGGCGGGCCGGGAGCCACAGTTTGCCAACCCCTGAAATATAGGGTTGGTTTATGAAAAGGTCATACAGTTTTTGCTGTTTTTACCTATCCATTGTGCGGGGTAAGCTTATAAACGAACAGGCTAATGAATGAGTATATATGTGGTAAGTCACCAAGCAAAATAAAGCAAAACTACGCAAGTCTAAGCCTAATACATTAAGAAACTGATTGCAGGTAAAATCTCACCCTCAGAGATATTCCAATAAGCCTCTTTCACAGACTAGACTCCTTCCTAGTCTGGGCCCAATCCTTTCCTCTTGTACAGTCCCTGTTCGCAGACATATTAGTTGGAAACTAGGGGATTTCTCATGACTGGCAGCTTCCTTTGTTCTGTTCCACACCCTTTTATAGCTTTGGCACAAGGCGGGAATCTTTTGTCTCTCTTTGGGTGCCCCCCCCCTTCTAAATGGAAAAGTACCAGATTTAAGATGGATTCCAGTATCAGGTGAAGTGACAAAGAGTCCTGTGACACCAGTATTAGGTGACATGATCACATGTCCTGCGAGAACCCAGCCTCCATTCTTCCTCAGCTGGCCCACAAGTATACAGGAAGGTTTTCAAGTAAACAGAGCCATTTACAACTAATTTTCCTAGTCAATGGGAGCTATCAAGATTCTAAACCACTATCAATGCCCCATACTTTGCATAATTGCAATAGGACCTCAGAGTTATACTTCATATTTCTAGCTTCAGATACAACAATGATACATACATACAAATAGAAGGAATGGATTCAGTAGGTTATAACCTTTGTTTTGATACCTTGCAAGTGACCTTTTGTATAAAGCATGTTCCAGTTACATCATATTCACACTGATGCATATTTCCATAAAAACATACGGAGTGCAATGTCACATACTCTTGCAAACATGGTCCAGAAGTAAGCCCATAGTTTAAGTGCATTGAGATCTATGTGAATAGAAGATAGCATTCTTTATGAAGGTCCTACATCCTTTGACACTCTTCTTGTGCAACCTTTTATTTAACAAGTAACTTTCTTGATTGATCAGTGATTAAGGCTCTAGCCAAGCACTTGGGAGACATGGGTTCAAATCCCAGGTCCGTCACCGTCTTCGTGTGTGACCTTGAGCAGGTCATTTAGTTTCTCTTTGCCTGAGTTCCCCACTGTAAAAATAAATAAAGATGGGGATAAGAATGCTTCCCTCCCTCACGGTGTTGTTGTAAGGATAAATACATTAAAGAATGTGAAGCACCTTTAGACCTACTGATGAAAAGCACTAGGTAAGAGATGTGTATTATTTCAAGGAAAAATCACTACATTTTTTACTGATTGTTTTTCAATTAACATCATTTGAAAAGTCCAGTCTACCAGGGTCCAAAGATGAGGCAGAACAGTCCTTTGGCCAGATTCATCTCCCAAGTCAGTGGAGTTAACACCAGAGATGAAATTTAGCTCTTTAAGTCTTCAGATGTAAAGTTAATAGAGAAAGGAAACTTCTCCTTTCGCTTTTTTTACGCTTGTATTTTTTTCACAGTTACGCAGCCAAATACAATTAAACACAAAATGCAACTGAGTTCTGCATGACAGGTTAAAAGCTGCTCTTAAATGAGCGAATGTGTAAGAGCTGAGTCAGCTGAGGCCCCCTGCGGTGCTTTCCTTTTGTTATTTTAAAAAAGACTGGTAAGCACTAAAGAGTCTGTTTCTGTTAAATATTAGTAAGATTCCGCACTGTACATTTTGCTTACTAAAGTGGACTGAAGACGTATTGTCTGCTTCATGTATTGCGTCTGGTAAATAAGTGGTTGCTGTGGCAACTGCCTAGAAAGGTGGTGGGTCATTGGTACCACATAAATTCTTTAAACAAAACTAGATCGTAGCAAATTCCAGAGTTAGTCTTCAAGGAGGGATAAAAGAAGAGGAAAGACTACAAACGGTTTTTTCCTTTTGTGAACTTGCTGCTCTACAGGAGGGAAAAAAACCCTGCAAAAAATGAGCTATCTTGTTCAAAATAAAATGTGAATCAAGGCAGTGCATTGAGAAGGGCTCTGTGTGTCTTAGTGGAACAGTTGTATGAATGGGAAAGAGAAAGTTCTTTGCCTTCAAATAATTATGGGTCTGTTGTGTTAGGCTTAATTTTGCAAGCAGCAGATGATTTGTACAAGTGATTACTTTAAACCAAAGACTGTATGCAGTCTCTTTGGAATGACTCAAAGAGGACACAGTACTCTCACTGCCTGCCTCTGTTTTCAGAGTTCCCATCTCTCTTCCACTCTGACAATTTGCTTCCTTTGCCTCGCTGAAAGTAGGAATGGTGTTACCTATTGTTGGCAGGGCCGGCGACAGAAATTTGGGGCCCCCCTACTCTGATCGTTTGGGGCTCCCCCCCAGCCCAGCCGGGGGCCCCCCCAGCTGACAGTGGCTGGGGGGGGGAAAGCCCAGCCGGGGGTCCCCCCAGCCCAGCCAGCGCTCCCCCCCAGCTGACAGCGGCTGGGGGAGGGGAAGCCCAGCCGGGGGGGGGGCCCAGCCCAGCCGGCGCTCCCCTCCCCCCCCAGCTGACAGCGGCTGGCGGCAGCGCGAGCCCGGGAGCGGCATGAACCGCCCTTTCTCCCCCCCCCCACGCCCTTTCTTTCTCTCCCCCCCCACGCCCTTTCTTTCTCTCCCCCCCCACGCCCTTTCTTTCTCTCCCCCCCCCATGCCCTTTCTTTCTCTCCCCCCCGCGCCCTTTCTTTCTCTCCCCCCCGCGCCCTTTCTTTCTCTCCCCCCCCGCGCCCTTTCTTTCTCTCTCCCCCCCGCGCCCTTTCTTCCCCAGACCCGGCGGGGGAAGCCCTACTGTGCTGTGGAGCCTCCCCGCCCTCGCCCTTTCTGCAGGCGGTGGTGCGCTGCTGCCATCGGCCGGGCTCTCTGCTCCTGCCGGGGACACGCGCGCTCGTCCGGAGTAGAGCCGCGCTGCCTCCCCGCCCCTTCCCCGCTCTCCAGACCCAGCGACAAGGGGGGATGACTACGGGTACTGCTGTGTACCGGGCCCCGGACTTAAGGAGCCCCCCCTAAAGTCCGGGGTCCGGTACAGCTGTACCCGTAGTACCCCCCTGTCGCCGGCCCTGATTGTTGGACTGGAAGTATGTGGTTGTTTAGCACTTTTAGTCTTGCTGTGATACTTCTTTTCTTAAGCCAGCGTTTTTAATGGAGTTTTTAATGGCATTTTTAATGACTTTTTTGATGGATACTACATTAAACAGCTGTAGGACAAAGCGCTATTCAAGAAAATGCATGTTTGCTTTTCTGTTTATCAAATTGATGGGTGTTTGGTTTTTCTTGTGTCTGCTCAGGAAACCAAGTCCTGTCTCCTGGAGCTTCTGTTGGAAATGGCCTAACGCCAGAGGCGGCAAAAGACCTTGGCCTTGCTGAAGGGACCGCAGTAGCAGCATCTCTCATTGATGCACATGCTGGAGGACTAGGTATCCTTACATGTTTACTGTTCTTGGAAACAGGGATATTATTTAAATTAAATTTTTATGTGAAATACCCTTCTCCCAGAGCCCCATTTTCTACAAACACAGGTAACGAAGCAGCATCTTGCCCTGATGCTGAAAGACCGATTCTTATCAAGTACCACACTTAAAAAAAATCTTTATAAATTACTTACAAAAAAAGAGTCTGTGTAAACATCACTAAAATCAATCTGAAATTGTCAGAAGTGTCCACTAATTTTTGTTGCCTCCATTTTCAGGTTCTTAATTTGAGACACAAAGGACCTAATTCTCAGGGGCTGAGAATTTGCCATTCCCACTGAGCTTCCCATTTCTCAGCACATTACAAAAAAAGCCACCCAAAGTACAAAATAAAATGCTCAGCCGAAAATCATGGGCCTGATGCAAGAATCTCTCAGGGAAGTTCTCTGGTCTGTGCTATGCAGGAATTCAGACGAGATGACCATAAGGCAGGGATGGGCAAACTTTTTAGCCCGAGGGCCACATTGAGGTTCAAAATTGTACAGAGGGCGGGGTAGGGGAAGCCTGTGCCCCTCAAAACAGCCTAGCCCCGCCCCCATCTGACACCCATCCACTTTCCACCCCCTGACTGACCCCCTCAGAACCCTCAACCCATTCAAGCCCCTCCCCCTGCTCTTTGTCCCTTGATTGCCCCCTCCCAAGACCCCCCCACGCTAACTGTCCCCCCCGAACCCCACCCCCTACCTAGCCCTCCCTTTCTTCCCTGACTGCCCCCTCCCAAGATCCCCCCCAGCCCCCCCACTTAACCCCCTCCTTACTGTGTTCAGCCGGGCGCTCCAGCCTGAGCGCGGGGCTCCGCAGCTCATGGTGCTCCGCCGCCAGGCACCCGGGGCTCCGCAACTCGCTGGCGCCCGGGACCGGGAGCGCGGGCCGCCCAGCGCCCCAGCCAGAGAGCGAGGGACCCCGCAGCCAGCCACGCTCTGCCTGGCTGGGGCCCGCGGGGCCCTGCGGCTTGCGGCCAGCTGCGCTCTGCCCACCCGGTGCCCCGGTCAGGGAGCAAAGGGCCCTGCAGCTCGCCACTCTGCCTGCCTGCGCCCCAGCGGAGGAGCACAGGGCTGCGCGGCTGGCAGCCTGCCGTGCTCTGAGTAAGCTGGGGGCTGCGGGGCCCCGCGGCTCGCAGCCAGCCGCACTCCGCACGCCCGGCGCCCTGGCGTGGGAGCGTGGGACCCGTGGCACCCAGCACTCGGCCAGGAGCGCTTGCGGGCCGGATAAAAAGGGCCAATGAGTCACATATGGCCCACGGGCCGCAATTTGCCCACCTCTGCCATAAGGGTTCCTTTTGGCCTTAAAATCTATGCAATTTCATCAAAATTTTTCAAAATATATTTCCCTAATTTAACAAAAATATTTAAACTCAAACATAAAATCTCGGCGGAAAAACATTTAACTGCAAATATTTCACTCAGTTCTATGATGGTATTCATTCAGCTCTATGTAGTATTATAATGTCCATTTTATAGACTACTATCCTTAGATAAAGAGACTTAGATCATTTGCTTAATACTGTATGGATCCAGATTGTTTCCTGAAGCAAAATGGCCCTCCTTGACTAGCTTGCTTCAGCTACCTGTACCATTGCTCACAGGGTAGTGAGGGGCTTCACAGAGCTTTTACATCCATCACATTCCACTGTGGGTGGATGGGAAGGAATGGGGAAGAAGCCATACTGACTCAGACCAAAGGTCCATCTCTAGCCCAATACCTGTCTTCCAAGGGTGACCAATGCCAGGTGCTCCAGAGAGAATGAATGGAACAGGTAGTCATCAGCTGATCCATTCTCTGTAGCCAGTTTCTGGAAAACTAAAAGCTATCTCCTTCACTGTAAATGCTGAGAAATTGAGACTAGAATTATTGTGAGTACAGTTCAGACCATACCACCTCTGACTACCCTGCAGGGAAGAGGCCTCTTTGTGCTACACCCTGTACAGACAAATAACAAGGCAGATGGAGTCTGCCACAGCCAATTGACAGTTTAGGTGTCAATAGGACTCTCATTTCCTGAAAGGGGGGCAGAGTAGGGGCGGCGGGGAACTTGGAAGGATTAGCTGTCAATGAAACTAAAAGAGTTTAGGATAAAAACAGTAGCCTAAAAACAAAGGAAGCGGAGTCTGTGTATAGGTACCCTATGGAAAGCATAAATGAGGAATATTATAGAGCAAACTGTTTTGGTGCTAAAATAGTAAAAAAAAAGGTTCAAGGTTTTACCAGTACATTTTTAAAAGGCTTTTACTTTGAGAGTCTATGGAGCTGTTGGATGTACATTATCATACTTCATTGGCTGAGTTTAGATTGACTTAAAAATGGTTCAGCCTCATGACTCCGCCTTGGTAGGGGTAATCTCCCTCTGTTTAAATAATGGAATGGAAACCTTTGTACATTTCCTTTATACTAGCCCAATGTGGGACACAGCACAAAAACTGCTTGCTATATTAGGATTATGGGTGCAATTCATTTAAAACAGCAGACAAAGGGTTAATATTAGAATGGGTTGTAAACTGGAATATCCATCCTGTGGGAAATTCCAAGATTTATATGTCAGGTTTTGTCAGATACATATTTTGTTTTAATGTCATCAAAATTAATGTTTTGATCAGGTTGAAATATTGTTTCAATGTAAATTTTTGTTGTATTTTTAGTTTATAATATGTTGAAACAAAACATTTGACCTTATCAAAACAAATCTATCATTTCCTGTTGAAAATGTTGATGAAATCAATATGTTCTTGGAAAAAAATTAAATTTAGTTGAATCAGCATTTCCCACGGACAACTGTATTATTGTCAGAAAATTTTTGACCAGTTCTAGTTGGAACAAAGCTAGTCAGAACAGCACCAGCTTTCTCTAGTGCTGTATTGTGGTACTTTCTACAATTGCTTATTTTTTCAATGATTGTAGGTCACAACTTTTTAACATTTGATGGGCTAAATGTACATTTTTATCTGCCTGTAATACCTGCTTTTGATGGCATCAGGTACTTTTCTGTCCCTCCCCATCCCTTAAAGTAAATCTAAATAGATCTAGTATTTTGTTTTGGTGTTCCACACAAAGAGAAAGAGGGAATGTGTGCAACAGGGAGGTGTCAAGAGAAACCAACAAACACAATAATATAACTCCATGAATTACAAAAGAACAGAGAATAAGATGGAGATGGGAGGAAGCAAATGAACCAAATAAAATAAAGCCAATAAGGTTGGGTGGTGGCAAGTGCCTTATAAATAGTATAGATAGATAAGGGAAATTAAATTCAGCCCAGGCCATTAAGGTAGTAAATGAACACAAAGGATCTTCTCCTACAGTGGATATGCTACAGTTTTTATTTACAAGCAAGGTATGTGTTACTTGCTGACATGTGTTACATTAAACTTGCTGACATGTTTTAATGTGTTACTTTACTGACAAGTAAGGTGTGTGGAGACATCCCTGTGTGGGGGTTTATTGCAGAGATGCGAAGATGTCAGACCAAATGCTGGGAGCACTAGAAATCTTTTCAGCTGTTTTCTTCTTTCCTTTGTAAACTTGACATGCTGTTACCCTTAGTTATTCTTTCAGTAAACAAATTCTGAAGGTAGATCTGATCCTATCTGTCCCGGTGCTGTCAGAAATGCTGGGAATTCTTGTACATCAGTGAACTACAGTAGACTGAACCATAGAAGAGAATTTGTTTGTTTGTTGTTTATTTGTACTAGCATAGCATCTAGAGATTTAACAGAGATTGGGGCTCCATCATACTGGGCGCTGTGAAGACCCATAGAATGAAAGTCTTCCAAAGAGCTTGGATTCGAACTACACAAAACACACACAGGATTGGTTGGGGAAACAGAGGCACAGAGCGGTGAATCATCTTGTCCAAGATCACACAGCAAATCAGTGGCAGAGCTAGGAACCTAATCCTAGTCTGGTACCCTGTGCACTGGACCACACTGCCTCTCTAGTTTGTGGACTTCTCTCATTTCCTGATAGTTTATTAAATACACTGGTCAAAACTAAAAAGTACCAAATTCATATTTAGTAAACAGAAGGTACAATTTTAGCATTTCTTATTATTTTCAATTTTTGTTTCTCCTAGATTATCCATATACTGTGCATATTATTATAGTTTGTATTGACCATATTTAATCATTTAATCAGAGCATTTGTACTCTGGCTAGGAAACAAATTGGGGTGTGTGTGTGTGTGTGTTTAAAAAAAAGTCAGGGAAAATTGGCATGTTTTTCAGTGGAAGGACTTAATGTACTCATGTTATAGAATATACATGATAATGTGTAACCTCACCTTGAATCACATTACTAAGAACTGTTTTATAAACAAATGCATATTGAACTGTGATAAATATTTCCAAATCTTATTTTTGTGGAGGAAGATGAATATTAGGTACACAAATTTCAACACTTCAGAACACACCAACGAAACTAAAATTTAATGGAAACACACATGCTTTTACCCTTGCAGTTTTCATATACAATGCTACAAAACAATAAGGGTCAGATTTTCAGAAACGGGATGGCATTTTTGCAAGCTCAAGTTATCAGTGCAATAAATGTAGGTGATTTTTTTTTTATCCCCACAGTTTTTAGCACCTACAGCTTAAGCCACTTGAATGGCTAAAGGTTGTGGAAATCAGTCTCTTAGTGGCTAAGTGAGATGTATTAAGGGTGCATAAAACTGTGTGCAAACTGGCTACTTGCCCTTGCAATTTTGTGCTTTTGAAAATGGAGGCCCAGGTCAGGGTGGATCAAAAATTTGGCCCTAAACATAAGCAAAACTGTGCCAGCAAAGCTAGAGACCACTTATCAAAATCAGGCCTGTAATCTCTTTTCTTTTTTTTTTTTACATTCCATTTGCTTAGGTTTATTAAAATCTATACCATTCACTAAATAAAACCTAGATTTGTGTAACAAAATATCCTTTCTTTGATCTTTGATCTTATGCTGTAAACAAGCATCACCAGAGGCCTTTGTAAGGCTTAAGTCATGAACGTTTAGCTAGTGACTTTCTCCTTCTCTTCATACTTCATATTGTATATATTAAACTAATGCATTTATCTAAACATCGAGAATAATTTGCTGCACCCAACCTCTTTATAGTTTGAAGTTTGAATCTTAACAAAACTGCACTAAAGGCCCAGCCTTTCCAGTATTAAGTGATCCTTTGAAATCAACAAGATATTGATTATGTGTTGGAAAAAAATATACTGAAAGCTGGCCTGATGACATAATGCTAATTCATACACAGAGGAATAAATAGTTCTTGTTATCTATGCTGCCAGCCACGTGGCATATCAGTGAATAATTGTGGACAGGGAAATCACTTTTCATATCTTAGAATTTTCAGTCCAGACACCATTTCCCACAATGCCGCCATATTCCCATAAAGGATCTCTCCCAGTCACAGATTCCCTGCTATGGCTCTGCACATTCAGCAGGAACAGGGAAATCTAGTGGGTGACATTTGACTGTTATGCTGGAGAACCAGTCGCATGGATCTCTCTCTCTTTTCCCCAGTTGGTGCTGTACAGACAGCGCTGTTACAAAGGAAATGGCTTGGAAAAGGGGTGTTCCTCTCTCTGGTAGAGGGAGGTTGTTGCTTGGCAGTAGCAAGCAGAGTCACTGCAACACTAGGACAAAATGAGTGCAAATCAAGGAGCGCCAAAAGGAGGTGGTAGAAGGAGAGGATCTGTGAGATGTAAATCTGTGCTGGAAAGGGTTGCCAAATATGGGGCTGGTAGAGAAGATGAAATAAAAATTTGGATTGAAGAAAGAAAGTGCAGAGAGGAGAGAACTGGGAAGAGAGGGAGAGTATAAGAGGGCACCTGAGAAGAGGGTAACCAGTGCAGAGGGTGATCTCTGTAATGCAGGACAGCTCTCCTTTCTCCATGGTAGGGTGAGAAGTCCTGCCTCCCTTCCACCCCTTCTTTCCATCTTCTTTAATCATAAAGTTCAGGAAATAAAACTGAAAGAGCCAAAGGAAAAAATATGGTGGAAGGAGAGGACAGGAAATAAGAAAACAAGGGGAAATTGAAGGTTTCCACTGAAAATAAATTCTAATGAAAATGAGGGGGAAAAGGGTGGTGTCAGACTAAAATTTGCAGCCATTATTTTAAAAGTAGAAAAATATTGAAGAAAAATGTACAGAGGAAAGAAAATGCAGGGAGAAGAGAGAAAACATCTGTGACATGGTAAATTTAAACCAAGAAATATTGACAAGAATTAATTTCTCTAGTTAATGAAAAGTTGTCATGTATTAAAAATGTCATGTCACATGTTTTGGGCATTTCCCCTCATTGTCATGAACTGACTTGTTGAGAGATACAGAGTGTATAGAGGATATGCCCTAGAACATCTGCATGCTCTCTAGATTAACCAGTGGTACATTAATTTCCCTTGGATGTCATAATTGTTCCACTGAAATACATTGTATCCAAAATGGTCCACATAGAACAGTAAAAACAGCCCTTTCTCAACATGCAGACTGAACCATGGTGGACATTTAGTTTTCGTAGCTAGTAAATTTTGACACTGCATCCATTTCTGATTTGGCTAGATATAAAATATTTTTGGATGTTCTGAGCCCTGGAATCTATGACAGCTTTGAAGTCTGAGAGTGGGGTAGGGAGGAGATGAAGAGTTATTTGATATTTACTGCTACAGAGGTCTTGAGTAGCTTCCAAGCTAGTGCATCTGAAATCTGTTACTAAAAAGCTGAAAACTGGAAGCTGAATAGATATATGCCCTTCATTCGACCTAGTCTATTAATTTTAAAGTGCCTAGAGTTAAAACTGAGTATGGGAGGTCTGGCTTTTGAGGCTGTGACCTCAAAAAGCTGGAATAAACTACCTGCTCCATTAAAACAGGCTCCAGATTTGTAGATCTCTTATTGTAAAGTATCTTAAATACTTTGTTACAGTGGAAAAAGAACTTAAATTATGACTGCTAAGTGTTTCCTGCCATTTGGTACTGAGTGTCAGATTGTTTTGTATGGTACTTTTTTAGTTGTCTTAAGTCTACCCTTTGGAGACCTTCACAAAAGAAATTGTGTATCCCATGAGGCTGTCCCAGTATACTACAGTTTCTGACTAAAACACAAAAGCTATTCAAAACAGCATTTAAATTGTTCTACGAACTGAATAAAATGGCTTGATCTTCATTATAAACTGATGTTATAATTAGGGTTGCTCATTTTGGTTGGATGTATTCCTGAAGATTTCATCACATGATATTATCTTTCATTAAAGATTCATCTTTAATTCCTGGAGACTCCAGTTAATGTTAATGTTTTTATTTCACTATAATTATAATATGCTATAATTAATATTATCTCACTTCAGTCAATCACAAATAGGACTTTTCAAGACCTCACTGACAGTAAAGTTGAGCCAGGCTTTTAAAGGTATTTAGGAGGCCGAAGATACAGATTGGTACCTATTGGATTTTCAAATGTGCCTAGGTTTTGATCATTGCTATTGGGAGGTATACACGCAAATCGTGCATGGCAGTCAAACATTAGATGCCACATTTGGGGGACAAAACCAGAAAACATTAAGGCTCTTGCCTGCGATTCAGGAGATTAGGGTTAAGTTCCCAGCTCTTCCACAGACTTCCTGTATGACCTTAGGCAAGTCACTTAGTTTCTTTGCATTTCAGTTCTTCATCTGTAAAACAGGGAGGATGGTGATATTTCCTTTTGGCTTTTCATCTTTTCTCTATCTAGGCTATTAAGACTGTAAACTCTTCAGTGCCTGGTACAATGGGGCCATGATTACTGTTGAGGCCTCCTGGCTCCGTGGAAATATAAATAAAATAATAATGGGTATAGAGGAGAGTAATTAATCTGTGAAATGCCCCATGCGTTTGGAACATCCTTATCGTGTCACCAGACTGGAATTGCTTTTTCTAATTGTAAAACTGGTCTGACCTACATGCAGTATGGGATCCTTTGTGCCCATTCAAATGCTAAAAAACTCTGTTTTATGGAAGGTTGGGTTGTTTTTTTTAAGATACCTTTTTTTTTTAATAGGCGTGATTGGAGCAGATGTGAAAGGACATAACCTGCCCTGTGAAAATCAGCCAGTTACGTCCCGGCTTGCTGTGGTCTGTGGAACGTCTTCCTGTCACATGGGGGTAGGTTATACATACAACCTACCTATATATATATCGCCTTTATATATCACAGTTATAGTTTGTGTAGTAGCTAATGTCTCTAAAGAGAAATTACACTTTATTTTTCCATCACCCCCACCACGCTTTTTTGTTGTTGTTACGCTGGTGTGTTTTTTATCTTTACTTCCAGATTTTAATGACATATTATGCATTTGCTAGCAACCAGGAGCTTTCATAGTAGTGGCATGTCACTAATGTGTTCTTGAGTAGCGTCTTCAAAGAAGTAGTGTGTGTTCTCCAGCAGCCCTTCTCCCCCCACCTCTTCACTCAATCAATATAAATCCATCTCTCTGAGAGCTGCAGTAATCTGGATAAAATTATGACATGTATGATGTCTTCAAAAAAAACCCCGATAAGCAATTTTTGCTTTGTTAATTTTTCCCAGCGAATTAACGAAAAAGCTTTTCCTTCGCTTGCAATTAAAATTTAGTGTCTGCTTTGGAAATTTATACCCAATTAAAATGTATGAGTCTGAAAGCTATTCCATTTAGATAAGTACCTTTTTCTGCCATATTTTTTATTTAAAACTCATTATGCTCTTAAATTTAGACTGATTATAACTTGGATTTTTCCCAAATGAGCAAATTGGGGTGGGGGTGAGTAGAGGTTTTTCTGTCATATTGTGAAAAGAGGGAGCTACTGTTAAATAACCTCTTTACTACATTTAATAGAGGTACCTATTTCTTCTCCTCATACTGTGTATTCATGGAATAGACCATGATAGCAGCATGTTAATAAGGCAGTGACCTTGTTAGTTATTCCCCTCCCCCCCCCCCCCCCCCCCGTTCAGCAAAGGACTTAAGTATGTGCTTAATTTTAAGCATGCTAGTAATCTTGTCTCTATTAAACCAAAGCATTTAGCAAATACTTGAAGTCATTGGGATTTAATTATGTACTTAAGCACATGTTTAAATTCCTTGTTAAATCAGGATTTTAGGCCTAAAATCCCACCATCCTTAACGCTGATGTACACCTGAAAAGCTATACTGGGATGGATGTGCTGGTTAAGGGTGTGGGTGCTTTTTACTGATATAGTTACATAGGTATAAACCTTGGGAGATGCAGTTATATTGATATACAGGTGCCAAAATAAAGCTTATTTTGCTCTTCCCGATCTTGTATACTTGTATAACTGCATCCACACTGGGGTTGGAATCAGGGGAGAGGATTTGTGTTTTAACCGTAGCAGTATAGTTAAAGCGACAGAATTTTCTAGTATAGACAAGCCCTAATTGATATCGATTAGTATCTGTGAGCATAGTCCATGGTTTCTCAAACTGGGGGTCATGACTCCCCAGAGGGGCGTGAGCTCCTGCTGCCGCAACTCGCGGCGGGGACCGCGGGCCGGGGCGAATTTGACGGCTTTTTGGCGGAGGGGTCGCGCCACGCCACCAGAGCAGGAAAAGGGATTGCGGTCTCGACAAGTTTGAGAACCGCTGGCATAGTCCCAGTGAAGCATTCAGATAGTAAAATACTCCTTGATGTAAGTAAAGGAGCAGTTTAAGGCCGTTAATGGCTTGAGCCCCATCTTGGGGATAAAAACATCAAGGAGTCCAGTGGCACCTTAAAGACCAACAGATTTATTTGAGCATAACCCTTCCTGGGTAAAAAACCACTTCTTCAGATAGGCATTTTCTGTGGTTCTTGGAGAAACTTAAACTGATTTTCATTTACATGTAACAACTCAGCATTTACTAAGTATCCATTTCCCCCCTTCTCCCAAGTATTTGTTTTGGTTTTAGGATTTTGTTGTGGGTTTTTGTTTGTTTGTTTTGTTTTTCAATTTTAAAGGCACCACAATTTCTAATGAACAGACAACAAGCAAATTCTAAAGTGTTCTGGATCAAATCTGTGGCAGGCTTTTAGTTTGTGTCCTTTATCTCTATCTGCTCATACTGTACCAAGTGAATATAGAGCACATGGGACAATTGTGTGTGTGTTTTAATAAGACACATATTCAGCTGCAGTTGGTTGAAATTAGCTGTACCTTTTTTTAATTAGGACTATAATATGGAAGTTTATTATACTCATATTTTGTTAGAAATATATTTTCTCTCTCTCTCTCTTTTTGTACCGAGGGACCCTCAGGGCAATAGAGATTAATCATCAGGTTTAATTTAATGCAGTGGGAGAGATACCTGTGTGGTCAGGCTGGCATTATAGAGTGACTTTGATCTGCCTCAGGTGCATGGAGCCCCGGTGAGCTAGCAACAATAATACCTCTGTGAGATGATCAGAGGAGAGAGAGAGAGAAAATGGTCTGTGTGGAAACTCAACGCCATCCTTTGTTGTGGTTCTGGTGAACAAAAGAGCCAACTGTCAGGAGGAATTCAGAAAGCAGGGTTAAAGAGCAGCAGTTGGGCAGTGGATTTCTTTCAGAACTTTTATAGTAAACTGTTCAAAATCATCTGCTGGATTATTATTTTTTTCTTCTAGCACTGGTATGAGTACTTTTGGCGGTATATGTGTATGGATATAGTACAGTAAACCCTCGATTTAACGGACCTCGATTTAACGGACTTCGGATGCAACGGACAAAATTTCTGAGCAAGTCTGATGCATTCCTGATCCATTTCTGGCGGGCTGGCTGCCGGCTGCCGCCCGGCTCCCAGCAGCCAGTGCCCGGGCGGGCTGGCTGACGGCTCCTGGCAGCCGGTGCCCCGGTCGCGGCAGCAGGCGGGCTGCTGCTCCGACAGCTCATTTTTAAATTATTATTAAATAACGGACTTTTTGATTTAACGGACACCCCCTCGCCCGAATTAGTCCGTTAAATGGAGGTTTTACTGTATTGTCATTATCTAGGCTGAGTGCTCCATGAGTCACAGAATTCGATATTGCTTGCAAAGGGCATTTACTTTAAATTTACCAAGAAGCTCCATGACCCAGTTTTCATTACCTCAAGGAATCTAAAGAATTTGAACAAAATACTTTGCTAATCATGCCTTTGATATTTTAAAAGTTACAAATGTTGAAAATAATTTTTCTGAT
Source organism: Sternotherus odoratus (assembly GCA_032164245.1). Taxonomy (NCBI): domain Eukaryota; kingdom Metazoa; phylum Chordata; order Testudines; family Kinosternidae; genus Sternotherus; species Sternotherus odoratus. Next base: position 79,636,028 of record JAVMKO010000008.1, on the reverse strand, counting down.
GGATAGAAAAGTTTCATTCAAGGTAAAATTTCCATTTTTTAAAAAGATAGGTTATATTTTTGGAATTAACTACTGCCTTTCTTGGGCATTCAGATTCCCAGGTCACTTTGTAAGACTGTTTCCACTGAGAGACTTCGATGGGTCAAGCAGTGGGCCAAAGAGAGTTTCATAACTAATTAGTGGATTGGTTCAAATCCAGTTCTAGGTCAGTAGTCACCAAGAGTCACTATCATTTAAAGTCTGGTCTGTGGCCTTTGTCCAGACTGGCCAAAGATTTATTTTACAATTATCCACATCACACAACCCTCAGCTGCCTACTCTGAAAGTAAATCTAAGCCCAAAGTCCATTCTCAGTTGGTATGGCAAATGAGTTATCCTCTCATCTTCAGAGGTGGTTTCTTCATGTCAGGGTTGCCACTCATTGCCAGGTGTCATGGTTATGGATTAGCTGTACTTTTGATCTGTCTGTGTGGCTACCTGTAAGACCCAGCAGGTGTTGAACTCAGAATTGCTAGGTAGAGACTCTTCCATCTTGCCACCCAGCGGCAGCTATAACCACCTTGCCCAACAAGGTCTGATTGGCAGCAGCCTCATGGCTCCTGATTGGCTCTCCACCCTTTTCAAGTGGAGTGCACACTAGGGTGACCAGAGTCCTGATTTTATAGGGACAGTCCCGATTTTGGGGTCTTTTTCTTATATAGTCTCATATTTCCCCCCCCCCCCCCCAACCCCATCCCGATTTTTCACACTTGCTGTCTGGTCACCCTAGCACACACATATGGATAGTTAAGTACTGAGTCACCTGACTTGTGCACACACAAAAGAACCTATTTTGCAGGGGTAGTATGTGTGTTCAGTGTACACCTGACTTCAATAATTTGGCAACTTTAGTCCTGAATAATCTGCAGTAATTTAATAATCTCTTGGGGGATTCTTCTTTTCTGTCTTGTGATGAGACCATCTCCCATCAGGGATATGAGAGTCAATTTCTCTTGAGATGTCGTGAAGCAGTTATGTACATAGTAAAGTGGGAGATTTGAGAAGCAGTCCCATCACTTACTACAGACTATTTAAAAGTAATTCCCTATGCTTATTTTCACCAAGCAGGGCTATTCTTTGTCGTCTTCTGTTAAAGGAACTTCAGTCCCATTAGTTTATTCTAAATTTGTTCATCTAATTCTCATGACGACTGTGAAACACAATAGAGCTGCTTTGCTCCACAATATCCACTCGAGCTGCCAGCTTTGTTCACACAAATAGAATCTAAAGCACATTTCCAGCCCCAGAGCATGCACAGTACGTGTCCTTTGCAGTACATCCTGAGGTGGAGACTGCAGAGACATGCTGGCTCAAAGTGTTCTTGTAGCCTGATCTCTGTAATCTCGGTGGGAGCCAGACCAGCAAGTGGATTCAGTATATTTTGGCTCTCGTACGAGAGCCTCCTCTTCAGAACATGCCACGTTGTTAAAGCAGCAGACGTTTGAATAGTTACTACAGAGAGACTCCTCAGCTGCTTGAAACGGTCTCTAAGAGGAAAACTTGCAGGAATCAAAAAGCATTGCGCTCAACTTGCCAGCTCTAATGAATCTAGCCAGGTGGCACTGACTAGGCAATTCCTTTCTGGCAAGTGGATCTATGGACTGCGTGCCAGATTTCAACCTTTCACTATCTGCTGTACTTCTATCACTGCGATGAAATGTGCAGTCTCTGAGGGGACAGGGCCTGACGCCTGGGGCAGTGAATCTGGGTGCCAGCTGGCTGGAGTCCAGCATTTAGCAAAGGCAACAGTTTGTCCTTCTAACCAGATGAGAGGTGCTGAGATGGGGAGGGAAGGGGACGGGAGAGTGCAGTAAAAATGAAAAACAAAAGCAAAACTACTGAAACCAAAGCAGCTTGGAAAAGTTTTGAAAGGAGCTGTGAAACTGAGAGCATCCACCCAATAAACCTCCGCCCTCCCAGCTTTTTAATATTCTCCTCTGCTAAAGGCCGCTCCCCTGAATATGAATCATAAAGCTAGTGTCTTTTTAGTGTGGGAAATAAATCAGTAGCATAGGAACTTCTCCCTTAATCTGTCCTCGTTCGGTTCAGTTCTGCTGCTTTATATATTGCATTTGGCAGCAGTCACAATGCTGACTTCCCAGCTAATGAAGACGTTTAACATTCAGGGAGGGCTGCATGAAATGAAAACCACATTTATTTTACCACCCTGTTAGAGGTTGCCCATCCTTGCTATACCCATGACTCAGGCGCCGCAGCTGGAAAAGGTCACAGAATGTATTTGGATGCCATGGAACTATTCCTGTTCAGCACATGGTTTTACAGGGGTTACATTTCTACAAACTAAAATAAAAGCACAACTCCTCAAATATTTCTCTTATATATTTTCTTTCCTGAAACATTGTTCTCCCCTCTCTCTTGGCATGAGCATCCTTCTCCACTGCCCCATTAATGGCGTTCATTTGTCTGATATTTTTGTGAGAAGTGAAATATTTTCACTAGAAGGATGTATAAAAAGATTGCTGTGTTTTTTTTACCCCACTTTATTTTATTAATAAAGGCTAACAAGATACGGGTGATGCTTGGAAATCTCTGCAGGCTGTCTCCCAAACCCCAAGCACTTACTTGCAGAGCTAGAAAACCACAAAGCTTAAGATCCTGAAATGTAAATAGGAAGTCGAAGAGTTTACTTTAGAGCTAGCAGTGCCGAGCCTGTATAATGTTTACTTCATCTTGCCTCCCAGCCTTTCCTACAGCCTGGCAGAGATGAAAGGAAGGCTCTCTGGGTAAATTAGTTGTTAACGTTTTTGTTAGGAGCAAGGTTCCTTTGCTCATGGCCAGACATAATTTAGCTCAGGTACGTCTTGGATTGAGTGAGTGGGATGTTCCTATTTAGCTCCCCTGTCACTGAAATCCAGGTTTTACTCCCCAGTGCTCGGCCAGAACTCCACCTGTGCAATAGAATACAATTGAAAGCAGTATAACTGTATTGTATATAAGTAGATAATGCCTAATAACATTTCCAGAAAACTCTGCTGTCAACTCCCCTTTCCTTTTGTGACCGGGCCATTAGAATTCAAAGTGAGAATCATGGTACAGATATCGACAGTGTTAATGCTTTGGAAAATAATCCACTTTAAAACTGGACTAAGACTAATAATCTGCAGCCGTGTCATTGAGATCAGTGAAAATGTTTTGCTTTGAAGATTCCATCAAACGCCATGGTTTCCATTCTGTGGCTGACTGCAAGCTACCGTTGTGTGACATAAAGCTGTATATTGGGATGTCTGATATATACGTACTTTTGCAATACCATCTATCCGAGGTATCTCAAGGAAGTTCATAGTAAAGAATGAATTAAGCCTCATAGCTCCTCTGTGTAACAGAGGTGAGATATATTCCAGTTTTATAGGTGGGAAACTGAGGCACAGAAGTGTTTAGTGACTTTTTAAAGTTTGTCTCCTTAGATTTACAAATTCCACCTACCTTTCCCGCCAGGGATGTATAAAATGTGAATGACAAATGTGCCGCCCCTCCCCCCCATTAACCATGACCAGCAAGCGTGTTTAAACATGACAATCCTTGTCCATATTAAGGGCAAATTGCATTGAACATCATAGGTGTTAAATTTCTAACACAATGAAGTATGGACAAGGTCTGACGCTGTGTCCAAAACTCATCTCTTTCCTGGGCATTTATTTTCTTTTTTAACTTCAGGGCTACAAACATATTTTTTAGACTGAGCTTCCTACACAGCTAGCTATCTGTAAGGCTTTTCCCTGCAAGGCTCCTCCCTTGCTACATATCCCATTTCTTGCCTTACAAAGAGACTCCACTTCTTATCCGGCCAAGGTGAGACCACTAAGAGTAACACCTTGAGACATCATTTTGTAACTATGGTTTCCTTAGGTGTGGCGCAAATGGTAAAGGGGAGGTGTTGGAGAAGGGAAGAGATGAGAGGAGAATGAGATTGCAGCTATGTGCTGAATTATGTCGTAAGGGTGTTTGAGCTTTCAGAATCTGTTTCTGTTGGCATTTTCTTGCAGCATCACTGCATTATCCCGTATAGAAATTACATTAAAATAACATTAGTTGTGGGCCTAAATCCAAAGGTAAAGAATGAACATTCACACTTTAAACATCAAACTTCTCCAGTCTAGGTTCACCAAAGCACATACGTAATGAGGGTATCCCATTGTAACTTGAAGATCTAAACATTCACTGTGAAATTCCTTTCTTTAGAGGATGCAAGCCAATTTTAACTTGCTTTTTAATGTTGTTTTTAAGGTGATTTTCCTTTGTTTCCTTTTTAATATATTTTTGAACTATCAGATTTGGTAGGTACAGCATTTCATCTAAACTCAAAGTATCCAATTTTGTCACTTCTCCTGATTTAGAAAAATCTATTAGCCTGAGACCCACAGTGTACATAAAATCCCAGCTTTTTATCAGACTGATCTGCCCCTAATAACACTGGGGTACAGGATTTCCTTCAGATCACAAGCAGATGTGTGTGTTTGACTATCCTTCCACCTTGCTGGCCTTCTCTTTTCATGTGACGGCCGGAGATTATTAAACAGTTCACTTTTTTCCGTGTGCTAGGCTTCCTGATGGAAAGAAGAGAAGAGGTTATGCTGACCCTAATATTGACTCATTTGACCCAGAATTAAACTGTAATGAAGTGGCTAGAATGCAGCTGAAACATACTTTGCTAAGATGGCTTCTTGACTCAAGACGGTCTAGTGGATTCTTTTTAAATTATTTTTTTTAATTTTTCAATTAAATAAAAATGTTTGTGTTGGTGGAATTTAAACTCTTTAAAATTGCAATGTTTGCAACTTAGTGGTAAGATATAGTGGCTACAGTATAGAAGTTTCAGACATAACTCCTGGGTTTTGTTTATGACCCTTCCACCAACTTGCTCTATGATCTTGTCAAATCACTTACCCTTCTTCTGCACCTCCGTTTGCCCACCTGGAAAATGGAAATGGGTGCTCAGATTGCACCCTCAGGCTATGCAATCATAGCATCCCGGTGAAGACGAGGACCAAGGAGACTAGGAAGAGGAAAGCCAGAACACTGAGTGGTAGGCACATTTGGTAAGGGCAGAGGAGAATGGAAAGAGATACAGTAGAGATGGGGGGGGGGAGAATGGAATAAGATAGAAAGAGAAAAAGAGTAGATGAATAACTGAAAATAATATGGGGATAAATGAAGAATGGAAGTGTAAGATATGAAGAGAAAGAGTGATGACAATAAAGAAATGGAAAAAAATCAAAGCAGGAGAATACACAGCAGTAAGATTAATGCATCTTTTTAAATACGTCCTCTAATCCTGTTTTCCTAACAGAAAAGGGGGAAGATAAGAGTCTTGGGAAGGGTCAGTTTGGGTTCTGGAGCTGTGAAAAGAAGGCATTTGAAGAGGATTTCAGGACAGCCTTTGCTACAGTGATACAAATAAATAATTTCCAATGTGAACACGAATAGATATAGCAATACTCAGAGGGGCTGGAACTAGATGCTGGGGGTGCTGCCGCAGCACCCCCTGACTTGAAGTGGTATCCATCATACACAGGGTTCACAGTTCAGTTCAGTGGCTTTCGGCACCCACACTATACAAATGTTCAAGCACCTCTGGCAATGCTCATGTCTCAGGAGTGCTGGGAAGTTGAATTAATTGTCTGCAAAGTGGTCTGAGATCCTGGAATGAAAGGTACTGTATACAGTAAGTGCAAAGTATTAAGTACTGTCTGGGCCACAGTACTATACAAATGTTAAATTTTTAATTTCTATAAACAGCATCAAACCACTAAATTCAGGAAAACTCCATTGACACATGAGCAGCAGGTTTACCACAAAGGACTTTCGTTCTCTTCCCTCTACAAATACAAGGTGAGGTGGAGGAAGCACCAGTTGGGGCAGAATTAATTGGGGAGAATGTACAATAGTTGTGTGAGCAAAGTACAGTGACGCATTAGCTGCTGCCTTTCTTTCCGTGTGCCTGAGAATCACAGTTTACTCTGAGCTCATTGTTTATAACTGTGGGTTATAATCCCGAGGTCCCCTCTGTGTTTATGCAGTCGCTGGGAGTTTGTCTCAGTAAGTAAGGAGCAAGTAAACACTGAATAAGGCACTCAATATTTTGCCCATTTAATTTTTCAGATAACAGCATGTTTAAAACACAGTGTGAGATGGCACATCCTGTGTATGTAAATCCACTTCCAGTAACACCTAGGGGTGCAATTGAAGTTTCCTGTTACCAGTAGGTGAGATATTGCTGGTTCCAGTGACATTCCCCATTACAAATAGAGGGGGTACCGGCTCAAACCACTGCTGCCTTACCAACTGGTAAAAGGAAAAATAAATCTTTTGAACTGTCCTCCACCGTACAATCATAAGGTACAATGCTGAGAGAAATTCTTGGTATGTTTAAACTTGATTTCAGTAGGCATTCTGGGTACTCAGCCCCTCACTGGATTAGGCCATTATAAAGGATCATATGAGTCACAGTGTTGACACAACGGAAGTGTTTATTTTAATGTTGTAACTTTTTGGATTTATTTTCCCTTCTGGGAGCTGAATTTTCAGGTCACTTTATCCAGCAACTAAACGCCAGTTCATGCAGGAGTTTCACCATTCTGTGGGCGTCTGTCTGATCTGACGATTTGTCTGAATAAGGACCTCAGGCTTCGGCCCTACCTGAAGAAACTGTAAAGACATTTGGTAGCAGAAGGCCAGATTCATGGCATAACCTTCAGGAAGGGATATGGGACAGGATAACCAAACAAGGCTCAGAGCCCACGTTGAGAGACTTTACAGGGCTTGCACTGTGGCACTAGAGATAGTTCTATAGACATTGCAGCTCTGAAGAGTGATCTTAACTTACTTTAGTTAACCTACATTAGTTAATTCTATTTGAAAAAGCAGTGAAGATACAGTATCGTGGCTTTTAATTTGGGTTAGCAGCCCAAATACAATCTCAGAATACTGTATAGCTTTTAACTTGAACTGCAAACTCAGTGTAGACATAATGTAGGTGGTAGTCTAGGAGTTACAATCTGAGGTAAAAGGTTTAGAGTTAAAAGTACATACCCCGATGTTCTTTTGACAGTGCCATTGTTCTGCATTTGAATTGAAGTCAGTATTAGGCTACGTCTTCACTACCCGCCGAATCGGCGGGTAGCCATCGATCTTCTGGCGATCGATTTCTCGCGTCTTATGAAGACGCGAGAAATCAATCGCTCGCAGCGCCCCCGTCGACTCCGGAACTCTAGCTTGCCGGGAGGCGCAAGCTGGAGTCGACGGGGGAGTGAGCCGCCGCCCGCCGCCGCCATGAGGACGAGCGGTAAGTCGGCTGCAGATATGCAAACTTCAGCTACGTGATTCATGTAGCTGAAGTTGCGTATCTGCAGTTGAACCCCCCCCCCCCCCCTGTAGTGAAGACCAGCCCTTATAGTAAGTAAGCTTCTTCCTTTTTTCTGATAGTCAAATTCCCTACCTGACTTTCAGATTTGAATTTTTTGGCTTTTTAGTTGTTGGAAATGTTAAGAGGAATTAGTCCATGTTTATGATGAACTCCCAGGAATTTAACTAATCATAGTCATGAAATGTGCCGTTTTTAAGATCATACTTTATTTAACTTTGGGACACATTAGTGTCTGTCTAAGGGTTACAGTCTTCATAAAGAAGAGTGTTTTTGTGACAGTGGAAAAGGAGTAAAAATAATGGGGTGATACAGATTGGTGGGTAGTTCTGTTGAGGCCCCAATGAGCTATTGCAATGAGTGGCAGGGCTGGGAGTTATCTCTTGTGAGTCACTAAACAGCATTGCTTTAGAACTGTATAAAATAGCATTTCAGCTGGGGACACCGCTAGGCTCTTAGAAGCTATCATGTAACCAGACAACCTTTCAGTCCATTTATCAAATTACTCGTAGTTCCCATTTCAAGGCAGGCGACACAGTAAATATGATTTAAAAAAAAAAGGTTAATCTGTATCCAGACATTTCATTAAATAAAACAATAAAATAAATCAATGCCATTCTGCGGGTGCTTAAGTGCTTAGCAAAAAGCTTCTGAATCCATTAGGAATTTACTATTTTTTTAACTCAAAAAACAATTTAACAGATTAAAACTTTTTTTTTTTTTGGCCAATTGCCATAAGAAGCGTTGGCCTTTGGGAATAAAAAGAAAATAATTATATTCCATGGTGTCCCTGATGTATGCCTGCCCATACCCATGTTGAAGATGGATTTAACACTCAGGCAACATTGAAAATTGGACAGAGTAGAAGTGTAGGAAACAGGCATAACGGGACCAGGCAAAAGTCAGTTGCTTGTAATATTTTAAATGTCTGACAAGTCTGTCATGGACAGGCTCTGTCAGTGCTGGAAAATGCAGTAGTCAGGAAGCTAATATTACAGAGTAACAATGAAAATAAGCAAGTACAAAAAAAGTATTTAAATATATTACTCTATTAAATAACACTGACTTCTTTGAATTACTGTGTGTAGTTTTTAAATAATGGGTAGATAGCTTCACCCTTGAGAGATGCTGGTCACCAGTATAATGCGGGGCTGTCCGTCTCAAGTGACAGAAAATCTCTCTCCAGGAGTGATCCCATGAGGCACCCGGCACCCACACCTCAGACTCAGCTGGAGAAACTGGACTTGGCCAAGGTAGTCTGGAAAATCGGCAGAGCTGGCCTAGGAAGGGCATGGCTAGATCACCAAGGGATATAGTGATGTACTATATCCCCAAAGCATCCTCTGTCAGATGAGTTCCCCCAATTACAACTGAAAGCTGTCCTTCCCTGGCAGAACTCTCGGCTGGATGGCTGCACAAAAATTGCCTGACACCTTCCATGTTTCCCCCTGTTGGGACAGGGGAAATACCAAGCCCGATATAACTTGTATTGAATCATATAGAAAAATTTAAATTAAATAAAGGGAGTGCTTTACCACTAAACTTTTTTACCCTTTTATTTTTCTATATTCAAAATGTTCAGCATGAAGATGATTTTTGAACAATTGTAGTTGAGCTGTTTTTAAAATGTCAACAGCAAGGTTCCCTTTAAAAAGAACTCTGGGTTATTAAGACCTTAGTTACATATTTAATGCAGTAAATATTTAGTGTGGTTACGGCTAAATGAAATGTTCCCAATGTGGCTGTGGTTGTCCACCATGGAGCTGTGTACTCGGGGATCCTTTTGGTAGATTACACCAATTTCCTAATTTTTGGAAGCCTAGATTTAAATGGCTGGTGCTGCACTCTTCATTCAGGCAAATCTCCTACTGCAGGAGGCATGTCCTCCAGTATTCTCTTGCTCCTCTACACTCAGGAAGTAAAGGACAGAAGCATTCAAGGCAGACAAATTCCACCCTTTTTCCATGTCCAGGCACTCTCTGTTGCTGACTTGAAAAGGTGCCCTTTTCAGCTGTACAGACAATCAGTGGCACTTCTAATTATAGTCTCAGACAGTAGGGACATCATTTTCGAACTCAGGTTCCTAAAGTTAGGCACCTAAATCCATATTTGGGCATCAAAGTGGCTCAGTTGGGGTTCTGAAATGCTGAGCCTAGATGTTAATGATAACTAGGGGTTCTTGGCATCTCTTAAAATCAGACCAATCACTTAAGTGCCTAAGTTGGGGGTCTGACCCAGATCCTCGGCTGGTCTCAATCAGTTTATGTACACGCCAGTTGAAAATCTGGCCCCCAAGTTTGAAAATAATGGCCTAGACTGATTTTCCTCTACATCCCTTCCCCCACTTAAAAATACAGTCTAAGTCAAGGTAGACACACCTTCCATTAGGTAAATCTTATGTTTTGTTAAATGGAATAGTATTTTAATCATGATCATACAATTCGTGTTAAAATACCTTTTCTTATTTAGTTTTCAGTGAACACTTCATAAGTGGAAATGTTTAATACTTTTTATAAACTTTTCCTGTAATTAACTCTTGTTAGATATAAGGCCAAACTGTACAGCACAATGTGCCATTTCATAATAACTCACTTGAAACATTTGCAGAGCTGAGACAATCAAGAATGTTGTTACTTTCTTAGGTGTTAATCATATGCCCTGTTTAGGATTATTATTGAAAGAGCAGTTAACGCATCATGGAAAACTTAGACAATTACAAATAGTTCCGCATACATGTCATTTATTTTTTATTTCTGTTCCTATAAGTGCTGGTGTTCAGGATACAGTAAAACCTCCATTTAACGGACTAATTCGGGCGAGGGGGTGTCCGTTAAATCAAAAAGTCCGTTATTTAATAATAATTTTAAAATGAGCTGTCGGAGCAGCAGCCCGCACGCCACAGGGTCGGGGCGACAGCTCCGCAGCCCGCCCGCTGCCGCGACCGGGGCACCGGCTGCCAGGAGCCGTCAGCCAGCCCGCCCAGGCACCGGCTGCTGGGAGCCGGGCGGCAGCCGGCAGCCAGCCCGCCAGAAATGGATCAGGAATGCATCAGACTTGCTCAGAAATTTTGTCCGTTGCATCCGAAGTCCGTTAAATCGAGGTCCGTTAAATCGAGGGTTTACTGTATTTACAAACAGGGACCTTTAAGAACTCATCTACTTCTGCCTGGCAGTTCTCGCTCCGTAACATTATAATTAGAGGAGAGTCTGAATTGTAACACTAGCTCCAAGCCTTAGATATGGGGAATCTTTAGATTCCAAACTTACTCCTGATCCAAATGTCACAATGTCGGTCTACCCCCAATTCTTATTGCCATATCAAGAAGTTTTGTTGTCGTAGAGGATTTGGGGAATAATGACCGCATCAGAGGAATTGTCAAAGTTCCTGTCTTCATACAAATTTCTTTTAGCCAAATCCTGAGGTCCTTCTTCTATTTTTACTATTTCCTAATTCAAGCAAATTCCCATTGACTTCCATGACCTGAATGGGGCTACTCATTTATATTTACTCACAAGTACAAATATTTGCAGGCTTGGTTCCAGTATCATTGCAATGCAGCTCAGTTGGATAGCCATAGACTGGTGTGTGATTTGACACTACAAAAACTGTACAGCTATGTAACTAACCAACGATTGCCACAGAGCCTACGCTTTATGGAGAATATAATCAAACAAAAATATCAGCGCTGTACACATTATGAGATTTGCAATGTTGAAAATATACACACCTGTAACAAAGATTGCAGTGAACATTTTCCCTTTCTTTCTAGTACATGTCTGAGCTGCAATATGTTAATTGTTTTTTTAAAAAATCTTTTCCATCAGGCTGCAACTTGAACTCCATTACATTTTATTGTAGGAGTTATTGATGTGATTAAATTTTTTTTACAGGGTTAGTTTAGTTCTCTTTAACTTAGCCTTGGAGAATTGCCTCTAGGATTGAAAGGTAGTTCAGTTTTTGTGCCCATTTAGCTCTTGGCCTCTCTTTGGCAATTGCAGAGTGTACACCTGGAAACTAGACTGAGTCCACCTAAGTTAATATAGGCCATTTAAAAGTCACCATACCATAATATTCAATATCCAATAACATGAGCTGGATTCAAACCAGAGACCTAGAGATCAAAGGTTCTGAGTGACCTCTGAATTCTCTCTCTCCCTCGTTTTTGTTTGTTTTGTTTTTTTACTGATCATTCATTTTGTCATGGAGGTATGTTCACTTGGCTAGGAGCAACAAAACAATAGAATGATAATAAGATCATACCCATCAGTATTTAAGCTTTGGGTTGAATGAATATTAATATTCTCAACCTATAGTAAAGCATAGACTTGAAAGTTAGAAGACAACACACTAGTTAATGCGTGTAGTTGACTTGTCAAAGATCAAAGACCAGAAGTGTAGATAGCATTTATTACTTGGTGATTGATACAATGCTGTTCTTTCTGTCCACTCTCACTAAATATCTTGGATCTTATTACTTAAAGTACGGTACCCTAACAACGGCAGCTATTATTCTGTACCACCATCTGTAAAAGCTGATAGGTGAAAAAATTTCAAATGGGCTTTATGACCTGGCTGTTCATTACCAAGTGTTCATGTCTCCAAATGCTCTGACAGTATATCGAGTGCTCAGTTCTGCTGTCATGTCACTGATGTAAATCAAGAGCCATTCCATTGAAATCAATGACATTTCACCATTGTAAAACTACGGTGAACGAGAGGAGAACCCAATCCTAATATTGTAACTCTGCCAGCTTGTCACAGAGGCCTCATTCGGATGGAGTGGTGAAAAGGAAACACATACTGCAGTGTACCCTGTTAATACAAAGATTTACTTCTCAGGTGGTAGCCAACTTCTGAGAGTCAAGAAAGGAATTCATGTAAGGTTACACCATCAACACATGGAGTCAACCAAAAAGGAAAGTTCTGCTGGAATTCATGCTTCTATAAAACTGCTCTCACCTGTTTTGTTTGATCTTGTCTCTAATTACTGTAACATTTACATAAAACTGAGGAGGAAACTGTGACGCAGCAGGGAATGGGTCGGATTTGACCTGGGAGTGTTGCAGGGGAGTTTCACTGGGACTGTCTGCATTGGGGATGGGAGACTTCCCTTGAAGGAAGATACCTGAGGCTGTAACCTGAGCTAGGATGGGGGTTGAGAGAGGTGACACCTTCTGCAGGGGAAACTGGACAAAGGCTGGAGGAGGAGCCGGGGAAGGCCGGTGAGAGGGCTGCAGGGGTTGGGAGTGAGGAGTTGGCTGGAGAAGAGGAGGGAGGCCCCAGGTCTGGGGTCTTATCTCCCTGCACCCAGAAGGATCCAACTGAAGGGTGCTGTTTGTACTTACAAACTCTGGTTTGGACTGTGTTCCTGTCATCCCTAATAAACCTTCTGTTCTATTGGCTTGCTGAGAGTCACGGTGAATCGCAGGAAATAAGGGTGCAGGGGCCTGACTCCCCCTCACTCTGTGACAGAAACATCTGTGAATGCCTGGTCAATTATGGATGCGCTGGCAAAACAATACCAGCTAAACTCAATCTATAGTGTTTACCTTGTGACTTCATTTGATGAATAAGGTATAGGCTAAAATGATTCTATGCTGCAGAGGTCTGTGTTTTGCTCCATTCATTCTCTGTACCAAAGGGCAGTGCTGAAAATTTACACAAGCTTAATTTGGATTAAAGACAATGACTCCACTGATTCACTTACATTCATTTCAAGTTAGCTTGTAACTATAATTGGTAAGTAATTTGTTTCTTCCACATATACTTTTGAGTTTTGGGATTTTTTTAAACCATGCTTTTTATAAATCTCATGCCAGTGCTGTTTAAACTGGTCCTTTGGTACCATAGTATAGTTCTACATAGCATCAGATATTTTATAACCTTTTTACATTTTTGTGCATTGCCAGATGTGCTCCTGATGCCTTCTGATCTCAGATAGTTTGACATTGACATTGATTTTCCTAGTGCACGCCAGGGTTCAAATCAGGTCTGTATCTCATCCAAATGATCTATTCATAACAAACAGTGCCTTCTGGCAGTTGTACCACAGCCGAATACTGTTAAACTGAATTCATCATTTCAGTTGTTTCTGATTGCTCTATAATGTTTACATATCTTGCATATTAGTATAATCTTGTAGAGAGTACACACTGAGGTTAAACCTTCCCAGACAGAACTGTTTTTTTTTTTCTTTTATCCTCCCTGCTAAAAAATGCAGAACTTCTCTTTCACCGGAAGAGTAGAAATATAGAATCATAGAAGTGTAGACTAGATGTCATCTAGTCCAGTCGTGTGCACTCATAGCAGGACTAAGTATTATCTAGACCATCCTTGACAAGTGTTTGTCTAACCTGCTCTTAAAAATATTCAATGACGGAGATTCGCCAACATCCCCAGACAATGTATTCCAGTGCTTAACCACTCCGACAGGAAGTTTTTCCTGATATCCAACCTAAACTGTCCTTGCTGTAATTTAAGTTTATTGCTTCATGTCCTATCCTCAGAGGTTAAGGAGAACAATTTTTCTCCTTCCTCCTTGTAACAACCTTTTATGTACTTGAAAATTATTATCATGTCTCCTCTCAGTCTTCTCTTCTCCAGACTAAACAAACCCAGTTTTTTAAGTCTTCCTTCATAGGTCATGTTTTCAATATCATGCTCTTGACTGGACTTTCTCCAATTTGTCCATGTCTTTCCTGAAATGTGGCGCCTAGAACTGGACACAGTACTCCAGTTGAGGTAGGGGTAGAAAATAATTACTTCTTGTGTCTTGCTTACAACACCCCAAGAATGGTGATTGGGTGGGTTTTTTTGTAACAGTGTTTCATTGTTGACTCGTATTTAGCTTGTGATCCACTATGAACGCCTCCCCCCCCCCCCCCGGTTCTCTTTCTTCAGTACTTGTTCCTAAGCAGTCATTTCCCATTTTGTAGGTGTGCAGCTGAGTCTTCCTTCCTAAGTGGAATACTTTGCATTTGTCCTTATTGAATATCATCCTATTTATTTCAGACTATTTCTTCAGTTTGTCCAGATCAAAATCCATGGGATATTTTAAATCTTCCCAAACATTTTTGATAAATGGGTGGGCATGTGCTTTTTGGGAAGACATGGAGAAGGCAGCAACTTCCGCCATAAAAAAATTCTGCCATCCCAACTAAAATACCATGTGGCACAAATTGTTCTCTAAAAGCAGCAGAGAATCTTCTGTAAGTAACCATCACAGAAAGAGGGCAATATTCTCTCTGATTGTGTTTAGTCCACTTAAATGAGTATAGATTTGGGCAGTGCGTCCTCATATTAGAGCTCGCCATGTGAATAGATCCAAATTTGTCTCACCCCCTGCAAATACTTGTGGCAATAATTTCACAGTGTCCTAGGAGCCAGGAACCAGATGGGTTTTAATCGTGGCTCTGACATTGATTCTCACTGTAACTGTGGGCAAGTCATTTAACTTCCTTGTGTGTCAGTCTCGCTATTTGGTTGCTAAAATGAGGTTAATTAATTATATGAACCTGCCTCATCAGGGAGGTAAAACTGACCAAAGGAGGTGATGTTGATGTTATAAGTAATAAATCAATTAATATTTGTAAAGTGCCTAAAAGACAGAAAAACACTATCTGAATTCTAAGAATCATTATACTGAGTAGCAGTTTTGGTTAGATATGAGGCAGAAAATCTGGGCCTCCCTCCTCATACCCATTTCAGCTTTCAAGACCAGAATGGTGACCTCTCCTATTCACATGAAAATAAAAATCACCTCTTCATAAATCCAAATGGCTGTTTCTGCCCTGTGAATGCAAAGGATTTTCCCAAGCTTCAGAAAGACAAGTAATGGCACTAGTAATGATCTATCCACGCCAGCACATGGGTGTGTTGAAAGTCAATACACAGGTTAATGTGGAAAGGATATGGCATTAGTGCAGAAGAAAAAAAATCTCTATTTGAATATAAAAAGCTAAATAGTGTGGAGCTGCAGCAAATTTTGCACCCATTGCCCTGTGTAGGCCCATTTACTCCAATGGGGTTGCATATGACATAAGTCAAGACAGAGTTTAGACTTTGTATTGTAAAACTACAGATGGCAGCTGCAGGGTGGCTTGAAGGCATCACACGTCCTCCAAATCTAATTTAGGGAAGGGAAATGTCAAGCTCTTTTGTTTCTATTCTACATACAGGTGTGGAAGTTGATTCACTCCACTGCTCTTCAAAGACTTTCTGTATCTGTGCTGGTGAGAGAGAAATCCTCACAGCTCTCCCTTTCCACCGAGACCACTATCTTCAGTTATGCTCCTTAGCTGCCTACCCTGCCAAAGCTGAAAGTGTATGAAGTTGTTTGAGATGGGGGAAGCAGCTGAGGGAGAGAGAAATCTAATGATGCTGGGAACAGGGCAGATAATCTTCTGCATGATAGCACAATGTCCCTTGTCCCAGAGTAATTAAGAGCGAGAGGAAAGAGAAAGCTTTGCCCGGCAGAAGAAATAAGAGTCAAGCTCCACTGGCTTTATTCACCAATGTGCAGATATGTGACTCTCATTTTGTGCCATACATGTGTTGAAAGGTTGCTGGAATGTATACAGATGGTATTTCAGTAGTAAGATGATAGGAAAGTTTCAGTGCAACTAGATATGAACCAGCATGGAAACATCCTGTCCTGGCAAATTCCTGTGGGTATTTTCCAAAATATGGAGCCTGGCTGCTGACCCTGAGAATCTGCTGCTCCCCAGCAGTACCAGCTCCAAGAGCAATTCAGTCTTTTAACCAGTCTGCTTCTTCTAGTCACTGCTGGCAGAGTATGGGACAGTTTTGGGAATACTGAGGTAATAACTTAGGAAATATGGAAAAGAACAATGCAGCAAAAACAATGTTCCAACCTTCTTGTAACTCTGTAAAGTCTCATTTTCAGAGGGCCTTGTAACTTAGTCTGGGCAGCCAATCTCTCATATATAGCTCAGTGGTGTGAGCCTCTGGCTTAGATTAGCTATCCTTCCTAGAGCTGCAGGTTCAGCTCACCCCTTCATTCTTTCAAGATAGGTAAATTGAGTACCACAAAGTTCGGTGTGTTGAGACTTTTAAAATCCAGGTCCTGTCTGCTGTGCATGGTCCTTTTCCTCTTTAGAGATGTTGTGATGTCTTGAGTTAGAGTAGGGGACTGTGGATCAGGACTCCAATGCTTAACTACACTGACCGGAGGTTTTTCCTAATGTCCAACCCAAACCACCCTTTCTGCAATTTAAGTCCATTGCAGTATTTTTAAAAAACAACTCTTTGTGCTCTTTTGATGGACCCATCTCCAGCAGGACTTGTTGAATTCAGGGGTAGGGCAGCCATGCTTACCCTCTTTTAAGAGATGTCACTGCAGTTAGTTGTGCAAAAATGTCATTCAGCACAAAAGATCTTTAACAAACGTATTTTAAAATATTGAGGCTAACAGTGTGGGTACACTTGAATGAGATTCTCTCACACACAGTTGTGTTATTCCCCAGAGAAATCAGGGTTGGGATTGCTGAGAAATATTTGGGAAGCCAATTTCTCTTCTTTGTTTTTCTTACGTATTTTCATATTATTCTTGAGAATCATCTGTAATATAAAATGATGGCTTGAGCAGACTATTGTTTCTGCAGAAACATTTCTACTGGTATATTTGCTAAATGTGTGTGATGTGCACAGGCCAATAAGCTTTGTCTAGTGGGCGCTGCCTAAACTTGAGCAAAAACTTCTACGACTACTTAAGTTTGACCCTGCCCCCATTGAAGTCAATGGGAATTCTGCATTGCATTTTACTGGGAGTAGGACCCGGACTTTTAGTTATTGTGTGTACCAACTACATAGTAGTGCTTAAGGGTCATTCCCTATGGATCAAGAAGTTCCACGTTGAATCTCAACTGTGAAAATTTACAGGCTGTGCATGCAGGACTGGCCAGTGAGACAGGTGATTAAAATATAGAGTGGGTTTAATCAGTGACCAGTGTCCAATCACCATCTGGCAAAGGAAACATCATCCAATTAAAAAGTTCATGGAAACTAGGGCTGTCAAGAGATTAAAAAAATTAATTGTGATTAATTGCATGATTAATCGCATTGTTAAGCAATAGTAGAATACCATTCATTTAAATAGATATTTTCTATATTTTCAAATATATTGATTGCAATTGCAATACAGAATACAAAGTGCACAGTGCTCAGTTTATATTTATTTTTATTATAAATATTTGCACTGTAAAAACCAAAATTAATAGTACTTTTCAATCATCTAATACAAGTTCTGTAGTGCAATCTCTTATCATGATAGTTGAACTTATAAATGTAGAATTCTGTAAAAACAAACAAACAAACAAAAAACCACCTGCATTCAAATATAAAACAATGTAAAACTTTAGAGCCCACAAGTTCACTTAGTTCTTCTATTTGTTCAGCCAATGGCTTAGACAAACAAGTTTGTTTAGATTTGCAAGAGATAATCCTGCCCGCTTCTTGTTTATGATATCACCTGAAAGTGATAACAGGTGTTCACATGGTACTGTTGTAGCTGGCATCACGAGATATTTATGTGCCAGATGCACTAAAGAGTCATTTGTCCCTTCATGCTTCAACACTATTCCAGAGGACTTCCATGAGTGTTTGCAGAATTAGGTCCTAATTGCTGTCAAATGTTAGCCTTTGCAATAGTGTGCCAAATAGAGAGCGATTAGAATAACTAAATTTATTGTTGCCTTTCCAGATAAGCGATGCTCCCATTTTTGTGCCTGGTGTCTGGGGTCCCTATTACTCAGCCATGGTACCTGGATTCTGGTTGAACGAGGGAGGCCAAAGTGCTACAGGAAAACTGGTGAGTCTGCAAAGACACAAATAACTTCTTATTAAAATATAGGGACAGTCCCTCAACTGGTGTCAGTCAGCATAACACCACTGAAATCAGCAGGCCTCTTCCAGTTTACATCCGCTGAGAGGCAAGTACCAAACATCATAATATCATAGTAGTAAATGTGCTGCAAACAGCACTACACACTTGGCTGCTTGGGAATGGTAACTAAAGTCTGCTCATTTTGATAAAGGTAGGCAGAGGCTGTTGTGTTTGGCCCTGGCTAGCATGAGTGGGGGAAGGAGGCCTCAAGAAGTGCCTAGCCCCATGACCCCACTGCAGAAGCCTCGAGCTCCCTGAAACAGTCTGATAGGAAGAGAATGAGGAGGGCATGGAGGGCTTCAAGCACTGCACTTTAACTGTAAAAGAGCCACATGCGGTTCACAAGCCACAGTTTGCCCACCCCTGCTATATTGTCATCTAAATCTCTCCCTTGTGTGCAGGGAGTGTGACTAGATGTACAGATACATAGGTATCAATTTAATTTGTTAATAGATAAAAGGCTTGATCTTGCAAAGTTCCAAGTTTTCTCAACTCCTAGAAAGCACTTGATACCGCAAAGGTTTGGGTCCTTAAGGAGGACTTTGGAAACAAATATTTTGGGTATTGCCTATAGCAAACATTAGCAGTAACCTTTAGTATATTGGGGAGCATGTATCTTGATCAAGATATTGATCAAATATTTCATGTGGTCTTTTTCAGATTACATCTCCATGTGTTTTTTGCATCTATAGGGAGCGGAAGTGTGTATATAAAATAAACACAATGGTGGATGCTTGGTTGTATCCATTATAGTAAAGGTTGCAAAGCAGTAGTCATCATAACATCCTGCTTTCACATATGCCTCACTTCCTTGGGGGAAAAAATCATATTTGGGGATTATGTTTTTATCTCTGGATGAAAGACAATTTTTTTTTCAAAGTTTGAACAGAATCACTTGAACCCATTGAGAGTTAAGACAAAGTGAAATAAAGACCACACACCCTTCAAAAAGTTCTATTAACACTTTTCTGTATGAGACTATCATAAAGCCAGCCAAAGTTTGAAATTTGTAAATAGGTCTGGATCTAGTACCACTGGAGACTCTGCTTGTCCTGGTGAAAAACATATGCTTTTTAAAAGGAATGTCTAAGCCTTTGAACTGTGTTTTCAGAATGAATAGGGAAAAAAACCGGGGAAATATTGTATTATGTTCTGTTGCATTAACCGAGAAATAAGATGCAATCACATAGGGCTTGTCCTCACTGGGGGGGGGGGATCGACGGCAGATACGCAACTTAAGCTACGTGAATCACGTAGCTGAAGTTTGCGTATCTGCCGCCGACTTACTGCTAGTCCCCATGGCGGCGGCGGGTGGCGGCGCGCTCCCCTGTCGACTCCAGCTTGCGCCTCCCGGTGAGCTGGAGTTCCACAGTCAACGGGGGAGCTCCGGGCAATTGATTTATCGCGTCTTAGCGAGACGCGATAAATCGATCGCCAGAAGATCGATCTCCGGCAGCGCTAGTGAAGACCAGCCCATAGTTTTGCATATCCACAAGGGGGCACAGGTAAGTTTACCCAACCAGCCTTAACTTCGGCATTTCTTGATTTCTGAGTGTTTAACTATGCAAACCTTATCTTTGCATTAATAGAGATTTTTTGTAAGTAAAATGTGTTCATGTACATACACACACACAAAGCACATAACCACATTTTGTTTATTTAGATCCCATCAAACATTTTCTGGTCATCTTGCACAGTTCATAATGACCAGTGTCAGCCCTGAGTTGGCTTGTTCTGATGCTAACGTTTCAATCAGCAAACCTCAGTCCAGCCCACAGCTTTGTTTCTAACACCATTTACATTTTTATAAACAGCTTTCTTTCATCTCTTCTACAAACTCCAGAGGGAATCAAGATATATTTAGTTCTTTTCCTGTATACAGATGTGTATGCATAGTTAAAATAAATTTTATTATACTGTTAACACCCAGGCCCCCAAACTAATGAATACTAATGAAAATTAAACACCTGTCCTGACTTGCTGTCTGCAGGTCTTGCCAAATCACTCACCTATATATTCAGTACTCTGGGTAGCCATAGTTTTGTCTCATTACCTTTACAGATGCCTCTGATGGACACTATGGATTGGCCAAAAAAGCTGCTAAATTACCATCTTGAAATTCCACACGATCCTACACAAGGCATTGGTTTGTGTATAATGCTAGACATCTTTCCCTGGAGGGTCCAATTCACATGTCAACTCTATGTAGGTTAAGTTTTTTTTAACCTTGAGTTAATTGATTTTCATGGTGAAGAACAAATGTCCGTGTCCTTGAATAAACACTTGTGGAATGTCCACACTAGCCATTACAAATGTGTTAGCTATTTTAAGCCTACAGGAAATCAAGTATTTGAGAAGATATAAGTTTATCATTCTGCTCATTTTTGGTATATCACGGTTGACAGTTTTGAGCCAAATCCTGATCCCACTGAAATCAATGAGAGTTTTACCATTGGCTTCAGTAGGACCAGGTTTTAGTACTTCATGAGTAAGCTGGAAGCTCTTTTGTCATTGTAGAAGGACAAAGTATCAATATATTTTACCAGGAATTAATTTTAAAAATTAATTAATTTTAATCTGGTTGTTTTTCTTTTTGTTCTTTTTCAGATAGATCATGTAGTCCGAGGCCACGTTGCCTTCCCAGAGTTGCAAGCAAAAGCCGCAGCCAGGTGACTGCTCTTATTCCTTTATCAAAACATGGGTCTTACAAAGATCATTTTGACACTACACCATACCTTCCCCCCTGTACTGCAACCTTCCCATTTCAGGATGTGGGGATCAGCCAAGCTGGCAGTGAACTCCGTCCCCTGAGTCTGAACTGATTGAAAGTATTTGCAAAGGCTTCTGTAAAGATAATTCAGGGTTCAAAGCTTTAAAAACCTGAAACATTCACCCTTAGGTTCAAATACCCAAATGGAATGGCTGCCCTTCTGCTTTGCACATCTTGTAAGTCTGTCTGTATGTCTCTTCGTAGCGCAGTATATTCTCCATGATGAAAACATGGGTGCCTAGGGCTAATCATGTCTCATACTTCAGAGGTGATGTTGCCAGGTTCCAGAAATGAGGTTTATCTTACGCTGCACTATTAGGAGAAAATGCTCTAGGAAAGAACAGCTAGTGTGTGGAAAAAAAGACTGGGACAGTGGTTTAGAGAGGAACACAAACCCAGAATAAAGGGATAGTTAAAACTAAGAGATGGATCACCCTCGTACCAGCCATGTTTTTCATGAATGCAGCATGTCTGCACAAGGCATCCGCGATTCTAGACTAATTCTAATACTGCACTGAATGAGAAAACAGTTTACTCGGTGCAAAAACCTTGAGTGCTGAGGTAGAGAGAACTTTATGTCTTTATATACTGAATGTAAGGCGATATAGCTGTCCTGCGTGATACCGTGTAGTATCTTTAATTCTTATTTGAGGCTCATGCAGTTAGTAAAACTGTGCAGGAGAGTGTTGATAAAGAGGGTCATAATATTTTATATGGTTAATATACCAATGGTATTTCTATAATGCTTTCCAGACACTGCCATTCTAATGATATGTTTTCACAGCTATAAATTTAGTAAACAAGCCACTTATAAATTCACCCTCCTCCCCATTTCTCCTAAAAAGGTTAGCATTAAGGGACTAACTTAAACTGACAGAAGCCAGGAGCTTTGCAGTTCAGGTTGAAATTCCATCCTTAAGACATCACCTTGTACCTAGCTATTACACCACATGTGGCCTAAAACTTCACCCACTGTTCTGAAGCGTCGTCACAGAGAACTATACCAGCTGAAACAGCCAAATGGAAGGGGGTTATTTAGTGCAGAGTTTTGGTCTGTATTTCCTGTCTTTTCTCAAATTAAGTCAGATTCTTAATATTAACATAGGGTCTTGTTTTGGTGGTTGTTGATGGGGAGAGAATGGGGAGTTATTTGCCTACAGAGTAGAGTGACCAGATGTCCTGATTTTATAGGGACAGTCCCAATTTTGGGGTCTTTTTCTTATATAGGCTCCTATAACCCCTCTCCCCCTGTCCTGAGTTTTCATATTTGCTGTCTGGTCACCCTACTGCAGAGCTCCTTGAAGTATTTTAGGGGTAGATTCTGATATACTAGGCCTGATTCTTCACCTTGTGTTGTCATACACTGGTCCAAAGCATATAAAGTGGCTATAAAATACCAACACCTCAGAATTCTCCACTCACATGTCAGGTGGCTCACATAGGTGTAAAATGTAGAATCAGGTCTGTTTTGTATGATTATACCCTACAGGCATTATTGAGATAGTAAAACTCCACCTGTACAAGCTAGTGTGTGGACTCAAAATGACTTTGTGGTCTAAGGATGAGAGCTGAAATGCCTCACCTTTCTAGAACCATAGGTTCTAAGCCTGACTGGGTTGGGTCACCCCATTATTTGTCCATGGTGGACATACTGAGTTCTATGTGGCTTACATTGTTTGGGTCCCTCTGGGTTGAGAACTTGAAAAACAAGACCCTCTCTGCTTGACATCAATCCTGTGGGCAGATTTTTTAAGAGCATTGTTTTGCCCTGGTGTCTTTGGACAGAATTTTCCTGTCTTCCACTAGTGAGCTGTGTGTTGTTTTGACTGCTCTTCCCCCACCTTAGAGATGGCTGCTTTTCAGTAGTGCTGTATGTCTGTAAAGTGATTTGGATAGTCCAAGCCATGTATTATAATAATATTTGGCAGTTCCTTCCATCTGTGGATATTTAGGGCCAGATTTTCAAAGGTGTTTAGGGGCCTAGAAATGCAGATAGACACTTTTGAAAATCCCACTAGGAGCCTAATTCCCATTGATTTCCAAAATCTTGCCCACAGTACACATATAAACTATTATTATTATTTGTGTAACTCCTGTATAGTTTTAAAATGGTCAAAGAACAGCTGGCTAGATGACCGCCAATGACCTTTTGGCTTTGTGAAGCTCTAGGTCCCAGGACACGATGCCCAATCCAATTGCTGCTAAAGTTAATGGATGTCTTTCCCTTTTCTTAAATAGAAAATGAATTGGCTCAGAAAATTAGTAGCCCAACACTGTCCAATGGGCTTGGTTGACAAGTAACACTGGTAGGCATTTGAGGGAGCTCTGCTATTCATTCTAACCAGACAGAGAGTTGTAGGGCCTAGATATATAGGAAGAGGAGGGTGTAGACATGTAGTACTAGGGTTATCTGCCTTCCTGAGAAAGCATGGTTAAATGTCAACCTCTGCTACACAGGATTTGTGCTCTGTAATAGCTACTCCCCCTGGGAATCCAAGTAACAAGAGGGCCAGATGGAAGCTGGGAAGTAGGATAGGCCTCATGTTTAATGAAGTTGCCCTCTTCCTTTTTTCCTTCTCACCCCATAAAAGCTGGGCTTCTACTGGAAATGCAATGACTGGTTATTAGCAGGTACTGTTTATAATATGATCTTTAGGGAGGCAGAAAATAAGGCCACTCTGAAAAAAAGAATCATTGTAACTTTCAAAATTATCATAATTCAGTTTCAGGAAGGCATAGAAAGCACATTTAAAAGAATGTGAATAATGATGTGAATTAGTTATTTTAATGTCTTCCAAGTGTACTTCATTTTGAATGATAGTCTCTGATAGCACACACATGGAAAGGTATAATTGAAAAAACATGCCGTTGAATGGTTGAATGCAAAGTATAAATATACAGCTGCTAGGAGGTCAGAAGTCAATGTGGTAAAGCATATGCCAAATTCCCTTAGGGATCTCATTAGTGCACCATTGAATATACATGGAGAGGCTAAATGAATATCACTGTTTTGGACCTACAGTAAATGAGACAATGGCTAATCAGTTGTAATTAGGGCTAGATGCTGTTATTGACCAAGATGCTTGCATTTAAATGCCCTCCTCTGATTTCTTAGGAGTTGAGACCAAAAATAAAATTATAAATCTGCGTATGATGGTACTAGAGTTTTTTAAAGAAGGATCCTGTCCATAACTGCAACATATTTTAATGGAATGGCACGAGGGTCATTGCAAGTCAGAACACTGAAGAGTTCATCATTAATCCCACAACCACAGCTGGCCCAAGAAGAAGGCATTTGGATAATGATAATATGGAGATGGATCCATTAGACGAACTTAGAGAAAACTAAATTTAGGGACCTTAGTCAGCTCCTCCCCTACATAGCAGCATCTCACTGTCCACACTCTCCCCTACTGCTTTGTTTTAATTATACCGGATAGTTGAATATTGATCTTGAAAACTGAAAACTTTAATACGAGGAACTCTTGATTAACAACAGAAATTACTAACGTGTAAAGGGATTTTATTTTCATTCCTTTTTGGGAGTCTTTTTTATTTCTTCGCTCCCTCTCTGCTTTCATGTCTCTCGGTCTTCACTGTGCCATTGCTTTCCCTCCTCTCTGTGTTGGGGGCAAGCCGCCATAATGCCGGTCAGCTGCAGTTTCAGGAGGGACCAGCAGGAGGCATTGCACAAGCAGTGTAGCTGCTACTGCTGTTGAAGGTCATTCAGCTTTCACTGTCTGCCCACCTCCCTGCCCAGTGTGGGAACTCAGACCTTCTACTGGCTGATAGTGGACTTCAGTTACCCCCACTCTCTATTGCCATATGCCTGGCAAGGAAGTGATTCTCTCTCTTTTATTTTAAGTTTGGCCCCTTTTGATGGTTTTCTTGTATTTGACATTAGAAATGCAAATGTTTTATGTTCACCGAATAACCTCCCTCCCCTTTTCTTTCCCAACTTGTTTTTCCTCTAGTGCTCAAAATATCTATACATACTTGAACAGTCACCTGGATCTGATTAAGAAATCTTTGCCTGTGGGTTTCCTCACTGTTGATTTACACGTTTGGCCAGATTTCCATGGTAACCGATCTCCCTTAGCAGATCTGACACTGAAGGGCATGGTAAGAAACAGCCTGTCTTTGCAAAAAGGTCAATACAGAACAAAGGGGTAAAATTAATTAAAAAATTGGAAAGAGCATTTTTATTTTAAACACACTCCTCCCTAGTCGTTCAGTATATCCCACAAGGTTTGGGTTTCTTGCTGATATTTTTTGTTGTTGTTCAAATTAGCATGTGTCTTTGCAGCACACCACTGATCAGGATACTTCTAATATCACTAGTGCCTCATTTACT
This sequence comes from Sternotherus odoratus, assembly GCA_032164245.1. Classification (NCBI taxonomy): domain Eukaryota; kingdom Metazoa; phylum Chordata; order Testudines; family Kinosternidae; genus Sternotherus; species Sternotherus odoratus. The sequence continues at coordinate 79,610,581 of JAVMKO010000008.1, read as the reverse complement.
TGCTGAAATACTAAGAGGTATGTCCTCCATCCAGAGGTAACAAAGTCCTGTGGCACCTTAAAGACTAACTATAAAGTTTTGAAGCATAATCTTTACTGGCAGCCATATAGTGGAGAACTGAATAGCGCCACTCATTGTTTTTGTGCGCTCACCAGTCTGCTTAATCTTGCATTCCCCTTGTGGAATTGGTGAGTCTCAATCCAAAAGCGGTAGGGTGTATCCAGAGACTAAGAATGATACAAAATATAGCAAGGAACGATTTTCCAATTTTCAATCATTTTGCTGAATAGGCATGTTACACTATTTCAGTTGCTTATTGGTCACATTCATCTGAAGCTGGAAAGCTCCTGTGTAATTATTAGCCATAGGCATGCAAGAGCTGATTTAAAAATAAATATGTAAACAAGATACCTCCTGAATCTTTATTCATTTTCCAAAACTGAGCTGAATCTGATCCTGGTTTGAGGTTGTGAAATGTTTCTTCTGGAAGGGCTGAAATACTGTGAGAAGAGCAATTTTCCCAGTATTTCAATCTGGTACCTAAAGCAGCAGAATTGGGAAGCTCATGAAAGAACCTCTCATAGTGAGATTTTCAGCACATGTGGACTCATGAGGTTCACATAAACATCCACACATTTGGATGCTTCTGCTAGCTGAACCTGATGGAGCCAGACTAGCTGGATCGCACGTCAGGATGTTATTGAACAAGACCGTGACTCAACAGGTGAATAGGGGTATAATCTATGTGACTTTAAGGTCTGATATCTCTTGAATCATAATGATGTATAGTTCTGATTTGTGCCCCGGATAGTTTGTGTCATAACGCACCTTGAAATGGTCCCTGGTCCCTGAGAGCAGGCAAATAACCCCAACAGATCATCCCAGTCCTCAGAACCCTTGGCATCCCTGCATCTGAAACTTCAAACATTTTTTTTTTGGGGGGGGGAGGAGTTCACCCATAATTACTGCTACTAAAAATGGGAGGACTCGTACAGTATACTGAGGGGAGAGGTTGGGGAGCATTCAGATGACACATGGATAGATGTGTAAATTCTTGCGCAACAAGATTTGGCTAATAATTAGAGATAGGACACAGCAATTTGGATCTCTCTTTGAACTTGCCTAAAATTCAGGGATAGGAGGATCTGAAATTCAGGGTTATGCGGATCTGGGGGAGTTGAGTCAGGCTTATCTCTAATGCATCCCTAAAGTCCAAATCTAGTCCTATAAGTGAAAAGTCTCATAACCAGAGAAATGTGGTGATGGTAAAATATTTGAGTGTTCTTTTCTAGTGGTTTCAAACCTTTTTTCTTTTTCAGCTATTGAACTGAAAAGGGTGGCGCGTGTTGATCCTGGTTAATGATACAGGAATTCCTCCTTGAATCATCGGTTCTGCTGAAATATATGGCTATCGTAAAAGGATTTGCCTCTTTAGTTACCCTTCAAAAGCTGTGAAAAACTTTTAGCCATTTCTTTATTGCAAGTGAAGATATATACAAAATAAGTTCCCACCTCAGGAACAGTGCCAGGAACAGTGATATGTACTTCAATTGGCACTAATACATTGTTTTTCAGAAGTCATACCTCTAAAGGGAATCACTAAGAGCTGTAATTATACCAGTAAATTGAGTAAAACTATTAAGGCTAAATTCTGCTCTTAGGTGCACCTGATTATCTTTTGCTGTGGGAGTGATCCATGAATATTTTGATCCTCAGTAAAGCTGTACTGTTTTCCACAAGAAATATGTTCTATAGGAGGGTATTTATTCCCCTGATTTGAGTCTCTTATGCAAATGCTAGCAATGATAGTGCATCTTTTCTGCCACTTTTAGGGACAAAATTAGGATCTCACTGGTTCTGATATAATTCCAGAGTAACTACATTGACTTCAATAGGAGGAACTTGGATTTATGCCAGAGTAAATGAAATCATCATCTAATCCTTAATTATTAATTGTCTTTCAGTGGAAGGTCATGTGGGAATTTTTTTTGTACTGTGTTTCATTTCATAGTACTAGACTAAATATACCCCCAAGGAATATGCAAATCTCATAGGAAAACTGTATTGGTGAAAACATAACACACAACTCCCTTACAAAATGATATTTTGTTCACAGTTTCTTTGCAAGGGCAAAATCAGTTTCTGTGGTTCTTACCCAGATCAGGAGTAATATGTTTAACATAACAGTATGTGTGCAGCTCACAAAGACAGAATTTGCATTTAAACATGTAGCAACAAGAAAGCATGCCTTGTGTTTCACAGAAAATGCTGAAATTCCACCTCTGCTAGATTTGAACATTTTCTTCTTGTGTTCCATACAGGTTGTTGGACTGACATTGTATCAGGGCCTTGATGAACTCGCTCTTATCTACTTGGCCACAATTCAAGCCATTGCTGTAAGCCATTTTAAAGAGTCTGCTTTTTATAAAAGCATGAAGGACTTACTTAAAGGAATTGCACTCTGTGTCACCTTGCAGATTGATCATGCCCTCCTGTAAAATAGATTTCTAATTACAAATGAACTCACCAAATGAGTTCTTAAAGGAGCAAGATAAACATCTATGGAGAGGATTGCCCTCTCCCATGGAAATCCCTACCCCCACCCCTCCACCCCCTGAGGGACCCTGTTTGCAGGGAGGAAAATTCCTTACAAGAGTTTTCCCCGAATTGTTCTCACAAGGCAAGAAATGCTGGGTACGCCTCACTATGGAGCCGCCTCCTCTTCTGCCTGAGGTAAAAAATGTGTAAATACAGTCCAAAATGAGATGGCAAGTCTATAAGGAGGAGAGAGACATAGATGAGATCTATACTGTAAATTTATGTCATTATAACTACATGGCTGAAAGGGGTGGGGGAATCCATTCCTCTGAGCGATGCAGTTGTACCAACCTAAACCCTGGTGTAGACGGTGATATGTCAACAGGAGGGCTTTTCCCATTGACATAACTACCTCCTCTCATGGTAGAGGCTCTCCTGTCAGCATGGTAGCATCTTCAGTGGAGTGCTACAGTGGCACAGCTGCAGCGTTTTAAGTGCAGACTCTCCCAAACCTAGAGAAACAGTTCTGCATGAACCTGCAAGGTGCAGCTCTGTGCGGTTCAGGAAATATGCCTGGGTATGAGTAGTTGCCGTATGCCATATTATCCCCACTAAACCTGCAGGGTCATGGAGGGAGTCCTTTTCCCAGGTGCACGTCAGAGACTATGACATGTGGCAGTGCTGATAATGTGGATCGTACGGGGTGGTGCTGCTAGGGTGGGAAAGGAAGCTTATGTAAGGACAGGGCCCTGTGTGGCTACAAACTCTCCTTCCTCACCCCTGTAGTGTGAAGTCAGTAATTCTGCAGGCTGAAACTCCTGGCATTTCACTCCTCCTGCGGTTCTTCTGCAGTTGCAAGGCATGATGTTGACCTGAGGGGATGATTTATTTCCCCTCTCAACCCCCACCCCATTTATGTTAAAGTAGATGGAGAAACCACCATACCTCTTCATTAAACAAACAGCCTCAGATGTCCATTAATGTCTGTATATGGTGTGGGTGTGAGTATGTGTATGTGAATTTACTAAATAAATTTAGACTTTAGCCCCACTTTCCCCAAGTGACTTGGTTGATTAAACAGCAATAAGAAAATATTTGGTAGAGTGGGCCAGTCAACTTGTATTTATAGATATATACTCCCTGTGGTTCCCCTATCTGTATATCTGTCTTTTGTACTGGTGCCTACTACTGTAGTATCTTTACCTAAACTCTTTACTGATTTCTGCCTATTTCATTACAAAACTATACTGTGTGAGTGTAAACATACATCCCTGCAGGTACACTGTGCATAAGACGGGGACTGGTACACTGATTAAATTAATTATCTTTCCAGCTGTCATGAGATATCGTGGCCATGTTTTTCTGCCATGTTAACACTGGTTCGTTGTTTTCTAATGGGGACAGGGGTTTATGGATATCATGAACCAATATGGCATGTAAAATCCCAGTGTTACGCCACACCGTCTGGGATAGCAACATGGGCATATGCGGGAAATTTACTGTGAATTGCATATCTGATGTGCTAACACTCCTTCAGCAAATCCTGATCATTTAATCTGAGCCTGAAATTCATTAGTGCTGACTATTGACCCCTTTCAGCCAAACCTAATGGTGGTATACTTGCTGCTTTAATACAATCCTATTATTTAAATATAAGAATGTGAGTATTTTCCTGATATTGGCCCGTGAAAGAGGCTGAAAACAAAAACATTTCAGTACCAAACACGTGCCCAGTGGACACATTCTCTGTTGGACATCCAGGGAAAGCCACCTATTATCTGATTGCTTTGTTTCATATACTGCATTTTAACATTAAGTTCAACATCTTTTTAGAACGATTTTTTGTCCATGATACAGAATATCAAGATAAGATATGCACTAAATTTCTCATGATAAATGAATACACATTGCTTTTAAAATTCCATTGAAACAGTAGGCAATCATAATAAATGGATTGAATGAAATTTATGCCTGCCCTTCCTGATTATCTTTATTATATACACAATTAGTTTTCAAAATTCCGCTCCCCCTAATTTTAGCTTTATGCTTATTATGTAACCTTAGAAAGAAAAAATTCCTGTTCCCTAGAGCCGGGGTCCTGTACCACTCATTGACTTCAATCGAAGCATCATCAGACATTAGCAAATGTGCAAACCTTGTCAAATCCAAGTCATACCCACCGACTGTTAATCTCTAGTTTTCTTTACAATGGGAGATTTTTTTAAAATAAAATTTGCTCCATTTGCCTATTCTCTAATTTAAGATTAAATTAGTCCTTCCCACCCCCTCCCCACTCTTACCTCCCTGAGTGGAATGTCTAGTTTTAATGTAAATATCACAGAATAAAATTTTCCAGGCAGGTCAACACAAAATAATTTTCACAGCATGTTCTTTTTCAAAGTATTTGGGGTGTGTGTGTGTGTGTGTGTGTGTGTGTGTGTGTGTGTGTGTGTTTGGGGGGATTTGCTAGTAAATGTGAATATCAGCAGCTGTGAGAGTATCTATCCTCTGGCTGCTCACATGGTAAAATTCAGTACAACAGTGAACATAATCAGAAATATAATTGTCATCATCAAAGCAAGTTCTTAGGAGAGATACTTTTTTAGAGTAGTTTTATTTTTCTGTCATTTAAAATCATAACTGTATGATTTGAAAAGTTAGCCCTGTGTGTCAATAGGGAAGTGACTGATTTAATCAGCTGGCCTCGTGGCCATTTTAGTTCATCATAACTACTTTGCCTTTAACCAAACTACAGTTCCTGGCCTATCCAAAGTTGTGCCAGCATTTCACAGTAAACATCCCAAATCTGGTGTTACTCAACTGGTCTCAGTTTTCAGAAGCAGCCCAAAACTCAAGCTGGCACTTGCGATAACAGCCACCTGATTTAAAAGAGAAGGTGCTGAAGGCCAAACATTTTAAGTTATGGTTCTTTGACTTGCTTTCCCCTTAGTTTGACTGTATTGATCTTCAGGTCATGCTGCAAGGCTCATCTGTGCTGCGGGGCTTTGTCAGAGGCAGGTGGGCTAAGCAAATGGGAGGGGATGGTGGGGATGTCGTAACATTGGCGGGCTGTATCTGGCACTGTTCGTGTCTCTTGTGCACCCTTGCTGCTGCTTAGCTGATTTCTCCTGTCACTTGCTCTGTTGGTCACAAACAGCCACTCCTCAGTGTCTCCCCTTGGTTTCTCCTCATCCTTCACCGCCTGGTTCTGTGCTAGCTCCGGACCACTTTCCTTGCCCTTTCGGTTCCCAGTCCCTACTCTCTCCAGCTGTGCATACCGACAGCTATCAGGCCCTGCTCCTCCAACAGCCAATTCCCAAGGTGCTGTTTCCAGCCTGCTGCCCCATACACTCCTTTCATGTTTAGTTCCCCATCCCTAAAGCTAGCAGAATGAATTTTCCTGGTCACTGTGGATCATACAATGCACCTTACTGACCTGATGATAAACCAGGTCCCTTCTCTTATAGCGGTTGCCTTCATGTAGTGCAGGTTTCTTTCTGAGTACGTTTTCCATGTTCATCAGGCTTTTTCTGTCTTTCAAGTTGGGAACAAGACACATTCTGGAAACGATGCAGTCTGCCGGGCATCACATCAGCACCCTGTTTCTGTGCGGCGGGCTGAGCAAGAACCCCCTCTTTGTGCAGATGCACGCTGACATTACTGGTAAGTTAGACAAAGGAAGCAGGGAAAAGAGGACAGTAACTGACTTTTATTATTTTAGGTGGCTAAAAACTTTGTTTTTGGAAAAATAAATACGCCCTTTATATGGAACTCTATTTTGCTGGTTGGCCAAAAACTGTAATGAAATGTTACTTCCTGAAAGACTGGGTTTCCTGAAATGCCCACTGGAATAACACAAAGACGTGGTGTAAACAAAGGTCATTTATCCCTGTTATTAGCAAACAGAGAACATAGAGAAACTGTCTGTGTGATTTCCCACTCATAGACCTTGTTACCTGAAATCCTTATAGGTCAGTGCTGTGGAATATGGAGAATTATAACCCTTTTTATAGATTTTTTTTTTAAATTGTATAGCAGGGATTTTTTTTTACTATAAAATTCTATAAATTGGTTTATACGTTCTATAAAAATTATTCTTCTGTTAAATTAAATGGACCAGATCCTCAGCTGAGAATCTAGCCTGTAAGTTTTTAGAATAAGTTTTAGACAGAACCTTTTCAGTTTCTATAAAAGCCTGTTGGTTCCATCCCATCTGAATTCTATAGGATTTCCCCTTACAATGAACATTTTCTTGATTATGCAAAGCCCACATAATCAGAATTCCTTTGGTATCTCAAGTTATTAAAATAATTGAGGGCCCAATCCCCCAGAGCTTGACTCCTGCACAGAGTGTCACTGACACTGATAAGGTTTCACACTGATGTAAGGGCCTGTCTATCTGGATATATTTGCATGAGCAAAGTCCTAGCTTGCAGTCTATTTGTAATCTCCATTCCATCTGTATAGGTTGGGCGTCTTTGAACATCCATAAGTCAGTTCAATATGTTTTCTTTAAAAATGTGGAAAATAATGTCATTTAGTTAAGACTTCAGAAAATCTGTGAACAGTGTGTGTGTTTTGGGGGCATATTTCAAATTAAGAACGGTCAAGATGTTTTGGATCCAGTTTAAAGCTCGGATTTGAGGTATTTGGTGTGCAGATTTGCATCACTCTGACATCAAACCAGACATCCTACCTTGATGCAGGAAGAGAGATGAAAATCTGCATTATGTAATTATATTAAATGAAAGCAGAAACAGAGAACCAGATGACACAATGGCCGTTGACCTAGGCTAGATGTGTACGGCATTGCCACATTGGTGCTTTCTATTTGTCAAACAAGATTTTATCAAGTCCACACCTTCCCTTATCTAATTCAAAAGAAACATATGGTCAGTTATGTTGCAACTAGACTTGGAATAGAAAGCTGCTTTCTGATGTCTGAAATAAAAGATCTATTAATAGGTATTCTTGTTAAAATTTAAACTGGAGTCCTTTGACCATAACTAATGGCTAAGTACAATTAAGGACAAAAAGGCCTTTTTCCACACTTGGAATACCCCCATTTGTAAAATGTGTGACTAACAAGGGATGTCAAAGTTCATCTGACTGAAATGCTCTTGCTTCTGTTGAACTCATTAGAGCCTATCAGATAAAATAACTAACATTCCTGGATCAATCCCCCATTCTTTCAGGAAAAGAAAAAAATTCTGAATATGTTACTGTTAGATACAAGTGCCATTACTCAGCCATGTATACTGCCAATTGATACTTTTTAAGCCGTCTATGAAATTATCAGACTCCTGTTGTTCAACTGGTAAGATGAATATGTTCATTCTGAGGGCACTTTAAGAACGTATGCGATAAACTTGTAAAGCACACTGAAAATTGCCCAGTGATTCCAAGCTCTACAAACACTGATACTAGAAGTAACATTTATTTCTAGCATATCTTGAGTGCAGCTCCAGAGGGGGAATATAAAGTGACCAGTCCACAGAGTGACCATACATCCTGGTTTGGCCACAACTGTCCTTCTTTTAAGCCCTATTCTAGCTGGCCCGACTTTTTGACAGAAGTAGGCATTTGTCCTATTTACTTTTTGCCAACTTGATCAATTGTCAACTTTTGTCTAAAGTCAGGTGTGGAGGAACAAGCAGGGGGTGGGAGGGGGAGAGATGCTAGCCTTGCGCAATGGGGGAAGGCAGGGGGCAGGCGGAGCAATTGTCAACTTTTGTCTAAACAAGTCAGGTGTGGGGGAACAAGCAGGGGGTGGGAGGGGGAGAGATGCTAGCCTTGCGCAATGGGGGAAGGCAGGGGGCAGGCGGAGCTGGTGCGATGCCAGACCCAGACTCATACGGGGGGGGGGCGGGGGGGGCGGAGAGGCAGGTCTTTGGCAAGCAGTGACCCCAGCTTCCTGTGGCAGGTAGGCTGGGCTTGGGCAAGCAGCGACCCCCAGCTGTACGTGGGCACGGGATGGCCGGGGGGGGGGGGGCAGGACTGAGTGGCTCAGGCCAGCCCTGGGCAGATGGTGGTGGTGAAGGTGGAGACTAGGGCTAGCCCCATGGGGTATCCCGTTTTCCCTTTCCTTACCAATCCTATGTCCACCTATGCTGGGCTGATCTCCTCTAGGTATAATTTATAGGAGCTTGAGGGATGTTCTGAGTAACACTGGCTGCCTGTGGCCCAAAGGAGCCATTCCAGCAGTGAAGGATTGCGGAGAGGCTGTCTGGAGAGACTGGAGCTGGCATAGGAGCAAATACAGTAGTTTTGTGCCCCCCAAGTATCCCACTATCCTGGAGAGCTGGGGTAAGACAGCTTTGTGCAAGTGGAGTGGTGCAAAGCTCCCATAAGGCCACTGAGTATCTGACTCCCAGAATATTGTCATGAATTGTCCTTGTTCTTTCCACTTTGGACGATGAAGGAAACTCCACAGGTTTGTTAACAAAGAGTTTCCTGCCCCTTACAAGGGAAGGCCCACGTAGAGTAGCTGGTGGCTTACTGGGTTCAAGAACCATTTTAGTATCAGGACTAGTGCTTACCAGGAGTAACTGTATTGACTTCAATGCAACTGTTCACAGCAGGAAGCACTTCTCCCAGTACTGTTTGCAGTATGGGTCTTTATTATGTAAATCCAGCCACAGAATGCAACTAACTCAATAATAATAATCAGGGAATTCATAACAATGCCAAGTACTGCAGGAATAGTAAAGAATTGTTTAGCCTAATGGTAATGACTGTACTAACAGAGCCTCCAGCTAGGAAAAGACATGGATTTGTGCCTCCTGTTTGGCTTTTTTTATGAGGTGTGAGGAAGGCCGAAAGGTTCATATTTTGTTTGTTCTTTCACTTGTTTTTCTACTTGTTTTTTTACACTGAAAACTCAGTTCCTTTCTACCCAGTTTTTCCTGGAAAAGACTGCAGAGGGTAGAGAACTAGTAGGTTTCTGATATCACAGGTGCCAGGAAGTTAGATGGAAGGTGCTATTTGTTTTTATATTTTATTAGGTGGGAGGTTTAAATCTCCCATTTAACTAACATGTCTTACAAACTGTTGGAGGAAAAAATCTTTGTTAGGATTCGGTCTCTTCACTGAAGAGTGAGGAAAACTCCCAGTTTATTACTTCAGGTCTTCCAGGAAAACAAAAACAAACAAAACAAAAGAGTGAAGAGGAAATCTGACATTATTACATATTTGTGAGGGAGGAGGGAAAGAATTCAAACATTGTTTTATTAAACACATAGTAAAGAAGCCAAAAAATGACACAATCTCATTTTCCTCCTACGGGTCACCTTTTAGGCAGGGGACTGATATGGAGGATTCAGATGGCTGGTTTTAAAGATGTTTGCAATTGGGAAGAAGTCTGGGGTTTTGTTCTGATATAATCCATACTGTGTGTGTTAATATTTTACTGTACTTTGCCTAGAGCCTGGGATAGGTACTGTAGAAGTGCCATTGCTTAGCCATGTATGGGCTTTGTGTAGTTGGCTGATAGAATAAGCCTCTTCCTACCCACACTTTAAATTATTTGTTGTGTCTTTAGCACTGCACCATTTCATTCTCCCTAACAGAGGTGTGTCGCTCTCTTGTATAGGCAAGCCCATTGTCCTGTCCAAAGAGGTGGAGTCTGTTTTAGTTGGTGCTGCTATTCTTGGAGCTTGTGCTTCTGGAGATTTCGCTTCAGTACAGGTAGGTCCTAATGGAAAAACCCGAGTCCTGCTGTTTCCGCTTTTCATGTGCGCTTTTATATCTGGCATCACACACAGGTGATAATTAAGATGGAAGAAAAATGTAGGTTCTGCTCAGCAAGGAAGATTCCAGTCTCAAATGTATTTACTGGTCCTCCTCCCCCTTTCATTGAACATGTCCTACCATTGCTATACCTGTGCTTCTCTTGTGGATTGGAAAAACTTGTCTTTTAACTGTGAGGAGGTAGGCAAGCCCAAGACATTGCTTGTAAAGTTCATCCAGGCAATTTGGCAGATGAACAAGGAACGTGTTCAGTATGGCCCCTATCCTGCAATGAATGCCAGGAGAATATAGCTCCATACAAGCTCAGATCCTAAGATTGTGAGCACTGCCAGTACATCCACTCTTTCATCCAAAGTTATCACGTTCCTGGTTAGCCCTGCTTCCACTTCCTGGCACTGGGGAATCTTAAACATCAGCCATACTGTTAAATTTCTGTGCCCACATAAGTGTTGCAGTCATCCACCACAGTGACTCTAGGGTCACCATTAAGGATGAAATTTAGGAATGTCTGCGCCAAAAAATGCAGACTCCAGCTACTTAACGTCATTCATTTTAGCAGAAGTAGCATTAGAACTTGAATCTCTTGTAGATCAGCTGCTGGAATTAAACAAGCATTGAATGGTTTCCTGTTGCAGTTGCACACATAGGCACTAAACCAGGGGTGTCAAACATGCCGCCCGTAAGCCCTTCCCTGCGGCCCACGATGCTCCCCGCGGCCCCCCCGCCAAGCTTCCCTGCTGCCAAGCTCCACCACGGCCCCTCTCGTTCCCCCGCCAAGCTCCCCGTGGCAGCAACGGTCCCCTGCCAAGCTCCCCACAGCCCCCCGCAAAGCTCCCCACGCCCCCCCCGCTCCTCCACATGCTTCTAACCCTCTCCGCTCCCCGCTGCTCTGCATATCACCAGGCAGTTCTCTGGTGGCTTAGCGGTGTCTGGGAGGGAGGGGCCAGGAGCGAGGAGCCTCGTGAACAGGGAAGGAAGGGGAGAAAGGGGCGGGGATTTGGGGAAGGGGTTGGACTAGGGGCAGGGCGGGGGCAGAGTTGGGGTGAGAAGTTTGATGAAGGGGTTGAACTAGGAGAGGAGGGGGGCAGAGTTGGGGTGGGAACTTTGTGGAAGGGGCTTGAAGGGGAGGAAGAAGAGGTTTGAAGGGGACAGGGAAGGGGTTTGAAGGGGACAGGGAAGGGGTTGGAAGAGGTGGAGCAAGAGTGGAGTGTGAGTGCAGCCCAGTCCAAGAAGGTGCTTTAATAGAAGTAAATCTAAGTTCCTGTTTGGTCCTTTGAGTGAGGTGCATTATTAAGTGAATATATTTTATTAAAACTGCTTGGAAATTACTTCATCCAAAAAAAGAACATTCATGGAAGAAAAGAGAGTTTTCCAAGACAAATGGGAGAATTTATATTTTTTCACAGAGGTAAAAGATAAAATTCAATGCCTCATTTGTCAGGGGGAGGAGCGGGGAGCTGCGCACTCAGGTGAGGAGGCGGGGCAGGGGTAGGACCTCCTGGAAGGGTTGGGGTGGGGGCGGGGCCGGGGGCAGTGAGGGGGGCATGTCAGTAATGCGGCCCTCGGGCCAATGAACTAGTCCTCATGTGGCCCTCGTCGTCACTTGAGTTTGAGACGCCTGCACTAGACTGTACGTTATGATGCATGTGCACATACTCTCTGACCAGGACAGCCTCAGCCTGCATTCTTTAAAGCAACCACAGAAATTGTTACATGAAATTTTGAACCGAAACTGAGCTACCAGTCCCTTGGAATAGTGGGACAGATCCTCATCTGGTGTAAACAGCCATCGCTCCATTGACGCCAACATGCAGCTTTACACCTGTTCAGCCTTTGGCGTGGTGTTTCAAATTTTTCCAAATGCGGAATGGAAGAGTGAAGGTTCTGCTGAATTATATGCATTATCTGGGAATAGCAGTTTCCTTTCATGAAAATTCCCTCAGTAAAGTGAATCCCACTGCAGCAAATTAAGTATCTTGTTATGTAGTGTGTCTGTATAGTATCATTTTGGTCCTTGCAACTAGAACTCGATCATTCTGAAACATGCAATTGATTTTAGTAGCAGCTTCTTGTGACAAGGCTTCATCTTTAATTCTTGGTACTCCATTAATCTTCTGAAGATTGCTGCCTGGCCTCAAATATATGGGAGCTTAGTTTAAAGTTTAAACTGTCATCCACACTGATACTTGGTAAGTTAATATTTCAAAACTCGCAGTACTGTGATTGGTTTTGTGAATGTCAGTAAAACCGTACGCTGTGAGGTTGCTCAGACCCAGCTGCCTTTTCTGCTATGTTTTATTTTTAATTTTAAATATGTCTCCTTCCCCCTGGCATACCCAAAATGTTTCAAAAGTATGATCCATTCTAGAAAGTCAGATTAAGTACCCGTCTCATACTACAGTGCAGCATATTCCTTCAAAAAGTTTTCTTATGTAAACCGCAACTGGGCCTTTTCAGCCAGATACATCACAGAACTATTATGTTTTCTTCCTTGAATGAAAATTGTGATGATGCCATTCAGTGGGACCTTATTCTAGCAGTTTTGAATTAGGAAACCAGTCGTCCCTGATGGATGACCTTGAACAAGACACTTAACCGCTCTGTGCCTCTGTTTCCCCATTTAACATAACATGCTGATACTGGCCTCCTTTGCAAAGCACTTTGAGATCTACCGATGAAAAGCACTGTATGAGAGCTGATACCTAGGTACTACTCTTGAAACAGTTCATATTGAGGCAAGGCACCAGCACTTTTTGGCTGGCTCCATCAGTGTCTGTAGAATTTGAGATTAAAATTGTTGACTGCCTAAATATTTGGTACCTAAATCCATTCTTAGATACCTAAGTAAAGATGATCTGATTTTTCTGATGTTCTGAACACCTACATTTCCCATTAACCTCAAACGTTCAGAAATGTTTCTGGAGATGCTGTATTGTAGTATTTGAAGCAACATACTTTGACAGCCTATCTGAGTCAGCTGTTGCATTCCTGAATCAGTCAGTGGCTCACTGCAGCGTAACATTCAAAATAATACATTTGATCCTGTGATAAAGACATTGCATGATGGCACATGGCCAGCAATCAGTTTGAAACTATGCTTTTCATATGGGAGACTTTGTCATGATCAAAATACACCTGCAAAAAAGAATTAGCTTATAAAGTCAAATATTCTTGACTCTCATTTAAACTTTAAAGGTGTGATGTTCAAAACAGCTTAGGCACAATTATGTTACTAATGTACATGTGCTGTTACTGCAGTTGCATGTGCAATTTGGCAATTTCACCCACCAGTGTGGCTAGTTTAGATGCATACCTGGTATTTTGAGTGTAAAAATAAGTGATTAGAATGAATAATCGCAGTAACTGTGCACAGATTTGGCCCATATAAACAGGTGGGAGGATTTAGCAGAAAAAATAAAGATAGTCATATTCAGCAATGCTTTTTACCCCTCTTTAAATAAAAATGTTTAGTATAAGAAATCAAAATAAGTAATCATAGCAGAAAAAAAGAACGAAGGGAAAACTCCTTGGTCTGAAGTTCAGCCCAGTCCCAAAGGCTGCCTCCCTCCAAGCAGCCACTCCTATAGGATCTGATTCAGAGCCTGTTCAAGTCAATAGCACTGTTTCCATTGACTTTAAAGAGCTTTGGACCAGGAACATAGTCGTTCCTTATTGCCTCTGTTCATGGGAGAGGGGAAAACTGATCTGTCTCTCTAGGTATTTATATCATCCTCATTACCATGGTATCTAAGCTTCTTGTTCATTGGCGAGCAGGTCATGCACTGGAATCTTGTCACAGCACACAGTTATATTTCTGCAGCTTTGGGAAAATCACTCCTTAAGTGTTTACTCTGCATACATTTTCAGAACACACCACTGGTTAAAATAGGCTACCTGCAATGTACAGCGATACCAGTTACACAGCATCATAGACAATTGAAATGATAAAAAATAATTTTAACAAGGAATCCATCCACTGACTGTACTAGAATTAGAAACAAGAAGCCGTGTAACCCCAATACCCTTTGTTAAAGCTGGCATGCAAAGCTTATACCCAGTGTTGTAATCTCATTTTCATTATACTGATCTCCTTTCTCTAGTACACCCTCTTGTGGGCCTCTTCCCAACCAATACCATTCTCAGTGCTGCTCCCCTAAACTATGGTTAGCTTCATTATAATGTTTGCCAATAGGAGACGTTATTATTGACTGTACTCTGTTAGTGATATAGTGTAGCATCGTTCAGAGCTCTTTGTTTGTCCAGTATAACAATAAGGGAGCGTGTTATAAGGCTTTTGCTTGATATTTACTCAGCCCTTACCTAGTCAGAACTCTAATTCATTTAAATGGGAGCTTTGATTGGATTTGTCCTAGTAAATACGGCAACATTTTTTTAAATGATTTTTGTGTGCCTGGGTTTCTGAACGCCCAATGTGAGGAACCTTAAAGTGGTCTGACTTTCTGAGGTTGGGTGCTCACAATTCCCTGAAGATTAGGCCCCATTAAGGTATCCCAAGTAAGCCACTCTCAAACTGGGCCGTCCAAAATCACTAGTCACTTTTGAAAACCTTGACCTTGATCTATAGTGCTCTGCCAACCAAAGTGCCAAGTACTATGCCAGAAATTTAAAATAAAATAATACGCAATAGTAAGTACGGTTGAACTTTGCCTATTTGTACCCGTGACTGGGAGAGGCATTGGGACTTGACTTTCTTTGCCTTCCTCTCTTGCTCACAACTTGCTCTGCTTAGATTCCCAGTCTGGTGGCATCCCTTCTTCAGGTTCTATGAGGATGGTGCGGCAGAGACAGACCTCACAGCCTTGGAGAGAGTCTTGATCCAGGGGAGGGGGAACAAAGAAGTACAGTAGTGATATCATTTAGAACAGCGGTCTCCAACCTTTTTAAACACAGATCACTTTTTGAACTTAAGATCAACCCAGGACCTACCTTGACCCTTCCCAGAGCCCCCCTCCCTCCATCACTCACTTTCAATGGGCTGGGGCGGGGGCTTGGGGTGCAGGGCGAGGGTGCAGACTCTGGGCTGGGGCTAAGGGGTTCAGAATGTGGAAGGGGCTCCAAGCTGAGGGTTGGGTGCAGGAGTGGGGGGTGCAAGCTCTGGGAGGGAGCTTGGGTGCAGGCATCATATGGTCACACTGCACCTAATCTCATAGAATCCACCGAACATTTCATGAGTTTTACTTTTTATTAGTGTTATTTGTGGTTTATAGATCTTATGAGGAAAGGCTGAGAGAACTGGGATTGTTTAGTCTACAGAAGAGAAGACTGAGGGGAGATTTGATAGCTGCTTTCAACTACCTGAAAGGGGGTTTTAAAGAGGATGGATCTAGACTGTTCTCAGTGGTAGCTCATGACCGAACAAGAAGTAATGGTCTCAAGTTGCAGTTGGGAAGGTTTAGATTGGATATTAGGAAAAACTTTTTCACTAGGAGGGTGAAGCACTGGAATGGGTTACCTAGGGAGGTGGTAGAATCACCTTCCTTAGAGGTTTTTAAGGTCAGGCTTGATAAAACCCTGGCTGGGATGATTTAGTTGGGGATTGGTCCTGCTTTAAGCAGTGGGTTGGACTAGATGACCTCCAGAGGTCCCATCCAACCCTGATATTCTATGATTCTATGAAAACTTTCAGGGATTGTCACAAATCAGTGTAACATTCTCAACTGTGGGGTGTGCATTGGCTGAGCCTGGGGCAAGGGGTTGGGGTGCTAGGGTGAGGGGTGCAATGTGGGGTGTGAGGTTCTGGCTCTGAGTGGGAGGCATTTACCATAGGTGGCTCCTGATCGGCAGCAAATGGGGCTCAGGCAGGTTGTCTGCCTGCCGTAGCTCCATGCTGCTCCCGGAAGCGTCTGGCTGCCCGCACATCTCTCCATGCGGCCCCTGAGGAGGGCAGCAGATCTCCATGTGCTGCCTATGCCTGCAAGCTCCCCCTCCACAGCTCCCATTGGCTGGGAACTGGGGATGGTGTTGAGAGCGGGGGCAGTGTGCAAAGCCGCTTCATCCCTCTCTTCCTTTCCCTTAAGGACCGCAGAGACGTGCCAGCAGCCAGCCGCTTCCGGGAGTGGCATGAGGCCACGGCAGGCAGGCAGCCTGCCTGATCCCACTGCGCCGCCAGACTTTTAGTTCCGGAGATGGCGATCGACTGGCCGAGGCTCCAGGATTGACCCGTTGATTGCGATTGATGGGTTGGTGACCACTGATTTAGTAAGTCTCTAACGAACACCATTCATAATACAGGATGGTGAAATATCTGTATATCAATATATTTTACCCATAAATGAATGGGAATCTCTCCATTGATCTTCCTGGTGTTTTGATCAGACCCATTATTTATATTTACTGCAACAGTAATGGTTTCTTACTTAAAGAAGTAATACTGTAGCCCTAAGCATTTTTCTTCTTACAAGGCACTAAGCACCAATCTGTTGCTTTACTTTCTTCCCTCTTAAGGAACAATTAGAGTATTGTTATATAAGGAGTATAATGCATAGTTTTTTCCCCAAAGCAGTCATATTCCATCTTTTAAATCTTACAGATTTTTGCTCTTGATAGAATATTCCAAATAAAGTATCCAAATCCTTATCTTTCAGTCGAGAGCAAGTCAACAGGCATGCATTAGTGACTCATGGATTAAAGGGGATTTCTTCTAAAATATCATATTCCCCTTTTATTCATAATCTTTATTGACCACATCTGTGCTAACAACTGAGTTCTCAGTATCCTGCACATCTTGCAAAGAAATGTTTGAAATGAAGGTTACTGCAAAATTTGTAACAGTCTACGTTACAATCTAATTTGCCAGATTCCAGTGTGGGTTTAAAAGCCCAAGCCTTTATTCAAAACTACAATTTCATCTTTAGGTAATTCTACCAAGAAAAGATTTATAACATCCATCTCTGATGCCTGGCCACCATATGTTGTTCCTTCAAAGAATGTTGAGGTCTTTATTTTCCTCTTCATGTGTCCCCTCTGCGTTTTTTCTCCTCCGTGGTAAAGAGGAATTAAAACAATTGGTCTACCCAATAAAAGAACGCTCAGGGTGCTTAGAATAATCTCCCATTTCATCCTTGATTATTTAGTCTCTAGAATCTCCTGAGGAAAAAAACCTTCTGTTTTCCTTTTTGCTCTTTAGTTTTGTCTTTTAATGTGCCCCAGCCATACACTGTTTTCTTTTAGCCGGTTAATTGTGTCTCTTTAATGTTTCTGTAGCTACAAGCTATGAAACAGCCCACCTGGCACAGCACTGACATATGGGAGACAATCCGTGGTGGTTCATTGCCATATAAAATTGCATGATGTGAAGGATTTTTGAAATGTTTATGCCAGTAAGTGAAGTAGCCTTAGCATTGCTGACCAGGATGGATCGATTTAGAGGCTGTGTCTACTAAGCACTGGGATCCTGGTTCACCGTCTGTGCACATTTCTGTGTGATCGTTTCTATGATCGTTTCCAGTTTACATCAGTCACTCCTGCTAGGTAAAAGTGTTCAATAAATAAATGTCAACGTTTCAAATATATTGTTGTTACTCAGCTTCAGTTGTATGTAAGTAAAAATTGGAAGTGGGGGGGAGCCTGTTTGATTTGGCGATTGTCCAATTCTTTCTTCAGGGTAGCCTACTCATTCAGACATAGCACATACATTCAGGAGCAGGATTATTGACCTGTAAAAACCAGGAACCCCACAGATCATTTCACATTAAATTGCACATTAATTGCACATTAAAGCAATTAATAAAATTGCCTTTAGGAAACTTAATTACCAGTTTTCATTTGGAGCTAGCAAATTAAAGTGGGATCTTCTCCACGAGGAAAAGATTAACCAGTGGGTTACATGTGCATCTACACACGTGAGTGCGTGACTGTGTGTGTCTCTCTCTGTCCCTGTATTTCGCCCATGCTTTGTATCTCCATCTCTCTGCATCCCAATATTCTGTGCCCCACTTCCTCTGTGTCCTCAACCCCTTGAAGCCAGACTCCCCCAGTAAGTTGTCTCCTCCTCCCCACATTGCTCCCCACTTTGGAAAGAGGATATGGGGTGTCCTGTACCAGCTTCAAGCTGTGGGGAGGTTGAATGTGCTTCCCACTTCCTCTGAGTTGAGCTGCTTGAGTGAATATGGACTCTTGCTTCTGGCTCCTCCTGCAGACCGAGTCTAATGTTGCCTCTGTCCAGCAGATGGTGCGCCGAGCTGTCATCTCTATTTATCAGCTATTGGGCATCCCCACAGATGAGGAAGCGTTGAGCCTGCTGCCCCACAGCAGCACTTTGGGTCTGGAAATGGCCTCCACTTCCCTTCCTCCCTCACCTCTCCTCCACCATACACTCAGATTTGAGGGAGACAGTGCCCTGCTCATTCCCCTCACAATTATTCTTACATTTGCAGTCCATTTTTTGTGTGTGCCCCCCCTTCTCAGCCTCACATTCTGTTTGATCCAGTGGTGAGATCATAGTTTTGTATTTGACATCAGCATGTTGCCATGGAAATGACTGTGATGTCTGCAGCTCAATTATGAGACAAATATGGGCAGAAATCTCTGAAAGGTTCCAAAAAGAAAATCCATTAACAACACGTGAAAAGTGAATAGATTTCATTTTTAAGTATGATGTATGTGAGATTTTTCAAGTATGAAAATAACATTTGAAATCATTTGGAGTTTTTTTCCCCCATTGTCTTTGAGAGCTAAGCAGAAAGACAACTAGATACTGCAGTGACTAGCACTGTATAATTAACTAGGATGGATTGGTTGCCTCATTTAAACAGCCACTGTAATCGAGCAGCTGAACTACCTGTTGACATCAATTGAACATCCCCTGAAGCAGCACCATTAGCCATATGGATATAGGGCATCCTGACGTTCCTTTAAAAATGATGGACGTATATGTAGAGTCCATAAGTATTAAAGGGATGTGTTGCATGCCAGGGTTTGAAATGATGATGACGTGTTTGAAATGATTAGTTTACAACTCCCAGTTACCGGATCTTTAATTTGTTTTATTTGTGCACTGCTTGGAACTTATAAATGTAGTGGAATCATGTAACATGATATTTAGTTGGGTTTGGTCCTGCTTTGAGCAGGGGGTTGGATTAGATGACCCTTCCAACCCTGATATTCTATGATTCTATGAACATGTATTGTAAGAGTACCAATGATTATTACCTGGACCAGAAAGGACTATAGCCACAGATCATGTTGTTTGAGTTTTTGGACCAGATCTTTGGCTGGTATAATTTGGCATAGCTCTGTTTTATTTTGTTTTTCAGTATAGCTACATTGATTTACACCAGCTGAAGATCTGATCCTATATTTCTCGTCTAACCATTGCCAGTTTGGTCAAGGATTGATATGAGAAGAAATCTGTGTCTGTGTCTATGTCTTTAATGAGAAAAAGCTGGAAAATCGGGGAGCAATTTCCTTTAGAAATGTTAATAATTGGGTAGACAAAATCATCAGAGGAAATAAAATGACTTCTCCCTGTTGTCAGGCAAGTCTCTTTCCCTCATCTCATTAAAAATGAAAAGCACTCTTGTTTTTAAGCAGGGTAAATTAGTAATTAAGTGCTCTAATCAACTTGTGTAAATAGAGTATGGAAACAGAGAAGCAAATTAATCATTTTGTTGGCTTGCTTTTACCCTATTAATGCACCTTTTACTAAGGGACTTCCTGCAGTGTGGGGATGTTTTTTATTCTCTACTCCTTTAATCAAAACATTTTTGATAGGCAAAAGAAGGTTCAGATGGCTATTCTGAGACACCAAGAAGTACAGGAGGAAATGGGCTTGGGTGGTCTGATCTCATGGCTTTGTTCTTCAACAACTACAAAGGATTTGGGATAAATTCTTATGCTTGAAATTTGAGTTCACAGTTCAGTGAAGATCATCTGGTGTGGTTCCTAGACAAGGGCAGGTGATGGCTTTTTCTTATAGGGTCTGCTTCTGGTTTGTATTCCTTAAGTAAATTTAGTTCTTGTGAAAGATGCTTCCAACCAAGTGGAAATCATCCTTTGTCCACAGGACAGATCTGGCATAGGAAGAATCAGTTCAAGTTTCAGTACACATATACTATACCCTTCACTGGGTGCACCATGTTAGAGGAGAAAACAGTTGAATTTCCATAATTCTTAACCTCTCTGCTCTGACTGCCAACAAAGATAGTATGTAGAGTCATGGATAGTTAATGATGAGGACTCTTCCACCCTCTTGGTACCACACAAAATTTTGATTCAAAAACTAGAATTGTATAAAATTAACATGGCACACATTAAATAGATTAAAAACTGGATAACTGCTAGATCTCAAAAAGTAACTGCACATGGGGGATTTGTCATCGAGGTGTGTTTCCAGTGGAGTTCTGCAGGAATTGGTTCTTAGCCTAGGCTAATAAAGTAACAGATGGTAGCAAATGGTAGTCACCATTCGCCAGGACCAGATCCAAAGCAATGACTTAGTGATGAAAGAGTTTGTGTCCTGTCACCAGTTTCTTAATCCCCCTTTCTGAAATGAAAATGAATCACTTCTTTATGCAGAATGGATTTTCGCATAGGAAGTTAGCTGCAGTATGTGTTCCCTTTGGCATGTACGAAACCACCAAGAGACTGGCAATGGCTCCAGCCTTTGTACATACCAAATTTCTTTAGAGAAATAAAGATGAGGGAGAAAAATTAAAGGGCAAAGATTTGGTGGCCTCTGTCCAGTTCCTTGTGGACTGGTGTTCATTCACATTAGAGAAAATGCCATTTCCTTTGGCATATGTTGGCACTCTGTCAGCACTCTCAGCAGCGAGGACAAGGACTGAATGGAGACAGAGCTACTCTCTCCCCCCTAAAGATGATTGCTCTGTATTAAGACTGAGGCACACAGGTGGGGGAGCTTGCTGTACCATTTAATAGAGAATTAAGTTTCCTGCCAGCCCAGTACTTTTCATTAGCACTGAATTCACTTTTTTTTAGAACAGCACTAGGTCTGCAGAAGCTTTACCTTTTTATTTTAAGTGACACAAATGTTTACATATGAATCTCATCACCTGGTGGTATTTTAATCCAGGGAAAATGCCGCCACCATCACCATTTAAAGATCCAAACACCTGGGATGCGGCAGTCAACAATAACCGGGATGTTTTCATGAAAGCCTTAAGATCAGTAGCCTCCTACTCTATTAATGTTTACTGATATATGATACGGGTTGACATCTGTTCCCCTTCTTGCTTGATGAGAACTTGCTTTACTTACTCTAACATTTTCACATTGCCATGCTGCTGAAATTCATTCATACAAAAATCCCCTCGGAGTCCCCACAATCATATAATAAGCAGAGAGCTCATTCTTTGATAGGCATCATTATCTGGCCTACACATCTTTACATCAGAGCTGAGTATTGAAAGTAAACTATCTAAAAACCCCACCACTCTTAAATATTTTCAGCCATGCTGCGTCTCGTGTTATATGCTGTCATCTGTTTGATGTATTATCAGATCAGTACATGCTGTACAGTAGTGTTTCGTTCATTGTCACATTAGATGATTTGTAATCATTTCATATCACTAGAAATTATTACAGGTAAAAACTTGTTTTAGAGAACTTCAGAGATTGTTCCTATGGATTATATAACTATTAAAGTGACAGATGATCCTGAACTGCAGAACAGGGCTAGATTTTCAACGAGTGTAAATCACCATAGCGCCATTGATTTCATTAGAGTGACATCAGTTTACGTCAGAGTCCTGATCTATCCAACACTTAAGCACATGCTTATCTTTAAGTGTGCAAAAGTCCCACTAAAATGGTGGGACTACTCACATACTAAATTAGTACTTTGCTGGATCAGGGCTCAGCTGAAGATCTGGCCCCTAATTCACTTGTAGATGAGGATTATTATGGCTTTTGCTGTTGGCTCACAATAATACCCATTCAAAAAGCTGCGGTGGGATGAGATAGGTGATAGGATACAAAGGTATAACCTTTTTTCATTATTGTTGCTTTCTAGAAATCAACCACACACTGTTTTAAATGTCATCCAGCATGAGACTGGGATTCAAATTTGTAATTTCTCTGTAGCTATGTCTTAGACAAAGAAAGCCAGCCCCTCAGATGGTATAAATTGGTATAAAACCATTGACTGCCAGGGAGTTATGCCGATTTACAATGTCTGGGTGTCTGGCCCAGAATTTTCACAGCTGGAGGCCACTGTCTTAACAATACTTAAAAATGTGGCCATACTATTTTCTTCAAAGTAAATGATTAATAAAATACCACCCTCATAAAATGAAACGAAACATTATGTTCTGTTTGGATGTCAGTGAAACATGTTCCCGTTTGTTGGGAAATCAGCTTGACTTATCTGTTTATTATCTGTCTGAGAGCAGCGATAAAGATTTTATTACTTATCACTTACATTTATGAGAGTGGATTGAAAAGGCAATTAATTCCTTCAGGAACACTAAAATGATCCGAGAAACCTACTCTTTTATTGTGTCTTAATGTAGAAGATGTGGCCGGTTAGAGAGGGCCCAAGTCCTTACCTGGTATAAATCAATTGATTTCAATTGAGCTCTGCCATCTTACACTCATTCGAGATTTGGCCCACAGTATTTTGAGAAGTTTAATATTCTCTTCATGGACCTTATCTAAAACTCACTGCAGGCAATGGAAGAATTCACGTTACCTTCAATGGCCTTTTGAGCAGACCCTTTCATAGACAGATACTCTCAGAAGCAACCTGCGTAAACATGTAACAACTCTGTTGTCAGTAGGTTTGATATCTACATTTGTGATCCTGGTGTTCTATAGTAAGGGACTGTGATTATCCACCTAATAACTTTTAGTAACCTCTTATCAGCTGACACCTTGGCATAGAATAGAATTTGTGTCGGATCAATCAAGTGAGAGTCCCCTTATGACAGTACTATTTATGTCATCTGTCAGCAAGTCGGAGAGGTGGAAAGCAGGAAGAAATACACTGGTTAGGAGAGTTTAGTCTCCATTGCTGGGTCTTTTCATAACAAGCCAAAGGTATGACTGTCCAGTGTAGAGTTCAGATGGGACATATACAGCCAACTGGTAATAAAATGGATACATGTGGGAAAATATATTAAACGTGCAAAGTAACAGTATGCTAATAAAGGACTTGGTACCACTCTGTAGTGTCTTGTAAATAGGTTGGTCATTCTGTAATGGAACATGGTGTTGCTTTTAAATGGACTGTGGAAATGAGTCTGGTAGATCCATGCTGGAGTAAATTGATTTTTGTAAGCAGGTTAAGATTCAATACCAGCTTTTACAATAAATTGTACAATAATGGGTTTACCTTGTGCATGTTTTAACCCATGGCACTGCTTTCTCTTCATATATTTGTAAGGAGACTGTAAATGTGCCTTTATAGCTTTGAGATAGCATTTTAAGAACTACCGTATATACAGTAGACTCTCGATTATCCAGGATTGGATTAATCAGGATGTCAAGAAAAATATGCGCAACTCGCAGGGTGGGCTCTGACTTTGCTGCCACCCCAAGCACACACACAAAAAAACCCCACCAGGGCGCAGGGCAGCCAGTGAACCACCATCCCCTCCCCCCGGCGCAGTGTGGCTGGTAAACCAATCCCCTCTCCTCATATTTCCTAGGGATGGTGATTATCCGGGATTTTATTAACCAGAATTATTTTTTCCCTATCATCCTGTATAATTGAGAGTCTACTGTATATCTCTCCTACTTAGGGACCTAATTCTACCCACTGAGACACAAGCACAACTCCCACTGAAGTCATTTGGCTCTTGGACCCACTCTTTGGGTTATGTAGGACACCACTGGCTATTACATCTATTGAGAATCTATAGTACTCCCACATATTCATCTTTCCCCCCCAAAATGTTTCCCCATTACAAGTGTAATGGGGAAACATTTTGGGGGGGAAAGATGAATATGTGGGAGTACTATAGATTCTCAATAGATGTAATAGCCAGTGGTGTCCTTCGCTTAATGAGGTACAGGATGTCAGACAAATTAAGTCTCTCTGCCCTCACCTCTTCCATAGCCAAACAGAACAACCTTCAAGCTATGCACTAGAGCAGGGGTGGGCAACCTATGGCTTGCATGCACGTGAGCTGATTTTCAGTGGCACTCACACTGCCCGGGTCCTGGCCCCCAGTCCATGGGGCTCTGCATTTTAATTTAATTTTAAATGAAGCTTCTTAAACATTTTAAAAACCTTATTTACTTTATATACAACAATAGCTTAGTTGTATATTATAGACTTCTAGAACGAGACCGTCTTAAAATGTATTGCCAGCACGCAAAACCTTAACTTAGAGTGAATGAATGAAGACTCGGCACACCACTTCTGAGAGGTTGCCGACCCCCGCACTAGAGAATTGAAACTCAATCGGGCCACATTGTGAGATTAATTTTCCATCTCGGATTTGAACTCTTGTTGTGTCAGTACAGCGGATCAGACTGTTCTGTAAGGAAGCACAGGCATGTAGAGTCACAGTGCTAGCTGTCTGAAATGCCGGGGGGGGGGGGGGGGAAGGGGGAGGGGGGGTTAAAATGCATTTCTCAAAGGACATTCTGATTACTTAGTCGGGGGATTTGACACCAGTGCTTTGAAACACCAGGACCTACTTTTATCACCCTAGATCTTAAGAAGTATTGCTACCTCGCATGTACGCCTTTTGGCTTTTGTCCCCAAGGTAACTATAGAATTTTGTTCCCACGAAGTTAAAATAATACTGCCCTATATGGCTAATTAACACAACTCCATTCACCAGGGTGTCTGGGCATTTTTTAGATTCCCTTGTATGGCTAAATATGAATGGAGACTTCTTTGTTACCTTTTATAAATAATAGAGGGAGAGTCCAAAATCATTAACACTTATCACCATTTTTAAAAAAAGTTGATTTTATTAGCATATTGATTTCTTTGTCCTCAGACTTTGAATGCATTTCTCCCTCTCTCCTATCTGTTGATCTACCTCACCTATTGCACCTCCTTGGTATCTAATTGTCAGACACAGCTCTGCAGTCATCGCGCAGAATTCCAGGAGTGCAAAATTCCAAGTTCTTGGCTCCTTTACCGCTCTTGTGTGAGTTGTCAACTATGTAATG
The DNA here is from genome assembly GCA_032164245.1 of Sternotherus odoratus. Lineage (NCBI taxonomy): Eukaryota > Metazoa > Chordata > Testudines > Kinosternidae > Sternotherus > Sternotherus odoratus. The sequence continues at coordinate 79,585,186 of JAVMKO010000008.1, read as the reverse complement.
GGTTGTGCTGCACGGTTTGACCTCAGAAGCAGGGCAGTGGCGTATAAAGAGAGCCTGTGTGAAATTGGTTGATGGTTTCAGTGAATTTTCTCATGGACAGGTAACCTTATGATAATTGGCGCTACAGTAATTGGTCCGCTTGTGGGGGGAGACTCAGCAGAAAGGCCAGTGACTCAGTGGGCTTTATGACTTAGCTACCCCCGTATTCCTGGGGTTGTTCCTCTAGATCAGGAGTGAGGAATGTTGGTTGAGAAGCTCGCACTGCCCTTAACTTGCAGTTCCTGAATTGTGGATAGATAGAGAATGCGAGTTGGCCTGGCACCTTTCACCAGCACTGTTTTCCATTGAGGATGGTATGAAATTAAGAATGTGTAATCCTCTTATGGGCTGTATTTATTGCACAGTAATTCACCTTCACTGGCCCATCTGCAAGATGCTGAGCATCTCCGGTGAGGTGATGAGTGGCCTCCATTTCACATCATCCCGTCTAGGATGCGGGGGAGGGTATCCACTCCTCCTCGCCACCAAATAGACAGCAGGGTGGTGAATCCCCATCTGCCTAGCAATGGGGGTCCATTGGAACTTCACTACCAGAGACTGTCGCCAATTGACTCCCCAAGGGTCAGAAAAGATTAAACAGTTCCTAGCCATATTGTCTCCTCTGCATGATTTCCGTCGGACTGGGATGTGTGTATCGCTGGGGGATGATGCCCATTTTCTCTGTCCTGCCCAGCCCACCTCTCTACACACACCCCCTCCCTCCCAGTGCGTAGCTAAGTACCAAGGATATTTATAACACGCGGCTGCTGTGTCCAGCCAACCCATTTCACTCACTTCGCTCTTATTTAACTTTCCAGCACTTGTTTTCCTTGACAAGTTACTTCCTTTGTGTTGGCATGAAATACCTTCTTATCTGTGTTAATTTTCCATAGATTAGACATTGAACCCTGTATCTTTGGACTGGGGGGAAGCTGTGCTTGAACATCTTACAGCTGACCAATTAGTTGTGTGTTCGCCTCTGGTTTGGGAGCTGGTCCATAGCTTAGGGGGAAGAGATGAATAATTGCCTTAAAGATGCTAAGTTGTTTGAAGCTCTTGTAATAAATGGGGTCTTTGGGGGATGAGCTGTTCTCACTTTTTTAGATATTTTGTATAAAAGCTTTGTGTGTAGAAGCAGCCCATTACTCATTATTTGCTGGTAGTGGCAGTAACAGTCTGTTTAATTTTGCAATAGTCCCACCTAGGGGATGTTTCTTGTACTGCACTGAACAAGAGGAGGCTAAGCCAGCTCTGCTTTCAGCTAGCCTTCAGTTTCCCTGCTTCTTTGTATTGTCTGTGTGTCCTTGGAGGCTGAGGTATTGGCGTAGCCAACACTTTTCCCACACCAGGCAAAATGTTGTCAGAATTCTGGCTTTTGGGATATGCTTCCCGGAGGGGGTCATATCCTATTTCCCTCTGAAGAGAGGCAGAGAGAAGAGGTGGAAAGAGCCTACAAGAGGCATGATGAGTCAGAAGAAGAAAGGGATGACAGAGGCTGTCCAGAATGTCCCCTTTTTCTTTTTCATGAAACCCCACTCCAGACACCAACACCTTCCCCGTGTCATCTATTTCTCTAATACACTTTTCCTTTTAAATTTTCTTCTGTCATTAAGTCTGTCACCCTCCTCTCAACTTTCTTCGGTCTCATTTATTCTTTCTGTCTCCCTCCCTTTGATCCTTCTCTTCCTTTTTTCTTCCCTTCTTGGGCTCCTCTTCTCTTTCTTGTTCCTCTTTTTTCTCACTCCATCTCATTCTTTTCCAGGTCTGTTCTATATCAATTCTCATACTGCACTCATCATCATCATCATCATCATACCTGAGCACTTCCCAGTAGTGCATTAATCAATGTGACTAACATCTGTTCTGTCATCTCAGCAGACGGAGCATTGTGTGCTGGGAAGTGTCTTGCTTTGCTTTGTTGGTGGTGGTGGTGTTTTTATGATGCTATGTATTTGTTAAATAGGGTTGCCAATTGTGGTTGGACGTATCCCTGGAGGTTACATTGCATGACATAATCTTTAATTAAAGAATGATCTTTAATTTCTGGAGACTGCAGGACAATCCTGGATGGTTGGTATTGTTAGATAAGGCAAGGTCAAAGAGGTGAGGTTGGTGACAGTGGTGTGGTAATAGATGGTGAAGGAGAGGTAGAGCTGCATATCACCTGCATATTGCTGGCACTTTAGTCCATGTCTTCTGGTCAGTTCACCTAGTGGCTGCATGCCGATGTTGAAAAGGACCGGAGAGAGAATTGATCCCTGTGGGACTCCCTAAGTGAGAGATTTTGTGGTGCAAGTGCAGTTTCCCATCATTACTTATTAGGTGCATCTATTCAGGAAGGACTTAAAGCATCTTAGCACGTTACCATGGAGCCCGCCTTGCCATCTTTCCTAGGTGAGACTACAGTATCTTATGATCAACAGTGTTGAATGCTGCAGAGAGGTCCAGAAGGATGTAAGTAGACGTCTGCCCTCTTTGCATTAGCAGGATGAAATCATAGCTCAGTGCCATTAAAGCTGTTTCAGTTCTGTGTCCTGGCCTGAATCCAAATTATGCCAGGTCTTGAATGTTCGCTTCAGTTAGGTGAGTTTATAGTTGGCCTCTGGCTATCTATTCTGTGAGCTTGCTCAGGAATAGGAGGTTTGATACCGTGTGGTAGTTTGGCTAAAACTGAGGTATCTAGCATGAGTTTCTTCATTGTTAGTCAGACCCCTGTGTGTTGAAGTAGTAAAAGAAGATCCCCTCTCTGAATGAGGCTGTTTCATTCAGAAGTGGCACCAGTTGCTTATGAGTCTCTTTCAGGAGCCAGATAGGAAATGGGTTGGATTCACAGATCTTGGGTCAGAACTCCTTTAGGGTGCACAGAGCTTCTTGTTGAGTGAATGTCCTGAACTCTGGGAATGCAGGGGGCTGTTGGTTGGTGGGTGCAGGCAGAGTAGATCCATGCTGTTCAAGAAGGTCTCCTGAATATGCAAAATAGGATGATAGTTCTTTGCAGTGTTTGGTGCTCTGCTCTCATGCTGGTTGTAGGCTTTCAGGCTTGATGAAGCTGTTTACTTCCCTGGTTAGCAAATGAGGCAGAATTTGGCAACCTCAATGGAGGCAGACAGGAAGGGTCTCTTGGCCTGTAATACCCTCCCCCCCCCCCCCCATTACATTTCATCCTGTCTGTATCAGCCTCTGTTTTCAACAATTCGCACCTGTGTTTCCACTCCTCTCTATTGATGCATCACAGGATGTCAGAAAACTAAGGAGATCTGTGTGTACGATGGGAAGGAAGGACTGTCATACAATTATAATGGTTCACCAGGTCCTCGACTCCTTGTTCTGTGGGTGCAGTGCTGGTGTTCTTTAGCAGGCTTTGGACTTCGTTGGAGTCTGAGAGTCTTCATGGTTGAATCAGGATCATTGGTGTTTCTTGCTGTCTGGGTCCTGGAGGATCTTGAACCATAGCCCGAAACATTATCTATTCTTTCCCTTTTTCTTCTCCTTCCTTGGGTACTCTAGCTAAACACAGAAGAAGGTGAAGGTTAAGTTTGTGGCGCTTTCATTGTACAGGCCCCATTTTAACAGGCCAGGTCTAGTCCATGGGCTGTAGCACTTTGGTCAATGCTCACATAGACTTCTTTTTAGATGTGATATTGTTATTATGAAGCATTCGCCCAGCAGTGCTGCTGATTGCGTACTGCCAGGGCACCTGGACACTGGATTCGTTACAGGGAAGAGGAGAGATTTATGATTGCGTTGATCACAATGCTAAAATAGACTGGCTGTCCTTAATCTGACGAATGCAAGCTTGTAGAGGCCAACATTCTGTCAGCAACATGTAGGACATTGGCTAGCAAGACCAGCTGCCTAGGGTGGCTGTGAGAGCTCCAGAAAGGGCCAGTCTGCTAAAGCAAGGAGTCAGGAAAAGTAATTTATGTTAAAACAAGCTCTGATCATGAGTCATTTGACTTCTCTTTCTCCTGCATGCGCAGTTTATGTCTCAGACCTTCTAAGGCCAGAAGAACATCTGATACTATTTAGCTTGAGTTGATGGTAATTTGAGTGGAGTATACAGAGTAGCACTCAGAACCTCCCTTTAATTTGGGAGTTGTGTTTACAGGCTGTAGCTATTATTTATTTGTTGTTTTTATGCTGATGGAAAGGATTCTGCTTGTCTGTGATTCAGTCGCAGCCGTGCCATCAAGTAGCTCCCTGAGTAGCAGAGAGACCAGTCTGCGAGAGACCTCTACTTTATGCACCCATTATTCCTCTGAGCAGCTGAGGCAGCATCAGCCACCTTGAAAAAGGAGAACATAAAACGGAACGGAGTGAGGAAGCATGAGAAGGAGGGAAGTTTAAAGTTTGTTGGTAGAACTGCTCCTCGTAGCTAAATTGTAACTTTTACACTGTGCTCTATGTATGGGGCAGCACAGAGCTGCATTTTTCCGGGAACAGCGCAGAGGAGGAGTCACAATTCCTTCTCACTTACTCTAAGGGAGGAGGAAGTTACTTCACCTTGTTCTGGGGAGCAGCACTTGGCCAGCTGCTTTGGTCAGTAAGTGTGGGTGTGGCTAGAGGATCACTCCCTGGTCCTCTCCAGCCCCTCCCTACACACCCTACTTTCAGAGGGGAGTATCAGGCTAGCAGCCTCTATATCCCCCGTGCAGCAGGTCCGAGTAAGAGTGAAAGGCTTTACTCCACTGTGCTATAGGTAGGGGCTGTGACAATCCAGACCTGTATGACTGTTGACAGGTAAGATAATTTCTGCCTATTTATATTTTCCTTTCCATACTGTCCTCCCCCCTCAAAATTGTCAGATTTTTCACCAGGCACCTAAAGGACTAACTGGATATGTGCATGTATCTATACATGCATCTATTCAGAGGAATCCAAAGGCATATTTTGCAAATCCAATTAACTAGTTGTGGCCCTGGGCTATAAAAATCAGAAAAGCAAATGTGGAACTGCCTACAGTCAGAAAAGTTTTATCCCATTTGAAAGTGTACAGAGCGAAAGGTCCAGCATTCAGCTCCATTAATAATACATAGCACTTTTCTTCAGTGTGCTTTACAATGGAGATCAACCTCATGATCCCTGTTTTTCAGATGGGGAAACTGAGACACGGAGCAGTATAGTTATTTGTCAAAGGCCACCCAGCAGACCAGTGGTGAGACTGAACCCCTAAGCTCATGAGGCTGCAAGGACATCCCTGAGATTAGATTTGCACTTTGGCTTTAAGGAACAAACAAACAAAATTTTTCCTATAGTGTAGTGGTTCAAAGGATTGGTAGCTTTCACTGGAATAAGATACATAAGGGTATATTTGCCTGTGTACTTTTGACTAGCAGAATAATAATAGGAGATGATGCATACATATTGAACCACGTTTTACCAGTGTACACTTATGGCAGCATGCTGAGTGCAGACATATAAGTATCAGTGTAGATGGGCAGGCGCGCCTTAGGCAAGTAGAGTAGAGTGCCCTGCCTGCCTGAACTCCAAAGGGCATCCCCTGTTTGGCTCTGTACACACCCAGCAGCAGGGAGAAGCTCTGGCAGCAGGGAGGCAGCAGGAAAGGTTCCTGCAGCTCCCTGTTTTCTCCACTACCGAAGCCTTTCACTGCCACGTGCAGCCACACACTGCTGTGGCAAGTATGGACACTTCTGTACATCCAGCATAAATCCACTACAAGCAGTGAGGGTATTCTGAATTTACTCCAGAAAAACAGGACAGAATTTTGCCTTTGCGAAGATGATATATGCTACCTGGGGGACTTGGGGCATTAGAGCTCTCAGGATCCGTTCCCGGCTCTGCTACTGACTCTCTTTTTGTGGCATTGGGCAAGTCATTCAACTGCTCTAGTCCTCGCCCAACTCGTTTGTAAAACAGATCTAATAATGTTTATATACTCCACAGGGTTGTTGTGTGGCTTAATTAAAGGCAGTTAAATGAAAGGGGCTATGTAATTGCATGGTATTATTTATTACATTTGTCTGGTGGAGTCCCGGGCAGTAAACTGAATTCACAGGCAATCTGGTTATGCATATTTGGAAACTCAACAGTCTGTTTTCCTACATGTGAAAACAAGCAAATTTTAAAACTGTGTCCAATCTACTGGACGCGCTGATTTTGATTCCATCATAAGCAGCTCTGAAAGATGGCTCGCGTATGTCAACAGCGCAAGCATGGCTCAGATGTTCGTGCACATTTTAATGTTTAGAGTTACAACATTTTTAAACCCTTCGGCCCGTCTTTACAGTGAAATGAACTACAGTGTAAGAGTGAAATATTTGCGGAATATGCAGTGTCCCTGTTCAGTAGGGGAGAGTCTAGAGATGTCGAACCTTAGCTTTAAAACAGAGGTGCCTCCATTTTGTCCAGCTGATGGCTGCACTGACCATTTCCCAGAACTCCAAAGGCCAGGCCTAAGCCAACCTTTTCAAAAGTGGGCACCTAAGATTAGGCACCTAAAGCCACATTTAGGCACCTAAAATAAGAGGCCTAGTTTTTCCGGAGTGCTGAGCACTCAGAACTCCACGGGACACCACTGAGAAGTGACCTCTGAAAATCAGACCAGCACCTCCCACTGACTACAGGGGGTCCAGTATTTGACACAGTCAGAATAATCAATGCTGCAGCAGTAGTTACACCTAAAAGCACTGAGCCTTTTGGACTCGTATCTGAAGCTGTTTTATGACAACTAGATGAAAGAACCATAAAACATACAGCTGGATGACCAGAATGCCTTGTTCTAACTGTATCCTTTCTCTTGCATGGCTGGGTTGTATCTGTGTTTAAATGAAATTACTAGACTGTAGAAGGGCCTGCATTCCTTCTACTCCTGTAAAATGAAACGACAGACAATTTTCACATTCACATGCCCCTGTAATTCCAGTTGTGGGACAAGGGGGTGGGGGAGGGTACTCCCACGTTTTTGACATACAAGGGAAAAGATTGCTGATGCAGGAGAAGAAAACACCTTAGTTGCAATATTTATTAATGTAATCAGGTTTTTATATAAATCTACCCAAAATAAGACAAAGACCAAGAGAAAAGAGCAAAGTTAAAATAACAGGAACAGGTCTTTGGAAAAATGATAAAGGAGGAAAGCTTTCCTCAAAGAATGCTGCTGTAAACTCCCCTCCCCCATTCCAGTCTTGGCACAGCTTCAGAAATACCTTTGAATTAAAACTAGCTGCTTTTTTAGATTCACTGCGTTCAACAATTTCCACAGTACAAAATAGCTGCTAATGGGAAATCGAAACAAATCTGGGATTTAGAGCCAATGCAGTGTTTGTGCAATCGACTTGTCCTTACAAAAGAAGCATTAATCCTGAAATGACAAATAAGCACTAGAGAGGAGATTGAAAACTGTAAATGTGTTAGTACTTGAAGTGCTAAGCATTCGCATACCATCGGCACCTGTTAGACTCATTTTTAGACTCACTCTGGACTGCTGTAAGCAACGTGGATTTTTACACCAATCTCTGCTTATATCTCAGCAAGATGATAATCATTTCTAAAGGTGAATTCCATGCAGAGGAGAACTATGAACCTGCTAGGATCTACACAAACTTTTATCTTTACTCCCATGAGCAGTTCTGTTGGCTTCAACGGTCCACTTACATATAAGGTTAAGTAAGTGTACAAGGACTGGGGCCTGAATTACACTGTTTATCCACAGACCAGGAACAACATACTCAGCTGCAGTATAATTCCTCTCTTAGAATCAGTTGAAGTTTAAGGCAGGATGATTTTTTCTTCAGTCGGTCTAACTTTGGGCTTTATGCCTGATGCTGTATTTGTGCTGACTCCCACTGAGAGTCAAATCTCCCTATAAGGAAGTAATCCCATTAATACCCAAATGAGGTGAGTGTTTTAATTCCCATTTTACACAAGAGGAAACTGAGGCACGGACCTCTGAAATGATTTATCTATGATCACAAAGGGTGTAACTGGCACAGGCAGGATTAGAACTCAGGAGTTGATGTGTCCTAGTCCCAATCTTAGTTCCCTAGAATGGCTATATGAAGTACTCTATATACTCCACATGTGATTTGACAGAACAGGGTTAAAATGCCTCACTAGACTGAAAGAATAGAATAGGTTTCACCCCATAAGTAACACTCTAGTTGCCAGCATGGAGACCAGGCTAATTACCTGCTCTTAGCAAAACAGGAAGTGGCTGGGAACAGTAAAGGACCCTCTAAAAAGAGGAAAGGAGAGTAGCCTGGGTTTTCAATGAAGGAAATTACCTTTATGGACAGATCTGGGGGTTGGAAAGAGACAGGAACTAGTTCACCTCTGCCCCAGCGTTAAGGGAACAACTTCAAAAAATACAAACCCAGCCCGAATCAAAGGATCCTGCTTACTGATCTCCTTTCTTCAGGGTTTCAACTTTAAAGATAACCCCCGAGCCAGGATGGTGCTGTATTAGATCTCAGCCGCAAGCCAGCCAAATCCTGCAACCGCTTGATGACTCACTTACACGCTCACTGCACTTTGAATTCTGACGTGTATGTTTTCAGACAGAACTGTGTATTGTTTTGGACACAGTCCGTTACAAAATCTGCTCTTTCTCTCTTTACCAAATGAAAACTAAAGCACTCTCAGGGCATTTCTACACCCACGGCTGGCCCGACGAGGCTGACTCAGACTCACGGCACTCAGGCGGGGGGGGGTTATAAAATTTTAGCGTAAACATTTGGGCTCAGGCTGGAGCCTGGGTCTGAGACCCTACAAGCCCGAATAGCTACACTGCAGTTTTATAGCCCTGTGACCCAAGCCCCGTTGCCTGAGTCAGCTGACCCAGGCCCACACAGACATACCCTTCAAGGTCTCATTAGGAAGGAGATGCCTCAGACCTTTTAAAATTCCGACTGGCAAAACCATGCGGCACGTTTAAGTTTGCTAGTGAGACAGGTTCCTGTAATATTACTGAAATCAAAGACTTGTGGCTCTGGGACAAGGGGACTAATGGTTGTCAGTTTTGTTTCATATACTGTATAAAAAGATGTCAAGGCTGATTGACAGTTAAGGTGAAGGGCAGGGGTGGTTTTGACATTTGTTGAGCAGGGTGGCTCACTTCTTCCAAATATGATTCAAAAAGTTGATTCGCCACATTTTTTTCTGCAGCCTGCAAGACTATTGAGATTCAAAAAAACACTGTAAGCTACCTGGAGGTTTTAATAACCAAGAGAGCTATATTTCCCATTGGCAGACTCTCTCTAAGAGGTACAAGCCAGCATTTAGAATAGCCAGGGGAGCCGAACCAGACAAGTTCACGTCTTGAAATAGCAGTAGAGCACAAGGAGTTCCCTTGCATTTTATTCTCATTTCAGAATAGCTGGATTCAGTTCGGCAATCTTTGGAATGTGAGTGATGTAGTCTTCCTCCCGCAGCACCTGCAAAGCGCCTCAGGCTGCATTTCTGAATACAAGATGAGCTTTTCCTCGTGTAAATAACAGAACCGGGTCAGCCCAGCGGGCTGCCCTGTGAGCAAGGGGGAACTTGTCCAATAGACCATCAGGGTGAGCAAAGATGAAAGGGAGAGCAGATCGGCGACATGCAGAAACAGAGACAACAGCCTTGCCGGAGCCCAAATGCACATCACAAACCTGCAGTCTTCCAGATTTCAAGGAGCCCTTGTCAGTGAGAGGAAAGAGGCGGCAAGAGAATTAACAGTAGGAATAAGGGTGTAAACCACAGAGGAGCACCTGCTTCCTTAGTAGAGCAGCCTGAGAAGGAAGTCAGAAGAGGCTCTACACAAGTCTGACTGTGTCAAACTTGCTCTCCTTTGCACCACCAGCTTTGACATGCTATGTGGGTTCATCTCCCTTAAGCACTATGTGCTTTTTTCCCCAGACTCCCCCACTGCAGTGGAATGTCCTTGAGGTGGTCCATGACAATGTCCTCCCTCCTGAAGACCCATCTCTTCCAGTAAGTCTCCAGGAAACTAACCAGTTGGGACTTAGCTGGCGCTGGGATGTAAGGGGATGCCTGTGCTCCATCTGCCCACTTTACATAGCAACACAGGAGGGGGAACAGGCTCCACAAAGCCGCTATGGTCCCTTCCTGGGCACGTGGGTGATGCGCACACCCAGCCTTTGCTTCAACCTAACTCTCCAGCAGCACAGCTGTGCTAGTGCATCACAGCGCACACAGTGCCAGGTACTGCCTGGTGTAGTGTATACGCCTTCCCTGGAGCAGCAGGGAGACCAGAAGAGAGATTGCGACTCCAAGTCACAGTCTCCCTCCCGGACTGCTTCAGAGAGCAGCACATCAACATTTTGCCCCGTACTTCAGGTGGTTCATCAAGTCCTAATTTAGTTACCTGTTTATTTACTGAGCGAGCTACCTATTTATGTCAAGGGAGGGAGTGGCATGCCAGCAGGAAGGGGTGTAAGGACACTCAAATTGGGATGGGCTGGAGAAGACAATCTCTCCCTTGGACTTGGGGGGATGAGTCCCATGGTTAGCAAAGCATTTAAGTTTGTGCTTATGTCAACGGGGCTACACATAAGCTTAATTATAAGGTTAGATGGTATGCTCTTTCCTCCCTTCCCCCCCCCCACGTTTGGAAAGGACCTAGCACATTTTGGGCACCAGTGCAATCTAACTAATAACACTAACAGTCAAAGCAGGATAGTCTGTGAAACAGGCGTAGGCTGAATATAGTTGTATTGGATATTTGGATAATTACAAATCATGAATAAACTTGTCAAAAATCAAAATCTGTTTAACCCTAGTTTGTGGACAGGCCCAAGGGCTCCATTTGCTGGCTCAGTTGGTCACAAGGCATAGGGTAGCCTCTCTCTGAAGGACATGCTGTAGCGGTTTTGCGTAGTGTCAAAGAGGCAGTGTTACTCTGTGTGGAAGAGGTCAGGGTGCTTTCTGGCTACTTATTTGTCACCTGGGTCAACATAAATCACAATGTTCTGGTCTCTGTACTTACCTTTAAAAGGACAGGCTTCTCCGTTGCCTCCATCAGAGTGCATTTGGCAGCAGTATCACCCTTCCCTCTGCCAGTTCAAGCTTCATCGATCATTCACCAGTCAAAAGGTTTCTCAAATATCTTATTCACGTATGTTCCTCATTCTGAGAATAGGTTTCATCTGGGAACCAGAATTCAGTGCTTCCAGGAGTGGGGGACGGCTCCTTCTCTCCCCAAAGGACTGTCTTTATCATGATTATCACATCAGCAAGGAAACTGAGTGAACTACAGACCTGGATGGTTGACTTCCTGCTGCGCTAAATTCCCAACTAACTGATTTTCCAGACTATTACTCTTCAGTGTGCTACCACTAGCCCCCTCAAAAAGCAGCATACTTCACCTAATGAAGCTATGCTACCTACAGTTGATGTTAAGTGAGCTTTGACTTTTTTCATTTACATAGATGTCGGTAGGATTGTCACACAGAGATCTGTTGATACTTTCATGCGGACCTACTCTCTCAGTTTTGACATCTCATTCTTATCCTTATTTATAACAACAGAAGACATTTTAAAGGCCTCTATTTTTCATATGAGCAAGTATCCAGCTTAATTCCCTTAATACAACCCAGTCTGTATAGAAGGTGATCTTGTTCCTTGGATACTCTCACATGCTTTCTGGCGTTTCTCAAGCAACTGACAAGAAATAAAGACAAGAAATAAACACAAATCAAAACTTACAGCTGGGATTTCACACATTAACCTCCATGTAGCCGCTGGTGTATAGTGGAGAATGTACTTGAAATGGGAGTAGGGAAAGTCAAGTCCACTGAGCTGGTGTTGGAAAGACGTGAATGAATAATTGGCTGCATTTACACAGAGAACTAGGAACTATTGAGAATGTGACAGTTTTCTTAATGCAAGAACGGTGAAGCAAAGTGGCTTCAGAAATTGTTCTCATGACAAAATCCCAGCTGGATATCCCAGGACCGTGATTTTAAGACACTGTGTGGGGACTGGGTTAAAGGAGATATGCCTACAGATTGGCTAGAGCCAAAAAATGTTATGAGAGTAAATGAACACATGGAATGAATTGACCAACCCCTGTCCTGCTCATAAAGCAAATACAGATGCAAAAATAAAATAAAAAAAAATACAGTTGCCAGATGGCAAATAAAAGTTTGAACTAAAGGTGAGGAATGTTGTATGTGCAGCATGAACGTGACAAGAAATCAATTGAATGAACCTGCACCCTGCACCTTCCCCGCAGGGGCAAAATACTGTATCAAATCCAGACCAAGTGAGGAGTTGCCAGTTTCTTAATCTCTTCCTCCCACCCCATCCCCCATCTTTCCCAAAAGATGCCTGCTGCTCTCTCCTTAGCTCCATTCTTCATATATATACAAAATGTTAGTGTAGAATCCAGAGGTCCCAATCCCACACACCTGCTCCACAGGGCCTACATCTCCTGGGTGAGAGAAAGCCCAGAGATGAAGTGATTTGACCAAGGTTACACAACAGGTTAGTGGCAGAGCCTGGACTAGCACTTGGGTTGCTTGACTTCGAGGTTGGTGCCCTTGCCATTAGACCACACTGCCAAACAACACAAGACATTCAAGTCTGGGACATGTTAGCATGTATTCCTCTGCAGTTTCAATTAAATACAGTATTCTTTGCTCTCTCTCCTAAAATATTCTGGTAGTGCTGCTGTGTGCTGTTACACAGCTGCTTTGTTCCACCCCAGAAGCAGCTGCATTTCAGTGGTGCGTGACACAATTACTCCATACGCATGTGTATGTGGATAGCTATACCCCAGGGGTTGCGCCATGTGTGCCAAAGGCGGCACATGGGCTGCTTTTTAGTGGCACTTTGTTGCCAGCCAGGGTCCCGGCCGTCAGCCCCACTCAGCCCGCTGCCGGCCTGGATGGACGGAACCCCAAACCAGCAGTGGGTTGAGCAGGGCCGGCGGCTGGAACCCCGGACCAGCAGTGAGCTGAGCGGCTCAACCCGCTGCCAGTCTGGGGTTCCATCTGCCACCCACACTGCCGGTCTGGGGTTCCCTCCGCTGGCCCCTGTGACTGTAAAATGTATTAGTGGCACGCAAAAGCTTAAATGAATGAAGACTTGGCACACCACTTCTCAAAGGTTGCTGACCCTGGTACCCACACTCATGGCAGGGCAAGGACTGCTGAACCCCAGTGTAGGGGTAAGGCCTGATGATGTGCTGCTCAAAGACAACTGAGTCACTGCAGCCAATGTCAGCCATCCTTGGAATTGAAACAAGAGCTTAACTGTCGGGCTGCTCGCACTGCCTGTGTAAACTGAAACCACCCCTAAACGGTCCAACTGGCATCTGACCTGCTGTGGGCATGGTGAGGTGCCAGCTATTGAGGTCCCACAAAGCCAGCTGCTTAATGATTTGTTAGTCACGGGCAACTCCGGGGGTCACAGAAATGCACGGAGTCGAGTTAACAACGAATAGATGATGTGACAGTGGGAGTCGACCCTCGTTCCCATTCTAAAATTGACCTGAATAAGTGATTAATGTCAGAGTCTGCACAACAGTCACCGGCAGCTGCTCTGCCATCGCTGCTCCTCTTCTGGCTTTGTCCATCTGTTTGCCCAGTCTGGGGAAAGATCAGGTTCCCTGGGAGACTGTGCTATGGTGGCTAGGTCACTTTAGTGCTGGTCATTGAATCCGGGGATAGCTAAGTGCTTAGGAAGAGGAGTTGGTTAGTACGACGGCCATTTCTGTATTTGCCTTTGCTGTTACCCGGTACCCTTTGTACATCTGTTCTTGCCTCTTCTTGCGCCGGGTGAAATTCACCCATGTATAGTGTAGTGTTTATCTGTATTAGTGTAACACGTTGAGGCTCCAGCGAAGATCGAGGTCTCCTTGGGCAAGGCCTATACATATACTGAGAGACAGTCCCTGCCCTGAAGAGTTCACAGACTAAGTGTATGTCTATATTGCAATTAAAAATCCATGGCTGGCCTATACCAGCTGACTCGGGCTTGTGGGGCTCAGGACAGGGGCGCAGGCGCCCACTTTCCAATATGCCAAGGGGTGCTCAACCCTTGGCTCTGCCCCAGGCCCCGCCCCCTTCCACTCCTTCGCCCCACCCCTGCCCCTTCCCACCTCTGCTCCACCTCCACTCCACCTCTTCCTACCCAGTTCTACCTCCTCCCCCGAGCGCACCACGTCCTTGCTCTTCCTTCCCAGTCTTCTGCACACTGTGAAACAGCTGATTGCAGCGGGCGGGGAGAAAGAGGGAGGTGCTGATCTGCGGGGCCCGCTGGAGAGCGGGAGCTACCGGGGTGGGGGGAGCGGAAGAAGCTGATAAGGGGGCTGCCAGTGGGTACTCGTCACCCACCATTTGTTTCCTATGGGTGCTCCAGCCCTGGCGCACCCATGGAGTAGGCAGCTATGGATCTGTGGTTGTTCAGTTGCAGTGTAGACGTTCCATCTTGGGCTGCAGCCTGAGCTCTGGGACCCTCCCATCTTGCAGGTTACTGGTCCACAACTAAAGCCCCTTAGCCCAAGTCAGCTGGCCAGGGCCAACCGCAGGTTTTTAATTGCAGTGTAGACATACCCTAGACCAGTGGACCTCAATCGGAGGTACACATATTGCTGGGGGTACACAGAAGTCTTCCAAGGGGTACATCAACTGATCTAGATATTTGCCTAGTTTTACAAAAGGCTACAAAGAAAGCACTAGTGAAGTCAGTACAAACTAAAATTTCATACAGACAATAGCTTGCACGGCTCTATATACTACACGTGGAAATGTAAGTACACTGTTTATATTCCAGTTGATTTGTTTTGTGATTATATGGTAAAAATGAAAAAGTCAGCAATTTTTCAGTAAGAGTGTGTTGTAACTCTTTCGTAGTTTGATGTCTGATTTTGTAAACACGTAGTTTTTAAGTGAGGTAAAACTTGGGGGTGTGCAGGACAAATAAGACTCCTAAAAGGGGTACAGTAATCTGGAAAGATTGAGAGCCACTGCCCTAGACAAGACAAACAGGGGGTGTGGGGGGGAAGGGTTCTATGCCCTGGCAGTCCATTTTACAGATGGGCAAGTAAGGCATTGAAAGATTAAATCACATACCCAAGGTCACACAAGGAGTCTGTGGCAGATCTCATGTATCCCAATCCAGCATTTTAAGCACAAAACCATCCCTCCTTGGTATGGAAGGCCCATACAAGGCCTGTGAACCAGGCCTCACTTTCTCCTAATGCTAGGAGAAACTTGGTTGGTTTTATTAATGGTCTAATACTTTTTGGTTCATGTTTCTTTCTTTCCTAGCAGCTGAGAAAATCTTTTACTCCTCTATCTAACCTACTATAAGCCCCCCCCCCCCCATCACCAGAGTGCCTCACAATCTTCAATTGGTGTATCCAACGTTGTTGCAGCCGTGTCAGTCCCAAACTTCACCTTGAATGGTCCCTTAGAATATATGCTAATTACTTATACCAAATTATCTGTTCGACTTTGTATTAGCTGTGACACCCTGAGTACCTTTCCCAGACCTGAAAGAGAGCTATGTGCAGCCTGAAAGCTTGTCTCTCTCACCAACAGAAGTTGGTCCAATAAGAGATATTTCCTCACTGACCTTGTCTCACAGTCTTCAATGCATTTCTCCTCCCAACATCCCTCTGAGGTAAGGAAGTGCTATTGTCCACCATGGGGGTTGGGGAACCAAGGCACAAAGAGGCTAAGTGACTTGCCTAAGTTCACACAGGAAACCTGTGGCAGAACAGCAACGTGAAAAGTCTCTGAAGGCTAGTTCCTTAACCACTTAACTACCCATCCTTTAGATCTATTTCCCTACCTACCATTTGCCTCTCCTGACTCTTACTTGCAAGCCTACATGTTCACAACCAAAGACTCCTGAGGTCTTAGGCTTACAAACACACAACCGAACAAGGGGACCATGTGAAACTTTTCAGTTTTCCCCTAAACCAATAAAAAGCCAAATTTTCACACTTTGGTCTGAAGTTTGAAATTTTGGTGTAGCTCTAATATTTATACATAACAGGATTTGAAACTTGGCTTGCTACAGGGAATTGAGTTATGGATTTTAGGCTTTGTATATTCTGCCAAGATCTGCCCCTGTAACCCAAACAACTTTTGAGAAAAAAGGAGACTAGCGTTAATATAGTAGACAGTCCATCACGTACTTTCTTCATATAGTCATATGCCACCAAAAAACAATGTTCTGGTAAGGAAGTGTTACATAAATAAGTTTATTTGAGTCGTATAAGCACAGATAATACACAGTCTGGATCACAAATCTGTCAAACAAACTGATCCCCAAATAAAAGCAGGTTGCTTAGAATTCTTACAAGGACAATTTTAAAGTGATTCCTAACCATCAGCATTACAAAATTACTCTTTCCCCTCAATAAATACTTCTGCAGGGAGTGTGTACAGAGACTATGGTGCAGGTTTATTACAAACAAAATGAAGTGTTTAGTCACACAATGCCCAGGCAACCTGTGGAACTCATTGCTGTGGCATGTTGTGAAGGCCAAAATTATAACCGAGTTAAAAAGAGCTAGATAAGTTCATGGAGGATATGTCCATCAGTCCAACGTGGTCACAGATGCAATCCCATTCTCAAGGTGACCCTAAGCGTCTGATTGCCAGAAGAAGGGTGGATACCTCGAACTGTTCTGTTCTATACACTGTCCCCAAAGGTCTGGTACGGGCCACTGTTGGAGACCCGTTATAGATGTTCTTATGACTCTCCGGCTCAAGAGTGAGGGCATTCCCCTGGGAGACCCATGTTTCAGTCCCTGCTCTGATGTATCTCCACATCCTGGCTGAGTGCTCTATACTCTGGACTGTAGGGTGCAAGGGGGCTGACCCACCACTCTTGCTTTATGGGGAGCCTGATCTGATAGGTAGACTCTTAGGCCGACCCTGAGAACAGCTACCAGATCCGGTGCGCGGGCAAGAGAGGTGAGGGAAAACCACATTTGTAGATCCTGCGGGTGCTTAGGCTTTGAGTAGGTTGGCAGCATCAAGACTTAGGTGACTTTGCACATGCCCGGTAGCAGAAATGTAGGGGACTTTACCAGTGAAAAGTGAGATGCCGGGGGAATGTAGGTGCCTACCAGGTGAGGCAGCAGCTGAGCAAGCGTTTTAAATTTTGGACGTAGGCATCTAAAGTGGCAATTAAATCCCTCTGTATCTAGTCCATAGTGTCTATGTCTACATTCCAACACAAGTCCCGCAGCTCACCTGAGTCAGCTGGCCCAAATCAGAGGGTCTTTTATCACAGTGTAGCTGTAACCTTTTGAAAACTTAGACTTAGGTGCCTCACTCTCTCTGGTGTTTTTCAAAATGTTACCCAACATGTGTAGAGCCTTGCTGAGTTACATCCCCTTACATCTTAGATTTGAAAAGGTTGGGGTTTTTTGGTTGTTTTTGGTTGTTGTTTTTTGTGTGCTTTCTTTCCGTTTTTAAAGGGGCAGAGGTTGGAATTTCCCTCATGGTTTATTCATTATATTAAAATAGTGTTTTCTCTGGAAATTGGTGTTATGGGACCAATGGACAATTCTGCTCCACCTGTAGGTTTTCAAGTCCTTGTACAGGTTCAGAATAAGCAGTATGAAAAATATATCCACTTGTTTGCGTAAATCACATCTACTAATGGCTTATCACTTCAGGGCCGGCGACAGGAATTTTGGGGCCCCGTACGGCAGATCGTACGCCCCCCCCCCCCCGGTCTCCCGCCGCCCGCGGGACAAGGGACAAGGGGGTACAGCTGCGTACCCGCCCCGGACTTCAGGGGCCCCCCCTGAAGTCCGGGGCCCGGTACAGCTGTACCCGTTGTACCCCCCTGTCGCCGGCCCTGTATCACTTAGATGGATAACTTGGAAGAAGACTGGTTTCATGCACCCAGCAAACATTATTGACATTATTGGGAGATCTGCTGTGTATTGGGGGCAGTATGTAGTCCTAAATGTATAACGCTGCCCATGGACCATGCTTAGAAAAGAAATTCAGCTCAATCATTAGTCATTACAGAGTGAGTTTGCTCTAGAATTAGTATAGATAGATTCGCTTTAGACCTCTAAATACAAACAGGCATTACTGGTATTATTCAGCACAACACTGTAGTTCGGTGTCCTCCTGTGAAACATTACCGGTTTAGAGAATTGTGTTCACTAGCCCTATTTAAGTGGGTATTCCCATTCTGCTGCGTTTCTCATTGGTAAGCAGGGTGTTTACTGGCTTGTATCTCTCTCAGCTTTGACACTATAACAAAAGGTTAGTAATCATGAATACATTCTTTTATTTATGTGCCACAGTGCCTCTATTTTTTTCTGCAAAAACCCTTCGCTTGCCTCTTGCCCAGCCTTTAGAAATGATGATCAAATGTGAACTTTCATGGTTTATTTATAGTGTAGCTTTTATGGAAAGAGAGAAATGATTAAAAAGCAATTTTACAAAATATTTTGTTTTAAGAGAGAATTCATTGTGTTTCAATCACTGTATTCATTGTACAGTCTAGACTGGCAAACAAAGGAGTTATATCATCATTCAAATTAAGAACGCACAATTCTTGGTGACTGGCGTTATGGATTTAGATGTCAACCTCAAATAAACTATTTCTGAACAGCAGTATTATGAATTTGCTATATTTAAGGCTGTGTTGGAGACAGGATACTGGACTAGATTGACCACTTAATCTTATTCAGTAGGGTAATTCTAATCTTCCTTTGTTTCTGTTTTCGTTATAAATTCATATTTTCAGTGTGTTCTCTCTTTTTTTTTTTTTCAAAATTGCTGAATAACATCTCTTGTGGGAGTAAATTTTAGGTCAAATTAACAATGGCCAAACTGACTTTAAACAAAAAAATCATTGAAATACAAAAAGAGAGAGAGAAGAAGAATGTATAGTAAGTGATCACTTGGATATTTTGAGCACCTAAAATTGGGGAATTGTCATTTAAAAATTGCTGACTACCCATTTTTTAACTCTTTGCTGTGTTGTCACGATGACACTGATCAGTTCACACTATATATAGATCACTAACAGACCTAAATATTGATTAATGTGATTATCATGTATTTAAAAATACAAAAGTATTTGCCTGATAGACTAAAAAGACAGTTTGGGTGCCAGCTTCCTCTGTGTTTTTCTTCTTTAATAAAGACACCTTACTCCATCCTGCTCTCCGACTCCCATTATAACCATGGTACCCTCCCCACCCAAGCCCAAAGGGATCATACAGCCACACACTCCATTTAAAGCCACTTGTGCTCAGGAAGCAGCAGAGATGCCCATCGGTGCTGGAACTGGTGGTGCTGCTGCACCCCCTGGCTTGAAGAGGTTTTCATCATATACAGGGTTTACAGTTTGATTCAATGGCTCTTAGTACTCTTCCCCCCCCCCCCCCCGCCTCCCCACTATACAAATTGTTCCAGCACCCCTGGAGACTCTTCGGGCTGAAACTGGCACATTTAAAATGAGGAGAACTCAACTCTGAGGAAAAAGGGAGACCTCAAACTCTGGAGAAAGATTGTAACGTTAGGGTGCTTATCCCCAGCTGTCTGAGATTAGCACATGAGTATGAGTTACTTTCGCACACAGGGCCCAATCTAGCTCATACTGATGTCGATGGAAAGACTCCCCCTGACTTCAGGGAGAGCTGGACTGAGCCCATGTTAGGACCGGAAGACATTGTGACGGGCAACCACTAGAAGGTGCAGTTACGCTTCTGAGTCAACTCCAGGAGAGTGCATAATGATGGTATCAATCTGAGAAGGATCTTGGATTCTTGTTATCTGTGTGTTTGGGAACCAGTTCCCAGCTGCATGAATGTTCACCCTGTCTGTGTGAGAATGAATGCGTGGGAAACTAAATGGGGAAACTGAGGCAGGACAGCGTGTAACCAATCAGCTTGTTGCTTGCTATTAATGAGATGAGTATGTATGAGATGCAAATGAGTATGGGTACATCTGTGCTGACACGCCCCTGTGTGTTGGGCTTCCTCCTTGGGCTTCCTCCTTGGGCTTCTCTGGACATCGCCTGGGTGTGTCAGACATCTTGTATCGCGGCAGTGCTGGACTCGAAGCCCCCCAGCACGGAATGCCGCTCCCCTCAATAAACTCACCACTTTCCAACTAGCCACCTGTGTGAAGCCTCGTTTCTCCCGGCAACGAGATAAGCCCCCTGCAACAGCCCATGTTGCCTCAAAGTGTGCCTGGGCACTTTACATGTGTCTATGGGAATTATCTCCTCAGAAATGGCACCTCTGAGGTGTTTTCTAGAGATTCAGTTAGTTTAATATCTATCTAAGCTGACCTGGCTTTGGGTGTGTGCAGATGTAGGCTCGGAGATGAGCCTAAATAGTTTTGATCTAAACTTATTGTGTTGTTACAGCTCCCCCAAAGGGCCCTGAGCCAGGATCTGGTGGAGAGGAAGGGCCCATCCCAGGTCCCCCTTCCACACCTGGTTCAGAGCAAGGTCCCAAAGTGGACAGAGACTGTGATGCCTTTGGCCAGGGGTAGGGGCCAGACATCTCTGCCCCCCTTGTGCCTGGGAAACAAGAGACCGGAAACTGGGTGCACTAACCAGTAGACCACCTGGCCTTGAGCACTGTACTACAGGCACTAATAAGAGGGCAGATTTAGGCTCCTGCTTGAGCAATTAAAAAGCCTGCAGATTTCTGGTTTGATCTATATGATTCTTTGACTCTGACATTGAACTGTCTGTGGGCTATAACTCTAATGCTGTGCTATGAAATAGTACAGCCCCTGCCATTTTTGTTTCCCTCAGTCATGAGGTGATGAATCCATCCAACCCCAATGGCACTACTTGTGTGAGTCCCCCAAAATTAGTCCTCAGTCCTGCAAAGCAATCCTTTCACGCATATCCTGACACCTGCAGGGAGTCCTATTGATTGCAGCATGACTGCCCGAGGGGATCCTTTTTCAGGAACACCGGAGTCTCCAAACCTGGCTTTGCTTTGACCTTGCCCACACGAGGCTGGAGTTCTGCCTGCTGCAACTCCGTACTAGAAGATGAGGGCAGTTGCGAACTACATTGCAGGATTTCACGAGTTACATTTGGCTTTTGGAGCACACTCTGGCCTGCCTCACTTCAGGGAATTGATACTTTGGAAAAGGGATTAAGAGATCTCTTCTAAAATACCAATCTGCTCCCCGGGGATGTGTGTAACATTTCCTCTAGTTACCATAAATAATAGAGTTTGCGCTTCCCCAGACTCTTAGTAAGAAAAAGGAACATATTTTTGCCTCACTGAAGAGTCTATATTACTGTACTTTGTTCGCATGACTGCTTTATAATGGAATTGAACATATTTTAAGACATCTGGTCTGTTAACTTGAAACAAAATACATTAATAATGTTCTGATTGGTTTTTTTAAAAACTCTTTGTTCTTGTCAAAAGTATTTTAAATTAAAGTAATTTCCAGCTTCTATTTATCTTTTAACAGGAGGCCATGGAGAGAATGGGAAAAATTGGCAAAATCGTGCAACCAAACCACGGGGATAAAAGGTAATCTTGATTTTTAAGTATCCATTTGTGAGCGTGAAGAAATCACTTCAACCAAAGTAAATGCCTGTCTGCTTCTAGCCCTGTTTGAGTGCAATAACATCGGTGTCCCTATTTACATTGTATGTTAGTAGGGAAATGTCACAAACGAAACATAAAAAGGCATGGGGTAAAATTTTCAAAAGTGCCTAAATGATTCAGGAGCCTCAGCCCCATTTTCAGAAGTGATGTAGATGCCTTGAAAATTTTTCCCATGGTTAATAAACTAGCATTATAATCTCCATATACTACAACCATCTTCAGGTGAAACACAAGGACACACATTTTGGAGTTGCTGAATTAGTTAAGGACCTGTATTCTAGTGCTTTATATGTTATACTGGAATAGCTCCATTCCATATTTCTAGGCGTTCATCACCATAGCATCAAGGCTCTGAGCTATTCCACTGAGTAAAAATGCCTAAACCTTATCACTGTGTCTAGTTAAATCTGAACTGTGGTAGCAGTAGCCTTAAACTCGACAGCAGTTCTGTAGAAGAGCAGGTGACGAATGTACAGTAGAAGTGTGTGAGCGCCACCTGCAGTCCTATTAGAAGAACTACAAATAAATTAATAGACCGTCCCACTTTGGAGATACTCAAGAGTTTCATTTTTCATACACTTATTTCACTTGCTAAGCTGTATGTCCCTCTGTTGCTTATGGGAAACTGAAATGGTTTCTGGTAAAATTCAGCACAAATAAAATTTTTAAAAACAGTCAATCAGAGTGAGGAAAACATTTTTCAGCTAGAGGAAAACTATAAATTGTATGTGATGCAGCCACTGCTTTCATTTTCTCCAGGCTTGTAGGGTGAAAATCTTGCTTTCTCTCACCTTCATTGGCAGCTGGGAACAAGGAGTAACCAGTATCCCTTAGCATGAGATAGCCCAAAGATCAGGGAGGATTTGACTAAATATAGGGGAGGCATTAGTCATATTTGAAAGGGATTAGGCCCTAGGGGCTAAGTTCTCTCAACTGGTGGGTGTAAATGGGCAATATGCCATCAAAGTCAATGGACTTGCCTTCATTTACACCAGCAGGGAATTCTGCCATAGGAGAGGGTGCCGGAAAGTCAAAGCGAAGTTTAGGGTAACCAACCAAAAGGTATAATTATAACTTGAAATCATTTGTGTGGGTAAAAAGTCAGCTGTGGCGAAACACAGGACTCAACTGCCAATAAAACTTGTCATTTATAACTGAGTCAAAATCAGCTCTGGTTCTTCCCTGGCTAGAGTAAACCTGCATATTGTGGGGTATTTAAACCGCCTCAGAACTTTAAATTTGTTTAATTTTTTTTACACAGATTTTATGACAAGAAGTATGAAGTGTTTTTGAAACTTGTTGAACATCAGAGAGAGTATAAAGCCATCATGCAAGTCATATAATCAATAGTCTGGGAACCACAGGGATCACAGATTTTCCAGAGGTTTACAATTAAAAGCTCATAGGAATTTTGTCTCATTGTGTCATTCAGTTTAAAACAAAATTGTTCTTTCTAATTAATTTTAAAATCTAGTGCTCTCACAACGTGCTGCTGCACTGCGTAATCTTTCCAGCCACTGCACGCCATTGAACTATAAATTGGGGCTCTCAACCTTTTTCTTTCTGAGGCCTCCCTAACATGCTATAAAAACTCCACAGCCCACAACTCCACAGCTGGGTCACAACAACTGTTTTTCTGCATATAAAAGCCAGAGCCAGCATTAGGGGGCCCAGCAGGGCAATAGTCCAGAGTCCCACACTACAAGGAGTACTGCAAAGTTAAGTTGTTCAATCGTTGGCTTCAGCCCCGAGTGATGGAGCCTGCGGCTTTGCGCTGCAGTCCTGTATGGCAGGGTTTTTGCTCTCTGCCCTGGGCTCTAGGGAGTCTAATGCCGGCCATGCTTGTTGGACCCCCTGAAACTTTCCCAGGGACCCCTGGACCCCTGTTTGAGAATCAGTGCTATAGATGACCACTGATTCCAGTTAAAAAAACAGACATGCCACCAGTGCCAACAATCCATTTTGTCTGTGGCAACTTAGTCCTTAATATGAGCCAATCCTTTAGAAGATGGAAAAACAGCCAAACATTAATATTTAAAGATCAGATTGTGCTGATGCAATTTTTTAAAAGCATGTTTATAATGCAGGTGCCTTTCTGTGGCTCACGGATGCTAATAAAATATCCTGCTGGCTGCTTCTCATACAGCCACTGGTGAAGCTGTCCAGATGAATCTGTGCCCATCCCCACATCATAGACAGGGTCTGTGTCTGGTGACGCAGGAGGCATGAAACTGAGAGTGTGGAGCATGCAGCCACAATATATTGTAAGTGACAGGAGAGGCACAGGATGGCTTCCGCCAGTCCTGCGTCTGTGCCTACACAAAAGACTCCCCATGCTGTGTATTGCAAACCAAATATAAATAGCGCTCCCCTGTGAGATATGAGGGCCCAATCCTGCAAGAATCTGAGCACCCTCAATGACTTCACTAAGAGTCTCACAGGACATACATTTTGTTACTTATCCATGATCTGTGCATTTGTTGTTGTTTGAACACCAGTGCCCGGCAAGTTAGGGCATTAACCCTGTTTAAAAAGCAAAGGAGACAGCATTCATCATGAAAGGGCAACAAAGGTGGAGCTATAGAGCGAGGTATCTTAGCAGTCTTAAAAAGCACACAATAGACCATGCAAACTAATTGTGACCCTATTCTAGATCACCAGTGACAACATTTTTAACTCCTAAACTCCCAGCCTATTGTTTGGCCACTCTCACACTGAGCCCTTACTGTCCAACAGCACTAACTATAGTACATACTAGCAAAAATATCCGGCGTTGCTCGGGATATTTGTAATTGGAAACTGGGATGTAAAAAGACTACCATGTTTTTTATTAATACAAATTTTGTTCAGACGTCTCAGCGTTGCTCGGGTCCATTGGAAGGGAGGGGAGAGAGAGCTGAGTGAGTGCGGGGTCTGTTGGAGGGGGGTATTATTACATCATAACTATGTCACAGAGAACAGCAGGTTTTAACCTGCTGCCCAGCTGATGTTAATGGGCTTTAAAGAATTTCACCCCTAAGGGGTGTAAGAGGTGAGATTTGAAAAATTTTCGATTCTTACCCTGATTAGGACCCTAAAGCCTATAACTGTACCAAATTTCAAGTCTCTAGCTCAAATGGTGTGGAAGGAGTAAGGGAACATACACACACGCACGCATACACACACACACGCATACACCATTTGACTTTTATATATATAGATATATGAAATGTGACCCCAACTTTATGCCCTTGGCTTAATAGAAATTCCATTCTTTAGTAATAGCATAGACTATAACTCCAAGTTAAGTCCAAACAGGAGTTACCTGATGACAAAATTATACTCAGGGTATTTTAAAAATAACTGCCAGTTTCTTAAAAAAAAGTGAATGTTAGTAGTCAGAGCTCAAGAACATCTGGAAACTTTTTTTAAAGAAAAGACACAATATATTTCCTGCCATGGAGCTCATGGAAAAGCAATTGTTGCCCTCTCTGTAGTACCTAGTATGAGGAAAGATTTCTCTATTTATGCTTTCTGAGTTCATAATTAAAAACAATGGCAGTTGAAGGGTATAAAGTGGGGGAACATAACACAAATAATGGGGAAAAGTGGAGTTCAGTATTGGTCTATCATAGCATGAACTTCAAGAGGATGATAAAAGTTACATCAATTGAAAATGTATCACCCAAAAAAATCCCATAAACATGACTGTTAGAGACCAGTATATTGTAAACAATAAATATTTATACACACACACACACATATTTATATACAAGTAACATGTGAAGTGTAGTTCTATTATTTTCAATACATATCACAAATTAGCTATGGATAGAATGCAGTGTTTTCTTGCAGTATCCTAATAACTTTAACTGCTTGCAAAAAAAAAGCCCCAACAAGTCTGTCATGGGCTTCCTACTATTTATATCATCATAAATTTGGCCTTGATGTTTTTTGCTGAACTAGTACAGGGATTTACAAGGAAACTACAGGGAGCATACAGAGTTTACAGGAAACGGATAACAATGCTGACTCTCTTAAAACTCAGATGCACAGAGCTTAAGGAAGCTGCTAAAAATTGTACCTTGTGTTCATATATTTGAGAGCTGGATAAAGATTTGTTCAGATTCCTTGCATAATCCTTTCAATCTCTTTTCATTTCACTCTCTCTAGGGTACTTTTATTTCATTTTGTATTTTGACTCAAGCTAATATTATGAACATATTCACATTGTCTGTTTTAACATCAGTATTCCAATTGTTAAACAGATCTCTGGGAAAGTTTGTAAGCCGATAGATAAGCTTATTGTAATAAACTTTGGTGGCACAATGCACCTACAGACAACCTCTTAGAGGAACTACGTAGTTGACATTATATTCCCCGTGCCACACTCTTGGTGTCTTAGAAAGTTCTACAGTAATAAGGCTATTTAGGTTCTCAAGATTAAATTAGTAAACCAGAATTGAGATGCAACTAGTTAGATGTAAAGTGGTTTCCTAGAAAATGTTCAGGTATAAAGTGACTGGCTTTGCAGTTTTAGACTTTGTGCATATGTAACACCAACAGATCCCAGTTGTCTATGGGTGGGATTGAACCTGGGACTTCTGGAGATCTAGTGCATGAATTAAAAGCCATATGGCTCTTAGCTAAGGCTGTAGAGCAGACTCATTAATCTCTCTCTCTAAGTGGTTTTGGTACCACTCCATGGGACAGAACACCACACCCTGGAGGTGTGTGGGTTACACATAGCTCCCAGACACAGTCATTTCAGGACTTGTATGTTAAGGGAAGGCACATAAAAGGCTGCTTCACCTTGGAGGAACCTAGTAAATACATAGCTGTATTAAAAACCTAGCCTTGCGAGCATTTGCACAAATTAATCACTTGGCCTTGGCAAGTGTACTGAGTCTTACTCCACTAAAGGTCAACATTAGAATGTTCTTCAAAAATCAGTCCATTGCATGCTGCCCCAGAGTCATGGAGAAGCCTGACACAATCTGATGAAGGCTCACGAAGAAGTAGAAGTTTGACTCTATCAGGATTCCGACAGCATGCTCTGAGTTGTAGAACTTGCCATATTTATACCTTCTGATTCCATTTGCTGGCAAATGTTAAACATGCAAATTAAAAGGAGGAAAACGACAACTAGATCATCGACCGCTGCAAGGATTCCACAAAGAGGTTCGTGCATCACGTTGAATCGGGAAGTTAAGCACATGATGGTCCCAAAGGAGCAAACAACGATTCTTAGGAAGAAGATCCATACGAGACCACCCAGGGTGAAGACTCCTCTTAAGGCAAGATTGAGGAGTAACGGCATGTCATAAAGGTAATCTGCAAACTAAATATTCAGTTGTGTTAGGTTATGAAGTGATATTATTTTCTCTAACTCTAATTCATGGAGCTTATTTAGTCTTAAATTTCTTAAATGCAAGATTTACCGCTAATGTCCAAGTCCAGCTACTCTATTCACTTATTTTCCAAGATTCAGAGACAGATTTTTTTCAGAAGAGCTCAGCACCCACTCAGATACCAAAATAAAAGACTCGATTTTCAAAACAGTGCATTATGTGTGGTGTGGTGCCCTTTGAAAATCCCACCATAACTGTCATATTGACTGCTGAGCTCTTTTGAAATTGTCATCTCGGGTGTGGGTGCTGAGTGCTTCAAAGTGTGACTCATGCTTTTCTGAAAATCTGGCCCTGGCAGCCCAACCCAGCAGTCTTTGACTCAGGCAAAACTCCAGGCATCAGGAGATAAATATAAAGGAGGACTGACTGTAGGACTGAACCTGTACTGGCAATAGCAGGTACTATGATACCAGGATACCCAGTGACCCTTTAAGATAACCAGTTTTTCCGTATGGCACAGGCAACCTCTAACTCCTGCTACACTCTGTTGCCCTGTTAATATATTAAATTGATAAACTATGTACTGATCCATGCCTGGAGTTAATATACAAGAGGAAATATAATATCTGGATTTTCCCATGGCCATTGGAATGGCTTAACAAAGTAAGGAAAACTATTAATCTGAAGAAATAACCTCTAGCCCACAGCCTAAAGTAGGATCTGTAGCCCTTAGCAGGCCCTCCTCCAGGAGACAAGGAAGAGCTGCCTAGGGCAGGCAATATATGTTGTCTAGCAAGGAATGAGCATGGAGCACATGTACATCTAACCTTCATCTTACACAGCCGTCCTATTACCCATTAAGCCTCCAGACCTGCTGGGATTTTGGCCTCAGTGGGTAGTTTGCACTGTAGGTGATGTGAACAGCCATGCTGGCTTCACCCCTGAGAGTTTGGCCACATCCAGACAGAAAGATAATGCCTTTCTGGTTTTGGATCTGACTTAGAAGCGAATCCCTAGAGGCAAATTTAGCTCCTGGGGTTCAAAGCTGAGCCACATATTCCAGTTTGGCCCGTCTCTAGTTCAGTTTACTCTCCCTTGCCTAATCTCCCCCCTTGTTTTCCCCTCCCTTCCAGAATGACGGAAAGGTGCCCTACTGAGCAGGCACCTAAACACCCTGGTCAAAAGCACTTGCCGCGGGGCACCTGGCTGATAGGACAGTTGAGGCCTGATGCATCTGGCATGACTACCTTACAAAGCTACAAACAGCGTGAACACCCAGAGATGGAACTCTCACACTGACCAAAGTCTCTTTCAACCCACTGCAGCTTGGTATGGGGCTAATGAAGCAGATGTGGAAATAACTGCACTTACGGGTCGAGATTGTCCAGAGAAACGCTTGTTGTAATCTCTGATGTCACGTACAATCCGCTTGCTTGGCTTATCTTGCTGATTTTCACAAGAGGTATTATACAGAAGAATCACCTTCCCGTGGAAAACAAAACTGAGCGTTAGAACTATACAGCGGAATGTAAAGTAATGCAGGTCTTGCAGCATTAAGAAAAATCTGCAATTTATTATGCCTCTCAATATTTCTGTCACCATGACCTTTGCCTGGCTCCAAGTTTCATTCAGTGGGTCCATTTCCTACATGCAAACCCTCTCCTTCTGAAAGGAGTGTATGTCCTCTCAATATAATGTGCAGCCTCTGGCAAGAGTCAGATGAGGATAAGAAGTTCTGTCTTGGTTTTATGAAATATTTATGCCAGAGATTCAACCACTATGCCAGGGATCGGGGGGAGGAAAGCACTGGAGGCATATTTCATATTTTACAGCATCCCCGATATGACAGGCTTCTGATGATAGAGGCAAATGACTGTAGCACCATTCCAGCCTAAATGGGTTTTGAGATCTAAAAAATAAGAGGCTGCACAAATATTACCCTTGGTCCCTCTGCTCTTAATTCACTAACTGTCAAAAAGCAGATGTGTGGAATAGAAATTACTCTTACTTTTTGTCTGCAGAGAGGACAGTTTATTGCTCCTAACCAGGAACCATGTTTCCAGTATGTAATTAGACAGGAACCTACAAAAAGCAAAATTGTTATATTAAGACATATGGTCTGGAGAATATTTAGGTAAAGCAGATTTACGGGGAGGCCATCTAAGTTAATACCCCCCTTTCCTCCCATTATATCTGCCTAGACGACACTTTGAAAAGTGAGGGTGTTAAAAATGGCACTGCTCCTGTGTATTCAGAGACATCTGCTTCTTTCAGGTGAGACTCTGAAGTAAAGTAGGACCTAACTTCAAAAGGAGCCCTATTGACCCGCACAGGGCCACTTTTGGAATAAGGCGCTCATCACCGCGGATAAGGGGAGAGAAACTGGCTCTTAGGGTACATGTACACTACCCGCCGGATCGGCAGGTAGTGATCGATCTATCGGGGATTGATTTATCGTGTCTAGTGTAGATGTGATAAATCGATCCCCGAGCGCTCTCCCTATCAACTCTGGAACTCCACTTCCACGAGAGGCGGAAGTGGAGTCGTTGGGGGAGCAGCAGCGGTCGACTCGCCGCCGTGTGGACGTCAAGGTAAGTCGACCTAAGATACGTCTACTTCAGCTACGCAAAGCTGCATATCTTAGGTCGACACCTCCCATCCCCAGTGTAAACCAGGCCTAAGTGACTAAATTTTTTTTTTACTACTCTTCACTGCTGTCATCTCTGTGGAACTGCCACAGCTGCTGGATTCTCTTCTGTCCTCTTCATCAACAGAATGGGTACCTTCCAATTGCATTCCCATTCAGGCAACTCCTCTGTCCTTATATTATGTCCTCAGTTTCACCTGCACAACTTCACTGAAGACAAAGGGTTGCACAGGTTTGAGGACAAAGCAATTGCACAAGCGCTGCCGAGGGCGGTATTTGATATAACAGCCCGAAACCCAGAAAGAGCCCAGCTTGACTTTCAGATCCCAGGCTCTTCTTGCCAGCCTGACCATGAGAAAAAAAAATCTTTGAACTTGTAAACTGAGCAGATTTGATATGAACACCAGTGAAAATAACTGTGGAACCCGAAAATGCCATTTTTGATTGTGATTTTATAGAGCTGAACTGCACTTTATTTCTCTTTATTCTTAAAAATAACCTGTACCAGCTGGTGGGCACTCATGAGCAGCCCTATAATATTAAGTCTTTGGGAACCCACAATTAAGAAAACAGTAATTATATTATAACTTATACTTTCTTTTTTAAGATCATGCTTCAGAAGGTGGGTATATGAGAAACAATGTTTTAACTGGTGCCTGTGAAATCAAGCATATGCTATTAGAGATGTTATATAATAGAAATGCTATTAGGGATATTAAATTTGGCCCAAACATTTTTGGAGGGTTTTTTTGTTTGTTTTGTTTTTTGTAAGGGAGCCTCGCCCCAATTTCTGAAGCAATGGTTGCTGCAGTTGGACAACTGCCCCCACTCCAGTGGGAAAGGGCTTAAAACAGCCCTGGGAAGGGCTGTGGCTGGGGGCAAGCAGCTCCCAGGCTGAGTAGGGTAAAGCTGGGCTGATTGGGAAGCAGGCTCAGCTGGTTGGCCACGCCCCAAACAGACCAGGCCCTTATAAAAGGGCTGAGAGGCAGGGGCCTGGGAGAAGAGAGTCTCCTCTGTCTGCAGAGGTGGACAGGCCTGGCTGCTGGGAGCTAGAGGAGGTACCTAGAGGGAAGCAGGGCTGGGGCGAGGCAGGAGGAACTGGGGAAGCTCTAGCCTGGAAAACCCCAGGCTGCAGGGCCTAGGAGAAGGCCCCCAAATGGTACTGGGGTTACAGGGGGCAGCCCATGGCTTTAGAGGTAGAAGCAGCAGGCCAACCCCCCTTGCCGGTGATGAGTGGCAATGATACTGCAGTCTGCCCCAGTGAACGGGGGCGAGTGGTGACTGGCAGTTGCCTGAGGGATAGAGAGTGTGGGTTCCCCAGGGAGGGGAGACCCTAAGATCTGAGGGGGTACTGCAGGGGTGCAGCACACTCAGGAAGAGGGCACCAGGGGCCAGGAGGGACTCTGGGCCAGAGCAGCAAGCAGGACATCGGCCTGCAGAGGGCGCTCTGGATGCTGGTGAGCTAATTCCCGGATGGACCAGCAGGAGGCGCCACAGGGTTGAGTCGCCGCCCTGCTACAGTTGTAATATTTAACATTTATCTTTGTTTGAGTGCAGTTTGGTTTTTTTACAGCGCTTATTTCTTGTTTGCATGTTCCAAATCTCAGTTTGACGGCATCTATATCTAAATCCCCCTGTTGTATGTACAAAGACAGGCCAGCACCCAGCTCCAAGCTTTTGCACGTGCAAAGCTCAGACAGAAAAAAAATCATGTTGGATCCAGAGGTTGCTTTGGCCATTTAAGCCCTTACTCTGCACTAGGGGCCATGTGGGCAGATTGCTTTCGCCATGCCAAGCCCTCCTGAAGACACTAGGATCTCAGTGCACGATCAAACCATAGCTTTCCAATGGCTTTTAGAAAAGCAACCCATGGCAATTAAAAATGTGACATGTTGAATCGTTTGTAAAGGATCGCAGGAAGGGAAAGACCCCTGTGAAGTTCAGGCATTTGTGTTTTCATAAATTAAACCAAATCCCGTTTTAATCAAGTTTGCTACACTGCTTTTTGAGGGAGTTCATGGGGCTTCGTTGAAATACTCTGTGGTT
Source organism: Sternotherus odoratus (assembly GCA_032164245.1). Lineage (NCBI taxonomy): Eukaryota > Metazoa > Chordata > Testudines > Kinosternidae > Sternotherus > Sternotherus odoratus. Next base: position 79,553,586 of record JAVMKO010000008.1, on the reverse strand, counting down.
ATTGGTAATTAGAAAAAAAATATTGGTTCAAGATCAGTTTTCCACCTAACTTCCTGAACATATGGTTCTAAATGAATCTGCAAATGAAAACTCAGGGAAGGACTGTATGAATTACCAATAATAATAAATTCAGACTTTTCTGTAAATCTCCAGTTAATCTGCTTGAAAAGCTATGGGATGGCCACATTTTAAAAAACCAAAACTTTGTGTAAGAGTCGGATTCATCAAAAATGCTCACCATTGACCTACATCTGTTCTGATAGAAACCAGTGGGCATTTTACCATTGACTTCAGTCAGGGCAGATTTAGGCTAATGCTGCAGTTTTTTGATAGTCCCACAAAAGTTTTGTGCATTTAAGACATGAACAGCACACCTTGTGCAGGGGCCGTTTCTATATAACTACAGGTATTTTACAATATGTGCACAACACTGGCGTGGGATCATGTTTTTGAAGTATAAATGATTATACAACTGGAGGAAAACAAAGTCAAAAGAAAGGGAAATACGTTAGGGAAGAGGAAAAGATGACGATAATATTATTCTTCACTGCCGTGTCTTTCTCTGCATTTGAAAAATCTGTATAATGCAGCTTGCTGATATTATTTGAAACATGTTTTGGGGCCATATGTTTTGCTCACATTTTTGTTCTGGCTTGGATTAAATTCAAGATCTTTTTCTGTGTGTATGTGCATTTTATAAAGCAATGCATGTACCCACACAAAGAGAATCCTGAAGTATTCCCAGGTAGACTCTCATATAGTGGCTGATTAAATTATTTGCACTGTGCTTTTTATTGTGAAGATGGAGGTTGTGTTCTTAAACAAGCTGTGCAGGGTGATCTATAGACCAATGATACTGTCTATAAACAAAACTGTGTTTCTGTCATAGAAAATAAATCTTCCAGCAATTCCCATACTCCTACCCACATCTACTGCTGAGATCTGATTTAATTCCTAAGCACACAGTAGTGGATGTGATGCTGTCCTAGAAGAAGATGGTCCCACAACTCTCTTCAGCATATGCTTATAGTCTGTGTCCTCCCCCAGCCACTGCCACAGCATTAGTGTCTGATGGTCTCATTCTCATTTACACAAAAGTCTCTTTATACCACTCTGGTACTGTCAAGGGAGCTTAGTGTCAGCTGGATGTAAATGTAATTTGCATCTGCATTAAGGCCCCTTTTCACAGCCACAGCGAAGAATTGGACAATATTTTTGCCTGTGCAAACGTGGAAGTACATCATGAAATCAGTTAATAGATGGTTCCAGTTTTATACCAGCATAACTTCTTTGAAGTCAGTAATTACACCAGTATAAAAAATCAGTTAAGCACTGGGGAATCACTCTAGTATTTAAGCTCCCCCCACTTTAACAAAAATAGGAAAATATGAAAGCTTGTATTTATGTAACATTAAGGTTACCATTATACACACACTCATAAATCAAGACATCCAGAAGTTAAGGCTCTCCTAGTAATCTTAACTCGCCTCATGGCACATATTAGGCCTGATTCTGATCTCTCTTACTCCAATTTTCTACCAGTGTAAACATGACCAGAACAGTCCCATTCAGAATTGTGGATTTTAAAAGTATACCCATAGAGAGAGAGAGAGAGAACAATTGTTCTCTTAGATATAAGGGGATAATTCAAACTGACTTCCCCGGGAGCTGTATCAATGGATCTGAGATCAAAATTGGGCCCCATGTGTGCAATGTATGTGACATTATAACTTGACATTATAAATTAACTTTATAAATTGACTTTACATTTCTTAGCTTCTTTGTGTTTAAAGTCAGAGCCTTAACATTATAGGAATGTGGGATTTGTACTCTTTGTTTTTGCATAAATATTACAATCTGTATTTGCTACCCTTTTGCACATCCCATGGGCTTCCCTGGAACTGATAATATAAGATGGGCATCAGAGGTATCTGTTGCCTGTTTATTGCCTCAACACTTTCTGGGGGTATTTCAAACGTTTTCACCACCTCATACAGGTGAAGGAAGTGGGCAAACAAATGTTATTGCTGATTTTTCTAGTGATTTCAAATGAACAAAGATGGGTGTGATCCTACTCCCCATGACAGAACTACCATGGATTCAGTGGGCTCACACTTGTGCCGAATGTCCACACATCCTAAGATTTCAGCAGGGAGTATGGTGTACAAAATCATTTACGCAAGCCCAGTGCATGCTAATCTGGAAAACGTACCACAAAACAGATGTCCACAATTGGTTTCTACTGGGAAAGTCACTGTTTGGAGGCAGATTGGGCAGCTTAAATCACTGTGATAAGGAGGTTGCCAATGTCTGAGGGCTTCCTAAAGGAGAAAAAAAAATCGAACATTTCTAGTAGATGCATATTTTGATTGACATATTCAGTTTATTCATAATTATTAATAGCACATTTCATCTTCAAACACCTTCATAAACATTCACTACACAACAGCTCTCTAAGGAATCATCTCCACACAACACATGAGGAAAATGAGACACAGAAGTTAAGTGACTTGTCCACTGTCACAGATGGGATCAGTGTTAGAGGTAAGATTAGAACTCAGGGGTTCCTGGCCTCCAGTCATGTGATCAGACCAGTAGATCATGCCTCTTTTCTGGAGGCTGTAAATGGTTTAGTCCATTACATTGCCCAGCCCATCATTACTGCTAACTCAAAGCCCTAAATTCTGCCTCAGAAGTCCAAATATTTCTTTGGCCCTCCACTGTCACTATTATTCTCCTCCATCTTCCTCAGTAAGGTCCTAAATATATTGGAATGAACTGATTAGGATGTATGTGTACTACTGCCTGCTGTGGGATGGCACCATTACCCATCAACTGTGTGTCATAGCCCCTCTACAACTAAGACCTCAAATAGAGGGCCAGATTTTAGAGCAGAATAATATGAGTTCTACCTTTGTGATGCTCTAGAGGAGCACTGTCAGGTGGTGGGTGGCCGTGCATTTATTACAATACCTTTAGAGCATCCTAGCCTACAGTTCTAATCCGTGAAAGCCATAAATCATACCTTGGTTTCCAGATGTTTGTTTCTAGATTGGCTTTTTAGCAATGGGAACGTGGGTAATCTACCTGGCATTATGTTCATCTCTGCCATATCTGATTTACTGAGTGGTGAGGAAACCACTCTGGTGCAATTTTTCTTACTGCATATCAAATCCTTGCGATCATTGACAGTTTTTGCCAGCTTCGCTTACTCCGATTTATGAGCTGGTCTGTAATGGATCAGGAGATTGAATGTGCTTCTCTTGTCTTATTTATACAGATCAATGAAAAACTTGCATTTAGGTGATCCTCACTTGTCATAGCTACTGTTAAATCAGCCAGTGTAGTTAGTCTACTAACAGTGCAGTTAATCTATCCTCCTGGAGATATAGTTATTCTAATTTTCATGTCATTCCCATTAAGTATTGGAGTCTTCTGAATTTGAACTTCCGCAGAAGTTCATCTGTTTTAAGGCACATGCTGAAAGTGGGTAAGGCCATTTGTCATTCATGTCTCATGTACTTTCAAAGGGTACAAATGGAGGCCTAGCATCAATTCCACAATTTCATTTTGCACTTTGATCAGAAAATGGTGTAAAGTATTTGTAGCTTGTGATGATGGTAAAAAATTTATGGAATCTTTTTTTCCCCACAGAGAACAATCAGGCAAGCATATGATTATCTCAGGAGATCACCATATGCTTGTCATACCTAATTGCTCAACCAGATGACCAGTACCAATTTTCTTATTTGCTCTGATTCGTAGTTCAAACACCAGGTTGGCAGACACTATCCTGACACATCAGTGAACCCACTTCCACACATATTTGATCTATTTATGGAGGATTTGATAAAGGGAAAAAATAGAACGTAGAACTTTGAATGTCAGATATCAGCAGAGCCAGAGAAACTAATGAAGATGCACTCACATTTAAAAATCAGGCTTGCGTTTAATTTTTATTAATTTATCTCTGCCAAGAAAAAAATTGATAGGCTAACATGTATTTCTGCAAAACAACTGAGCACGAATCCAGGTATTCACGCCACAGCATAGTCTGAAATTATCAGTTCATTGAGTTAATATGTTTGAAATCAGCAGCCTCTAAATAATTCTGTTCTTTGCATGACAAAGATCTGTAACTAAGAAGAATACATTTTTTTTAAATAAAAAAATTAAAAATATATAAATTATTTTCCTTCTGCAGTCATGATATTGTAAATGTGTACAGCATCTTTCTTGTACGTGCTGTTTGTGAGATATATGAATTCCTTCACCCACCACTGAAATGCAGCCACCTCTGGAGAGAGATAACAGAATACAGCAACCTAACAAACAGGTTAGGACAGGAAATGTCATATACCACTCTCAGTTAAGTGACAAAGTAATTTAAGTTTGACAGAATATTAATTACCCAACTGGAATTTGTTCAAGTCACTGGAAACAACTATTCTCTTTAAAAAATTTCTCTGGGTGTTTTAAGTGGTGAGACTCTCAATTTCACCTCTCATCAGAACAGACCTCTCCAGCAGCATAGACCACCTTAACATTCTGGAATGATGCTAGTTCTAGAAGTATCTAGAAGGAAGACTATCACCTGGTGAAAATCCAACACCACTTCATGGAGCAATCTGGGTTTACCTTAAAGATCTCCTGGCTAAGCACTGACCAGGTTGCACCCTGCTTAGCTGCTGAGATCCTGACAACACAGTGGCCCCAGGTGTGGGAAATGGAACTACAAACACCTGCACCTGCAGCAGCCCTGAAAATGACCTCATGGTAAACAGATTTTAACACAATCTGACTTTAAAAACACGTATTCCAGCTCCCAACATGGTTCATGGGGGATACTTGTAAACTCTTATTTCATCAAAGTTTGACAGAAAGGGTCCGAACATCAGCTGATGTAAATGGTCACAGCTCCACTGATGGAACTGTGACAGCTGAGGATCCGCTCCAGAGTGTGTCACCTTTATTTACACATGTTGCATATCTTACCTAATTGGATCATGTATCAGCCTTTAGTTTGAAAAGTAATAAAACACTCACTTTTTAAAGCTTTGTCTCATACAAAAACAGGGAGCCAATGTGTTTCTAATTAGGTAACTGAGCTAGTGAAGCAAGGGAAACCCGGCATTCCCAGACCATAACTGATGGACATTCTGAAAAGCTCACCTGACCTCTGGAACCTCAACAAGTATAAACTGCTTGGGTATTTTATAATATGTTTTAAAATAATGAACTTACAATAGGATCCCTAGGGGACAAATGTTTATAGTCTTTTTCCAGATGACTCATCTTCTGCTGATTTAAATTAGCAAACCTGTAAAAAACAGAGTTGATGCCATTTAGTAAAAGGGAGACTTTGATGTTACTGTGTCATCATGCAATATTAGTCCCAATTCCTGAGTTGAGTCATTGCACAAATGGGTGCATTAACTCTTCCAGTGATAAGCTTTTTTTTTCCTAGAGGAACTGCCAGTAAGTGTAATAGCATGTTTAGACACTGAAAATACTAGCCACTATACTCAAGGCATCATCTGTATTCCAGTCTGACAATGATCCCCTCATGATGAGACCCCCAAGAATATGTAAATAAAGCAAAGACATTTAAATATAGTGCTACCAAACAAGCAATTATTTATCTTCTTGTGATAGTTACTTATTGAATGAAGCGAGTTGGAAAATTCTCTAACTCCTGCAATATGATCTTGCCACAATAAGATTAATGTGTTAACTTTCTTGTCCTGCGCATGCAAGTTGGTCTTCACGGGCACACTCCCGCACCTGTACAGGGGGTCTCTTGATTTCAAAGGGGCTCCATACAGTTCAGGCATCTACTCAGATTGGGACAATTGCAAGATTAAGATCTTATTTTATTTCATTGTATATTTCATGCAGTACGACAAATTTCACATGAAAAGAAAAGGCCAGACTAGAATGACAATAAGATAAAAGCCCTAATTGAAATGACTATTCAGAATGTGGAGGGCTTGCAAGATTTGGCCCTATATTGTAATAATCTCCATTAGCTATAAAAACAGCTTTCCTGCAGCAGAAACAAAATCTAATCTTTCTATGGATATGAATCTTAGAAAAGGACAGCCGTGCCCTTTAGGGAGGCGGGTGAAAGTGGGTATGTTTGAGCTTTTAGTAATCATTATTAGAATGGCTTATTCAGCCCCCTAGGTTGTCTTTGTCTTTTGAGTTAGGTCCATAGAAATTAGCACATTTTAACTAAACTGAAAATACATCTGTAGAGCTTCCATTGCTGCCCTGCCCGACCCGGCCTTTTGGAATTCTTCAGACTGTACAGTAGTAAATATTCAGGATGTGCTCTTTTTGGTTAATGTCACAACAATCCACTGTGCCCCCATGAATGATGCAAAATATGTTTGAGGCAGAGGCAAGGTTCAATATTAGTGTTCAATACAAGAATATCAACTAGCTTCCTTATCGTGGCAATATTAACTGCAACAAGGTGAAAAGTCAGTTTTAAAAGGTCAATTTACGTTGATTGCTATTGCTCACCTCAGTGATCCTGTGAGACGTTTGGACTCTGCTCCTGGAAACACTGACAAGCCTGGATAGCCTTACTCAGGTGACTTGTGCCACTGAAGTGGCACTGCTCACGTGAGTAAAGCACCGTATCTGTGTTTGCAGGATCTGGGCTGGCTTTATGCAGGATGATATTTGAAACCACTCATTAAGGAATTGATTATGCCAGACATGGGCTAAAGGTGGTGTCTGTGAGCTTCGGTGCTGGTAGAAGTGCCTGGGGCCCCGTAAAGGTGATATGTTATTGTACTCCAACTGGAGCACTAGGCCTGGAGGTTTAATTCTAGTCTAAGTGTTTTTTTGCAGGTTAAGGAGAAGCCTCTTCTAGCAGCTGGCTGGATTGCTGCCATGAGCTCTCTTCAAAATGGAAATGTGATTCCCAGAATTGGGTCGGTTTTAGCTGTGCAAAGGGCTGTGGCTAATGAGGCCAGACTACACCCATAAAAAGTGAGTTGAGATAAACTGCGTCCTTATCACTGACCTGAGTCTCCCGTTTGTAGTTTAAAGTGACCATTGGTTTAAAAAAAGCAACAGAGCTGCCATCTGTTTAACTTGGACTATATCCAACGTCTAAAATAGGTCTCAGCAACGGGGAAAGAGTTGGAATGCCACAAGGGAAATGGTCTGTCACTGAGCTGCACGTCCTTGTTATTGCAGTTCCCCCAGGTTTATCAAACTCATCTACAAACTGAATTGTAATAATACACCTATTCACAGTTAATACCCAAACCTTGCAGGTTAATTCTTCTATTTGCTAGCCCCATATTGCTGCTGACCCATTTTGTCTTGATATCTTTATTCTGTTTACTTATTTATATCCCACTAGAAAGTTTAATTTTAAAAAAAGAAACAAAATAAAGGGAAAATGATAATTATATTCTTAATTTAAGATTATTTTGGTTTATTTTTAACACATAAAAAACTGGTAACCATTGTCCTTTCATTGATGAAAATCACCAGGAAACCAGAGTCAGTCCAAGACAATCCAAGGCCTCTGACAGGGGTTGCAGATGAATGCTAACTCTTGTCCTGGAGGTTGCCAAAACACAGGGCCTGATCCTGCTTTGATGCTGGTGTAACTTAATTAACTTTGCAGGGGTTACTCCCTAACTTATACTGATGTCTCTGAGATCAGAATTAGGCCCATGATATTTTGTATGGCTTCCTGCGAAGAACTACAAGATGAAGAGCAGTAAATTGTTTAGTGACCATTAGTGGCAGATATACGGTGACGCATCCTCCATTGGTGGGAATACGAGAGCTCCATATGGGCATCAATAGAAGTTTGACAGTTTATACCAGCTGAGGGTCTGTCTCACAGTAAACTATTTTCTTATAGTCTGGTATCCTGTGGGGAAAATGTATCTGATATGTGCATTTATTTAATACATTGGGCCTGATCCCGATCTCGTTTATGCTGGTGTAAATCAAGAATAACCTTATTGATGTCAACAGATATAATGCTGGTATGACACCAGAATTAGACTCATGAACTGATGAAAAATATTTCTGAAAGAGTTAAACGCATCCCATAGCACCATTATTTTTAAAATGGCTTGAAATGTTCTCAGTTATTTGTGCCCTGTTTACAATGTTCTCTTGATTATCTGAATTTTAAAACAGATATTTTAGAACACATAATGCTAGCCTATTTAGTCCAGATGCAATGTAAAGTCAGTTTTCACACTATCATGGTTCCTATCTATATTTTCCAGCTGCAAAGGGGAAAGTTTAGGTTGGTTAGGAATAATTTTATAAGAATGGTCTGGCCAGAGAACAAGCTTCCAAAGGAAGTTGTGGATTTGCCTTCCTTGGGGATATTCAAGGCTTAGACTTGTCACTAGTTAAATGTATCAAATGGTCACACATGGAAATCAGTTCTAAAGTTCTCTCAGGATTCATGTTACCCCACCTGGCTAGGGTTGAAAGCATTCTGTTCTCAAGTCTACATAGTAACTCAAAGGTGATCATTCAAATATTCTGTCCACCTTATAATTCCAGAGGTCCCATTGTGCTAGTGGGGTAGGGATAGGGTAAAAGAGGAGAATATTAGAGTAAAGATCCTCCATGCAGATCTCAAAGCAGAATTCATCCTTATTGCTGAAGAGAGAATATGATGTGCTACTCTTAGCACCTCTTGGTGGTAGCATAATTTTGTCAGAGTTTTAACTAAATTAAAATGTAACTACATTTTATGTCCGAGCTTTAGCTTTAACTAAATTCAAACACTGCCCTACACTGCAGTGTTTGCAGCCCAAATATTTCAAGTTGATGGTAGAATTTTTAAAAGTGCAAATTGACTTAATCTGACCAGAAACAAGATAGCCAGTGTGACAATAAATTAGAAGGTTAAAATGTTAGTTTTACTACCCTCAAGTGTTATTTGCAGCCTGGACATGAAATCTGATTCTTTAAAAATATCAGTCAAAAATTTCAAATCTATGTGCCTAAAGTTTGGCATGAGAATGTGCGTTCAGGTCCTAAAATACAGTCTGTGGCCTGATTTTTCAGTGTTGTTCTACAATTCGCATTGACTTCATTGGGAATTGCGAGTGCTCAGCATTACTGCAAATCAGGCCACCGTTAGTTAGATACCTACCTACAGACTTAAGGGCTGAACTTTACAAACCAAAAATTTGGGCCATGATTTTTAACCAGACCATGTCCCTTTTAATGGGAAAAATAGATGATAGGGAGACTTTCTAAGTAAAACTTGTCCTAACTTGTCCTTCTTTATGCTACATGTGCTTCTGACCGACTTTGAAGACTATTATATTAAAAATATAAGTATTGTACTGGATGTTGATATATAGTGCTCGATGTCAAATCTTACATTTGCTACAAGTTTATATGGGTTGGATTAGTTGTTCCGTTTAAAAATTTGTTTGGAAGGTCTCCCTTTCTGAAATCAGACTCTTATGTTTATATACTTTTCTCAGAGAGCAAAGTTACGGCCTTAAAGGCCAGATTTTCAAAGAAATTCTGCTTCCATTTAAGCACCTAAATAAGGGCCAGATTTTCAAAGGTGTTCAACCTGGGGCAGCTTCCAATATGACACTTAGGGTCAGATTTTAAAGGCAGCTGAGGTATTTTACAATCTAGCCACATATTTCGGGATCTAAATGCAAGCAGAGCTCTTGGGGGGGGGGGGACTGGCCCTAATTGTGTGTGCTGAACTGTTTCTGAAAATCTAACCCATAGTGTTTGCTATTATTGTGCCTTGCATATGGTTAAGAAGAGTGCACACAGGAATTGTGTGATCTAGTTGTTATAGCATTGAATGGGGAGCCAGAAGATCTAATTCTTTCTCGGCCTCAGTTGTCTTGGGAAGATCACTTAACCTCTCCATTTTACAAATGCAATTTTTATTTAATTTGAAGCATGCAATACTTGTCCAACTCACAGGGGTGTTTTAACGGCATTAATTCAAGTTTGACAACCACTATGTAGATGGAAAGTGTTAACTATCAGTGCTTTTTGTTAGGAGCATCTGACATTATTCAGAATTAAAATAGATCTCTCTCTGAGGTTTAAACTTGCTAGAATTTATGGTACCACATTATTTCAGGGTCAAATCCCTCTGATACATGAGCTGTGGCTGTGTTTAAAGTACAGTGCTTTTAAAACTGCAGCTAGGGATGCACATAAATCATACATTGCAAAAGCTGATTGTACTGTGCTGCAAACGTGAACATAAGTTTCAGCAATTGGACACAATCACTGTTTCCAGCACTGTACATATTAAGCCTGGCCACCAGCAAATTAAAAATATTAGACATCCTGCAAGGAAGGAGGAATTGGTTGGTGGCAAAGATCCCCCTTTTCAACTACAGATTTAAGTTGGGTTTCCAATAGTTAAAATGCTATGGATCTTTTTTACCTGGAACATTTACTCTACTAGAAAAGACCACAGTGATCATTCTAATGCACTCGGCTTACCTTGGTTCCAAAGGTCTGCATAAAGTGTGGCTTAACATTCCTACTTTTAAAGTTGTGTGAAGGGCTTTAATAGCTAGACGGCTTCTCTCTTCCACCAGCGGACCGACGGGGCAGTGTTATGATGTGGGGTCATCACACACAATTCATTGAGGCAGGCTCCAGCTTAGTTAATTATTAACTGGGTTGCCCAACATCAAGGGTTTGTTAGGTTGTCTAAATTCCACTAAGGAAAGAAACTTCTTTTCAAATAAAGCAACTTCACTCTTTTAAAAAAAAAAAAAAAAAAAATCCCCCAAGGGTCCTCTAGGACGTTATTCGTTTTTTTTAACATGATTAAAAAGATACACAAATGTAACTGCAATATTGCGTTACTATCTTCAAATATTAACTTGATCAAGGTCATGCCACTAGTATTGTGATCATATGATACAGTAGCAGCCTATCTAGTGTGTAGATAAGAGTTGAGCTAGAATACTGTGGTGAAACAGGCTTAATACTTGCCAGACACTTGTGATAGCTTAATATTGCATAATGATTTAAATGCACTATGCAGCACACAATCCAGTTAAGCAGGTGATTTGGGTTTCTGTGGTCTACAGCAGAAGAAATAATTACCCCAAAGAATTTTAACTCATAGACATGTAATCTTCAGAGAGGATTTATCCCTTTTTCTGGTATACACCCCTCTGGAAAAGGTCTAGTTCAGGGGTTGGCAACCTGTGGCGTGCCTGCCAAAGGCAGCACATAAGCTGATTTTTAGTGGCACTCTGCTGCCATCCAGGGTCCTGGCCGCCAGCCCTGCTCAGCCCGCTGCCGGCCTGGTTGAACGGAACCCCGGGCCAGCAGTGGGCTGAGCAGGGCCGGCGGCTGGGACCCCGGGCCAGCAGTGGGCTGAGCGGGGCCGGCGGCTGGGACCCCAGCTGGCAGGAACTGTCGGCTGGAACCCCAGAATGGCAGTGGGCTGAGCCGCTCAGCCCGCTGCCGGTCTGGGGTTTGGTCCGCCAGTCCCGCTCAGGCCACTGCCAGTCTGGGGTTCTGTCCGCCAGTCCCGCTCAGCCCCCTGCAGGCCTAGGATACCAGCCGCTGGCCCCGCTCAGCTCGTCGCTGGCCTGGGGTACTGGCAGCCACCTGGAGCTGTGCTTCTCCTGACCTCAGCCCAGTGGTCTGCAGCCGCCCCCAGCTGTGGCCCAGGGGTGCAGATCGGGGCATCAGAGGAAAACTCAGCAAGTATAAGCAAGGGCAAGGATCACACTAAACTGATAAAATCTGCATTTTAATTTAATTTTCAATGAAGCTTCTTAAACATTTTTAAATCCTTATTTACTTTACATACAACAATAGTTGTTATATAGAGAGACTTAGAGACCTTCTAAAACATTAACATGTATGACTGGCACGCAAACCCTTAACTTAGAGTGAATAAATGAAGACTCAGCACACCACTTCTGAAAGGTTGCCGCCCCTAGTCTAGAATACATTTTAATTCCTGTCAGGTTCTTTTACAATTTAAGGAGTAAAGCTGAAAAATTAGTAAGAAGCTCTATTAAGGGCTCAGTCCTGCATAGTGCTGAGTCCTCTCGCCTTGATCCAGCAAAGCATTTAAACACATGCTTAATTTTTCAGCCCCGGAGTAGCCCCCTTCACACTTATGGGGGGAAATGTCAGCAATGTAACAGTACAAGGGCACTCACACCAAAACCGGTACTTTGAATTGTTCTTGGTAGTGACATTCCTTACAGCAGTTTTGATGTGGCAAACAAAGCATTTCCCTAGAGATTAATGACCAGCTGAGATTAGTGCAATACACAGCACTCCTTGTTACTAATCTCTAGGAATGCCCTCCACTTTGATCATTATAAATATCATGGTGACAAATTGCATACCTGTCTGTGGCTGTGCACATGAACACATCGGTGTCAGTCTGTAAATAATGGATAGATCTAGAGCTTGTTATTCACAGCTGGGTGTATAAGATATATAATGTGAGTTAATTATTATTGAAAGGTACCAGCCTGACAGCTGTGGATGCTGAAGTCTGTTTATCTAAGGAAGAGACACTGCACAGACAATTGCTATCCAAGCTTCCCCTCGGGCTTCCTCTCCCACTCTGCCTTAACTCTGACATAAAGATACCATCACCCATAGTAATCTGAAGGGAGTTCATGCTCCCAGCCCCTCAAATGTCTGCTCAAGGTGTGGGCACTGTGCTAAGATTGGCAGCAAGGCTATCAGTTGTCACTGCTTGTGACTGTGTTTTTGAGATGTGGATCCCTACCCAGAAGGGAACTGGATAAAAACTATCAAAACCATTTAAGGTAGATCACTAACTGTGGTCACATTTGATCGCCAGTAACCTGAGCTGGATCTGAACTGGTTTTAATGTAAAGGAGAAAGGCTGCCTCTCGTTAAACAAACAAAATGTACCAAAAAAAAAAAAACTTCTTAAAAGAGAGTATGTGAGAAAAAACCAGACTTTTCTGCGAGTGACATTAACTTGAAAGTTGCGAGGGCTGAGTGAGTGATTTGTAACTGCTAATGCCATAACTCACAGTCTTAGGAACAGGAATGATCAATTCCTCATGCATGCATCCGACAAAGTGGATATTAGCCCACAAAAGCTTATGCTTCAATACTTTAGTTAGTCTTTAAGGTGTCACAGGACTCTGTCACTTCTGCAATTCCTCATTGTTTCTTTGGGCAGAAAGTTGCTTTTTCCCCGTTTCTGATCCCAGGAGACATTTGGAATTGATAATATTAGAATGGAATTATTGGTTTCAATTTTCCTTTTAAATTTTCACTTCATTGCTTAGCTGCCAGTTTAGAATAAAATACCATCCTTCCACTAGGTATAGTTAGAGGCTAGCAAACCTTCATTCCCATTACTACAGAATGTACCCTGAATACACAGATTAGGGACAGGAAAACCCTGTAAAGTGGTATGAATATTAAAAATAAATCGACAGTTAAAACATGACTTCTGGCTGATAACAGCTAGATGGGTGGCAATCCTGGGACATGATGCAAAAGCATGCTTGTTTTATTATTGCTTCATCCTGCCGTCTCCCAGCCCTCCTATTAATTTCATCAACCCAATGTGTCTTGGCACAAATCTAGATGGTGAGCTCTTTAGGGCACAGTCTAACTTGTTCATTATGGGTTTGTACAGCAGCCAGCATGAAAAGGTCCAGATGATGCTTGATTAGGGCCCCTAGACACCACCAAGATGCAAACAATAGACTAGTGATAACAATGATGGACTTCTTGTTTTTTACCTTAGGGTTTGATCCTACAGAATCCTATATGCCTGAGTTATTTTACTCTCTTGAGTAAACCAATGCACTTGAAACCAATAGGACTGCTTGCATGGGTAAAGTCAGTCACAGGCAATATCAAGCCCTTCGTTCCTACTTTTCTGCATCAGGGTTTTAAAATAAGATTCTAGGTAGCAAAACTAGGGTCAAGAAGTTTAATAATGTGAAATAACTTGTCCTGGTAATGCTTTAGGTGGAGGTCAGCGCAATGGCAACCTACATTTTATGTTGGAGCTGGAGTTTCAGCTTAAAGATCCTCTCTTGTGTCCAAGATGTGACCTAATTCAGTTCTGGGAAATGAGAGTGGAGAGGGCTGACTGCTGTGTCCAGTATTTTGCTTGAAAGCTAAATCTTAGCTATTAGGGCAGCTATTAAGCTGGTTTCCATGCAAGAGCAAAACATGACGTGCCAGCTGTCAGTGGAAATGGATGATGAGAGCAAGAGAAGTATCCATTTAATTAGCAACATATCGGGCTGCTAGTAAAATCTAAACAACTGGAGCTTTTGCCATGAAAATAATACATGTGCAAAAACATAATTTGTGTTAGAAATATTGATACAATAGATTAGAATAAAGAAATAGAATTGATCCTTACAGCGATCCCTCTTGTAGCTGGTCAGTTGGCTATTTCACTCTCTAGAACAGGATATATCAAGGGACCCTTCAAGCATTGATGAAAATATGGTCAAAATGCTTGAGCAAACTCATGACACAATATTTTTAAAGAATAAAAGATGAAGACATTGGTGTGCAAGAGTGATGAAATCTTGAACCCAGATTGGCAGAAGTATGCCAATTGTATGTGTTCATTATGTAAATGATGCCATCTGCTATGTCCCAAGCTAGGATGAGCTAAAAAGCAACATTGCAAAACTTCATTTCCCAAAAGGAAGTGTCCTTTTAGAGTTATTCTTTTCCAGTAAGTGGGAAGGTGGTGTACAACAATAGGAATATCTCTAAACCTTCTACAGCCAAAGTAAAACCCATTTTTAAGAAATGTATGTTGCTCTGGAATCTATTCTATTCCACCCAAGACTGGAATCAACTCTATTGGATGGGACTTAACTTTATGCACTGAGTAGTCCCATTGATTTCAATGGAAATTGGTACTACCAATTGACATAAAGTTAACAATCTGCATAAACTTTTGCAGGATCAGGGACTAAGTGCTGAATGCTGTTGCTGGTACATAAACAACAGTCACTGAATGTCTCGATTTGAAATGGGGAACTTAGATTTGTTTATAATAAGTCTCTATGCGTCTTTAAATCTCACTGAAAGACCACTGTGTATCACACAGAATAATTTACCAGCACTTGCTCAGATCAGCCTGGTGCCCAGAAGATGGGATTTTTGTCACTGACACAAATGATCAAATTTTAGTAGATAGGAAAGACTAAAAATAGGGACTGCAGCCCTACATTTTGTTGGCAGTTCTCTGAAGTCAACTAAGATCAGCTAGGGACAATGCTGACTACCAAACTCTTTTTCATTCGTGACCTCGGACACAGAAAAAAGATAAAGAAGGAATGAGCACCAAAATAGAAGCAGCGATATCAACAAGAAAGTAAATAAAAAGCCAGAAATGGAAAAGCATAGATAGGAGCATTGACAAGCCATTGGGGGAGGAAAAAACCTGACAGAACATGGGGAAGGAACAGAAGGGAAGGCTACAGTCAGTAGGGGAAGCGGGGGGCAGAAATAGCATGCTGAAATATGGGACAGGTGCAAATATTTTATCATTCTAAAGTTACTGCAGTGCTCCCTGATGGATCTTTTAACACTTGATTGGATCAAGCCACGCTTCATTCAGCTGATCCATGTTGATAATTTCCTGAAAAAGTTAATAATTTATTTTGCGACTGTATGTCCCACAGGCCAAAAAGGTACAAGTACAAAGATGCAGTCAGAGCATTCTGGGTGCAAACAGCCTTTTATTTAGTAAGATTCTCTCCGTGGAGGAACCACAAATCTGGCACATCTGTCTTAGGGGCATAGGGACGGGGGAAATTTTGGCTCTGTGGCATTATCTCCTCCTTTCCCCAACACTGTAGAATCCCCTTCATGAGTGGCCTATGGGAATTAGGCAGGGAGGAGGGCAGGGGATAACTTGTCTGCTACATTTATCCTTCCCAATCTGCAAGGAATGCCCACATACGATAATGGTAACTCAGTCTGTCCACCGTCTCATCTGTTCCAATTTCACAAACCACCTCTACTCCCATTCACAATCACATACACTCTTAGGTGCTTACCTGTGAAAGAGAAATATTGGGAAAGAATTTCATGCATTAATTCTTGTCTTTAATGCAATACTTGTTGTGTACTTTTGGAGAAAAAAACAACTTAGTGATGCTGTTAATGGGAGGAAAAGGATGGTCTCCTGGTTAGTATGCTAGCCCAGGATTTGAGAGACGTGTTCAATTCCCTGCTCTGCCATAGACTTCCTTTGTTGTCTTGGGTAGGTCACTTAGTCTTATCTCATTCCCCCAGCTGTAAAATGAGATTAACTGTACTTCCCTACCTCACATGGGTGTAGTGAAGCTATATATGTTAAAGATGGTACTATACTATGTTGTGGGGAGGTGGAGTTCACATAGCTATTTAAGATATCTAGGCCATTTTCTCTTGATTTGTATTTCATCTTCCCCATTTTTTTTCTCAGCTAGTAGCAAGTAGAAGAGCCAGCACCACATGACCAACCGCTATCGTCAGATCACCATCAAGTGTCTGATGGACCTCTAGTAGCCCAGAGTTTGGGAACTGCTATATCATAGCAAAAGAAGGCTTGAAAGCAGAAATAAAACAAACCACTCTCCAGCTCCTGTTTAGAACAGTGATACTCAACAAGTGGCAGACAATATAAGCAAGTCCTGCAGCTGCTATGGATGTGTTTGGTGCTTCTCTCACTTAGTCTGTCTTAGTCCAGTGAGCAGAGTCCCAATCACAAGATCACTCCTCATTCCACCCAACAATGCTGAGTGCAAACTGACGGCAGATTCTGGGATCCCTTCCTGTCCCACCAAACAGTCAAGAAAGAGATTCCGGTAGGATGTCTGGTAAAAGACTGGTAATTAGTTCCGGTCCCCAGCCAAACGGCATGTCTTCACACCAGAATAATTACGTTTGTCTTCAGTGGTGGAATGAGTCTGTAGAAAGCAAGACAGAAAAAAATTCAGCTATGCACAATAGTCTTCATCTGATTATAAGAACTTAAAAGTAGGTAAAATTTGGGGCCAAAACAGCTGAACATTGCCTTTTTAATGCTGAAAATATCAAAGCTTCTAATTTAGGCTGAGTTTGGTTCAAAGGGAAGTTGGATTTTATCTGCCAGAACAACTTTAGAGGATATATGGAAGACCAGGAGGGACAATGTCATCTAGTGGTTAAAACACTTATTGGGAATCAGTATTCCTAACCTATTCACAACTCTACCAGTGATTCACTACTAGAATTTAGCTAAATCAACTAGTTAATCTCTAGCATGTGCATCCATGACATCTACCTCACATGATATTGTGAGGCTTAATTAATATTTGTAGTGCGGCTTTCAGTCCTTGGGAAAAATGCCAGAGAAGTGCATACCATTGTAATTAACGTCAACCAAGTTACCAAATGTGACAGCAAGGCTGTGAAATAGATAATTTTTCATCTAGTCTTTAAATCTTTCCAAATATATTCTAGTGGGGGTGGGGGAAGAGGAAGCTGTAAATTACATAACTGGCCACCAAGTGTCACTGTTTGACTTTTACATTTTCTGTTTCTACATGAATGCACAGAAGAATTCACTACTACATCTCCAGTCCTGTATATATGAAATATTAGCTATCCTAAAAAGAACAAACACATTCTTCAAATGTAAAACACGACTGGTTTGCATACCACCCTGATTTAGGGCAAGTTGTCACAGTCTGAATATGTAGTTTTTTTGTCAGTGTGCAATCAACCAACAGGTAAAATAGGAACTAAAAAATGAACTGTTGTAATCCCTTTGAAGTTCAGAAGATTTACGAATCGAACCTAATGTCAAGAGCAGCAATGCAGGCTGTTTTGCTAGA
Organism: Sternotherus odoratus; assembly: GCA_032164245.1. Lineage (NCBI taxonomy): Eukaryota > Metazoa > Chordata > Testudines > Kinosternidae > Sternotherus > Sternotherus odoratus. Next base: position 79,535,722 of record JAVMKO010000008.1, on the reverse strand, counting down.
TAAAAAGTTAAACATGCACGAAAAGCTTGATCTTGCATCCTTATGCAGGCAAGAATCCCAATGAAGTCAGTGATGTTTGCTGGTGTTAAAACAGCATTACACCCTGCAATGAAAGAAAAATTAAATAAGTGCTTATAGCTAGAAATATCTAGTTTGTTTTAAAGCGGACTTCAAAAGTGGTAGCAGTAAAAGTTAGACATCATGAGGTTAAATCACAGCAGCTGCGGACAGTGCCAAACTACCATTCCCCCTGTCCCCATGTTAAAGTAGGTCAAGGTGCCTATAATCATGATTGGCACAAAAACGTAATCTGCTGATATACTATCACATGAGCTGCACCTGCACTACATGAAGAGGTTACTAGCAATGTCTGTGGCCAAGGAAAAATGGAATGTATCTTTTCTCTTAGAGATTAAAGTACTTTCTTTACCATCATCACTTTTGTCCTACTGCCCTATTCCTTCATGAGCTACAGCCTGCACGGGCTATATTCTCCCTTATGCAGATATGGGTAACAGCCACTGGGAAGATAAAACATAGCTACATCGTTTGCCAGGCAGAAGGAAACCATTTGAATTTGTAATTTTTTCTCTCTCATTTCTACCTGTCAAGTTCACACAGCATATGTGCAGAGTGACTAATAATCCTGAAGGAGAGACTGGGAGCTAATGGAGGCGTTGGGGTACAGGACTGACAATCCTATACAGCTTTGTCCCCTATACAGGTTTTGACTCAGTTCCAGTCCCACGCGCCTCAAGCAGTCTCCCTTCCGAAAGTACAGTCCTTAGCAGCTTTCCAGCATAGCCCTCACCTTTCACAGCTAATCACCTGACTTTCAGACATTTCCTCAACCTCAACTTTAGCAGGGAAATTGGTGCTTGGCTGTTTCTGATTAACCCTGAACCTTCTCCACACACTCTGCTATGCCACACAGCTCCCTCCAGGGCTGCCTTTTGTACTACTGGGAATAGCTGACCTTCAGAAAGACTCATGCAGGCGATGCAGCACAGTCCCCAGGAAGGAGAAGACAACACAAGCAGGCAGGAGAAGACAACACAACCAGGCCTGGCTGGCTGGAGAAAGCAGGTTTACCAGAGGCTGAACTTGGGCAGAGTGGGAGGTAAAATCTGGAAGCTGGCAGGAGAGATGGGTGGAAGGCAAGCTTGAGTAAGAGTGAAAGTGGTTAAGAAAAAACAGATACCAGCATGTTACACTTATTGCAAGGGAAAATGAATGGAGGTAGAATGACAGAGAAGAAAAGAGAGTGGCGACCGTATGCAAAGGGGGCTGAGAGGAAATTAGCTAAAAGACTGAAAATAATTATAAAGGAGAACAAATTTTAAAAGAGCTAAAGGAAAATACTTAAAACAAGGACTGTGACAGAGGAGGATGAGGAACAAAATAAATGCAAGGGAAAAACAGAATCACAGAAGGAACAAATCTATAATCGGTAAGAGAAGGGAAGACGAGAGACCCAAGTTGGGTGCTGGCTTCTGTGAGCAGCAGCCTGACATGCTGCTGCTTTGGCCGCTGCAGTTTCTGGCCCGGTCACTTACCATGGCCCTGCTGGTCTCGCTCATTGTCACTAGAGCCCTGCAAATCCACAGATATCCACTTTATAGCTGTGGATAACCACATCCGAAGACATAAATAGTGTATCTGTGCAGGGCTTGAATAATTTCCACCCCCAATAGACATACCTGCACTAGCTCCACTAAAGCTAGCGTGCCAAAAATAGACATGTCGCCATGGTGGTGTGAGCAGTGGGATGGGCTAGCCTCCCATGTACATATTTAATGTTTCATGAAGCCTCCATACTTGGGGCAGCTAGCCTGTCCTACTGTTTGTACTACACTTCTATTTTTAGCACACAAGCTTGACCAGCTATACTGTGGATTTGTCTATCTGAACTAGAAATACACCTTCAGCTCTAGCACAGGCATACCCTCTCTTTTATCCTGGCAGACAATGACCTGTCCTTGATTACAGATGCTTTCATCACCCTTCCATCTGGACTACAGCAATGCAATATACCTGGGCATGAAGCCATCAACCCTTAGGAAACTTCAACCAGTACAGAATACTGCAGCACATCTCCTCAGCAACACCCACTACAGTGAGCACAACAGATCTGTCCTCCCCTCTCTAGAGTGGCCTCCTACAGAATACTGAGTAAAGTTCAAGGTCTCAGTCCTTATCTTCCAGGTGTTCAAAGGACCAGGTCTAGCATATCTAATTGATGACCTAAAGCTCTTAAGTTTAGGACTGTGGTTGACAACTCTGCTCTGTAGGTACAAAGGAATGTTCTATCCTAAGTGTAAAGGTTGTCTTGGCAGGAGATAAAGCTTCCTCAGGGATCATGCAGAGACTGCTGAATTAACTTCCATCACAAACAAGTGCCAGGCACTCTTCTTCACCCTTGCCTTCTCTAAAATAAACACATACAAGCGTGTACATCTTAAAAAACTGCAAAAACAAAACATTGCGGTACACACAATTCTCGCCTGACTGCAGCTGAATGAAAGAACAATCCATATCTGACAGCTGTTTGTTAATCGTGTCATTAGGGTATGTCTAAACTGCATAAAAAAACCAGTGAGTCTCTGAGCCTAGGCCAATTGAATCAGTCTCACAAGGCTTGTCCTACTGGGCTAAAAATAGTAGTGTGGACATTCCCACTCAGCTTGAAGCCCAGGCTAAGATTCATCTTCCTTGCCGGGTTTTAGAGCCTGGTCTCTAGCCTGAGAGGAAATGGCTACACCGCTAACCCACAGTGCGAGCCTGAGTCAGTTAACCCAGGTTCTGAGACTTGCTACTGCGGGGTGGGAGGTTGGAGTGTAGCTGTACATTTAATGCGCTATTGGAAGTGTGGCAGGGTGCTGGCCAGGAGTGCCTGAGCCAGCCCTGCTGGCCCTTTAAGAGGGAGCTGAACCTCTGCAAACCTCCCTGCAAGGAAAGGCTAATCAGCCACCTGGGCTGCAGGGGGCTCACGATTATGAGTTGCACCTGGCAGCCTCCTTCAAGGGATAAAAGCCTGCCAGGCAGGAAGCCCGGTGTGGTGGTGTGTGGAGTGAGAGAGAGAAAGAGAAGGTACAGGGAAGGAAGTAGAGCTGAGGCTAGGGGCCTGGGAGAGCTGACTGCTTCCGGAGTCCAGCCAGGTTGAGGGCTGGGGCTCAGCTACACTGTGAAGCTGTATTTTGGTGGTGGGGTTAACAGCAGCCGCTGATGAAGATAAGGTATCTGTCCTCTGGACTATACAGTGATGCTGAGGACTTGATTATAGACATTAAGGGGAAAAAATGACAATCCAGAATATGAAAAAGATATGAGAGCTTTGTAACTAGTCTCAGACCTCCCTGCACTGTTTGGGGGAAATAAGAAGCAATATTATACTTACCTGGAATAATTAATCTATGTTTTACTCCTTCAAGTATGGAATTTTTCCAAAAATATTTAACAAGAATTTTTTTTATTACATTTTGAGAAAACGTTCTATTTGCCGCTAAAACAATTATACCAACTCAACAAAACTTTAACTATTGTTGTACCACTAAGACATATTATCCAGTCTTTAGTCTGTTATGTCGGGATCCAAAGAAGCCAATCATGCCTTCAATTAACGAAAAAACCTGTCATTAGAACAAGAAACAACAACATAAAAAATTAGTCAAGTTGCCACAACATGGGAGTTCCTTGTTGCAGGCTACAATGTAATCTGTTCCTTTCTGCAATCAAATTACAATGGACAAAGCTTTTGGACTGTACCACCCAGAGTGTACCACACCCTAAAGGTGCTGTGTCCTGATAGTAACACCACTCATTCTTAAAAATTTCAACCATCGCAGCCTGACTCTGTTTTTAAATAAGTATATCCCAATTTTCTGTTCACAGTATAGTGGAAGGCAGTGTGGTCCAGTGGATAAGATACAGCGTGGTTTTATTTCCTTGTTCTGCCACTTATTTGCTGCATGACCTTATTAGACAAGTCATTTTGGACAGTTGTAAAGTTTAGTCTCTGATTTTTTGTTGCCTGACTTGACACATTTATGACCTCATTATCAGAGATGCTGAGTATACACAACTTCCACTGACATCAATTGAAATTGTAGGAACGTTGGCGCTTCTGAAAACCATATCCAACAGTCTCCAATTTGGCACCCCAATCAATTTGGACGTTGGCTTCTCTGTGCCTCCCTATCTCAACTTGGAAATAATGTTAGGTGAACCTTGAGAGAAAGATGAGGTGGGTAAAGTAATATATTTTATTTGACCAATTTGTGTTGGTGAGAGAGACAAGCTTTTGAGCTATACAGAGCTCTTCCTCAGTTCTGGAAAAAGTATTCAGTGTCACAGCTAAGGTCATAAAATAGATTATCAAAACTAGTTACCACATATTCTAAGGGACCATTCAAGACAAAGTAGCCTGTTAACACCTCTGTAGTCACAAAAAGGGGGGTTAGTGGATACAAACTGTTGTAATAAGACATAAATCTGGTATCTTTATTAAGACTATGATTTTTTGCGCCTTTGTAAAGTTCATCAAGATCTACTGAAGAAAAGTTCCAGATAAATGCTAATTATTATTGTTTATGGTTAAGATAAAGTGGGATATCTCTGTATCAAATTATGAACTCTACTTTGGATTTTGGGCGAAACACATATCCAAACTTGCCTGACCACCGTCTATTATGTATTCCAGATGGTTGCCCTGCCCAGGAAAAGTGCTTGACACCTTATAGAAAGACTATCACTGAGAAGCCACCAAGACTAAAATCTGGGGCTATCAATTATGTTTCTTAAATTCTGCCTGCCCCTCCCCTCCAGAAACAGTGGTTTTTCTACACTGGGAACTTAGGAACAGTGCACCTTAGGACTTTTGTTTTCAAATACCTGGATCTGTGAAGTGCTTTAAGAATAAAGTTTTGCTGGTTAAGATATTTCTTTGCTAAGCATGTGCTCCTTTCTTTCTTACCATATTGCCCTCCAAGGGGTTAAACTAGAATCCCAGAGTGCCCACAGCCTAGATGGAGCTTTGGGGAAGCTTGTGTAAGAAACTGGAGGGGGAGAGGGCCTGGGCAGATCTTAGACCCCGATTGTGGGATCTGGAGTGGCTGGGTGGCAGTGCCGCACATCTCAGCAAAGAGCACCAAAGATATCTGAAGTGTAGAACTAGAAATACTGTAGTGACCAGACTATATACAGATCCAGTTGGCTTGGAAGCACTACGCAGGAAACTGAGCCATAGCCACAAGCTGATGTGGTTGGGGGAGGCAAATAGGGGGTCATTTGAGGTGTCTGAAGAGAATCATGGAGTGTGAGAAGTTTTATGAGACGGTATTGAAAGACCGAAATTTGCTGCGTAAGATTACTTCATTGGAGAAATATTCATGGTAGGATCGTGGTGAAATACAGTCCCCCTTTACATCTACCTAAATTTTTGTATGAGTTCTGTCACTGAAGAATAATTGTTAGCTCAAGTCAATATGTTCATGTAATAAAACTTTTTTTATCGTCTTTTCCATGAATACAGAATATTACAGAACCCCGTCCCGTTTTTGCTATCCCAATGTCCCATTTTTGTCTCATATGGTCAGCCTAAGCATGGGGGACCAAGCAACTGGTTCCACCTGTAACAGATCGGTGACCATACTGAGTGGTCCTGGGCCAGAATGTAACAATTATTTCTACAGTTAATGCCGGAAAACAGTTTTCATCATAACCCTGAGGTGCCAGGCGGTTGCGCGGGGGGCACTGGCACAGTAGGTGGGGATGGGAGGGCGAAGTAGGGCAGGGGGAGGGCAGGCTGAGGAGGTAATGGCTGTGTGGGAGTGGAGAGGGGGCTGTGTGCACAGGGGGGTGGCGATGACTGGTTGGCGGTCTAGTGGCGTTTGATGGGTTGGGGGCCAGGAGGGCGAGGCTGGGGCGATGATGGCAGGTAGCAGGTGGTGCTTGTGGGTCCGAAGCCATAGGCTGATAGGGGTGAGTGACTGGAGGCTGGACGGCAGTTGAGATGGAAAGCGAGAGGGGGAGGGGCGGTGGTGGTGCTTTGGTGGAGACGGTGATGGCGGCGGCAGTGACTGAGGAGCGGGAGGGCTGAGGCAGGCCAGGCTGAGGGGAGCCGGGCTGGGCCGTGGCCGCAGGAGGGGGGCGCGCGCTGCGGCTGTTCCACGGGCTGGTTGTTTCCCATGAAGGAGACTCTCCCGCTTAGACTCGCCGCTCGCCTCAGCTAGCAGCTCTCCCACCCTGCTTTGCGCGGCACGGATCCCCGGCTCGCTCCCCGGCCGAACCTTCCCCCGCCCCTGGCTTCCCTGATTGGTGCAAACGCGCGGTGGGCGAGGCGCCTGGCGCCCCCGCTCCGCCTTCACGTCCAGTGATTGGAGGGCTCCCATGTTAGTCAACGCCCGGGCCCGTGGGCGGGAGCGGTTGTGTGACAGTGGGCGGAGGAGGGGTTATCACGTAAGCTGCGCGTTGTTTTGGGCGTAAGTGAGGTTAGTGCATTGAGGTGGTTACGTAGCGCTCGTGAGAGAGGAGCCGGCTAGCGCTCGGAGGAGCAGGCCCCCGCCGCCATGGAGGCGAAGCCCAGCGAGCTGCTACTCTGCGACAGCCTCATGCTGTGGGTGAGTAAGCAGGGGGCGGGGCGGCTTGACCCCTCTTGGGGCGGGGGCTCTGTCCTGTCAGCGCGCTGCCCGCTACCCTGTCTGAGCGATCCCCGTGCCCCCCCCCCGCCTGTGCACCTGCCCCGTGGATTCACCCCCACGGCCGGGTAATGGCCCTGGGTCGCGATCCCTGCGCTTATCATCGCCCCTCGCCCGTGGGCTCATATCGTGCATGACGCCCCCGCTCTAGTTCCCTGCCCGTCGCTGTGGCGTTCGACACCTTCGCAGCGGGGCTTGTGTCTGTCCCCAGCGGGTCTTGTCCCCTTTCCTCTCCCCAGGGGGTTTGCGGGGGAGGGGGGGCTTCTTAAAGTACCCCCTTGATTATATCTCCCCCTCCCATGCAATGCCCCCCTCCCTCTCCGCTTACACACCCCTGCCTCCTACACAATTTAACAACCGGCGGAGGTCTTGCTTATGGGGGTTGTTGTGCTTTTTGTAATGTGCCAAAAGCTGTGAATTTACCAATTCTTAGGCAGTTTCCAGGCCCTCTTGTAGACCAAAGAGGTTTAGGTGCTTTGACGAAGTGGCCAGTGTTTAGATCTGAAGCAGATCCCCTGACCTGCTTAGTATCACCATCGTCGCTCAATAGTGTGTTAGTTTCACACTGCAATTTTAAATCCACAAAGTAGGATTGTCCTTTGCCAGCATTCTGGGAGCATTAAACTCTTGGGCTTTAGCCTGCTTTTGAGGTTTGGTTTTAACTCCAGACTCTCTTGATCGGTGGTATCCAGAATCTTGTATTTGCTTTTGGGTTTTCCTTTCTACCTCATATAAGGGCGAGGGCAAACTTTTTGGCATGAGGTCCACATTGGGGTTGTGAAATTGTATGGAGTGCCTCACCAAACAGCCTGTCCCTCTATCCACTCCCTCCCATTTCCCGACCCCTGACTGCCCCCTCACACCGCCAACCTCTCCCCCCCCCCCCTTGACTGCCCCTTCCAGGGACACCCCCATGCCTAAATTACCCCCAGGACCCAACCCCCTATCCCCTGACTGCCCCTTATCTCCCCCCCCCCCCCATGCTCCCTGCCCCCTTACCATGCCACTTAGGAGTTTGCAGCCATGCTGCTGCAGCACTGCCCAGCAGAAGCAGCGGACCAGAGCACTGGCATCCTGGTGCACTTGTGGCTGTGAGGTTGGGGGGACAGCGGGGGAGGGGCCAGGGGAGCCTCCCTGACCTGGAGCTTGGGGGGCTGGGCAGGATGGTCCCGCCGGCCAGATGTGGCCCGTGAGCCTTAGTTTGCTCACCCCTGGTCTAGATAATACTTAGTCCTTCCATGAGTACACAGTACTGGAGTAGATGACCTCTCAATGTCCCTTCCAATCCTATGAGTCTATGATTCCAAGATTTCCCTTCCCAATCACTTACAGCCTTGATTATTAGGTCAGAGGTGTAAGCATTAGCAGTATTTTCCCTTTGCATATTAAAAGGGCACAAAAACATTCCTGTTAACCATGATCCTTACTGATGTATAATTCAGAGGTCTGCAGTCTTCTACCATAATTGAAAGCTGGTAAAAGAACATATCAGGTCTGATTCCTATTTCTTTCCACTGAATAGTTAGAGAAAATTTTAAATGTTTTTTCTCTCACTCACTCACTCACTCACACACTCGCTATAAAGTATAAATTACTGGTTTTTAAAAATTAACATTACTCTGCACAGGTATTATTTCAAGACAGTGACCAAAGAGGTTTTTTGTTATTTGTTTTTAATGTCACACACGAAACCACTGGCATTTTAGACAAGATTGTTGCAGATCTCTGACAACTTAATGATGGGGCAGACTTGACATAAGTCATATTTAACTGTGAGAGAAACGTAGAGGAGTAGACTAAAAGGAGAGAAGGAGAATTAATTTTAAACAATGTCTCTCCTCAGCTGGAGTGCAAAATGTTTGTATGTTTAAGAGACCCATTTACAATCTCCATTTTTTTAAACAAAACTTCCTCCTGTGGGACTTTATTTTAGAAGCATTGATAAATGATTAATTAAAGCACAGATCTGCATAGCCTTTCATCTGAGGGCGAGAGATTGATTTAAAGTGAACCTGAGAATAAAAGTGTGATTCTCCTTGTGACAGAGACACTCGCAGCAGGTCAGCCTCTTGGATCACACCCTCATAAACTGGACTATGGTCTGTTGTTATAAGACAGAGGTGGGCAAACTGTGGCCCGCGGGACCATTCTGCCAGGCCCTTGAGCTCCTGGTTGGGGCAGCTAGCCCCTGGCTCCTCCCCTGTTGTCCCCCCCCCTTCCTAGCAGCCTCAGCTCACTGTACCACCAGTGCTCTGGCCCGCCGCTCCTGCTGGGGAGCACAGCAGTGGGACTGCGAATTCCTGCCACTCTGAGCAGCATGGTAAGGGGACAAGGAGTGGGGGAGGAGAGGTTGGCTAAGGGCCAGAGGGTTCTGGGGCCAGTCAGAGAACAGAGGGCGGTTGGATGGGGCAGGGTGGGTTGCATAGGGGGTTCAATTCGGGGAGGGGGTGTGGATAGGGGTTGGGGCAGTCAGGGAACATGGAGCAGAGGGAGTTGGGTGGGGCAGAGGTTTGGGTGGGACAGTCAGGGGATGGGGACCGGGGGGGGTGTTGGATAAGTGTGGGAGTCCTGGGGGCGGGTGCCTGGGGGTAGGAGTGTGGATAGGGGTTGGGGCAGTAAGCGGACAGGGAGCGTGGGGGGGGGGGGGATTGGATAGGGGATGGGGTCCTGGGTGGCGCTTGTTAGAGGCAGGGATCCCAGGAGGGTGCAGTCAGGGAACAAAGAGTGGAGGGGTGTTGTTGGATGGCTCAGGAGTTCTGAGGGGAGTGGGAAATGGGAGGGGTCCAATAAGGGTTGGGGCCAGGCTGTTTGGGGAGCCTTCCCTACTCGGCCCTCCATACAGTTTTGGCACCCCAATGAGGCCTTTGGGCCAAAAAGTTTGACCACCCCTGCTTTAAATTGTTAAAGCAATGTAAAGGGGCCTTAGTGAAAATGAGAATCAGGCCCTATATGTTCAGTTTGTTTTTGTTCCTATTGCAGCGTGTATATATTGCCATATGTGTGTTGTTTGTTGTGCTTGTTTTGTTTTTCTGGTCTAACATCTTATTTCACTGATGTAACTCAGAAATTAGTGAACTCTTAACGGTATTAATAGCCATATGCTGCTACAGTGTATGCAACTTTAATTTTCCATAACTATGTCTAATATAGAATTCTCTTCCAAAATAGCAGTGAGGTGCTTTTTATCTGAAGGAATGGTTAATAGAGACCTGTGAGCTATAATTATCTATAATATTAAGTGGTTTCAATTATTCTAGTTAGTCTTGAGAGAGAAGCTCAAATGATTTATATTATCATTAGTATTGCAAAGGGATGTTCAACTTATTCATAATCTTCCTTTTAGTTATGCATTTTTATTGATGCAATCCCTGTAGCATATATACATATCCTCCACCGGGGGAGGGGAAAACATGAATTACAACTGTTAACTAATATTTGTATATATTGGATGACTTTTTAATATTTCAAAGGCATCACAGAATTAGTATGTTCTTCAGTCTGCTGTGTCATGGAATACTGTATTTTCAAATATAAGAAAGTTAGCTTTAGTCAAATAAACAAAAATATATTTATAAGTGCACAGGAGAAACTTAATTTCTGTCGTTTAACACGATGACTTCCCCACTAGTCCTCAAACTTAGATTTTCTGAATTGTGTCTCCAGAAAGAGCCCTTTTCCCCTTCATATTAGGGAAACCACAATATTTTCCACTGAGATAAGAAGGGAAATAATACCTGCAGCAACAGTCAGGGGGAAGCTATCTTTAGAGCAGGCTTATGTCATGGACACCTGTGTCAGTGTCTTAGATATTTAAGTGGAACAATAGTGTCTAGGTAGATTCTTAACTTACTAAAGCAATTGCTTCTCTTGGATTTCCTTTAGCATTGTGCTTTATATCAGAGGAGGCATGTGGCCAAATTATGCTTTTACATAGAGTTACTTTAGACTTACACCAGAATAACAGAGCAGAATTTGTCTATGTTTCAGTATCATGACAAATACATACATCCAATGCACTGACATGCCTTTATGATTTCCAAGCAGTACTTATGCCTCAGTTCTGCAAAGACACATACTTAACTTCAGGCACATGTGTGGTTCCACTGTCTCAGTGGGACTGCTCATGTGCCTAAAGTTAAGCATGAGTGTGTTTACCTCACGCTGAAGTCAAGGGCTCAGGACCACGCCCATAGTCAGTAACCTACTTTCCTAATTATATTGTCAGGAAACTTCCCCCCCCCCCCCCCCCCCGTTCAGTATGTACACATCTTATAATGTCTTTCAGAAGCCTTTCTCAAGCAAAACATATAAAACTTAACTCCTGTGATCCCAAAGTAGTATGTGCTTGAGACAGTAAGTACCTAAGGAAATAGCTCTTAGCCAAGCCTTTGATAGCTTCTATTACCCTTTATAAGCAAAGGAGAAAAGAAATCTTAAGATCTCTCTAGAGGAGTTATTTCATCCTCTCAAGTTCTAGTAGATGGTATTACAAGTCTGGAATAACTCCGGCAGATGAGATTAATCACCATATTCAAGCTATCTTTCTGGGTTGTGTTTTTTCCAAAATTATTGTCAAGAGATTTATTTAGAATATATAGAAGTTGCAATCTTTGATCCCCCACAGGCCCAGGGGAAGATGTAGATATATTTTGATTTGAATCACTGCCTGTGGGGAAGAAATCCTTATTTAAATATTCTGTACTTAGAGTTTCAGCCATTTGTCGCTGTGAAACATTCTTAATGTTGACTTCCTCTCCATGAGTGGATGAATAATGTTAGTTTGGGGCATTTTCTTAGAGCCCTAATCTTTTCTTTCCTCCCACTTGTAAAAAAATCTGTAAACATTTCTATTCAAAATCTCTTTGGAGGCTAAATCTGTAGAACCTGTCTTCATAGCTAATTTAGCTGTGGTAGGAGTTGGAGAGCCTCCAGCCTGGATCCTCAGGCAGAAGTTCAGTTTTTTAATCCCTTCATCCAAGCATAGAAATCTAGAAACCTATCTTATAACTAGATACGAGTATGGTCTTACTTAAAAATGTATAGCTATTTGGTCATGGAACATGAAAATCTTTGGAGAAATCACATTAAGAATTATGTCATAAGATGTGTAATACATCCTTCAAAGCAGGGGTGAACAAACTGCGGCCCGCGGGTCACATCCGGCCCGCGGGACTGTCCTGTTTGGCCCCTGAGTTCCTGGACCCTCCCCTGCTGTCCCCCCTTCCCCACAGCCAGCGCTCTGGTTGTCAGGGCTGTGCGCCCCTGTGGGGCAGCGTGTCTAGCTCCAGCTGGGCTGTGCAGCTGCCAGACTCACTGATCTGAATGGCATGATGAGGGGGCGTTGTGTCAGGGGGTAGAGAGTCCAGGGCACAGGGATTGGGGCAGTTGGATGGAGCGGAAGTTCTGGGGTGGTGGTCAGAGGACAGGGCCAAAAAGTTTGCCAGCCCCTCCTTCAAAGCATATGCAATACATAAGCCTAATAGTTGTCCTTCTAAGGAAGAAAATTTTTTCCTCACCCAATAGGGTGGGGAGCAAAGGGGATTTAAGTTGGATTGTGGGCTGTAATAGGTGCTGAAATGGGCCCCAGCACAAGTGAGAGCTGTTCCTGCATGCTCTAACTTTCAGCAGCCTATCAGAAGTGAGAAAGAGTCCTGTGGCACCTTATAAACTAACAGATGTATTGGAGCATAAGCTTTTGTAGGTGATTACCCACTTCATCAGATTCATTGGAGCTTGTGGCAGTGCTTGTGGCAGCCCTACACTGCACTGGGGGAATCATCCCCCTGGTCCTGTGCAGTGCCTTTGACTTCTGTAGGCTATGGGACGGGGGATAGAATTTTCCCAGGATATATTTCTCTTCACATTGTCAGTTTAGCAAAGTTCATGTCACTTTTCTATAAATGATTCTCCTGCAAGTAATGGATCCTGCTTCCACTGAAGTCAGTTGCAACCCTCCATTGTCTTCAGAGGTCCAAAATCAGCCTGTAAATCTAGGAAAATTAGTCAGACCTGTATAATATTAAAAAACCAAAAAAACCCTTGCTATTTACTTTCATATTGCCATTACCAGCAATGATGAGTTTCAAAACACACTGCAGAAGTGCCAAGTATCAGAGGAGTAGCCGTGTTAGTCTGTGGCCACAAAAACAATGAGGAGTCCAGTGGCACTTTAAAGACTAAGAAGTGGGCTCCTCACTAGGCTGCTCTTAAACCAAACTAAATGTATATTAGCATACCTAGAAGCAAATCAAATGATGAAGATACACTTAGTAAGCACACAAAAAAAGCTCTCAGGCAAAAGTGAGCATAGCTTTATAATAAGATAAACGGATTATCTTGGTTGCTTATGTTCCTCACCACTATCAGAAAAATGACCCTGTACAACAAAGAACAGAGAGCAAGTTCTTTTTAATCCTAATTAATTGCTTCTATTCCAGGAGATACCAGCATGTATAAAGTAGCACTACGTGTCAGAGGGTTCATTAAGGCCTTGTTTACTTGCTTAAACAAGTGTTAAAAACGTTTATACAAGTAAAGTGGTATGGCACAGTGATGTGCATAGCAATCTTTAGGTACGAATGCCCATACACTGAAATTTATATTCTCCTAATATAATGTCACTGGAAGTCTAAATTCAGATTTGCTTGAGTGTGACTCTTAGGCTTCTAAGCCCTCATGTTTGGCTGCTGTGTGTGTTGAGGGCTGCTCTGTTACAAGTAGAGACTAGTCCACAACTGTTTTAGGGCTGCTTTCTCTAACTTAGGCCATGGTTACACTTCCAGGATTATAGCGCTTTTGGTTATAGCTGTACCCATGTACAGCAATAGGTATAGCGCTATAACATGTCCTGGCGTGGCTACGTTTGCGGCCATTGCAGCGGTACAGGGAATGGTGCATGATGGGCAGCTATCCCAGCATTCAGCTGGGTGCAACGTGATTTTCAAACGAGGGGGGTGAGGGGTAACGTGGAGTATGTATGCAGAGAGAGCGAGCGAGGGGATTTCTATGGGTGACAGTCTTGTCAGTGGTTTCCTTTGAAATCAGAGCCTGCTTTACAAGTTTCTCACCACACAGCTCTCTTTGTAAACATTTGCAGTGCTTATCTGCTGAGTTAAGAGAGAAACTCGGAAAAGGTACTTCCGCATTCCTACAGCCAACACAGAGATGTCAATTGCCTTAAATGGCTCGGAGGTGTGCCAGAGATCACTTATAGCGTAATGACTGTTTACACTTGCCATAACACGCTACAGGGAATATGCAATAGCTGTTATTCCTCAAGGAAGGGAGGATTACCAGGAGCGGTATAACTGGGTTTATAGCGCAATACATGCCTTGCCAGTGTGTACAGGTAGAGAGTTATAGAGCTCCTGGAGGCTTTATAGCGCTATAAAGTGCCAGTGTAACCAAGCCCTTACTTTTTATGCTACCAGAGACTGACTTTTTGCTTACCTACCTATTGTAATGTGGGAGAAGAACCACATCTTAATATAAAACACTCCAATTATGTCCTCTCTGTGCTTGACCCATTTTCTGCTTGCTTATTTCAACTTAAATGCAGCACCTGATGTTCTGGGCACATGGACAATCTTTATAAAACACGATGCATAACAGTCGTCTCATGCTTCCGCAGCTTGAAACAGTCTCCCACCACCTCTGCCTAAATAACCATACCCAAATCGTGGGAGAACAGATGAATGAATCAATATTATCCAAAGGCTGGCAAATCCATGCTTTGGAGAATGGATGGGAGAAGCAAATTCCACCATTGATAATCCTGTTATAATTTGTAGAGAAGTCTCCAAGGTAACCAGGACCTTGCATATTTTATGGCTTTGTAAATTGAAATCAACACCTTAAACTGTACTTAGAAATTAACTAGAAGCCAGAGAGCATGGAGCAGTAGTGTTGTCTGTAAATATATAGCAACAGCAGGAATCCACAAAGCAGATGATCAGACACTTGGCTGTATCCCGGACTGTGCATCTAAAAATGTCTACTGCGGCACTGTATCTGGCTTCACTGTCTGTGTTGGAGGTATGCATGTGACTTCTAGGAATTGTTTTAAAAGGCTCCAGAGGCAATCCCAGCAATTGCAGGCCAGTAAGGCTAACTTCAATACCAGGCAAATTGGTTGAAACTGTAATAAAGAAAAGAATTATCAGACACATGGATGAACACGATTTGTTGGTGTAGCGGGGTGACCACCCGCTCCCTTCCTGAAAGGGCTGGAGTAGCCCAGGGAAGGGGTTGTGGCCAGGAGCCAGCAAACTCCCAGGTCTGATTAGGGAGTAGGCACAGCTGGGTAGCCACACCCCAAACACTGGCAGGCCTGATAAAAAGTCTGGGAGGCAGGGACAGAGAGTCAGTCTCTGTCTCCAGAGGAAGACAGGCCTAGCTGCGGGGAGGCCTTAAGCAAGGTACCTGGATTGGGGCAAGGCACTGGGAGCTAGGGAGCTCTAGCCTGAGGGCCTCGGGCTGCTGGGCCTAGAAGAAGGCCCGACCCAGGGGTACTGGAGTTGCAGGGGGCAGTCCAGGGCTAGCATTAGGAGCAGCAGGCCAACCCCCCTTGCCGGTGATGAGAGGCCATGATACTGCAGTCTGCCTCAGTGAGTGGAGGCAAATGGCACACACACACCCCTTTTGCACCGGGCACAGCCCCCTGGTTCCGGGCACAGCCCAGCTGCAGGTCAGGGCGACCCCCCCCCTCTCCAAGGCCGGGCACAGCCCTGCCGCGAATCAGGGACACCCCCCCCCCCCCCCCCCGCGGCTCCAAGGCTGGGCACAGCCCTGCTGCGGGTCAGGATACACCTGTAGCCAATGCTCCTGGTAAGTGCAGCAGGGAGCAGAGACCCTCTTGCTGCTCCTGTGCCTAGGGTGCTGCAGGGTCCTAGTGTCTCCCTTTTCCTGGAGCAGGGCCAGACCAAATGATTTTGCGGGCCTTATACGGCCCGCGGGCCGGACGTTCCCCACCCCTGTCTTAAACTAATATTGGTAATTGCCTTTCTGTCATAGTATGGAGCAGGAATAGTTTGTTGGCTTAGTTTACAAATGATTTAGTTTGTGGAAGAGATATTGATGTTCCAGGCTACTTAAAATAGAGAGGCATCTTACTAAAGGTTCATACTAAGGAAAAATAGAGAATTTCATCTAATTCCCTGTCTCTTTCTATGATGAACTGGAAGCATATTTACCTTTCTTTAGTTGCAGACATTTAATACTTCTGGACCCTGCAAAGATGTTCAAGACTTGACAAATGGTGTTGCAATGGCACAGGTACTTCATCAAATGTAAGTTGTCCGTTAAGTTCAAAAAGTATACATCAAATTACTCTACGTTTTTTATTTAGGTTTCACACTTTTTTTTTTTTCCAAAGTACCAGATATGCAGAAAACAAAGTATGTCTTCCTAGAAAATGTTACATGTCTCAACTTGTATGATACCAGTGTTATAATTGAGCAAAAAAGATGCCTTTATGGTGTCACTGTGGGGTTGATTCTGAGTGAATATCAACAACATGATAGAGTGGATGGTTTGGAGTAATATAAGCATAGATGAAGCAAAGATTTTCCCTTATATCCCATAGGTGGTTCAGAACTAGTTTTTTATGGAAAATTGATTTATTACAGAATATGTTTGCAGTATTGTTGTAGTTGTGTTGGTCTCAGGATATGAGAGAGACAAGATTGGCCCAATTTCTGTTGATGAAGGAGACAAGTAAGCTTTTGAGCTCCACAGAGCTCTTCTTCAGGAGTCTGAAAGCTTGTCTCTTTCACCAACAGAAGTTAGTCCAATAAAAGATATTAACTCATCCATCTTCTCTCTTATTACAGAATAGTCTAATGGGAAAACATTTTGGGAGCATACATCTAATCTTTGTGTCTTGTTCATGGTTGAAAAATGATATGGAATACACACATTAGGATCATCACTGTTCTCTTTTCTATCTGTGTCTTCATGAATTGTTTTTGTTTTCTCAGTTAATTAATTGGGATAAAGTATCCCTGAATTCCCAATAGCAGTGCTCATGGAATTAGGTGCAGGTCAGAATGTGCAAGGAGTACAAGATCATAATTAATTTCTCTTTGGCACATTTGACTTTTCTCTTTGACAGACACATGCTGGCTATTCTTTATAACATTGTTATCCTCTAGGTGCTTACAAATTGATTGTTTAATAACTTGTTCCAATATTGTTAAAAGCTTCAATTGGTAAAGTAATAGCATGCCTATGGACTGGTCCTTTAAAGTCTCTAAATGTCTCTTAATGAGAGCAAGATCTATTCAGTGAGACAACTTTATATTAATGGCTCTGAAAAGAAATACAGAAAGTTATGTAAAATGACAATCTAGGAAAAAATAACTTTTTCTTTCCTAATTCTTTTGACTAATTAAACTGCTATATGTTAACTCTAACTGTAATGATGTAGCTTTTGTCAGTTCAGATTTTTTTTGATTATTCTAAACATAAACATGATTTTTTGTCTGATCATTACAAAGCACAAAAACTAGGAATAGTAACAACATTTTAGATATTTGTTTTAATTTTAATTCACTGTATTCTTGAAGCCTCAAAATTCCTTCTGCGCTGCATAGTTGAGTAGCATTCAGTCTCTAGGACAGAAAATTTCCAAGAATGTACCTCTTCAGACACTGAATTTTCGAATATAAAACTGATGCTGGAAGTCTGATTTGAATTATGCCATTTTAATGTTTAGTAAATACAGTTTATTTTTATTCTAGAGATGTTGCCTGGTTTGATGAATCATGGCTAAACCGTATTAAAGAAGATGTTTGTGACAATTGGAGAATAAAGGTATGAAAAATGAAAGTTGGCAAAAGCTATTTGCAGTTGCTTAGGATGATGTTTCCTGAGTTTATCTAATATTACTATGTTTTAGTGTGGAGAGTGTGTGTGTCAACAAGAGCAATAATTAACACACACATTTGAATTGTATGTAGCAGACTTAAACATATTTTGCCATGATCTATGCTTCACATGCAGTTCCTTTCTCATCTTAATTCTGTCATCATTACATTACATATTTTTGTCAATCTACTGTGTAGATTTTTTTAAATGAAAAATAAAATGCAGTCAAATTAAACTTTGTTTTTTATCTGAGAAAAGTATCTATTGTTAATAGTAGCATATAACCAATGTTATCTTTTATACACTGTTAGGCCAGTAATCTGAAAAAGGTTCTGCAAGGAATTATGGACTACTATCATGAGGTATGGAAAAAACAGCAGTTTTGTTGTTGTTCATATAACAAATAAGGATTGGTCTTTTTTGCTAAAGTTAATCCTGACTCTAGACTAATACTAACCTGTTCTATAATGATACTCTTTTTGTGAAATGTATGCTCTAGTGTGGTATATATGAAAATTCTCTCAATCTAGAAATACTGAGGCTACGTGTAAAACCTGTTTGGGTTGAGTGATGAGTATTTCTCAAACATGCTATGACTTGACGAAGTACAGTAATGGAAACTCTGTTGAACTCCACACTGAATTTACGCCGTCTAATCCATTATGTTTTTAGCAGCAGACATGTTTAGCCAGCTGCAAGTGAAATTCTCCACAACCTAATTCTGCCTTTTTACTATGACAGTAATAATTGCGTATCCTGCCGAAACATGCTTGCTGCCATATAAGAAGAAAGTGAGGTTTTTGATATTGCATATTTATAAAAGCATCCTTTTGTGGAAAAGCATGCAACCTTATTTTGCTTTGAAAGCTATCCAGGGCTAGGCCCTATAAGTATTTGGATGAGAAATCCCGTGACACATGTGCTGCTGCTGCTCTGAGGTTCTGCTAATAGAAAAAACAAATTCTCTTAGCTCAATGGATAGCCTTAAAGCTCTTAAGGCAGCAATCTGAATATACCGTTTTGCTTTTTTTTTTTTTTTTTTTTTAAATAAGCAAGGATCATCTTATTTGATATTTAATCACTTACTTTTCTCCACAGTGTGCTTTCAAAATCTGTATTTATTTGTGCCAGAATCCACTTACTCATTGGATAATTTTACTTTACTCGTGACTGACAATCACTTCTATTCAAAGCTCCTTATTGTCACTTTCCAAAGCAATCTCTTAGGCTGAAATTTCTAATCACCGTTCTAAGACCCCAGGCAAATTCTTCTGGAAAACTTGCAGGGAGGGGGTGGAAAACTTAAATAAATTGATATGGATTTTGACAAAATAATTTGATCACGGTAATTTTTCTGTTAGATTGTTCCTTAAGAAAAGGATACTAATTGACAGCTGTTAATACCCCACCCACCTTGAGCCTTGAATTGCTATAAAGTGAGGCAGTTTAAAGTTAGGATTCCTAAAATAACCCTAATTCTGCCTGCTTGAACACTTCCTCTTATCTTTTTGTTTAAAAAAAAAATTCAATCTATGATTATGTGTAGGATAGCCACCTTCCATTTGACAAACACAATATAATATTGAAAACAGACTACTTTATGTCCTTCTCTTCCACAAGATGTTAAGTTGTATTTATCTAAAACAGTTGTCACCAACTGGTCGATCACGATCGGCTGGTCGATCCTGGAGGATCTCGCAGTCCATCGTGATCTCCAGCTGCGCACCTGGGCTGCTACTAAGACAGGCTCCCTGCCTACCTCGGTACCCCAGGGCTGTGAGGCTGCCCTAGCTGCTTCTGGGAGTGACATGGGGCTGGGGCAGTCAGGGAGCCTGTCTTAGTGGTAGCCACACTGCACCACTGACCAGGAGCCTCTGGAGGTAAGTGCTGCACGGCACGAGGCCACACCTGAGCCCCCTCCCAGAGTCAGCACCTCAGACCTCCTCCTGCACCCTGAACCCCCTCCTGCACCCCAAGCCTCGGCTCTGACCCTCCTCCCAGTACCTCCACCTTCTCCTCCACCCCATCCCTGACCCTCCCTCCTAGAGCTAGCACCCTGTGCGCCCTTCTGCTCCCCAACCCTCTGCCCCAGTCCGGAGCCCTCTCCTGCACCCAAACTCCCTCCCAGAGCTTGCACTCCTCACCCCCTCCAGCACCCCAACCCCCTGCCCCAGGCTAAGCCTAGAGCCCCCTCCCACACTGTGAAATCCCCAGCCCAGTGCCCACATCCCCTCCTGGACCCCAACCCCAGCCCGGTGAAAGTGAGTGAAGGTAGGGGAGAGCAACTGATGGAGAGAGGGGGAGATGGAGTGAGTGGGACCTCACAGAAGGGGCAGGGTAGATCCTGGGTTCTCCTTAAATTCAAAAAGTGATTTGGGGCATAAAAAGGCTGGAGACCACTGATCTAAAATGTAGAAAAGGTATTTTGTATTACTGCACACCTGTTCCAGTAACATGTAACTAGTGATCGTATAGTACTTATGTGCAAGGGGCTGAGTAGGTGTAAAGCCCCTGAATTTTGTGCTGTTAGTGCATTGCTATTGCATATCTGTTTTAAGGAACTCATCACTGTAGTATCTAGGTGTAATGTAGGCCTTTTTGTATTCACCTATAGTATGTCCTATTTCCATTAGTGGTGTATGTGTGTGTTGTATGTGCATTTTTAAGGGGGTTTTCCTGGAGATACTGCTTTAAAGCTCTACATCCCTCCAGCTATTTTGTTTTTCTAGTCCTTTTCAAATTTCTTACTATTTTTCTTCATAGTTTTATTTCCTTAATTCAGTATTGCTACCTGAGTATGTTACCATTAGCCAAAAGGCTGAGTGATAGACCAACTAGTTCTTCTGTGTACAGTAACCCAAAGTAGTGTCCAGGATCTTTCCTCGTCTGTCTCCAAAGCTCATGTTTATCTCCAGTAATATCTCTAGTTTTCTGTCCAGACTGTTTCCCAGGCCAGATCTTATTGTGTGATGTATGAATACATAGATGGATGCTAAATCTTTATCATACATATAATTGAAATGCCAAATTTATGTTTTATATTTTGTAGTTTTTAGGTCAGCAGATTTCAGAAGAACTTGTTCCTGACTTAAATCAGATATCTGAACATTCAGATCCTACAGAGCTGGGCAGGTTACTGCAGCTTATTTTAGGTTGTGCAGTCAACTGTGAAAAGAAACAAGGTACATGCTGTTTTCACCTGTTGAAGATATACCTCAGAACAAATACCCTCCTCAGGCAACCCATACTTTAGGAAAGAGCAAATAGTAGCATGCATACAGAATAAAATGCAGTTGATGTCACATTTAAAAAATACTTTCTGTTCCTGAATGAAACAATAGGTGTTAGCCTCTTTCTGCTAATGTGTTGTACAATATTCTTATCATAAACTCTTTGAAATTGGAGTTTGTGAAATCTAATAATAACTTCAGAAAGTGTCTCTACATACAGGTTCTTAGCCTGAGGTCAAATATTTTTTGTTAAAAGTGAACTGAAAAGTGGCTTTTATATTTATTACTTATTCTATATAATATCCCAGATTGATAGGAAAATATGTGCCCAGGCATAAAATTTACAAATTAATTCATTTTAAAACTAATAGTTTAAGCTATGTCTTATTTATCTGTAAAGGTCTAAGTTTATTGCTTTTTGTTTGTTAATGCCCACATAAGCACGCATTACAGTGCAGGAAAACACTTTAATTAAATGACTATTTTTTTATTGGAAAATCAAAGTCTTGCAACAGTGAGTATTTAGAAAGCCAGTGGTATCATCCTGCATTGAGAATTAAAGCATTAGTGATGACATTTCATCTATCACACTTCAGGTGCTATCTCAGTGACAAGTTTTTCTCCACCAAAAATTTCGAAAACTCAAACCAAATAAAGATGACATAATAGGGTCAAATATAAACTTGCAAAACTTTGGACATGTAGATATTTAAAGGCTTTTCACTCCTTTGTATATACTGTACATTTTAGAAGTACTCATGGTAAGCAATATGTTAAATTGTTCTAATATATCACGTGTTGCAAAATTTACAACTTTCATACTGGAATGAAAAGCCTTAGTTTGAATTTGGTCTCTTGTGAGTTTAAATGAAGCCCTTCTGTTTTAAATAGTAGTTTAATTTTGTGTTGTGAAATGCTGTAAATAGAAATTACAGCTTTTGTTATGCATAAGGTAAGCTATCTGTGCTATGAAACAGCAGGTGCCTTCGTGGAAAAGATTGCATTATAAAGCTTTAGATCTGGTCATTCTTTCTTCTTTTTTCTTAGTTAGCAGTCAAAACATTTTTGTAGTAATATTCTAGTCCTACGATGTTCAAAGGGCCAAATTCCCTCTGAGCCATATGCCTATCTCAGAAGGAAAAAATTGACCTTAAGCATCTAATCTTGCAAACTTGAGTAAAAATATGGGAGAATGGGGCTTACATATATAGAGCCCCAGTCCGTATTTACTAATATGTCAGCATCACTGAAACTATTCTTAATAAGAACAATAACTTTTTTGGAAATGATTTGTCATAGAATTATCATGTTCATTGTTATACATTGATATCCGCTTTGTGGAAAGGGCAGAACATATACCTCTTCAAGCAATTTTACAGTAAATGTTGTCATAAGTAAATTATTGCAAATAGTTTTTTGCTATTACAGAGCATATACAAAATATAATGACCTTAGAAGAGTCTGTTCAACATGTTGTTATGGCTGCTATTCAAGAGGTAAGTAATAATTCATGTATAAATAGCCTAAAACATTCAACAGGAAGCTTGAATGTAAATATATAGAGCCGGATCTTTACACCCTGCCCCTCTTCCCTCTCCAGCTGTTTTGCATTCATCAGCCAGCAAAAGAGAACCAAAAGCTTCCTTAAAGACATTTGGGCATTCCCCTTGTGTCTTGTAAACAGCTCAGCGCTGTCTGTTCTCAATTCAGCTCTCGTGCCAGACCACATTTTCTGTTTTGAGGATCCTCACTGTTGGTTCTTAGGGGGCTGTCAAAAGCAGATGGAAGTTAGGGCAGCCCTTAATCTGCTCTGACTTCTGCATAGGACCAGTTCTCCTGACTTTTTTCCCCATGGGATCTTACCTACCAGTACTCTGAGTTTGG
Organism: Sternotherus odoratus; assembly: GCA_032164245.1. Lineage (NCBI taxonomy): Eukaryota > Metazoa > Chordata > Testudines > Kinosternidae > Sternotherus > Sternotherus odoratus. The sequence continues at coordinate 79,513,047 of JAVMKO010000008.1, read as the reverse complement.
TAAAGTCTGTTTTACTTGAAGCTCTTTGATTTTGTTGGTTGGTTCTGCTTTGAGCAGGGGTTGGAAAGGATGACCTCCTGAGGTCTCTTCCAACCCTAATCTTCTATGATTCAACTAATACCTATCCTGCACTGAAAATATATCCAGTAATAAAACCTCATTGGGTGGACATCTGTGCCCATTGAAATTGATGAGCATTTTGCCATTGATTTCAATGGGGCCAACGTTTAACCCATAAAGTTACTACACCTGTTTTGTTAAAAGAACAGACTACTTTCTCTGGCTATTGTAGATCTTGACTTAACTGTTAAGTGTAACAGTGTAATACTCAAATACTAACTGTCACAGTTTCAGTGCAACTGCATATGTACTCCCCCTCTTTGGTCAACCAAGGGCATCCACTCTAAGTTCACAGCCATCGCCTCTCTTGCGCAAAGACCCGCATCTCACTCTCTGCTGACTGGCGGTTCTTTCAGGCTTCATGGTTCCCTACCTTTCCCCAGAAGCTATGACCAGTGCATGGCTCGCAATCATAAGTTACTACACAGCTCTTTCTAAGCAAGCACATTTATTCTTAATGTGGAAGCATTACAGAGAAAATATATTAAACAATAAAAGAACCTTCATGCATGCCAAAAAGTTTACCAGTGGTCATCTCCAACTCCAGACTCAAGTTCTGATAGGTTTCAGTCCTTCAAAATCCACAACTGGGTTTTCTCTGTCGTTACAAGTTCATAGCTGTCTCAGATTCAGAACCCTGGCTGGATAGCTCACTGTTTCTTAGTATACTTCAGGCCTTTCCTCTCCTGTCTCCAGGAACATAATCCGCAGACATGGCCCACTCCTTAGGACGTAGTTTCAGAAGGCTGAGGTTTTTGCATAAGCGGAAGTGGGAATTTGCATTAACCCCTCACTAGGTATTCCCCAGAAAATCCACCTCATGCTTGTCGGGCACATTTTCAATGTAATCCTTTGTACTTCCAAGCCTCACATCACATTTCCCCCTTAGAAGAGTTATGTACAGTCCTGGCTTACAATGATACATAAACCATTAATATAATACAATGGACCCCCAAGATACTTAACCTTAATTCAATAAGATTTCTCAAGGATATGCAGGAAACTGCTGTATCTGTCCCACTAACAACTACTGAAGTTAAATGGGGGAGAGGTGGAATCCAATTTTTTATTCAATAACAAAAGCCTTTAGCTCTATAGTATATCTATTTGCGCTATTTTAATCTATGTTCTATTTTTGTGTTTAGCTCATGAGCAAGGAAATACTGAGTTCTGTCACAAACGATACATCTGGCGAAATGGAGCAAGAGGTAATTGACTATTATAACAAATGTAAGGCAAAGCAATGTTAAGAGTTTCAAAAATAATTTATTCACATCATACTGTGCTCGTAAAGTCAGAGAGTAGACACAAAGGTGTCTCTTCCATCATCTCCAACAAAAGAAGTTTCAGTCCTTCATCCATACAAATTATCTTGCTTCTTGCTTTATATAGCCAATGGTTGTTTCCCTCAGACCAGCTTACCAAAATCAGTGCCCAGACTCTCCTACCTCTAGCACTATGGGCTAGTCTACACCGTTTATCTACACTGGCAATTTACAGCGCTGCAACTTTCTCACTCAGGGGTGTGAAAAAACAGTCTAGACGAGCCCATAGTGCTAGAGGTAGGTGAGTGGCTGAGTAAAGCAGTGCAGATAAATTTAGTTAAAAAAAAAAAAAAAAGACATGAAATGGCTGATCTTATCATCTATGTTGCCTGAGTAGAGACTGCAGAAGGCTATGATAGGAAGAGCAAAGAGTAAGGCTGCTATCAACCTCCCTTAAGGTTAGAAAGTACAGATGAGTGCATACTGTAGAGTGATCTTGGAAAATATTTGAGTTTTCTGTGAATCCAGACACCCAGAGTTCTGTTCTTGAAGCAGGAAAATCATTAATTTAAAAGAAATCCTCCCCAAGAAAGAGCTCAGATGCTTCCCCTATGATGACACTGACCTTCCTATTGCTATCAGAGGAAGGATGGTCAGTAGCCTGGTTGCTTGTCTTGTATAATGGAGTCTCAGGTTCAATTCTCTGCCCTGCTGCAGATTCTCTCAAACCTTAAGCAAGCAAGTCACTTAGAGTATATCTACACTGCAAAAAAGAAACAAAAACAAATGCCCCTGTGGCAGCAAATCTCAGAACCTGGTTCTACAGTTTGTCTGTCTGTCTTTGCAGCATACATGTGCCTTACTCTCTGTGCCACAGGACTCTTTGTTATCTCTGTGTCATAACTAGCTTACATGTCCCTCCTTAGACAGGGAGCATATACAATCTTAATTTCAATATATTACCTTGCATTAAATCTTTTTTTTAAAAAAAAAAAAAAAAGATGAAAAGAGCTCTGGAAGACCTTCAAGAAGCACTAGCAGAAAAAGAAGAACTGAAGCAAAGATGTCAAGAGCTAGATCTGCAGGTAAGGAGACATGCACATACTTTTTCAAATATGTAACATTAAGAAATAGAAACTCTGTGAAACAGTTGCAAAATGCAGTGTATTTAGAGGTTAAAATTAACCTATAAATTCTTAGCCTTTTCAGTTTGTAGTGAAACAAAACTTTCACAGTCTAAAATGCTTCATACACATGATTGTTGGAAATATAGTAGACTCTCGATTATCCAGGATGATAGGGAAAAAATTAATTCTGGTTAATAAAATCCCGGATAATCACCATCCATAGGAAATATGGGGAGAGGGGCTTGGTTCACCAGCCATCCTGCGCCGGGGGGAAGTGGGTGTTGGTTCACTGGCTGCCCTGCACCTGTGTGTGTGTGTGTGTGTGTGTGTGTGTGTGTGTGTGTTGGCAGCAATGCCAGAGCCGGCCCTACAAGTTGCGTGTAGTTTTTTGACATCCTGGTTAATCCACATCCTGGTTAATCCAATCCTGGATAATCGAGAGTCTACTGTATTGTCCTTTAATGTAAATCCATGCTCCGTTCCCCTGCAACTATTGGAAAATATACTCCTAATCCATAGTATGAAAGATTTATTGGTGTAATAACTTGATATCTTGCAGTTAGTAAGCAGTTATTGGAATACTATAGCTATGAATAGTAAAAATGCTTATAAAAATGTTCCATAGCTTATTTTCTGCTAACAATATCTTTAGCCCTTTTAAAAACATATTAAGAACCAATTAATTATCACTGAAAGTGAAATAAAGCCATTTTCAGTGGTAGAGGGAAGCAGATGAAGAAAGTCTGTAATCAAGTAACTTTTTTCCCTCACTTGTTTGCAGAGTTTCAGTATGGGGCATATTTTAACAGTTTTCTACATGGTGGTATTAATTTCAACTCACAAATCAGTTAAGTCAAGCTGAGGTGAGGTAATCCTTCTCCACCCTCATGATAGTGTTCCCATTCTCTTTCTGTTATTTAAGATTCCACCTGAAGCTTTCTTTTTAAAACCAAACGTGCAGGCCTTTATAATTCTGAAACTTGGTATAAAAGGCCTCCCCCTAAAAATGTTTTTTGCTCAATGTTCAAAATTTGATCAACTTGCTTGTCCAGAGGTGATGTGGTAAATGTTTTCTTGTAATTGCACCCACTATAAATGTATGATTGTGCTGAATTTACCAAATAACAAGGCTAAGGAAAGATTTTAGCATGTAACTTTATGCCAGCCATTTCTGCTTCAGTCCAAAATTGCCCTTTATGGTTCTGCTACATCTATCATGCATCATTTTGAGAAGTCAGAACTATCACACAGCTGTTATTGACTTTATATTTTTGACATTACACAATGCATATTTGGTCATTTCATCGTCCAGTGGTGCCCATGGCTTCAGCATAATGTATGTGGTGTTGAGATGAAGTAGGAGATAGGCAGTGTGGCTCTGAGGGACCTGAAATGAGGGTGAAGGAAATGAGTGAGACATTCAGTTAATAAACATCCTGTTTTCTAAGTGTGTACTGTGTCCATGATTGAAGACTGATTAGGCCTTCTACAGGGAATAATAAGACTCTTACGGCACAGATTTGCTCTAGGTCTGCAAATATACAGTAAGTTGTCTTCCCAGATATCAGAGACTAAGACCTTAAAGACAGTAAGTACTCAGTGAAGAGGTGGGAGAGTGCTGTTGGTTTCTTTTACATCTATTTAATTATACACACTTTAATTGTGATATAATCATGGATAAACACAAAATATTTTAATATTGCATCAGATAATTGTTCTAACTTATTAAATATTCCTACCATGATATGCTGCATATGTATTGAAAGTCATAATAATGACGGACAGTTCTCATTTAAACTAATTCTTAATAAATTCACTTGTAAGGTCTCAGTCTTCCTTGATATTTTCCAAGAATATAAGAAAGGTAGGTTTCCTTTATGATTCAGGAAAACATAATCCAAAGAGCACATTCTACTATTTAAATGCCAGTTAACTAACACATGCTCTATGCTCTGATGTTTGATGAAGTATTAAAATTAACACATAATCTTTCACTAGAAAGAGCTTAAGGGTTCCATCTTTTAATCCTTGCCCATTTTATGGCTGTTTAATATACTTACCAGCTTAGTGTAATGTTCTGTTCCCATTTGCTTAGCTGTGAACACTTTCAAAATCAAACCAGTTCAGTCACTGCAAAAATGCATGTCCTATATGATGCTATCTAGGATTTTGTGTGTGTCTGCTTATGGCTCTTGGACCTGCTTTTTGCACAACCATTTATGGCTGAATGCACGGCAGTGCAGCGTTAGTGTGCTAGCCAGTGGCATTCTGCTTTTTATTGTTCGTACACAAGCCAAATGGGAAATACTCTTCATCCTACTTTTACTGTTTCTGTTCAGTTTCTATGGACATTATTTTACTGAACTAATCATAACATATTTGTTTATTTTTGTTTTCTTAAAACCTGGAAATATCAGTTGCCCCCTCCCCGTACTTATTACAATGCCACATGCCCTAGAAGATTGTTTTCATTTATAAAACAAAACAAAGGCACACTTCCTTGCTTGACAACTTTTATACTCTAAAGCAGCTAGGTGCTTAAGGGTATTTATAAATCACTTTTGAAATTTTTCAAATGCTCAACTTTTATATAACACAAATTATTTGGTCGCATCTTGTCTATTATGTTGGGTTATTCTTGGCAATTGGGTGGGACCTATAAACTTGATGTTGTGTTATGTGCACTAGGTGGCTACCCTTCAAGATGAAAAAAACAGCTTGATGTCTGAAAACGAGGTCATGAATGACAGATTAGACCAGTTAGATGGCTCTCTTGATGATCCAAATACTGTTGTTGCAAAAAAGTATTTCCAGGCACAGCTGCAACTAGAACAACTGCAGGAAGAAAACTTCAGGTACGAAATAACTTGCAGCTTTATTTAAATCTTCCTCAAAATGTTGTCATGTCGCATGTGATGGGAGTTTCTTCTAAATATGCAGGATTTTCCTTCTCCATTCACTTTTCTATTCACTATTCTAAACACGTCTCTTTTTCATTAAATTAATATAAACTTTATTTTTAAAGGTAGTTTAGTGTTTCCCCTAAACTTCTTCCATTTTGGATGATCATTGAGACTATTAATGCTTTTCTTTCCACCATTTTCTAAAATATTGTGGGCTCTAATGGGAGGGAGAAAGGTAGGACCCAAGGATAAGAACTGAAGCACATGTTTCACCTGGTGATGTGTACTAATAAAAACCCAACATTGTCTAAGTGATTCTTACTTTCTTTTAAGGCAGTTATAAATTAACCAGAAACTCCTTCGAGTAAAATATTAACACAGTAAACTAACAGATTTGTAGGATATGGCGTGTTTGTAGTAAATAGCCCTTGTTTTTGTTAGTTGTTTTTCCAGGCTTTAACTACTTTTTTATTCTGTCTGCTACATTTATGTATTTTGAATATTTTGTACTGTTTCAATAGAAGTTGGATCATATTAGTTATGTGAACAAAAGATAGAGAGGAAAATATATTTTCTTAACAGCTTCTTGTTTACAAAAGGCTTGAAGCTGCAAAGGATGATTATCGTGTTCACTGTGAAGATCTGGAGAAACAACTGATTGAGCTGCAACATAGAAATGATGAGTTGACCTGTTTGGCAGAAGAATCTAGGGCCCTAAAAGATGAAATTGACGTTCTTAGGTATGTAGTGGACATAGCTACCATTCAGACTGAAGGTCCTGAATGATAATGCCAAGGCTCCATATTTAAAGGTAGAAATTTCTGTATAAAATTACATTGTTTATGTCTTACCACAAGCAAACTTAAAACTAAATGGAAAAAAGGACCAGAGTGAAAAATAAAACTGGAAGGTGAAATATAAGTTTATGATCACAATAAGTACTCTGCATATCAACATTATTCTGTAAAAGACTCCCACATGAAACAAAACTAAAAGATACAACCTTTCTCCTGCTTTGTAGAAAACATAAAATGCTCTAGGAAATGAGAATGTTGTAATCGTAATGGATTTTATTACCAACAGGGTATTTTTATTGGCAAAGGCCTGCCTTTTCTGATACAGAAAAAAGGTAATTTCCCAAATATAAGTCTTAAACCAAGTGAAAATGGAACGATCTGTATCCTTATTTTAGTTAGAAGGTATGTTCAGAATTACAAGACTAAGTAGGGGGAAAAACACAACAAGCGTGATGAAAACTCATCATGTTGAGTTCAGTTCAACATATGTAAACTGGTTATTTAAAATGTACAGAAAGTAAATTTGTTGCTATCATAGTTCTAGAAATGAAACCATGTAAAGTCACACTCTTATTGTTATAATAGATAATTTAATGTAAAATAAAATATATTCCAATCTTACACTATATCAAGGTTCATAGAAGAGCATCAGGTTCAGGGCAGACTCCAGGCACCAGCTGAGGAACCACGTGCCTGGGGCGGCACATTGTAAGGGGCAGCATTCCAGTCAATCTTGGGGCGGCACAATTTGGCCACTTTTTTTTTTTTTTTTTTTTTGCTTGGGGCAGCAAAAAAGGTAGAGCCAGCCCTGATCAGGTTAAGTATAAGAGTCTGGATTTTGGAATTACTCCTATGCTAATTTTTAATTTTCTAAGATGCCGGACAGTAAAATGACTCTTTAGTTTAACGGTTTGTTCATAATTCTTTTGTGCCAATGAAATGAAGATGCATTTTTGTATCAAAATAGTGTACCTGGATATTCTTTGGACAGAACACTTTCTTTCTTTATATACTTTTTAAAGGAACTGATCAATTTGTCTCCTTTGGTCACACCTCCTAGCGAAAATACCCATAGGATAATGATCTCCAAAACATTTCATGTACTGTAGCTTTGTACCTATTCCTCCTAGATAGAGGCTGCAGTATTTTTCAGGCTTACTCAGCTGCAAGATCAGTCTGTAGCCTAGAGCATAGTTAACTTGTATTAACTCCAACACCATCGTGAATCCATGGGGCCATTTAATATACTTGCTCTGTGTACAAGGCATATGTCAACACCGTTTTGTGGGTCTGCACCTCTACAATGACTACTTTTAAAACTAAATTTTATATTTATGAGTCTCTATGAACCCTATAGCTAAGAATTAAAATAATGCACAGAGGACGTAACTCTAGCTGTGGATATATGCATGCATCTCCCTGTTTAAGCTAATTGGAGCCATGCTTACAGTTGAGGGCAGAACTTATTGATTTTCTTGGTTGTAGTTTGTTTGTGTGAAAAATACATCTTACTGTTTCCATAATTGGTATTTATTTTTGTAGAACGTTTGCAGATAAGGCAAGTAAATTGGAGTCAACAGTTGAAGTGTATCGTAAAAAATTGGAGGACTTGAATGACTTCCGGCGGCAGGTGAAGTCTCTGCAAGACACCAACATGATGTATATGCATAATACAGTCAGCCTAGAGGAAGAGCTAAAGAAGGCAAATGCAGCACGTGCTCAGCTGGAAACATACAAAAGGCAGGTAAGGCAACAACTGTATTCAACATCTTAACTATTCTCAGGGTTTTTTTATTAAATATAATTACAGTTGACCGAAAAATATTGGGGTGCTTGATCTAACGATTGTTGGGGAATGGTGTCAAGACTGTTTATAAGGAAACTTTCAGCTCAGCAATATACTCTCAATCTCCCCTTTTCCCTTCCAAACTCTCACTAGCTGGTTTACCTGAGGTCATTTCTTGACCTGCAGTTCACAGCACAGTGTGCCACCCATCAGTTCACAGACTGAAGTGGTGATCAGGTGTATTGTTTTGTTTAATGGGTAGCTGATATCCTCTAGGTATGATATACTGTCTTATATTTTAAAAAAGGATTTTTTAAATTAGTCTTGTTTTCATTTTTGGAAGTGCACAATAATTGGCTTCTGAAAGTTCCAAACTAGTCATCAGAATTCTTACATGTCTCTTATGTATATGTCTCTTAGCTGCTGGTCAAGATGAACCATCTGTGTTGGTTGCATTCAACAAAGAGACAGACATTTTAGTTCTGATTAGATTACAAGAACCACAGAAACCTATTTTATTAGATTTTAGACACTATGTTCAAGTAGCTCATTATTCACATGATCTCCTTCCTCTTCTTAATCCAGCCCTCTTTTTCCCCACCCATAAGAGTGCCAGAGTTTTAAAAAAATATATTAATAAAATCTTAGAACATACACTAAATATAATGTCAATGTCATCATCATTCAAGGTCCAGGAGCTTCACAACAGACTTTCTGAGGAGTCCAAAAGAGCTGATACATTAGCATTTGAATTGAAGCGACTTGAAGAAAAGCATGAAGCTTTATTCAAAGAAAAAGAGGTAAGTCTTATGCATAAGTGTTTACTCAAACTCACTAGTAAGTCTCTCAATTTTTTTGTGAGAGTGTGTTGGCCTGGCCAGAATTTTTCACTGTGCTCATCTTCAGAATAATTTTTCAAGTGCTCTTAAGCATCAGTAGTGCTACTATAGGGATGAGACTTAGCACTCAAAATTATATATAGTTACTTTAATATACTGGTCTTTGTAACTTGATAATTGATAGGCTAGCATTGATATAAATATTATCAAAAGCCTTCAACATTTAACTCATGTCCTGAAAATAGTGTTATAAATGATAGCTCTGTCATTCCTAATGGAATGTGCCAACATGAAATAATTTTGTCTTATTTCTACCTTAAATATGCTTTGACGTTTTCTTAGAGACTTATAGTGCAGCGTGATGCTCTGAAAGAAACTAATGAAGAGCTCCGATATTCTCAGATGCAACAGGATCACCTGAATCAAGCAGGTATGTTCTTGATGGTTTTTTAAAATAGATTGGTATGTTATCTGGAAGTGAATTTGTCAATTTGTCATGTTTTTTCAGACGCATCTGCTGTAAAAAGTCATGAGAATCTTGCTGCTGAAATTCTACCAGTGGAATACAGGTAAGGAAAGAGCTCACTTTAAGCAATGCCCTTCTCTTGCAAAAGTTCGGTGTCTCAAACAGCTTGTTGGGCAATTTACTTCTTTTTCAACTAAAAAACTAGCAGTTTGACTTTTTTATAGAGAAGGTACTAGTAAAATGCTTTACAGACATTAAATTAAACCTCCCAGCACACTGTATAAGGTAGGAAGGTATCCTCATTTTGCAGATGAGGAAACTGAAGTAGAGTGGTTAAGAACTTGCCATGGTTCTATGGAAAATCTAGCAGAACCAAGGATAGCAAACACGTAAGCCCTGAATAATGTGTTAATGTCTTACTAATACTACAGTAAATGTATTTTCTTCTCATAGAAGAATTGAAAGAACACTCTGAAGACTTTTAGAAGTAGTCTATTCTAGGCAGGGCTGGTGAGCAACCTTAATGATAGGTGCTGTTAACACTTCCCATTATAAGACCCTGTTTTCAGTTGACCAGTCTTTAACCATTTGAACTGAAACTTTATATGCAGGTATCTGTCACAAGGTTTTGGAGTTTTTTTAAGTTCAGCAGTCTCCAGGAATGAGGCTAGGGGGGAGCACGTCACCTTGGGATGCTCCAAGGGGAATACTAGGACCGGCTGAGCCAGGAGAGTGGGAGTAGGATGAGAAACCCAGGTGGACACTGGGATGGGGCAATCAAGGAGAATGGGACTGGGACAAGAGGACTTGGGGGAGGGGGAAAAGGGCCGTGACAGTTTAGAGGGGGTAGCAGAAGGGGTCAAGTTTTGGGGAAACTGGCAGAAGTCTGCCCACTAGACAACCCCCTTTCCAAAGCCTGGAATGGAACTCAGGATTCCTGAGACTTATCATGCCTTTGCTATCAGCAAATAGCTGAGAAACTCACAGACAAAGAGCATCTCATCCCTCTCTAGCCCGCATCAGGGATGCCTCTTCCTATCAGTTACTCTGTTAGCTCAAGTGGAAGAGGTGTGAGTGGTGGATCTAGAGGTTCCAACTCTGCTGCTGATCATTGAAGGCAGCGTATGACACCACTTGATTACATTTCTGGTTTTATTCCAGGTTTTTTATTTTTTTTTTTAAACAAACCTAGAATGATGCAGGGTCCAGTGATTAAAAATAGTATGTGATTGTCTAAGTCAGAGATCGGCAGCCTTGGCACGCGGCACGGCAGGGTAAGCACCTTTAGTGGGCCCGCCAGTTTGTTTATTTGCCGGTTCGCCAATCGCAGCTCCCACTGGCCATGGTTCACCGTCCCGGTCCAATGGGGGCTGCAGGAAGCAGCCCAGTGCTGGCCACCGCTTCCTGCAGCCCCTATTGGACAAGGACGGCGAACCGCAGCCTGTGGGTTGCGCAACCAGCGAACGGGCAAGTAAACAAACTGGCAGGCCCACTAATGGTGCTTACCCTGCCGTGCTGCGTGCCAGGGTTGCCGATCCCCGGTCTAAGTAGACTGCAGTATAATGCATACATGCTAGGGGGCTGAGTTAAGGTTTCACAGGCAATCTTAATTCTGGCATTTCCTAACTTCTGAATGTTTGAGTTTACAACATAAATGTTCTTTTAACATAAATATGTTCATCACATCTAAATAAATTGACTTTTGTTAGTTTTATCTCAATTATCTCAAATTAAAATAAGCATGTTTGGTTTGTTGTATATTCTCTTTGTGGGGAAATCCACTGCTTTTTGTATTCTGCTGAAACCAACACTATACTATCACACTTGTGTTTACTGAAAAACAGTCAGTACACTGGCATCTTAGTGAACTGGAATGCCACCTCGTCTTCAAAATTACTTTCTTTTTTTATATAAATTCTTCACGGAATGGAGATGTTTTGTTTTTGACCCATAGAGAAATGTTTATTCGACTGCAGCATGAAAACAAGATGCTTCTCTTGCAACAAGAGGGTTCAGAAAATGAACGTATTGTAGAACTCCAGGAACAGCTAGAGCAAAAGCATCGGATGCTGAATGAACTGGAAACAGAAAAACGGTGATTTTTCTTTTTTAAAAAAATCTTTTTATAAACTTGAGAGCAGTTTGGAGTAGGCACCAGGCCGAGAAAACAGCAGCTAATTGCACTGCAAAAAACGATCTCAGGACTGCAACCTTAGAAAGGAGGCAGTGTGACTTGCCTTGCTTATCCAACACTAGTTGAAGGTAACTACTTGTCCTGTCCTTTAACTAATGGATGCATTGATGCAGTCATTACAAAGAGGAAGAGGTAAGGGAACAACAAGGAACATAAGAAGTGTAACCCTGCAGAAAAAATGTCAGCAGGCCAAATGTGGCTGCTCCATGCTTTGGAGACTATATTCTTTAGGACTCATCTCTGGGTGATTCTTGATAGTCTTAGAGTGGGTGAAGAAAATTGATCACTATAGTTTTATATTGCTAAAACTGTAGACCTTTAGGCTGGGGAGCCAGAGTTTTGATATTGGGTGAATTGCTCCACCAGTTAAACTGAATTCAGCATTTCTTATCGTAGGCTATAACAATTTAGGAGTAGTTTAAGTTGCTAAAAATTGTACTGCAAAGACTTGCGGAAGACCTAAGAATATGCTTATGAGATCCACAAACATGAGACTATATATAGGCCACTTAAGAATGTTCCAGTCTCCTCATTCCCTTACATTTGCAAAGGTGTTTTTTTTTTTTTTTTTAAATGGGATTGAAACTTTATTTGCATTGTCTCAGCCCCAAAGCTAAGGTTTCTTCAGAATAAAATACATCAGTTCATACACTCTTACTAGATTGCCCAATAAAGTATCCAAATACTTAATATTTTGGCATCCGATAAATCATCTGCAGCAGGAAGGAAAAAATGCAACCTTCTACCCACCACTTCTAAGTAGAAAGCTTTCCCTGCACTGTCGGGAGACCAGTGCCAACATCTGAAGTCCAAGTCTTCATTTAAAAAGAATGTTTAGCCCTTATGTTTTTAAAAATCATCAATCTCATTAGTTTTTCATTCTTGTTGTTTAGAGCACCATGGGCACCAATTACATGGCAGGAAGCATGTCCAATTCACGGCTGCTGCTTTGGTTAAGCTCCAAATACAGACCAGCATTGGAAGCAGTAGAGGCTGTGAGGGGCTAGATTAGTAGCCCTCTCCCCCCCCCCCCCCCATGTAACAGCTAGAAGGAGATGAGAGGCAGAGTTGTAAAGAGACCCCCCATTGTTTGAAGCCAGGAGGCATTGTGGTATGGGGCAGGGTGCTCAAGATAACAGCAAAAGAGCAAGTAACTTCCCTTGTCCTACAGCCGTAAGGGGTTAGGGTGGGGAGGAGGGACTTCAAATTTATCTGACTCTTTTAACGAGAAGATGATACTGAAGATGAATCCCTGAAATAGAGTCTAGGAGCAGCAATCTGGAGGAATCCCAGCACATTTTCAGGTGCCATAGACATTTCCCTCTCTCCACCATCTACACAGTTCTCCTATACCCCACACCCCCAAAAGTAAGTTTTAGCCCACGGGGCTACTAAAAGTGTCCAGTAAATGTTCCAAGCACCTGCCTGCAGCAACTACGATTAGGTCTGCTACACAAACAAAATATATATTGACTTCAGACACTTCCATTTTGTGTAACCCTACTGAAGAATTATACTCTAGTAAAGAATAACTTTACTCTACATATCCTGGTTATTAGAAGATGGATTACTGACTGACAGTTCTTTAACCTTCTAACAGATTAAGCAACGAGCGTATTGGAGAGCTGCAGCAACAGATTGAGGATCTCCAAAAGACTCTGCAGGAGCAAGGATCGAAGACAGAAGGAGTAAGTGAAAGCTCGTGGTTCTCAAACTTTTTGAGCAGTTTTCTCAAAATTCTTGTGTGTTCATGTTAGACTTTATTTAAATGAAATCAAAACTGTGCCCCTTCTCCCTTTCAGTCTTGCTGGTGCAGATAATTATCGTAACAACAACAAGACTCTGGCTTGGTGGGGTTTTTTATTGGCCTAAGAGATAATAATTTGCAGCAGGGAGAGTAAATCCTTTGTTCAGGGTTTGGGTCCATCTTCCTTGTGATCTATTTTTAAATAGATAAATAAAATAAAACCCTCCTGCCTGATAAGTCTGTCAAAGGTCTAGAGCAAACCAAACTTGACTGACAAATGGCTCAGCTGCATCCAGACTCAAGGAAATTCTCAGTCTCTCCAAACAGGGCTTAAACACTTCCCTCAACTCTGTGAGAAGAGAACAGAGCCAGAATCCAAGGATCTGGATGCAGAAGAAGGAAGGGTTGTCTATAGCATGCGCCCTACATTTTCCCCAACTCTGCTGGAGACCTTTCTTTGGAGTTCTTGCTCCATAAGTGGAAAAGCAGCAGAGCTGTGGGAGCCAGTCTTACTCTTCTGAATAACTTTTCCTCACTTAAACTCACATGACAAAGTGTTGCAAGTTCATTCTCATGGTGTGCCCACAGGGATAGTAAGTAGCTGCACTGCCTGCCATTCTGCTCCTGTCATGATGGATTCTTAAGGGGCTTCTTCTCATAAGAGGCCAGGTCATGGGCTGTGAATTTTTGATTACTGCCTGTTTATCTGTCCATGACTTCCTGTTTAACACAGGCCATAGAACTTCGTATTAATTAATTCCTGCCTGAAATAGAGCATGTCTTTTTAGAAAAACATCCAATCTTGATTTTAAAATGTCCACCAGTGATGGAGAATCCACCATGCCTAAGGCTATGTTTTAGTCACAGATATTCTTAGTAAAAGTCATGGACAGATCACAGGCAGAAAACAAAAATTCACAGCCTGGGTTCCATGACTTTTACTAAAAATACCTGTGACTAAAAGTTGGGCGGGGGATGTGGATACTCTAGAGGGGTGGATCAGTCCAGGGTGCTGGGGCAGGTGGCCTGGGACCCCCACTGGTGCCAAAGGGGGAGGGGTTGGCAGGGCTGGAAGGGGCTCTCTACACAGCTCTATGTCCCTGCAGCTTCTAGGTGGTGAATGGGCACAAACGCCAGCTGCTGCAGCTCCCGCTAGCCAGGAACTGCAGCCAGTGGGAGCTGCGGGAGAGGGGCTGGCAGGCAGCATATGGCGCGGAGCGCCTCCAGCCCCTCTGCCACCTAAGAACTGCAGGGTCATGCCAGTGGGAGGCCTCCACCCAGAGGTAAGAGTCTCTTCTCCTCCCCCCGCCCCCCACTTCCCCAACCCCTATCCCTGAGTCCCCTCCCACACACCCAAACTGAGCAGCCTCTAAGCCAGCACCAGCTGCTGCAGAAATCACAAAAAATCACAGAATCTGTGACTTCCTTCACAGCATTGCAGCCTTAACCATGACCCTGGGTAAATTGTTCCAGTGGTCCTCACTGTTAAAAATTGTGCTTTATTTCTAGTCTGAGTTCGTCTAGCATCAGATTCGAGCCTTTGGATATTATACCTTTTGTCTGCTAGGCTGAAGAATTTTTTATTCTAAACTGCTGTTCGCCATGTTGGTATTGATAGACTGTCTTAACTAAGAGAAGATTGCGTGAAGACTTGATCACAGAACAGATTGACCACTTTGAGTCTTTCACTGTTTGATAATGTCTTCTGTCTGCCGATCTCCTTCAAAAACGTGTTTGTGTAATATAATTGTAACGATCATAGAGTACAATTTTTAAATGTTTAATTAAAATTAACAGTTTACATTTAAGTTTTTTATTTACTTGCATCCTTGCTCTCAGGAGTGATAAATTAAGGCTAGGATTGATGTCTTGAAAAACTAGTGGAAATTATGACACAAAGCACAGCAATTGTGGGGTGTGGTTTTTATGTTTTTTATTTTGTTTGAGTGACAGGCTTTAATCATTCTAAGAAATTTACTATACCAGAGTATGCCTACTGAAGTGATTCAGAGTCTGAATTTGTACTCCCAGAATTACATCTTATTCCTTTTGGGATTGGGAAGATTTTCTTCCTGTGGAAGTGACAAGTAATTCTGTCCCCAAATCCTACTAGTTGCAGAATCTGGAAAGACCGATACTGCCTATAAATCACCATGGCAAATTATATAATTGACTACTGTTTTTTTCTGAGTTAATCACATTAGCCTTGCTGTTGTAAAGCTGACAGTCCTGCCAGTTGAGGCTATAGTTTTCCCTAGAAAACAGGGAAGGCCAAAGTTACTAGTATAGTCATAAACTGAGGGCCACTCAAAATTGAGATGGAAATCCTATAAATCGGTTTCATTTGCACTGTTGGGTTTTTTTTTGTTTTTTTGTTTTTTTGTTTTGTTCTAACCATTTCAGAAGGAATTATTTCAAATATAGGAAAATATTACAATATGTACTATTTATTTTAAAATCTATTTTAAATGTCTAAATATTCTAATAGTCTAAATTGAGAAGTAAAGTTAATAAATGAAAAATATTGTTTGCTTTTGTAATCATGTCTTCTTTGTTTCCTTTTTTCTGCCTCCTCTGAATTGTCTCCGCCTTTTCACTTTTGCTACCAAATGATTCCATAGGAAAAAGTGTACGATAAAATCCAGAATGTCAGTGATCAAAGAATATGAATAAAATTATCTAAATGCATAGAGAATATTACACTTCTGAATCGTGCAGTAAAATATGCATGGTAAAATATCTGAAAAGTGAAACTTAAAACCCCCCCACTATTTATAAAAGTTGGAGCTCCCATTTGTATGTGCACCTAGAATTATATTTTTAATGTTCTGGACTATATATCTAAATTCATTTTTTCTCTTCCCTTTATAGTCCAGCAAGCTGAAGCAGAAGTTAGAAGCACATATGTAAGTAAAGTTAACGGATATTTATATACAGTCCAAAAAGAAACAGACTTCTAATTTACATTTTTCATATAAGCAGTAAATTTATATAAGCACTATTAAAGGTCAGTCTTTTATTTCCAAAGATGGGAAATTCAGTTCCAACTGCCACGCTGTCCTTCGGTCACCTCATCAGGGCTGCTGGGTGTGACACACTTTGCGTGATCATCACTCATTTGACAGCCCCATGACACCTGCTCAGTCTGAATTTCACACTTCTGGCTGAGCTGCAGAAACTCTGCCTTTTGCTCCCGTAATGTTGCTGCAGTGTTGAGTAGTCAGCCTGGGAAGCATCTTTTCTCTCTCTCTCTCCTCGCCTTGCTGGATTTCAGTCAGGAAGGAGTTCCCAGGATGGGCGGTGGTTCTCCGCCCCGCCTCCTGTGTTCCTGCAGCCAACTGCACCAAGTTTGCCTACTTCCTGAACAGCAGCCCCTGTGCCCCAATACCCCGCGAGCCCCCTATTCCTTAGAAACCCCAGAACTCCGCTATGCCAGCCAAAACTGCCAGGTTTTGCGTAGCTCCATTACTTGGGGCAGTGTGTGTTGACCACAAGCTCAAGTTTATGATTATATGTAAATTAGCTCACTATACTTGCAAGCAGTATCTGCACAAAACTTGGCAGTTATGCTTCATAGTGATACGAGTCCTGTTTTTGTCAGTCACTGTTCTGAGATCCCTTGAAAACGGTGTACTAGGCAAACGTGAATATACATATTCTCCTCCTTCAGGTGTTGTCCATATTGTTCCCACTTTCGCAACATGCATATGTAAGTTTCAACTTTCTGAAAAGCAGCATCTGAGGCTGGACACCTCTCCGCTAACAAATTGGAAGGCTTAGTGCTCTACCCCTTTGTTTGAGCTTGCACCGACCTATCCTCCTTTCCCAGCACCACGGGCTCTTAAACTATTGTGTTTCCATAGTGATGGTTGTGCTCTGAGTGATTGTGCATGTATACAGTCCACTAGGTTCGTTTGTGTCCAGTGCATTCGAGCCGGAGATTCTTGCCGGCCGTGCTAGGCAGTGCATGCATTCCTGCCGTCATTGCGCACAGTGCTAAGGGCAAAAGGGGTATGGGGCTGCCCCCATCTCTGCCTCAGGGCAAGAGTTGGAGTTCCCCATTGCTCTTGAACCTCCGTTTGTTTAACTTTACTGACATTTTTTTAATGTACATAGTTTTTAGAGATTTTAGCATTAGTTTTAGCGCAGAATATTCATTATGAGAGTAGTTTAGTAGCCGTTTAATTGGTGGGTGTCCATCATCATGTAGAGATCCCCAGGGTTTAAACAATGTGTTAATCGCAGGGTCGTGATCCCTGTGAATGATAGTCACACAAGCTGCCTTATTTTTTCCACTTTTTTTAACAGGGGTTTTTAATTATTATTTTCATTTGAGAGAATAGTTTGATATTTAAGCAACAACAAACCTTTTACCCGTATCATTCTTCAATATATTTATCATCACACTTTTTTCACACAAGTTTTCAGTTACTAGAGTGTGAAATGCTAGCATTAGCCTAACCTCTGGATCAAATCTCTGAATCCATAGGGAAAAACTGAATGAAGTCCAGGATGAGTTACAGAAAAAAGAGGCATTTTTTGCAGAGCTCCAGCCAGATGAAAATCAGAACTGTAAGTATCCTCATGAGGTTACATAATGTTTGCTCCTGAGAGTACCTCTGTAGTCCAGAATTGCGTCCAAGCACGAGATACCATTTTCATACCAGTTTAACTTGGAAATTAAGGTAAACTTGAAACAGAAAAAGAAGTAAGTGGTGTGTGTATTTGTCCATTATAATCAGACTTCAGTCTTGGTTGGGACCATTAGTGCTAATGAAATATAAATAATTTCTTGGAAATAACTTCTCACCTGCTCTATCTTTTGTGTCTCTCTAAATTATACTGAAATATTTATATGATCTAGACCTCTTCAGCAGCCTAACACATTACATTCTAAATACCCTACTCCTGGGGGAATTCTGCACCAAAAAAAATAGAAATTCTGTGCAGACTGTTTTAAAATTCTGCACATTTTATTTGTTAAAATAAGACTACATGATCATGCCAGTTTCAATTATTTTGGTAATTTATTTCAAAGTACCTGTCAGCAAGTGTGTCTGTAACAATACAGAGGTAACAAAGTCCTGTGGCACCTTAAAGACTAACTATAAAGTTTTGAAGCATAAGCTTTCGTGGGCTAATACCCACTGTAACAATACAGACACGCATAAGGTTTCCCTAAGGAGTGGAGAGTTAAAGAAACCCCTATAACACAGTTCCTGCTGTCTGCCCTCTTCTCTTCCCCCCCTCTCCACTCCCCCCGAGCCCAACTGGGGGCCAGACACTCACACACCCCTTCCCCTCAGAGACCAGCAGCGCCCCTCCCTCCCAGCCCAGATACTCCACCGCCTGCCTCCAGAGACCAGACACCCATCCCTCTACCCCTTAAAGCCCCAGGATCCTGTGGGAGAAAGAAAATTCTGTGCAAAGAACATTAATTTCTGCAAAATTCTGCATTGCACAGTAGTGCAGAATTCTGCCAGGAATAATACAAGCAGAATATTGATGGAAATACTGGTCCTTATCATTTTGTTGGTTTTTATTTCTAAATAGCTCAAAAGATTGATGAGCTGGAGGCAGCTTTACGTAAAAAAGATGAAGACATGAAAGCAATGGAAGAAAGATATAAAATGTACCTGGAGAAAGCAAGAAATGTGAGTGGTATATTTTAATACAAATAAAGTGTCTCTTCTCTCCCCTCCCCATCATCCCATCTCTATGAATCAGTGATGCTGTCAGGCTTCTCAAGTATCCTGTATTAAAAGCGGTTCTATCTTACATTTTTAGGCCAAATTCCTTGGTTACTCTAACTTGCATGCATCATAGTGTAGACTGTAGAATATAATCCCAAATATGAAAAGCTGTTATTGACATTTCCATACTAATTGGCATCTTCTATCCTACTTGTCCTGAATTTGGATTTCACTGTTGCATGTTTTATTTCTAGCTGAGATGTGAGGTTGCTGAAGATGAAACATCAAGCATAATATATTAATTTTCTTTATACAGGTGATAAAAACCTTAGACCCCAAGCTAAATCCAGCATCAGCAGAAATTATGTTGCTGAGAAAGCAGCTAATAGAGAGAGACAAAAAAATTGAAGCACTGGAGGTAATACTTGTATCTCTTCTTGTTTTTCTTTTTGAAATCCTATTATATGTCCTAAGTGGAGATCTCAGTTGTGTGTGAGACTTCACAAAGAATCTGTTTGATTCATTTGCCTTTCTATTACTCGAATTGCTCAACCTATCAAGCACAGAGATTTGATCATCATTTGCTGACATACTATCCTGAGGTAAATCTGTCAGACTGTTCACGTATATACATTTTATAAAAGGTGTTTATTTTTAAGGTTAAGTGTTTTATTCCTTATGAAAAGTAATGTGTATGAATTTAAAACTTCTCAGAGGGATTTAAACTAAACTGTAGTTTAACTATAGTGCTACCAGTGCACTATGGCAATTGGTGATCTGTATAATACCATGCATTGTTGAATGGAAAGTATGACAAGTATAATTTAGTCTAAGTGTAATGAGTTTACTATTTTAATAACTATATCAAAATACAGAAGTCACTGCTAATACTAAAAATGCTGTTCCTGGTGATAGCTACTTGGGTAAATATAAAATTTCTAAACAGTTTTTAAATCTTTAAGGGCCTGATCCTGAATTTGCTGTGCACTCAAAATTCCCATTAACTTTTCTGTGTACTGGCAGTAGACTAGGACCCTGGATTATTAAATCAGTTGGTAAGATTGCTCATTTATGGCTGCTAGGGCAGTGGAATTATGACTTTCTGAAATATTTGTACTGAACATACTCTTGATTATAATCCACAAAAAGATTTGCTGTTTTCAGTGATGCATTATTTAAAATTTTTATCGGTCTGTCTTGGTAATGGTGGTTCCTTTTCTTGCAATAGTTAATTATAATAATAAACAATTTCATCACTTTGATAGTCACTTTTGAAAATACATATAATTGTTTACACAGTTTTAGTTGTAATATTTGTATATTGCACTACGCTGTGTGTTTATCTCAGTCAAGTCCTCTAAAGAGAGTGGACTCTGATAATTATATAAATTTTATCTACACTTTTCAGAACTTTTGGTTCGTTAAGATTCCCTTGTCCATTTCTAAATCTGTTTAATCTTTCTCTAGAGTGAATGTAAGATTGCCAAGTTGCGTGATTATGAAGAAAAGCTAATTGTATCTGCATGGTATAACAAGGTGGGTCAAACCAATCCACTCGTCTGTCAGTATGGTAACTTAAGTAAAAAATACTAAACAATTTGAAACTATCATTTTCTTGCTATCTTGATCTGTTCCATATTTACAGCCTGTTTCCTTGAATACTACTGAGGTGATTTTGACACCTGGATTACCTTTTTAGATGTGTTACAAATTTGATTACCTATGGGAGGAAAAACCCAATTCTCTACAGTTATCTTTGTACAGGATGGAGCCTCTTTCTAAAACAATAACCCATATGATAGGCGGGGGCTATTAACACTGACTAGTATTAAGGTTGCCTGACACTTCCCATTAGAAACTTGTATTTTCAGTTACTTAACAAGCTATTTTTGTTATCTGCCAAACTTTAACCATTGGGTTAAATTCTGCATTCTGGGTGTCTACCTCAGGCTGAATTATTTTTGGAAAGCTTTTTTTTCAGCCAAAACAGTTCAGCCATTTGTAAGAACAAAGTTACAGAAAAATATTTTGCTTCAGTCTTCACTGAAAGGGTTAATGGTATTCAAATACTCAACACAAACAATATTAACAACAAGGGGGAAGGGAAATGGGTTAAAGAATGTTTTTAGATAAGTTAGATGTATTCAAGTCATCTGGACCTGATTTAAATTCATCCTAGGGTACTTAGGGAACTAGCTGAATCAGTCTCTGAACCATTAGCAATTCTCCATGAATTCTCCATGAGAACAGGTGAGGTCTGGAGAAGGGCAAACATAGTAGCTATTTTTAAAAAGGGGAACAAAGACGACCCAGGGAATTATTGATCAGTCACCCTAAGTCCATACCTGGAAAGATCTTGGAACAAATTATTATGCAATCAGTTTGTAAGCACTTAGAGGAAAATAGGATTATAAGAAATAGCCAGCATGACTTTGTCAAGAACAAATCATGCCACACCAATCTAATTTCCTTCTTTGGTAGGGTTACTGGCTTTGTGGAGGGGGGGGGAGAAGCAGATTTTCTATATCATGATTTTTAGCAAGGCTTTTGTCACAGTCCCATTTGATATTCTCATAAGCAAACTGGGGAATATGGTGTAGATGAAATTACTATAAGGTTGCACGACTGATTGAGAGACCATACTCAGAGTGGTTATCAATGGTTTGCTGTCAAACTGAGAGGGTGCATCTAGCAGGGTTCCACAGGGATCAGTCCGGACTCTGGTACTAGTCACTGTTTTCATTAATGACTTGGCTAACGGATTGGAGAGTAGACTTCTTAAATCTGCAGATGACATCAAGATGTGAGGGATTGCAAGCATTTAGGAGGACAGGATTAGAATTCCAAACCACCTTCACAAATTGAAGAATTGGTCAGAAATTTGATATTGAGAAGCTCTAGTTACTCCCATGCTTTGGAGAAGGATCTTCAACTTTGGCACAGGGGTGGTCTTTGCGTTAGGGAATATGCCTTTTGCTGTATGTGAAAATCCACTCGCATTTGGCTAAATTATAAGCCTTTGAAGTGTTTCAGTTCCCAGATGCTCAGTAGAGAAGACTTCAGAGTTCAGAGATTTTTAGCTGCAAAAAAATCTGTCTTCATTGAGCATGCTCAAGCCCCTCACAGTTCCTCCATGTGGCATGGGAAAGGAAAGTTGTGGATTGGGACAAGAGGACTGGGAGTGGTGAGGGAAAGAAATTTGACTGAAAGGCAGGGATGGGGAAGGAGTGGGAAAAGGGACTAGGACATGC
Source organism: Sternotherus odoratus (assembly GCA_032164245.1). Classification (NCBI taxonomy): domain Eukaryota; kingdom Metazoa; phylum Chordata; order Testudines; family Kinosternidae; genus Sternotherus; species Sternotherus odoratus. Next base: position 79,490,859 of record JAVMKO010000008.1, on the reverse strand, counting down.
AATTCAAAACTTCAGCTGCTTTTGAGGATGTGAAAAAGAGGTCTCATTCACTTATTTTATTTCTTCCCAGAGCCTGGCTTTCCAGAAGCTCGGTATGGAATCCAGACTGATGGGTAGCAAAGACCCTGGGTCGTGTCCTCCTGGCCGCTCTTTCCTAGCACAGCAACGACATGTCACCAACGCCAGACGGAATCTCTCTATTAAAATCCCTAATGCAACATCAGATTAAACCACAAAGGAAACGTTTACACTAAAGTGTCCTTAAAATATTTTGTGGCTTCCATTGTAACTACCTGACTGAAGAAGAGATGGTGATGCTGAGCTTCAGTTATTTTAACATAAAAACTTATTGAATGGTATATACAATGGTAAACGTATTGAAACGTATATACAATGGTAAATTAATTTGGTGAGTTGTTTCTAAAAATCATCAGCATACATAGTCCATGAAGGACTGTGGCACCAGCGACCTTTTCTAAAAAGCAGCACCTAGATGGAAGTAGATTTGAATAACTGACGTATGTGTTTACAAGCACAGCTTTAAAGATTTATATTTGTCTTCATAGTATATTGTACATAAATTCAAAAAAATCGGCAATATATATTGTATTTAATATTTTTGAATTGACTGCTTTTTTTTTAAACAGAAGAATAATTTTATGGAAAACATCAGGAAACTGGTAACACTAGGTATATTTGCTGGGTGCTTTATAACATAAAGAAAAATCAGTTCTTTGGCTAGAAGAGTTCATAGTTTTAAAATGATGCATTTGTGAATCAAGAGAATTTTGGCATTCAGAAACTGTTTAGTGACTTCAGGACTTAACTTTTAAGACAGAAGATAGTGATATATCTCAATCAAGAACAGAAAGTTTCAATCTACTTAAAGTGGTAACTAATTAATTTTGTTTATATTTGTGTGTATACTTCTTTAGGAAAACCTGTCTTTAAGGTGCTGAATTCACTAAAGCCAAAAAGTCTGTCTGAATTAATGTAGTAGTCAATAATGTTTTTTAAAAAGACCACTGTTTAAAATGTAGTTGTATTATATAATTTTTATTTAGTCTTTTTTTTTGGGGGGGGGGGGGGAATCCCTAATATTTATTCAGTTCAGTTAAACAGCTTTACACATAAAAATCACTCTTTCTCATTCCTCAGGTTTTTATATAATTTTTTTAATTACTGTGAACTAATCACATCAAGCAGACAGGCTAGTGGAGTGATCTTTGCACATGGCTAGTAACATAGATTGTTTGGCATGGAAAAAATAAAGGTACAAGATATCCGGTATCCCAGACCTCGGAAGATTAACATAGCTAGATGGATTGGTGTGGAATTTATCTTTATCATTAAATTTATTAACCGTAATCTGGGATATTGCAGATTATGTACTATATGTATTTTATGACTTCTAAACCAAACTTTGTACTTCTGGATAATTTAAGCATTCTTCCCAGATGTATAGACACTCTTTCCTTAAACCTGTTAGATAATTTTGACAGTAGCTTTAATAAAAAATTGTTTCACACCTATCCATACAACACTTCAGTTGACATTTGTTTACAAAATGGCTATTTTCACATCAAAAGCTTACAAAAAGCACTTTTTAAAAAGATTTTTGAATTTTCCATGATCCTTATAAACTGACTAGACCAGTTTGTCACATCAATAGTAAAATAACACAGTGAATAAAATCACAGCAGACTTAATAGCAAACTAGGGTAAATATGCGAGGCTACCATACTTATCTGTAGCCCAGTATAGTAAACACAATCACGCGCTTGGATTTAAAGAATATGTGTATCTTTTCAATATTAAAGCCATATTCATTTGAAAACTGGATTCAATTTTGCTTGCAATATTAGGTCTTTTTGACTTTGTAATGAAATATGAATTTTGAGTAGCTTTGCATTTCATTAGATACTTCACAAGCCTTGAAATAAGGCTTATCCTTTGATCTCTTGCTACCCTAAGCTCTTGATAATTCTGGAACTTGAACTCCTGCATGATTCCACAGGAAAAGTCTGTCCACTTGTTGAGTTTGTGTTTCTTCAAAAAAGTATTTTGCTCTCTTTTACAGTATTATAAATATAGGTATTCAATTTGATTTCTTCCTAAAATGTTTATTAATAGAGAGAGCTGAAATCTAACCATATACTACACTTATTTGTAATAAATATTTTAAATGAATTATTGTTTTGTCTTTCAAGTTCTGTCCTTCTGTTGATGTCTCTTAGTGATGCATTGATATTGCTGGATTGTGTTTTTGTATGTTTCTAAGCTTTGTTTGCCTACTAATATTGAAATGGATGGGTGGGTGGGGAGGCAGCTTTCCAGATGTGTTAGCATGACTCTTGTGTTTTAAAGGGTTTGGTATTTCAGTATATTTTTTTGTCAGATGTGGAACAGAACGATCACTAATAGCACTGAATAGGTGTTTTTCCCTGTAAATGCGATTTCACAAACACGCTAATTCTTGGGCTTTCTTTTGAAAGCGCTCATCTAGAATATAGTCCTAATGGATTCTGTCATACATTATCACATTAGTGGTGCAATGTCAATATCAAAAGTCAGGTCCTAGTAGGAATAGAACCCTTTCTCCAACCCTTCTCAAAACTGCAGACACCAGTTCCAAAGAACTTGAATAAGGAAAGATGATCCCTTTTACTTAGCTGAGGCTATGTCCGCTAAGTAGCAGTAAGAATTTTAGTGGTTACCCAAGGACAGCTTGGATTTTCAGGGAAGGATTATCTGTATGGGGTGTTTCTGGGATGGCCATCACTATGTATTTAGCTGTCAGATAAAATTTTACTTAGAATGATTGGCATGGGTAATGTAGTGTGTAACTTTAGCATCTATTCAGGACTAGTCAGAAGTTATAGAAAACTATTTTCGCGGGTCTGGTTAAATTTGGACCTCCACCTGTGAGTGAGGAATTGATCAACAGACCTAAGTATTTGATCACGAGCCATTAATGTACTATTCATTTTCACTTGTTTTAAAGTGGTATACTAAAAGATGTAGTAGGATTAACCTTTTTATTGAGCATGTTTTGAGAATCTTTATTGATGGCATGCTCTTTGGAAAAATGTTGAATTATTTAGCTACAAATTACTGAGCTATGTACAATTGGTATCGTGTCCCAGATTTTCTTAATGGACAATTGGGGTGATCCAGAGACATGGCTATGATCCAGAGACACGGCTATCTAATAATGTTGTGTCCAGATGTCACAGCTCTAAATGCACACAGACTATTAAATGAGATAATTGACTCCTGCTGTATTTCTCCAGTACCGCTAATAATGTTGGAAAGAAGTAACTTTCTAATAAAGCTGGTAATAGAGAGCCAATGATGAAAGAAAAATGCCCTTTGCACCCTATGTTGTAAATTATTAGAGCACTGTTTCATAAATGGCTTTGGGGATAGAGGTTCCATCTGGTGTGAGTCCATTTAATTTAATTTGTAATAAGATATTTGCATGGGATTAACTCTGCCACTTTGGTTGAAATATGGCTCTTCTGGTGGTTTCCATTAATAACCCTAATTTTAGATTATTAGATTTCTGTCATTCTTAGGTGTATCAGGCAGCTTTAACATACCTGTGTTTTAAGAGATTAAGATACATTCAATGAAATTAATGAAAATGTCACCTTGATATTAATTTTTTTTCTTAACAAGAAATATGCAGAAGTATTGTTTTCTATTATAAGCATTTACTTGGTGACAACTAGTAAAAGCAATACTAATGTTTTATTTAAGCAGTCATAGATTTGTTATTTTTAAAAAATTCTTAATGTTACTTAGTTAATGATGTCTGATAAAGTAAATTTCCCAAACCTTTTACTTTTCTTTCCACTCATCCTGTGAGGTTTGAGGTTTACTGTGTATCAATGTCTAAATCTTCTGTTTTTAAAACAAATGTAAAGACTATGTTATCACATAGAACTGGAAAAAAAATTGCACTAATTTTTAAACTCTGGTTTTATTCTTTCTCTGGAAAATATTCTTTTATACTCACATAAAGATTTTTAAAATGAATTGAGTGGTCTCTTTATTTTAAGTATGGCATTTAGTAGTCCTTATACCGTAAACTCTTTGTGATAGGAGCCCTTAGTTTGTACAGTGTCCTGATTAGTACTGGACCCCCTAGTTCCCAAAACATGGCAGAGTGACATGACAGGATTTAAATTATGTCCCTCCTGCAAGGCAACAGTTCATATTAATGATGGGGAATCAAAATGCTGCTTCTGCCTCCGTGAAGTACAGATCGCCACTTACGTGCTCAGTTTATTTCCTTTATTAAAAAGGACCCAAAATTGAGGGAATCCTTATGGAAAGATCAATGAGTGCATCTTCTGTGCCAGAAGGAAACTGGACCAGATCGTGTCTTCTACTGCTCCTGTTTGCCCCAGGACCACCCCAATTTCCAGGCTTTACATGTTGGTTATAGAATTGTCGAGTGCCTCCAAACCCTTCTCAATGCAATCTTCTGGGGAAGAGCACTGCTCAGAGTGATCAAAAATGAACCTCGGTCTTACTGGCACCAACTAGAATGGCAGGCACTTTTAGGCCGACGTACTGCTGACTGACACCTCAGCACTGATTAGTCACAAGACACCCGCCCATCAGGAGCCGGTGTGTACCTCTGTCTGTACTAGCACCTAATATTGCAGTGCTCTGTGCCATCATTCACTACACCTACCATGCACCAGGTAATGTTAAGGGAAACATTCCTAGAACTTTCTTTATGGATACAGACTAACACGGCTGCTATTCTTGACTCCTAGAACTGACTTTCTAGGTACCAGGAAGATTTATGGTATAGAGTGACTTGGAAATAACCAAACAACCAGAGTTGCTGGGTGTTGTAAAGAAACTCCTAGTACCAATGCCATCTGTCTATCAGCCCCCTCAGTTTCTACACAGGACACTTCAGGGTCCTCTAGAGCTCCAAGGATGGCTCACCCTATGGAGGAAATGTATTTTCTCATCTGCAGCACAGCAAAGTGGAGACATATTGCCCATGTACTTACCACACTCTCCTGGCTGAGCCAAACTATTCCAACCATGAGTCCAGAGGATACTTTTTCAGGAGATGCATGACAAGCCACTCTCCTGTTAATCTCCATGACCATTCGTATCAAACCCCTGTCCAATGCATTCATGGCGATTGGGGGTCCTTTGGGAGATGTAATAAAGAAGAAAGACTTCAGCTGGTGCTCCTGTCCCCAAAAAGTGGATCTTCTTGACTTGGGACCTCAGAAAGGTTACCTGGTCCCCCGTACTTCCCAATGTCAGGACTAGGACACAGAGCAGGATTATGGTGGCTGTCCAATTTATACCCGTGGCAGTATCATCTGATGAAGCAGTCACCCCAGCTTTTACAACCTAGTCAGATGCCTGCCAGATCCTCCAATAACTTTTCTGGTGAATAACCAATACACTGAAATTCCAGTAGGCATAGTGCAAGAGAAGATACATCAACTCGTAGACATTGTGCACTCCCCAGAAGCACCTGCCATCATTAGTAACCCCAGTAGTAGGTATCCTAGATGACTTGCTAGCTCTCAAGAGCTCAATTTCCTCTCGTCATCCAACGAAAAGTCACACCCAATGGTTCCTAGATTTCTCAAAGGTTTCATTCATGTCTTACCACCAGTCTGAGCCTTTGCCCTTAGCCCCACTGTGCCCTGGACTTTTTAACCGCCCACTCAGTGATGCTGACAGGAGCTGCCAAGGTCCCTTTTTGATGAGGGGTTCTGATCAAAACCTGGATGCCTGAGAATCCCAGCTAGGGGCTGTGTGTGAAGAGGGGGGTGTAGCACAGGGTGCAGGTAGAGGGTAGCTAAAGCCTGGGGGTGGAGAGTGGTGCAGCTCAGTGTACAAAGCAGGGAGGGTGTAGTTTATGGTACAGGCGGGAGTTGCTAGGGGCGCTGGGGTGGGAGGGGTGTAGCTCAGGATGGAGGTAGGAGGCTGTATGCTGGGAGTGGGGTAGCTCAGGGTACAGAGAGGGGTTACAGAGGGCTATATGCAGAGAGAGGCGTAGCTCAGTGCGGGCAGGGGAGGGCTAGGGGCTGTGTGCAGGCGGCGGGGGGGGACTCAGGGGGTAAGGACAGGCTGCATGCTGGGGTTGTAGTTAGGGTGCAGGCTGGGTGCTGGGGTTGTAGTTAGGGTGCAGGTAGGAGCTGTGACGGAGGGCTCAGGGGTGCTGCTGCTGCAGAGCCAGCCTGGCCCTCAGTTCATAGCTGGCACAGTGGGGGCAACGTCACTGGACGAGGCGGGGGGGGGGGGGGCACTCTGCCTGGCCGAGTATATGATGGGCAGGGGGAGGGGATGCCCTGACCTTAGTCCCCACTCGGCTTTGCACAGCAGTTCATTAGGCTCGGCCCGCCGCAGCGCCAGGCGGGGGGGGCGGGGGTGCTGCGGGAGCACAGCAGGGGGGCTGTGGGGGGAGGCGGTGAGACAGCAGCCCTGTCCCGGGGCACACTTCAGCCAAACATGGTATGAACCACACACACCGCGGCACACGCCCCCCCGCCGCCAGCTCTCCCTGCCCGGCCGTACCCCCCCCCCCTCCGGTCCACGCCCCCGGCTATTCCTCCCCCCCGCCCGCACATGCCCCTGCCCGCAGAGAGCCGCTAGCTCCCCCATTCCCTACACGCTGAGCTACACCCCTCCCAGTACACAGACCCCCCCCCCGGCTACGGCCTTCTTTGGCCCCGAGCACACCCCCCCCCCGCACAGCCCCTTTACCTCGTCCCTGCCTGTGCCCCCCCCCCCCCCCGCCTATACGGCTCCCTGCACGGGGGGGGGTTTCAAACGCTTTGCGCTGAGTCCTCTCCCGCTTTGCATTAGACTTTGGGGTTCACCCCGCCTATTGGCAGAAAAAACCCTACAGGGTGCAGGTGCCTAAGTAGCCCCCGGATCCAGGGTGTGCGGCACGTGCCGCCCGTTTGCGCCCGCGTGCTGTCCAGACAGCCAGGCCCACGCGGCGGGGCGAGGCTGAGCCGAGCGGGCAGGTGTCGAGTGTCCGCAGGCCCCGGGGCGGGAGCAGCGCGGGCGGCAGGTCACGGCGATGGCTCAGCGCACACGCGGGAGGAGGTTAGATCCCGTGTGACCAGCCACCGCGCAAAACGCGTTACAGGAGCCGGCGGGGCTGGCGGGACCCATGAGGCCAGTGGTCGCCAACCTTTCGGACCTCAGGGATCACTAAACTCACAATTTTGAATCTCGCGGACCACTAACATGGACCCTACGCCTTCCTGCGGGGGCTGCCGTGCGGGGGTCTCTCGCGGCCACAGGGGCACATTCACGCCGGGGTGCGCGCGCACACCCCCCCTCCCCCCCGGAAATCACCCGCCCCACGGGACAAACTCGCGCCGCGCCGGGGGAAGCATCCTGCTCCCGGCAGGCGGGGGGGGGGGGGGAGGGGGCTACCGCCGCTTGCCTCACCCCCCCCCCTCCCCAGAGGGGCACACTCGCGCCACGCCAAAGCACCCTGCTCCCAGCAGGCAGGGGGGGCTCCCGCCACTTGCCCCCCCCCGCCCCGGCTCGCCCTGCCCCCCGCCCCGAAATTTCCCCAAGGACCACCCAAATTTTCTCGCAGACCACTGGTTGGCGACCGCTGCATTAGGCGATGTAGGCATTGGCTTGGGCAGCAGCAGGCATGGAGGGGAGAGGAGGAGCGAAGTGCGCACACACACACACACACCCTCCCCCCCAGTCATGTTTAAGTCTAGTCCGTGTCTTACCTACCCTTCTAGTTAGACAATTCCCCCCCTCCCCCCGCCCCATTATGTACCCTCAAGATCCCTTGCTGAGGATTAAAGCGATCACAAGCAGGGGACAGTGTCAGGGATGCATAATGCCGCTCTCCCCTCCCCCGCCCTCCAAGACTGCAGGGCGGGGGGGGGGGCGGTTTAGTCGTATAGAGGGGTGGGGTTCTTAGGGACTGGTTTGTTTTTAAGCAGGCTGCTCTCATTAAACACGCAACACATCACTGGCTGGCTGGGTTTTGTGGTTTCCGTCTCATTCCGGACACTCCATGGGCAAGGCTGCTGAACTCCTGCGTGTTCGGTTGGGATAGGTGGGGTGGGTGCACCCATGTGTGCTAAATGCCTCCAGCAAGGCATGTGGACGCTAAAAGCATACGATCAGGTCACAGACAAGTGTAATGTGTAGCCAGGGCCAGCAACAGAATTTTTGGGGCCCCCTACTGTGATCATTTGCCCCCCCCCCGACAGCGGCTGGGGGGGGCAGCCCAGCCGGCCCCCCCCACCCCCTTGCCTGCCCCCCAGCCACACCGATGAATGAACCTCCCAAGGCAGGAGTGAACTCACCGCAGAGCCCACCCGCCTGCCCAAAGGCCCCCCCGGAGCCACCGCCCCCGAGTGGGGCCGGCTCCCCTTGACCCCTTTTCGGCGCCTCCGCTCCACTCCGCCACCATCAGCGCCGCACACCACCAGGGCCGGCACAGCCGGGCGCGCTTCCCCGGGCTTCCGCTGTGGTTGGAGTTTGCCAGCCCGTCAGCCGTGCGGTGCGGTGCGGGCGCTTGCCGCGCTTGTCTACAGCGCAGCGCTGGGGTGGCCGGCGGCGCCCGCCCGGGATTGCATGTGGTCAGCCGCGGCCACGCGGAGCGGGCGCCGCGCCTCTGCAGAGGTCTGAGCATCGGGGGCCCCCCTTAAGTCCGGGGCCCGGTACAGTTGTCCCCCTTGTCCCCCCCCCCCCCCCGTCGCCGGCCCTGTGTGTAGCATGAGCAACTGGACGAGATTTGTCATGCCCAGTAACTTCATGAGCACAGTTGCAATGCGAGCTGAACACTGGAAAACAAGAGCGTGTCCCGGCGTGGTTCTGCTTAATGGAATGATGGTGTGAGTCCAAAAAGAGATTCAGCAACTGGCAAAGAGCATTTGAGGAATCCCAAAAGCACACACCGTATTTCACCTGTACAATGTTTCAGCCCCTCTCCCCCCGCCTCCAAAATCCAGCATCCTCTGTAATGTCCACGTATAAAGCTTATTTTCAAAGTTTGGGTGAGGGGAAGGGGCAAAATGGTCTTGTGAAGACACTTGATTTGGCCTCCGGAAATCTGGATTTGGTTCGCTGGTCTGCTACAGACGCCCTGAGTGACCTTGGGCAAGTCATCTGTAAACAGAGGCAATAATAGTTTCTTCCTGGTACTTTTTTTCTTGTCACTTTTGAGGGGCCCTCTGACTCAGTGCCAGCAGAAAGAGTCCATGAGCTCAATTGTGACTACAATACCACTAATGAGGTTCATGATGTCACTTACGCACGTGTACAGTGTTTGGCACAATGTCTTCTTGGCCTGTAGTCAGTACCTCAATTTATGTGTTTATTCATATACAGTAACTCCTCACAAAGTCATCCCAGTTAATATTGCTGATCAATTAGGGAACATGCTCATTTAAAGTTGCGCAATGCTCCCCTCTAATGTCATTTGGCAGCTGCCTGCTTTATCCACTGCTTGCAGGAAAAGCAGGCCGTTGCAGCTAGCTGGTGGGGGCTTGAAACCAGGGTGGACCGGCAGCCCCCCAACTCAGCTAAGGTCCCTGTGCAGCAGCTGCCTGGCCGGCGGTCAATTGCCGACAGGAGCAGCAATATGGGGACTTCCCTAGACCTAAGACACTGCTGTTAGCCACCCAACCTCCAATTCACATTATATGTAATACTGTTAAGTGCATAGTCAAAAGTCCAGTTCTGATTCTCCCTGATAAAACACTGTGCAATGACAAGTTTTATAATTTTACTTTAGGAAAATTGCAAAATATAAACCACAACTAGCTAACTAACTACAGATGAACCGGACTGAAAATAATCTCTTAAAATGTGTACAGCTGATTCACAGTCCTGGAACACACGCTGAATAATAGATGATGCAGAGGTCCAGTGCACTCTCCCAGGTGGCATAAATATGCAATTACACAACAATCGCTTTCAACAATGGCTGTAAAATTAAAACTAGATTGGGGTGTGTGCGCCCCTGTGGTGCCTTGGAATAGGGGTGGGGCAGTTCATGATCAGCTATGAGGAGAAGGGCAACACGCTCCCCTGATTGTACAGGTTTTGTACACCTCCACAGTCACTCCCTACAACAACTCTGAGCAACACAGTAACTCCCATCTTGTAGCTTTTATGCACACGAAAGTGGCAGGAGGAGGCCCCACCCAGCAGTCAGAAGCCGGCCTAACCCAGCAGACAGAAGAGAGCAAGTGCCGCAGAGGGTGGCATAGGGTAAAACATAAATGGGCCAAGATCCATGGGAACTGGCTTGGTTTCTGTGCAGCGCCATCATATGCTTGAACTACTGTCAACTCACTCCTGACAGTTCTGCCCTGCCACCAGACCTGTCTCCCGGAGGGCAGCATATGGTGGAATCGCATCTTAAAAAGTGCACCCACCACTCCGGGCGCACGGCTCCTCTTCACAAAGGGGAATGTTTGCCCCCCCCCCCCCAACATACAAACATGCTTTATTTATTTCAATAGCAGAAGTGATCTCTTTACATGTTAACTAAAAGCTGCCGTACAGGCAAAGACGATGCTGTTTGAGAAAGCTAGGAGAGAACTAACTTGCGGGGGTTACATGTAAATCTGATGTGCAGGGAGAGGGTATTGAGAAAAGTTGAGAGGAAGTAAATCTTACGCTCCAGCCTCTGGCGTGGGACTCAAGACACATGCCCTGCACTGCCAATGTCTTCCTCTGTAGCCTTAAGCAGGTCACTTAGTCTCTCTTGTCTCCTCAGTTCCCCATGACTACAAGGGGGATTAGAATATTCTCCCTCTCCCCCTGCCTATCTTGTTTGTTTGAACTATTAGTTCTCCAGCGCAGGGACTTTGGGGTGTTATAGTCCCAACCGGAATTGGTGTTTCCTGTATTATAAACGATTATTAACAGTTTTTACACTGTGATTGTCAAGAAAGGGAACAAAACACCCCAGAGCTGTTATTCCAGATCATCGAGAATTCTAAATGCATTTCCTGTCTTTGTCAATGGCCTTGCCATTGAACTTCCCCAGAGTTACATTTTGGGTTGAGAGCCTGTCACGCATTTAGCGATTGGCAACGTTAAGAAACGTGAGGAACCTGGCTGAGAACTCCAGATTCTCACACCTCAGTGTAGTTCTTCAGGGTCAGTCTGTAGGCACAGCAGCTCTCCATCTGCCAGCAACTAAGCTGCCAACAGCATCCGATTGTTTGTTTGTTTTTTCTCTGGAAGCAACCAGGATTGGGACTGGGTGACTCTGTCTGGCAGCAGCACGCCAGACTTGCACCCCTTCTGTAACAGTCTCACCGCATCTCCTCCAACTGCAAGCCAAATTTAAACCACAGAATGATGTGGCTTGCTTTGTCTATGCTAAGAGAGTAGCCAATAAAGCATGGGCCATACAAAGCATCAAAAGCTGGGGAGAAAAGAAGATGCACTAAAGGGGGACAACAGCGAGTAGGGCAAACAAAAGCAGAAATGGCTTGTGGCAAAATAAGGCAGAGATCTGTTACAGGTAAACACAGCTACTAGCCTCAGTTATCTATATATATAAAAGTCAAATGGTGTATGCATGTATGTATGTATGTATGTATTTATGTTTGTATGTATGTATGTATGTATGTAAGCTTACTCCTTTCACACCGTTTGAGCCAGAGACTTGAAATTTGGTACAGTTAGAGGTCTTGGGGTCCTAATTACCGTAAGCTGTCGAAAATTTTTCAAATCTCACCTCTGACGCCCCCCAGGGGTGAAATTCTTTAAAGGCCAATCACATCAGCTGGGCAGCTGCTGTTCTCTGTGACATAGTTATCATGTCATAATACCCCCTCCAACAGACACCGCACTCGCTCAGCTCTCTGCCCCTCCCCCCTCCAAGGGAACACCGGAATCCCTCAGCTCTGTGCCCCCTCCCCCCTCTGACGGACCCCGGAATCCCTCAGCTCTCTGCCCCCTCCCCCCTCCAATGGACCCGAGTTGGGTTTGGTCGGAGGTTAAGTGAGGTGGGGGTGTCGGGTTTGGTCGGGGGATGAGGTGGGGATGTCGGGTTTGGTCGGGGGGTGAGGTGGGGGTTTCGGGTTTGGTCGGGGGGGTGAGGTGGGGGTGTCGGGTTTGGTCGGGGGGTAAGTGAGCTGGGGGTGTTGGGTTTGGTCTGGGGGGGTGGGAAGGTGTCTGGGTGGGTGAGGGGTGAGGTGTGGGGGTTGGGGTTGGTCAGGGGGTGTTGGGCTTGGTGGCGGGGTAAGGGGGGGTGTTGGGTTTGGTTGGGGGTTGAGGAGGGGGGTCGGGGTTGGTCGAGGGGTAAGTGAGGTGTGGGTGTCGGATTTGTTTGTGGTGGTAGGTAGGGGTGTCCAGTTTAGTTGGGGGGAGGGGAAAGTGAGGTGGGTGTGTCAGGTTTGGTCTACGGGGGGTGAGGTGTGGGTGTTGGTCAGGGGGTGTTGGGGTTGGTAGGGGGGAGATGTGGGGGTGTTGGCTTTGGGTTGGGGGGTGAAAATGTGAGTCAGGGTTGGTTGAGGGATAAGTGAGGTGGGGGTGTCGGGTTTGCTCTCTCCTCCATCCAATGGACCCCGCACTCGCTCAGCTGTCTGCCCCCTCCCCACCTCAGAATGACCCGAGCAACGCCGGGTATTTTCGCTAGTGCTTAAATAAAATGTTCATGTAGGACGCACATACAACAGAAAATACAGAGAGACCTCTTCCTAATGGAACGAGGGGGATATGTCATGTTCTTTGCGCACTAAATGTGTATATACTTACCCTGTTTTAAAAACCCTGTAGGGTGTTCGTGTACTGTCCAGCCTAGGGAGACAGATCAGGGATGCAGAGCAAGACTTATAGGGGAGAGTTAGGACCTTAGTGCTTCAAGATGGGGAAACCAGCCCTTGAATGGAGGGGAGAGGTACTGAAATGATCCAGTGAGGTGGGGTGGGAGAGGGCTAGGCTAGAGGTCAGAACCCTAATGCAACCAAATAGCCTCATGTTTGCTGACACCCCAATGTGTATTGAAATCAGGGCTTGGGAGTGTCAGCAGTGAGAAAGGGCCCTAATGTCTTAAACAGCGTCTCAATGGGGTAGATTCTATATAAACAGTGAAGGATTGTCTACACTGGAAATTGACACCTGTATAGCTATGGCCCTCAGAAGCATGAAAGCTCCACCCTTAAGAGACATAGATATGCTGATGTAACCCAGTGTAGACAGTGCTAGGCCACTAGAAGAGTTGACTGGACGATGTCACTGCTGCCTCTTGGGGAGGTGGATTAACTGCGCCGCTGGTCGAACCCCTCATGTTGACGTCATGAGTGTCTACACTAAAGCGCTGCACCAGCATTTGAAGTGTGGATTTAAATTCTTCAGAGGTGGGACTCAGAAAAGTCTTGTTTTCTCATGTAAGCAGAGTAGGTGGATCTTAACTGTAGTCACTTTTCCTTTCACTGTTCCACCAGCCCTATACGAAAGAAGCAGCAGAGGAACTGTACTAGGAGAATAACCAGCGAAGATTAACAAGCCCATTTCCCCTCAAGTACACTTGGTTTCTAGGCTCCAGCCTATTTTCTGCTTCACCCCCAAAGCTAGGCAGGGTGCTATACGCAGTGGCTGCTCACTGTCATTCCACTGTCTCCTTGGGCTATTAGCAGGTGGTTGGGCGGGGGTTGGGGGGAACTGGTGAAAATGGCTGGCTTCACGAACCACCATTCACAGAAATCTGATCACATTTCAGGGAGCCGAGAAACCTTCGGAGTGAAAACGTGCACAGGCACCCGCAAGCGCACACACACTAGAGATCGGGGGGAAAGGAGCCAAAGGAAAATTGCTTTTCAAATCCTGGTGATTATATTTAGTTGAACTAAGCATCTACTATAACAAGTGCAGGGTAAATGATCTTTTCATGTAGGCACAGTAGTGGGAGCCAGGTGAGATGGACTCTACAGCTGTATATATAGCTTCTTAGAAGATTTAGAGAAGGAAAAGTGTTTTTTGTGTACAGTGGGTGTTGTGCACCGTTACAGCACTGGGACTCTAGAGGAGGGGTTTCTGGATGGTGGGGTTCTATTCACGTTGCTGTTAGGCTAAGGCTCCAAGTGAATCGTTACAAGGGTCGGTTAGGTGTGTATTGCATTTTGTCAAGGGAGCTCAGAACCTGGGCTTGGCGCTCTTTTCTTGTTAGTACAACTCTCAGGAAACAAATTAGTGATGTAAATAACAATACAAACAAGTGCTCCTTACTAACTGAAAAGTGTCAGTTATTGGCACTTTTTTTGCAGAAAGTTATTTTTAAATTTTTTAAAAACGAGTAACTACTTTTACTTTTAGAATTTCTCAAGGAGTCACTTTTCAAGGATGATAGGGTCAAAATCTGACATTGCTCAACAAATACTTTAAAATTACCACTGAAAATACTATCCACATTACAAAATAAGGACTGGAACTGCTCATTAACTACACTGGGGAAGAAGGAGGTGATTGTGGGGGCATCCTGGGTCCCCACACAGTCTCCTCTCCCGAAACACTAATCAGCTCCAGGAGCTCAGCATTGCTCCAAGCAAGGGATTCTTTGCTCCATGGAGCAGGCCTTGTCACCAGGCCAGATAAGTGAGCACTTACCAAGAAAACAGGAAGGAGAGTTTCAAAATGCCAGGGTCTTTACAGGGGGAGGCGTGGATGTCTGTTTACCTGGCATCAGAGCAGCAGAGCTGCTGGTTAGAGTGGTCACCAAGGCACTGTGGACTATCCTGCGGAGGCTAAAATCTGTGTAAACAGGGAGAACGCTTCTTCACTGGCACATCACGCAAAAGCATCATTGGTAAGAGTGGTACACCTCTCGTGGGGGTGATTCTCTCACAAAAAGTCATTGGCAATTGTAGATGCTGCACATGGTTTTTATGCAAATAAAGGGACTTTTTCCGCTTTAAATGGCAAGTGCAGACAGGCCCATACTGAACTGCAGATGCAGCCCTATATACAAGCACAGCAAACTCTAATTATTTGGAGAAATGCAATTACAATAATTTCCTGGCTTTCCCTACCGAGACAGGGCACAGATCTGGTACGGGTGTGGGGTGAGAGTAGCTCCCATTCTGAACTGAAGGTTTAGCTTCACGTCCTTCGGAGCTTGGAATGTGAATTTCTGGAGGAGGGCAGTGAAGAACAGGAACAGCTCTATCCTAGCCAACTGCTCACCAAGGCACCCGCGCTTTCCTGAAAAGAAGACAGTTGTGCACATCAGGCAGAGGATTCGTGTCAGAACAGTTTGGGTCTCATGACAAATGAGGCGTTAATTTTCCATAGCAGCAATTTCAGAATAGGAAGGAAGAAAAGATGGTTTTTGTCATCAGTTCCTCCCTTCTGAGTCATTTTTTCCCGGTTTTAGTACTAAATTTTCCTTCACTTGGAAATGGATGCTAAGGTTTACATTAATTATAACAGGACCTCTGTAATTCCTTCTACTAAGAGAAACAATCATGTTTGATAGCTCTTGGATGATCAACCACATCTCTGCATAGCTATCGAAGGGCTGATCTACATGTTCTTGTACCAGTATAACGATCTCTTTATACTAGTGCCTTATCTCAGTGTAGCATATTCCCCTTCCCATATCTGCATGAATACGAGAAAGAGGGTGATGTTTTAACTTACGGTATATAGATTTTAAAAAAATCACACACCTGACTGACAGAAATCTCGGCAGCTTGTTTACTTGTATAGTTAAAGCAGTATAATTTGTGTCTCTAGCAAATGTCTTACTTCCCTAACAGTCTCAGCTACACACAGCTGTATTATTTCTTTATTAAAAAATTAAAGCAAAGTAACCTAGGTGAGGTGTAATCTTCCCCGGGCTAGCTTCTCAATGATGTAACACATGGCCTGCTGAACACATGCAGGTCTAGTCACATTATTACCAAAGAAGGGAGCTGTGTGTCCCTGAATTTTAGCTTCTAGACCACTTAAAAAGAAAAAGGTATTATATACTTTCTTTAGCCACAGTGAATACTGATATTGCTTGTTCTTTTCATTTGCAAGAAAGCATTGGTAGACCTGTACATAAACCAGGCTTGTGCAAAACTGTGAATCCCTGTTTCACACACATTTTTGCTTCAGGAAATTTTGTTTGCTAAATCTTTTTTGTTTGCTAAATCTTTTTTCTTTCTTCTTTTTAAATGTGGCATATCATATCAGGTGAAAAATATACATTTTTCTAAAAAAAATAATAATACACACAACCGCTAGTTGCATGTATATTCATGTGAAAAATGATCTTTGAATAAAATTGTGAATGTCAAAACTATTGACATCCAAAATCTGCAAAAATGGTCCGATTTTCATGGAATTGAATAGTTTTTACACCAAGTCAAAACAATCTCTAATTGCCAAGCCTCTTGAACAAAAAATAATTGGAGACAGCCCTGACCTGCAAAGTTTGGCTTTAGAGCTGAACTTCCCCAAAATATGTGGTAATTTGTATTCATCACAGAGTACAGCATTTTAAACATCCCCCAGTCTTGATTTAGGATCTGATCCCATGCCCAAGGAAGTTAAAGCTAAAGCTTTTATTGATTTAAATTGTGTGGGCTTAGCCCTTAATAAGACCAGTTGATGGAAAATCCACCACATCCTATGGTAAAATGTTCTAAAGCAGGGGTGTGCAAACTTTTTGGCCTGATAGCCACATCAGTGTTGCAAAACTGTATGGAGGGCCGGACAGGGAAGGCTGTGCCTCCCCAAAAAGACTGGGCCCCCTGCCCCTTCCAAACCACCGACCCATTCAACCCCACCCCTGCTCCTTGTCTCCTGACTGCCCCAGCTCCTAGCCACTACCCCCTGAAATACCCCACGGACTCCCATGTCTATGCAACCCCTCATTTCACGTCTGCTGACTGCCCCCCACCGAACCTCCGCCCCATTCAACCACTCCCTGCCCCCTGACTGCCCCCGGGACTCCCTGCTCCTTATCCAATCCCCCAGCCCCAGCCCCCTTACCATCCATGTTGCCCCACCAGAGCTCGCAGCCCTGCCCCCCAGAGCACTGCCCACGTGGCTGCATAGCTCTGGGGAAGGGATGAAGGTGGGGGAGAGGCTGGGGAAGGCTCAGGAGCCAGCCAGGATGGTCCCACAGGCCGTAGTTTGCCCACCCTTGTTCTAGAGATTGATTGGTTTTTATGAGGGTGCTTCAGGAATCTCCCACACTTTTATCATATTTACCATGTTTATTCCCCCTTCTGACTCCCTACAAGAGAAAATAAGTGGTACAGGTGAGGAGGGCTATTCCTTCTGTCCTCACTCCTTTATTCCCAACAAGTGAGCCAGGCTACTTTCTCTTTGTGCCCACCTTAGGATATGTCTACACTGGAGCTGGCGCACTGACACTAGAAGTGTATCAGTGCTGGCGTGAGCAACTGGTCAACCAAGTATATTCGGAGGGTGTCGGAAGAGGATATACTCAGGACTGCTAGTCCATCCAGTTGCACATACAACCACAGCTACACTTCTATTTTTAGCGTACTAACTCACTCAGAGCTAGCCTGGGTATATCACCCTCACCAAGAAACTGCACCTCCAGCTCCAGTGTACACATACCCGTAAGGGTAGGAAAGCGAAAGCCGCTCTTTCTGTTGCTGTGTTGTAGGCGAGAACACTGAGCCTTGTTCTAGGAGAGAGCACTTGCTTAAGAATGACACGCCCTCTACCTAGGAAAAAACTGCACATGCTGGAACCCCGGCCCTGGGACACAAACGCTGGCCATGATTTTAATTTCTGAGCTTTCCATTTTCCATTGTGCCTCGGTCACTAATACATGCTGTGGGTTTTTTCTAACATGAAAAAGGAGAGAGGCCAAGACTTGGTGCAATAGTGCGAACGGACAGAGTCAGACACATCTCACCTGCAGAGAATGCCAGGAAAGCTTCTCTTTTCTTGAACTGACCATTCTCCAGAAAATGCTTAGGATTAAAAGTATCAGGGGTTTCCCATTCATCCTTGTCAAACAGCACTGACGTCAAATTGGGAATCAAAATGGTGCCCTAAAGAAGGAGAAAGAAAGGAATTTAAACCATCCCTGGGTCCATTTTTAATTGTGACCTGCAAAGAGGTAAAAAGGAAGGGGTCCTGTCTTTCATTTTAATCTTTTATGATGTACAAAGACGGCATAAAAGGATTTTTTTTTTCAAAAAGGACCATTTTCCAGCTAGTTCTTTACCTTAAATTTATCTAGAATTTCATATCTGGCTTTCCCTAGTTTTGCTGGTAGTCTCTCTGGAGGTCCCAGAGGGAGACGAATGGGAGCCATCAAAGACTTTAGATGAAGGAATGGGGTGTTAATCTTTGAAGAAAGAGAGCTTTTCTTCCAACTAGTTTTTAAGAATTTGAATTAAACAGGTGTTAATGTCACAACAGACAAACAAAAAATGGACACCAGTCTGATTAAAAATCACTTCCCATCTCAACTAAACAGGTTCATTTCCTCCACAGGTGTGATGTTATAGACCGGGTCTCAAACACGCGGTCCACATGTGGCCCACGCGGTTATTTCCTGCAGCCCGCCAAGCTCCACGGGCCACTGCCCCCACCCCCAGAGTTATTTACTGCAACCTGCCAAGCTCCCCTCCCTCCCCCCCCCCCCCCCCGTGTGCCATGTCCCCGCTCATCTGCTTACTCCAGGCGCATCCCACCACCAAACAGCTGTTTGGCTGCACTTAGCACCTTCCAGAAGGGAAGGGGTAGGAGCGCAGAGCCACCTTCTCAGGGGAGGAAGTGGGGCAGGGCTGGGGTATTGGGGAAGGGGTTGGAATGGGGGCAGGGAAGAGGTGGGAAGAGGCGGGGCCTCACAGAAGAGGTGGAGTGGGGTGCGGGGCCGAGGACAGCCAGGGAGGGTGTCAATGATGCAGCCCTCGGGCCAATATACTAGTCCTCATGTGGCCCTCCTGGTGATTCGAGTTTGAGATCCCTGTTATAGACCTACTAGTTTTCCTGTATCTCCTAGGAAAAACAGGGTAGGCAAGGTTGAATTTCTAACACAAAAACCAAGTAGAAAAAATATAAACTTTCAGGCATTCTTTATACAGCATAAAGTGTCAAAAAGAAGCACACCCAATCCACCCACCTTTCCTTTTAAAGGGCCAAATTTTCAGGGATGTGGAGGTTGTTGGCCTCGAATGATGCCTATGTGTATAGTATATACCTCTGGGCAAATCCAGAAAGTGCTACTGCAACTAATAACTAACTAGTCGTGTGAGCTAAAGTTCTTTTTTGCCCCTTAATTGCTATTTGCAGATATAATGCACTCTCCTCCTGCTACTGTGTAAAAATACTGCCCATCAGTTATATTAATGAAGGGTGACTGTCATCAGAATGGAAGGTTGCCACAGGCAACGGTCTCCTGCGGCACACGTCATGGTAGAATGGTCCTCTGCCTGGCTGATCTCCAGAATGAGCTCACTGCCCTTGAGCCTGGGTTTGTCCCCATTTTACTGAGGGTCAGTCCACAAGCTGCAGGAGAAGAATGTGCCCAGGTGTTGGGACCTGAGGAGAGCTTCTGCTGAACATACTCCAGGAACGCTGTGGTAGGAATTTCAGCCTGCTCCCTTCCATGGGCAGAAGTTGTGGCTCAGGAGCAGGGCTAGGTGGAGTCAGAAATGCTGCAGCTTAAGATGAAAGCCGTTCAGAATTCTGGAGCTGCTGAAGATGAGATACGCTCACCCAGAAAAAGCAGCCACCGCTCCCATCTGCAGACCCCAAGCCCAGACCCTCAAAAGGTATTTACACACATAACTCCATTGAGTTCCAAAAGAAATAAGTGCCTAAATACCATCAAGTCTCTGCATCCGAGAGCCTGGCTGACAATTCATGAGTCAATAGCCACAGTGATGAAGTTGTGCTGGACCTAACTCTTAGTCCTCCTTTTAGTATGATTTCATGCAATTAAAAATAAACAACGTCCATCCTATTTTATGAAGACACTGCAAAAGTCAGTGTAGCAAGATGAGTCCCTGAAGCATAAATCTTTATATCAGAAGCCCAGTATGTTATGAGGTCTGAGGCCTGAAGTAAAGTAATGTTCAAAACCTCGCTAACATAAAGCAAAGTTGTGCTGTGACTCAGAGGCAGACCCTGCTCACAGAAGTTGGAAAGAAGAAGGCTGCTAAAAGCACGTTTTCACATATAAGCCCTAATAAGAGGAACATGTGCACCGAGATGACACTAGAACACCCTAGTACGAGAACATTCCACAGAGATAACAAGGAATAGGCAGACCCATCCTAAAGACAGGGTCAAAAGGACAATATGATGGATAGAATTGTTTGTTCGAACCAACACGCACCGGGGCGGGGCAGCAACTTAATGCAGATGGGCTGTACCTCACTTGTCAGGAGTGATGTGTAACCTGTTCGTAGCTGTGTACAAGAATGCATCCCTGAGTGAACAGCTTTGTCCGGCCTAGGGAGCAGTGGAAATTCCCGCCACTGACTGAGCTGTGTCCATTGTCAGGGAGCGGATATGGACTAGCAAACCCATAGATATCTAATCCAGTGAGCTAGAGACTGTGTTTGGTTTGTAAACAAACCTGGCTGGGTGCCTTCGTAACTTATCAGCGTCTGTGGTCTTTGGGGGTTTTCTCGGGGTGTGCTGTGTCAGCTATCTGTGCAGAGCTGGGGCAGCACACAGAGGAAACACGTACGCAGCCGACTATTATCATCATCGAAGAAGAGCAGAGCACCACACTGGTAGCATCTGACAACATCCTGATCTAGATTTCAACTTCCCCAAAGTTTGAGTATGTGAGAATACAAGGTTTTGGTTAAGGAATTTTAGCCCAATATAGAAAAAGAAGCCACCTGTAAAATACATCTCTGCATCTGGGTTGATTCCAAATATGGGTTCAGATTGAAAACTGTGTTCTCCTGTGTGTGAATGTTTCCATATCTGGGACTTTGGTTTTGTATCATCTCTATTAATTTTTTATAGCAAGATAAGAAGTGAAAACTACATTTCCTTCCAGCTTACTTTTGGCACATAGAATCCAGCCAGTGTTGTGTCAGTAGTTGCCATTCTGGGCACACTAAAAGGCAATATGTTGCTTATCCTTTGCACTTCATGAATAACTGCATTGGTGTATGGCATGTTGTCCCGGTCATTCATGGCTGGTTGGCGAGACTGGCCAATCACCACATCAATCTCCGCTTGCACTGTCTCTATGAAAAAAGCAGAGTTCACCATTGGTATGAGAACAAACAATGCGTTCTTGGAACAACAGGTTTAAGTTGTGCAGAGTTTAGAGTTCATCGATTTAAAGGCTATACCTAATAAAGATCTATTCAAGCACTGGAAACAGCATCAGTGAGCAATGTAGAGATCTGAAGATACAAATACATAAGAAAACTACAGCCGGTGAGCCTGAGACAAATGCAATGGTAAGGAGGTGAGAGGAATTTCAAAATGTAATTCAGGCATACTAGGAAGATCTCGTTTAATACTTATATGGAAGGCAAGAACCATTTACTCCGCTTTTCAAAATCAAATGTTAAAGGCATTATCAATATGTATTTTGTCCCTGTTCAAAATACCAAAGTCAATTAGTGCGCTGACCCAAGAGATATTTGAGCATGAAAATATTTATCTGCTGGTTTGCTCTGTCAGGCAAGACTCTCAAATTTTGTGGGCACAGGAATCTTCCAGCATCTTGCCAAGAGTCCAAGGACTGCACCTATTTTGCATTAAATGAAGCAGATTATATCTGCCATTATTTTCAACACAGATTTCCCTTGTAGCCTATATGGGTCACATGTCAAGGATGAATGGACAGTGACCATGGACCACCTTTTAAAAATCCACAAGCCACATTTACAGGCATGGAGGGATTAAATGATTTGTCCGATGTCACACAGGAACTCTGAGACAGAGCCTGGACTAGGAATGGGGTATCCTGAGTTCCAGTCCTGTGCATTATCCACAAGGTCAGCTTCCTCTTTAATCAAGGGCACTGCAGCTGTGGATCACACTCCTTGCCTTACACCAGTTGCTGGAGGTGTAACTGAGGGTAAAGAAACATTCCAATAAAAGAAAAGGTTTCTGAATGGGGGGAAATGGTTACTGTGGGAAGAAAGCACCTTTGCACAGAGATTTAATAAATCAACATTCTGTGAAACGTCCCCGGTGTGTCATGGGTTAAGGGTAGAACTTAAAGAGCTATTAACAGATTAGAAATATAAACCATCACCGTTTACCTTGAATGTCTGGATTTATGGCCATGTACAGCAGAGCCCAGCGGATGGTTGTAGACGTTGTCTCGGTTCCAGCAAAAAAGAGATCCAATGTGGAAAATAAGAGATCTTCCTCATGGAAATTAGGGTCAGCATCGGCCTTCGAACAAAGATATATGTGGGTGGGACTACAACCATGTTTATTAGTATTATATAAACCCATAGAAACATCATTCAAGGGTCAATTCTGAAATTTGCTGGGTGCGCTGAATTTCCATTGCCTTCAGTGAGAGCGCCAGCACCATTAGATAGAAAGAGTGTGCGTTTAGCATCATTCTGGAGAGTGAAAAGTTTGAGCTGATTTTAGGTCTGAGACGAGGGCCTGCTGAAGTAAATGAAAGACCCCCAAGCACTTCAACTGGCTTTGGGTCTTGTCCCTAAAGCACAAGTAACCTGAATTTCCACAGACTTCAGGGAGTCTGATCTCCCTTGTTTAAAGGAAAAGGTGCTTAAAGGCTTTGCTGAATCAGTTCCATCCTACCTGGGATTTCTAACTGTTAACTAATGGAGGGTCAGATGCTGAGACAACTCAATTGGTGAGACCTGTTACTGTCATTCTACAGTAAAACCCCGATTTAACGGACCCCGATTTAACGGACTTCGGATGCAACGGACAAAATTTATGAGCAAGTCCGATGCATCCAAAATCCGTTTTTTCGGGGGCCGGCTGTCGGGACCCGGGCGGGAGCTGTCAACCCGCCCGCCTGGGTCCCCGCTGCTGTGGGCTGTCAGCCCGCCCGCCCGCCCGGGTCCCAGCTGCTGGGGGCTGTCAGCCCGCCCGCCCTCCTGGGTCCCAGCTGCTGGGGGCTGTCAGCCCGCTGTCAGCCCGCCCGGGTCCCCGCTGCTGGGACCCGGGCGGCAGCTAGCAGCCTGCCCGCCCACCCGGGTCTCCAGCTGCTGGGACCCGGGCGGGAGCTGTCAGCCCGCCTGCCCAGGTCTAGGCTGCTGGGACCCGGGCGGGCTGACAGCCCCCAGCAGCTGGGACCCGGGCGGGCGGACGGGCTGCTAGCTGCCGCCCGGGTCCCAGCAGCCTAGACCTGGGCAGGTGGGCTGACAGCTCCCACCCGGGTCCCAGCAGCCGGGGACCCGGGCGGGCGGGCAGGCTGCTAGCTGCCACCCGGGTCCCAGCAGATGAGACCTGGGCGGGCGGGCTGACAGCTCCTGCCCAGGTCCCAGCAGCCGGGGAAACGGGTGGGCGGGCTGCTGGCTGCCACCGGGCGGGCTTGCTCCCGGCTCCCAGCTGGCAAGTAAAACCTCGATATAACGGACTTTCGGCTTTAACGGACACCCCCTCGCCCAAATTAGTCCGTTATATCGAGGTTTTACTGTACTTCCAATTTTTAAAACAAAGAAGTGGTTTGTTCCTGTTCGTTTTGTTCTTTGCTCTCTTACCTTTGCTATTTCCTTCAGATAACAGTCAATGAAGTCTCTGGTTTCAGATGGATTCCAGTCCTCTTTGTGCTTTACAATAATTTCCTTCACAAAACAATTCAGTTTTTCCAAGTTTTTAAAAATGGTGTGATGGGGTCCAGGTATCCTCTTCATTATGGTGGGGAAGGCGTTATACAGCTTTTCACACACAAACAGAACACAATACGTTTTAGCCTATTTTTAATAAAAAATCCATCTTGTGGTTTAATATACAAACACGCATTCGGCTGAAGACACCACATTTATTAAACCACATTAACATATAATTGTCTTATGGATGTGCTCAGAGCCCTCAACTGAGATCAGGACCCCAGTGTGGTAGGCACTTTCTATATACATAACAGTCAGTTCCTGATCTGAGAAGCCTAGAACTCAAAGAGACAGAACAGACAAAGGGTGAGAGAAAGGAAATATTATCGCCATTTTACAGAGGAAGGACTGAGGCAGAGAGAGATTAAGTGCATTGGCCAGAAGTACACAGGCATCTGTTACAGAGACAGAAAGTGAAGCTAGGTGTACTGAGTGCCAATACACTGTTTTAACCACAAGCCCATTCTTTCTCCTTAAGATATTGTCTTCTCTCAGCAGTCTGCTGGGACAGCTGGACTGCTCACCAGCTCCTGCTCCTATTACTTTGGTGCCCCCTGCAGGACTATGTGCTGTATTGCCTGAGGCAATGAAATGTCAGCCACTTCAGATGAATGAATGGCCACCCTGGTAATGATTCGTTGATTTACAAATGAGGAAGGATATAAAGGTCACAACATCAGACTCTGGCCTCACATTCTGACACATGATGCTGATAATATTGATGTTACCATAGATTTTATCAGAGACTGGACTTTGGTAGTGAAGGGTTCGTAAAACACATGGATGACTGCCTTGTCCCAGCCCATGAGCAGATAAACATGGGCACTGTATTTTACCCCTCAACATGATCACAGCTGCAGTGGCAGGATTAGGTCTCATCTCAGCCACGATGCTGTGCTGAACCGCGAGGCAACAAGAGGAGAAAGGACCCACAGGGGCTGGGTATCAACGTGTCCCTGAAATGCATCATTGCCCCTGTTTTCAGTGCTATGTCCCTGCAAATGGGGCCACCTGAAGAAGCTGACAGCTGGACGAGCCTTTGACCTTGACAGTAGGTTGGCTGTGCCTCCGGGGTCACCTCCCACCAGGCCTGTTGCATAATGACACCCTGACATCCTCACTGCTGCAAGAGTATCCATCGACTCTATCCCCGCCACACAAGTCCTTGAGTGAACCCTCCTCTGAGCACAGAGTCCAATGCACAGTGTGACAGCAAGGAAGGGAGTTGTGTGGGTGAAGCAAGGATTTGATACCTTTTTTTATTCCTCTCTCCCACCCACACCTCCCTGATGTCCACTGAATCAGCCCACTGGGTTGTTAGCCCCATTAGAGATCACGTTAAGTGTCTGTGGGGTGGGAGCACTGGTATAGAGAAGTCAGGCTTGAGGATCTGGCACGATATCTTCAGGGGGAACAGGTGAAAGAGACTAGCCAGAGCGGGAACTGAGGTAGAGAGAGATTTGCTGGGGAAAATGAGAACATGGATGCCCCTGTCAGGCTATGGTAGAAGTGAATCTGGGACAACACTGTCACACTCAGTCCTGCTTCCACTGAAACTGCTCAGGGTTTTGCCAATTGATTTCACATGTTTATTATCAAAATCAAACAAGCTCTACCTGGCTCCAAATAGTTCCCTGGAGGTACAAAGTCTGATCAATCAACCGCAGTAACTTCTGGAAGTGACTATCATGATATTCAAACCGGCCCCCAAAAGTGATGGAACAGATAATGTTGGAAACAGCATTGTTAATTTTAAAGTGAGGGTCAAAAGGTTGCCCTGGAAGAGAAAAAGGGAGAAATCAGTGTTGTTCTGGTTTCTTAGAAAAGGGGAAGAAAGTTGGTGACAGAGACACTTTTTCATGGGTATGAAATCCATTAATAAAACATGAACATATGGACATATCACACACCCTGCACACACTCCTACATATCCCTTGAGCAACATTTGCTGCATTGTCGGCTATCTGAATATTGAAAAACTGTTAAACACATAGCTGGGAGGAGCTGGATTTCGATGCATGTAACATATCAAAACTACCACTACCAAACTTGGATCCATATTCCCATCTGGACTATGGCACTAAAGTGCATATTTGTTTAATGGGCTAAGCCAAATCCCTCATCTGAGCATTAGGAAAGATCTCGATTCAAACATCATGTTTCAGGCACATTTTTGTTATTTCATGTTCAAAGCCAAAGAAGAGCTAAAATTTTTGATAGAATAATTAAAATGTCATTCTCTCTAGTTCTTACCTTTTTCTTCCTCAATTGCATCTGTGAGGTATCTGCTCTCCTCCTGGATTCGTTCTTCTAAGCTCCTCTTTCCCAGGCCAAAGTTTCTTAGAGTTGACAAAGCAAATCTTCTTTGTCGTTTCCATCTATGTCCATTAGAGGTGACTAATCCTGGGGTGAAAAATGATACCTGGTATATTGTAATGGTCATTACAAGATTAGAAAACTTTAACATTCCTTTCCTTTTTCAGGTTTAAGTGAGGCCTGCCTATCTCTCCACAGGATATTTTCTTCATCACTATTGTATCAGAATGTCTGAGCACTAGCAATGATGGAGTCATATCTGACGTGCAGAAGATACACTGTTATAGAGGTGTACAGTGCTGAGGTAGAAGAAAGTAGGCGGCAATGCCGACCACAACTGAGGTTGGAAGATGCAATTTTGAGAGATTTCAGAAGCCTACTGACTCTTGCTGATGGAAAACGTGCAAAGGACCATCCAGGATGGAAGTCCATTCTACATGCATTACAGCTATATGATAACCATGTGAATCTGCTACTGTTGCCTCCAAGGATGTGAAAGTTGGGATGTGAACATGAGACGACAATGAGTCATGAGCAAATGTGTAAGTTACTAAGGCCCAAAACCTCAAAGATATTTAGGTTCAAAAATAGCAGCCATGTTAGTCTGTATCCGTAAAGAAAGCAAGGAATATTTGTAGCACCTTAGAGACTAACTATGGGCGTGGGGCTAGCAACTCCACCCCGTAGGGAACCAAATTGCTACCGAAACACCAACAACAGAGATGGAGTGATCTGTGGTTGGTGGCCCATACCCTGACTGGAGGGTGATGGGCAAAGAGAGAGAGAGAGACTAACTAGTTTATTTCAACATAAGCTTTCGTGGGCTATAGCTCACTTCATCGGATGCATACAACGGAACAGATGTAAGATGCATTTATACACAGAAAGAAAGAAAGAAAAATTATACATTAGCATACCAATTCTAAGAGGGCTGTTAAATGTAGATGGGCCATTATCAGTAGGAGAAAAAAATACCTTTTGAAATGGATTTCTGTGTGAGGTAAATTAACTCAGGAAATGCAATCAATTAGTGTAATGAGAGAACCATTGGCAAGTCCTGTTTAGCCCCTGGTTAATTTTATCCAATTTGAAAATTAATTCCAGTTCCTCAGTTTCTCATTGGAGTCTGTTTTGGAAGTTTTTCTGTTTCAAAATTGAAACCATCAAATCTTTAATGGAATGGCCAGGAAGATTGAAGTGTTCTCTACTGGCTTTTGAATGTTATGATTCCTGATGTCAGATTTGTGTCATTTAACATTTTTTTTCTTTCTTTCTGTTCCATTCTATGCATCTGATGAAGTGAGCTATAGCCCACGAAAGCTTATGCTGAAATAAACTAGTTAGCCTCTAAGGTGCTACAAGTATTCCTCGCTTTCTTTAAAGGTATTTAAGTGTCTGCAGGATCAATGTGTTGATTATTAAAAATGTTGCACCTGAAATACTTGAAGAAAAAGATAAGAAAAGAAACTCACCAAATGGACCGACGACGTCGTACCTAAGAGGAAATTCGGGGCGATCAAGATAGTATTCACCCTGATGGACAAGCACTTCCTTCACCAGCTGGAATCCATTTACATTCACAAATGTCAGGTTACCAATCTGCAAGCTGAAAATGTTGCCATATTTTGTAACAAGCTGAGAGGAAAAAAGAGCATGTGGTTTAGTTCATATTTAATTTGTTTGATAACTCGAACTAGAGCCCATGTTATGACTACTTAATTAATAATAATAATTGTAAAAAAAGTATTTGAATTACAATAGCACTCCAGGACCCAGCTGTTCAAGCACTGATTTAAAAGACAGCCCCTGTTCCAAAAGAGTTCACAGGTCGATATGTGTGTTCGTCCGTCGATTCGACGAGGACCACTCAGTCATCTGTGAATTGCTGGGACTGATTCTGTCTGTGTGTGCGCAGATGGCTGATGAGGCCGATCCTTGCACGAAAGGTCTGATGACAGATAGGACAGGGGATGAGGAGGACATCTCCAGCAGGGTTACTAGCACGGGCTTTTCTGGCTTGCCTCTTTTGTTCTGCTGCAGCCGTCCTTTTGGCCTCACATGATTTGGCACCTTTATACACGAAGGAACGCCATGTAGTCCGATTCATTGCAGGATTGATGTCAAACGCTTTAAGGGCAGTTTGAGAGTGTCTTTCAAGCGCTTCTTCTGACCCCCATGGGACCGCTGTCCTTGTTGCAACTCGCCATAGAAAAGTCGCTTTGGTAGCCAATGATCTGACATACGCATTACATGCCCTGCCCAGCGTAACTGCGACTGCATCAAGATGGTAAAGATGCTGGGCAGGTTTGCTTGGGCGAGTACTTCAGTGTCTGGGATCTTGTCCTGCCACTTGATGTTGAGGATTTTCCTGAGTCTTGTTGTGTGGAAGTGGTTCAGCTTCTTGGTGTGGCGCTGATACACAGTCCAGGTTTCGTTGGCATAGAGCAGTGTAGGGAGAACAACCGCCCTATATACTTTCAGCTTGGTCTGGGTGGTGATGCCTCTTCTATTCCAGACGGAGTTTAATCTGCCAAAAGTTGCACTGGCTCTAGCGATCCTGATATTCACCTCATCATCTATAGTGGCATTTTGGGACAGTGTGCTGCCAAGGTATGTGAATCTGTTCACTGCATTGAGTTTCTGGCCGTTAATAGTAATGTTGGGCTCAACATAGGGCTTCCCTAGGGCCGGCTGATGCAAGACTTCAGTCTTCTTTATACTGATGATTAGACCGAAGTTTGCGCAGGCGTTGGAAAACTTATCTACGCTGCATTGCATATCAGCTTCTGAGCCAGCATTGAGAGCACAGTCATCAGCAAACAGAAAGGCTCGGATGATGTCTGTCATGACCTTGGTTTTCGCCTGAAGCCTCCTTAGGTTGTACAGCTTACCGTCATTGCGGTACCTGATGCCAATTCCAACGTCTCCATCTCTGAAAGCATCAGTCAACATAGCGGAGAATATGATGCTAAAGAGTGTAGGTGCCAGGACGCAACCCTGCTTCACACCATTTGTAACGGGAAATGGCTCAGATAATTCGCCATTGTCCTGGACTCGTGCCTGCATGCCTTCATGGAACTGTTGGACCATGGAGATGAACTTCCTTGGGCATCCATATTTGGCCATGATCTTCCACAGGCCCTCTCTACAAACAGTATCGAAAGCCTTGGTCAGGTCAACATAGGTGGAGAACAGGTCGCACCTCTGCTCCTGACACTTCTCTTGCAGTTCTCTTGCAGCAAACACCATGTCAATGGTCCCACACTCTTTCCGAAATCTGCACTGACTTTCTGGCAGAAGTCCCTGGTCCAGATGTGCTGTTAGGCGGTTCAGCAGGATCCTGGCGAGTATCTTGCCTGCGATGGAGAGTAGAGATATACCTCTGTGGTTATCACAGAGCTGCCTGTTCCCTTTTCTCTTGTACAGGTGTACAATGACAGCATCTTTAAACTCCTGCGGGATCGTCTCCTGTTGCCACATAAGTAGGAACAGTTGATGGAGCCTTTCAGTCAAGGCAGTACCGCCTTCCTTATAAATCTCAGCTGGAATGGAGCCTGAGCCTGGAGCTTTGCCACTGGAGAGGAGATGGATCGCTTTCTGCGTCTCTAATAAAGTAGGCGTGTCATCCAGTGCCTCGTTGATGGGCACTTGCGGGAGACGATCAATGGCTTCATCATTGATGGACGAGGGACGGTTCAGAACGCTGTCGAAGTGTTCAGCCCACCTTACAAGAATCTTATCCTTGTCAGTAACCAAAGTGTTTCCGTCAGCGCTAAGGAGAGGGCATGATCCTGGGGATGTAGGTCTGTACACTTCTTTCAGGGCATCATAGAAATTCTTCATGTCATGCCTGTCAGCATAGCCTTGAATCTCGTCAGCTTTTCTGCTAAGCCAAGTGTCTTGCATCTGACGGAGTTTTTGCTGTATGGATCTCCGAATATTGCTGAACGCATCTTTCTTTGATGTAGACTTGGAATTGTTAAGGTAGGCTTGATGGGCGTGGTGCTTTTCTTCCAGTAGCTGCTTGATCTCATCGCAGTTCTCATCAAACCAGTCTTTATGCTTTCTGGTTGAGGGCCCCAGGATCTCTGTAGCTGTGCTGTAGACCAGCCCTCTGAGTGTCACCCAGTCGACATCCACATTCAGGCTGTCAAGAGGAGTGGAGTCCAGACGTTCTTCCAATGCATCCACAAAAGACTGTCTGGTGCTTGTGATCTTCAACTTGGTGATATTCAGCCGTTTGGGAGTCTTCTTTCCTTGTGGGCGTCTTTTATATTGAATACGGATGTTGAGCTTGGTGAGGATAAGGCGGTGGTCTGTCCAGCAGTCAGCACCACACATGGCCTTGGTCACCCGGACATCCTGCCTATCCCTCTTCCTGACGATAACATAGTCGATCAAATGCCAGTGTTTGGAGCGAGGGTGTTTCCATGATGTCTGGTTATGGGTAGGGAGGCGGAAGATTGTATTTGTGATGAGCAGCTCGTGCTCTGCGCAGGTCTGGAGCAAGAGAAGACCATTGCTGTTACAGTGACCCACTCCATGTTTTCCAGGGACTCCATCCCAGGCAGTGTGGTCAGAGCCGACTCTTGCGTTGAAGTCACCAAGAATGATGAGCTTGTCCGCCTTTAGAGCACTGGCGATGACTGAATGGAGTTCCTCATAGAACTTGACCTTTACTTCATCTGGGTTGGTCATGGTTGGAGCATAGGCACTGACGATGGTAAGGTGCTTCTTTCCAGACAAAAGAGGGAGTTTCATGGTCATGAGCCTGTCGTTTACCCCCTTTGGAAGTCCTGCAAGCTTGCTAACAAGAGCTGTCTTCACTGCAAAGCCAACACCTGCCTCACGACGCTCGTTTCTTTCTCTACCACTCCAAAAGAAGGTATAACCAAAGCCCCTTTTGCATAGTTCACCTTCCCCTGCTAGCCGAGTCTCACTCAAGGCTGCAATGTCAATGTTGTATCTGGCGAGTTCCTTTCCAATTAGGGCTGTTCTCCTCTGAGGTCTGTCTGCACCGTCTCTGTCCAGTAATGGGCGCACGTTCCATGCGCCCAATATGAGAGGAACAATCCTCAATTTTTTATTTGAATTTGATTTTCGACCGCTGATATAGGGTCCCCTCCAGCCGCAGTAAGCTGGCTAGGGAGAGATAGAGCAGCCAATGTTTAGGGCACCTTTTCTAGCCCCTTCCTCATGCAATGGAGGTGAGCAGTGCATTCCTAAATAGGACTGCTCAGTCGCTCAGGGGGCTGCCGAACTCCACTGCTGCTCCATGTCAGCGAAGAGCGACCCTTTGGCCTGAGCCGCCTGTGTGCAGGTTTACGGCTACGGCTGCCAGTGTGCCATCACCTGCCGCTACATCACTTGCCCGTCGCCACAGGACTTGAAGGATGAATGGAATGGGATAGATGAATGACAAGAGTGACATATGCATTGACTTGGTTTAAAGTGAGGAAGAGTTGCGCAGATCGTCGACCTCACTCTCTCGCTCATGACCATCTGGATCCAGCAGCAGGACGAAGTCGAGACGGCTGGAGATGGATACGAGTGCAGTGGATGACCATGACGTACAAAGTGTCTTGACATGCCCTGAGCATTCCACAAAGCTATGCTGAGAATCACCTTCCTGCCCGTTGAGCCATCTTGTGGCCTCTTCCGCGCAGTACGCCGAGTCCAGTCTTCACATGCTGTAGGTAGACACCCTAACTCACCGAGGGTTTGAGGCCCGTCGGCTACCCTCAACCTGGTTTTGCCGGCCAGTCGAAGCCATTGTCCGTGGTGTGGCCGCTGCGCATGCTACAGCTACGAGGAGCTACAGGTGAGAGCGGGGTGTCAGGTGGGGACCAAAGATGGACGAGCTACCCCCAAAGGAGTACGACTGCCCTCCCAACAGAGGTGCTACCCCTCCCTATACACCCCATATAACAGGTGGATGAAGCACATAAATGGGGAGGAAAATGAGGTAAAACAAGCATATCTAAGGACAATGAATGCCCTATGCCTTTTCCTAAGGGCTGTCAAAATAAAACAGACCTACTGGTAAATAATAATTACTGACAATCAGCCTACTCTAAGCTGAGAGCAGCAGACACCTTCCTGGCTGGTAGCAATACTGACTGCACATATTTTGCCCCTCAACGATTGTTCCAATAGTGAAGAATCAACATTCTGGTTTAAACAAAACACAACCCCGTTCTGTCAGAAGCACCCCTATCACTGGCCTATCCCACCTCGCGATAAACAGCTTAGGTCCCTGGGGCACTCAGGGTGTGTGACTGAAAGCTGCAGAGGACACAAATCACTGGCTTCCACAGAGACCTGTGTGAAAAGAACTCATTCTAGCCCTTGCAAGGGAACGGACTTCAAATGTACCCTTCCAAACTCCCTCAGGCTTCATAAATTGCTTTCTAACCCTTATGAGCTCCCACTTAATCACATCCTCCAGGGCTCATAGGGCAGGGTGCTTCCAACCTGGTCCAAGTCTCCACAACTCCTGACTCTTTCCAACTCCCTGTACATCTGACAAGTTTTTAACCAACCCTGCATCCTTCATTAATCTGTTTAAAAGCCTGTAATTAAATTCCCTCAGGCCCTTTTGCAATGTCACTGAAAATTCCTTGTAACTCTTGCAAGTCACCACAAAACCTAGTTCCTTGTGAGCTTTTTCCAGTCCTGAGGAGCACCAACCTCAAACCCTACACAGTCCTTTCCAACTCTCAGTCCTTCTACACTTGCTAACTTTTTATGAGCCCCTTCTTACCTGTTAAGTCCTTGTAAGATGCTCTGTCCAACCCCCCTGAACACACTGCAAGCCCCCTGTCACACTCACAACTCCCCACAAGCTGCCATGGTACATTGTGCACTGTACTAGACACTGCCATTCATATGTAATCAGGCCTCAGTTCACTGACACATCACATCTAATTTAAACTGTACCCCAGCACAGACATAAACCTGGAGGATCCTTCCTCCTGAGGATTTCCATGTGGAAACGAATCCACACATGGGACCCCCACATCCTGGACACTGGCTGAGGGGAAAGGAGTATGACCAGAAGTTTCCCTGAGCTCTGGTGATCCCGGGCAGCAGGCTTCTGGAAGGGCCCACGGGGGCTGTTAGTAGCTGGTTCAAATCAGAGCAGTCTGGAGATGGCTCTAATTTAGGCCAGAGTGGCACCAGGACAACCCCAGGTCCTGGCAGTGCAGAGGTGGTGCCATCATGAGCTGCGCTATCATACATTCTTCAGGAGCAACTGAGGGTTTGCTCCAGTGTCTCTCTCACCCACCGCTCCCTGGTGAAAAAAATTCTCTTGCAAACAGAACTCCTATACTTGCTCCCCTCCCCCACTTACCTTCTCTGTGGACTTATGGGGCTGTTTGAAATCCAGATGGAGCAGGTGGCCCAGGAAGGGCAGGGGAAAAGGTCCTGGAGGGAAATTCTTTGGCCGTCTCCTTTTCATGAAATCTGCGATCAGCAGGAACATGCCTAAGAACACGGCCAGTGTCTGAAAGGGCATGTTCTGCCAGAGCCACATTAACCCATGAACAGCCGGCAGCGGCATCTTCCCCGGCCAGGTGCAGACTGCAGCTGTGAGAGGGAGAAGTGACTGGGGTAGAGGGAAACCTGCTAGCAGCAGGCACAGCTCTGCCCATCCACTTGCTGCTGACGCTGGCAGAGGACAAAGTTTACAAGCAAAATCAACACACCCTCAAAACAGCTGCACAAGAGCTTTCAATACCAGAGTCCTAACCCGCAAACCCTGCCAGGGCCCCCTCTCCTGGTCCCTTCAACTCATCCACAAAGATTTGTCAGATTTTTCCTCCTCAGTGGGGTGTTTTGGTTGCTAACTCCCAGTACCAGAGGAAAGGGGACCAGTCCATGGGAAATCAGGACCCTGAGACTGACAGTCCCCAGGAACAATGGGGAGAGGCCCATGCTGCAGGTCAGCCTGATTGACAGGGCGGGACGCTAATCAGGTAGTCGGGAGGCCGGAGGGAGGGTCCTGTCATCCATGTGAGCTGGAATTCCCTGGATCATAGTGGGGGCCGATCTAAGGGGAAAGCAGGGGTCCAAGCTGAGCTGGGGAGCAGAGCTGGGCCAGATGCAGATGGACCAGAAAAGCAGCTCAGGAGACGCCCACAGACAAGAGGCCCTGCAGGCCAGACTTGGAGGGGGATGGTAACCCCGACGTGCGGGGGTGACACTGGGAAGAAGGGTTCTGCCACCTAAAGCCTGAGGCCGTGTGCCCACCGCCAGAGCAAGTGTCTGACCCGCAGCCTCCCTGCAGCACAGCCAGGGCCAGAGAAGGAGCCTGGGACTTGTGAGGAACAGACTGAACTTCCCTTCCATTCCAGAGACGCGGGTTGTGATGTCCCCGGGCCCAGAGCGGGGTTGTGTTTCTTCCTTTAATCTTTCCCATGTTTTCCTTATTTTTTAAAAATTGATTGCAGTTTAATACATTGTATTTGTTTTGTACTGTATGTAACTTAGTTAAAAAAAGAGATCCAATGTGGAAATTACAAGATTTTTTTCATGGAAACTAGGGTCAACATCAGCCTTAGAAGAAAGATATATGTGGATGGGAAAACAACAATATTTATTAGTATTATACAAAGGCACGGAAACATCATTCCAGGGTCAATTCTGCAAGGTGCAGGGTGCCCGGAATTTCCTTTGCCCTCAGTGAGTGCTGAGTGTGCCAGTACCGTACCAGTAGACAGAAAGAGTGTGTGTAGCATCATTCTGGAGAGTGACATTTTTGAGCTGATTTTAGGTCTGAGCGAGGGCCTGCTGAAGTCAATGAAAGACTCCAAAGCACTCCGATGGGCTTTGAGTATTGTCACTAAAGCACGAGTAACCTGACATTTTTAGGTCTCAATTCATTAAAGCACTCAAGCATGCGAGTAAACCCACTGACTTCAGTGAGCCTGCTCACCCCTGCTTAAAGGAAAACATGTGCTTAAAGGCTTTGCTGAATCAGTTCCATCCTACCTGGGATTTCTAACTGTTAACTAATGGAGGGTCAGATGCTCAGACAACTCAACTGGTGAGTCCTGTCACTGTCATTCTACTTCTAATATTTAAACACAAAGTGGTTTGTTCCTGTTCGTTTTGTTCTTTGGTCTCTTACCTTTGCTATTTCCGTCAGATAACAGTCAATGAAGTCTCTGGTTTCAGATGGATTCCAGTCCTCTTTGTGCTTTGCAATCATTTCCTTCACAAAACACTTCAGTTCTCCCCATATTTTAAACATGGTGTGATGGGGTCCAGGTATCCTCTTCATTATGGTGGGGAAGGAGTCATACAACTTTTCACACACAAAACAGAACACAATACATTTTAGGCTAGTTTTAGAAAAATGCATCTTGCTGTTCAATACACCCTCATGCATTCTGCTGAAGACACCACATTTATAAAACCTCATTAATACATAATTATATTATGGATGTTTGCAGAGCCCGCAACTGAGATCAGGACCCCAGTCTGGTAGGCACTTTACACATACATAACAGTCAGTCCCTGACCTGAGGAGCCTAAAATTCAAAGAGGCAGAAAAGGCAAAGGGTGAGAGAAAGGAAATATTATCGCCATTTTACAGAGTGAGAATTGAGGCAGAGAGAGATTAAGTGCGTTGACCAGGACCGCACAGGCGTCCATTACAGAGCCAGAAAGTGAAGCTAGGTGTACTGAGTGCCAGTGCAGTGTTTTAACCACAAGCCCATTTTTTCTGCTTAAGATATTGTCTCAGCCATCTGTTTGGACAGCTGGGCTGGTCACCAGCTACTGCTCCTATTGCTTTGTTGACCCCTTCAGGACAATGTGCTGTATTGCCTGAGGAAATGCCATAGCCACCACTTCAGATTTACAAGTGAGGAAGGAAGTAAAATAAATAAAATCTCTCTCGTTAGGATATGTAGTGTCTTCTCCCAGCCCTCTGCTGTGACTGCCGGGCTGGTGACCAGCTACTGCTCCTACTGGTCTGTTGCCCCCCACAGGACAATGTGCTGTATTGCCTGGGGCAGTGTGATATCAGCCACTTCAGATGGCAAAATGGCCACCCTGGTTAAATTTACGTTGATTTGGGGAAGGACATAAGGTCACGATGTCAGAATCTGGCCTCACATTCTGACACATGATGTTGATAATATTGATGTTACCATAGTTTTTATCAGAGATTGGACTTTGGTAGTGAAGGGTTCGTAAAACACATGGAAGAATGCCTGGGCCCAGAACCATGAGCAGATACACGCAGGCACTGTGTTTTGCCTCTAAACATGACCGCAGCTGCAGTGGCAGGATTAGGTCTCATCTCAGTCACTATTCTGTGCTGAACTGGGAGGCAACAAGATGAGAAAGGTCCAACAGGGGCTGGGTATCAACGTGTCCCTGAAATACATCATTGCCCCTGTTTTCAGGGCCTGTGTCAGTGAGCCAGCGAGCCAGCACCATTATGAAACATAATGTTTTGTCCCTGCATGTGGGGCCGCCTGAAGAAGCTGCCACCTGGACGAGCCCTTGACCTTGACGGTTGGTTGGCTGTGCCTCTGGGGACCCCTCCCCCCAGGCCAGTTGCATAATGACAACCTGTCATACTCACTGCTGCAAGACTATCCAGCAAATCTACCCCCGCCACACAAGTCCTTGAGTCAACCCTCCTCTGAGCACAGAGTCCAATGCACAGTGTGATAGCAAGGAAGGGAGTTGTTTGGGAGAGGCGAGGATTTGATACCTTTTTTTATTCCTCTCTCCCACCCACACCTCCCTGATGTCCACTGAATCAGCCCACTGGATTGTTAGCCCCATTAGACATCACATTAAGTGCTTGTGGGATGGCGGCACTGGGATAGAGAAGTCAGGTTTGATGATCTGGCAGGATACCTTCAATGGGCAAGATGAAAGAGACTAACTGGCGCGGGAACTGAGGTGGAGAGAGATTTGTTGGGGACAATGAGACCATGGATGCCCCTGTCAGGCTATGGTAGAAGTGAATCTGGGACAACACTGTCACACTCAGTCCTGCTTCCACTGAAACTGCTCGGGGTTTTGCCATTCATTTGAGACATTTAAAGTCAAAATTAAACAAGGATGTCAAAATAAAACAGACCTACTGGTATATAATAATTATCGACAATCAGCCCACTCTAAGCTGAGCGGAGCAGACATCTTCCTGGCTGGTAGCAATACTGACTGCAGATATGCTGCCCTTCAAGGATCCTTCCAATAAGGAAGAAATTAACATTTTAATCTAAGCAAAACATTCCAGTTCTGTCAGAAGCACCCCTACCTTCTGGCCTACACCCACCACGTGATAAACAACCTGGCTCTCTGGGGCACTCAGGGGGAGTGACTGAAAGCTGCAGAGAGCAAATCACTGACTTCCACAGAGGCTTGTGTGAAAGGAACCCATTCTAGCCCTTGCAAGAGGACCATCCTCACAAGTAACCTTTGAAACTCCTTCAGACTTTATAAGGGGCTTTCTAACCCTTATGAGCTCCCTCATGGGGCAGGGTGCTTCCACAACTTCTGACTCTTGCCGATCTCCCCGTACTCCTCACAAGATTTTACCAACTCTAAATCCTTCACAAACCTGTTTAAAAGCCTTTAATTAAATTCCCTCAAAACCTTTTGCAAGATCACTGAAAAAATGAGGTTACTTACCTGTAACTGTTGTTCTTCGAGATGTGTTGCTCATATCCATTCCAGTTAGGTGTGCACGCGCTGCGGGCACAGTTGTTGGAAGATTTTCCCCCTAGCAACGGGCTGGGTCGAGCAAGGAGCCCCCTGGAGTGGCGGCCCCATGGCGCCGCATAAGTACCCCTGCAACCCAGCCCCCACCTCAGTTCCTTCTTGACGGCTGGGGAAGGAGGGTTGGTTTGGAATGGATATGAGCAACACATCTCGAAGAACAACAGTTACAGGTAAGTAACCTCGTTTTCTTCTTTGAGTGATTGCTCATATGCATTCCAGTTAGGTGATTACAAGCAATACCTAGGAGGCGGGGTCGGATTGACCCATCGCTGAGCGTAGGACCGCTGACCCAAACGCCGCATCGTCCCTGGTCTGTTGGACTATGGCGTAGTGGGCGGCGAAGGTGTGGACGGAGGACCAGGTGGCCACCCTGCAGATGTCCATGATCGGAAATCTCTCCTGGAAGGCCGCAGAAGATGCTTGCGCTCTTGTGGAGTGTGCTGTTATCTGGATGGCGGGCCTGCCTGCGAGTTCGTAACCGGTGCGAATGCACGAGGTAATCCAGGAGGAGAGTCTCTGGGCGGAGACCGGCTGGCCTTTCATCTGATCCGCCACCGCAACAAAGAGCTGTGTTGTTTTCCTAAATGGCTTTGTGCGGTCTAAATAAAATGCAAGAGTTCTTCGAACGTCGAGCGTATGCAATTGTTGCTCCCTTCCAGAGGTGTGGGGCTTCGGGTAGAAGACCGGCAGGAATATGTCCTGGTTAACGTGGAAGGGAGACACCACCTTGGGAAGGAAGGCTGGATGGGGGTGTAGCTGTCCTTATGAAAAACCGTATACGGCGGTTCTGAGGTCAGCGCTCTGCATGCCGAGGTGATTGCTACGAGGAAGGCTACCTTCCAGGAGAGGTACAGCAAGGAGCACATGGCGAGGGGCTCAAAGGGGGGCATGGTGAGGTGGGAAAGCACAAGGTTCAGCTCCCAGGGTGGGACGGGGTGCTTAACCTGCGGGTAAAGTCTGTCCAGCCCTTTGAGGAACCTATAGACCTGGCATTAGCATGTACTTTCACGATTAACAAGAGGGGGTTGTCAGACTACTATTTCTGAAATAAACAGATTTATCCTGACAGATAATCAGCAGTTTGCACTGCCTAATACATGTTATCATCCACGGCTGACATCATTACATTAAAAGCATACTTACTATAATCTTTCATTAGAAATTAAACAGATTTTATGCAAGGCATAAGATAGATCTTTTGGGGAGTGAATGGGGGCTGGGAAGGGAGAGAGGGATGTTGGGGAGAACATACACACTAACCAACAAAGAGTAAATCCCAAGAAAATCAATGCCAGGTTTAGTCTATCAGAATCTATTAGCATAATTTCAAAAGAAATTAAAACCAAATGCGCAGAACTGTTAAATGTGTCCTATACATGCAACCAGTATCAGGATAATGCCTTTCACTTTCCCGATACTATCTCAATGACATTCTCTGTGTGTGTGTATGTCTGTGTGTCTCTTGTCCCTGCCTTACCCACAACAGGAACTAGGCACCTAACAATGACATCACAAATTTGTGATATATTTCTGATTTAGGCATTTATAGTCAAATTTTACAGATGGCCACAAATCTTGGGATCCCAACTTGAGTGAAGTACCATGAGCCTGATTTTCTGAGGTGCTGAGCACGTGTAATTAACATTGACTTCGAACGCAGTTGCGTAGCAGCAGTTCTATTAATCTATCCTCAAAATGAGCTTCCAAATGAAAGGAGGCTTCCCTGATCAGTGACCACATTTGTAAACTTTGGTTGTAATTCGTAAGGGCCAATAATTCCTGAAATGTTCTTTTAGTCAAAAAAAAAAGTAAGGATTGTAGGATTTGTCCCGAAGTACAAAAAATGTGTGTTCCTGACTGGTCCTATAATTCCTTGAGGCCTGCTTAGGTAAGATATTAGAAGCTTGTGCAGAGTTATCAAACCATCTGTGTGCTACAGTGTAGAGAGTTTGGGCAGGATATGGAAAGGCAGGAAAAGGCCAGAAAGATGTAGGTCAATACTGGTTAATCTGGGGCTAACACAGCCACACTGTGCAAGCCCCTGGGAGGAGAGTGCAGAAGCTACTGAAGCCCAGTGGTTGAAAAACTGACTGCAGAGCAGTCCTGTAGCATGAGGGAAATGCGGGATGATTCCACTCACACATCTGACATCTGTGGAACCTTTCTCACAAACAGCTTGTTTACTCAGCTACCTTTTCCAGCAGGAACCAAGAATGGGCTCTGTGAGGACAAGAAAGTTTTAATAAAAATAATCTCATATGCTATCCATCTTCTAGGAATGCTCTAAATCCTTTGAGGCTGTAACCTTGCCTCAAAAGAAGAATATTGAGCATAAAATAATTCCAGGAAATTCTGATTTCTTTCTTTCTTTCTCTCTTTCTTTCTCTTTCTTTCTTTCTTATACTTTTTATTGTAGGTCACAGTGTCATAGTTAACATTGCATTGTTATTATTGACAGAACACCGCATAGTGCCAAGGACAGGGAACAGAAATTGCATAGGTTACTCAGTGGTTGTATTCCCTTTAGCAAGCATTTACTCCTTTGGTTCTAGTCCCCTTAGCTAAAGCATACAGCGTCTGAGCCACAGGCAGGTCCAGGTGGAGTAGGCGACCGTGATCCTGAGAGATCAGGTCGGGCCACAGCGGGAGGTTGATGGGAGGGGCCCTGGACAGCTGGAGGAGGGATGCATACCAGCATTGCCTGGCCGGGGCTACGAGGATCACATGTGCCTTGTCCCGCTTGATCTTGATGAGCACCTTGTGGAGGAGTGGGATCGGAGGGAACGCGTAGAGCAGGTGGCCCGTCCAGGGAAGGAGAAAGGCGTCTGTTAGGGAGCCCCAGGAGCTGCTGCGGAAGGAGCAGAACTGGAGGCACTTCCTGTTCTGCCGAGTGGCAAAGAGGTCAATCTGGGGAAACCCCCACCGTAGAAAGATCGGACGGATGACGTCTGGCCGGAGGGACCACTCGTGCGACAGGAACAATCTGTTGAGGTGGTCCGCTAGCGTGTTCTGGGCTCCCGGGAGGAAAGAGGCCACCGG
This sequence comes from Sternotherus odoratus, assembly GCA_032164245.1. NCBI lineage: Eukaryota > Metazoa > Chordata > Testudines > Kinosternidae > Sternotherus > Sternotherus odoratus. The sequence goes on along the minus strand of JAVMKO010000008.1, from coordinate 79,449,976 downwards.
GTGAATGGAGTGGGCTATGGAAAACTCCCAAAGGAGAACCACTTCCTGGCAAAGGGGGTTCGAGCGCGCTCCGCCCTGTTTGTTGATGTAAAACTGGGCTGTGGTGTTGTCTGTTAGCACCGCTACACAGTGACCTGCTAGCGTGTTCCAGAAAGCCTGGCACGCTAGCTGAACCGCCCTCAGCTCCCTGATGTTTATGTGGAGGCGGAGATCGGCTTCCAATCAGCGGCCCTGCGTTCTGAGTTCGCCGAGGTGGGCTCCCCAACCCAGAGACGAGGTGTCCGTCACTAGGGACATGGATGGGCTGGGCGGGAGGAAGGGAACGCCCTGGCAGACAATGTCCTGATTTTCCCACCAGGCCAGAGCATTGAGGATAGCGAGAAGGGCGTTGATGCTGTCCACGTTCGGCCTGTAGACCGATGCCAGCCAGGATTGGAGCGGGCGCAGCCGCAACCTGGCATACTGAGTGACATGCGTGCATGCCGCCATGTGACCCAGTAGGCTGAGGAACACCCGAGCCGTTGCCGTTGGGAAGGATCGTAAACCGTGTATCGCTGACTGGCTAGAAAACGAGGCTGTGGGAGGGATGCCCTTGCCACGGTAGAGTCCAGGAGGGCCCCTATGAATTCGATCTTCTGAGTCGGCTACAGGGTAGACTTCCCCTCGTTGAGGAGGATACCCAAGCAGTCAAATGTGCTTATGACGAGCTGCACATGTGTGCGCACTTGGTCCCTGGAGGTGCCCCGTATTAGCCAGTCGTCCAGGTACGGGTAGAGATGTACCCCGCGGCAGCGTAAAAACCCTGCTACTACCGCCATGCACTTGGTAAAGACCCTGGGTGCAGTGGACAGGCTGAAGGGTAGGATAGCAAACTGGTAATGTTCCCCTGCCACAAGGAAACGGAGGTAACGTCTGTGGGAGGGCTTTATGGTAATATGAAAATAAGCGTCCTTCATATCGAAGGCAACGAACCAGTCTCCTGGATCCAGAGAGGGAATGATAGTGCCCAAGGAGACCATGCGGAACTTGAACTTGGTCATGTGGCTGTTGAGTCCGCGTAGGTCTAGGATGGGCCATAGGCCCCCTTTCGCCTTGGGGATGAGGAAGTAGCGGGAGTAGAACCCTTTCCTCTTGAACTCCTCTGGGACGGGCTTGATGGCTCCCAGCGAGAGGAGCGACCTCACCTCCTGTTGCTCGTGAGAGGGGTCCCTGAAGAGGGACGGGGAGGAAGGGTGGGAGGGAGGGCGGGTGGAAAGCTGGAGCAAGTATCCCAGCTCCACCGTGCGGAGGACCCACTGGTCCGATGTGATGTCTGACCAAGCACGGAGGAAGTAGGACAGACGATCGCAGAAGGGAGGATCCAGGTGTCAGACTGGTGCTCTGCCCCCCGGGCGCACCTTCAAAAGTTAGGTTTAGGGCCCTCGGAGGGTTTTGGGGGCTGCTGCTTGCCCGCCTGCCATGATGAGGAGCGACGGCGGTTGCCACGTCCCCTTCGTTGGAAGGAGTCTTGGGGCGGGCGAGGAGGGGGATAAAACCGCCTCCTTGGGGGTTGGAAAGGCCTTCTCTGGGTAACCGGGGTATGCATACCCACAGTTTTGAGGGTCATTCTCTTGTCCTTAAAAGTCTGCAGGCGTGAATCCGTGGTCTCAGAGAACAGACCCATGCCCAACAGGTGGGCAACTGATGGATGCCTCTCGTACACCGGGCTCCGATGTAGCAACGGCAGACGGGGCCCCTTGAGCCTGTTGGTACGCCCAAGGTGCCCAGGTGGGCCAGCTCGATGGATCCCGGGCTGGCCAATGCTGTGCCGCAACCTGCTGACCCTGAACAGAGCGGGGCGAAGCCGAGAACGATGAAGAGGGCCATGGGGGCGCCGAGCCCGCGAATTGCTGCCCCATGGACAGAGAACCATGCCGAGATCGGGACGGGGGGGGGGGGGGGGAGCCGGCGCGGGGCTGCTCGGGCAGGCAGGGGGTCCGGCGCGGGGCTGTTCAGGCGGGCGGGGGGGTTCGCGGGGCTGCTCGGGCGGGTGGGGGTTCGCGGGGCTGCTCGGGCGGGCGGGGGGTCCGGCGCGGGGCTGTTCAGGCGGGCGGGGGGGTTCGCGGGGCTGCTCGGGTGGGCGGGGATTCGCAGGGCTGCTCGGGCGGGTGGGGGGTCCGGCGCGGGGCTGTTCAGGCGGGCGGGGGGGTTCGCGGGGCTGCTCGGGCAGGCGGGTCCGGCGCGGGGCTGTTCAGGCGGGTGGGGGGGTTCGCGGGGCTGCTTGGGCGAGCAGGGGGGTCCGGCGCGGGGCTGCTCAGGCGGGCGGGGGGGGGGGCCCACGGAGCTGCTTGGACTGGGGCTGGTCCCCTGGGGAGCGTGTCTGGCTGCCCAGAAAGGTGGTGCCAGCTGGGGACTCCCGGCACTGTGGGATACTTACCCACAGTGCAACACTCCCTATGTCGATCCCTGCAAAAGTTTAAGGACAGACACTGTCAGTTGCTGTCCTTTGTGGGGATGCACTAAGTCAATTTTCTAAAGGCTACTTTAGAAAATCGACTTAAGGGAAATCGACCTACTGCTGTAGTGAAGACGTACCCCAAGACTGCACGCCGGGAAGGGGGGGGGCGGTCTAGTCGTATAGAGGGTTGGGGTTCTTAGGGACTGGTTTGTTTTTAAGAAGGCTGCTCTCATTAAACAAGCAGCACATCACTGGCTGGCTGGGTTTTTGTAATTTCCTTCTCATTCCGGACACTCCATGGGCAAGGCTGCTGAACTCCTGCTTGTTCGGTTGGGAGGTGGGGTGTGTGCACCCATGTGTGCTAAATGCCTCCTGCAAGGAGCTCTGAGTACCCTTAACCCCCATTGGAAAGGAGTATTAATAATAATTAGGCACCTCTTCAAGTGCTGTTGCCCCTCATGATCCCCACCCCATATTTTCTCCCAGGGATGTGGACACTAAAAGCGTACGATCTGGTCACAGACAAGTGTAATGTGTAGCATGAACAACTGGACGAGATTTATCATGCCCAGTAACTTCATGAGCACGGTTGTGATGCGAACTGAACACTGGAAAACACGAGTGTGTCCCGGCCTGGTTCTGTTTAATGGAATGATGGTGTGAGTCCAAAAAGAGATTCAGCGACTGGAAAAGAGCATTTGAGGAATCCCTAAAGCACACACTGTATTTCACCTGTACAATGTTCCGTCCCCCCACCCCCTGCCTCCAAAATCCAGCATCCTCGGTAATGTCCACTTATAAAGCTTATTTTCAAAGTTTGGGTGGGGGGAAGGGGCAAAATAGTCTTGTGAAGACACTTGATTTGCCTCAGGAAATCGGGAGCTGGTTCGCTGGTCTGCTACAGACTCCCTGAGTGACCTTGGGCAAGTCATCTGTAAACAGAGGCAATAATAGTTTCTTCCTGGTACTTTTTTTCCTGTCACTTTTGAGGGGCCCTCTGACTCAGTGCAGGCAGAAAGAGGCCCGGATCTCAGTTGTGACTACAATACCACTAATGAGGTTCATGATGTCACTTACGCATTTGTACATTGTTTGGCACAATGTCTTCTTGGCCTGTAGTCAGTACCTCAATTTATGTGTTTACTCATACACAGTAAATCCTCCCGCAGTCATCCCAGTTAACGTTGCTGATCAATTAGGGAACATGCTCCTTTAAAGTTGCACAATGCTCCCATCTAATGTCATTTGGCAGCTGCCTGCTTTGTCCACTGCTTGCAGGAAGAGCAGCCCGTTGCAGCTAGCTGATGGGGACATGAAACCAGGGTGGACCGGCAGCCTCCCTATCAGCTCCCTCCTCTCCTAAGGTCCCTGTGCAGCAGCTGCCCGGCTGTCAATTGCCGACAGTAGCAGCAAAATCTGGGACTTCCATTGAACTTCCCCAGAGTTACATTTTGGGCTGAGAGCCTGTCACGCATTTAGCGATTGGCAACGTTAAGAAACGTGAGGAACCTGGCTGAGAACTCCAGATTCTCACACCTCAGTGTAGTTCTTCAGGGTCAGTCTGTAGGCACAGCAGCTCTCCATCTGCCAGCAACTAAGCTGCCAACAGCATCCGATTGTTTGTTTGTTTTTTCTCTGGAAGAAACCAGGATCGGGACTGGGTGACTCCGTCTGGCAGCAGCACGCCAGACTTGCACCCCTTCTGTAACAGTCTCACCGCATCTCCTCCAACTGCAAGCCAAATTTAAACCACAGAATGATGTGGCTTGCTTTGTCTGTGCTAAGAGAGTAGCCAATAAAGCATGGGCCATACAAAGCATCAAAAGCTGGAGAGAAAAGATGATGCACTAAAGGGGGACAACAGCGAGCAGGGCAAACAAAAGCAGAAATGGCTTGTGGCAAAATAAGACAGAGATCTGTTACAGGTAAACACAGCTACTATCCTCAGTTATGCTCCCCATTGATGATAAAATGTTCATGTAGGACGCACGTACAACAGAAAATACAGAGAGACCTCTTCCTAATGGAACGAGGGGGATATGTCATGGTCTTTGCGCACTAAATGTGTATATACTTACCCTGTTTTTAAAACCCTGTAGGGTGTTCGTGTACTGTCCAGCCTAGGGAGACAGATCAGGGATGCAGAGCAAGAATTATAGGGGAGAGTTAGGGCCTTAGTGCTTCAAGATGAGGAAACCAGCCCTTGAATGGAGGGGAGAGGTACTGAAATGATCCAGTGAGGTGGGGTGGGAGAGGGCTAGGCTAGAGGTCAGAACCCTAATACAACCAAATAGCCTCATGTTTGCTAACACCCCAATGTGTATTGAAATCAGGGCTTGGAGTGTCAGCAGTGAGAAAGGGCCCTAATGTCTTAAACAGCGTCTCAATGGGGTAGATTCTATATAAACAGTGAAGGATTGTCTACACTGGAAATTGACACCTGTATAGCTATGGCCCTCAGAAGCATGAAAGCTCCACCCTTAAGAGACATAGATATGCTGATGTAACCCAGTGTAGACAGTGCTAGGCCACTGGAAGAGTTGACTGGATGACGTCACTGCTGCCTCTTGGGGAGGTGGATTAACTGCGCCGCTGGTCGAACCCCTCATGTTGACGTCATGAGTGTCTACACTAAAGCGCTGCTCCAGCATTTGAAGTGTGGATTTAATTTCTTCAGAGGTGGGACTCAGAAAAATCTTGTTTTCTCATGTAAGCAGAGTAGGTGGATCTTAACTGTAGTCACTTTTCCTTCCACTGTTCCACCAGCCCTATACGAAAGAAGCAGCAGAGGAACTGTACTAGGAGAATAACCAACGAAGATTAACAAGCCCATTTCCCCTCAAGTACACTTGGATTCTAGGCTCCAGTCTATTTTCTGCTTCACCCCCAAAGCTAGGCGGGGTGCTATACGCAGTGGCTGCTCACTGTCATTCCACTGTCTCCTTGGGCTATTAGCAGGTGGTTGGGCGGGGGTTGGGGGGAACTGGTGAAAATGGCTGGCTTCACGAACCACCATTCACAGAAATCTGATCACATTTCAGGGAGCCGAGAAACCTTCGGAGTGAAAACGTGCACAGGCACCCGCAAGCGCACACACACAAGAGATCGGGGGGAAAGGAGCCAAAGGAAAATTGCTTTTCAAATCCTGGTGATTATATTTAGTTGAACTAAGCATCTACTATAACAAGTGCAGGGTAAATGATCTTTTCATGTAGGCACAGTAGTGGGAGCCAGGTGAGATGGACTCTACAGCTGTATATATAGCTTCTTAGAAGATTTAGAGAAGGAAAAGTGTTTTTTGTGTATAGTGGGTGTTGTGCACCGTTACAGCACTGGGACTCTAGAGGAGGGGTTTCTGGATGGTGGGGTTCTATTCACGTTGCTGTTAGGCTAAGGCTCCAAGTGAATCGTTACAAGGGTCGGTTAGGTGTGTATTGCATTTTGTCAAGGGAGCTCAGAACCTGGGCTTGGCGCTCTTTTCTTGTTAGTACAACTCTCAGGAAACAAATTAGCGATGTAAATAACAATACAAACAAGTGCTCCTTACTAACTTTAAAGTGTCAGTTATTGGCACTTTTTTGCAGAAAGTTATTTTTAAATTTTTTAAAAACGAGTAACTACTTTTACTTTTAGAATTTCTCAAGGAGTCACTTTTCATAAGAACATAAGAACGGCCATACTGGGTCAGACCAAAGGTCCATCTAGCCCAGCATCCTGTCTACCGACAGTGGCCAATGCCAGGTGCCCCGGAGTGAGTGAACCTAACAGGTATGATCAAGCGATCTCTCTCCTGCCATCCATCACCCCCCTCTGACAGACAGAGGCTAGGGACACCATTCATTACCCATCCCGGCTAATAGCCATTTATGGACTTAGCCTCCATGAATTTATCCAGCTCTCTTTTAAACCCTGTTATAGTCCTAGCCTTCACAGCCTCCTCAGGTAAGGAGTTCCACAGGTTGACTGTGCGCTGTGTGAAGAAGAACTTCCTTTTATTTGTTTTAAACCTGCTGCACGCCAATTTCATTGAGTGGCCCCTAGTTCTTCTATTTTGGGAACAAGTAAATAACTTTTCCTTATTCACTTCCTCCACACCACTCATAATTTTATATACCTCTATCATATCCCCCCTTAGTCTCCTCTTTTCCAAGCTAAAAAGTCCTAGCCTCCTTAATCTCTCTTCATATGGGACCCGTTCCAAACCCCTAATCATTTTAGTTGCCCTTCTCTGAACCTTTTCTAGTGCCAGTATATCCTTTTTGAGATGAGGAGACCACATTTGTACACAGTATTCTAGATGTGGGCGCACCATGGATTTGTATAAGGGCAATAAGATATTCTCCGACTTATTCTCTATCCCCTTTTTAATGATTCCTAACATCCTGTTTGCTTTTTTGACTGCCGCTGCACACTGCGTGGATGCCTTCAGAGAACTATCCACAATGACTCCCAGGTCTTTTTCCTGATTGGTTGTAGCTAAATTAGCCCCCATCATATTGTATGTATAGTTGGGGTTATTTTTTTTTCCAATGTGCATTACTTTACATTTATCCACATTAAATTTCATTTGCCATTTTGTTGCCCAATCACTTAGTTTAGTGAGATCTTTTTGAAGTTCTTCACAGTCTGCTTTGGTCCTTACTACTTTGAGCAGTTTAGTATCATCTGCAAACTTTGCCACATCACTGTTTAACCCTTCCTCCAAATCATTTATAAATAAGTTGAATAGGATCGGCCCCAGGACTGACCCTTGGGGAACACCACTAGTTACCCCTCTCCATTCTGAAAAAGTTCCATTTATCCCTACCCTTTGTTCCCTGTCTTTTAACCAGTTTTCAATCCATGAGAGGATCTTCCCTCTTATCCCATGGCAGCTTAATTTACGTAAGAGCCTTTGGTGAGGGACCTTGTCAAAGGCTTTCTGGAAATCTAAGTACACTATGTCCACCGGATCCCCCTTGTCCACATGTTTGCTGACCCCTTCAAAGAACTCTAATAGATTAGTAAGACACGATTTCCCTTTGCAGAAACCATGTTGACTTTTGCCCAACAATTTATGCTCTTCTATGTGTCTGACAATTTTATTCTTTACTATTGTTTCAACTAATTTTCCCGGTACGGACGTTAGACTGACTGGTCTGTAATTGCCAGGATCACCTCTAGAGCCCTTTTTAAATATTGGCGTTACATTAGCTATCTTCCAGTCACTGGGCACACATCAAGGATGACAGGGTCAAAATCTGACATTGCTCAACAAATACTTTAAAATTACCACTGAAAATACTATCCACATTACAAAATAAGGGCTGTAACTGCTCATTAACTGCACTGATCCTCACCCAGCCAACAAAATATCTGCCCCTCTGAAATACTTCTAACGCACATAAACACCATGAAATAAACACCAAAAGTAAAATTAAGAACCATGGTAAATTTGCCTATGAAACGTCCAGCTCGCCTTTGTTCAACTACATGTGCACTAAACCAACCCCATCAGCAAGCTGGTCGTTCCAACTGGAATAGTTCATATGTTAATACTCTGCCCTCGTTCCCTTCCTGGACCACCAACTAAAGGCCATGTGGTTTCTCAGCCACTCTCATGGCTGCAGGGTAGAGCCCTAGTACTGTTAGATAGATTAGGAATTCAAATCCCAATGTGGACAGGTTTTAAAATGTATTGGTATTAACTTTCGAAAGATTCAGAAGTTCTCTTCTGATTTTGTTTTTTTCACACCAGTGAAATTTTTTCCAAAAAAATTGTTTTGAAGTTGAAAAACTAAATATTTCATGAAAAACTGCAAATGAAACAAAACGTTCCTTTGGAAAGAATTCATGAAACATACTTACCTTTTTTCAACCAGATTGATATGGGAGTGAGAATTCTTAGGCTATCCTGAGTGTGTATGCACACAGACAGGTGTGGTTGGATCATCAGGAAGAGCTGCCGTCAAGGTAGGTTGTATCATAACAGCCACAGCCCCTTCCAATATCAGGTTCCCAAATCATCCAATTGCTGATATTGGTTCCCTCTTCGGTTATAAGAACGGAGGCAGGCCGGGAAATTTGGAGAGTTAAAGGGTCTGTCTACACCTGCAGTTTCTCCGGCGATAGGGAACCAGTGAAAGTAAAGCGCTGGTTTGTGCACTCACTTAATTCCTCGGGCATCAGAGAGCATTTACATTAACAGCACTTCCATCCTGATGAGAGCAGTGCTCTAGGGCAGCTATTCCACAGTGCAGCTTTCTCCATTTTGAGGATGAGTCTTGTGGGAACGGGGGGAAGAAGGGCGTGATTGTGGGGGCATCCTGAGTCCCCGCACAGTCTCCTCTCCCGAAACACTAATCAGCTCCAGGAGCTCAGCATTGCTCCAAGCAAGGGATTCTTTGCTCCATGGAGCAGGCCTTGTCACCAGGCCAGATAAGTGAGCACTTACCAAGAAAACAGGAAGGAGAGTTTCAAAATGCCAGGGGCTTTACAGGGGGAGGCGTGGATGTCTGTTTACCTGGCATCAGAGCAGCAGAGCTGCTGGTTAGAGTGGTCACCAAGGCACTGTGGAATATCCTGTGGAGGCTAAAATCTGTGTAAACAGGAAGAACGTGTCTTCACTGGCACATCACGCAAAAGCATCATCGGTAAGAGTGGTACACCTCTCGTGGGGGTGGTTCTCTCACAAAAAGTCATTGGCAATTGTAGATGCTCCACATGGTTTTTATGCAAAAAAAGGGACTTTTTCCGCTTTAAATGGCAAGTGCAGACAGGCCCATATTGAACTGCAGATGCAGCCCTATATACAAGCACAGCAAACTAATTATTTGGAGAAATGGGGGAATTACAATAATTTCCTGGCTTTCCCTACCGAGATAGCGCACAGATCTGGTATGGCTGTGGGGAGAGAGAAAGTCCCACTCTGAACTGAAGATTTAGCTTCACGTCCTTCGGAGCTTGGAATGTGAATTTCTGAAGGAGGGCAGTGAAGAACAGGAACAGCTCTATCCTAGCCAACTGCTCACCAAGGCACCCGCGCTTTCCTGAAAAGAAGACAGTTGTGCACATCAGGCAGAGGATTCTTGTCAGAACAGTTTGGGTCTCATGACAAATGAGGCGTTAATTTTCCATAGCAGCAATTTCAGAACAGCGAGGAAGAAGAGATGGATCTTGTCATCAGTTCCTCCCTTCTGAGTCACTTTTTCCCAGTTTCAGTACTAAATTTTCCTTCACTTATGGAAATGGATGCTAAGGTTTACATTAATTATAACAGTACCTCTGTAATTCCTTCTACTAAGAGAAACAATCATGTTTGAAAGCTCTTGGATGATCAACCACATCTCTGCATAGCTATCGAAGGGCTGATCTATACATTCTTGTACCAGTATAATGATCTCTTTATACTAGTGCCTTATCTCAGTGTAGCATATTCCCCTTCCCATATCTGCATGAATAGCAGAAAGAGGGTGATAGTTTAACTTATATAGATTTAAAAAAATCACACACCTGACAGAAATCTCAGCAGCTTGTTTATTTGTATAGTTAAAGCAGTATAATTTGTGTCTCTAGCTAATGTCTTACTTCCCTAACAGTCTCAGCTACACACAGCTGTATTATTTCTTGATTAAAAAATTAAAGCAAAATAACCTAGGTGAGGTGTAATCTTCCCCTGGTCTAGCTTCTCAATGATGTAACACATGGCCTGCTGAACACACACAGGTCTAGTCACATTATTAACAAAGAAGGGAGCTGTGTGTCCCTGAATCTTAGCTTCTAGATAGACCACTTAAAAAGAAAAAGGTATTAAATACTTTCTTTAGCCACACACAGTGAATACTGATATTGCTTGTTCTTTTCATTTGCAAGAAAGCATTGGTAGACCTGTACATAAACCAGGCTTGTGCAAAACTGTGAATCCCTGTTTCACACACATTTTTGTTTCAGGAAATTTTGTTTGCTAAATCTTTTTTGTTTGCTAAATCTTTTTTCTTTCTTCTTTTTAAATGTGGCATATCATATCAGGTGAAAAATATACATTTTTCTAAAAATAATAATAATACACAACCGCTAGTTGCATGTATATTCATGTGAAAAATGATCTTTGAATAAAATTGTGAATGTCAAAACTATTGACATGCTCTCAACCATGTTTGCTGAATATGGGTTTCCAAAATCTACAAAAATGGTCAGATTTTCATGGAATTGAATAGTTTTTACACCAAGTCAAAACAATCTCTAATTGCGAAGCCTTTTGAACAAAAAATAATTGGAGACAGCCCTGACCTGCAAAGTTTGGCTTTAGAGCTGAACCTCTCCAAAATATGTGGTAATTTGTATTCATCAACAGAGTACAGCATTTTAAACATCCCCCAGTCTTGATTTAGGATCTGATCCCATGCCCAAGGAAGTTAAAGCTAAAGCTTTTATTGATTTAAATTGTGTGGGATTAGCCCTTAATAAGACCAGTTGATGGAAAATCCACCACATCCTATGGTAAAATGTTCTAAAGCAGGGGTGTGCAAACGTTTTGGCCCGATAGCCACATCAGTGTTGCAAAACTGTATGGAGGGCCGGACAGGGAAGGCTGTGCCCCCCCAAACAGACTGGGCCCCCTGCCCCTTCTGAACCACCGACCCATTCAACCCCACCCCTGCTCCTTGTCTCCTGACTGCCCCAGCTCCTAGCCACTACCCCCTGAAATACCCCACGGACTCCCATGCCTATGCAACCCCTCATTTCACATCTGCTGACTGCCTCCCACCGAACCTCTGCCCCATTCAGCCACTCCCTGCCCCCTGACTGCCCCCGGGACTCTCTGCTGCTTATCCAACCTCCCAGCCCCGGCCCCCTTACCATCCATGTTGCCCCACCAGAGCTCGCAGCCCTACCCCCCAGAGCACTGCCCGCATGGCTGCATAGCTCTGGGGAAGTGATGAAGGTGGGGGAGAGGCTGGGGAAGGCTCAGGAGCCAGCCAGGATGGTCCCACAGGCCGTAGTTTGCCCACCCTTGTTCTAGAGATTCACTGGTTTTTATGAGGGTGCTTCAGGAATCTCCCACACTTTTATCATCTTTACCATGTTTATTCCCCCTTCTGACTCCCTACAAGAGAAAATAAGTGGTACGGGTGAGGAGGGATGTTGCTTCTGTTCTCACTCCTACATAGCTAACAAGTGAGCCAGGCTACTTTCTCTTTGTGCCCTCTTAGAGTATGTCTACACTGGAGCTGGCGCACTGACACTAGAAGTGCATCAAGTGTGGCATGAGTGGTAGCCACCCAAGTATATTCAGTTGGCCTTGCAAGGTGGTATACTTGGGATGGCTCTTCCCTCCAGCTGCACACACCACCACAGCTGCACTTCTATTTTTAGCAGACTAGCTCACTCGGAGTTACCATGGGTTTATCACCCCCACCAAGAAATTACACCTCCAGCTCCAGTGTACACATACCTGGAAGGGTAGGAGAGCTGAGGCCGCTCTTTCTGTTGCTGTGTTGTAGGCGAGAACACTGAGCCTTGTTCTAGGAGAGATCACCTGCTCAAGAATGACACGGCCTCTACCTAGGAAAAAACTACACATGCTGGAACCCCAGCCCTGGGACACAATCGCTGGCCATGATTTTCATTTCTGAGCTTTCCATTTTCCATTGTGCCTCGGTCACTAATACATGCTGTGGGTTTTTTCTAACATGAAAAAGGAAAGAGGCCAAGACTTGGTGCTATAGTGTGAACGGACAGAGTCAGACACATCTCACCTGCAGAGAATGGCAGGAAAGCTTCTCTTTTCTTGAACTGACCATCCTCCAGAAAATGCTTAGGATTAAAAGTATCAGGGGTTTCCCATTCATCCTTGTCAAACAGCACTGATGTCAAATTGGGAATCAAAATTGTGCCCTAAAGAAAGAGAAAGAAAGGAATTTAAACCATCCCTGGGTCCATTTTTAATTGTGACCTGCAAAGAGGTAAAAAGGAAGGGGTCCTGCCTTTCATTTTAATCTTTTATGATGTACAAAGACGGCATAAAAGGATTTTTTCTTTCAAAAAAGGACCATTTTCCAGCTAGTTCTTTACCTTAAATTTATCTAGAACTATCAAAAATACCCGGCGTTGCTCGGGTCAGTCGGAGGTGGGGAGGGGGCAGACAGCTGAGCGAGTTCGGGGTCCGTTGGATGGGGGCAGAGAGCAAACCTGACACCCCCACCTCACCCCCCCACCCAAACCCAACACCCCCATGTCTCCCCCCTACCAACCCCAACACCCCCTGACCAACACCCACACCTCACCCCCCCGTAGACCAAACCTGACGCACCCACCTCACTTTCCCCCCCAACCAAACCCAACACCCCTACCTACCACCACAAACAAACCCGACACCCACACCTCACTTACCCCTCGACCAACCCCGACCCCCCTCCACACACCCCCACCAAACCCAACACCCCCTGACCAACCCTCACCCCTCACCCACCCAGACACCTTCCCACCCCCCCAGACCAAACCCAACACTCCCGGCTCACTTACCCCCCCGACCAAACCCAACACACCCACCTCACCCCCTGACCAAACCCGACACCCCTACCTCACTTACCCTCCGACCAAACCCAACTCGGGTCCGTCGGAGGTGGGCAGGGGGCAGAGAGCTGAGGGATTCTGGGGTCCGTTGGAGGTGGGGAGGGGGCACAGAGCTGAGGGATTCCGGAGTTCCGTCGGAGGGGGGAGGGGGCACAGAGCTGAGGGATTCCGGGGTTCTGTTGGAGGGGGGAGGGGCAGAGAGCTGAGCGAGTGCGGTGTCTGTTGGAGGGGGTATTATGACATGATAACTATGTCACAGAGAACAGCAGCTGCCCAGCTGATGTGATTGGCCTTTAAAGAATTTCACCCCTGGGGGGCGTCAGAGGTGAGATTTGAAAAATTTTCAACTCTTACGGTCATTAGGACCCCAAGACCTCTAACTGTACCAAATTTCAAGTCTCTAGCTCAAACTGTGTGGAAGGAGTAAGCATACACCCATACATACATACACGCACGCACGTATACACCATTTGACTTTTATATATATAGATTTCATATCTGGCTTTCCCTAGTTTTGCTGGTAGTCTCTCTGGAGGTCCCAGAGGGAGAAGAATGGGAGCCATCAAAGACTTTAGATGAAGGAATGGGGTGTTAATCTTTGAAGAAAGAGAGCTTTTCTTTCAACTAGTTTTTAAGAATTTGAATTAAACAGGTGTTAATGTCACAACAGACAAACAAACAAAAAATGGACACCAGTCTGATTAAAAATCACTTCCCATCTCAACTAAACAGGTTCATTTCCTCCACAGGTGTGATGTTATAGACCGGGTCTCAAACATGCGGTCCACATGTGGCCCACGCGGTTATTTCCTGAAGCCTGCCAAGCTCCACGGGCCACTGCCCCCACCCCCAGGGTTATTTCCTGCAACCTGCCAAGCTTCCCTCCCTCCCCCCCAGTGTGCCACGTCCCCACTCATCTGCTTACTCCAGGCGCATCCCACCACCAAACAGCTGTTTGGCTGAACTTAGCACCTTACAGAAGGGAAGGGGTAGGAGCGCAGAGCCACCTGCTCAGGGGAGGAAGTGGGGCAGGGAAGAGGTGGGAAGAGGCGAGGCCTCACAGAAGAGGTGGAGTGGGGTGCGGGGCCGAGGACAGCCAGGGAGGGTGTCAATGATGCAGCCCTCGGGCCAATATACTAGTCCTCATGTGGCCCTCCTGGTGATTCGAGTTTGAGATCCCTGTTATAGACCTACTAGTTCTCCTGTATCTCCTAGGAAAAACAGGGTAGGCAAGGTTGAATTTCTAACACAAAAACCAAGTAGTAAAAAATATAAACTTTCAGGCATTCTTTATACAGCACAAAGTGTCAAAAAGAAGCACACCCAATCCACCCACCTTTCCCTTTAAAGGGCCAAATTTTCAGGGATGTGGAGGTTGTTGGCCTCGAATGATGTCTATGTGTATAGTATATACCTCTCGGCAAATCCAGAAAGTGCTACTGCAACTAACGACTAACTAGTCGTGTGAGCTAAAGTTCTTTTTTGCCCCTTAATTGCTATTTGCAGATATAATGCACTCTCCTCCTGCTACTGTGTAAAAATACTGCCCATCAGTTATATTAATGAAGGGTGACTGTCATCAGAATGGAAGGTCGCCACAGGCAACGGTCTCCTGCTGCACACGTGATGGTAGAATGGTCCTCTGCCTGGATGATCTCCAGAATGAGCTCACTGCCCTTGAGCCTGGGTTTGTCCCCATTTCACTGAGGATCAGTCCACAAGCTGGAGGAGAAGAATGTGCCCAGGTGTTGGGACCTGAGGAGAGCTTCTGTTGAACAGACTCCAGGAACGCTGGGGTAGGAATTCCAGCCTGCTCCCTTCCATGGGCAGAAATTGTGGCTCAGGAGCAGGGCTAGGTGGAGTCAGAAATGCTGCAGCTTAAGATGAAAGCCGTTCAGAATTCTGGAGCTGCTGAAGATGAGATACGCTCACCCAGAAAAAGCAGCCACCGCTCCCATCTGCAGACCCCAAGCCCAGACCCTCAAAAGGTATTTACACACATAACTCCATTGAGTTCCAAAAGAAGTAAGTGCCTAAATACCGTTAAGTCTCTGCATCTGAGAGCCTGGCTGACAATTCATGAGTCAATAGCCACAGTGATGAACTTGTGCTGGACCTAACTCTTAGTCCTCCTTTTAGTATGATTTCATGCAATTAAAAATAAACAACGTCCATCCTATTTTATGAAGACACTGCAAAAGTCAGTGTAGCAAGATGAGTCCCTGAAGCATAAATCCTTGTATCAGAAGCCCAGTATGGTCTGAGGTCTGAGGCCTGAAGTAAAGTAATGTTCAAAACCTCGCTAACATAAAGCAAAGTTGTGCTGTGACTCAGAGGCAGACCCTGCTCACAGAAGTTGGAAAGAAGAAGGCTGCTAAAAGCACGTTTTCACATATAAGCCCTAATAAGAGGAACATGTGCACCGAGATGACACTAGAACACCCTAGTACGAGAACATTCCACAGAGATAACAAGGAATAGGCAGACCCATCCTAAAGACAGGGTCAAAAGGACAATATGATGGATAGAATTGTTTGTTCGAACCAACACGCGCCGGGGCGGGGCAGCACCTTAATGCAGATGGGCTGTACCTCACTTGTCAGGAGTGATGTGTAACCTGTTCGTAGCTGTGTACAAGAATGCATCCCTGAGTGAACAGCTTTGTCCGGCCTAGGGGGCAGTGGAAATTCCCGCCACTGACTGAGCTGTGTCCATTGTCAGGGAGCGGATATGGACTAGCAAACCCATAGATATCTAATCCAGTGAGCTAGAGACTGTGTTTGGTTTGTAAACAAACCTGGCTGGGTGCCTTCGTAACTTATCAGCGTCTGTGGTCTTTGGGGGTTTTCTCGGGGTGTGCTGTGTCAGCTATCTGTGCAGAGCTGGGGCAGCACACAGAAGAAACACGTACGCAGCCGACTGTTATCATCATCGAAGAAGAGCAGAGCACCACACTGGTAGCATCTGACAACATCCCGATCTAGATTTCAACTTCCCCAAAGTTTGAGAATGTGAGAATACAAGGTTTTCGTTAAGGAATTTTAGCCCAATATAGAAAAAGAAGCCACCTGTAAAATACATCTCTTCATCTGGGTTGATTCCAAATATGGGTTCAGATTGAAAACTGTGTTCTCCTGTGTGTGAATGTTTCTCTATCTGGGACTTTGGTTTTGTATCATCTCTATTAATTTTTTATACCAAGATAAGAAGTGAAAACTACATTTCCTTCCAGCTTACTTTTGGCACATAGAATCCAGCCAGTGTTGTGTCAGTAGTTGCCATTCTGGGCGCACTAAAAGGCAATATGTTGCTTATCCTTTGCACTTCATGAATAACTGCATTGGTGTATGGCATGTTGTCCCTGTCATTCATGGCTGGTTGGCGAGACTGGCCAATCACCGCATCAATCTCCGCTTGCACTGTCTCTATGAAAAAAGCAGAGTTCACCATTGGTATGAGAACAAACAATACGTTCTTGGAACAACAGGTTTAAGTTGTGCAGAGTTTAGAGTTCATCGATTTAAAGGCTATACCTAATAAAGATCTATTCAAGCACTGGAAACAGCATCAGTGAGCAATGTAGAGATCTGAAGATACAAATACATAAGAAAACTACAGCCGGTGAGCCTGAGACAAATGCAGTGGTAAGGAGGTGAGAGGAATTTCAAAATGTAATTCAGGCATACTAGGAAGATCTCGTTTAATACTTATATGGAAGGCAAGAAGCATTTACTCCGCTTTTGAAATTCAAATGTTAAAGGCATTATCAATATGTATTTTGTCCCTGTTTAAAATAGCAAAGTCAATTAGTGGGCTGACATAAGAGATATTTGAGCATGAAAATATTTATCTGCTGGTTTGCTCTGTCAGGCAAGACTCTCAAATTTTGTGGGCACGGGAATCTTCCAGCATCTTTCCAAGAGTCCAAGGACTGCACCTATTTTGCATTAAATGAACCAGATTATAACTGCCATTATTTTCAACACAGGTTCCCCTTGTAGCCTCCATGGGTCACATTTCAAGGGTGAATGGACAGTGACCACCTTTTAAAAATTCACAAGCCACATTTACAGGCACAGAGGGATTAAATGATTTGCCCAATGTCACACAGGAACTCTGAGGCAGAGCCTGGACTAGGACTGGGGTATCCTGAGTCCCAGTCCCGTGCATTAGCCACAAGGCCAGCTTCCTCTTTAATCAAGGGCACTGCAGCTGTGGATCACACTCCTGGCCTTACACTAGTTGCTGGAGTGTAACTGAGGGTAAAGAAACATTCCAATAAAAGAAAGGGTTTCTGAATGGGGGAAATGGTTACTGTGGGAAGAAAGCACCTTTGCACAGATATTTAATAAATCAACATTCTGAGTTCTGTAAAGAGTCCCCGATGTGGCAAGGGTTAAGGGTAGAAATTCAAGAGCTATTAAGAGATTAGAAATATAAACCATCACCATTTACCTTGAATATCTGGATATATGGCCATGTACAGCAGAGCCCAGCGGATGGTTGTAGACGTTGTCTCGGTTCCAGCAAAAAACAGATCCAGTGTGGAAAATAAGAGATCTTCTTCATGGAAATTAGGGTCAGCATCGGGCTTCGAACAAAGATATATGTGGGTGTGACTACAACCATGTTTATTAGTATTATATAAACCCATAGAAACATCATTCAAGGGTCAATTCTGAAATTTGCTGGGTGCGCTGAATTTCCATTGCCTTCAGTGAGAGCACCAGCACCTCACAGGACAGCACCATTAGATAGAAAGAGTGTGCGTTTAGCATCATTCTGGAGAGCGAAAAGTTTGAGCTGATTTTAGGTCTGAGCCGAGGGCCTGCTGAAGTCAATGAAAGACTCCCAAGCACTTCAACTGGCTTTGGATCTTGTCCCTAAAGCACAAGTAACCTGACATTTTAGGCCCCAATTCATTAAAGCACTCAAGCATCTGAGAAGTTCCACAGACTTCAGAGAGCCTGCTCTCCCTTGCTTAAAGGAAAAGGTGCTTAAAGGCTTTGCTGAATCAGTTCCACCCAACCTGGTATTTCTAACTGTTAACTAATGGAGGGTCAGATGCTGAGACGACTCAATTGGTGAGACCTGTTACTGTCATTCTACTTCCAATTTATAAAACAAAGAAGTGGTTTGTTCCTGTTCGTTTTGTTCTTTGCTTTCTTACCTTTGCTATTTCCGTCAGATAACAGTCAATGAAGTCTCTGGTTTCAGATGGATTCCAGTCCTCTTTGTGCTTTGCAATAATTTCCTTCACAAAACGCTTCAGTTTTTCCAAGTTTTTAAAAATGGTGTGATGGGGTCCAGGTATCCTCTTCATTATGGTGGGGAAGGCGTTATACAGCTTTTCACACACAAACAGAACACAATACGTTTTAGCCTATTTTTAATAAAAAATCCATCTTGTGGTTTAATATACAAACACGCATTCGGCTGAAGACACCACATTTACTAAACCACATTAACATATAATCGTCTTATGGATGTGCTCAGAGCCCTCAACTGAGATCAGGACCCCAGTGTGGTAGGCACTTTATACATACATAACAGTCAGTTCCTGATCTGAGAAGCCTAGAACTCAAAGAGACAGAACAGACAAAGGGTGAGAGAAAGGAAATATTATCGCCATTTTACAGAGGAAGGACTGAGGCAGAGAGAGATTAAGTGCATTGGCCAGAAGTACACAGGCATCTGTTACAGAGACAGAAAGTGAAGCTAGGTGTACTGAGTGCCAATACACTGTTTTAACCACAAGCCCATTCTTTCTCCTTAAGATATTGTCTTCTCTCAGCGGTCTGCTGGGACAGCTGGACTGCTCACCAGCTCCTGCTCCTATTACTTTGGTGCCCCCTGCAGGACTATGTGCTGTATTGCCTGAGGCAATGCAATGGCAGCCACTTCAGATGACTGAATGGCCACCCTGGTAATGATTCGTTGATTTACAAATGAGGAAGGATATAAAGGTCACAACATCAGACTCTGGCCTCACATTCTGACACATGATGCTGATAATATTGATGTTACCATAGATTTTATCAGAGACTGGACTTTGGTAGTGAAGGGTTCGTAAAACACATGGATGACTGCCTTGTCCCAGCCCATGAGCAGATAAACATGGGCACTGTATTTTACCCCTCAATATGATCACAGCTTCAGTGGCAGGATTAGGTCTCATCTCAGCCACGATGCTGTGCTGAACCGCGAGGCAACAAGAGGAGAAAGGACCCACAGGGGCTGGGTATCAACGTGTCCCTGAAATGCATCATTGCCCCTGTTTTAAGTGCTATGTCCCTGCAAATGGGGCCACCTGAAGAAGCTGACAGCTGGACGAGCCCTTGACCTTGACAGTAGGTTGGCTGTGCCTCCGGGGTCACCTCCCACCAGGCCTGTTGCATAATGACACCCTGCCATCCTCACTGCCGCAACAGTATCCAGCGACTCTACCCCCACCACACAAGTCCTTGAGTGAACCCTCCTCTGAGCACAGAGTCCAATGCACAGTGCGACAGTGAGGCAGGGAGTTGTTTGGGAGCAGGGAGGATTTGGCAGCTTTTCTTCGTCCTCTCTCCCATCCACACCTCCCTGATGTCCACTGAAATATCCCACCGGGTCGTCAGCCCCATTAGAGATCACGTTAAGTGTCTGTGGGGTGGGAGCACTGGTATAGAGAAGTCAGGCTTGAGGATCTGGCAGGATATCTTCAGGGGGAACAGGTGAAAGAGACTAGCCAGAGTGGGAACTGAGGTGGAGAGAGATTTGCTGGGGAAAATGAGAGTATGGATGTCCCTGTCAGGCTATGGTAGAAGTGAATCTGGGACAACACTGTCACTCAGTCCTGCTTACACTGAAACTGCTCAGGGTTTTGCCAATTGATTTCACATGTTTATTGTCAAAATCAAACAAGCTCTACCTGGCTCCAAATAGTTCCCTGGAGGTACAAAGTCTGATCAATCAACCGCAGTAACTTCTGGAAGTGACTATCATGATATTCAAACCGACCCCCAAAAGTGATGGAACAGATAATGTTGGAAACAGCATTGTTAATTTTAAAGTGAGGGTCAAAAGGTTGCCCTGGAAGAGAAAAGGGAGAAATCGGTGTTGTTCTGGTTTCTTAGAAAAGGGGAAGAAAGTTGTTGACAGAGACACTTTTTCATGGGTACGAAATCCATTAATCAAACCTGAACATATACATACATCACACACCCTGCACACACTCCTAAATGTCTCTTGAACGTTTGCTGCATTGTCGGCTATCTGAATATTGAAAAACTGTTAAACACATAGCTGGGAGGAGCTGGATTTCGATGCATGTAACATATCAAAACTACCACTACCAAACTTGGATCCATATTCCCATCTGGACTATGGCACCAAGGTGCATATATATTTAATGGGCTAAGCCAAATCCCTCATCTGAGCATTAGGAAAGATCTCGATTCAAACATCATGTTTCAGGCACATTTTTGTTATTTCATGTTCAAAGCCAAAGAAGAGCTACAATTTTTGATAGAATAATTAAAGTGTCATTCTCTCTAGTTCTTACCTTTTTCTTCCTCAATTGCATCTGTGAGGTATCTGCTCTCCTCCTGGATTCGTTCTTCTAAGCTCCTCTTTCCCAGGCCAAAGTTTCTTAGAGTTGACAAAGCAAATCTTCTTTGTTGTTTCCATCTCTGTCCATTAGAGGTGATTAATCCTTGGGTGAAAAATGACACCTGGTATATTGTAATGGGCATTAGAAAATTAGAAAAATTTAACACTGCTTTTCTTTTTCAAGTTTAAGTGAGGCCTGGCTATCTTTCCACAGGATATTTCCTTTATCCCTATTATATTAGAATGCCTGATCTTTAGCAATGGTGGAGTCATGTCCAAAATGCAGAAAGTACACTGTTATAGAGGTGTAGAGTGCTGAGGTTGAAGGAAGTAGGCAGCAATGCCGACCACAACTGAGGTGGGAAGATGCAATTTTGAGAGATTTCAGAAGCCTACTGACTCTTTCTGATGGAAAATGTGCAAAGGACCATCCAGGTGAAATCAAAGTCCATTCTACATGCATCACAACTATATGATAGCCATGTGAATCTGCTACTGTCGCCTCCAAGGATATGAAAGTTGAGATGTGAACATGAGATGACAATGAGTCATGAGCACATGTGTAAGTTACTAAGGCCCAAATCCTCAAAGGTATTCAGTTCAAGAATAGCAACCGTGTTAGTCTGTATCCATAAAGAAAGTGAGGAATACTTGTAGCACCTTAGAGACTAACTAGTTTATTTCAGCATAAGCTTTCGTGGGCTATAGCTCACTTCATCGGATGCATACAGCAGAACAGATGTAAGATGCATTTATACACACAGAAAGAAAGAAAAAAAATTGTACATTAGAATACCAATTCTAAGAGGGCTGTTAAATGTGGATGGGCCATTATCAGTAGGAGAAAAAATACCTTTTGAAATGGATTTTTGTGTGAGGTAAATTAACTCAGGAAATGCAATCAATTAGTGTAATGAAAGAACCATTGGCAAGTCCTGTTTAGCCCCTCGTTAATTGTATCCAATTTGAAAATTAATTCCAGTTCCTCAGTTTCTCATTGGAGTCTGTTTTGGAAGTTTTTCTGTTTCAAAATTGAAACCATCAAATCTTTAATGGAATGGCCAGGAAGACTGAAGTGTTCTCCTATTGGTTTTTAAATGTTATGATTCCTGATGTCAGATTTGTGTCATTTAACATTTTTTTTCTTTCTTTCTGTTCCATTCTATGCATCTGATGAAGTGAGCTATAGCCCACAAAAGCTTATGCTGAAATAAACTAGTTAGCCTCTAAGGTGCTACAAGTATTCCTCGCTTTCTTTAAAGGTATTTAAGTGTCTGCAGGATCAATGCCTTGATTATTAAAAATGTTACACCTGAAATACTTGAAGAAAAAGATAAGAAAATAAACTCACCAAATGGACCAAAGATTTCATAGAGAAGAGGAATTCGGGGGCGATCAAGATAGTATTCACCCTGATGGACAAGAACTTCCTTCACCATCTCAAATCCATTTACATTCACCAATGTCAGGTTACCAAACTGCATGCTGAAAATGTTGCCATATTTTGTAACAAGCTGAGAGGAAAAAAGAGCATGTGGTTTAGTTCATATTTAATTTGTTTGATAACTCGAACTAGAGCCCATGTTATGACTACTTAATTAATAATAATAATAATTGTAAAAAAAGTATTTGAATACCACAGGATGCTGGCTCCATCGCCTCCCCCAGCCCCGGCGGCTGCAGAGGACTGGCCGGGCGCGCTGCTCCGCGGGGGCGGGGGCCAGCGAGCGGGACTGGGGAGAGCCGGGTGCACGCAGCCCGGCCGGTGCCGACCGAGGGGCTGGCGGGGAACCAATGGGGTTGAGGAAGGGAGGAGGTTAGGCTGGGGGAGGGGGTTGAGGGGGGAACCAATGGGGATGGGGGGGCCCAAAATTTCTGTCGCCGGCCCTGGGTCCCTGGGGCACTCAGGGGGAGTGACTGAAAGCTGCAGAGGACGAATCACTGGCTTCCACAGAGACCTGTGTGAAAAGAACTCATTCTAGCCCTTGCAAGGGGACGGCCTTCAAATGTACCAGTCTAAACCCCATGGGCTTCATAAATTGCTTTCTAACATTTATGAGCTCCCACTTAATCACATCCTCCCTCATAGGGCAGGGTGCTTCCAACCTGGTCCAAGTCTCCACAACTCCTGACTCTTTCCAACTCCCTGTACATCTGACAAGTTTTTAACCAACCCTGAATCCTTCATTTATCTGCTTAAAAGCCTGTAATTAAATTCCCTCAGGCCCTTTTGCAATGTCACTGAAAATTCCTTGTAACTCTTGCAAGTCACCACAAAACCTAGTCCCTTGTGAGCTTTTTCAAGTCCTGAGGAGCACCAACCTCAAACCCTACACAGTCCTGTCCAACCCTCAGTCCTTCTACACTTGCTAACTTTTTATGAGCCCCTTCTTACCTGTTAAGTCCTTGTGAGATGCTCTGTCCAACACCCCTGAACACACTGCAAGCCCCCTGTCACACTCACAACTCCCCACAAGCTGCCATGGTACATTGTGCACTGCACTAGATACTGCCATTCATATGTAATCAATTCACTGACACATCACATCTAATTTAAACTGTCCCCCAGCACAAAGTAGACATAAACCTGGAGGATCCTTCCTCCTGAAGATTTCCATGTGGAAAGGAATCCACACATGGGACCAGGGCCGGCGACAGAAATTTGGGGGCCCCCTACTCTGATCGTTTGGGGGGCCCCCAGCCCAGCCACCCCCCCCAGCCCAGCCAGCACTCCCCCCCAGCTGACAGCGGCGGGGGGGGGGGGGGGAAGCCCAGCCGGGGGGGCCCCCCAGCCCAGCCCAGCCAGCGCTCCCCCGCCCAGCTGACAGCGGCTGGCGGCAGCGCGAGCCCGGGAGCGGCGCGAGCCGCCCTTTCTCCCCCCACCGCGCCCTTTCGTTCTCTCCCCCCCCACCGCGCCCTTTCGTTCTCTCCCCCCCCCACCGCGCCCTTTCGTTCTCTCCCCCCCCCACCGCGCCCTTTCGTTCTCTCCCCCCCCACCGCGCCCTTTCGTTCTCTCCCCCCCCCACCGCGCCCTTTCGTTCTCTCCCCCCCCCACCGCGCCCTTTCGTTCTCTCCCCCCACCCGGCGGGGGAAGCCCTACCGTGCTGCGGAGCCTCCCCGCCCCGCCCTTTTTGCAGGCGGTGGTGCGCCGCTGCCGCCGGCCGGGCTCACTGCTCCTGCCGGGGATACGCGCGCTCATCCGCTCCGGAGGAGAGCCGCGCC
This sequence comes from Sternotherus odoratus, assembly GCA_032164245.1. Taxonomy (NCBI): domain Eukaryota; kingdom Metazoa; phylum Chordata; order Testudines; family Kinosternidae; genus Sternotherus; species Sternotherus odoratus. The sequence continues at coordinate 79,426,170 of JAVMKO010000008.1, read as the reverse complement.
GCCTCCCCGCCCCTTCCCCGCTCTCCAGGCCCGGCGACAAGGGGGGATGACTACGGGTACTGCTGTGTACCGGGGCCCCCCTAAAGTCCGGGGCTCGGTACAGCTGTACCCGTAGTACCTCCGTCGCTGGCCCTGCATGGGACCCCCACATCCTGGCCACTGGATGAGGGGAAAGGGGTTTGACCAGAGGTTTCCCTGTGCTCTGGTGATCCCGGGCAGCAGGCTTCTGGAATGGCCCACTGGGACTGTTAGTAGCTGGTACAACTCAGAGCAGTCTGGAGATGGCTCTAATTTAGGCCAGAGTGGCACCAGGACAACCCCAAGGTCCTGGAAGTGCAGAGGTGGTGCCATCATGAGCTGCGCAATCATACATTCTTCAGGCGCAGCTGAGGGTTTGGTCCAGCATCTCTCTCGCCCACCGCTCCCTGGTGAAAAAAATTCTCTTGCAAACAGAGAACTCCTATACTTGCTCCCCTCCCCCCACTTACCTTCTCTGTGGACTTATGGGGCTGTTTGAAATCCAGATGGAGCAGGTGGCCCAGGAAGGGCAGGGGCAAAGGTCCTGGAGGGAAATTTTTTGGTCGTCTCCTTTTGATGCAATCAGCGATCAGCAGAAACATGCCTAAGAACACGGCCAGTGTCTGAAAGGGCATGTTCTGCCAGAGCCACCTTAACCCAGGGACAGCCGGCAGCGGCATCTTCCCAGGCCAGGTGCAGACTGCAGCTGTGAGAGAGGAGTGACTGGGGTAGAGGGAAACCTGCTAGCAGCAGGCAGAGCCCTGCCCATCCACTTGCTGCTGACGCTGGGGGAGGACAAAGTTTACAAGCAAAATCAACACACCCTCCCAGTGTTGCCAGTTGGGCGGGTTTCCCACCAAATTGAGCTAGTTCTGAAGGGCGGTGTCGAGAAATTTTACGAGTTGGCAGTTGGCTAGTTTTTGGGCTATTTTCAGATGATGTGTGCTAGTTTTTGGCGGGTTCTCTCCCCAGCTCTGGGAGGGGAGTGGGGGCTGGTGGCTGAGAGCAGGGGGGGCTGGGAGCCAGGACGCCTGGGCTCTCTCTCCCCGGCTCTGGGAGGGGAGTGGGGGCTGGTGGCTGAGAGCAGTGGGGGCTGGAAGCCAGGACACCTGGGTTCTCTCCCTGGCTCAGGGAAGGGAGTGAGGCTTAGTGGCTAGAGCAGGGGTCGAGGGGGGGGGCTGTGGGCCGGGGGGCCCTTCTTGACCCTGTCCCCCCTCTTCCCAGCCTACACCCCAGCCTACACCTGCTGGCCACCGCCTCCGGCCAGCGCGAGTTCCCGGCGCCGTGGGATGATTTACCCCGCTGGGTGGGCGGGGAGGGGGACAGGAGACTAGGCTGGATGGGGTGGGTGCGGGAGGGAAGGAACTTTAGTGGGGGGGAGGCTGGGCTGGGCAGGCATGGGGGGGCAGGAAGCTGGGTTGGGAGGAGGTTAGATTCGGTGGGATGGGCTGGGCCAGGCAGGGGTGGGGGAGGAAAGGCGGTTAGATGGGGGGAGGCTTGGCGGGGGTAAAGGAAGGTCACCCCTTACACCCAGGCTGATAGCGGGAGCTGACTGGGGCAGGCGGCAGGACCCGGGCTGGCAAGGGGTCAGCGGGGAAAACCCCAAAGCAGTGCAGGGCTAAGCACTCCGCCTGCCACGCTTTGGGGTTCCCCCCGCTGGCCCCTTGCCAGGCCAGCTGGGGTCTCAATTCCCATTGCCAGCCTGGGCTTCCTGAGGGGGGGGAGGGGGTTTGACCGGCCCCCGAATGACATTATAAAGGTCCAAATGGCCCTTCGCAGAAAAAAGGTTCCCCACCCCTGCTTTAATCCATTGGTTCTCAAAGTGGGGGTCGCGACCCCTCGAGGGGGATCTGGCCCAACCCCTGCCGCCTGCAGGATCTTGCAAATCGGCCCCGGGCAGACAGAGAGGGGCAGGAGCTCTTCAGGCTGCTGCATGCAGCAGGGATGGGTCTTGTGGGCAGAGAGCCCCCAGCCGCCCCCCCCCCACCCACCGCTCCGCACCTCCCCTAGTGTCCCCCCCCTCCCCCCCCCCCCCGGCCTCCCCTTGCTGCCCCCAGGCACCTAGGTGGTCCTGGCGCAGATCGGAGCTAAAGCGTCCCTGTGACTCAGTCAGCAACTGCTGCCACAGGGTCCTAGTGCCCGCCCTGTTCTCCTGCCTGTGACAGGGTGAGTCTACTGCTGCTGGGGGTGCCGGAAAGGGGGGCCCCTCCCACAGAGCTCGCTGCTGCCAGCAGGGAAAGGGCTGTAGGGTGGCCTCCTTTCTGGCCCCAGAGCAGCCTGCCTGCACCCAAACTCATCCCTAGCCCTGCGCCACCCCAGAGTCCACACCCCCAGCCAGAGCTTCCCACCCACCTCACCCTCTGCCCCAGCCCAGAGCCCCTCCAACACCCCAAACCTCTCATCTACACCCCCAGCCAGAGCCATTCCCCCCCCTCTACACCCCAACCCTCTGCCCAATCTACATTACATTTTTCAAGAGTTATTTTAAAAGTTTAGAATAAGCAATGCTCTGGGAAGAGGGGAGGGGGGGGATGCAAGGTTAAAATTTTACCTAGGGTGCAAAATATCTTTGCACCCCCCCCCCCACCACTCTCCCCCTCCCTCCTTTCTCCTCTTCCCTCCCCCTCCCCGCTCCTTCTCTCCCCCCCTCCCACCGCTTGCCCAGTGTGTCCTGATATTTCAGTCTTGCGATCTGGCTACCCTACCCGAGCCCCAGCCCCTGCCGCGGCGGGCTGCCAGCGGCGCTCTGAGCCCCGGACCCGGGTCTTACCGCAGCAGACTGGTGGCGTTGCTTTGGGCCTTGGCCCCTGCTCTGGTGGGACGCCGGTGGCACCCCGAACCCCAGACCCATCCCATGGTGCAGCGGGCTGCCGGCAGCACCCCATGCCCTGTCCCCGGGGGTTGCTGGCACCCTCCCCTGAACCCAGACCCTACCCCAGGGGGATGGCACCCCTACACCCCCCCCAACTCAGCCTCTGCCCCGGGGGGGCTGCTGGCACCCCCCCAGCCCGGACCCTGCACCCAAACCCTAAGGGGGGGTCACGCTTAGAGGCCTGGTGTCCGAAAGGGGTCGCCAATAGAAAAAGTTTGAGAACCACTGCTTTAATCTTTCCCATGTTTTCCTTATTTTTTAAAAACTGATTGCTGTTTAATACATTGTATTTGTTTTGCACTGTATGTAATGTGATCAGTGGGTCAAGGAAGCAGCTAGTGCAGAGAGAGCACCCCGGAGTGGGGACAGCCTAGCCCACATGGTCAAACGTTTTGGCCCGAGAGTCACATCAGGGTTGCAAAACTGTATGGAGGGCTGGGTAGGAAGGGCTGTGCCTCCCCAAATAGCCTGGCTAGCGTCCCCATCCAACCCCCTCCCACTTCCCACCCACTGATTGCCCCCCTCAGAATACCCAAGCCATCCAACTCACCCTGCAACTTGTCCCCTGAGAACCCCCTCCCAACATCCCCCAATTCTAACTGCTGCACCGGGACACCACCCCGTCCAACCCCCTCTGTTCCCTCACTTCCCCAACCGCTATCCACACCCCCGCCCCCTGACAGTCTCCCTGGGACTCCAACGCCTATCCAACCTGCTCTGTTCCTGACCCCTGACTGCCCCCCTGAACCTTTGCCCCACCCAACTGCTCGCTGTCCCCTGCCTCCCCCACCCTGGGACCCCTGTCCATTATGAGACCACTGTCCCCGGCCCCCTTACCATGCTGCTCAGAGCAGCATCTCCGGCAGCCGTGCAGCCTGGACAGAGCCAGACACGCTGCTGCGCTGTCCCACAGGAGCATGCGGCCCCGCCGCCCAGAGCGCTGGGGAGGGGCCTCCTGCCTGAGGAGGGGCCTCCTGCCTGAGAATTCAGGGATTTTTTGAGAACAAAAAAAATCCTGAAGCAATATTTCAATATTGGCTGAACTTTTTCAAATACATTTCATTTTTATTTTATTTTGTGTTGGTAGGGAAAATCCCACTTTCTCTCCTGTCTTTAAATTCTCCCTACATCTTATTAAAAAGTGAAAGAAAAGATTGGGTTGGTTTTTTTCCACAGCAGTGAATTTTTTTAATTGTTTTGAAAAGTTTCCATTGAAAAACTAAATATTTCATGAAAAACTGCAAATGAAACCAAATATTCCTTTTGAAAGAATTCATGAAATAAAGAATTCATGAAATGTACTTACCGTTTTTCAACCAGATTGATATGGGAGTGAGAATTCTTAGGCTATCCTGAGTGTGTATGCACACAGACAGGTGTGGTAGGGACATCAGGAAGAGCTGCCACCATGGTGGGCTGTATCATAACAGCCACAGTCCCTTCCAATATCAGGTTCCCAAATCATCCAATTGCTGATATTGGTCCCCTGTTGGGTTCATAAGAACAGAGGCAGGAAGAGAAATTTGGAGACATAGTCAACTGCTGATGCAGCCCTATATATAATGTGACAGACCGCTCTCTCAACCCCCCTCAGGAACACGCAGGCAGGAAACCCTTTTTTGCTCCAACAGTGCCCTTTAATTTACAGTGCAGGACCCCACCACCAACATATACAGGTTAAAACAGTCCATTAATACCCAGCTCTACAGACTCTATGTAGTCCAGCTAACAGTTACACAGCTCTAGGGACTCTAGGTAGTCCAGCTAACAGTGATACAAACACACACAGCTCTTGATAGCTCATACAAACACACACTCAACTCTTGGTAGCTCATACAAACTCACACTCAACTCTTGACTAGCTCCTGCCACCACCACCACCCTGGGCTTCCTTCCTGGCAGCCTTTTATCCCTCAGAGGAGGCTGCCAGGTGCAACCCATCCAGATTGATTAGGCTGCAAGCCAGGTGGCTAATTAGGCTTGCTGCACCGGGGGTTTGCAGAGGGCTTTTCTCCCTCTTAAAGGGGCGGCAGGCTGGGTCAAGCCCACCCTGCCACACACCTCCCCCCTTAGCCTAGCCCCATTGGGCTGGCTCAGACCCTTCAAGCCTTCGATCAGCTCTTGAAAGGCCCCTGGAGTTAGCCACTCAGGGCAGACCAATACTCTGCAGAGGAGCGTGATGGGGAGGCTGAGTCCACTGCCCCCGGTTGGGACTTCCTCCCCACCCGTACCCGCAGAGTGGGCGCCCCCAAACCCCAGTCCATGGGCCATCGCCCCAAATCCCAGACCCGTCGTGGTCCATCTTCTCCCCGAGGTCCCTCTGTCTCCACGTACTTCTGGTCGGTTGCACCGCAGACTCCACCGTCTCTGGCTGGTGCCTTTTGACTCCGGTACGGACAGTCTCGGGGAGGCAGAGCAAAACTGCTCCAATATCAGGGAGTCCATGCGTCCCCAAAGTCCTGGGCCTCTGCCCACAAGGTACGGAGCAAGACGGAGGGCCCAGGTGGTCCACTCCCACCCGGCTGTGGTGGCTGCCCTCTCAAAAAGTCCCACAGTACCTTCAGCTCCAACTGAGCCTGCTGCATCTGGTGGTTTTGCTGCAAGGCATGCATGGCCTGCTGGGTCCACTCCTGTTCTTCCACGAGACACTGCAGGGTTCCCTCCATCCCGGGGCCACCAGTTGTGTTGCTGGTGTAGCGATCCCACTCCTGACACCATGTGTGACAGACCACCTTCTCACCCCCCTCAGGAACACAGGCAGGAAACCCTTTTTTGCTCCAACAGTGCCCTTTAATTTACAGTGCAGGACCCCACCACCAACATATACAGGTTAAAACAGTCCAGCTAACAGTTACACAGCTCTAGGGACTCTAGATAGTCCAGCTAACAGTTACACAGCTCTAGGGACTCTAGATAGTCCAGCTAACAGTTACACAGCTCTAGGGACTCTAGATAGTCCAGCTAACAGTTACACAGCTCTAGGGACTCTAGATAGTCCAGCTAACAGTTACACAGCTCTAGGGACTCTAGATAGTCCAGCTAACAGTTACACAGCTCTAGGGACTCTAGATAGTCCAGCTAACAGTGATACAAACACACACAGCTCTTGATAGCTCATACAAACACACACTCAACTCTTGGTAGCTCATACAAACACACACTCAACTCTTGACTAGCTCCTACCACCACCCTGGGCTGCCTTCCTGGCAGCCTTTTATCCCTCAGAGGAGGCTGCCAGGTGCAACCCATCCAGATTGATTAGGCTGCAAGCCAGGTGGCTAATTAGGCTTGCTGCACCGGGGGTTTGCAGAGGGCTTTTCTCCCTCTTAAAGGGGCGGCAGGCTGGGTCAAGCCCACCCTGCCACACAAAGCACAGAAAACCCTAATTAATTGGAGAAATGGGCCCATGACAATAATTTCCTGGCTTTCCCTACCGAGACAGGGCACAGATCTGGTACGGCCGTGGGGAGCGAGAAAGTCCCATTTTGAACTGAAGGTTTAGCTTCACGTCCTTCGGAGCTTGGAATGTGAATTTCTGGAGGAGGGCAGTGAAGAACAGGAACAGCTCTATTCTAGCCAGCGGTTCCCCAAGGCACCCACGCTTTCCTGAAAAGAAGACAGTTATGCACATCAGGCAGAGGATTCTTGTCAGAACAGTTTGGGTCTCGTGACAAATGAGATGTTAATTTTCCATAGTAGAAATTTCAGAACAGCGAGGAAGAGGAGATGTTTTTGTCATCAGTTCCTCCCTTTTGAGTCACTTTTTTTCCTGGTTTTAGTACTAAATTTTTCTTCACTTAAAGAAGTGGATGCTTAAAGTTTATATTAATTATAACAGTACCTCTGTAATTCGTTCTACTAATAGAAACAATCATGTTTGATAGCTCTTGGATGATCAACCACATAGCTGCATAGCTATTGAAGGCCTGATCTACACGTATTCTTGTACCACTATAACAATCTCATCATACTAGTGCCTTGTCTCAGTGTAGCTTATTCCCCTTCCCATATCTGCATCAATACCCGAAAGAGGTTTAATATCTATATAAGGTTTTAACTTATATAAATTTTAAAAAAATCACACACCTGACTGACAGAAATCTCGGCAGCTTGTTTACTTGTATAGTTAAAGTACTACAATTTCTGTGTCTTACTTCCCTAACATTCTCAGCTACACACAACTGTATTATTTATTGATTAAAAAGTTAAAATAACATAGGTGAGGTGTAATCTTTCCTTGGGCTATCTTCTCAATGATGTAACACATGGCCTGCTGAACACACGCAGGTCTAGTCAGCATTATTACTAAAGAAGGGAGCTGTACGTCCCTGAATCTTAGTTTCTAGATAGATCACTTAAAAAGAAAAAGGTATTGTATACTTTCTTTAGCCACACACAGTGAATACTGATATTGCTTGTTCTTTTCTTTTGCAAGAAAGCATTGGTAGACCTGTATGTAAACAAGACTTGTGCAAAACTGTAAATCCCTGCTTCACATGCATTTTTGTTTCAGGAAATTTTGTTAGTGAGTTTTTTTTCCCTTTCTTTCTACTCTCCTCTGTTTGTTTTTTCTATTTCTTTCTTTCTTTCTTTCGTTCCACAGATGTGAAAGCCACAAGAGGCCATTAGATCATCTAATCTGACCTCCTGCATACAACAGGCCATAGAATATCATCCAGTGATTGCTACATCAAGCCCAACACTTTGTAGTTACAGAGCACAGAATTTTGAACATCCCCCCAGTCTCGATTTAGGATCTGATCCCATGTGCAAGGAAGCTAATGCGAAAGCCCTTATTGATTTAAATTGTGTGGAATCAGCCCTTAATGAGTCCAAGTAATGGAAAATCCACCACATCCTATGGTAAAATGTTCAAATGGTTGATAGGTTTTTATGAGGGTGTTTCAGGGATTTCCCACACTTTTATCATCTTTACCATATTTTATTCTCCATGCTCACTCCCCCTGCAAGTGAAAAGAAGTGGTAAAAGGTGAGGAGGGCTATTCCTTCTGTCCTCACTCCTACATTCAAAATAAGCGAGGCGGGTTACTTTCTCTTTGTGCCCACCTTAGAGTATGTCTACACTGGAGCTGGCGCACTGACACTAAAAGTGTATCAGTATTGGCGTGAGCAGCTGGTCACCCAAGTATATTCGGAGGGTGTCGGAAGAGGATATACTCAGGACTGCTAGTCCATGTAGTTGCACATACCACCACAGCTACACTTCTATTTTTAGCATACTAACTCACTCAGAGCTAGCTTGGGTATATCATCCCCACCAAGAAACTGCACCTCCAGCTCCAGTGTACACATACCTGTAAGGGTAGGAGAGCTGAGGCCACTCTTTGCTGTTGCTGTGTCAATCCTTGTTCTAGGAGAGAGCACTTGCTGAAGAATGACACGCCCTCTACCTAGGAAAAAACTGTATATGCTGATACCCCAGCCCTGGGACACAATTGCTGGCCAGGATTTTAATTTCTGAGCTTTCCATTTTCCATTGTGCCTCGCTCACTAATACATGCTGTGGGTTTTTTCGAACATGAAAAAGGAGAGAGGTCAAGACTTGGTGCCATAGTGCGAACGGACAGAGTCAGACACATCTCACCTGCAGAGAATGGCAGGAAAGCTTCTCTTTTCTTGAACTGACCATTCTCCAGAAAATGCTTAGGATTAAAAGTATCAGGGGTTTCCCATTCATCCTTGTCAAACAGCACTGATGTCAGATTGGGAATCAAAATGGTGCCCTAAAGAAAGAGAAAGAAAGGAATTTAAACCATCTCTGGGTCCATTTTTAATTGTGACCCACAAAGAAGCAAAAAAGAAGGGGTCCTGCCTTTCATTTTAATCTTTTATGATGTACAAAGAAGGCACAAAATGATGTTTTTTTTAAAAAAAGAGGATAATTTTACAGCCAGGTCTTTCCCTTAAATTAATCTAGAATTACAAATCTGGTTTCCCTGGTTTTCTTGGTAGACTCTCCGGAAAACCCAGAGAGAGAAGAATAGGAGCCATCACAAACTTCAGTGATGAAGTGGGGTGTTAATTTTGAAGAAAGAGCTTTTCTTCTAACTGGTTTTTAAGAATTTGAGTTAAACAAGTGTTAACATCACAACAGACTAAAAAAATGGACGAAAGTCTAACTAAAAATGACTTCCCATCTCAACAAAAAAGTTTATTTCCTTCACAGGTGTGATGTTTTAAGACCTACTAGTTCTCCTGCATGTCCTAGGAAAAACACCACAGCTAAGGTTGAATTTCGAATAGAAAAAACCAAGCGGAAAAACTATAAACTCTCATTCTTTATACAGCATAAATCATCAAAAGGAGCACAACCCATTCACCCACCTTTCTTTTCTATAGGTTAAATATTCAGGGATGTGGTGGTTGATGGCCTCGACTGATGTCTATGTGTATAGTATATACCTCTCGGCAAATCCAGAAACGGCTTCTGCAAATTAATACTTGTGTGTGCTAAAGTTTTTCTTTTCCCCCCCAATTTTTATTTGCAGATATAATGCACTCTCCTCCTGCTACTGTGTAAAAATATTTCCCATCAGTTATATTAATGAAGGGTGACATCAGAATGGAAGGTCACCACAGGCAATGGTCTCCTGTGGCACATGTCATGGTAGAATGGTCCTCTGCCTGGCTGATCTCCAGAATGAGCTCACTGCCTTTGAGCCTGAGTTAGTCCCCATTTCACCGAGGGTCAGTCCACAAGCTGGAGGAGAAGAATGTGCCCAAGTGTTAGGAACTGAGGAGAGCTTCTGCTGAACATACTCCGAGAACGCCAGGGTAGGAATTCCAGTCTGCTCCCTTCCATGGGGAGAAACTATGGCTCAGGAACATGGCTAGGTGGAGTAAGAAATGCTTTAGCTTGAGACGAGAGCCGTTCCGAATTCTGGAGCTGGTGAAGATGGGATATATACGCCCCACCCGTAAAAAGAAGCAGCCGCTCCCATCTGCAGACCCCGAGGCCCAGAACCTCAAAGGTATTTAGGTACATAACTCCCATTGATTTCCAAAAGAGTTAGGTGCCTAAATACATCTAATTCTCTGCGTCCATGAGCCTGGCTGACCTTTCATGAGTCAATAGCCATAATGGAGCACGTGTGCTGGACCTAATTCTTAGACCTTTTCCTGGGGTTTCATGCAATTAAAAATAAATAACTTACATCATGTTTGATGGAGACACTGCAAAAATCTGATTTAGATTTTAGATTCCTCAAAGCTTCAGAAAGTGAGCATCCAAGATTTTGGTTAAGGAATTTTAGCCCAATATAGAAATAGGGGCCACCTGTAAAATGAAGTTCTGGATCTGGGTTGATTCCAAATATGGGTTCAGATTCAGAACTGGGTTCTCCTGGGTTGAAGGTGTTACTATCTGGGACTTTGATTTGGGCTCATCTCTATTAATTTCTATTAAGGTAAGAAGTGAAAACATCTCCTTCCAGCTTACTTTTGGCACATAGAATTCGGCCACTGTTGAGTCAGTAGTTGCCATTCTGGGCACATTTAAAGGCACAATGTTGCTTATTCTTTGCAATTCATGAATAACTGCATTGGTGTATGGCATGTTGTCCCTGTCGCTCATGGCTGGCGGGCGAGACTGGCCAATCACAGCATCAATCTCCGCTTGCACTCTCTCTATGGAAAGAGCAGAAATCACCATTGGTACGAGAACAAACAAAACGTTCTTGGAACAACAGGTTTAAGTTGTGTAGCGTTTAGAGTTCATAGATTTAGAGGCTATACCTAATAAAGATCTATTAAAGCACTGGAAACAGCATCAGTGAGCTATGTAGAGATCTGAGGATACAAATATATAAGCAAACTACAGTTGGCTAGCCTGAGACAAATGCAATGGTAAGGAGATAAGGAATTTTAAAATGTAATTAAGTTATAATGGGAAGATCTCCTTTAATACCTAGAGGGAAGGCAGGGGTGTTTACTCCACTTCTCAAAAGTGTTTACTCCACTTCTCAAAAGTATATGTAAAGGCATTATCAATATGTATCTTGTCCCTGTTGTTCAAAATAGCAAAGTCATTTACGGGGCTGACCCAAGAGATATAGGAACATGAAAATATTTATCTGCTGGTTTGCTCTGTCAGGCAAGACTCTCAAATTTTTTGGGCACAGGGATCTTCCAGCACCTTTCCAAGAGTCCAAGGACTGCACCTATTTTGCATTAAATGAACATTATATCTGCCATTATTTTCAAAACACATTCCCCTTGTAGCCTCCATGGGTCACAGGTCAAGGATGAATGGACAATGACCATGGACCACCTTTTAAAAATCCACAAGCCACATTTACATGAAACATTCCAATAAAAGAAAGGGTTTCTGAATGGGGGGAAATGGTTACTGTGGGAAGAAAGCACCTTCGCACAGAGATTTACTAAGTCAACATTCTGAGTTCTGTAAAGAGTCCCCGATGTGGCAAGGGTTAAAGGTAGAAATTCAAGAGCTATTAAAAGATTAGAAATATAAACCATCACCATTTACCTTGAATGTCTGGATTTATGGCCATGTACAGCAGAGCCCAGCGGATGGTTGTAGACGTTGTCTCAGTTCCAGCAAAAAAGAGATCCAATGTGGAAATTACAAGATTTTCTTCATGGAAACAAGGGTCAGCATCAGCCTTAGAAGAAAGATATATGTGGATGGGAAAACAACAATATTTATTAGTATTATACAAAGGCACGGAAACATCATTCCAGGGTCAATTCTGCAAGGTGAAGGGTGCCCTGAATTTCCTTTGCCCTCAGTGAGTGTTGAGTGTGCCAGTACCATACCATTAGACAGAAAGAGTGTATGTAGCATCATTCTGGAGAGTGACATTTTTGAGCTGATTTTAGGTCTGAGCGAGGGCCTGCTGAAGTCAATAAAAGACTCCCAAGCACTCCAACGGGCTTTGAGTATTGCCACTAAAGCACGAGTAACCCGACATTTTTAGGTCTCAATTCATTAAAGCACTCAAGCATGCGAGTAAACCCACTGACTTCAGTAAACCTGCTCACCCCTGCTTAAATGAAAACATGTGCTTAAAGGCTTTGCTGTATCAGTTCCATCCTACCTGGGATTTCTAACTGTTAACTAATGGAGGGTCAGATGCTCAGACAACTCAACTGGTGAGTCCTGTCACTGTCATTCTACTTCTAGTATTTAAACACAAAGTGGTTTGTTCCTGTTCGTTTTGTTCTTTGCTCTCTTACCTTTGCTATTTCCGTCAGATAACAGTCAATGAAGTCTCTGGTTTCAGATGGATTCCAGTCCTCTTTGTGCTTTGCAATCATTTCTCTCACAAAACACTTCAGTTCTCCCCATATTTTAAACATGGTGTGATGGGGTCCAGGTATCCTCTTCATTATGGTGGGGAAGGAGTCATACAGCTTTTCACACAGAAAACAGAACACAATACCTTTTAGGCTAGTTTTAGAAAAATGCATCTTGCTGTTCAATACACCCTCATGCATTCTGCTGAAGACACCACGTTTATTAAACCACATTCATATATAATTGAATTATGGATGTTTGCAGAGCCCGCAACTGAGATCAGGACCCCAGTATGGTAGGCACTTTACACATACATAACAGTCAGTCCCTGACCTGAGGAGCCTAGAATTCAAAGAGACAGAAAAGGCAAAGGGTGAGAGAAAGGAAATATCACCATTTTACAGAGTGAGAATTGAGGCAGAGAGAGATTAAGTGCGTTGGCCAGGACCGCACAGGCGTCTGTTACAGAGCCAGAAAGTGAAGCTAGGTGTACTGAGTGCCAGTGCAGTGTTTTAACCACAAGCCCATTTTTTCTGGTTAAGATATTGTCTCAGCCGTCTGTTTGGACAGCTGGGCTGCTCACGAGCTCCTGCTCCTATTACTTTGGTGCCTCCTTCAGGACAATGTGCTGTATTGCCTGAGGAAATGCCATAGCGGCCACTTCAGATTTACAAGTGAGGAAGGAAGTAAAATAAATAAATTCTTTCTCGTTAGGATATGCACTGTCTTCTCCCAGCCCTCTGCTGTGACTGCTGGGCTGGTGAGCAGCTACTGCTCCTATTGCTCTGTTGCCCCCTACAGGACAATGTGCTGTATTGCCTGAGGCAGTGTGATATCAGCCACTTCAGATGGCAAAATGGCCACCCTGGTTAAATATTCGTTGCTTTACAAGTGGGGAAGGACATAAGGTCACGATGTCAGAATCTGGCCTCACATTCTGACACATGATGTTGATAATATTGATGTTACCATAATTTTTATCAGAGTTTGGGCTTCGGTAGTGAAGGGTTCGTAAAACACATGGAAGAATGCCTGGGCCCAGCACCATGAGCAGATACACGCAGGCACTGTGTTTTGCCTCTCAACATGACCGCAGCTGTAGTGGCAGGATTAGGTCTCATCTCAGTCACTATTCTGTGCTGAACTGGGAGGCAACAAGATGAGAAAGGTCTAACTGGGGATGGGTATCAACGTGTCCCTGAAATACATCATTGCCCCTGTTTTCAGGGCCTGTGCAAGTGAGCCAGCGAGCCAGTACCATTACGAAACATAACGTTTTGTCCCTGCAAATGGGGCCGCCTGAAGAAGCTGCCACCTGGACGAGCCCTTGACAAGGACGGCAGGTTGACTGTGCCTCTGGGGACACCTCCCCCCAGGCCTGTTGAATAATGACACCCTGTCTTACTCACTCCTGTAACAGTATCCAGCAAATCTACCCCCGCCACACAAGTCCTTGAGTCAACCCTCCTCTGAGCACAGAGTCCAATGCCCAGTGTGACAGCAAGGAAGGGAGTTGTGTGGGAGAGGCGAGGATTTGATACCTTGTTTTATTCCTCTCTCCTACCCACACCTCCATGATGTCCACTGAATCAGCCTACTGGGTCGTTAGCCCCATTAGAGATCACGTTAAGTGCTTGTGGGGTGATGGCACAGGGATAGAGAAGTCAGGTTTGAGGATCTGGCAGGATACCTTCAATGGGCAAGATGAAAGAGACTAACCGGACTGGGAACTGAGGTGGAGAGAGATTTGTTGGGGACAATGAGACCATGGATGCCCCTGTCAGGGTATGGTAGATGTGAATCTGAGACAACACTGTCACACTCAGTCCTGCTTCCACTGAAACTGCTCGGGGTTTTGCCATTCATTTCAGACATTTAAAGTCAAAATTAAACAAGCTCTACCTGGTTCCAAATAGTTCCCTGGACCCACGAAAGTTCATCAAACAACCGCAGTAACTTCTGGAAGTGACTATCATGATATTCAAACCGGTCCCCAAAAGTGATGGAACAGATAATGTTGGAAACAGCATTGTTAATTTTAAAGTGAGGGTCAAAAGGTTGCCCTGGAAGAGAAAAAGGGAGAAATCGGTGTTCTTCTGGCTTCTTAGAATAGGGGAAGAAAGTTGTTGAAGACAAATTATTTGACATGTATGAAATCCATTAATAAAACCTGAACATATGGACATATCACACACCCTGCACACACTCCTACATATCCCCTGAGCAACATTTGCTGCATTGTCGCCTATCTGAATATTGAAAAACTGTTATATACATAGATAGGACGAGCTGCATTTTGATGCATGTAGCATATCAAAGCTACCACCAAACTTTTGGATCCGTATCCAGGTCTGGACAGTGGCACCAGCATGTATATATGTCTAAGGGGCGAAGCCAAATCCCTCATCTGAATTGAGTCTAAGGACAGATCTGGATTCAAACATCATGTTTCAGGCTCATTTTTGTTATTTCACGTTCAATGCCAAAGAAGAGCTACAGTTTTTGATAGAACAAGTAAAGTGTCATTCTCGCTAATTCTCACCTTTTTCTTCCTCAATTACATCTGTGAGGTATCTGCTCTCCTCCTGGATTCGTTCTTCTAGGCTCCTCTTCCCCAGGCCAAAGTTTCTTAGAGTTGATAAAGCAAATCTTCTTTGTTGTTTCCAGCTATGTCCATTAGAGGTGATTATTCCTTGGGTGAAAAATGACACCTGGTATATGGTAACGGTCATTACAAGATTGGAAAACTTTCACATTCCTTTCCTTTTTCAGGTTTAAGTGAGGCCTTGCTATCACTCCACAGGATATTTTCTTCATCACCATTTTATCAGAATGCCTGGACTTTAGCAATGGTGGAGTTATGTCCAACATAGAGAAGTTAGACTTTTAGAGAAGGTGTATAGAGCTGAGGTTGAAGGAAGTAGATGGCAAATGAGGTTGGAAGATGTAATATTGAGGAATTTCAGAAGCCTAAATCTCCCATACTGAAGGAAGACTTGCAAGGGACCATCCAGGATGGAAGTCCATTCTACATGACATCACAGCTACGTGGAAGCCATATGAATCTGTTGCTGCTGCCGCCAGGGATATGAAAGTTGGGATGTGAACATGAGACGTCAATGAGACATGAGGAGATGTGTAAGTTACTAAGGCCCAGATCCTCAAAGGTATTTAGGTGCCCAACTCCCATTGATTTTACTAGGTGTTAGGCACCTAAACACCTTTGAGGATCTGGGCCTAAGTTACTACCCTAGAGCAGACTTCAGTGAGACTGTTCATGTGCATAAAGTGAAGCACATTTGTAAGTGTTTGCAAGATCAATGTGTTGATTATTTAAAATGTTACACCTGAAATACTTAAAAAAGATAAGAAAAAAACTCACCAAATGGACCAAAGATTTCATAGAGAAGAGGAAATTTTGGGCGATCAAGATAGTATTCACCCTGATGGACAAGCACTTCCTTCACCAGCTGGAATCCATTTACAATCACACATGTCAGGTTACCAATCTGCAAGCTGAAAATGTTGCCATATTTTCCAGAAAGCTGAAAAAAAATAGAGCATGTGGTTTAGTTCATATTTTATATGTTTGATAGCCAGAACAAAAGCCCAGGTGATAACTTCTTACTTTTTTTTTTTTTACAATTATTATTCTTATTTGTATTACAATAGCAGTCCAGGACCCAGCTGTTTAAGCACTGATTTAAAAGACACTCCCTGTTCCAGAAGAGCTCATAGGTTGATATAGCAGGTGAATGAAGCATGTAAGTGGAGAGGAAAATGAGATAACAATAAAACAAGTAAAGCCGTGTACAGTTTCCTAAAGGATGTCAAAATAAAACAGACCTTCTGGTAAATAATAATTATCGACAATCAGCCCACTCTAAGCTGAGCGGAGCAGACACCTTCCTGGCTGGTAGCAATACTGACTGCAGATATGCTGCCCTTCAAGGATGCTTCCAATAAGGAAGAAATTAACATTCTAATCTAAGTAAAACATTCCAGTTCTGTCAGAAGCACCCCTACCTTCTGGCCTACACCCACCTCGTGATAAACAATGTGGCTCTCTGGGGCACTCAGGGGGAGTGACTGAAAGCTGCAGAGAGCAAATCACTGACTTCCACAGAGGCTTGTGTGAAAGGAACCCATTCTAGCCCTTGCAAGAGGACCATCCTCACAAGTAACCTTTGAAACTCCTTCAGACTTCATAAGTGGCTTTCTAACCCTTACGAGTTCCCTCATGGGGCAGGGTGCTTCCACAACTTCTGACTCTTGCCGAGCTCCGCGTACTCCTCACAAGTTTTTACCAACCCTAAATCCTTCGCAAACCTATTGAAAAACCTTTAATTAAATTCCCTCAAAACCTTTTGCAAGATCACTGAAAATTCCTTGTTACTCTTGCAAATCACCACAAAACCTCGTTCTTTGTGAGCATTTTCTAATCCTGTGGAGCACCAACCTCAAAAACCACACAGTCCCTTCCAACTCTCAGTCCGTCTATACTTACTAACTTTTTTATGAGCCTTTTCTTACCTGTCAAGTCCTTGTGGGCCTGATCCTGCACTGCCGAACCTCTGCATACATTTGAAGCCCCCTGTCACACTCACAACACCCCACAAGCTCCCTTCAAGCCATGGTACATTGTGCACTGCATCAGACACTGCCATCCACATGTCAACAACCTTCAATTCACAGACAATCACATCTAATTTAAATTGTCCCCCAGCACAGACATAAACCTGGAGGATCCTTCCTCCTGAGGGTTTCCATGTGGAAAGGAATCCACACATGGGACCCCCACATCTTGGACACTGGCTGAGGGGAAAGGAGTATGACCAGAGGTTTCCCTGTGCTCTGGTGATCCCGGGCAGCAGGCTTCTGGATGGGCCCACTGGGACTGTTAGTAGCTGGTACAACTCAGAGCCGTCTAGAGATGGCTCTAATTTAGGCCAGGAGCCAGAGCAGCACCAGGACAACCCCAAGGTCCTGGCAGTGCAGAGGTGGTGCCATCATGAGCTGCGCTATCAGACATTCTTCAGGAGCAACTGAGGTTTGGTCCAGTGTCTCTCTCACCCACCACTCCCTGGTGAAAAAAACTCTTGCAAACAGAACTCTTATACTTGCTCCCCTCCCCCACTTACCTTCTCTATGGACTTATGGGGCTCTTTGAAATCCACATGGAGCAGGTGGCCCAGGAAGGGCAGGGGCAAAGGTCCTGGAGGGAAATTCTTTGGCCGTCTCCTTTTGATGCAATCAGCGATCAGCAGGAACATGCCTAAGAACACGGCCAGTGTCTGAAAGGGCATGTTCTGCCAGAGCCACGTTAACCCAGGGACAGCCGGCAGAGGCATCTTCCCCGGCCAGGTGCAGACTGCAGCTGTGAGAGGGAGGAGTGACTGGGGTAGAGGGAAACCTGCTAGCAGCAGGCACAGCCCTGCCCATTCACTTGCTGCTGACGCTGGCAGAGGACAAAGTTTACAAGCAAAATCAACACACTCTCAAAACAGCTGCACAAGAGCTTTCAATACCAGAGTCCTAACCCGCAGACCCCGCCAGGGCCCCCTCTCCTGGTTCCTTCAACTCATCCGCAAAGATTTTTCCTCCTCAGTGGGGTGTTTTGGTTGCTAACTCCCAGTACCAGAGGAAAGGGGACCAGTCCATGGGAAATCAGGACCCTGAGACTGACAGTCCCCAGGAACAATGGGGAGAGGCCCATGCTCCAGGTCAGCCTGATTGACAGGGCGGGACGCTAATCAGGTAGTCAGGAGGCCGGAGGGAGGGTCCTGTCGTCCATGTGAGCTGGAATTCCCTGGATCATAGTGGGGGCCGATCTAAGGGGAAAGCAGGGGCCCAAGCTGAGCTGGGGAGCAGAGCTGGGCCAGATGCAGATGGACCAGAAAAGCAGCTCAGGAGACGCGCACAGACAAGAGTCCCTGCAGGAGAGTCTTGGAGGGGGATGGTAACCCCGACGTGCGGGGGTGATACTGGGAAGAAGGGTTCTGCCACCTAAAGCCTGAGGCCGTGTGCCCACCGCCAGAGCAAGTGTCTGACCCGCAGCCTCCCTGCAGCACAGCCAGGGCCTGAGAAGGAGCCTGGGACTTGTGAGGAACAGACTGAACTTCCCTTCCATTCCAGAGACGCGGGTTGTGATGTCCCCGGGCCCAGAGCGGGGTTGTGTTTAATCCATTGGTTCTCAAAGTGGGGGTCGCGACCCCTCGAGGGGGATCTGGCCCAACCCCTGCCGCCTGCAGGATCTTGCAAATCGGCCCCGGGAAGACAAAGAGGGGCAGGAGCTCTTCAGGGATGGGTCTTGTGGGCAGAGAGCCCCCAGCCACCACCCCCCCTGCAACCCTGTTCCAGCCGCCCCCCCCCACCACTCCGCACCTCTCCTAGTGTCCCCCCCCCCCTCAACCTTGCTGCCCCCAGGCACCTAGGTGGTCCTGGCACAGATCCAAGCCAAAGAGTCCCTGTGATTCAGTCAGCAACTGCCGCCGCAGGGTCCTAGTGCCCGCCCTGTTCTCCTGCCTGTCACAGGGTGAGTCTACTGCTGCTGGGGGTGCCGGAAAGGGGGGCCCCTCCCACAGAGCTCGCTGCTGCCAGCAGGGAAAGGGCTGTAGGGTGGCCTCCTTTCTGGCCCCAGAGCAGCCTGCCTGCACCCAAACTCATCCCTAGCCCTGCGCCACCCCAGAGTCCACACCCCCAGCCAGAGCTTCCCACCCACCTCACCCTCTACCCCAGCCCTGAGCCCCTCCAACACCCCAAACCTCTCATCTACACCCACAGCCAGAACCATTCCCCCCCCTCTACACCCCAACCCTCTGCCCAATCTACATTACATTTTTCAAGAGTTATTTTAAAAGTTTAGAATAAGCAATGCTCTGGGAAGAGGGGAGGGGGGGGATGCAAGGTAAAAATTTTACCTAGGGTGCAAAATATCTTTGCATCCCCCCCCCAACCACTCTCCCCCTCCCTCCCTTCTCCTCTCTCCTCCCCCTCCCTCCCTGCTCTTTCTCTCCCCCCTCCCACCGCTTGCCCAATGTGTCCTGATATTTCAGTCTTGCGATCTGGCTACCCTACCCGAGCCACGGCCCCTGCTGCGGCGGGCTGCCGGCGGCGCTCTGAGCCCTGGACACGGACCCTGCCACGGCGGGCTGCTGGCAACACCCTGAGACCCGGACCCGGCCCTTACCGCGGCAGACTGGTGGCGGTGCTCTGGGCCTTGGCCCCTGCTCTGGTGGGACGCCGGTGGCACCCCGAACCCCAGACCCATCCCATGGTGTGGCGGGCTGCCGGCAGCACCCCATGCCCTGTCCCCGGGGGTTGCTGGCACCCTCCCCTGAACCCAGACCCTACCCCAGGGGGCTGGCACCCCTACACCCCCCCCAACTCAGCCTCTGCCCCGGGGTGGGGCTGCTGGCACCCCCCCAGCCCGGATCCTGCACCCAAACCCTAAGGGGGGGTCACGCTTAGAGGCCTGGTGTCCGAAAGGGGTCGCCAATAGAAAAAGTTTGAGAACCACTGCTTTAATCTTTCCCATGTTTTCCTTATTTTTTAAAAACTGATTGCTGTTTAATACATTGTATTTGTTTTGCACTGTATGTAATTTGATCAGTGGGTCAAGGAAGCAGCTAGTGCAGAGAGAGCACCCCGGAGTGGGGACAGCCTAGCCCACATGGTCAAACCTTTTGGCCCGAGAGTCACATCAGGGTTGCAAAACTGTATAGAGGGCTGGGTAGGAAGGGCTGTGCCTCCCCAAATAGCCTGGCTAGCGTCCCCATCCAACCCCCTCCCACTTCCCACCCACTGATTGCCCCCCTCAGAATACCCAACCCATCCAACTCACCCTGCAACGTGTCCCCTGAGAATCCCCTCCCAACATCCCCCAATTCTAACTGCTGCACCGGGACACCACCCCATTCAACCCCATTTGTTCCCTCACTTCCCCAACTGCTATCCACACCCCCGCCCCCTGACAGTCTCCCTGGGACTCCAACGCCTATCCAACCCGCTCTGTTCCTGATCCGACTGCCCCCTGAACCTTTGCCCCACCCAACTGCTCGCTGTCCCCTGCCTCCCCCACCCTGGGACCCCTGTCCATTATGAGACCACTGTCCCCGGCCCCCTTACCATGCTGCTCAGAGCAGCATGTCCGGCAGCCGCACAGCCTGGACAGAGCCAGACACGCTGCTGCGCTGTCCCACAGGAGCATGCGGCCCCGCCGCCCAGAGCGCTGGGGAGGGGCCTCCTGCCTGAGGAGGGGCCTCCTGGCTGAGAATTCAGGGATTTTTTGAGAAAAAAAATAATCCTGAAGCAATATTTCAATATTGGCTGAAATTTTTCAAATACATTTCATTTTTATTTTATTTTGTGTTGGTAGGGAAAATCCCACTTTCTCTCCTGTCTTTAAATTCTCCCTACATCTCATTAGAAAGTGAGAGAAAAGATTGGGTTGGTTTTTTTTCCACAGCAGTGAATTTTTTTAATTGTTTTGAAAAGTTTCCATTGAAAAACTAAATATTTCATGAAAAACTGCAAATGAAACCAAATATTCCTTTTGAAAGAATTCATGAAATAAAGAATTCATGAAATGTACTTACCGTTTTTCAACCAGATTGATATGGGAGTGAGAATTCTTAGGCTATCCTGAGTGTGTATGCACACAGACAGGTGTGGTAGGGACATCAGGAAGAGCTGCCACCATGGTGGGCTGTATCATAACAGCCACAGTCCCTTCCAATATCAGGTTCCTAAATCATCCAATTCTTGATATTGGTCCCCTGTTGGGTTCATAAGAACAGAGGCAGGAAGAGAAATTTGGAGACATAGTCAACTGCTGATGCTGCCTTATATATAATAACAGAAAACCCTAATTATTTGGAGAAATGGGCCCATGACAATAATTTCCTGGCTTTCCCTACCAAGACAGGGCACAGATCTGGTACGGCCGTGGGGAGCGAGTAATTCCCATTTTGAACTGAAGGTTTAGCTTCATGTCCTTCGGAGCTTGGAATGTGAATTTCTGGAGGAGGGCAGTGAAGAACAGGAACAGCTCTATTCTAGCCAGCGGCTCACCAAGGCACCCGCGCTTTCCTGAAAAGAAGACAGTTGTGCACATCAGGCAGAGGATTCTTGTCAGAACAGTTTGGGTCTCGTGACAAATGAGATGTTAATTTTCCATAGCAGAAATTTCAGAACAGCGAGGAAGAGGAGATGGTTTTGTCATCAGTTCCTCCCTTTTGAGTCACTTTTTTCTGTTATTAGTACTAAATTTGTCTTCACTTAAAGAAGTGGATGTACATATTCTTGTACCACTATAACGATCTCATCATACTAGTGCCTTATCTCAGTGTAGCTTATTCCCCTTCCCATATCTGAGGCCAGTCTTTGCTGTTGCTGTGTCAATCCTTGTTCCAGGAGAGAGCACTTGCTGAAGAATGACACGCCTTCTACCTAGGAAACAACTGCATATGCTGATACCCCAGCCTTGGGACACAATCGCTGGCCATGATTTTAATTTCTGAGCTTTCCATTTTCCATTGTGCCTCGGTCACTAATACATGCTGTGGGTTTTTTCTAACATGAAAAAGGAGAGAGGCCAAGACTTTGTGCTATAGTGTGAATGGACAGAGTCAGACACATCTCACCTGCAGAGAATGGCAGGAAAGCTTCTCTTTTCTTGAACTGACTATCCTCCAGAAAATGCTTAGGATTAAAAGTATCAGGGGTTTCCCATTCATCCTTGTCAAACAGCACTGATGTCAGATTGGGAATCAAAATGGTGCCCTAAAGAAAGAGAAAGAAAGGAATTTAAACCATCCCTGGGTCCATTTTTAATTGTGACCCGCAAAGAGGTAAAAAAGAAGGGGTCCTGCCTTTCATTTTAAACTTTTATGATGTACAAACAAGGCACAAAATGATGTTTTTTTAAAAAAGAGGATAATTTTCCAGCCAGGTCTTTCCCTTAAATTAATCTAGAATTACAAATCTGGTTTCCCTGGTTTTCTTGGTAGACTCTCTGGAAGACGCAGAGAGAAGAATAGGAGCCATCACAAACTTCAATGATGAAGTGGGGTGTTAATTTTGAAGAAAGAGAGCTTTTCTTCTAATTGCTTTTTAAGAATTTGAATTAAACAAGTGTTCACATCACAACAGACTAAAAAAATGGACATCAGTCTAATTAAAAATGACTTCCCATCTCAACAAAAAAGTTTATTTCCTTCACAGGTGTGATGTTTTAAGACCCACTAGTTCTCCTCCATGTCCTAGGAAAAACACCACAGCTAAGGTTGAATTTTTAATAGAAAAAACAAGCGGAAAAACTATAAACTCTCATTCTTTATACAGCATAAATCATCAAAAGGAGCACAACCCATCCACCCACCTTTCTTTTTTATAGGTTAAATATTCAGGGATGTGGTCGTTGATGGCCACAACTGATGTCTATGTATAGTATATATACCTCTCGGCAAATGCAGAAACGGCTTCTGCAAATTAATACTTGTGTGTGCTAAAGTTTTTCTTTTCCCCCCAATTGTTATTTGCAGATATAATGCACTCTCCTCCTGCTACTGTGTAAAAATATTTTCCATCAGTTATATTAATGAAGGGTGACAGTTAGGATAATGGAAGGTCGCCACAGGCAATGGTTTCCTGTGGCACACGTCATGGTAGAATGGTCCTCTGCCTGGCTGATCTCCAGAATGAGCTCACTGCCTTTGAGCCTGAGTTAGTCCCCATTTTACTGAGGGTCAGTCCACAAGCTGGAGGAGAAGAATGTGCCCAGGTGTTAGGAACTGAGGAGAGCTTCTGCTGAACATACTCCAAGAACGCCAGGGTAGGAATTCCATTCTGCTCCCCTCCATGTGGAGAAACTATGGCTCAGGAACATGGCTAGGTGGAGTAAGAAATGCCGTAGCTTGAGACGAGAGCCGTTCCGAATTCTGGAGCTGGTGAAGATGGGATGTATATGCCCCACCCGTAAAAAGAAGCAGCTGCTCCCATCTGCAGACCCCGAGGCCCAGAACCTCAAAGGCATTTAGGTACATAACTCCCATTGATTTCCAAAAGAGTTAGGTGCCTAAATACATCTAATTCTCTGTGTCCATGAGCCTGGCTGACCTTTCATGAGTCAATAGCCATAATGGAGCACGTGTGCTGGACCTAATTCTTAGATCTTTTTCTGGGGTTTCATGCAATTAAAAAAATAAATAACTTACATCATGTTTGATGGAGACACTGCAAAAATCTGATTTAGATTTTAGATTCTTCAAAGCTTCAGAATGTGAGCATCCAAGATTTTGGTTAAGGAATTTTAGCCCAATATAGAAATAGGGGCCATCTGTGAAATGCAGTTCTGGATCTGGGTTGATTCCAAATATGGGTTCAGATTCAGAACTGGATTCTCCTGGGTTAAAGGTATTACTATCTGGGACTTTGGTTTGGGCTCATCTCTATTAATTCCTATTTCTATTAAGGTAAGAAGTGAAAACATTTCCTTCCAGCTTACTTTTGGGACATAGAATCCGGCCACTGTTGAGTCAGTAGTTGCCATTCTGGGCACATTTAAAGGCACAATGTTGCTTATTCTTTGCACTTCATGAATAACTGCATTGGTGTATGGCATGTTGTCCCTGTCGCTCATGGCTGGCGGGCGAGACTGGCCAATCATTGCATCAATCTCCGCTTGCACTCTCTCTATGGAAAGAGCAGAAATCACCATTGGTACGAGAACAAAAATACATTCTTGGAACAACAGGTTTAAGTTGTGTAGCGTTTAGAGTTCATAGATTTTAAGGCTATACCTAATAAAGATCTATTCCAGCATTGGAAACAGCATCAGTGAGCTATGTAGAGATCTGAGGATACAAATACATAAGAAAACTACAGTTGGCTAGCCTGAGACAAATGCAAGGGTAAGGAGGTGAGGAATTTTAAAATGTAATTAAGTTATAATGGGAAGATCTCCTTTAATACCTATAGGCAGGGGTGTTTACTCCACTTCTCAAAAGTATATATAAAGGCATTATCAATATGTATCTTGTCCCTGTTGTTCAAAATAGCAAAGTCAATTACGGGGCTGACCTAAGAGATATAGGAACATGAAAATATTTATCTGCTGGTTTGCTCTGTCAGGCAAGACTCTCAAGTTTTTTTGGCACAGGGATCTTCCAGCACCTTTCCAAGAGTCCAAGGACTGCACCTATTTTGCATTAAATGAAGATTATATCTGCCATTATTTTCAAAATAGATTCCCCTTGTAGCCTCCATGGGTCACATGTCAAGGATGAATGGACAGTGACCATGGACCACCTTTTAAAAATCCACAAGCCACATTTACAGGCACAGACGGATTAAAGATTTGTCCGATGTCACACAGGAAGTCTGAGGCAGAGCCTGGACTAGGACTGGGGTATCCTGAGTTCCAGTCCTGTGCATTAGCCACAAGGCCAGCTTCCTCTTTAATCAAGGGCACTGCAGCTGTGGATTTTATTCCTTACCCTTACATTAGTTGCTGGAGGTGTAACTGAGGGTAAAGAAACATTCCAATAAAAGAAAGGGTTTCTGAATGGGGGGAAATGGTTACTGTGGGAAGAAAGCACCTTCGCACAGAGATTTAATAAATCAACATTCTGAGTTCTGTAAAGAGTCCCCGATGTGGCAAGGGTTAAGGGTAGAAATTCAAGAGCTATTAAGAGATTAGAAATATAAACCATCACCGTTTACCTTGAATGTCTGGATTTATGGCCATGTACAGCAGAGCCCAGCGGATGGTTGTAGACGTTGTCTCAGTTCCAGCAAAAAAGAGATCCAATGTGGAAATTACAAGATTTTCTTCATGGAAACTAGGGTCAGCATCAGCCTTAGAACAAAGATATATGTGGATGGGAAAACAACAATATTTATTAGTAGTCTACAAAGGCATGGAAACATCATTCCAGGGTCAATTCTGCAAGGTGCAGGGAGCCCTGAATTTCCTTTGCCCTCAGTGAGTGTTGAGTGTGCCAGTACCATACCATTAGACAGAAAGAGTGTGTGTAGCATCATTCTGGAGAGTGAAATTTTTGAGCTGATTTTAGGTCTGAGCGAGGGCCTCCTGAAGTCAATGAAAGACTCCCAAGCACTCCAACGGGATTTGAGTATTGTCACTAAAGCACGAGTAACCTGACATTTTTTGGTCTCAATTCATTAAAGCACTCAAGCATGCGAGTAAACCCACTGACTTCAGTGAGCCTGCTCTCCCGTGCTTAAAGCAAAACATGTGCTTAAGGGCTTTGCTGAATCAGTTCCATCCTACCTGGGATTTCTAACTGTTAACTAATAAAGGGTCAGATGCTCAGACAACTCAATGGTGAGTCCTGTCACTGTGATTCTACTTCTAATATTTAAACACAAAGTGGTTTGTTCCTGTTCGTTCTGTTCTTTGCTCTCTTACCTTTGCTATTTCTGTCAGATAACAGTCAATGAAGTCTCTGGTTTCAGATGGATTCCAGTCCTCTTTGTGCTTTGCAATCATTTCCTTCACAAAATACTTCAGTTCTCCCCATACTTTAAACATGGTGTGATGGGGTCCAGGTATCCTCTTCATTATGGTGGGGAAGGAGTCATACAACTTTTCACACACAAAACAGAACACAATACATTTTAGGCTAGTTTTAGAAAAAATGCATCTTGCTGTTCAATACACCCTCATGCATTCTGCTGAAGACACCACGTTTATAAAACCTCATTAACACATAATTTTATTATGGATGTTTGCGGAGCCCGCAACTGAGATCAGGACCCCAGTGTGGTAGGCACTTTACACATACATAACAATCAGTCCCTGACCTGCGGAGTCTAAAATTCAAAGAGACAGAAAAGGGAAAGGGTGAGAGAAAGGAAATATCGCCATTTTACAGAGTGAGAACTGAGGCAGAGAGATTTTAAGTGCATTGGCCAGAAGTGCACAGGCATCTGTTACAGAGCCAGAAAGTGAAGCTAGGTGTACTGAGTGCCAGTGCCGTGTTTTAACCACAAGCCCATTCTTTCTCGTTAAGATATTGTCTTCTCTCAGCGTTCTGCTGGGACAGCTGGACTGCTAACCAGCTCCTGCTCCTATTACTTTGGTGCCCCCTTCAGGACAATGTGCTGTATTGCCTGAGGAAATGCCATAGCGGCGACTCCAGATTTACAAGTGAGGAAGGAAATAAAATAAATAAATTCTTTCTCGTTAAGATATGCACTGTCTTCCCTCAGCCCTCTGCTGTGACTGCTGGGCTGGTGACCAGCTACTGCTCCTATTGCTCTGTTGCCCCCCACAGGACAATGTGCTGTATTGCCTGGGGCAGTGTGATATCAGGCACTTCAGAAGGCAAAATGGCCACCCTGGTTAAATATTCGTTGATTTACAAGTGAGGAAGGACATAAGGTCACGATGTCAGAATCTGGCCTCACATTCTGACAATGATGTTGATAATATTGATGTTACCATAATTTTTATCAGAGATTGGGCTTTGGTAGTGAAGGGTTCGTAAAACACATGGAAGAATGCCTGGGCCCAGAACCATGAGCATATACACGCAGGCACTTCGTTTTGCCTCTCAACATGACCGCAGCTGTAGTGGCAGGATTAGGTCTCATCTCAGCCACTATTCTGTGCTGAACTGGGAGGCACCAAGATGAGAAAGGTCCACCAGGGGATGGGTATCAACATGTGCCTGAAATGCATCATTGTCCCTGTTTTCAGGGCCTTTGTCAGGGAGCCAGCAGCATTACGAAACATAACGTTTTTTCCCTGCATGTTGGGCCTCCTGAAGAAGCTGCCAGCTGGACGAGACCTTGACCTTGACGGTAGGTTGACTGTGCCTCTGGGGACACCTCCCCCAGGCCTGTTGCATAATGACACCGTCTTACTCACTGCTGCAAGAGTATCCAGCAAATTTACCCCCCACCACACAGGTCCTTGAGTCAACCCTCCTCTGAGCACAGAGTCCAATGCACAGTGTGACAGCAAGGAAGGGAGTTGTGAGGGTGAGGCAAGGATTTGATACCTTTTTTTATTCCTCTCTTCCACCCACACCTCCCTGATGTCCACTGAATCAGCCCACTGGGTCGTTAGCCCCATTAGAGATCACGTTAAGTGCTTGTGGGGTGACGGCACTGGGATAGAGAAGTCAGGTTTGAGGATCTGGCAGGATACCTTCAATGGGCAAGATGAAAGAGACTAACCGGAGTGGAAATTGAGGTGGAGAGAGATTTGTTGGGGACGATGAGACCATGGATGCCCCTGTCAGGCTATGGTAGAAGTGAATCTGGGACAACACTGTCACACTCAGTCCTGCTTCCACTGAGACTGCTCGGGGTTTTGCCATTCATTTGAGACATTTAAAGTCAAAATTAAACAAGCTCTACCTGATTCCAAATACTTCCCTGGACCCACGAAAGTTCATCAAACAACCGCAGTAACTTCTGGAAGTGACTATCATGATATTCAAACCGGTCCCCAAAAGTGATGGAACAGATAACGTTGGAAACAGCATTGTTAATTTTAAAGTGAGGGTCAAAAGGTTGCCCTGGAAGAGAAAAAGGGAGAAATCGGTGTTTTTCTGGCTTCTTAGAAAAGGGGAAGAAAGTTGTTGAAGACAAATTATTTGACATGTATGAAATCCATTAATAAAACCTGAACTTATGGACATATCACACACCCTGCACACACTCCTACATATCCCTTGAGCGACATTTGCTGCATTGTCGCTTATCTTAATATTGAAAAACTGTTATATATATAGATGGGACGACCTGTATTTTGATGCATGTAGCATATCAAAACTACCACCAAACGTTTGGATCCGTATCCAGGTCTGGACCATGGCACCAACGTGTATATATGTCTAAGGGGCTAAGCCAAATCCCTCATCTGAATTGAGTCTAAGGACAGATCTGGATTGAATCATCATGTTTCAAGCTCATTTTTGTTATTTCATGTTCAATGCCAAAGAAGAGCTACAGTTTTTGATAGAACAAGTAAAGTGTCATTCTCGCTAATTCTCACCTTTTTCTTCATCAATTACATCTGTGAGGTATCTGCTCTCCTCCTGGATTCGTTCTTCTAGGCTCCTCTTCCCCAGGCCAAAGTTTCTTAGAGTTGATAAAGCATATCTTCTTTGTTGTTTCCAGCTATGTCCATTAGAGGTGATTATTCCTTGGGTGAAAAATGAAACCTGGTATATTGTAACGGTCATTACAAGATTGGAAAACTTTATCATTCCTTTTCTTTTTCAGGTGTAGGTGAGGCCTGCCTGTCTCTCCACAGGATATTTTCTTCATCACCCTTTTATCAGAATGCCTGGACTTTAGCAATGGTGGAGTCATGTCCAACATAAAGGTGTATAGAACTGAGGTTGAAGGAAGTAGGCCGCAATGCTGACCCCAAATGAGGTTGGAAGATGTAATATTGAGGAATTTCAGAAGCCTAAATCTCCCATACTGAAGGAAATCTTTCAAGGGACCATCCAGGATGGAAGTCCATTCTACATGACATCACAGCTATGTGGAAGCCATATGAATCTGCTGCTGCTGCCGCCAGGGATATGGAAGTTGGGATGTGAACATGAGACGTCAATGAGACATGAGGAGACGTGTAAGTTACTAAGGCCCAGATCCTCAAAGGTATTTAGGTGCCTAACTCCCTTTGATTTTACTAGAAGTTAGGCACCTAAACACCTTTGAGGATCTGTTACTACCCCAGAGCAGACTCAGTGAGACTGTTCATGTGCATGAAGTGAAGCACATTTGTAAGTGTTTTGCAAGATCAATGTGTTGATTATTTAAAATGTTACACCTGAAATACTTGAAAAAGATAAGAAAAGAAACTCACCAAATGGACCAAAGATTTCGTAGAGAAGAGGAAATTTTGGGCGATCAAGATAGTATTCACCCTGATGGACAAGCACTTCCTTCACCAGCTGGAATCCATTTACAATCACACATGTCAGGTTACCAAACTGCAAGCTAAAAATGTTGCCATATTTTCCAGAAAGCTGAAAAAAAATACGGCATGTGGTTTAGTTCATATTTTATTTATTTGATAGCCACAACAAAAGCCCATGTGATAAATTCTTACTTTTTTTTTTTACAATTATTATTATTTGTATTTCAATAGCAGTCCAGGACCCAGCTGTTTAAGCACTGATTTAAAACACAGTCCCTGTTCCAGAAGAGCTCATAGGTTCATATAGCAGGTGAATGAAGCATATAAGTGGAGAGGAAAATGAGGTAACAGTAAAACAAGTAAAGCCGTGTACAGTTTCCTAAAGGATGTCAAAATAAAACAGACCTACTGGTAAATAATAATTATCGACAATCAGCCCACTCTAAGCTGAGCGGAGCAGACATCTTCCTGGCTGGTAGCAATACTGACTGCAGATATGCTGCCCTTCAAGGATCCTTCCAATAAGGAAGAAATTAACATTCTAATCTAAGCAAAACATTTCAGTTCTGTCAGAAGCACCCCTACCTTCTGGCCTACACCCACCTTGTGATAAACAACCTGGCTCTCTGGGGCACTCAGGGGGAGTGACTGAAAGCTGCAGAGGGCAAATCACTGACTTCCACTGAGGCTTGTGTGAAAAGAATCCATTCTAGCCCTTGCAAGAGGACCAGCCTCACAAGTAACCTTTAATTAAAGCCTTTAATTAAATTCCCTCAAAACCTTTCGCAAGATCACTGAAAACTCTTTTTTACTCTTAAAAATCACAAAAAAAACCTACTTCTTTGTGAGCATTTTCTAATCCTGTGGAGCACCAACCTCAAACCCTACACAGTCCCTTCCAACTCTCAGTCCGCCTATACTTACTAACTTTTTTATGAGCCTTTTCTTACCTGTCAAGTCCTTGTGGGCCTGACCCTGCGCTTCCCAACCTCTGCATACATTTGAAGCTTCCTGTCACACTCACAACCCCCCACAAGCTACCTTCAAGCCATGGTACATTGCGCACATTGCGTACATCTAATTTAAGTGTCCCTCAGCACAGACATAAACCTGGAGGATCCTTCCTCCTGAGGATTTCCATGTGGAAAGGAATCCACACATGGGACCCCCACATCTTGGACACTGGCTGAGGGGAAAGGAGTATGACCAGAGGCTTCCCTGTGCTCTGGTGATCCCGGGCAGCAGGCTTCTGGAAGGGCCCACTGGGACTGTTAGTAGCTGGTACAACTCAGAGCAGTCTAGAGATGGCTCTAATTTAGGCCAGAGGCTGGAGCAGCAGGAGGACAACCCAAAGGTCCTGGCAGTGCAGAGGTGGTGCCATCATGAGCTGTGCTATCAGACATTCTTCAGGCGCAGCTGAGGTTTGGTCCAGTGTCTCTCTCACCCACCGGTCCATTTTTAAAAAAAACCTCTTTCAAATAGAACTCTTATATTTCTCCCCTCCCCCACTTACCTTCTCCATGGACTTATGGGGCTGTTTGAAATCCACATGGAGCAGGTGGCCCAGGAAGGGCAGGGGCAAAGGTCCTGGAGGGAAATTTTTTGGTCGTCTCCTTTTCATGCAATCAGCGATCAGCAGAAACAGGCCTAAGAACACGGCCAGTGTCTGAAAGGGCATGTTCTGCCAGAGCCACCTTAACCCAGGGACAGCCGGCAGCGGCATCTTCCCCGGCCAGGTGCAGACTGCAGCTGTGAGAGAGAGGAGTGACTGGGGTAGAGGGAAACCTGCTAGCAGCAGGCACAGCCCTGCCCATCTACTTACTGCTGATGCGAAGGACAAAGTTTACAAGCAAAATCAACATGCCCTCAAACAGCAATGCAAGAGCTTTCAATACCAGAGTCCTAACCCACAAACCCTGCTAGAGCCCCCTCTCCTGGTCCCTTCAACTCATGTGCAAAGATTTGTCAGTTTTTTCCTCCTCCCCCAGTAACAAAGGAAAGAGGAGGGGTTGATGGGAAATCCGGACCCTGAGACTGACAGACCCCAGGAACAAGGGGGAGAGGTGCATGCTCCTGCTCAGCCCGATTCACAGAGCAGAATGGCTAATCAGGGGGTCAGGAGGCAAGTGGGCGTCCCATTCTCCATGGGAGCTGGAATTTCTGGGGTCAGACAAAGTGGGGCTGAGCGAAGGGGAAAGCAGGGGCTCAAGCTGAGCTGGGGAGCAGAATCACAGAAGCAGCCCACAGAGCAGCCCTGTGCTGGGAGCAGAGCTGTAGCACCCAGAGCCAGAGGGGCAGAGCAGCAGCCCAGAGAGCTAGAGGCAGAGCAGCCGCAGCGCTGAGGCAGGGTGGAGCTGGAGTTGAGGCTGAAGCAGTCCGGATCCGGGTGCGATGAGCTCCTGGGGAGAGGAAGGGGGACCATGGGAAGTGGCCCCAGTGCAGAGAGAGACACCCGCAGATAAGAGGCCCTGAAGGCTACACTTGGAGGGGGATTGTAACCCCGACTGGGCAGGGGCAACGCTGGTGAGAAGTGTCCTGCCATCTAAAGCCTGAGATACCTTATCTCCATACACTTCTAGAAGGAGTTCGAATACCTTTTCCACATCTTTCTTGTCTGCCATTGCCATGAACTCTGCTGTGGCCTTGGCCTGTTCCTTGAGGTGTTCTTCTATGTCAAGTCTACACCATTTTCTTCAAGTACTCTTAGCACAATTAAAGCCACCTTCACAGACCTGACACACTCTTCTACCACAATGTCTCCTGGTCTTGTCGAGAAGGCACCAAACTCTGTGACCTTCTGCTCCCGTGGGACATAAATAGTAGGGGGTTTCTTAGCTTCAGCTGCCCGTTGGTCTACTACCGCCATAGCCAGTGGATGATAAGGCCTCTCTCTCTCTACTGTTCTACCTCGTTGTAATGCCTCGTCTTGGTCTGATAATCTGCGCTGAAATACGGCAAACTGTATTTGTAGAGTTCTAGATCAGGCCTGGACAGTGCTACCAGAGCTCACCGCGTAAACCAGTGGGGTGAATAGCATCTGGTTTGTGATGCCAATTCTGTAAGTGGGGAAATGGTTCTGCTACTGTGGGGAACTTTCCTGGCGTATACACTACCCTGGTGAAATGTGTTAGTGAAAGGATCTGAGTCCTTGTTCCTACTTCCTTTACCCAGAGGCCTGCCTGCCCTCAAGGGCTCCCCTTCTACTCTACTGTGTGGCAGAGTCTGCGTAACCCCAACAAGGATGTGTCCAGGATTCCTAAGGGGCTCTACCGCCACCCTTGTCGTGGTCACTTAGGGCAGGAGCTAGGGAGGAGATTGGCAAACTGCAGCCCACAGGTCACATCCAGCCCACAGGACTATTCTGCCCGGCCCCCTGAGCTCTCAACCAGAAGACTCCCCCTCTCCAGATCCGGCCCCTCCCCAGCTGTTCCCCCTCCCACGCAGCCACACAGGCAGTGCTCGTCAGTGCAGCTGTGCGCTCCTGCGGGGCAGCGTGTCTGGCTCTGCCGGGGCTGCCAGACATGCTGTTCTGAGCAGCACGGTAAGGGACCTAGGGAATTGTATAGGGGAAAGGAGTTCCTGGGGGGGGGGGGGGCAGTCAGGGGACAGGGAACAGTGCAGGTTGGATAGGCGTGGGAGTCAGGGGGCAGGGGTGTGGACAGGGGTCGGGGCTGTCAGGAGAAGGGGGGTTGGATGGGAGTGGTGTCCTGGGTGGGAGCGGTCAGAGGACGAGATGAAGGGGTGGTTGGATGAGTCAGGAATTCTGAGGGGGGCAGTCAGTGGGAAGCGGTCAGATAGGGGGTGGGGCCAGGCTGTTTGGCGAGGCACAGGCTTCCCTACCCAGCCCTCCATACAGTTTTGCAATCCCAATGTTTGCCCACCGCTGGGTTGGGGTGTCCCCACCCCGGGGTGCTCTCTTTGCACTGGATGCTTCCCTGACCTCCTGATGAAATTACATACAGTACAAAACAAATACAATGTATTAAACAGAAATCAATTTTTTAAAAACAAGGAAAACATGGGAAAGGTTAAGGAAAAAACACAACCCCGCTCTGGGCCAGGGGACATCACAACCAGCATCTCTGGAATGGAAGGGAAGTTCAGTCTGTTCCTCACAAGTCCCGGACGCCTTCTCAGGCCCTGGCTATGCTGCAGGGAGGCTGCGGGTCAGACAACTGCTCTGGCGGTGGGCACACGGCCTCAGGCTTTAGGTGGCAGAACCCTTCTTCCCAGTGTCACCCCGCCCCGTCGGGATTACCATCCCCCTCCAAGACTGGCCTGCAGGGACTCTTGTCTGTGAGCATCTTCCAGTGCTGGGCCCAGGGTCCCCCTCGCTTTCCCCAGCGCCTCACTGCGCCCAGCTGCGGACTGCTCCAGCCTCAGCTCCACTCTGCCTCCGCCCTGCTGCTGCTCTGCCTCCACCTCCCTGGGCTGCTTCTCTGGCCCCCCTGAATATGGTTGCTACAGCTCTGCTCCCAGCACAGGTCTGCTCGGAGGGCTGCTTCTGTGGCTCTGCTCCCAGCACTACCTGATTCCTGAGCTGTTTTTCTGGTTCCTCTGGCTGGTGTGACTCTGCTCCCCAGCTCAGCTTGAGCCCCCGATTTCCCCTTAGCTTGGTCCCACTCTGTCTGATGCAGGCAATTCCAGTTAACACAAACAACAGGACCCTCCCCACCCCCTCCCCCTCTGGCTCAGCCTCCTGAATACTTGATTAGCCATTCCACTCTGTCAATCAGACGGACCTGGAGCATGGGCCTCTCTCCATTGTTCCTGGGAACTGTCAGTCTCAGGATCCTGATTTCCCATTGACTGTTGCCCTTAGGTTCTGGGATCTTGCCAACCAAAACAAAACTCACTGAGTTTTAGTAAGGGGACAACAGTCTCCTTACAGTAGTTATAATTTCTCATTTTCTCCTAGTTCTTTTTAAAAAATCAATTACAGATTTCCTCCTCCCGCCTCCTCAGTCATGAAAAATATCCAGTAAAACCAGATTTGATAGAAATCTAGGTGTCAGGAATGTCAAAGACCTTTGTTTCAGATGTTTTGAAAGCATCATTTTTATTACAATTAGTGTTTTGATGGCTTATGTTTGAGCCTGATGCCGCATTACCCGAGCGATCAACTCCCATTATCCACCATGACAAGGTTTGTTTTTTATCTTTTTTTGGCTCCCATCACCCAGGTATTTGGCCATTTTACAATTATACATTTACTGGACATTTCATTTAAGAATTTAGGCCCCAGGCCTGCAATCAGATCGAAGAGTCGGCCACAGTGATTATGTTACATACCTTATTGCAGTAGTGCCAAGAGGCCAATATCATGGACACCAATTACACTACTTGCTACACAAACATAAAGTAAACGACAGTCCCTGCTCCCAGAAAGCTTGAAGTAAAAGGCTGCAGTTCAGGAAATGAACCCTCTTCAGAAATGGTGCTTTATCACACGCTTAACTTTAAACACAGGTTTAAGTCCAACTGAAATCAATTAAGTATGTACTTAAAGCTAAACAAGTAGGTAACTCCTTTCCTGAATCAGGGTCTAGAAGCCCAAACAGCTGTGGAGCTTCAGTGATTTAATTTCCAGAAACACAGCCATGGCTTCATTGGTAATGTTCCCCCTCTCTTGTTGGGTGCCCGTATTCTCCCATATGTGTACTACTCTACCCTTTGGCATACACAGCAATTTGCTGTATTTAAACACACACACAGAATATTTACATTTTTAAAACTGGACACATGACCAGATGTGCAAAGTGAGAAAAATCTGGCTTCCATTTGAGTGCAATGCCACGTTGCACATTCACTTTTGGAAAACTAGCATGTGTGTGTGCAATACAGAGCCTTTACACACACAGGCTGGCCAAACGGTTGGATATGTGTCAATTGCACCACTTCTGGCCACGCAGTTGTTTCCGTGTATGTGTATACCACCTTTGGGGACTTTGGCCCATGGTGGGTGCCACAGTTAATTCAGAGCCAAACACAAGAGAGTGGATCCACTGATTTCAAACAGATTTCTCACATGATTAATTATTCAACAAAGTCAGTGAGAGATTTAAAAATCGAAACCTAAATGTTTGGATTTTTTTAATGATTCTTTTCCTGTTAACAGTTTTTTTAAAAGAAAAAGTTACATCGATTCTTCTTTGCTATGGAATTTAATGAGAAAGTAAAGAACTATTTTCATTTTCCTGGCGTAAGGACACACTGCGGGCCTCATCTGCAATGGGACTACCACTCCGATGAGTAAACTCACACATTTAAGCCTTTACAGCATAAGATCGTTACATTTCAAAACCTTTTCTTCTTCTTGTAATTGGTTTTCTGTCCTATTTTGCCTATGAGTGATGTCAGAAAGGAAAAGTTATAGAAATGAACTGTTTCCGTGTTTGAAATAGAAAATGAAATAGACCAGATTTTGCATGATGGGCTACAATATGCCTCAAATAAATTGTGTGCATGTATCACAGGTAAGGTGGTTATTTGATGGTTTTTAATTGGCCTGGCTGGAATTTGTAGAGCCTTTTTGATTAAAAGGTTTAATCTGCCATTTGTGTTCTCATGTCATAGTGCTCTACAATTCAATTGGTTAGGTATGCTTTGCATTTTGTCAAGAGTGCTCAGAACCTGGGCTTGGTGCTCTTATATCTTGTTAGTACAACTCTCAGGAAACAAATTAGCGATGTACATAACAATAGAAACAACTGCTCCTTATTAACTTTAAAATGTCAGTTATTGGAACTTGTTTGAGAAAGTAATTTTAAATGTGCAAAAAAAATTAACACCTTTTACTCTTAGAATTTCTTGAATTTCATCACTTAACAAGGATGATAGGGCCAAAATCCAACACTGCTCAACAAATACTTTTAAATTACCCTTGAAAATACTATCCACGTTGAAAAATAAGGGCTCTAACCGCCCATTAACTTCACTGATCCTCAGCCAGCCAACAAAATATCTGCCCTTCTGAAGTATTTCTAAAGCACCTAACACCATAAAATAAACACTGAAAGTAAAATTAAGACCCATGGTAAATTTACCTATGAAATTTCCAGCTCACTTTTGTTCAACTACATGTGCACTAAACCAACACCATCAGCAACCTGCCCTAGTTCCCTTCCAGGATGACCATCTAAAGGCCATGTGATTTCGCATTTCCAATCTTGGCAGCAGAGTGGAGCCCTACTATGGTTATCATAGAATATCAGGGCTGGAAGGGACTTTGGGAAGCCATCTAGTCCAACCCCCTCCTCAAAACAATGCCAACGCCATTGCCCCTGACAGATTTCTGTCCCAGATCCCTAAATATATTTAATTTTTTCACAGTTGCTTCGGCCCGTGAAGCCCCCTTAAAGATCTAATATGGCTCTTGTCTCATAAAGCTTGGAGGTCTCTGTCATAGCATATCAGAGTTGGAAAAGACATCAGGAGATCATCAACTACAACCCCCTACTCAACCCCTTGCTCAACCCCCTGCTCTGTCCCCAACAGATTATTGCTCTAGATCCCTAAACAGCCCACTCAAGGACTGAACTCACAATCCTAGGTTTGGGAAACCACTGCTCAAGCCACTGAATTATCCCTCCCTCCAGTGATATAGGTTCTGAATTCAAATCCCAGTATGGGCTCGTTGGAAAAAATGTATCCTTTTTTAAAAAGTTCAGGAGCTCTCTCACCCCAAAACCTTCACGCAGGAGATTGAATACTCATCTAAGATCACAGTGGATGAGAGAACAATGGTGGATGGCAACATTCAGAG
The DNA here is from genome assembly GCA_032164245.1 of Sternotherus odoratus. Lineage (NCBI taxonomy): Eukaryota > Metazoa > Chordata > Testudines > Kinosternidae > Sternotherus > Sternotherus odoratus. The sequence continues at coordinate 79,389,326 of JAVMKO010000008.1, read as the reverse complement.
GCAGCAGGAGGCATCTAAAACTGGTTGCCATTTTAAAAGTAAAAAAGTCTTTTTGATTAAAAAAACATTCTGCAGCAATATTTCCTTCTGGGTTCAAATTTTTAATTTTTTAAACAAATATCTATTTTTTTATTTTGTGTTAGTAGGGAAAATCCCCCTCTCTCCTATCTTGAAATTCTCCCTACTCTTCATTTAAAAATGAGAGAAAAGGTAGTGTGTTTTTCACACCAGTGACATTTTTAAAAATTTTTTTTTTAAAAGTTTCCATTGAAAGAATAAATATTTCATGAAAAACTGCAAATGAAACAAAATGTTCCTTTTGAAAGAATTCATGAAATATACTTCTCTTTTTTTAACCTGATTGATATAGGAGGGAGAATTCTTAGGCTATCCTGAGTGTTTATGCACACAGACAGGTGTGGTAGGGACATCAGGAAGAGCAGTCGACATTGTAGGATGTATCGTAACAGCCACAGCCCCTTCCAATATCAGGTTCCCAAATTGTGCAGTTGCTGATATTAGTCTGCTCTTGGGTTATAAGAATGGAGGCAGGCGGAGAAATTTGGAGTCATAGTGAACTGCTGAATCAGTGCTATATAAAGCATAACAAACCCTAATTATTTTGAGAAATGAGGCAATCACAAAAATTTCCTGGCTTTCCCTACCGAGACAGGGCACAGATCTGGTACGGCCGTGGGGAGCGAGAAAGTCCCATTTTGAACTGAAGGTTTAGCTTCACATCTTTCGGAGCTTGGAATGTGAATTTCTGGAGGAGGGCAGTGAAGAACAGGAACAGCTCTATTCTAGCCAGCCGCTCTCCAAGGCATCCGCGCTTTCCTGAAAAGAAGACAGTTGTGCACATCAGCCAGAGGATTCTTGTCAGAACAGTTTGGGTTTCATGAGAAACAAGACATTAATTTTCCACAGCAGAAATTTCAGGACAGCGAGGAAGAAGAGATGGTTTTGTCATCAGTTCCTGCCTTCTGAGTCACTTTTTTCTGGTTTTAGAAATTTTCCTTCACTTCTAACTGTGAATTTTAAGGTTTACATTAATTATAACAGTACCTCCATAATTCCTTCTACTAATTGAAATAATCATGTTTGATAGCTCTTGGATGATCAACCACATCTCCGCATAGCTATTGAAGGCCTGATGTATACACATTTTTATACCCATATGACAATGTCTTTATACTACTGGTATCTCTCAGTGTTATTCCCCTTCCCATAACTGCATCCTCACTAGAAAGATTGTGATGTATTAACTTATAAATAAAAATCACACACCTGACAGACAGAATTCTAGGAGGCTTGTATATTTATATAGTTAAAGCACTACAATTTCTGTGTCTAGCTGATGTCTTACTTCCCTAACTTTCTCATCTACTCACAGCTGTTTTATTTCTTGATTAAAAAGTTAAAATAACGTAGGTGAGGTGTATTCTTTCCCTGACCTTGTTTCTCAATGACATAACACATGGCCTGCTCAACACAGGCATGTCTACTCAAAATTATTACTGTAAAACCTCCATTTAACGGACTAATTCGGGCGAGGGGGTGTCCGTTAAATCAAAAAGTCCGTTATTTAATAATAATTAAAAAAATGAGCTGTCGGAGCAGCAGCCCGCCCACCACAGTGTCGGGGTGACAGCTCCGCAGCCCTCCCGCTGCCTGGACCCGGGCAGCAGCCGGGAGCCGGCAGCCAGCCCGCCAGAAATGGATCAGGAATGCATCAAACTTGCTCAGAAATTTTGTCCGTTGCATCCGAAGTCCGTTAAATCGAGGGTTTACTGTACTAAAATAGGGAGCTGTGTGTCTCTGAATCTTAGCTTCTTGATAGATCACTGAAAAAGAAAAAAGGTATTACATACTTTCCATAGACACACACACAGAATACCAATATTGCTTGTTCTTTTCATTTGCATGAAAGCATTGATAGACCTATGTACAAACAAGGCTTGTGCAAAACTGCACTTTTTGTTTCAGGAAATTTTGTGAAATCTTTTTTCTTTGTTTAAATTTGGTATATCATATCAGGTGAAAAATAGGCACCTTTCTCAGAAAAAAACACACACACAGAACCACTAGTTTTCATGTATATTCATGTGAAAATTGATTTGTGAATGAAATTTGGAAAGTGAAATGTTTTTTTGTAAAGTTGGGTCCCCAATGTGAACAAATATGGTCAGATTTTTATGGAATTGAATGATTTTTACACCAAGTCAAAACAAAATACAAAATCCTCTAACTGTCAAGCCTTTTGAACGAAAAATAATTGGAAACAAGCGTGACCTGCAAAGTTTGGCTTTAGAGCTGAACTTCCCCAAAATATGTGGGGCTGTTATGCTGAAGGAGTCAAGTCCATGCCTTTAGAGAAAATGGGGGCCAGCTGTACTGTTTATATCCCACATCAAATGTCCTCTGACATCAGGGGTGTTTGGTTCAGGGCCTACTCGGATAGTATTCGCATGCTATCTACTGGGGGTGCGGACACACATCACCTCTTTTCTTTTCTTTTCTTTTCTTTCCTTTCTCTTTCTGTCTGTCTGTCTTTCACCACCCTGCTCCTGCCCTGAAGGGCTTAAAACAGCCCTAGGAGAGGACTGTACCAGGGAAAGGGATTAACAGCTGGGCTGATGGGGAAAGAAGCCACAGCTGTAGCCAATGTAATCCGGGCCCATCTCATAAGAGGGCAGTGGACCAGAAAGACAGACAGACGTATTAGGCTACAGGGAAAGGTAGCGGATCCCAACCCCCCCTTGCCTATGATGACGGGTTCTTACACTGCAGTCTGCCCCAGCGTGTGGGGGCTTGATGATGACTGGCAGGAGCCCTAGACTGAGACAAGGTGGGGATTACAGGATTGGGGATTCCCCAGGGAAAGGAGACCCAGAGGCAGAGTGGGGGGGCATTGCCAGGGGGCAGCACCCCAGGAAAAAGGGCACCCGGGTCCGGGAGGAACACGTGACCAGCGAGACACCGGCCTGCAGAGGGTGCTCCAAGCTGGAAGAGCTAATTCCCAGACAGCCAGCAGGAGGCACTGCAGGGGTGAGTCATCCTGCTGCCACACTTTCTTTCCACAGATATTAAAGGCAGAGGAGACCATTTGGTCATCTAGTCTGACCTGCAAACAACAGGCCATAGAAAGTCATCCAGTGCTTGCTACATCAAGCCCAACAACTTGTGGTAAAAGAGCACAGTATTCTGTGCTCATCCCCCCATTTTGATTCAGAATCTGATCCCATACCCAAGGAAATTAATGCTAAAGCTCTTATTGATTTAAACTGTGTGGGATGAGCCCTTCATGAGTCCAAGTGACGGAGAATCCACCATATCCTATGTTCCAAATGTTGACTGGTTTTTATGAGGGTGCTTTAGGGATCTCTGATACTTTTTTCATCTTTATCATGTTTATTCCCCTGCTGACTCTCCCTACAAGTGAAAAGAAGTGGTAAAGGTGAGGAGGGCTATTCCTTCTGTCCTCACTCCTTTATTCCCAACAAGTGAGCCAGGCTACTTTCTCTTTGTGCCCACCTTAGGATATGTCTACACTGGAGCTGGCGCACTGACACTAGAAGTGTATCAGTGCTGGCGTGAGCAACTGGTCAACCAAGTATATTCGGAGGGTGTCGGAAGAGGATATACTCAGGACTGCTAGTCCATCCAGTTGCACATACAACCACAGCTACACTTCTATTTTTAGCGTACTAACTCACTCAGAGCTAGCCTGGGTATATCACCCTCACCAAGAAACTGCACCTCCAGCTCCAGTGTACACATACCCGTAAGGGTAGGAAAGCGAAGGCCGCTCTTTCTGTTGCTGTGTTGTAGGCGAGAACACTGAGCCTTGTTCTAGGAGAGAGCACTTGCTTAAGAATGACACGCCCTCTACCTAGGAAAAAACTGCACATGCTGGAACCCCGGCCCTGGGACACAAACGCTGGCCATGATTTTAATTTCTGAGCTTTCCATTTTCCATTGTGCCTCGGTCACTAATACATGCTGTGGGTTTTTTCTAACATGAAAAAGGAGAGAGGCCAAGACGTGGTGCAATAGTGCGAACGGACAGAGTCAGACACATCTCACCTGCAGAGAATGGCAGGAAAGCTTCTCTTTTCTTGAACTGACCATTCTCCAGAAAATGTTTAGGATTAAAAGTATCAGGGGTTTCCCATTCATCCTTGTCAAACAGCACTGACGCCAAATTGGCAATCAAAATGGTGCCCTAAAGAAAGAGAAAGAAAGGAATTTAAACCTTCCCTGATTCCATTTTTAATTGTGACCTGCAAAGAGGCAAAAAAGAAGGGGTCCTGCCTTTCATTTTCATCTTTTATGATGTACAAAGAAGGCACAAAATGATGTTTTTTAAAAAAAGAGGATAATTTTACAGCCAGGTCTTTCCCTTAAATTAATCTAGAATTACAAATCTGGTTTCCCTGGTTTTCTTGGTAGTCTCTCTGGGAGGCCCAGAGGGAGAAGAATAGGAGCCATCACAAACTTCAATGATGCTGTGGGGTGTTAATTTTGAAGAAAGAGCTTTTCTTCTAACTGGTTTTTAAGAATTTGAGTTAAACAAGTGTTAGCATCACAACAGACTAAATAAATGGACACCAGTCTAACTAAAAATCACTTCCCATCTCAACTAAACAGGTTTATTTCCTTCACAGGTGTGATGTTTTAGATCTACTTGTTCTCCTGCATGTCCTAGGAAAAACACCACAGCTAAGGTTCAATTTCTAATAGAAAAAACAAGTGGAAAAACTATAAACGCTCATAAATCATCAAAAGGAGCACAACCCATCCACCCACCTTTCTTTTCTATAGGTTAAATTTTCTGGGATGCGGTGGTTGATGGCCTCAACTGATGTCTATGTGTATAGTATATACCTCTCGGCAAATCCAGAAACTGCTTCTGCAAATTAATACTTGTGTGTGCTAAATTTTTTCTTTTCCCCCCAATTGTTATTTGCAGATATAATGCACTCTCCTCCTGCTACTGTGTAAAAATATTTCCCATCAGTTATATTAATGAAGGGGTAACAAAAAGTCCTGTGGCACCTTAAAGACTAACTAAAGTATTGAAGCATATGCTTTCGTGGGCTAATACCCACTTCGTGGGATGCAAACAGCTGCCACAGGACTCTTTGTTACCTCTGCTATTCTAGACTAACACGGCTACCTCTCTGATTAATGAAGAGTGACTGTTAGCAGAATGGAAGGTTTCCACAGGCAATGGTCTCCTGTGGCACACGTGATGGTTGAATGGCCCTCTGCCTGTCTGATCTCCAGAATGAGCTCACTGCCTTTGAGCCTGAGTTAGTCCCCATTTCACTGTGGGTCAGTCCACAAGCTGGAGAAGAATGTGCCCGGGTGTTAGGAACTGAGGAGTGCTTCTGCCGAACATACTCCGATAATGCCAGGGTAGGAATTCCATCCTGTTCCCCTCCATGGAGAGAAACTGTGACTCAGGAGCATGGCTAGGTGGAGTAAGAAATGCTGCAGCTTGAGTCGAGAGCCGTTCTTAATTCTGGAGCTGCTGAAGATGGGATGTACATGCCCCACCCGTAGAAAGACGCAGCCGCTCCCATCTGCAGAACCCGAGGCCCAGACGCTCTGTAGTACGCGCAAGACATTGTCACGGTGCAGGGCCTAGCAGTAGCAAGCGCTCCCTCGGCCCCCCTCCTGGAACGGGCACTGAGACATAAATAACGCTCTCAAGGTAACGGCAACTCGTTATCTCCTGGGAAGATGAACTAAGAACACAGTCCTGCAGCTGCCTGCTGTTTTTCATCTGCCTTCCCACTGCTCTCTCGGTTTGCTATCTGTATGTGCTTGAAAGCAAGTTCCCAGCTGTATGAGTGTTTACCCCATCTGTGTGAGAGCAAACGCGTAGGAAACTAATTGGGGAAACTAAGGTAGAATTACGTAGTCAATGAGTTGCTTGCAAATGAGATATGAGTATGTATGAGATGTAAATGTGTGAGTGTACTTAAGCCCACTCCTGTGGGCTGTCTGCGGGCTTTTTTCCTTCCCGGCTACTGCTCCGAAGTGCCGGGTACTCCTTCTGCGGTCGCGCTGATCTGATAAGCCCTCTCAGCGCCGAGGACCGGGACCTTCCAATAAACTCACCTACTTTATTTACTTAAACACGTGTGTGTGCCTTGTCTCGCAAAATCCAAAGTACCTCACAACACGCTCAAAGGTATTTAGGTACGTAACTCCCATTGATTTACAAAAGAGTTAGGTGCCTAAATACATCTCATTCTCTGGCTGACCTTTCATGAGTCAATAGCTATAATGGTGAACGTGTGCTGGACCTAATTTTTAGTCCTTTTTCTGGGGTTTCAAGCAATTAAAAATAAATAACTTACATCATGTTTGATGAAGACACTGCAAAAATCTGATCTAGATTTCTACTTCCTCAAAGCTTTAGAATGTGCACATCCCAGGTTTTGGTTAAGGAATTTTAGCCCAACATAGAAATAGGGGCCACCTGCAAAATGTAGTTCTGGATCTGAGTTGATTCCAAATATGGGTTCAGATTCAGAACTGGGTTCTCCTGGGTTGAAGGTGTTACTAGCTGGGACTTTGGTTTGGGCTCATCTCTATTAATTTCTTAAAAAAAGATAAGAAGTGAAAACTACATTTTCTTCCTGCTTACTTTTGGCACATAGAATCCGGCCAGTGTCGTGTCACTAGTTGCCATTCTGGGCAGATTTAAAGGCACGGCGTTGCTTATCCTTTGCACTTCATGAATAACTGCATTGGTGTATGGCATATTGTCCCTGTCGTCCATGGCTGGCAGCCGAGAGTGGCCAATCACCGCATCAATCTCCGCTTGCACTCTCTCTATAGAAAGAGCAGAAATCACCATTGGTACGAGAATAAACAATACGTTCTTGTGTAGCTGTCACGTTACAGGAATTATTTGGGATTATATAGATCATTGGAGCAACCAAGGTCCTATGGTAACACCAAATCTTATGTGAAGGGGGTCATAACAGGTGTCTATGACCAGGTTGTGGAGGGCTAATTATAAATATGCCATTAATGTGTGTGTATCTTTTTAAAACTAAAGTTAGGAATATTGGATATATGGGGCCTGTATTTCAAACTGATGCTTGGCTGCTGAGTGAAATCTGAGACAAGCTGTTGTTAACTTGCCTAGCCTGGCTGATGGGCCATTAAGGGACATCAACCATACAATGGACTTTGTATATGCCTGTCCACACCCGAGCTGCTCTAGAAATGTCAACTGCCTGGTCAGAAACTAAATCCTGGAGAGTCTGGTGATTGGATCTTGTGGCTATGAACCTCCATTTTGCAACTGGACTCTGCATAAGGAGGAGGAGGGGCTTCGCCCCCGGAGGAGAGTCTATAAAAGCTGGAAGAAGCGTCCTCCATTTTGTCTTCTACCTTCAGCCTGCAGCCTGTCTTGCTTCCAGTTCTGAATGGACTTTGCTACACAGGTGAACTCTGGACTAAGGTGCTGACCCATCCCTAAATGGGATGCTTTCTAAAGACTTTGATTTAAACCGCAGTTACTCTACCTTTGCTGCAAGCCTGAACCAAGATATTTGCCATTACTGCATGTAATTGATTTCTTTTAACCTTTCCTAACCCTCACCTATACCTTTTTCCTTGTACAATAAACCTTTAGATTTTAGATTCTAAAGGACTGGCAACAGTGTGATTTCTGGGAAGATCCGATTGGTATATTGACCTGGGTCTGGGGCCTGATTCTTTGGAATTGGGGAGAACCGTTTACTTTATTTGGGGTATTGGTTTTCATAACCATTGGTCCCCAGGACAGGTGGCTGCTGGTGGTGATACTGGGAATCTGGAGTGTCTTAAGGGGATTGCTTGTGTGACTTGTGGTTAGCCAGTGGGGTGAAACCAAAGTCTTTTCTGTTTAGCTGGTTTGGTTTGCCTTAGTGTGGAAAAACCCCAGCTTTGGGCTGTAGTTGCCCCTTTGGAAGCAATCTGTCTTGATCTGACACTCACAGTTGGATCCCACAAGGAACAGAACCGTCACAGTAGTGTTTAGAGTTCATAGATTTTAAGGCTATACCTAATAAAGATCTATTAAAGCACTGGAAACAGCATCAGTGAACTATGTAGAGACCTGATGATACAAACACATAAGAAAACTACAGTTGGCTAGCCTGAGACAAATACAATGGTAAGGAGGTGAGGCATTTTAAAATGTACAGTAAAACCTCCATTTAATGGTCTAATTCGGGCGAGGGGGAGTCCGTTAAATCCAAAAGTCTGTTATTTAACAAACAAAAAAGGAGCTGTCTGAGCAGCAGCCCGCCCGCCCGCCACAGGGTCAGGGTGGCAGCTCCACAGCCCGCCCGCTGGCGGGAACCGTGCGGGACCCCGCAGCCAGCCCGCCCGCTGGCGGGACCCGGGCAGGACCTGGCAGCCAGCCCGCCCGCTGGCGGGACCCGGCAGCCAGCCCGCCCGCTGGCGGGACCGAGGCGGGACCTGGCAGCCAGCCCGCCAGCAGGCGGGACCCGGGCGGCAGCCGGCAGCCAGCCCGCCCGCTGGCGGGACCCGGGCGGCAGCCGGCAGCCAGCCCGCCCGCTGGCGGGACCCGGGCGGGACCCGGCAGCCAGAAAGGGTTTCTGAATGGGGGGAAATGGTTACTGTGGGAAGAAAGCACCTTCGCACAGAGATTTACTAAATCAACATTCTGAGTTCTGTAAAGAGTCCCCGATGTGGAAAGGGTTAAGGGTAGAAATTCAAGTGCTATTAAGAGATTAGAAATATAAATCATCACCATTTACCTTGAATGTCTGGATATATGGCCATGTACAGTAGAGCCCAGCGGATGGTTGTAGTTGTTGTCAAAGTTCCAGCAAAAAAGAGATCCAATGTGGAAACTACAAGATTTTCTTCATGGAAACTAGGGTCAGCATCAGCCTTAGAACAAAGATATATGTGGATGAGCACTACAACAATATTTATTAGTATTATACAAAGGCATGGAAACATCATTCCAGGATCAATTCTGCGAGGTCCAGGGTGCCCTGAATTTCCTTTGCCCTCAGTGAGTGTTGAGTGTGCCAGTACCGTACCATTAGACAGAAAGAGTGTGTGTTTAGCATCATTCTGAAGAGTGAAATTTTTGAGCTGATTTTAGGTCTGAGCGAGGGCCTGCTGAAGTCAATAAAAGACTCCCAAGCACTCCGATGGGCTTTGAGTATTGTCACTAAAGTACGAGAAACCTGACATTTTTAGGTCCCAATTCATTAAAGCACTCAAGCATGCGAGTAAACCCACTGACTTCAGTGAGCCTGCTCACCCCTGCTTAAAGGAAAACGTGCTTAAAGGCTTTGTTGAATGAGTTCCATCCTACCTGGGATTTCTAACTGTTAACTAATAAAGGGTCAAATGCGGAGAAAATTCAACTGGTGAGTCCTGTCACTGTCATTCTACTTCAAATATTTAAAACACAAAGTGGTTTCTTTCTGTTCATTTTGTTCTTTGCTCTCTTACCTTTGCTATTTCCTTCAGATAACAGTCAATGAAGTCTCTGGTTTCAGATGGATTCCAGTCCTCTTTGTGCTTTGCCATCATTTCCCTCACAAAACACTTCAATTTTACCCATATTTTAAAAATGGTGTGATGGGGTCCAGGTATCCTCTTCATTATGGTGGGGAAGGCATCATACAGCTTTTGACAAACAAACAGAACACAACACATTTTAGGCTAGTTTTAGAAAAATGCATCTTGCTGTTCAATACACCCTCATGCATTCTGCTGAAGACACCACGTTTATTAAACCACATTCATATATAATTTTATTATGGATGTTTGCAGAGCCCGCAACTGAGATCAGGACCCCAGTCTGGTAGGCACTTTACACATACATAACAGTCAGTCCCTGACCTGAGGAGCCTAGAATTCCAAGAGACAAAAAAGGCAAAGGGTGAGAGAAAGGAAATATTATCGCCATTTTACAGAGTGAGAATTGAGGCAGAGAGAGATTAAGTGCGTCAGCGAGGACCGCACAGGCGTCCTTTACAGAGCCAGAAAGTGAAGCTAGGTATACTGAGTGCCAGTGCAGTGTTTTAACCACAAGCCCATTTTTTCTGGTTAAGATATTGTCTCAGCCGTCTGCTTGGACAGCTGGGCTGGTGACCAGCTACTGCTCGTATTGCTCTGTTGCCCCCACAGGACAATGTGCTGTATTGCCTGGGGCAGTGTGATATCAGCCACTTCAGATGGCAAAATGGCCACCCTGGTTAAATATTCGTTGATTTACAAGTGGGGAAGGACATAAGGTCACAACGTCAGAATCTGGCCTCACATTCTGACACTTGATATTGATAATATTGATGTTACCATAGTTTTTTATCAGAGATTGGTCTTTGGTAGTGAAGGGTTTGTAAAAAACATGGAAGTATACCTGGGCCCAGCACCATGAGCAGATACACGCAGGCACTGTGTTTTGACTCTCAACATGACCGCAGCTGCAGTGGCAGGATTAGGTCTCATCTCAGTCACTATTCTGTGCTGAATCGAAAGGCAACAAGATGAGAAAGGTCCAAAGGGGGCTGGGTATCAATGTGTCCCTGAAATGCATCATTGCCCCGGTTTTCAGGGTCTGTGTCCGTGAGCCAGTGAGCCAGCACCATTACGAAACATAACATTTTGTCCCTGCAAATGGGGTCACCTGAAGAAGCTGCCAGCTGGACGAGCCCTTGACCTTGACGGTAGGTTGACTGTGCCTCTGGGGACACCTCCCCCCAGGCCTGTTGCATAATGACACCCTGCCATCCTCACTGCTGCAAAGGTATCCAGCAAATCTACCCCCTGCCACACAAGTCCTTGAGTCAACCCTCCTCTGAGCACAGAGTCCAATGCACAGTGTGACAGCAAGGATGGGAGTTGTTTGGGAGAGGCGAGGATTTGATACCTTTTTTTATTCCTCTCTCCCACCCACACCTCCCTGATGTCCACTGAATCAGCCCACTGGGTTGTTAGCCCCATTAGAGATCACGTTAAGTGCTTGTGGGGTGACGGCCCTGGGATAGAGAAGTCAGGCTTGAGGATCTGGCAGGATACCTTCAATTGGCAAGATGAAAGAGACTAACTGGCGCGGGAACTGAGGTGGAGAGAGATTTGTTGGGGACAATGAGACCATGGATGCACCTGTCAGGCTATGGTAGAAGTGAATCTGGGACAACACTGTCACACTCAGTCCTGCTTCCACTGAGACTGCTCGGGGTTTTGTCATTCATTTCAGACATTTAAACATAAATTAAACAAGCTCTACCTGTTTCCAAATACTTTGCTGGAACCACGAAAGTTCATCAATCAACCGCAGTAATTTCTGGAAGTGACTATCATGATATTCAAACCGGTCCCCAAAAGTGATGGAACAGATAACGTTGGAAACAGCATTGTTAATTTTAAAGTGCGGGTCAAAAGGTTGCCCTGGAAGAGAAAAGGGAGAAATCGGTGTTTTTATGGCTTCTTAGAAAAGGGGAAGAAAGTTGTTGAAGACAAATTATTTGACATGTATGAAATCCATTAATAAAACCTGAACATATGGACAGATCACACACCCTGCACACACTCCTACATATCCCTTGAGCAACATTTGCTGCATTGTCGCTTATCTGAATATTGAAAAACTGTTATACAAATAGATGGGACGAGCTGCATTTTGATGCATGTAGCATATCAAAACTACCACCAAACTTTTGGATCCGTATCCAGGTCTGGACCATGGCACCAACGTGTATATATGTCTAAGGGGCTAAACCAAATCCCTCATCTGAATTGAGTCTAAGGACAGATCTGGATTCAAACATCATGTTTCAGGCTCATTTTTGTTATTTCACGTTCAATGCCAAAGAAGAGCTACAATTTTTGACAGAATAAGTAAAGTGTCATTCTCTCTAATTCTTACCTTTTTCTTCCTCAATTACATCTGTGAGGTATCTGCTTTCCTCCTGGATTCGTTCTTCTAGGCTCTTCTTCCCCAGGACAAAGTTTCTTAGAGTTGATGAAGCAAATCTTCTTTGTTGTTTCCAGCTATGTCCATTAGAGGTGATTATTCCTTGGGTGAAAAATGACACCTGGTATATTGTAACGGTCATTACAAGATTGGAAAACTTTCACATTCCTTTCCTTTTTCAGTTTAGGTGAGGCCTTGCTATCACTCCACAGGATATTTTCTTCATCACCATTTTATCAGAATGCCTGGACTTTAGCAATGGTGGAGTCATGTCCAACATAGAGAAGTTAGACTTTTAGAGAAGGTGTATAGAGCTGAGGTTGAAGGAAGTAGGACACAATTCCGACCCCAAATGAGGTTGGAAGATGTAATATTGAGGAATTTCAGAAGCCTAAATCACACATACTGAAGGAAGACTTGCAAGGGACCATCCAGGATGGAAGTCCATTCTACATGATATCACAGCTACGTGGGAGCCATATGAATCTGCTGCTGCTGCCGCCAGGGATATGGAAGTTGGGATGTGAACATGAGAACATGTGTAAGTTACTAAGGCCCAGATCCTCAAAGGTATTTAGGTGCCCAACTCCCATTGATTTTACTAGAAGTTAGGCACCTAAACACCTTTGAGGATCTGGGCCTAAGTTACTACCCCAGAGCAGACTTCATGAGACTGTTCATGTGCATGAAGTGAAGCACATTTGTAAGTGTTTGCAAGATCAATGTGTTGATTATTTAAAATGTTACACCTGAAATACTTAAAAAAGATAAGAAAAAAACTCACCAAATGGACCGAAGATTTCGTAGATAAGAGGAAATTTCGGGCGACCAAGATAGTATTCACCTTGATGGACAAGAACTTCCTTCACCAGCTGGAATCCATTTATAATCACAGATATCCGGTTACCAATCTGCAAGCTGAAAATGTTCCCATATTTTCCAGAAAGCTGAAAAAAATAGAGCATGTGGTTTAGTTCATATTTTATTTGTTTGATAGCCAGAACAAAAGCCCATGTGATAACTTCTTAATTTTCTTTTACAATTATTATTCATTATTTTTATTACAATAGCAGTCCAGGACCCAGCTGTTCAGGCACTGATTTAAAAGACAGTCCCTGTTCCAGAAGAGCTCCTAGGTCGCTATAGCAGGTGGATGAAGCATATAAGTGGAGAGGAAAATGAGGTAACAGTAAAACAAGTAAAGCCATGTACAGTTTCCTAAAGGATGTCAAAATAAAACAGGTAAATAATAATTATCGACAATCAGCCCACTCTAAGCTGAGCGGAGCAGACTTCTTCCTGGCTGGTAGCAATACTGACTGCAGATATGCTGCTCTTCAAGGATCCTTCCAATAAAGAAGAAATTATAATTCTAATCTAAGCAAAACATTCCAGTTCTGTCAGAAGCACCCCTACCTTCTGGCCTACACCCACCTCATGATAAACAACCTGGCTCTCTGGGGCACTCAGGTGGAGTGACTGAAAGCTGCAGAGAGCAAATCACTGACTTCCACAGAGGCTTGTGTGAAAGGAACCCATTCTAGCCCTTGCAAGAGGACCATCCTCACAAGTAACCTTTGAAACTCTTTCAGGCTTCATAAGTGGCTTTCTAACCCTTATGAGCTCCCACTTAATCACATCCTCCCTCATGGGGCAGGGTGCTTCCAGTCCTGGCCAAAGTCCCCACAATTTCTGACTCTTGCCGAGCTCCCCGTACTCCTGACAAGTTTTTACCAACCCTAAATCCTTCGCAAACCTGTTTAAAAGCCTTTAATTAAATTCCCTCAAAACCTTTTGCAAGATCACTGAAAATTCCTTGTTACTCTTGCAAATCACCATAAAACCTACTTCTTTGTGAGCATTTTGTAATCCTGTGGAGCACCAACCTCAAACCCTACAGTCCCTTCCAACTCTCAGTCCGTCTATACTTGCTAACTTTTTTATGAGCCTTTTCTTACCTGTCAAGTCCTTGTGGGCCTGATCCTGCGCTGCCCAACCTCTGCATACATTTGAAGCCCCCTGTCACACTCACAACACCCCTCAAGCTCCCTTCAAGCCATGGTACATTGTGCACTGCATCAGACACTGCCATCCACATGTAAACAAGCCTCAATTCACAGACACACACATCTAATTTAAACTGTCCTCCAGCACAGACATAAACCTGGAGGATCCTTCCTCCTGAGGATTTCCATGTGGAAAGGACTCCCCCACATGGGACTCCCACATCCTGGACACTGGCTGAGGGAAAAGGGGTTTGACCAGAGGTTTCCCTGTGCTCTGGTGATCCCAGGCAGCAGGCTTCTGGAATGGTCCACTGGAACTGTTAGTAGCTGGTACAACTCAGAGCAGTCTAGGTATGGCTCTAATTTAGGCCAGAGGCCAGAGCAGCACCAGGACAACGCCAAGGTCCTGGCAGTGCAGAGGTGGTGCCATCATGAGCTGTGCTATCAGACATTCTTCACGCGCAGCTGGGGGTTTGTCCCAGCGTCTCTCTCACCCACCGCTCCCTGGTGAAAAAAACCTTTTACAAACAGAACTCCTATAGTTGCTCCTCCGCACCCACTTACCTTCTCCATGGACTTATGGGGCTGTTTGAAATCCAGATGGAGCAGGTGGCCCAGGAAGGGCAGGGGAAAAGGTCCTGGAGGGAAATTCTTTGGTCGTCTCCTTTTCATGCAATCAGCGATCAGCAGGCACAGGCCTAAGAACATGGCCAGTGTCTGAAAGGGCATGTTCTGCCAGAGCCACGTTAACCCAGGAACAGCCGGCAGAGGCATCTTCCCTGGCCAGGTGCAGACTGTAGCTGTGAGAGGGAGGAGTGACTGGGGTAGAGAAAAACCTGATAGCAGCTGGCACAGCCCTGCCCATCTACTTGCTGCTGATGCTAAGGACAAAGTGTACAAGCAAAATCAACATGCCCTCAAACAGCAATGCAAGAGCTTTCAGTCCCAGAGTCCTAACCCACAAACCCTGCTAGAGCCCCCTCTCCTGGTTCCTTCAACTCATGTGCAAAGATTTGTCAGTTTTTTCCTCCTTGGTGTAAGGGGACTATTGTCCCTTTACTAAAACTCAGTGGGGTGTTTTGGTCGCTAGCTCCCAGTAACAAAGGAAAGACGAGGGGTTGATTGGAAATCCGGACCCTGAGACTGACAGACCCCAGGAACAAGGGGGAGAGGCCCATGCTCCCGCTCAGTCCGATTCACAGGGCAGACTGGCAAATCAGGGGGTCAGGAGGCAAGTGAGCGTCCCATCCTCCATGGGAGCTGGAATTTCTGGGGTCAGACAGAGTGGGGCTGAGCAAAGGGGAAAGCAGGGGCTCAAGCTGAGCTGGGGAGCAGAATCACAGAAGCAGCCCACAGAGCAGCCCTGTGCTGGGAGCAGAGCTGTAGCACCCAGAGCCAGAGGGGCAGAGCAGCAGCCCAGAGAGCTGGAGGCAGAGCAGCCGCAGCGCTGCGGCAGGGTGGAGCTGGAGTTGAGGCTGAAGCAGTCCAGATCCGGGTGCGATGAGCTCCTGGGGAGAGGAAGGGGGACCATGGGAAGTGGCCCCAGTGCAGAGAGAGACACGTGCAGATAAGAGGCCCTGAAGGCTAGACTTGGAGGGGAATCGTAACCCCGACTGGGCAGGGGCAATGCTGGTGAGAAGGGTCCTGCCATCTAAAGCCTGAGGTACCTTGTCTCCATACATTTCTAGGAGGAGTTCAAATACCTTTTCCACATCTTTCTTGTCTGCCATTGCCATGAACTCTACTGTGGCCTTGGCCTGGTCCTTGAGGTGTTCTTCTATGTCAAGTCTACACCATTTTCTTCAAGTACTCTTAGCACAATCAAAGCCACCTTCACAGACCTGACCCACTCTTCTACCACAATGTCTCCTGGTCTTGTCAAGAAGGCACCAAACTCTGTGACCTTCTGCTCCCGTGGGACATAAATAGTAGGGGGTTTCTTAGCTTCAGCTGCCCGTTGGTCTATTACCGCCATAGCCAGTGGATGATAAGGCCTCTCTCTCTCTACTGTTCTACCTCGTTGTAATGCCTCGTCTTGGTCTGATAATCTGCGTTGAAATACAGCAAACTGTATTTGTAGAGTTCTAGATCAGGCCTGGACAGTGCTACCAGATCTCACCGCGTAAACCAGTGGGGTGAATAGCATCTGGTTTGTGACGCCAATTCTGCAAGTGGGGAAATGGTCCTGCTATTGTGGGGAACTTTCCTGGCGTATACACTACCCTGGTGAAATGTGTTAGTGAAAGGATCTGAGTCCTCATTCCCACTTCCTTTACCCAGAGGCCTGCCTGCCCTCAAGGGCTCCCCTTCTACTCTACTGTGTGGCAGAGTCTGCGTAACCCCAATAAGGCTGGGCCTAGGATTCCTTGGGGTCTCTACCGCCACCCTTGTCGTGGTCACTTAGGGCATGGGCTAGGGAAGAGGTTGGGAAACTGCGGCCCACAGGCCACATCCAGCCCACAGAACCATTCTGCCCGGCCCCCTGAGCTCTCAACCAGGAGGCTAGACCCCGGCCCCTCCCCAGCTGTTCCCCCTCCCATGCAGCCACACAGGCAGTGCTCTTGGCAGTGGGGCTGTGCGCTCCTGCGGGGCAGCGTGTCTGGCTCTGCCCGGGCTGCGTGGCTGCCAGCCAGGGCCGGCGACAGAAATTTGGGGGCCCCCTACTCTGATCGTTTGGGAGCCCCCCCAGCCCAGCTGGCATTTCCCTCCCCCCCACACACAGCTGACAGCGGCCGGGGCGCCCCCCAGCCCAGCCGGCCCCCCCCAGCCCAGCCGGCGCTCCCCCCTCCCCCAGCTGACAGCGGCTGGCGGCAGGGCGGGGTCCTGCGGGAGCGCGAGCCGCCCTTTCTCTCCCCCCCCCCCCCCCCCCCCCGCGCATGCACTTTCTCCCCCGGACAGCGCCGCTGCCGCCAGCCGGGCTCACTGCTCCTGCCAGGGACACACGCGCTTGTCCGCTCCGGAGGAGAGCCGCGCCGCCTCCCTGCCCCTTCAACGCTCTCCAGGCCCGGCGACAAGGGGGGATGACTAGGGTACTGCTGTGTACCGGGGCCCCCCTAAAGTCCGGGGCCCGGTACAGCTCTACCCGTAGTACCCCCCTGTCACCGGCCTTGCTGCCAGCCATGGTGCTCTGAGCAGCATGGTAAGGGGGCCAGGCAATTGTATAAGGGGAAAGGAGTTTATTTTAAAAATAAAATAATCAATTTTTTAAAAATAAGGAAAACATGGGAAAGGTTAAAGGAAAGAACGCAGCCCTGCTCTGCGGCCCGGGGACATCACAACCCGCGTCTCTGGAATGGAAGGGAAGTTCAGTCTGTTCCTCACAAGTCCCAGACGCCTTCTCAGGCCCTGGCTGTGCTGCAGGGAGGCTGCAGGTCAGACACTTGATCTGGCGGTGGGCACACGGTCTCAGGCTTTAGGTGGCAGAACCCTTCTTCCCAGTGTCACCCCCGCACGTTACCATCCCCCTCCAAGACTCTCCTGCAGGGACTCTTGTCTGTGAGCGTCTCCCAGTGCTGGGCCCAGTGCACAGGGTCCCCCTCGCTTTCCCCAGCGCCTCACTGCGGCCAGCTCCGGACTGCTCCAGCTTCAGCTCCACTCTGCCTCAGCCCTGCTGCTGCTCTGCCTCCACCTCCCTGGGCTGCTTCTCTGCCCCCCCTGAATATGGTTGCTACAGCTCTGCTCCCAGCACAGGTCTGCTCGGTGAGCTGCTTCTGTGGCTCTGCTCCCAGCACTGACATGATTCCTGAGCTGCTTTTCTGGTTCTTCTGGCTGGGGTGACTCTGCTCCCCAGCTCAGCTTGAGCCCCTGATTTCCCCTTAGCTTGGTCCTATTAGGGGAAAATCAAAGGCGCCTCACCCCCTTACCTGAAATCCCAGGTAGAGCGGAGTTAGAAGGTAAAAAGCTCACAAGCTGTCAGAGACCAATAAAGAGTTAAACAAACAGCCATTGATCAAGGCAGAATATTCACGCTCCCTCCTTTTGGGGGAAGGAGAAGGTTCAGTTTATTTTAGGACATCATGAGAGATTTATAGAATTACAGACAGAAAAGGAGTGGTCTGAGTCAATACATTTGCAAGGGGCATGCGTACTGACAAACAATTATATAAACCAGGGGTCCATGACCTGGATCACCATCTGTTTTCTCAGACAATTCAGCATTCATGCAAATACAGGAGTAACAAGCGCAAATCTTAAAATAAAGGCAACACCGACTAAAAATCAACAATCCGTGTCAGAACAGAGTCTAAATACAGGGCCAAGCAAAAGATGCTGACAGAATAAAATAACTCTTAACTTAACAGAGAAACTTTTTGCTTAGCAATCATAAACAAAGCTGTGAATAAGTTTAATCCCTAACAGCCCCACTCTGTCTGATGCAGGCAATTCCAGTTAGCACAGACAAAAGGAACCACCCACCCCCGGCTCGGCCTCCTGACTGTTGATTAGCCAGCCCGCCCTGTAAATCAGGGGAACCTGGAGCATAGGCCTCTCCCCATTGTTCCTGGGGACTGTCAGTCTCAGGATCCTGATTTCTCATGGACCGTTCCCCTTCGGTTCTGGGATCTTGCCAACCAAAACACCCTCACTGAGTTTTAGTAAGGGGACAACAGTCTCCTTACATCAGTTATAATTTCTCATTTTCTCCTAGTACTTTTAAAAAAAATCAATTACAGATTCCCTCCTCCCCCATCCTCTGTCATGAAAAATATCCAGTAAAACCAGATTTGATAGAAATCTGAGAGTCAGGAATGCAAAAGACCTTTGTTTCAGATGTTTTGAAAGCATCATTTTTCTTGCAATTAGTGGTTTGATAGCTTATATTTGAGCCTCATGCCGCATTCCCTGAGTGATCAACTCCCCTTATCCTCCATGGCAAATTTTTTTCTTTTTCTTTTTTTTTTTTTTTGGCTCACCATCACCAAGATATTAGGGCACTTTACAATTATACATTTACTGGCCATTTCATTTAAGAATTTAGGCCCCAGGTCTTCAAACTGAGTGAAGAGGGGGCCACAGTGATTATGTTACATACCTTATTGCAGTAGTGCCAAGAGGCCAATATGATGGGCACCAATTACACTAGTTGATACACAAACATAAAGTAAACGACAGTCCCAGCTCCCAGAAAGCTTGCAGTAAAAGGCTGCAGTTCAGGAAATCAACCCTCTTCAGAAATGGTGCTTAAGCACACACATAACTTTAAACACAGGTTTAAGTCCAACTGAAATCAATTAAGTATGTACTTAAAGCTAAACAAGTAGGTAACTCCTTTCCTGAATCAGGGTCTAGAAGCCCAAACAGCTGTGGAGCTTCAGTGATTTAATTTCCAGAAACACAGCCATGGCTTCATTGGTAATGTTCCCTCTCTGTTGTTGGGTGCCCGTATTCTCCCATATGTGTACTACTCTACCCTTTGGCATACACAGCAATTTGCTGTATTTAAACACACACACAGAATATTTACATTTTTAAAACTGGACACATGACCAGATGTGCAAAGTGAGAAAAATCTGGCTTCCATTTGAGTGCAATGCTACGTTGCACATTCACTTTTGGAAAACTAGCACGTGTGTGTGCAATACAGAGCCTTTACACACACAGGCTGGCCAAACAGTTGGATATGTGTCAATTGCACCACTTCTGGCCACGCAGTTGTTTCCGTGTATGTGTATACCACCTTTGGGGAACTTTGGCACATGGTGCGTGCCACAGTTAATTCAGAGCCAAACACAAGAGAGCGGATTCACTGATTTCAAACAGATTTCTCACATGATTAATTATTCAACAAAGTGAGAGATTTAAAAATCGAAACCTAAATGTTTGGATTTTTTTAATGATTCTTTTCCTGTTAATAGTTTTTTTAAAAGAAAAAGTTACACCGATTCTTCTTTGCTATGGAAGTTAATGCGAAAGCGAAGGACTATTTTCATTTCCCTGGCATAAGGACACACTGTGGGCCTCAACTACAATGGAACTACTCACATGAGTAAACTCACATGTTTAAGCCTTTACAGCATCACATTGTTACATTTCAAAACCTTTTCTTCTTTTTGTAATTGGTTTTCTGTCCTATTTTGCCTATGAGTGATGTCAGGAAGGAAAAGTTATAATAATGAGCTGGTTCCGTGTTTGAAATACAAAATGAAATAGACCAGATTTTGCATGATGGGCTACAATGTGCCTCAAACAAATTGTGTGCAGGTACCATAGGTAGGGTAGCTATCTGGATGGTTTTTAATTGGCATGGCTGGTATCTGTAGAGCCTTTTTGATTAAAAGGTTTAATCTGCCAATTGTGTTCTCACGTCATAGTGCTCTACAATTCAATTGGTTAGGTATGCTTTGAATTTTGTGCTCAGAACCTGGGCTTGGTGCTCTTATATCTTGTTAGTACAACTCTCAGGAAACAAATAATCGATGTACATAACAATACAAAAAAGTGTTCCTTATTAACTTAAAAATGTCAGTTATTGGAACTTGCTTTAAAAAGTAATTTTTAAATGTCCAAAAAAAATTAACACCTTTTACTCTTAGAATTTGTTGAAGTTCATCACTTAACAAGGATGATAGGGCCAAAATCCAACATTGCTCAACAAATACTTTTAAATTACCCTTGAAAATACTATCCACGTTGCAAAATAAGGGCTGTAACTGCCCATTAACTTCACTGATCCTGAGCCAGCCAACAAAATATCTGCCCCTCTGAAGTATTTCTAAAGCACCTAACACCATAAAATAAACACCGAAAGTAAAATTAAGACCCATGGTACATTTAACTATGAAATTTCCAGCTCACCTTTGTTCAACTACATGTGCACTAAACCAACCCCATCAGCAACCTGCCCTAGTTCCCTTCCTGGATGACCATCTAAAGGTCATGTGATTTCACATTCCCAATCTTGGCAGCAGAGTGGAGCCCTACTACGGTTATCATAGAATATCAGGGCTGGAAGGGACCTTGGGAAGCCGTCTAGTCCAACCCCCTCCTCAAAACAATGCCAACGCCATTGCCCCTGACAGATTTCTGTCCCAGATCCCTAAATATATTTAATTTTTTCACAGTTGCTTCAGCCCGCGAAGCCCCTTCAAAAATCTAATGTGGCCCTTGTCTCATAAAGTTTGGAGTCCCCTGTCATAGCATATCAGAGGTGGAAGGGATCTCAAGAGGTCATCAACTCTAAATCGCTGCTGAAAGTTCAGCTATTGTCCCCAACAGATTATGGCTCTAGATTCCTAAACAGCCCACTGAGGAATTGAACTCACAACAACAACTTCAGCACATCTCTGCTCTAGCCACTGAGCTATCCCTTCCTCCTATGATATAGGTTCTGAATTCAAATCACAATGTGGGCTCATTGGAAAAAATGTACTAGAATTCATTTTTTTAAAGGTTCAGGTGTTCTCTCACCACAAAAATTTCACGCAGGAGATTGAATTCTCATTTAAGATCACAGTGGATGAGAGAACAATGGTGGGTGACAAGATTCAGAGGCAGCAGGAGGCATCTCAAACTGGTTGCCATTTTTTTCAGTAAAAAAAGTCTTTTTGATTAAAAAAACATTCTGCAGCAATATTTCCTTCTGGGTTCAAATTTTTCATTTTTTAAACAAATATCTATTTTTTTATTTTGTGCTGGTAGGGAAAATCCCCCTTTCTCTCCTATCTTGAAATTCTCCCTACTCTTCATTAAAAAATGAGAGAAAAGGTAGTGTGTTTTTCACACCGGTGACATTTTTTCAAATTTTTTTTAAAAGTTTCCATTGAAAGAATAAATATTTCATGAAAAACTGCAAATGAAACAAAATGTTCCTTTTGAAAGAATTCATGAAATATACTTCTCTTTTTTCAAACCAGATTGATATGGGAGTGAGAATTCTTAGGCTATCCTGAGTGTTTATGCACACAGACAGGTGTAGTAGGGACATCAGGAAGAGCTGTCGAAGTGGTAGGATGTATCATAACAGCCAATCTCTTCCAATATCAGTTTCCCAAATTGTGCAGTTGCTGATTTTAGTCTGCTCTTGGGTTATAAGAATGGAGGCAGACAGGGGAATTTGGAGACATAGTGAACTGCTGATTCAGCGCTATATAAAGCATAACAAACCCTAATTATTTTGAGAAATGAGGCAATGACAAAAATTTCCTGGCTTTCCCTACCGAGAGAGGGCACAGATCTGGTATGGCTGTGGGCAGAGAGTAAGTTCCATTGTGAACTGAAGGTTTAGCTTCACGTTCTTTGGAGCTTGGAATGTGAATTTCTGGAGGAGGGCAGTGAAGAACAGGAACAGCTCTATTCTAGCCAACTGCTCACCAAGGCAACCGCGCTTTCCTGAAAAGAAGACAGTTGTGCTCATCCGTCAGAGGATTCTTATCAAAACAGTTTGAGTCTCATGACAAACAAGACATTAATTTTCCACAGCAGCAATTTCAGAACAGTGATGAAGAAGAGATGGTTTTGTCATCAGTTCCTGCCTTCTGAGTCACTTTTTTCAGGTTTTAGAAATTTTCCTTCACTTCTAACTGTGGATTTTAAGGTTTACATTAATTATAACAGTACCTCCATAATTCCTTCTACTAATTGAAATAATCATGTTTGATAGCTCTTGGATGATCAACCACATCTGAGTCCTCTTGGATGGTCAACAGAACTGAGTCCTCCTGCGTGAGGAGGTGTTTATATCTTGGACTTTGGTTTGTGTTTATCTCTAATAATTTCTTAAACCAAGACAAGAAGTAAAAACTACATCTCCTTCCAGCTTACTTTTGGGACATAGGATCCAGCCAGTGTTGTGTCAGTAGTTGCCATTCTGGGCCCATATCAAGGCACAGTGTTTCTTATCCTTTGCACTTCATGAATAACTGGACTGGTGTATGGCATGTTGTCTCTCTCACCCATAGCTGGCTGGCAAGACTGGGCAATCACAGCATCAATCTCAGCTTGTACTCTCTCTATGGAAAGAGCAGAGTTCACCATTGATTCGAGAATAAACAATACGTTCTTGAAAAACAGTCTTAGGTTGCGCAGAGTTTAGAAATCATTCATTTTAATGCTATAGCTAATAAAGTCCAATTCAAGCACTGGAAACAGCATCAGTGAGGAATGTAGAGATCTGAACATACAAATACATAAAAAACTACAGCTGTTTAACCTGAGACAAATGCAGTGGTAAGAGGTTGAGAGGAATTTTAAAATGTAATTAAGGTATAACCGGAAGACTTCCTTTAATACCTGTATGGAAGGCTGGGACATTTACTCCACCTCTCAAAAGTAAAAGTTAAAGGCATTATCAATAAGTATTGTTCAAAATAGCGAAACCAATTATGAGGCTGACCCAAGAGATATCAGAGAATGAAAATATTTATCTTCTGGTTTGCTCTGTCAGGCAAGAGGTAACAAAGTCCTGTGGCACCTTAAAGACTAACTATAAAGTTTTGAAGCATAAGCTTTCGTGGGCTAATACCCACTTCGTCGGATGCAAACTCCTGTCTGTCAGGCAAGACTCTCAAATTTTGTGGGCACAGGGATCTTCCAGCACCTTGCCAAGAGTCCAAAGATGGCACCTATTTTACATTAAAAGAAGCAGATTATATCTGCCATTGTTTACAACCCAGGTTCCCTTGTAGCATCCATGGGTAACGTTTCAAGGATGGACGGGGCCATGGACCACTTTTTAAAATTCCACAAGCCAATGTCACACAGAAAGTCTGAGGCAGAGCCTGGACTAGGACTGGTGTATCCTGAGTGCCAGTCCTGTGCATTACCCATAAGGCCAGCTTCCTCTTTAATCAAGGGCACTGCAGCTGTGGATTGCACTCCTTGCCCTTGAAGTAGTTGGTGGAGGTGTAAGTGAGGGTAAAGAAAAAGAAACATTTCAATAAAAGAAAGGGTTTCTGAATGGGGGAAAATGGTTACTGTGGGAAGAAAGCACCTTTGCACAGAGTAAATCAACTCTTTGCACAGAGTAAATCAACATCTGTGAAAAGTTACCGATGTGTCACGGATTAAGAGTAGAAATTCAAGAGCTATTAAGAGATTAGAAATACAAACCAACACCATTTACCTTGAATGTCTGGATATATGGCGATGGTCAGCAGAGCCCAGAGATGGTTGTAGATGGTGTCTCAGTTACACCAAAAAAAAAGATGCAGTGTAGAAAATACAAGATTTACTTCATGGAAATTAGGGTCAGCATCAGCCTTAGAACAAAGACATATGTGGGTGGAACTACAACAATATTTATTAGTATCATAGCAAACCATGGAAACATCATTCCAGGGTCAATTCTGAAAGGTGCAGGGTGAAGACACCACAGGGTGAAGACACCACGTTTATTAAATATATAACTGTATTATGGATGTGCTCAGAGCCCTCAACTGAGTTCAGGACCCCAGTGTGGCAGGCACTTTACATACACATAACAATCTGAGGCGCCTAGAACTCAAAGAGAGAGAACAAAGGGTGAGAGAAAGGAAATATTATCGCCATTTTACAGAGTAAGGACTGAGGAAGAAAGAGATTAAGTGCCTTGGCCGGGACCGCACAAAGACAGAAAATGAAGCTAGGTGTACTGAGTGCCGGTGGAGTGTTTTAACCACAACCCCATTCTTTCTCGTTAAGTTATGTAGTGTCTTCTCTCAGCCCTATGCTGTGACTGCTGGGCTGGTCACCAGCTACTGCTCCTATTGCTCTGTTGCCCCCCACAGGACAATGTGCTGTATTGCCTGGGGCAGTGTGATATCAGCCACTTCAGATGGCAAAATGGCCACCCTGGTAACGATTCGTTGATTTACAAGTGAGAAAGGACATAAAGATCACAACGTCAGTATATGGCCTCACATTCTGACACATGGTGTTGATAATATTGATGTTCACACAGTTTTTATTGGAGATTGGAGTTTGGTACTGAAGGATTCATAAACACACAGATGACTGCCTGGCCACAGCACCATGAGCAGATAAACTGCGCTTTGCCTCTCAATATGACCACAGCTGCAGTGGCAGGATTATGTCTCATCTCAGCGAAGACACTGGCTGAATTGCGAGGCAACAAGATGAGAAAGGTCCAACAGGGGCTGGGTATCAACATGTGCCTGAAATGCATCATTGCCCCTGTGTCCAGAGTCTCTGTCAGTGAGCCAGCACCATTACAGAACATAATGTTCTATCTCTGCAAATGGGGCCACCTGAAGAAGCTGCCAGCTGGATGAACCCCATGACCTTGACGGTAGGTTGGCTGTCTCTCCGCGGTCACCTCCCCCCAGCCTGTTGCATAATGACACCCTGCCATCCTCACTGCTGCAAGAGTATCCAGTGAATCTACCCCCACCACACAGGTCCTTGAGTGAACCCTCCTCTGAGCACAGAGTCCAATGCACAGTGTGACAGCAAGAAAGGTAGTAGTTTATGAGCAGTGAGAATTTGGCAGCTTTTCTTCTTCCTCCCTTCTACTCCTACACACCTAATGCCACTGAAATATCCCACTGGATCATCAGCCCCATTAGAGATCACATTAAGTGCCTGTGGGGTGGCGGCACTGGTATAGAGTCAGGTTGAAGATCTGGCAGGATACCTTCTGGGGGAACAAGTGAAAGAGACTAGCCACATTGGGGAACTGAGGTGGAGAGAGATTTGTTGGGGAAAATGAGAGCATGGGTGTCCCAGTCAGGCTATGGGAGAAGTGAATCTGGAACAATACTGTCGCTATCAGTCCTGCTTCAACTGAAATTAGTTGGGGTTTTGCTATTGATTTTATATGTTTAAAGTAAAATTAAACAAGCTATACCTGTCTCCAAATACTTCCCTGAAGGTAGGCAGTCTGATCAATCAACCGCAGTAACTTCTGGATGTGACTATCATGATATTCAAACCAGTCCCCCAAAATGATGGAACATTAATGTTGGAAACCGCATTGTCAATTTTAATGTGAGGGTCAAAAGGTTGCCCTGGAATAGAAAAAGGGAGAAATCGGTATTCTTCTGGTTTCTTACAAAAGGGGAAGAAAGTTGTTGGCAGAAACACTCTTTGATGAGTATGAAATCCATTAATACAACCTGAAAATATGCATACATCACCCCCCCCAACACACACTCATACATATCCTGTGAACAACATTTGCTGCATTGTCGCCTATCTGAATATTGAACAACTGTTAAGCACATAGACGGGAGGAGCTGTGTTTCGATGCATGTAGCAGATCAAAACTACCACTATCAAACTTGGATCCATATTCACATCTGGACTATGGCACAAAGGTGCATATATGTTTAATGGGCTACGCCAAATTCTTAATCTGAGCATTAGGAAAGATCTGGATTCAAACATCATGTTTCAGGCACATTTTTGTTATTTCACGTTCAATGTCAAAGAAGAGATACAATTTTTGATAAAAAAGTAAGTGTCATTCTTTCTAGTTCTTACCTTTTTCTTCCTCAATTGCATCTGTGAGGTATCTGCTCTCCTCCTGGATTCGTTCTTCTAGGCTCCTCTTCCCAAAGCCAAAGTTTCTTAGAGTTGATAAAGCAAATCTTCTTTGTTGTTTCCAGTTATGTCCATTAGAGGTGATTAATCCTGGGGTGGACAATGACACCAGGTATATTGTAACAGTCATTACAAGTTAGAAAACTTTAACACTCCTTTCCTTTTTCAAGTTTAAGTGAGGCCTGCCTGTCTCTCTACAGGATATTTTCTTCATCACTATTGTATCAGAATGCCTGAGCGCTAGCAATGGTGGAGTCATGTCCAACATGCAGAAGGTGTATAGAGCTGAGACTGAAGGAACTACATCGCAATTGCGACCATAAATGAGGTTGGAAGATGCAATTTTGAGGGATTTCAGAAGTCTAAATCCTCCCATACTGAGTCTTGCTGAAGGAAAACTTTCAAGAGACCATCCAGGATGGAAGTCCATTCTACATGCATCACAGCTACATGGAAGCCACGTGAATATGCTGCTACTGCCGCCAGAAATATAGAAGGTGGGATTCAAAGATGAGATGTCAATGAGTCATGAGCACATGTGTAAGTAGGTATTTAGGTGCCTAACTCCCATTGATTTTACTAGGAGTTAGGCACCTAAACACCTATGAGGATCTGGGCCTAAGTTACTACCACAGAGCAGACTTCATTGAGAATGTTCAGGTGCATAAAATGAAGCCCATTTGTAAGTGTTTGCAGGATCAGTGCCTTGATTATAAAAATGTTACACCCGAAATACCTGAAGAAAAAGATGAGAAAAGAAACCCTCCAAATGGACCAAAGATTCCATAGTCAAGAGGATATTTGGACGATCAAGATAGTATTCACCCTGATGGACAAGCACTTCCTTCACCAGTTCAAATTCATTTACAATCACACATGTCAGGTTACTAAGCTGCACCCTGAAAATATTACCATATTTTCCAGAAAGCTGAAAAAAGCAGAGCATGTGGTTTGCTTCATATTTTATGTGTTTGATAACCCAAACTAAAGCCCATGTGATGACTTCTTACTTTTTTTTACAATTATTATTACTCTTTATTTGTATTACAATTGCACTCCAGGACCCAGCTGTTCAAGCACTAATTTAAAAGACAGTCCCTGTTCCAAAAGAGCTCACAAGCGGATATAACAGGTGGATGAAGGATATATCGGGGGAGGAAAATGAGGTAACAGTAAAACGAGCATAAATAAGGACAATGAATGTCATGTGTCTTTTTCTAAGGGATGTCAAAATAAAACAGACCTACTGGTAACTAATAATTATCGACAATCCACCCACTTTAAGCTGAGAGGAGCAGACACCTTGCTGGCTGGTAGCAATACTGACTGCAGATATTTTTACCCTCAACAATCATTCCAATAGTGAAGAGATCAACATTCGGGTTTAGAAAAAACACACTCCCGTTCTGTCAGAAGCACCCCTTCCTTCTTGCCTACACCTACCTCACGATAAATTACATAGCTCTCTGCGGCACTCAGAGTTTGTGACTGAAAGCTGCGAAGAGCAAACTACTGGCTTCCACAGAGGTCATTGTGAAAGGAACCCATTCTTGTCCTTGCAAGGGGACGGCCCTCACAAATAACCTTCTAAACTTCCTCGGGCTTCATAAGTTGCTTTTTAACACTTATGAGCTTCCACTTAATCACATCCTCGCTCACAGGGCAGAGTGCTTCCAATCTTGGCCCAAGTCCCCACAATTTCTGACTATTGCCCGACTCCCTGTACTCCTTACAAGTTTTTAACAACCCTTCAGTCTTCATAAACCTAGTTAAAAGCCTGTAATTAAAATTCCCTCAAGCTCTTTTGCGATGCCACTGAAAATTCCTTGTAACTCTTGCAAGTCACCACAAAACCTAGCTCCTTGTGAGCTCTTTCCAATCCTGAGGGGCACCAGCCTCAAACCCTACCCAGTCCCTTCTAACTCTCTATCCTTCTATACTTGCTAACTTTTTATGAGCCGCTTCTAACCTGGTAATCCTTGTGAGCTGCTCCTGTACTGCCCAAACCCATACACACATTGCAAGCCCCCTGTCACACTCACAACTCCCCACAAGCTACCTTCAAGCCATGGTACATTGTGCACTCCACCAGACACTGTTATCCACATGCAATCAGGCCTCAATTCACAGACGCATCAAATCTAATTTAAACTGTACCCCAGCACAAATCAGACATAAACCTGGAGGATCCTTCCTCCCGAGAATTTCTATGTGGAAAGGAATCCACACATGGGACCCTGATATCCTGGATATTGGCTGAGGGGAAAGGGGTATAACCAGAGATTTCCCTGTGCTCTGGCGATCCCGGGCAGAAGGCTTCTGGAATGTCCCACTGGGACTGTTAGTAGCTGGTACAACTCAGAGCACTCTGAAGATGGCTCTAATTTAGGCCATTGGCCAGAGCAACACCAGGACAACCCCAAGGTCCTGGCAGTGCAGAGGTGGTGACATCATGAGCTGTGCTATCAGACATTCTTGACGTGCAGCTGAGGGTCTGACCCAGAGTCTCTCTCACCCACCGCTCCCTGGTGAAAAATATAAAATAATAAAAAAAACCTCTTGCACACAGAACTCCTATACTAGCTCCCCTCTCCCACTTATCTTCTCTACGGTCCTATTGGTCTGTTTGAAATCCAGATGGAGCAGGTGGCCCAGGAAGAGCAGGGGCAAAGGTCCTGGAGGGAAATTCTTTGGTCGTCTCCTTTTTATGCAATCAGCGATCAGCAGGAACAGGCCTAAGAGCACGGCCAGTGTCTGAAAGGGCATGTTCTGCCAGAGCCACGTTAACCCAGGGACAGCCGGCAGAGGAATCTTCCCTGGCCAAGTGCAGACTGCAGCTGTGAGAGGGAGGAGTGACTGGCACAGAGGAAAACCTGATAGCAGCAGGCACAGCCCTGCCCATCCACTTGCTGCTGATGCTGGCGGAGGACAAAGTTTATAAGCAAAAGCAACACACCCTCAAACAGCTACACAAACCCTTTTAATAACAGAGTTTTAATATGCAAACCCTGCTAGAGCCCCCTGTCATGGTTCCTTCAACTCATCAGCAACGATTTGTCAGATTTTTCCTCCTCGGTGTAAGGGGACTGTTGTCGCCTTACTAAAACTCAGTGGGGATGTTTTGGTTGGCTAGATCCCAGAACCAAAGGGGAACGGTCGATGGGAAATCTGGACCCTGAGACTGACAGTCCCCAGGAACAATGAGGACAGGCCATTGCTCCAGGTCAGCCGGATTGACAAGGCTGGCCGGCTAATCAAGAAGGCCCGGAGTGTGTGTGTGTCCTCCATGTGAAATGGAATTGCTGGGCTCAGACTGAGTGGGGCAGAGCTAAGGGGAAAGCAGGGGCCGAAGCTGAGCTGGGGAGCAGAGACACGCCAGACCTGTGCTGGGAGCAGAGCTGTAGCAACCAGAGCCAGGGGGGGCAGAAAAGCAGCCCAGGGAGCTGGAGGCAGAGCAGCAGCAGCGCTGAGGCAAAGTGGAGCTGGAGCTGAGGCTGGAGCAGTCTAGAGCCGGGTGCGATGAGCTGCTAGGGAAAGCGAGGGGGACCCTGGGCAGTGGCCCAGCACGGGGAGACACACAGCCAAGAGGCCCTGCAGGCCAGACTTGGAGGGGGATGGTAACACCGACAGGGCGGGGGTGACACTGGGAAGAAGGGTTCTGCCACCAAAAGCCTGAGGCCGTGTGCCCACCGCCAGAGCAAGTGTCTGAACCGCAGCTTCCCTGCAGCACAGCCAGGGCCAGAGAAGGAGCCTGGGACTTGTGAGGAACAGACTGAACTTCCCTTCCATTCCAGAGACGCTGGTTGTGATGTCCCCGGGCCGCAGAGCGGGGTTGTGTTTTTTCCATTAACCTTTTCCATGTTTTCCTTGTTTTTTAAAAAATGGATTGCTGTTTAATACATTGTATTTGTTTTTACTGTATGTAATTTGGTCAGTGGGTCAAGGAAGCATCCAGTACAGAGAGAGCACCCCGGAGTGGGGACACCCTAACCCGGGGGGGGGGGACATTTTGGCCTGAGGGCCATATTTGGGTTACAAAACTGTATGGAGGGCTGGGTAGGAAAAACTGTGCCTCCCCAAACAGCCTGACCTCACCCCCTATCCAACCCGCTCAGGAGCGCACAGCCCCTCTGCCCAGGGTACTGCCTGTGCGGCTGAGAGGGAGAGGGATGGGACGGGGTCTAGCCTCCTAGTTGGGAGCTCAGGGACCAGGCAGAATGGTCCCACAGGCTGGATGTGGCCCATGGGCCGTAGTTTGCCAACCTCTTTCCTAGCCACTACCCTAAGTGAGCATGAGAAGGGTGGTGATTGAGCCCCCCAAGAATCCTGGGCCCAGACTTGTTGGGGTTATGCAGACAGTGGAGTAGAAGGGGAGCCCTCGAGGACAGGCAGGCCTCTGGGTAAATGCAGTGGGAGCGAGGACACTGATCCTTTTGCTAACACATTTCACCAGGGTAGTGTATATGTCAGGAATTCCCCACAATAGCAGGACCATTTCCCCACTTACAGAATTCTCATCACAAACAGGATCCTATCCACAGGGTCCTCCGCTCTGGTCTACTGGGTGAGCTCTGGCAGCACTGCCCTGGCCTGATCGAGAGCTCTACGGTGGCTGGAATTGAAGAACTATGGGCCCAGTTTGTTGAATTTCAGCGCAGATTATCAGACCAAGCTGAGGCATTACAACAAGGTAGAACAGTAGAGAGAGAGGCCTTATTCCTGGCTAAGGCAGTAATAGACCAACGGGCAGCTGAAGCTAAGAAACCCCCTACTATTTATGCCCCATGGGAGCAGAAGGTCACAGAGCTTGGTGCCTTCCTGACAAGACCAGGAGACATTACAGTAGAAGAGTGGGTCAGGTCTATGAAGGTGGCTCTGTGTGCTAAGAGGACCTGAAGAAGATGGTATAGACTTCATAGAGGAACAGCTCAAGGGCCAGAGCCAGGCCACAGTAAAGTTCATGGCAATGGCAGACAAGAAAGATGTGGAAAAGGTCTTTGAAGTTCTCCTAGAAGTGTATGGAGACCAGGCTTTAGACGGCAGGACCCGTCTTTGCAGTGTCACCACCACCCGGTTAGGATTACGGTCCCCCTCCAAGTCTGGCCTGCAGAGCTCTTGGCTGGGGGTGTCTCCCTGCTTTGGGCCTGCTGCAAAGGGTTCCCCTCGTTCTCCCCAGCTGCTCTCTTTTTTCTTTTTCTTTTTTTTGGCTCACCATCACCAAGATATTAGGGCACTTTACAATTATACATTTACTGGCCATTTCATTTAAGTATTTAGACCCCAGGTCTTCAGACAGAGCGAAGAGGGGGCCACAGTGATTATGTTACATACCTTATTGCAGTAGTGCCAAGAGGCCAATATCATGGGCACCAATTACACTAGTTGATACACAAACATAAAGTAAATGACAGTCCCTGCTCCCAGAAAGCTTGCAGTAAAAGGCTGCAGTTCAGGAAATGAACCCTCTTCAGAAATGGTACTTTAGCACACGCTTAACTTTAAACACAGGTTTAAGTCCAACTGTAATCACTGAAGTATGTACTTAAAGCTAAACAAGTAGGTAACTCCTTTCCTGAATCAGGGTCTAGAAGCCTAAACAGCAGTGGAGCTTCAGTGATTTAATTTCCAGAAACACAGCCATGGCTTCATTGGTAATGTTCCCTCTCTGTTGTTGGGTGCCCGTATTCTCCCATATGTGTTCTACTCTACCCTTTGGCATACACAGCAATTTGCTATATTTAAACACACACAGAATATTTACATTTTTAAAACTGGACACATGACCAGATGTGCAAAGTGAGAAAAATCTGGCTTCCATTTGAGTGCAATGCTACCTTGCACATTCACTTTTGGAAAACTAGCACGTGTGTGTGCAATACAGAGCCAAACGGTTGGATATGTGTCAATTGCACCACTTCTGGCCACGCAGTTGTTTCCGTGTATGTGTATACCACCTTTGGGGACTTTGGCACATGGTGGGTGCCACAGTTAATTCAGAGCCAAACACAAGAGAGTGGATCCACTGATTTCAAACAGATTTCTCACATGATTAATTATTCAACAAAGTCAGTGAGAGATTTAAAAATCGAAACCTAAATGTTTGGATTTTTTTAATGATTTTTTTCCTGTTAACAGTTTTTTTAAAAGAAAAAGTTACATCGATTCTTCTTTGCTATGGAATTTAATGAGAAAGTAAAGAACTATGTTCATTTCATTGGCGTAAGGCAGTGGTTCTCAATTATTTTCTGTCATGCCCCCCCTAGGAAGAAGAAAACATTTCGCGCCCCCCCGCGACTGTAAATACTATCATTTGTCTATAAAATTGTTATAAGTACACATTCTCCATCACTCTCTTGGGTTTTTTTAAAATCATGTTTATCTTTTTAGTTTTGTCTGTAGCTGTAAATTCCTATGGGGTTTCAAGGAAAAAGAAGACCCAAAGTTTGGCCACAAACCTTGGACACCTTCAAGTCCTCCATACTCAGCAGCCCATGGCCCACAGGTTTTGGGGGACAGGCCATTTTCATTTCTCCTCCTCTTCCTTCTTACACTATCTTCCTCCCCATGACATATTTCCTAGGAAGGTGATTGGGCATCAAGGCTGCATCTTATGAACATACATAGGACACACTTGGTAACTTCGTTTTGGGTTTAACTTTAAATAACAATAATCATCCATGTCTATGCAACTGGAGCCACAGAGATATTATTACAGTAGTTTGTGTGTGTGTGCAATCAATGCATTAAAACTCCATATCCCATTTTGCATGGAATTCCCTTCTTATGGACCACCATCTCCCTCAATATCTGAGGATGGTTGGAGCCATGTGTAAGAGAGATCCTTATGACTGCGTGGTGCTAAGGTTCCCCTCCCACTGTGCTCGGAAGAATGAGTGTGCAGCTCTTTTAACTCAACTTATCTGCACTCAAGTTAAGTCTGCAGCTAAGACAGGTCCAGCAAGGAGTAGGAGGTAGTTTATAGAGCTTCCCACCTAGAAGAACTGTTCATGCTCTCTCCCCACGCCTTCTTCGGCCAGAGGTTAAGAGGTGGGGCATGGAACGGATGAAGTCAGGCCGGGGGCTGCCCACGCCGGGGAGTCGCTGGGGCCTCCCTGCCCGGGGAACCCAAAGCCCCGAAGCGCTGCCGGGGAGGGGCCGGGGCCGCCGCGCGCCCTTCACTCACCTGAGCCGTCAACTCGCCGCCTCCGCTCCTTTCCCGCCTCCTCTCGCCGCCTCCGCTCCTTTCCCGCCTCCTCTCGCCGCCTCCGCTCCTTTCCCGCCTCCTCTCGCCACCTCCGCTCCTTTCCCGCCTCCGCCCCTTTCCCGGGACCCGCCCCAGGGCAGCGCAAGCTCCTGGCAGCGCCGCTGGTGGAGGAGGAGGAAGCGGGCGGGCCGCCCCCCTTTACGGAGCCTCGCGCCCCCCCAGGGGGGCGCGCCCCACTAATTGAGAACCACTGGCGTAAGGACACACTGCGGGCCTCATCTGCAATGGACCTACTCACATGAGTAAACTCACACATTTAAGCCTTTATAGCATCAGATCGTTACATTTCAAAACGTTTTCTTCTTCTTGTAATTGGTTTTGTCCTATTTTGCCTATGAGTGATGTCAGAAAGGAAAAGTTATAGAAATGAACTGTTTCTGTGTTTGAAATAAAAAATGAAATAGACCAGATTTTGCATGATGGGCTACATTGTGCCTCAAATAAATTGTGTGCATGTATCACAGGTAAGGTGGTTATTTGGATGGTTTTTAATCGGCCTGGCTGGAATTTGTAGAGCCTTTTTGATTAAAAGGTTTAATCTGCCATTTGTGTTCTCACGTCATAGTGCTCTACAATTCAATTGGTTAGGTATGCTTTGCATTTTGTCAAGAGTGCTCAGAACCTGGGCTTGGTGCTCTTATATCTTGTTAGTACAACTCTCAGGAAACAAATTAGCGATGTACATAACAATAGAAACAACTACTCCTTATTAACTTTAAAATGTCAGTTATTGGAACTTGTTTGAGAAAGTAATTTTTAAATGTGCAAAAAAAATTAACAGAGTTTACTCTTAGAATTTCTTGAATTTCATCACTTAACAAGGATGATAGGGCCAAAATCCAACACTGCTCAACAAATACTTTTAAATTACCCTTGAAAATACTATCCACATTGAAAAATAAGGGCTCTAACTGCCCATTAACTACACTGATCCTCAGCCAGCCAACAAAATATCTGCCCCTCTGAAGTATTTCTAAAGCACCTAACACCATAAAATAAACACAGAAAGTAAAATTAAGACCCATGGTAAATTTACCTATGAAATTTCCAGCTCACCTTTGTTCAACTACATGTGCACTAAACCAACCCCATCAGCAACCTGCCCTAGTTCCCTTCCAGGATGACCATCTAAAGGTCATGTGATTTCGCATTCCCAATCTTGGCAGCAGAGTGGAGCCCTACTATTGTTATCATAGAATATCAGGGCTGGAAAGGACTTTGGGAAGCCGTCTAGTCCAACCCCCTCCTCAAAACAATGCCAACGCCATTGCCCCTGACAGATTTCTGTTCCAGATCCCTAAATATATTTAATTTTTTCACAGTCGCTTTGGCCCGTGAAGACCCCTTAAAGATCTAATATGGCCCTTGTCTCATAAAGTTTGGAGTCCCCTGTCATAGCATATCAGAGTTGGAAGTCATCAACTCCAACCCCCTGCTCAAAGCAGGGCTACTATCCCCAACAGATTATTGCTCTAGATCCCTAAACAGCTCACTCAAGGATTGAACTCACAATCCCAGGTTTGGGAAACCACTGCTCAAGCCACTGAATTATCCCTCCCTCCAGTGTTATAGGTTCTGAATTCAAATCCCAGTATGGGCTCGTTGGAAAAAATGTATCCTTTTTTTAAAAGTTCAGGAGCTCTCACCCCAAAACCTTCACGCAGGAGATTGAATTCTCATCTAAGATCACAGTGGATGAGAGAACAATGGTGGATGGCAACATTCAGAGGCAGCAGGATGCATCTAAAACTTGTTGCCATTTTAAAAAAGTAAAAAAGTCTTTTTGATTAAAACAACATTCTGCAGCAATATTTCCTTCTGGGTTGAAATGTTTCATTTTTCAAACAAATATCTATTTTTTTATTTTGTGTTAGTAGGGAAAATCCCCCTCTCTCCTATCTTGAAATTCTCCCTACTCTTCATTAAAAAATGAGAGAAAAGGTAGTGTGTTTTTCACACCGGTGACATTTTTTCAAAAAAAAATTTTTTTTAAAGTTTCCATTGAAAGAATAAATATTTAATGAAAAACTGCAAATGAAACAAAATGTTCCTTTTGAAAGAATTCATGAAATATACTTCTCTTTTTTTAACCCGATTGATATAGGAGGGAGAATTCTTAGGCTATCCTGAGTGTTTATGCACACAGACAGGTGTGGTAGGGACATCAGGAAGAGCAGTCGACATGGTAGGATGTATCGTAACAGCCACAGCCCCTTCCAATATCAGGTTCCCAAATTGTGCAGTTGCTGATATTAGTCCGCTCTTGGGTTATAAGAATGGAGGCAGGCGGGGAAATTTGGAGACATAGTGAATTGCTGAATCAGCGCTATATACAAGCACTACAAGCCCTAATTATTTTGAGAAATGAGGCAATGACAAAAATTTCCTTGCTTTCCCTATTGAGACAACGCACAGATCTGGTATGGCTGTGGGCAGAGAGTAAGTCCCATTTTGAACTGAAGGTTTAGCTTCACGTCCTTCGGAGCTTGGAATGTGAATTTCTGGAGGAGGGCAGTGAAGAACAGGAACAGCTCTATTCTGGCCAGCTGCTCATCAAGGCAACTGCGCTTTCCTGAAAAGAAGACAGTTGTGCACATCAGGCAGAGGATTCTTGTCAGAACAGTTTGGGTTTCATGACAAACAAGACATTAATTTTCCAGAGCAGCAATTTCAGGACAGCGAGGAAGAAGAGATGGTTTTGTCACCAGTTCCTGCCTTCTGAGTCACTTTTTTTCTGGTTTTAGAAATTTTCCTTCACCTCTAACTGTGGATTCTAAGGTTTACATTAATTATAACAGTACCTCCATAATTCCTTCTACTAATTGAAATAATCATGTTTGATAGCTTTTGGATGATCAACCACATCTGTGCATAGCTACTTAAGGCCTGATCTACACACATTTTTATACTGGTATAACAATGTCTTTATACTACTGGCATCTCTCAGTGTTATTCCCCTTCCCATAACTGCATCCTCACTAGAAATATTGTGATGTATTAACTTATAGTGATTTAAATAAAAATCACACACCTGACTGATAGAATTCTAGGAGGCTTGTATATTTATATAGTTAAAGCACTACAATTTCTGTGTCTAGCTAATGTTTTACTTCCCTAACTTTCGCATCTACTCACAGCTGTTTTATTTCTTGATTAAGAAGTTAAAATAACATACATGAGGTGTAATCTTTCCCTGACCTAGCTTCTCAATGACCTAACATATGGCCTGCTCAATACAGGCAGGTCTACTCAAAATTATTACTAAAGAAGGGAGCTGTGTGTCCCTGAATCTTAATTTCTTGATAGATCACTGAAAAAGAAAAAAGGTATTACATACTTTCCTTAGCCACACACAGAGAATAATAATATTGCTTGTTCTTTTCATTTTCAAGAGAGCATTGATAGACCTGTGTACAAACAAGACTTGGATTAAAAGTATCAGGGGTTTCCCATTCACCCTTGTCAAACAGCACTGATGTCAAACTGGGGATCAAAACGGTGCCCTAAAGAAAGAGAAAGAAAGGAATTAAACCTTCCCGTATTCCATTTTTAAATGTGACCCGCAAAGAGGGAAAAAAAAAAGAGGGGTCATGCCTTTCATTTTAGTATTTTAAGGCTTTCATTTTAGCCTACAAAGAAGGTACAACATGATATCTTTTTCTAAAATAAAGGACAATTTGCCAGACAGTTCTTTAATTTAAATTTATCTAGAACTAGCTGAAATACCCGGCATTGCTCGGACTATTAAATCCGGGGCGGGCCCGGTACGCGGCTGTACCCCCTTGTCGCCGGGCCTGTGAGCAAGGCGTGGCTCCGGGCAGCCGCTGCAGCGCTCGTCAGCCCCCTCCCCGAGCACCGGGCGGCGGGAGACCGGCTGGGGGGGGGGCCCTGCGGCGGGAGACCGGGGGGAGGGGGTGGCCCGCACGATCTGCGTACGGGGCCCCAAAATTCCTGTCGCCGGCCCTGGGTGAATGTGTGCAGGACCTAATTCTTAGTCCTTTTTCTGTGGCTTCACACAATAAAAAATAAATAGTAAACATTATGTTTGATGAAGACACTGCAAAAGTCTGATCTAGATTTCATGCTTGAGAATGTGAGCATCCAAGGTTTCTGTTAAGGAATTATAAGCCCAGTATAGAAATAGGTGCCACCTGTAAAATGCAGTTCTGAATCTGGGTTGATTCCCCAAATGGGTTCAGATTGAGAACTCTTGGGTGAGGAGGTGTTTATATCTTGGACTTTGGTTTGTGTTTATCTATAGTAATTTCTTAAACCAAGACAAGAAGTAAAAACTACATCTCCTTCCAGCTTACTTTTGGCACATAGGATCCAGCCAGTGTTGTGTCAGTAGTTGCCATTCTGGGCGCACTAAAAGGCAATATGTTGCTTATCCTTTGCACTTCATGAATAACTGGATTGGTGTATGGCATGTTGTCCCTGTCGCCCATGGCTGGCTGGCGAGACTGGCCAATCACAGCATCAATCTCCGCTTGCACTCTCTCTATGGAAAGAGGAGAGTTCACCATTGGTACGAGAATAAACAATATGTTCTTGGAAAAACAGGCTTAAGTTGTGCAGAATTTAGAATGCATTTATTTTAATGCTATAGCTAATAAACAGGGGCTGGGTATCAACATGTGCCTGAAATGCATCATTGCCCCTGTGTCCAGAGTCTCTGTCAGTGAGCCAGCACCATTACAGAACATAATGTTCTGGCTCTGCAAATGGGGCCACCTGAAGAAGCTGCCAGCTGGACGAACCCTTGACCTTGACGGTAGGTTGGCTGTCTCTCCGCGGTCACCTCCCCCCAGCCTGTTGCATAATGACACCCTGCCATCCTCACTGCTGCAAGAGTAGCCAGCGAATCTACCCCCACCACACAGGTCCTTGAGTGAACCCTCCTCTGAGCACAGAGTCCAATGCACAGTGTGACAGCAAGAAAGGTAGTAGTTTATGAGCAGTGAGAATTTGGCAGCTTTTCTTCTTCCTCCCTTCTACTCCTACACACCTAATGCCACTGAAATATCCCACTGGATCATCAGCCACATTAGAGATCACATTAAGTGCCTGTGGGGTGGCGGCACTGGTATAGAGTAAGGTTGAAGATCTGGCAGGATACCTTCTGGGGGAACAAGTGAAAGAGACTAGCCACATTGGGGAACTGAGGTGGAGAGAGATTTGTTGGGGAAAATGAGAGCATGGGTGTCCCAGTCAGGCTATGGGAGAAGTGAATCTGGAACAATACTGTCGCTATCAGTCCTGCTTCAACTGAAATTAGTTGGGGTTTTGCTATTGATTTTATATGTTTAAAGTAAAATTAAACAAGCTATACCTGTCTCCAAATACTTCTCTGAAGGTAGGCAGTCTGATCAATCAACCGCAGTAACTTCTGGAAGTGACTATCATGATATTCAAACCGGTCCCCAAAAATGATGGAACATTAAAGTTGGAAACTGCATTGTCAATTTTAATGTGAGGGTCAAAAGGTTGCCCTGGAAGAGAAAAAGGGAGAAATCGGTATTCTTCTGGTTTCTTACAAAAGGGGAAGAAAGTTGTTGGCAGAAACACTCTTTGATGAGTATGAAATCCATTAATACAACCTGAAAATATGCATACATCACCCCCCCCCAACACACACTCATACATATCCTGTGAACAAGATTTGCTGCATTGTCGCCTATCTGAATATTGAACAACTGTTAAGCACATAGACGGGAGGAGCTGTGTTTCGATGCATGTAGCAGATCAAAACTACCACTATCAAACTTGGATCCATATTCACATCTGGACTATGGCACAAAGGTGCATATATGTTTAATGGGCTACGCCAAATTCTTAATCTGAGCATTAGGAAAGATCTGGATTCAAACATCATGTTTCAGGCACATTTTTGTTATTTCACGTTCAATGTCAAAGAAGAGATACAATTTTTGATAAAAAAGTAAGTGTCATTCTTTCTAGTTCTTACCTTTTTCTTCCTCAATTGCATCTGTGAGGTATCTGCTCTCCTCCTGGATTCGTTCTTCTAGGCTCCTCTTCCCAAAGCCAAAGTTTCTTAGAGTTGATAAAGCAAATCTTCTTTGTTGTTTCCAGTTATGTCCATTAGAGGTGATTAATCCTGGGGTGGACAATGACACCAGGTATATTGTAACAGTCATTACAAGTTAGAAAACTTTAACACTCCTTTCCTTTTTCAAGTTTAAGTGAGGCCTGCCTGTCTCTCTACAGGATATTTTCTTCATCACTATTGTATCAGAATGCCTGAGCGCTAGCAATGGTGGAGTCATGTCCAACATGCAGAAGGTGTATAGAGCTGAGACTGAAGGAACTACATCGCAATTGCGACCATAAATGAGGTTGGAAGATGCAATTTTGAGGGATTTCAGAAGTCTAAATCCTCCCATACTGAGTCTTGCTGAAGGAAAACTTTCAAGAGACCATCCAGGATGGAAGTCCATTCTACATGCATCACAGCTACATGGAAGCCACGTGAATATGCTGCTACTGCCGCCAGAAATATAGAAGGTGGGATTCAAAGATGAGATGTTAATGAGTCATGAGCACATGTGTAAGTAGGTATTTAGGTGCCTAACTCCCATTGATTTTACTAGGAGTTAGGCACCTAAACACCTATGAGGATCTGGGCCTAAGTTACTACCACAGAGCAGACTTCATTGAGAATGTTCAGGTGCATAAAATGAAGCCCATTTGTAAGTGTTTGCAGGATCAGTGCCTTGATTATAAAAATGTTACACCCGAAATACCTGAAGAAAAAGAAAAGAAACCCTCCAAATGGACCAAAGATTCCATAGTCAAGAGGATATTTGGACGATCAAGATAGTATTCACCCTGATGGACAAGCACTTCCTTCACCAGTTCAAATACATTTACAATCACACATGTCAGGTTACTAAGCTGCACCCTGAAAATATTACCATATTTTCCAGAAAGCTGAAAAAAGCAGAGCATGTGGTTTGCTTCATATTTTATGTGTTTGATAACCCAAACTAAAGCCCATGTGATGACTTCTTACTTTTTTTTACAATTATTATTACTCTTTATTTGTATTACAATTGCACTCCAGGACCCAGCTGTTCAAGCACTAATTTAAAAGACAGTCCCTGTTCCAAAAGAGCTCACAAGCGGATATAACAGGTGGATGAAGGATATATCGAGGGAGGAAAATGAGGTAACAGTAAAACGAGCATAAATAAGGACAATGAATGTCATGTGTCTTTTTCTAAGGGATGTCAAAATAAAACAGACCTACTGGTAACTAATAATTATCGACAATCCACCCACTTTAAGCTGAGAGGAGCAGACACCTTGCTGGCTGGTAGCAATACTGACTGCAGATATTTTTACCCTCAACAATCATTCCAATAGTGAAGAGATCAACATTCGGGTTTAGAAAAAACAAACTCCCGTTCTGTCAGAAGCACCCCTTCCTTCTTGCCTACACCTACCTCACGATAAATTACATAGCTCTCTGCGGCACTCAGAGTTTGTGACTGAAAGCTGCGAAGAGCAAACTACTGGCTTCCACAGAGGTCATTGTGAAAGGAACCCATTCTTGTCCTTGCAATGGGACGGCCCTCACAAATAACCTTCTAAACTTCCTCGGGCTTCATAAGTTGCTTTTTAACACTTATGAGCTTCCACTTAATCACATCCTCGCTCACAGGGCAGAGTGCTTCCAATCTTGGCCCAAGTCCCCACAATTTCTGACTATTGCCCGACTCCCTGTACTCCTTACAAGTTTTTAACAACCCTTCAGTCTTCATAAACCTAGTTAAAAGCCTGTAATTAAAATTCCCTCAAGCTCTTTTGCGATGCCACTGAAAATTCCTTATAACTCTTGCAAGTCACCACAAAACCTAGCTCCTTGTGAGCTTTTTCCAATCCTGAGGGGCACCAGCCTCAAACCCTACCCAGTCCCTTCTAACTCTCTATCCTTCTATACTTGCTAACTTTTTATGAGCCGCTTCTAACCTGGTAATCCTTGTGAGCTGCTCCTGTACTGCCCAAACCCATACGCACACTGCAAGCCCCCTGTCACACTCACAACTCCCCACAAGCTACCTTCAAGCCATGGTACATTGTGCACTCCACCAGACACTGTTATCCACATGCAATCAGGCCTCAATTCACAGACGCATCAAATCTAATTTAAACTGTACCCCAGCACAAATCAGACATAAACCTGGAGGATCCTTCCTCCTGAGGATTTCTATGTGGAAAGGAATCCACACATGGGACCCTGATATCCTGGACATTGGCTGAGGGGAAAGGGGTATAACCAGAGATTTCCCTGTGCTCTGGCGATCCCAGGCAGAAGGCTTCTGGAATGGCCCACTGGGACTGTTAGTAGCTGGTACAACTCAGAGCACTCTGAAGATGGCTCTAATTTAGGCTATTGGCCAGAGCAGCACCAGGACAACCCCAAGGTCCTGGCAGTGCAGAGGTGGTGACATCATGAGCTGTGCTATCAGACATTCTTGACGTGCAGCTGAGGGTCTGACCCAGAGTCTCTCTCACCCACCGCTCCCTGGTGAAAAATATAAAATAATAAAAAAACCCTCTTGCACACAGAACTCCTATACTTGCTCCCCTCTCCCACTTATCTTCTCTACGGTCCTATTGGTCTGTTTGAAATCCAGATGGAGCAGGTGGCCCAGGAAGAGCAGGGGCAAAGGTCCTGGAGGGAAATTCTTTGGTCATCTCCTTTTTATGCAATCAGCGATCAGCAGGAACAGGCCTAAGAACTCGGCCGGTGTCTGAAAGGGCATGTTCTGTCAGAGCCATGTTAACCCAGGGACAGCCTGCAGAGACATCTTCCCTGGCCAAGTGCAGCCTGCAGCTGTGAGAGGGAGAAGTGACTGGGGCAGAGGAAAACCTGATAGCAGCAGGCACAGCCCTGCCCATCCACTTGCTGCTGATGCTGGCGGAGGACAAAGTTTATAAGAAAAAGCAACACACCCTCAAACAGCTACACAAACCCTTTTAATAACAGAGTTTTAATATGCAAACCCTGCTAGAGCCCCCTGTCATGGTTCCTTCAACTCATCAGCAAAGATTTGTCAGATTTTTCCTCCTCAGTGTAAGGGGACTGTTGTCGCCTTACTAAAACTCAGTGGGGATGTTTTGGTTGGCTAGATCCCAGAACCAAAGGGGAACGGTCGATGGGAAATCTGGACCCTGAGACTGACAGTCCCCAGGAACAATGAGGACAGGTCATTGCTCCAGGTCAGCCGGATTGACAAGGCTGGCTGGCTAATCAAGAAGGCCTGGAGTGTGTGTGTGTTTCCTCCGTGTGTGATGGAATTGCTGGGCTCAGACTGAGTGGGGCAGAGCTAAGGGGAAAGCAGGGGCCGAAGCTGAGCTGGGGAGCAGAGACACGCCAGACCTGTGCTGGGAGTAGAGCTGTAGCAACGAGAGCCGGGGGGGGGGGGGGGGAGGGGGGGCAGAAAAGCAGCCCAGGGAGCTGGAGGCAGAGCAGCAGCAGCGCTGAGGCAGAGTGGAGCTGGAGCTGAGGCTGGAGCAGTCCAGAGCCGGGTGCGATGAGCTGCTCGGGAAAGCGAGGGGGACCCTGGGCAGTGGCCCAGCACTGGGAGAAACACAGCCAAGAGGCCCTGCAGGCCAGACTTGGAGGGGGATGGTAACACCGACAGGGCGGGGGTGACACTGGGAAGAAGGGTTCTGCCACCAAAGCCTGAGGCCGTGTGCCCACCGCCAGAGCAAGTGTCTGAACCGCAGCTTCCCTGCAGCACAGCCAGGGCCAGAGAAGGGGCCTGGGACTTGTGAGGAATAGACTGAACTTCCCTTCCATTCCAGAGACGCTGGTTGTGATGTCCCTGAGCCGCAGAGCGGGGTTGTGTTTTTTCCATTAACCTTTTCCATGTTTTCCTTGTTTTTAAAAAATTGATTGCTGTTTAATACATTGTATTTGTTTTTACTGTATGTAATTTGGTCAGTGGGTCAAGGAAGCATCCAGTACAGAGAGAGCACCCCGGAGTGGGGTCACCCTAACCTGGGGGGGGGGGGGAGGGGACGACATTTTGGCCTGAGGGCCATATTGGGGTTACAAAACTGTATGGAGAGCTGGGTAGGAAAAACTGTGCCTCCCCAAACAGCCTGACCTCACCCCCTATCCAACCCACTCAGGAGCGCACAGCCTCTCTGCCCAGGGTACTGCCTGTGCGGCTGAGAGGGAGAGGGATGGGACGGGGTCTAGCCTCCTAGTTGGGAGCTCAGGGACCAGGCAGAATGGTCCCACAGGCTGGATGTGGCCCATGGGCCGTAGTTTGCCAACCTCTCTCCTAGCCACTACCCTAAGTGAGCATGACAAGGGTGGTGATT
Source organism: Sternotherus odoratus (assembly GCA_032164245.1). NCBI lineage: Eukaryota > Metazoa > Chordata > Testudines > Kinosternidae > Sternotherus > Sternotherus odoratus. The sequence goes on along the minus strand of JAVMKO010000008.1, from coordinate 79,345,246 downwards.
GAGCCCCCCAAGAGTCCTGGGCCCAGACTTGTTGGGGTTATGCAGACAGTGGAGTAGAAGGGGAGCCCTCGAGGACAGGCAGGCCTCTGGGTAAATGCTGTGGGAGCGAGGACACTGATCCTTTCGCTAACCCATTTCACCAGGGTAGTGTATATGTCAGGAATTCCCCACAATAGCAGGACCGTTCCCCCACTTACAGAATTCGCATCACAAACAGGATCCTATCCACAGGGTCCACCCCACCAGTCTACTGGGTGAGCTCTGGTAGCACTTCCCTGGCCTCATCGAGAACTCTACGGTGGCTGGAATTGAAGAACTATGGGTCCAGTTTGTTGAATTTCAGCGAAGATTATCAGACCAAGCTGACGCATTACAACAAGGTAGAACAGCAGAGAGAGAGGCCTTATTCCTGGCTAAGGCAGTAATAGACCAACGGGCAGCTGAAGCTAAGAAGCCCCCTACTATTTATGTCCCATGGGAGCAGAAGGTCACAGAGTTTGGTGCCTTCCTGACAAGACCAGGAGACATTACAGTAGAAGAGTGGGTCAGGTCTATGAAGGTGGCTCTGTGTGTGCTAAGAGGACCTGAAGAAGATGGTATAGACTTCATAGAGGAACAGCTCAAGGGCCAGGGCCAGGCCACAGTAGAGTTCATGGCAATGGCAGACAAGAAAGATGTGGAAAAGGTATTTGAACTTCTCCTAGAAGTGTATGGAGACCAGGCTTTAGATGGCAGGACCCATCTTCGCAGTTTCACCACCACCCGGTTAGGATTACGATCCCCCTCCAAGTCTGGCCTGCAGGGCTCTTGGCTGGGGGTGTCCCCCTGCTTTGGGCCTGCTGCAAAGGGTTCCCCTCGTTCTTCCCAACTGCTCTCTTTTTTCTTTTTCTTTTTTTTGGCTCACCATCACCAAGATATTAGGGCACTTTACAATTATACATTTACTGGCCATTTCATTTAAGAATTTAGGCCCCAGGTCTTCAGACAGAGCGAAGAGGGGGCCACAGTGATTATGTTACATACCTTATTGCAGTAGTGCCAAGAGGCCAATATCATGGGCACCAATTACACTAGTTGCTACACAAACATAAAGTAAACGACAGTCCCTGCTCCCAGAAAGCTTGCAGAAAAAGGCTGCAGTTCATGAAATGAACCCTTTTCAGAAATGGTGCTTTAGCACACGCTTAACTTTAAACACAGGTTTAAGTCCCACTGAAATCAATTAAGTATGTACTTAAACTAAACAAGTAGGTAACTCCTTTCCTGAATCAGGGTCTAGAAGCCCAAACAGCTGTGGAGCTTCAGTGATTTAATATCCAGAAACGTGGCCATGGCTTCATTGGTAATGTTCCCCCTCTGTTGTTGGGTGCCCGTATTCTTCCATATGTGTACTACTCTACCCTTTGGCATACACAGCAATTTGCTATATTTAAACACACACAGAATATTTACATTTTAAAAACTGAACATATGACCAGATGTGCAAAGTGAGAAAAATCTGGCTTCCATTTGAGTGCAATACTACGTTGCACATTCACTTTTGGAAAACTAGCACTTGTGTGTGCAATACAGAGCCTCTACACACACAGGCTGGCCAAACAGTTGAATGTGTGTCATTTGCACCAGTTCTGGCCACGCAGTTGTTTCCGTGTATGTGTATACCACCTTTGGGGAATTTTGGCACATGGTGGGTGCCACCATTAATTAAAAGCCTAACACAGGAGAATGAATCTATTGATTTCAAACAGATTTCTCACATGATTAATTATTCAACAAAGTCAGTGAGAGATTTAAAAATCGAAACCTAAATGTTTGGATTTTTTTAATGATTTTTTTCCTGTTAACAGTTTTTTTAAAAGGAAAAGTTACATCGATTCTTCTTTGCTATGGAATGTAATGAGAAAGTGAAGAACTATTTTCATTTCCCTGATGTAAGGACACACTGTGGGCCTCAACTGCAATGGGACTACTCACATGAGTAAACTCACACGTGCTTCAAACAAAGTAAACTCACACTCACACGTGCTTCAAACAAATTGTGTGCATGTATCACAGGTAAGGTAGCTATCTGATTTTAATCGCCGTGGCTGGTATTTGAAGTGCCTTTTTGATTAAAAGGTTTAATCTGCCATTTGTGTTCTTACGTCATAGTGCTCTACAATTCAACTGGTTAGGTGTGTATTGCATTTTGTCAAGGTTGCTCAGAACCTGGGCTTGGTGCTCTTATATCTTGTTAGTACAAGTCTAAGGAAACAAATAAGCGATGTACATAACAATAGAAACAACTGCTCCTTATTAACTTTAAAATGTCAGTTTTTGGAACTTGTTTGAGAAAGTAATTTTTAAATGTGCAAAAAAAATTAACAGCTTTTACTCTTAGAATTTCTTGAAGTTCATCACTTAACAAGGATGATAGGGCCAAAATCCAACATTGCCCAACAAATACTTTTAAATTACCCTTGAAAATACTATCCACGTTGCAAAATAAGGACGGTAACTGCCCATTAACTACACTGATCCTCAGCTAGCCAACAAAATATCTGCCGCTCTGAAGTATTTCTAAAGCACCTAACACCATAAACACCGTAAGTAAAATTAAGGCCCATGGTAAATTTACCTATGAAATTTCCAGCTCACTTTTGTTCAACTACATGTGCACTAAACCAACCCCATCAGCAACTTGCCCTAGTTCCCTTCCAGATGACCATCTAAAGGCCATGTGATTTCACATTCCCAATCTTGGCAGAAGAGTGGAGCCCTACTACTGTTATCAGAGAATATCAGGGCTGGAAGGGACCTCGGGAAGCCATCTAGTCCAGTCCACTCCTCAAAACTATGCCAACGCCATTGCCCCTGACAGATTTCTGTCCCAGATCCCTAAATATATTTAATTTTTTCACAGTCGCTTTGGCCCGCAAAGCCCCTTCAAAAATGTAATATGGCCCTTGTCTTATAAAGTTTGGAGTCCCCTGTCATAGCATATCAGAGTTGAAAGAGACCTTAGGAGGTCACCAACTCCAACCCCCTGCTCAAAGTAGAGCTACTGTCCACAACAGATTATTGCCCTAGATTCCTAAACAGACCACTCAAGGATTGAACTCACAACGCTAGGTTTAGGAGGCCATTGCTCAAACCACTGAGCTATCCCTCCTTCCAGTAATAGAAGCTCTGAATTCAAATCCCAATGGCTTGTTGGAAAAAATGTATTACAGTAGACTCAATTATCCAGGATGATATCCCAGATAATCACCATCCATAGGAAATATGGGGAGAGGAGGTTGGTTCACCAGCCACCCTGCAACAGGGGGTGAGGGTGTTGGTTCACTGGCTGCCCTGTGCCCTGGTGGGGTTATTTTTGTGTGTGCTTGGGGTGGCAGCAAAGCCAGAGCCGGCCCTACGAGTTGTGCATATATATTTTTTTGACATCCTGGTTAATCCACATTCTGATTAATCCAATCCTGGATAATCGAGAGTCTACTGTAGTATTTATTTTTTAACAAATTCAGGTGTTCTCTCACCACAAAAACTTCACACAGGAGATTGAATACTCATCTAAGATCACAGTGGATGAGAGAACAATGGTGGTTCGCAAGATTCAGAGGCAGCAGGATGCATCTAAAACTGGTTGCCATTTTTTTCAGTAAAAAGTCTTTTTGATTAAAAAAACATTCTGCAGCAATATTTCATTCTGGGTTGAAATTCTACATTTTTCCAACAAATATCTATTTTTTTATTTTGTGCTGGTAGGGAAAATCCCCCTTTCTCTGCTATCTTGAAATTCTCCCTACTCTTCATTAAAAAATGAGAGAAAAGGTAGTGTGTTTTTCACACCGGTGACATTTTTTCAAATTTTTTTTTTAAGTTTCCATTAAAAAAATAAATATTTAATGAAAAACTGCAAATGAAACAAAATGTTCCTTTTGAAAGAATTCATGAAATATACTTCTCTTTTTTTAACCCGAATGATATGGGAGTGAGAATTCTTAGGCTATCCTGAGTGTTTATGCACACAGACAGGTGTGGTAGGGACATCAGGAAGAGCAATTTCAGGACAGCGAGGAAGAAGAGATGGTTTTGTCACCAGTTCCTGCCTTCTGAGTCACTTTTTTTCTGGTTTTAGAAATTTTCCTTCACTTCTAACTGTGGATTCTAAGGTTTACATTAATTATAACAGTACCTCCATAATTCCTTCTACTAATTGAAATAATCATGTTTGATAGCTTTTGGATGATCAACCACATCTGTGCATAGCTACTTTAGGCCTGATCTACACACATTTTTATACTGGTATAACAATATCTTTATACTACTGGCATCTCTCAGTGTTATTCCCGTTCCCATAACTGCATCCTCACTAGAAAGGTTGTGATTTATTAACTTATAGTGATTTAAATAAAAATCACACACCTGACTGACAGAATTCTAGGAGGCTTGTATATTTATATAGTTAAAGCACTACAATTTCTGTGTCTAGCTGATGTCTTACTTCCCTAACTTTCTCATCTACTCACAGCTGTTTTATTTCTTGATTAAAAAGTTAAAATAACATAGGTGAGGTGTAATCTTTCCCTGACCTAGCTTCTCAATGACAGAACACATGGCCTGCTCAATACAGGCAGGTCTACTCAAAATTATTACTAAAAAAGGGAGCTGTGTGTCCCTGAATCTTAATTTCTTGATAGATCACTGAAAAAGAAAAAGGTATTACATACTTTCCTTAGACACACACAGAGAATACCAATGTTGCTTGTTCTTTTCATTTGCATGAAAGCATTGATAGACCTGTGTACACACAAGGCTAGTTTTCATGTATATTCGTGTGAAAATTGATTTGTGAATGAAATTTGGAAAGTGAAATGTTTTTTTGTAAAGTTGGGTCCCCAATGTGAATGAATATGGTCAGATTTTTAGGGAAGTGAATTATTTTTACACCAAGTCAAAACAAAATACAAAATCCTCTAACTGTCAAGCCTTTTGAACGAAAAATAATTGGAAACAAGCGTGACCTGCAAAGTTTGGCTTTAGAGCTGAACTTCTCCAAAATATGTGGGGCTGTTATGCTGAAGGAGTCAAGTCCATGCCTTTAGAGAAAATGGGGGCCAGCTGTACTGTTTATATCCCAAATCAAATGTCCTCTGACATCAGGGGTGTTTGGTTCAGGGCCTACTCAGATAGTATTCGAATTATATCTATTGGGGGTGTGGACACACATCACCTCCTTCCTTCCTTCCTTCCTTTCTTTCTTTCTTTCGCCACCCTGCTCCTGCCCTGAAGGGCTTAAAACAGCCCTAGAAGAGGACTCTACCAGGGAAAGGGATGAACAGCTGGGCTGATGGGGAAAGCAGCCACAGCTGTAGCCAATGTAATCAGGGTTCAGTTTATAAGAGGGCAGTGGACCAGAAAGACAGACAGATGTATTAGGCTGCAGAGAAAGGTAGCGGATCCCAACCCCCCCTTGCCTATGACGACTGGTTCTTACATTGCAGTCTGCCCCAGTGTGGGGGGGCTTGATGATGACTGGCAGTAGCCCTAGACTGAGACAAGGTGGGGATTACAGGATTGGGGATTCCCCAGGGAAAGGAGACCCAGAGGCAGAGTGTGGGGGCATTGCCAAGAGGCAGCGCCTGAGGAAAAAGGGCACCCGGGTCCGGGAGGAACACGTGGCCAGCAAGACACCAGCCTGCAGAGGGTGCTCCGAGCTAGAAGAGCTAATTCCCAGACAGCCAGCAGGAGGCACCGAAAGGGTGAGTCATCCTGCTGCCACACTTTCTTTCCACAGATATTAAAGGCAGAGGAGACCATTTGGTCATCTAGTCTGACCTGCATACAACAGGTCATAGAAAGTCATCAAGCTACATCAAGCCCAACAATTTGTGGTAGAAGAGCACCGCATTTTGAACATCACCCTGTCTTGATTCAGAATCTGATCCCATACCCAAGGAAATTAATTATAAAGCTCCTATTGATTTAAACTGTGTGGGATCAGCCCTTCATGAGTCCAAGTGACGGAGAATCCTCCACATCCTATGTTCTAAAGGTTGATTGGTTTTTATGAGGGTGCTTTAGGGATCTCTGATACTTTTATCATCTTTATAATGTTTATCCCCTGTTGAGTCTCCCTACAAGTGAAAAGAAGTGGTAAAAGGTGAGGAGGGCTATTCCTTCTGTCCTCATTCCTTCATTCACAACAAGTGAGCCAGGCTACTTTCTCTTTGTGCCCACTTTATGGTATGTCTACACTGGAGCTGGCGCACTGACACTAGACGTGTATCCATGGTGGCATGAGTATATTCAGCGGGTCTTGAAAGGTGGTATACTTGGCACGCACCAGCACATCTACACTTCTGTTTTTAGCATGGTAGCTCACTCAGAGCTAGCCTGGGTATATCACCCCCACCAAGAAATTACACCTCCAGTGAACACGTACCCACAAGGCTAGAAGAACTGAGGCCACTCTTTGCTGTAATTGTGTCGCGTCTTGTTCTAGGAGAGATCACTTGCTCAAGAATGACACGCCCTCTACCTAGGAAAAAACTGCGCATGCTGGAACCCCAGCCCTGGGACACAATCTCTGGCCATGATTTTCGTTTCAGAGTTTTCCATTTTACCTCGGTCACTAATACATACTGTGAGTTTTTTCTAACATGAAAAAGGAGAGAGGCCAAGACTTTGTGCTATAGTACGAATGGACAGAGTCAGACATGTCACCTGCAGAGAATGGCAGGAAAGCTTCTCTTTTCTTGAACTGACCATCCTCCAGAAAATGCTTAGGATTAAAAGTATCAGGGGTTTCCCATTCATCCTTGTCAAACAGCACTGATGTCAAATTGGGAATCAAAACGGTGCCCTAAAGAGAGAGAAAGAAAGGAATTTACACCATCTCTGGTTCCATTTTTAAATTGTGACCCGCAAAGAAGAAGAAGAAGAAGAAAAGGGGTCATGCCTTTAATTTTAGTCTTTTAGGCTTTCATTTTAGCTCACAACATGATTTTTTTAAAAAAATTGAGGACAATTTGCCAGCCAGTTCTTTAATTTAAATTTATCTAGAATTTCAAATCTGGTTTTCCATGGTTTTGCTGGCAGTCTCTCTGGAGGTCCACAGAGAGAAGCGAGAACGCTGGGGTAGGAATTCCAGCCTGGTCCCTTACAGGGGAAAAACTTGTGGCTTAGGAGCAGGACTAAGTGGAGTCAGAAATGCTGCAGCTTGAGACAAAAGCAGTTCAGAATTCTAGAGCCACAAAAAGAATTTTAGCCATAAAAAGAAGTAGCCGCTCCCATCTGCAGACCCCGAGGCCCAGACCTTCAATGGTATTTAGATACATAACTCCCATAGATTTCCAAAAGAGTTAGGTGCCTAAATACTGAATTCTCTGCATACACGAGCCTGGCTGACCTTTCACGAGTCAATAGCCACAGTGGTGAACGTGTGCTGGACCTAATTCTTGGTCCTTTTTCTGTGGCTTCACACAATAAAAAATAAATAACTTACATCATGTTTGATGAAGACACTGCAAAAATCTGATCTAGATTTCTACTTCCTCAAAGCTTTAGAATGTGAGCATCTAAGGTTCCATTAAGGAATTTTAAGCCCAGTATAGAAATAGGGGCCTCCTGTAAAATTCAGCTCTGAATCTGGGTTGATTCCCCAAATGGGTTCAGATTGAGAACTGAGTCCTCCTGGGTGAGGAGGTGTTTATATCTTGGACTTTGGTTTGCGTTTATCTCTAGTAATTTCTTAAGCCAAGACAAGAAGTGAAAACTACATCTCCTTCCAGCTTACTTTTGGCACATAGAATCCGGCCAGTGTTGTGTCAGTAGTTGCCACTCTGGGACCATTTAAAGGCACGATGTTGCTTATCCTTTGCACTTCATGAATAACTGCATTGGTGTATGGCATGTTGTCCCTGTCGCCCATGGCTGGCTGGCGAGACTGGCCAATCACCGCATCAATCTCCGCTTGCACTCTCTCTATGGAAAGAGCAGAGTTCACCATTGGTACGAGAATAAACAATACGTTCTTGGAACAACAGGTTTAAAATGTGCAGAGTTTAGAGTTCATTTATTTTAATGCTATAGCTAATAAAGTCCAATTCAAGCACTGGAAACAGCATCAGTGAGGAATGCAGAGATCTGAACATACAAATACATAAAAAACTACAGCTGTTTAACCTGAGACAAATGCAGTGGTAAGAGGTTGAGAGGAATTTTAAAATGTAATTAAGGTATAACCGGAAGACTTCCTTTAATACCTGTATGGAAGGCTGGGACATTTACTCCACCTCGTTAAAGGCATTATCAATAAGTATTTTTGTCCCTGTTCAAAATAGCGAAACCAATTATGAAGCTGAACCAAGAGCTATCTGAGAATGAAAATATTTATCTTCTGGTTTGCTCTGTCAGGCAAGACTCTCAAATTTTGTGGGCACAGGGATCTTCCAGCACCTTGCCAAGAGTCCAAAGATGGCACCTATTTTACATTAAAAGAAGCAGATTATATCTGCCATTGTTTACAAACTAGGTTCCCTTGTGGCCTCCATGGGTCACGTTTCAAGGATGAATGGACAGTGACCATGGACCAGGTTTTAAAAATCCACAAGCCACTGTCACATAGAAAGTCTGAGGCAGAGCCTGCACTAGGACTTGGGTATACTGAGTTCCAGTCCTGTGCATTAGCCACAAGACCAGCTTCCTCTTTAATCAAGGGTACTGCAGCTGTAGATTGCACTCCTTGCCCTTACACTAGTTGCTGGAGGTGTAATTGAGGGTAAAGAAAAAGAACCAATCCAATAAAAGAAAGGGTTTCTGAATGGGGGAAAATAGTTTCTGTGGGAAGAAAGCATCTTTGCACAGAGATTTAATTAATCAACATCGGTGAAAAGTTCCCGATGTGGCAAGGATTAAGAGTAGAAATTCAAGAGCTATTAAGAGATTAGAAATACAAACCAACACCATTTACCTTGAATGTCTGGATATATGGCCATGTACAGCAGAGCCCAGCGAATGGTTGTAGATGGTGTCTCAGTTCCACCAAAAAAAAGATGCAGTGTAGAAAATACAAGATTTTCTTCATGGAAATTAGGGTCAGCATCAGCCTTAGAACAAAGACATATGTGGATGGAACTACAACAATATTTATTAGTATTATACAAAACCATGGAAACATCATTCCAGTGTTAATTCGGGAAGGTGCAGGGTGTGCTGAATTTCCATTGCCTTCAGTGAGAGTTGAGAGCGCAAGGACAACACCATTAGGTAGAAAGAGTGTGCGTTTACCATCATTCCTGAGAGTGAAAATTTTGAGCTGATTTTAGGTCTGAGCCAAGGACCAGCTGAAGGCAATGAAAGACTCGTATGCACTTCAACTGGCTTTGGGTCTGGCCCCAAAAGCACACGTAACCTGAGATTTTTAGGTCTCAATTCATTAAAGCATTCAAGCATCTGAGTAGTCCCACTGACTTCAGTGAGCCTGCTCTCCCCTGCTTAAAGAAAAATATGAGCTTAAAGGCTTTGCCGAATCAGTTCCATCCTACCTGGGATTTCTAATTGTTAACTAAAGGAGGGTCAGATCCTGAGACAACTCAATTGGTGAGTCCTGTCACTCTCATTCTACTTCTAATATTTAAACACAAAGTGGTTTGTTCCTGTTCGTTCTGTTCTTTGCTCTCTTACCTTTGCTATTTCTGTCAGATAACAGTCAATGAAGTCTCTGGTTTCAGATTGATTCCAGTCCTCTTTGTGCTTTGCAATCATTTCCCTCACAAAACACTTCAGTTTTTCCATGTTTTTAAAAATGGTGTGATGGGGTCCAGGTATCCACTTCATTATGGTGGGGAAGGCGTTATAGAGCTCTTCACACACAAACAGAACACAATACGTTTTAGCCTAATTTTATGGAAAAATGCATTTTGCGGTTTAATACATTCTCATGCATTCTGCTGAAGACACCACGTTTATTAAATGTACAACTGTATTATGGATGTGCTCAGAGCCCTCAACTGAGATCAGGACCCCAGTGTGGCAGGCACTTTACATATACATAACAATCTGAGGAGCCTAGAAATCAAAGAGAGAGAACAGACAATGGGTGAGAGAAAGCAAATATTATCTCCATTTTACAGAGTAAGGGCTGAGTCAGAGAGAGATGAAGTGCCTTGGCCAGGATTGCGCAAAGACAGAAAGTGAAGATAGGTGAACTGAGTGCCAGTGTAGTGTTTAACCACAACCCCATTCTTTCTCGTTAAGATATGCACAGCCCTCTGCTGTGATTGCTGGTCTGGTCACCAGCTACTGCTCCTATTGCTCTGTTGCCCCCTACAGGACACTGTGCTGTATTGCTTGAAGCAGTGTGATGTCAGCCACTTCAGATGGCAAAATGGTCACCCTGGTAACGATTCGTTGATTTACAAATGAGGAAGGACATAAAGATCATGACATCAGAATCTGGCCTCACATTCCGACACATGATGTTGATAATATTGATGTTCCCACAGTTTTTATTGGAGATTGGAGTTTGGTACTGAAGGATTCATAAACACACAGATGACTGCCTGGCCACAGCACCATGAGCAGATAAACTCAGGCACTGTGCTTTGCCTCTCAACATGACCACAGCTGCAGTGGCAGGATTATGTCTCATCTCAGCCAAGACGCTGGGCTGAATTGCGAGGCAACAAGATGAGAAAGGTCCAACAGTTGCTGGGTATCAACGTGTCCCTGAAATGCATCAGAATCTCTGTCAGCGAGCCAGCACCATTACAGATCATAATGTTCTGTCTCTGCAAATGGGACCACCGGAAGAAGCTGCCAGCTGGATGAGCCCTTGACCTTGACGGTAGGTTGGCTGTCTCTCCGCGGTCACCTCCCCCCAGCCTGTTGCATAATGACACCCTGCCATCCTCACTGCTGAAAGAGTATCCAGCGAATCTACCCCCACCACACAGGTCCTTGAGTGAACCCTCTGGGCACAGAGTCCAATGCACAGTGTGACAGCAAGAAAGGGAATAGTTTATGAGCAGGGAGAATTTGGCAGCTTCTCTTCTTCCTCCCTCCTACTCCTACACACATCTCCCTAATGCCACTGAAATATCCCACTGGATCATCAGCCCCATTAGAGATCACATTAAGCGCCTATGGGGTGCCGGCACTGGTATAGAATCAGGTTGAAGATCTGGCAGGATACCTTCTGGGGGAACAAGTGAAATAGACTAGCCAGATTGGGGAACTGAGGTGGAGAGAAATTTGTTGGGGGAAATGGGAGCATGGGTGTCCCTGTCAGGCTATGGGAGAAGTGAATCTGGAACAATACTGTCGCTATCAGTCCTGCTTCAACTGAAATTAGTTGAGGTTTTGCCATTGATTTCATATGTTTAAAGTCAAAATTAAGCAAGCTATACCTGTCTCCAAATACTTCCCTGAAGGTAGGCAGTCTGATCAATCAAATGCAGTAACTTCTGGAACTGACTATCGTGATATTCAAACCGGTCTCCAAAAGTGATGGAACAGATAATGTTGGAAACTGCATTGTTAATTTTAATGTGAGGGTCAAAAGGTTGCCCTGGAAGAGAAAAAGGGAGAAATCGGTGTTCTTCTGGTTTCTTAGAAAAGGGGAAGAAAGTTGTTGACAGAAACACTATTTGATGAGTATGAAATCCATTAATAAAACCTGAACATATGAATACATCCCCCCCCCCACACACACACTCATATATATGCCTTGAACAACGTTTGCTGCATTGTCGACTTTCTGAATATTGAAAAACTGTTAAACACATAGCTGGGAGGAGCTGGATTTCGATGCATGTAATATACCAAAACTACCACTACCAAACTTGGATCCGTATTCCCATCTGGACTATGGCACCAAGGTGCATATATGTTTAATGGGCTAAGCCAAATCCCTCATCTGAGCATTATTAAAGATATGGATTCAAACATCATGTTTCAGCCACATTTTTGTTATTTCACATTCAATGCCAAAGAAGAGCTACAATTTTTGATAAAAAAGTAAAGTGTCATTGTCTCTAGTTCTTACCGCTTTCTTCCTCAATTGCATCTGTGAGGTATCTGCTCTCTTCCCGGATTTGTTCTTCTAGGCTCCTCTTTCCCAGGCCAAAGTTTCTTAGCGTTGACACAGCAAATCTTCTTTGTTGTTTCCAGCTATGTCCATTAGAGGTGATTAATCCTGGGGTGAAAAATGATACCTGGTTTATTGTAATAATCATTAGAAGATTAGAAAACTTTAACACTCCTTTCCTTTTTCAAGTTTAACTGAGGCCTGGCTATCTCTCCACAGGATATTTTCTTCATCATTGTATCAGAATGCCTAAGCGCTAGCAATGGTGGAGTCATATCCAACATGCAGAAGCTGTATAGAGCTGAGACTGAAGGAACTACGTCACAATGCTGACCATAAATGAAGTTGGAAGATGCAATTTTGAGGGATTTCAGAAGCCTAAATCCTCCCATACTGACTCTTGCTGAAGGAAAACTTTCAAGAGACCATCCAGGCTGCAAGTCCATTCTACATGCATCACAGCTACATGGAAGCCTCATGAATATGCCGCTACTGCCTCCAGGAATAGGGCACGTGGGATTCAAACATGAGAAATCAATGAGTCATGAGCACATGTTTAAGTTACTGAGACCCAGATCCTCAAAAGTATTTAGGTGCCCAACTCCCATTGATTTTACTAGAAGTTAGGCACCTAACTACTTTTGTGGATTGGGGCCTAAGTTTCTACCCCAGAACAGACTTCAGTGAGACTGTTCACGTGCATAAGTGAAGCCAATTTGTAAGTGTCTGCAGGATCAATGCGTTGATTATAAAAAATATTACACCTGAAATACCTGAAGAAAAAGATGAGAAAAGAAACCCACCAAATGGACCGAAGATTTCGTAGTCAAGAGGAAATTGTGGACGATCAAGATAGTATTCACCCTGATGGACAAGCACTTCCTTCACCAGTTCGAATCCATTTACAATCACAAATGTCAGGTTACTAAGCTGCAAGCTGAAAATATTACCATATTTTCCAGAAAGCTGAAAAAAGCAGAGCATGTGGTTTAGTTCATATTTTATTTGTTTGATAACCCTAACTAAAGCCCATGTGATGACTTCTTACTTTTTTTTACAATTATTATTATTATTCATTATTTGTATTACAATTGCACTTCAGGACCCAGCTGTTTAAGCACTAATTAAAAAGACAGTCCCTGTTCCAAAAGAGCTCACAAGTGGATATAACAGGTGGATGAAGGATATAAAGGGGGAGGAAAATGAGGTAACAGTAAAACGAGCATATCTAAGCACAATGAATGTCATGTGTCTTTTCCTAAGGGATGTCAAAATAAAACAGACCTACTGGTAAATAATAATTATCAACAATCAGCCCACTCTAAGCTGAGAGAAGCAGACACCTTCCTGGCTGGAAGCAATACTGACAGCAGATATTTTTACCCCCAACAATTGTTCCAATAGTGAAGAAATCAACATTTGGGTTTAGAAAAAACACACTCCCGTTCTGTCAGAAGCACCCCTTCCTTCTTGCCTACACCTACCTCACGATAAACTACGTAGCTCTCTGGGGCACTTGGAGGAGGGTGACTGGAAGCTGCGGAGAACACATTACTGGCTTCCACAGAGGCCATTGTGAAAGGAACCCATTCTTGTCCTTGCAAAGGGACGGCCCTCACAAGTAACCTTCTAAACTTCCTCGGGCTTCATAAGTTGCTTTTTAACACTTATGAGGTTCCACTTAATCACATCCTCGCTCACAGGGCAGAGTGCTTCCAATCTTGGCCCAAGTCCCCACAATTTCTGACTATTGCCCGACTCCCTGTACTCCTTACAAGTGTTTAACAACCCTTCATTCTTCACAAACCTATTTAAAAGCCTGTAATTAACATTCCCTCAAGCCTTTTTGCAATGTCACTGAATATTCCTTGTAACTTTTGCAAGTCACTACAAAACCTAGTACATTGTGAGCTCCTTCCAGTCCTGTGGAGCACCAGCCTCAAACCTGACACAGTCCCTTCCAAGTCTCCATCCTTCTATACTTACTAACTTTTTATGGCCCTCTTCTTAGCTGGTAAATCCTTATGAGCTGCTCCTGTACTGCCCAAAACCGTACGCACATTGCAAGCCCCCTGTCACACTCACAACTCCCCACAAGCTACCTTCAAGCCATGGTACATTGTGCACTCCACCAGACACTGTTAGTCACATGCAATCAGGCCTCAATTCACAGACACATCAAATCTAATTTAAACTGTACCCCAGCACAAATCAGACATAAACCTGGAGGATCCTTCCTCCTGAGGATTTTCAAATGGAAAGGAATCCACACATGGGACCCCCACATCCTGGACACTGGCTGAGGGAAAAGGGGTTTGACCAGAGGTTTCCCTGAGCTCTGGTGATCCCGGGCAGCAGGATTCTGGAATGGCCCACTGGGACTGTTAGTAGCTGGTACAACTCAGAGCACTCTGAAGATGGCTCTAATTTAGGCCATTGGCCAGAGCAACACCAGGACAACGCCAAGGTCATGGCAGTGCAGAGGTGGTGCCATCATGAGCTGTGCTATCAGACATTCTTCAGGCGCAGCTGAGGGTCTGTCCCAGAGTCTCTCTCACCCACCGCTCCCTGGTGAAAAAAATAATAATAATAAAAAAACACCTCTTGCACACAGAACTCCTATACTTGCTCCCCTCCCCCACTTGCCTTCGCTATGGACTTATGGGGCTGTTTGAAATCCAGATGGAGCAGATGGCCCAGGAAGAGCAGGGGCAAAGGTCCTGGAGGGAAATTCTTTGGTCGTCTCCTTTTGATGCAATCAGCGATCAGCAGGAACAGGCCTAAGAGCACGGCCAGTGTCTGAAAGGGCATGTTCTGCCAGAGCCACGTTAACCCAGGAACAGCCGGTAGCGGCATCTTCCCCGGCCAGGTGCAGACTGCAGCTATGAGAGGGAGAAGTGACTGACGCAGAGGAAAACCTGATAGGAGCAGGCACAGCCCTGCCCATCCACTTGCTGCTGAAGCTGGCGGAGGACAAAGTTTACAAGCAAAAGCAACACACCCTCAAAACAGCTACACAAGTGCTTTCAATAACAGAGTTTTAACATGCAAACCCTGCTAGAGCCCCCTCTCACAGTTCCTTCAACTCATCAGCAAAGATTTGTCAGATTTTTCCTCCCCAGTGTAAGGGGACAGTTTTTGTCCCCTTACTAAAACTCAGTGGGGATGTTTTGGCTGGCTAGATCCCAGAACCAAAGGGGAATGGTCGATGGGAAATCTGGACCCTGAGACTGACAGTCCCCAGGAACAATGAGGAGAGGCCAATGCTCCATGTCAGCTGGATTGACAAGTCAGGCCGGCTAATGAAGTGTGTGTGTGTGTGTCCTGTCCTCCATGGAATTGCTGGGCTCAGACTGAGTGAGGCAGAGCTAAGGGGAAAGCAGGTGCCCAAGCTGAGCTGGGGAGCGGAGTCCCAGAAACAGCCCACAGAGCTGCCCTGTGCTGGGAGCAGAGCTGTAGCAACCAGAGCCAGAGAAGCAGCCCAGGGAGAGGGAGGCAGAGCAGCAGCAGCAGTGCTGAGGCAGGTTACAGCTGGAGCCGAGTCTGGAGCTGCCCGGAGAACAGCAGGGGAAAATGAGGGGAACCCTTTGCAGCAGGCCCAAGGCAGGGAGACACCCCCAGCCAAGACTTGGAGGGGGACCGTAATCCTAACCAGGTGGTTGTGACACTGCGAAGACGGGTCCTGCCATCTAAAGCCTGGTCTCCATACACTTCTAGGAGAAGTTCAAATACCTTTTCCACATCTTTCTTGTCTGCCATTGCCATGAACTCTACTGTGGCCTGGCTCTGGCCCTTGAACTGTGCCTCTATGAAGTCTATACCATCTTCTTCAGGTCCTCTTAGCACACACAGAGCCACCTTCATAGACCTGACCCACTCTTCTACTGTAATGTCTCCTGGTCTTGTCAGGAAGGCACCAAGCTCTGTGACCTTCTGCTCCCATGGGATATAAATAGTAGGGGGCTTCTTAGCTTCAGCTGCCCGTTGGTCTATTATTGCCTTAGCCAGTGATAAGGCCTCTCTCTCTGCTGTTCTACCTTGTTGTAATGCCTCGTCTTGGTCTGATAATCTGCGCTGAAATTCAGCAAACTGGGCCTGTAGTTCTGTGCCCGGCCCCCTGAGCTCCCAATCAGGAGGCTTGTCCCCATCCCATCCCTCTCCCTTGCAGCCGCACAGGCAGTACTCTGGGCAGCAGGGCTGTGTGCTCCTGCCGGGCAGCGTATCTGGCTCAGGCTGGAATGCATGGCTGCCAGTCACACTGCTCTGAGCAGTATGGTAAGGGGGCCAGGACCAGGGAATTGTATAACAGGAAGGGAATCCCGGGGAGGGGGGGCAGTCAGAGTACAAGGAGGGTGCTTGGATGGAGCGGCGGACTGTTCCAGCCTCAGTGTCAGCTCCACTCTACCTCAGCGCTGCTGCTGCTCTGCCTCCAGCTCCCTGGGTTGCTTCTCTAGCCCCCCTGGCTCTGGTTGCTACAGCTCTGCTCCCAGCACAGGTCTGGCGTGTCTCTGCTCCCCAGCTCAGCTTGGGCCCCTGCTTCCCCCTTAGCTCCACTCCACTCTGTGTGACGCAGGAAATTCCAGTTCACACAGACAACAGGACCCCCCTGACCTCCTGATTGACATGGCGGGCCGGCTAATCAGGCTGACCTGGAGCATTGGCCTCTCCCTATGGTTCCTGGGGACTGTCAGTTTCAGGGTCCTGATATCCCATTGACTGTTCCCCTTTCTTTTGGTACTGGGAGTTAGCCAACCAAAACACCCCCATCGAGTTTTAGTAAGGGGACAACAGTCTCCTTACATCAGTTATAATTTCTCATTTTCTCCTAGTCCTTTTTAAACAATCAGTGACAGATTCCCTCCTCCCGCATCCTCTGTCATGAAAAATATCCAGTAAAACCAGATTTGATAGAAATCTAGGTGTCAGGAATGTCAAAGACCTTTGTTTCAGATGTTTTGAAAACATCATTTTTATTGCAATTAGTGTTTTGATGGCTTATAGTTGGGCCTGATGCTGCATTCCCTGAGTGATCAACTCCCATTATCCACCATGACAAGGGTTTTTTCTTTTTTATATCTCCCATCACTAAGGTATTAAGGCACTTTACAACTATACATTTACTGGCCTTAAGAGGGGTCCACAGTGATTATGTTACATACCTTATTGCAGTAGTGCCAAGAGTAGACTGACCATATTTCCTTTAGACAAAAACGGGACATTGGGAGGGCAAAAACGGGACAGGGTGTGGGGGGGGGTGGCATGGCCCCACCTGGGCCCCCCAGCACCTGGCGGGGGGGAGGCAGAGGGGGCTCGGGGGGATGGATGGAGGAATAAGCAGAACAGGGATGGGGGATGAAGAGGATGGAGGGAGAGAGAGAGAAGGGGGGATGAGGGATGAAGATGGAGGGGACGGAGGGAGAGAAGGCACGAAGGTGAGAAAGGGAGAGGATGGATGGATGAGAGAAGAGATGGGGGTAGGGAGCAGGGGGGATGGAGGAGGCAAGGGACAGCGAGAAGGAGGGATGGAGAGAAGGGAGATGGAAGAGGAGGCAGTGGACAGGGAGAGAGAGAAGGGAGGAAGGGAGGAATGGAGAAGGGGGATAGAGAGAAGGAAGAGAGGGATGGAGGGATAGAGAGAAGGGAGGAAGGAAGGGATGGAGGGATGGAGAAGGGGATAGAGAGAAGGGATGGAGGGAGTGAGAGGAGGCAGCGGACGGAGGGAGAGAGCAGGGAGGAAGGGAGGGATGGAGAAGGGGGATGGAGAGAAGGGAGGGAAGGAGGAATAGAGAGGAGGAGGCGGCAGCGGGCGGCGGGCAGGAGGAGGCGGCAGATCGGAGCTGTCAGGAGCCGCAGCTGGGGGCCGAGCGCGCCGGCGGGGGGGCTGCCGGCCAGGTTTTATGAAGAGAGAAGGGATGGAGGGAGTGAGAGGAGGCAGTGGACGGAGGGAGAGAGCAGGGAGGAAGGGAGGGATGGAGAAGGGGGATGGAGAGAAGGGAGGGAAGGAGGAATAGAGAGGAGGAGGGGACAGCGGGCGGCGGGCTGGAGGAGGCGGCAGATCGGAGCTGTCAGGAGCCGCAGCCGGGGGCTGAGCGAGCCGCCGGCGGCGGCGGCGGGGGGGGGGGGACGGGACGTTTTATGACTCCATGTTTTATGAGTCCTGCCCCAAAAACGGGACAAAATTGATATTTTGGACAAAAAGACGGGACGGTTAAAAAACATTAAAAAAACGGGACTGTCCCGTTCAAAACGGGACGTATGGTCAGCCTAGCCAAGAGTCCAATATGACGGGCACCAATTACACTAGTTGTTACACAAACATAAAGTAAACGACAGTCCCTGCCCCAAAAAGTTTGCAGTAACAGGCTGCAGTTCAGGAAACTATCCCTTTTCAGAAATGGTGCTTAAGCACATGCTTAACTTTAAGCACAGGTTTAAGTCCAACTGAAATCAATTAAGTATGTGCTTTAAGCAAAACAAGTAGGTATCTCCTTTCCTGAATCAGGGCCCAGAAGACCAACCAGCTGTGGAGCTTCAGTGATTTAATTTCCAGAAACGCTGCCATGGCTCCCTTGCTAATGTTCCCCCTCTGTTGTTGGGTGCCCGTATTCTCCCATATGTGTACTACTCTACCCTTTCGCATACACGAATTGGCTGTATTTAAACACACACAGAATATTTACATTTTTAAAAAGTGGACACATGACCAGCAGTGCAAAGTGAGAAAAATCTGGCTTCCATTTGAGTGCAATGCAATGTTACACATTCACTTTTGGAAAACTAGCACGTGTGTGTGCAATACAGAGCCTCTACACACACAGGCTGGACAAACGGTGGGATGTGTGTCAACTGCACCACTTCTGGGCACGCACTTGTTTCTGTGCATGCATATGCCACCACTGGGGAAACTTGGCACATAGTGGGTACCACCGTTAATTAAGAGCCAAACACAGGAGAGTGGATGCATTGATTTCAAATGGATTACTCACATGATTAACTATTCAACAAAGTCAGTGAGAGGTTTAAAAATCTAAACCTAAATGTTTGGATTTTTTAAAAAATGATTATTTCCTGTTATCAACAGTTTTTTTAAAAGAAAAAGTTATATCGATTCTTCTTTGCTATGGAATTTAATGAGAAAGCTAAGGACTATTTTCATTTCCCTGGTGTAAGCACACTGTGGGCCTGATCTGCAAAAGGACTACTCAGATGAGTAAATTCACGCAGTTAAGCCTTTACAGCATAAGATTGTTACATTTCAAAATCTTTTCTTCTTCTTGTAAATGGTTTTCTGTCCTATTTTGCCTATGAGTGATGTCAGGAAGGAAAAGTTATAGTAATGAGCTGGTTCCCTGTTTGAAACAGAAAATAAAATAGACCAGATTTTGCATTATAGGCTACATTGTGCCTGAAAGAAATTGTGTAAATGTATCACAGGTAAGGTAGCTATCTGAATGGTTTTTAATCGGCCTGGCTGGTATTTGTAGTGCCTTTTTGATTAAAAGACTTAATCTGCCATTTGTGTTTTCACATCATAGTGCTCTACAAGGGTCTGCTAGGTATGCTTTGCATTTTGTCGAGTGTGCTCAGAACCTGGGCTTGGCGCTCATTTATCGTGTTAGTACAACTCTCAGGAAACAAATTAGCGATGTAAATAACAATAGGAACAAGTGCTCTTTATTTACTTTAAAATGTCAGTTTTTGGAACTTGTAATTTTTAAATATGCAAAAAAAATTAACACCTTTTACTCAAAGTTTATTGAATTTCATCACTTAACAAGGATGATAGGGCCAAAATCCAACATTGCTCAACAAATACTTTTAAATTACCCTTGAAGATACTATCCATATTACAAAATAAGTGCTGTAACTGCTCTTTAACTACACTTATCCTCTGCCAGCCAACAAAATATCTTCCCCTCTGAAACACCTAACAGCATAAAATA
Source organism: Sternotherus odoratus (assembly GCA_032164245.1). Classification (NCBI taxonomy): domain Eukaryota; kingdom Metazoa; phylum Chordata; order Testudines; family Kinosternidae; genus Sternotherus; species Sternotherus odoratus. The sequence continues at coordinate 79,325,230 of JAVMKO010000008.1, read as the reverse complement.
AACACCAAAAGTAAAATTAAGACCCATGGTAAATTTACCTATTAAATGTCCAGCTCACCTTTGTTCAACTACATGTGCACTAAACCAGCCCCATCAGCAACCTGGAACAGTTCATATGTTAATACTCTGCCCTAGTTTCCTTCCTGGCCGACCATCTAAAGGCCATGTGATTTCCTGCCTACTCTTGTCAGCAGAGTGGAGCCCTACTACTGTTATCATAGAATATCAGGGTTGGAAGGGACCTAAGGAGGTCATCTAGTCCAACCCCCTCCCCAAAACAAGGCCAATCCCACTGTCCTTACAAATTGCTGCCCCAGATCCCTAAACGGGCCCCTCAGTGATTGAACTCATAACCCTGGGTTTAGCAGGCCAGTGCTAAAAAACAAAACAAAACAAAAAATATCCTGCAGGAATATTTCAATCTTGGTTGAAATTTTTCATTTTTCATAATTTTTTATTTTGTGTTTCTCTCCGCTCTTTAAGTTCTCCCTACTCTTTAAAAAATGAGAGGAAAAGGCCATTTTTTCCCACCAGTGAATTTTTTTCCAATTTTGTTTTAAAAGTTTTCATTTAAAAACTAAATCTTTCATGAAAAACTACAAATGAAAAAAAAACCTTTCCCTTTCAAGAATCAGAGAGGTAGCCATGTTAGTCTGGAATAGCAGAGGTAACAAAGTCCTGTATTAGCCCACAAAAGCTTATGCTTCAAAACTTTATAGTTAGTCTTTAAGGTGCCACAGGACTTTGTTACCATTCCTTTTCAAAGAATTCATGAAATATACTAATCTTTTATCAACCAGATTGATATGGGAGTGAGAATTCTTAGGTTATCCTGAGTGTGTATGCACACAGACTGGTGTGGTAGGGACATCAGGAAGAGCTGCTGTCATGTTAGGATGTATCATAACAGCCAAAGCACCTTCCAATATCAGGTTCACAAATTGCTGATATTGGTCTCTTGTTGGGTTAATAAGAACGGAGGCAGGCAGGGAAATGTGGAGACAGTGAATTGCTGATGCAGCCCTATATACGTGCAGGGCAAACTAATTATTTTGAGAAATGGGGCAATGACAAAAATTTCCAGGCTTTTCCCTACCAAGACGACACAGATCTGGTATGGCTGTGGGGTGACATTAATTCCCACTCTGAACCGAAGGTTTAGCTTCACGTCCTTCGGAGCTTGGAATGTGAATTTCTGGAGGAGTAGGCTGACCATATTGCCTTGAGACAAAAACGGGACATTGGGATGGCAAAAACGGGATGGGGTTGGGGGGGGGGGGGTCTCACTAGATGAAATCGGTGCAGTGGCTGCAGAATCTGAGCTGAGGGGCACTGGGGGTGGTGGTTGGGGGTTCTGGGGGGGCTCTGGGCAATCTGGGGGGGCTCGAGGTCCCAGGGGGGTCTCACAAGATGAAGTTGGTGCAGTGGCTGCAGAACGTGGGCTGAGGGGCGCTGGGGGGACTCTAGGGGGGTCTCACCGGATGAGGTCAGTGCAGTGGCTGCAGAACATGGGCTGCTTGCACAAGCGTGCGATGACTTTGTGGCTCTTGACCACGTGGATCACCTTCTGGCGCAGCGCCCCCTTGCGGCAGAACAGCAGCTTGGCCAGGCACTCCAGCTTGGTGGGTGAGGTGACCAGCGCCATGGCCCCACCTGGGCCCCCCCAGCGCCAGGCGGGGGGGGAGGCAGAGGGGGGTCAGGGGGGATAGAGAGAAGGGAGGGATGGAGAAGGGGGATGGAGAGAAGGAAGAGAGGGATGGAGGGATAGAGAGAAGGGAGGAAGGAAGGGATGGAGGGATGGAGAAGGGGATAGAGAGAAGGGATGGAGGGAGCGAGAGGAGTCAGCGGACGGAGGGAGAGAGCAGGGAGGAAGGGAGGGATGGAGAAGGGGGATGGAGAGAAGGGAGGGATGGGGAGAAGGAGGGAAGGAGGAATAGAGAGGAGGCGGCGGCAGCGGGCGGCGGGCTGAAGCAGACGGCGGATCGGAGCTGTCCGGAGCCGCAGCCGGGGCCGAGCGCTCCGGCAGGGGGGCTGCCGGCCGGATTTTATGAGACATAATCACATAGATTCAGTTATGTGATTATGAATCATAAAACGTCCGCCCCGCCGCCGCCGGCGCACTCGGCCCCCAGCTGCGGCTCCAGACAGCTCCGCTCCGCAGTCGGCTTCAGCCCGCCGCCTGCTGCCGGCCGGACGTTTTATGACTCATAATCACATAAATTCAGTTATGTGATTATGAGTCATAAAACCCAGCCGGCAGCCCTCCCCCCCCCCTCCCCCTCCAGAGCGCTCGGCCCCCGGCTGCGGCTCCGGACAGCTCCGATCCGCCGTCTGCTTCAGCCCGCCGCCCGCTGCCGCCGCCTCCTCTCTATTCCTCCTTCCCTCCTTCTCCCCATCCCTCCCTTCTCTCCATCCCCCTTCTCCATCCCTCCCTTCCTCCCTGCTCTCTCCCTCCATCCGCTGACTCCTCTCCCTACCTAAGGACTACGGTAGTATCAGATGTCAAAGTCTCCGATAAGTGCAGTTTGCTCATCGGAGATTTTGACATCTGATACTTGTCCTTAGGTAGCAAGATTCTTCACCTGAGCTCTTGGGAGTCCTGCAAAGAAAGAACCTTCCCCTAGAAAGCAGCTTGGGACCTGCCCCAAAAACGGGACAAAATTGATATTTTTGACAAAAAGACGGGACGGTTCAAAAACATGAAAAAAACGGGACTGTCCCGTTCAAAACGGGACGTATGGTCAGCCTATGGAGGAGGGCAGTGAAGAACAGGAACAGCTCTATTCTGGCCAGCTGCTCACCAAGGCACCCGCGCTTTCCTGAAAAGAAGACAGTTGTGCACATCAGGCAGAGGATTCTTGTCAGAACAGTTTGGGTCTCATGACAAACAAGACATTAATTTTCCACAGCAGCAATTTCACAACAGTGAGGCGAAGACATGGTTTTGTCATAATGTTCCTCCCTTTTGAGTCACCTTTCCTGATTTTAATATTAAATTTTCCTTCACTTATAACTCTGGATTGTAAGGTTTACTTTAATTATAACAGTACCCCCGTAATTCCTTCTACTAAGAGAAATAATGGTGTTTTTGCTCTCGGATGATCAACCACGTCTCTGCATAGCTTTCAAAGGCCAGTATAACAATGTCTTTATACTAGTGCCTTACCTCCATATACCTTATTCCTCTATCCATAACTGCATCCACATTAGAAAGGCTGTGATGTTTTAGCTTATATTGATTTAAAAAAATCACACACTTAACTGATAGAATTCTAGGAGGCTTGTATATTTATATAGTTAAAGCACTACAATTCCTGTGTCTAGCTGATGTCTTACTTCTCTAACTTTCTCAGCTACTCACAGCTGTTATATTTCTTGATTAAAAAGTTAAAATAACATAGTTGAGGTGTAATCTTTTCCTGACCTAGCTTCTCAATGACAGAACACATGGCCTGCTCAACACAGGCAGGTCTACTCAGCACTATTACTAAAGAAGGGAGCTGTGTGTCCCTGAATCTTAGTTTCTTGATATATCACTTAAAAAGAAAAAGGTATTACATAGTTTCCTTAGACACAAAAAGAGAATACCAATATTGCCTGTTCTTTTCATTTTCAAGAAAGCACTGATAGACCGGTGTACAAACAAGGCTTGTGCAAAACTGCCTTTTTGTTTCAGGAAATTTTGTTTTCTCTCTTTAAATTTGGCATATCATATCAGGTGAAAAATAGGCATCTTTCTCAGAAAAAATAACAACACACACAGAACCACTAGTTTTCATATATATTCATGTGAAAATTGATCTGTGAATGAAATTTGGAAAGTGAAAATTTTGATGCTCAGGGCCATGGTTTTTGTAAAGTTGGGTCCCCAATGTGAACAAATATGGTCAGATTTTTATGGAATTTAATTATTTTTACACCTAGTCAAAACAAAATACAAAATCCTCTAATTGTCAAGCCTTTTCATGACCATCACTTGCGGTAAGAATGAACTGAGGGGGGTGCCGGGTCAGTATGGGTATATATGCAGCAACATAACGGCACCACTCCAGGAGGCTCCCCAGCTGACCTGGCCAGTTGCTAGGGGAAAATCTTCCGATGATCGTGTACACGGCGCGTGCACATCCAACTTGAAGGCATATGAGCAAGCACTCGAAGAAGAACAAGCGTGACCTGCAAAGTTTGGCTTTAGAGCTGAACTTCCCCAAAATATGTGGGGCTGTTATGCTGAAGGAGTCAAGTCTATGCCCTTAGAGAAAACGGGGGCCAGCTGTACTATTTATATCCCAAACCAAACTTCTTCCGACATCAGGGGTGTTTTGCTTCAGGGCCTACTCGGACAGTATTAGAATGATATATATTGGTGTGAGTACACAAATCAACTCACTCCTTCCTTCCTTCCTTCCTTAGCGAGGTGGTCACCCCCTCCTGCCCTGCAGGGCTTAAAACAGCCCAGTGAGAGGGTTGTAGCAGGGAAAGGGATTAACAAAAGCTGGGCTGATGGGGAAAGCACCCACAGTTGTAGCCCGTGTAATCAGGGCCCAGCTGGCCCTTATTAGAGGGCAGTGGGCGAGAAAGACAGACAGAGGAACTAGGCTGCAGGGAAAGGCAGCGGATCCAAAACCTCCTTGCCTATGATGACTGGTTTTTACACTGCAGTCTGCCCCAGGATGCGTTGGCTTGATGATGACTGGCAGTAGCCCTAGACTGAGACAAGGTGGGGATTACAGGGCTGGGGGTTCCCCAGGGAAAGGAGACCCAGAGGCAGAGTGTGGGGGTATTGCCAGGGGGCAGCGCCTGAGGAAAAAGGACACCGGGGTCCAGGAGGAACACGAGTCCAGCAGCCAGCGAGACACCGGCCTGCAGAGGGTGCTCTGAGCTGAAATAGCTAATTCCCAGACAGCCAGCAGGAGGCACCGCAGCGGTGAGTCATCCTGCTGCCACACTTTCTTTCCACAGATTTTAAAGCAAGAAGACACCATTAGATCATCTAGTCTGACCTGCATACTACAGGCCATAGTACTACATCAAGCCCAACAATTTGTTGTAAGAGAGCACAGCATTCTGAACATTCCCCTGTCTAGACTCAGAATCTGATCCCATACCCAAGTGAATTAATGCTAAAGCTCTTATTGATTTAAATGGTGTGTGATCAGCCCTTAATGAGTCCAAGTGATAATCCACCACATCCTATATTCTAAAGGTTTATTAATTTTTACGAGGGTGCTTCAGGGATCTCCCACACTTTTATCATATTTACCATGTTTATTTCCCCGCTGACTCTCCCTACAAGTGAAAAGAAGTGGTAAAGGTGAGGAGGGCTATTCCTTCTGTCCTCACTCCTTCATTCCCAACAAGTGAGCCAGGCTACTTTCTCTTTGTGCCCACCTTAGGATATGTCTACACTGGAGCTGACACACTGACACTAGAAGAGTATCCATGGTGGCATGAGTGGCTACTCACCCAAGTATATTCAGCGGGTCTTAGAAGGTGGTATACTCGGGATGGCTAGTCCATCAAGCTGCACACACCACCACAGCTACACTTCTATTTTTAGCGTACTAACTCACTCAGAGATAGCCTGGGGTATATCATCCCCACAAAGAAATTACACCTCCAGCTCCAGAGTACATGTACCCCCAAGACTAGGAGAACTGAGGCCACTCTTTGTTGTAGTTGTGTTGAGCCTTGTTCTAGGAGAGAGCACTTGCTCAAGAATGACATGCCCTCTACCTAGGAAATAACTAGACATGCTTGACATAATCTCCATTTCAGAGATTTCCATTTTCCACTGTGCTTGTGTCACTAATACATGCTGTGGGTTTTTTCTAACATGAAAAAGGAGAGAGGTCAAGACTTGGTGCTATAGTGCGAATGGACGGAGTCAGACACATCTCACCTGCAGAGAATGGCAGGAAAGCTTCTCTTTTCTTGAACTGACCATCCTCCAGAAAATGCTTAGGATTAAAAGTATCAGGGGTTTCCCATTCATCCTTGTCAAACAGCACTGATGTCAAGTTGGGAATCAAAACGGTGCCCTAAAGAAAGAGAGAGAGAGGAATTTAAACCATCCCTGATTCCATTTTTAAACTGTGACCAGCAAAGAGGCAAAATAAAAAAAAAAAAAAGAAGGATCGTACCTCATTTTAATCTTTTATAATGTACAAAGAAGGCACAACATGATTTTTTTTAAAGGACAATTTTCCAGACAGTTTTTTAATTTAAATTTATCTAGAATTTCAAATCTGCCTTTCCCTGGTTTTGCTGGTAGTCTCCCTGGAGGTCCCACAGAGAGAAGAATAGTAGTCCTCACAGACCTTAGATGAAGGAATGGGGTGTTAATCTTTGACAAAAGAGAGCTTTTCTTCCAAAGAGTTTTTAAGAATTTGAATTAAACAGGTGTTAATATCATACCAGACAGACAAACAAAAAATGGACACCAGTCTGACTAAAAATCACTTCCCATCTCAACTAAACAGGTTCATTTCCTCCACAGGTGTGATGTTATAGACCTACTAGTTTGTGGTGGTGTACCCCATAAGGCTTTATGGGGGGATGCCTATAGATGTGTGTATGCTACAACTGGAATATGCTTTTTCTACACATGCCATGTAACATATCTATGTAAAGGTAATGATCTGCTGGATCTGTTTATCCTATTTGTATGTATGTGTCAGTTTTGTATTCAAAGTTATGAATATTGGCTATGTGCTTGGGTAGTTGTAAGTAGACTTTGGAAAGTAGCTGAGTAGCTGTCTGAGGAAAAACTGTCCTCAGTAAATGCCCAATCAAGAACCAATCAAGCTAACAATGAACTTTTTAGACGCCCGTCCACACCCGAGCTTCCCCAGGAATGTGACCTTGCTTGTCAGGAACTGAATCTTGGAGAGACATGTGACTGGTCCATGTGGCTCTGAAACTCCATTTTAGGACTGGACTCTGCATAGGAAGAAGGAGGGGTCTCCACCCACAACCCTGGAAAGACCCCTCAATTTTGTCTTCAGCTGGCTCAAAGAACCTCCTCTCCACCCCCAAGGAGATCTGAAGGAACCTGGAACAGAGAACAGTGACTTCAGTGTGGGTGTGAGTGTTAGCTGGACCCAGACTAACAGGGAGATTAGTGTGAAAGAAGAAATTCACTGAAACATCCGAGGGTGAGGCTTTTTACTGTATTAGTGTTAGATCTGCATATTCTATTTTTTTATTTGGTCATTCACTTTGTTCTGTCTGTTACTACTTGGAACCACTTAAATCCTACTTCCTGTCTTTATTAAAATCACTTTTTACTTATTAATTAACCTGGAGTGACAGCTGTGAGCTCACAGCTGGACCAGGGTCACCTTTTCTTCTGGGGGACATAGGAGTGTCTGACCCAGAGGGAAGCCCTCAGAGGGAAGCCCATATGGAAGGTGAGGGGGGGGGGGCAGAGAGTCCGCCCACCTTCTGTAGGGAGGAACTTTCCCAGGAGGAGGGGGAAGAATCTATGAGTTTTCCCTGTATAAGCTTTATACAGGGCAAAACAAATTTATTCAGGGTTTGACCCCATTGGGAGTTCAGTATCTGAGTGCCAGAGGCAAGAATACTTCCTAATTGTTTCCAGGCAAGCCCGTAGCTGTTGGAGAACGTGGTGCAGACCTGGGTCTGGCTCTGCAGCAGACTAGTGAGTCTGACTCAAACCAGGCAGGGTACTGAGGTCCTAAGCTGTTTGGGCAGGAAAAGAGAGGCAGGAGGAGCCTTGGCACATTGGGTGGCAGCTTCTAAGGGGGTTTCTGTGATCCCAACCCATCACATAGATCTCCTGCATCTCCTAGGAAAAACAAGGTAGGCAAGGTTGAATTCCTAACAGAAAAAACAAGTAGAAAAAATATGAACTCTCAGGCATTCTTTATATAGCATAGAGCGGGGGTGGGCAAACTACAGCCCTGAGGGCCACATCCGGCCCGTAGACCAGGGGTCTCAAACTCAAATGACACGAGGGCCACATAAGGACAAGTGCATTAGCCCGAGGGCCGCATCATTGACACGCCCCCTCGCTGTTCCCGCCCCCGCCCCCACTCCACCCCTACCATGACGCCCCATCCTTGCCCCGCCTCTTCCCACCCCTTTCCAACCCCTTCCCCAACGCTGTCCCCTTCCTGCCAGCAGGGAGTGCAGGAGGTGTGCAGGATGTGGCAGGGGGCAGGGAGTTGGTGTGTGGGGTGCAAGAGGGGCGAGGGGTGCGGCAGCAGGTGGCTCAGGACAGGGAGTGCAGGAGGAGTGCGGGGTGTGGGAATGCAAACAGGTTTCTACCCAGTATCAAGCGGGAGGGGGCGGGGGAGGCTGAAAAAGGCTCTCAGAGGGGAAGAAAGGGACAGAGGAGCGGACCTATGCAAAGGACCCAAGGGAGGGTGGGGGAGCTGCCTTATGTCTTCTAGCGGAGGGGCCACATCGGGTTTGGAAAATTATATGGAGGGCCGGGTAGTGAAGACCCTGCCCCCTATCCAGCCCCCTCCCATGTCCCGCCCCCGACTGCCCCCTCAGAATCCCTGACCCAGCCAACTCCCCTGACCTTGTCCCCTGAGTGTCCCTTCCAGAGATCCCTCACCCCCGACCACCTTCCAGGACCTCACCCCCTACCCAATCTCCTGTTCCCTGTTCCCTGACTGCCCTGCCCCCTATCCACCCTCCCGCTCCCTAACCATCACCCTACAACCCCACCCCCTATCCAACCCACCCTGCTCCCTGTCCCCTGACTGCACCTGCCCCTTATCTAAACTCCCCCTCCCCCGTCCTGGGCCCCCTTACCATGAGGCTCCTAGCTGCTCCGTGTGGCTCCAGAGGAGGGGGACAGCGCGCAGCTCTGGCCCCCGGAGTGCTGCCGACGTGCACAGCTCCATGGGCTGAGCCCCGTGCATACCCCTGCTGCCCTGGGGTATCCCCCTAACCTCCCGGGTACCCTCCAACCCCTCCCCCCGGGGTACCCCTAACACCCCCCCCCCCCGGTATCTGGCGGCGCCTCCGGGTCGGGCAGGGAGCGTCTCGCGCATGCAGGACTCCCGGGCTGGTCTGCGACTCCCGGTCCCGCTCGCAGCGCCGGGGGCTGGGCCGGGCTCGGGCACGTGCATGGGTCGGGGGGGGGGGGGGGTTGGAGGGATTCCCGGAAATCAGGGACTTTCTCTTCAGCGGCGCGTGGAAGCCCAGGCACGCGCCCCTCGCCCCTTCCGGGCACCTGTTGCACACGTGCCGTCGGCTCATGCAAAGAACCCCGGCCGGGGGGGGGGGTTTGCCAAGCACCCCCCTCCTCGCGACCCGTTAACCCAGAGTCACAAGGGACACAAGTCTCGCCCCCCCCCCCCCATCCCTGGGAGAGACTCACGCGGATCCCCTAGCGTGGGTCCAGGGGACAGCATGCAGCCCCAGCCCCCAGAGTGCTGCCGGCACGGCACTGGAGGAGGTGGGGAGCACGCAGCCCTGGCCCCGGGAGTGTTGCCTACCCAGCATGGTTCAGGGCGAGGGGGGAAGCGTGTAGCCCCGGCGCCCGGAGTCTGCCGCACAGCTTGGCGGGCCACACAAAAGGGTCCTGAGGGCCGCATGTGGCCCGCGGGCCGCGTGTTTGAGACCCCTGCCGTAGACCCTTCCTGACTGGCCACTGAGCTCCTGGCCCCTCCCCCGCATTCCCCCCTCTCAGCATGCCACCAGCACTCTAGTCTGCTGCTCCGGGGCAGTGCGGTAGCAGCAGGGCTGGCTCTGGTGGGTCTTGAGCTCCTGCCATTCTGAGCGGCATGCTAAGGGGGCACCGTTACAAGCTCCAGCAGGACAGCGTGTCTCGTTCCAGCAGGCCTGAGCAGCATTGTAAGGGGGTTGGGGGCAGGCTGGGGCCTTGGATAAAGGGCAGGGAGTTCTGGGGGTCTATCAGGAGCCAGGGGTTTGTATAGGTGTCAGGGCAGTTAGGGGACAGGGAGCAGGAGGGCTTGGGTAAGAGGTGGAGTTCTGGGGGGGGGGGTGGAAGTTATGGTGCGGAGGTCTCAGGAGGGGTGGTCAGCGGACAAGGAGCAGGAGGGCTTAGATGGGGGCTGTGGTCCCAGGAGGTGGCTAGGGTCAGGGAGGAGTTGTCTCAGGAGGGAGAAGTCATGGTACAGGGAGTAGGGGAGGCTGGAAGTGTTGAGGGTTCTGAGGGGGATGGGAAGTGGGAGGATATAGGATAAGGAGTGGGACCAGGCTTCCCTACCCTACCCGGCCCTCCATACAATTTTTAACTTCAGTGTGGCCCTCGGGCCACAAGGTTTCCAGAAACCTGGGCGCAAAAGGGGGGCACAAAAAGAGCAGCAACGTTAAAGCGCTGCTGTGACAGAGCTTTAAGCTCGGTCCTTTAAAGCGCTGCCGCAGCAGCGCTTTAAGGTCCCTGTCCCTTTTGCTCCCTGCCGCCCACCTGCTGATGGGGAAGAGGGGCAAACGGAACAGCTCCCCAGCCCCAGGCAGCAGAGGGTGACTGCAGATTTCCTAGCCCCGTCCGTTCCATTCGAGACCTCGCCCCTTCCAGGGAAAGCTGTGTCCCCCCCCACGTACCAGTAAGTGAAAAATGTTACTTTCACCCCTGGATATAATGCACTCTCCTCTTGGTACTGTGTGAAAATATTTCCCGTTATATTTATCAAGGGTGACTGTCAGCAGAATGGAAGGCTGCCACAGGCAATGGTCTCCTGCGGCAAACTTCCTGGGACAATAGTCCTCAGCCTGGCTGACCTCCAGAATGAGCTCACTGACCTTGAGCCTGGGTTTGTCCCCATTTCACTGAGGGTCAGTCCACAAGCTGGAGAAGAAGAATGTGCCCAGGTGTTAGGACCTGAGGAGAGCTTCTGCCGAACATACTCCGGGAATGCTGGGGTAGGAATTTCAGCCTGCTCCCTTCTATGGGGAGAAATTGTGGCTCAGGAGCAGGGCTAGGTGGAGTCAGAAATGCTGCAGTTTGAGAGGAAAACAGTTTAGCATTCTGGAGCCGCAGAAGATGAGATAGGCCCCACCAGCAAAAAGAAGCAACCGCTCCCATCTGCCCAGATCCTCAATGGCCCAGATCCTCAATGGTATTTAGGCACTTAACTCCCATTGATTTCCAAAAGAGTTAGGTGCCTAAATACCTTTAAGTCTCTGCGTCAAAAAGCCTGGCTGACTTTTCATGAGTCAATAGCCATAGTGGTGAACTTGTGCTGGATCTAATTCTTAGTCCTCCTTTTCTATGGTTTCATGCAATTAAAAATAAATAACTTACATCACGTTTTATAAAGACACTGCAAAAGTCTGATCTAGATTTCAACTTCCTCAAAGCTTGAGAATGGGAGCATGCAAGGTTTGGTTTAGGAATTTTAGCTCACTATAAAAATCGGAGCCATCTGTAAAATGGTGCTGCGGATCTAGGTTGATTCCCAATACGGGTTCAGATTCAAATCTGGACTCTCCAGGGTGCGAAGGTGTTTCTATCTGGGACGTTGGTTTGGGCTCATCTCTATTAATTTCTTAAACCAAGATAAGAAGTGAAAACTACATTTCCTTCCAGCTTACTTTTGGCACATAGAATCCAGCCAGTGTGGTGTCAGTAATTGCCATTCTGGGAGCATTTAAAGGCACGATGTTACTTATTCTTTGCACTTCATGAATAACTGGATTGGTGTATGGCATGTTGTCCCTGTCACCGATGGCTGACAGCCGAGACTGGCCAATCACCGCATCAATCTCCACTTGCACTCTCTCTATAGAAAGAGCAGAAATCACCATTGGTACGAGAATAAACATTACATTCTTGGAACAACAGGCTTAAGTTGTGCAGAGTTTAGAATGCATTGATTTTAATGCTATAGCGAATAAAGCCCGATTCAAGCACTGAAAACAGCCTCAGAGACTAATGTAGAGATCTGAAGATACAAATGCATAAGAAAACTACAGCTGTTTGGCCTGAGACAAATGCAGTGGTAAGGAGGTGAGAGAAATTTTAAAATGTAATTAAGGTATAAAGGGAAAAGCTCCTGTAATATCTATATGGAAGGCCAAAGGCCTTTTCAAAACCAAATGTTAAAGGCATTATCAATACGTATTTTGTCCCTGTTCAAAATAGCGAAGCCAATTAGTGGGCTGACCCAAGAGATACGGGGCATGAAAATATTTATCTGCTGGTTTGCTCTGTCAGGCAAGACATTTTGTGGGCACAGGGAACTTCCAGTACCTTGCCAAGAGTCCAAGGACTGCACTTATTTTGCATTAAATAAAGAAGATTATATCTGCCATTATTTTCAACACAGGTTCCCCTTGTATCCTCTATGAGTCACGTTTCAAGGATGAAGGGACAGTGACCTTAGACCACCTTTTAAAAATCCACAAGACACATTTACAGGCACAGAGGTAATAAATGATTTGCCCAGCTTCCTCTTTAATCAAGGTTATTGCAGCTGGGGATTGCATTCCTTGCCCTTACACTAGTTGCTGGAGGTGTAACTGAGGACAACGAAAAATAAACCATCCCAATAAAAGAAAGGGTTTCTGAATGGGGGAAATGCTTTCTGTGGGAAGAAAGCACCTTCGCACAGAGATTTAATAAATCAACGTTCTGTGAAACGTCGCCGGGTGTGTCACGGGTTAAGAGTAGAAATTCATGAGCTATTAAGACATTAGAAATATAAACCATCACCACTATCACCATTTACCTTGAATGTCTGGATATATGGCCATGTACAGAAGAGCCCAGCGGATGGTTGTAGATGACGTTTCAGTTCCAGCAAAAAAGAGATCCAGTGTGGAAAATATGAGATTTTCTTCATGGAAACCAGGGTCAGCATCAGCCTTAGAACAAAGATATATGTGGGTGGGACTACAACCATATTTCTTAGTATTATACAAAACCATGGAAACGTCATTCCAGGGTCAATTCTGAAAGGTGTGGGGTGCCCTGAATTTCATTTGCCCTCTGAGATTTGAGAGCACCAGGACAGCACCATTAGATAGAAAGAGTGTGCGTTTAGCATCAGTCTGGAGAGTGAGCTGATTTTACATCTGAGCTGAGGACCTGCTGAAATCAACGAAAGGCTCCCATACACTTAAACTGGCTTTGGGTCTTGTCCCTAAAGCTCAGGTAACCTGATATTTTTAGGCCCCAATTCATTAAAGCACTCAAGCATCCGAGTAGTACCTCTGATTTCAGTGAGCCTGCTCTCCCTGCTTAAAGGAAAACACGTGCTTAAAGAATCAGAGAGGTAGCCGTGTTAGTCTGGAATAGCAGAGGTAACATAGAGTCCTGTGGCACCTTAAAGACTAACTAAAGTTTTCAAGCATAAGCTTTCGTGGGCAAATACCCACTTTGTCGGATGCAAACGTGCTTAAAGGCTTTGCTGAATCAGTTCCATCCTTCCTGGGATTTCTAACTGTTAACTAATGGAGGGTCAAATGCTGAGACAACTCAACTGGTGAATCCTGTCACTGTCATTCTACTTCTAATTTTTAAACACAAAATGGTTTGTTCCTGTTCGTTTTGTTCTTTGCTCTCTTACCTTTGCTATTTCCGTCAGATAAAAGTCAATGAAGTCTCTGGTTTCAGATGGATTCCAGTCCTCTTTGTGCTTTGCAATCATTTCCATCACAAAACACTTCAGTTTTTCCAAGTTTTTAAAAATGATGTGATGGGGTCCAGGTATCCAATTCATTATGGTTGGGAAGGAGTTATACAGCTTTTGACAAACAAACAGAACACAATACGTTTTAGCCCATTTTATAGAAAAATGCATCTTGCTGTTCAATACACCCTCGTGCATTCTGCTGAAGACACCACGTTTATTAAACCACCTTAATACACAACTGTATTATGGATGTGCTCAGAGACTTCAACTGAGATCAGGACCCCAGTGTGGTAGGCACTTTACACATACATAACAATCAGTCCCTGACCTGGGGAGCCTAGAATTCAAAGAGAGAGAACAGACAAAGGGTGAGAGAAAGGAAATATTATCGCCATTTTACAGAGTAAGGACTGAGGCAGAGAGAGATTAAATGCCTTGGGCAGGACTGCGCAAAGAAAGAAAGTGAAGCTAAGTGAACTGAGTGCCAGTGAAGTATTTTAACCACAACCCCATTCTTTCTCGTTAAGATATGCACTGTCTTCTCTCAGCCCTCTGCTGTGACTGCCGGGCTGGTCACCAGCTACTGCTCCTACTACACTGTTGCCCCCCACAGGACAATGTGCTGTATTGCCTGGGGCAGTGTGATATCAGCCACTTCAGATGGCAAAATGGCCACCCTGGTAACGATTCGTTGATTTACAAGTGAGAAAGGACATAAAGGTCACGACGTCAGAAACTGGCCTCACATTCTGACAAATGATGTTGATAATATTGATGTTCCCACAGTTTTTATTGGCGATTGGAGTTTGGCACTGAAGGGTTCATAAAACACACGGATGACTACCTGGTCACAGCACCATGAGCAGATAAATGCAGGCACTGTGTTTTGCCTCTCAACATGACCGCAGCTGCAGTGGCAGGATTGTGTCTCATCTCAGCCACGATGCTGTGCAGCAAAGCAACAAGAGGAGAAAGGTGCAACAGAGGTACGGTAACAACGTGTCCCCAAAATGCATCATTGCCTCTGTTTCCAGAGTTTCTGTCAGTGAGCCAGCACCATTACAGCACATAATGTTCTGTCTCTGCAAATGGGGCCACCTGAAGAAGCTGCCAGCTGGACGAGCCCTTGACCTTGACGGTAGGTTGGCTGTCTCTCCGCGTTCACCTCCCCCAGCCTGTTGCATAATGACACCCTGCCATCCTCACTGCTGCAAGAGTATCCAGCGAATCTACCCCCACCACACAGGTCCTTGAGTGAACCCTCCTCTGAGCACAGAGTCCAATGCACAGTGTGACAGCAAGAAAGGTAGTAGTTTATGAGCAGTGAGAATTTGGCAGCTTTTCTTCTTCCTCCCTCCTACTCCTACACACATCTCCCTAATGCCACTGAAATATCCCACTGGATCGTCAGCCCCATTAGAGATCACATTAGTTGCCTGTAGGGTGGCAGCACTGGTATAGAGTCAGGTTGAAGATCTGGCCAGATACCTTCAGGGGGAACAGGTGAAAGAGCCTAGCCAGAGGGGGAACTGAGGTGGAGAGAGATTTGTTGAGGACAATGAGAGCATGGATGCCGCAGTCAGGCTATGGTAGAAGTGAATCTGGGACAACACTGTCACACTCAGTCCTGCTTCCACTGAAACTGCTCGGGGTTTTGCCATTGATTTCATATGTTTAAAGTCAAAATTAAACAAGCTCTACCTGGTTCCAAATATTTCCCCCGAGGTACAGAGAATGATCAATCAACCACAGTAACTTTTGGAAGTGACTATCATGATATTCAAACCGTTCCCCAAAAGTGATGGAACAAATAATGTTAGAAACTGCATTGTAAATTTTAAAGTGAGGGTCAAAAGGTTGCCCTGGAAGAGAAAAAGGGAGAAATCTGTGTTGTTCTGGTTTCTTAGGGGAAGAAAGTTGTTGACAGAGAAACTTTTTCATGGGTATGAAATCCATTAATAAAGCCTGAACATATACATACATCACACACCCTGCACATACTCCTATATATACCTTGAACAACGTTTGCTGCATTGTTGCCTATATGAATATTGAAAAACAGTTAAATACATAGCTGGGAGGACATGGATTCTGATGCATGTAACATATCCAATCTACCACTACCAAACTTGGATCCATATTCCCATCTGGACTATGGCACCAAGGTGCATATATATTTAATGGGCTAAGCCAAATCCCTCATCTGAGCATTAGGAAAGATCTCGATTCAAACATCATGTTTCAGGCACATTTTTGTTATTTCACATTCAAAGCCAAATAAGAGCTATAATTTTTGATAGAATAATTAAAGTGTCATTCTCTCTAGTTCTTACCTTTTTTTTCCTCAATTGCATCTGTGAGGTATTTGCTCTCCTCTTGGATTCGTTCCTCTAAGTTTCTCTTCCCCAGGCCAAAGTTTCTTAGAGTTGATAAAGCAAATCTTCTTTGTTGTTTCCAGTTATGTCCATTAGAGTTGAATAATCCTAGGGTGAAAAATGACACCTGGAATATTGTAATGGTCATTACAAGATTAGAAAACTTTAACATTCCTTTCCTTTTTCAAGTTTATGTGAGGCCTGGCTATCTCTCCACAGGATATTTTCTTCATCACTATTGTATCAGAATGCCTAAGCGCTAGCAATGGTGGAGTCATGTCCAACATGGAGAAGGTGTATAGAGCTGAGACTGAAGGAACTACGTCGCAATGCCAACCACGAATGAGGTTGGAAGATGCAATTTTGAGGAATTTCAGAAGTCTAAATCCTCCCATACTGACTCTTCCTGAAAGAAAACTTGCAAGGGACCATCCAGGATGGAAGTCCAATCTACATGCATCACAGCTACATGGAAGCCATATGATTGTGCTGCTACTGCCGCCAGAATTATGAGAGGTGGGATTCAAAGATGAGATGTCAATGAGTCATGAGCACATGTGTAGGTAGGTATTTAGGTGCCTAACTCCCATTGATTTTACTAGGAGTTAGGCACCTAAGCACCTTTGAGGGTCTGAGCTTAAGTTACTACCACAGAGCAGATTTCAGTGAGACTGTTCGTTCGCATAAAGTGAAGCCCATTTGTAAGTGTTTGCAGGATCAGTGCGTTGATTATAAAAAATATTACACCTGAAATACCTGAAGAAACAGATGAGAAAAGAAACCCACCAAATGGACTGAAGATTTCATAGGCAAGAGGAAATTGTGGCCGATCAAGATGGTATTCACCCTGATGGACAAGCACTTCCTTCACCAGTTCGAATCCATTTACAATCACAAATGTCAGGTTACTAAGCTGCAAGCTGAATATGTTGCCATATTTTCCAGAAAGCTGAAAAAAGTAGAGCATGTGGTTTAGTTCAGATTTTATGTGTTTGATAACCTGAACTAAAGCCCATATGATGATTTTTTACTTTTTTTTACAATTATTATTATTCAGTATTTGTATTACAATATCACTCCAGGACACAGCTGTTCAAGCACTATTCCAAAAGAGCTCACAGGTGGATATAACAGGTGGATGACATTTATAAATGGGGAGGAAAATGAGGTAACAGTAAAACAAGAGTATCTAAGGACAATGATTGTCCTATGCCTTTTCCTAAGGCATGTCAAAATAAAACAGACTGCTAAGCTGAGAGGAGCAGACACCTTCGTGGCTGGTAGCAATACTGACTACAGATATGTTGCCCCTCAACAATCATCCCAATAGTGAAGAAATCTAGTTTAAACATTCCAGTTTAAAGATTCCAGTTTAAACAGTGGTGGGCCGTCAGGGCCTGCAAGGCCTTCTCTACTGGCCTAAGAAAATATCTGAATCACAGACTGATGTTAATTATATTTTGTCCATGAATACTTATTAAATATTTCCAAATGGTCTGTCCGCTTCCTTTCATAGCTTTTCCCCTGGTTGTGCTGCTTCCAGACATGTATTTTCATATTAAAGCATTTAACCAATCACATTTCAGCCATCATTTGTTGCTAGGCAGGGTCAAAGTCAAAGATGTCTGCCTGGAGGCCTTCACAATCCGTTCTGCGGGCCCTCTAACAGAAAAAAATGTCGATTAAACTGTTGCTTTAACCAATCAGATTTTAAGTTGGTGACACCAGGGCCCTCTAGCAGGCCTAAGGCAACGTCACCGTATTCACACCCGTTGATTGGATAGTCAGATAGCGTACCAGCCAAAGCTAGCAAACGAACCGAAATATAGTTGTGTTGTTGTAATAGCTATTTTATCACCCCACAATGGCTGAAGGAGGAGAAGAAATTGATTTGGTGGCAGATTTACTGTCAAGGCCACTTTCAAGACGGACTTTTCAAGAAAAGCTGGACATTGTTAAGAAAGGTCGGACAACTCCGAAGCTAGCAAGCCTGTCACAACCTGGAAGAGGATTTGTCCGCCACTTTCAGTTTACGAACTACGAGCGGTACCCCTGGCTCACAGGGTCCGAGGAACACTGCAAATTGTATTGCTGGGAGTGCTTGTTATTTGCCACTGATCGACATGGTGTTTGGAGCCACACTGGGTTTGTAAATTTGACTTGCCTAACCAAGGCAGCAACGAGACACCAAAGCACTGCGGGACACTTACAAGCAATGGTGCTTTCCAAAACTTTTGGTGAAACCAGAGTGGATCTACAGCTGAACGAGCAAGTGCGCAGGGAAACAGAGCTCCACAACGAAAAGGTGAAGAAAAACAGGGAAATCTTAAAAAGACTGATAGACTGTGTCATTTTTTTGGGCAAGCAGGAACTTTCATTTCGGGGACACGATGAAAGCACTGGATCCAAAAACAGAGGAAACTATGTAGAGCTTCTTTCTCTCATTGCTGAGAGCAACACGGATTTACATTACCACCTGTCCACTAATAAAGTGTTTACTGGGACGTCGGGTAAAATACAAAACGACCTGATCACTGCTATTGCTGAAGTGATGGGAGAAGAGATAAGAAGTGAAGTTAAAAAAGCACCGTTTGTGTCTGTTATGGTGGATGAGACGACAGACGCGAGTAACGCAGCTCGCACTGGTCCTGCGTTACGTAACGGGCACAGGTGTCAAGGAGCGATTTGTCAGATTTGAAGATGTTACCAGTGGGAAGCGAGCCGATGACATTGCAGCTCTTATCATCCAATTTTTGGTGGAAAATGAATGTCTGGGTAAAGTTGTGGCACAGTGTTTTGACGGCGCAGCGGTCATGTCTTCTGGATTAAATGGAGTGCAGGCTAAAGTTAAAGAGAGGGCACCTTTGGCTTTATTCATACACTGCTATGCACATCGGCTCAATTTAGTACTGACTCAAGGGGCCTCAAAGCTCAAAGAATGCAAGATCTTTTTCGGCCACCTCAATGGCCTTGCTGCATTTTTTTCTAGATCGCCTCGGCGCACGCAACTACTGGACGAAATCTGCCAGCGGCGTCTCCCTCGTGTGGCACCAACACGGTGGCAGTACACATCCAGAGTGGTCAATACAGTCTTTAATAAGAGAGATGCTCTAAAGGAACTGTTTGATCACATTCTGGAGCATTCATGACGAGTATGATGAGGACTCAGCGCGCTGTGCTGATGGATTTAAAGCACGACTGGATGATTTTGAGTTTTGTTTTTTGCTTCACATATTTAACGGCATTTTTGAGTATTCAGACGTGCTCTTTTCAATACTACAGGACAAAAAACTGGATGTGCAGTTTTGTCTGGCTAGGGTAAAGGAGTTTTGTGACACCGTTGAGCGAGAGAGAAGCCGATATGAGGAACTCTACGAGGCCACTAAACGCACCGCCGGCGCTCCGAGCGCACGAAGCGGTCAAGCGCAAGATCCTCGCGCGCACTACCGCCAACTCCACGGCAGGATTCTGGACAATATTATTTGCCAGACACAGACCAGATTTCAAGACCACGAAAAACTGATGTTTGTCACCCTCCTCGACCCACAGAAGTTTCCGGAATACAAGAAAAATTTCCCGCATGCAGCCTTCTCCAGTTTAACACAGAGCCACGGAACACTTTTTGATCTGTCTCGGCTAAAAACAGAACTGACTGTAATGTATGCCATGGATGATTTTGCAGGAAAATCTCCCACTGATCTCCTTGACTTCCTTCGTCAGAAAAATCTGAGTGAAAGCATGGGGAAGCTGTACACATTTGTATGTTTGGCGGTGACCATTCCCGTGTCCACTGCTTCTGTCGAGCGGACATTTTCAGCCCTAAAGCGAATTAAAACTTATGCCAGAAATACGACAGGGCAGGCTCGACTTTCAGCGTTAGCTTCAATGGCGATAGAAATGGACTTCTTGATGGAACTGAAGCGCACGGATAATCTGTATGACAGAGTAATTGAAGTCTTTTTGAGGAAAGAGAGGAGGATGGATTTTGTCTACAAATAATCCGAATTTTTGGTGAGTAAAATGTTGCTTTTTTCCTAAATAATATTGCGAGTTTATGAGGATATTATTGATGGTTGTTTTTTTTTTGGGGGGGGGGGGGTGTCGCAGCTGTAGCTGCAGTAGTAGAAGACTTGTGCACCCCTAATCTTTATACTGTATTTCTACATAATAAGATGATTTTTATAACCATAAAATAGTTAATGAGGGGTGAATTGATTCAGACGGAGCACTACTGAAGGCCTAGGTGTGAAATGCACGGTCCGCCACTGAGTTTAAACATTCCAGTTTAAACACACTAGTTTAAACATCTAGTTTAAACATCTAGTTTAAAGATTCCAGTTTAAACATTCCAGTTTAAACATTCCAGTTTAAACAAAACACACGCTTGTTCTGTCAGAAGCACCCCTTCCTTCTGGCCTACACCCACCTTGCGATAAACTACGTAGCTCTCTGGGAAACTCAGGGTTTGTGACTGAAAGCTGCGGAGAACAAATTACTAGCTTCCACAGAGGCCATTCTGAAAGGAACCCATTCTAGCCCTTGCAAGGGAACTGCCCTTACAAGTAACCTTCTAAACTCCCTCAGCCTTCATAAGTCCCTTTCTAACCCTTATGAGTTTCCACTTAATCACATCCTCCCTCAGAGCGCAGGGTGTTTCCAAACTGGCCCAAGTAGCCACAACTTCTGACTCTTGTACTCCTTACAAGTTGTACTCCTTACAAGTTGTACTCAAGGAGTACTTGTACTCCTTACAAGTTTTTACCAACCTTGCATCCTTCGCAGATCTGTTTAAAAGCTGGTAATTAAATTCCCTCAAGCCCTTTTCCAATATCACTGAAAATTTCTTGTAACTCCTGCAAGTCACCACACAACCTAGTTCCTTGTGAGCTCTTTCCAGTCCAGAGGAGCACCAGACTCAAACCCTACACAGTCTCTTCCAAGTCTCTGTCCTTCTATACTTGCTAAATTTTTATTAGCCTTTTCTTACCTAATAAATCTTTGTGGGCCTGCTCCTGCACTGCCCAACCCTTCTGAACACACTGCAAGCCTCCGTCACACTCACAGCTCCCCAGAAGCTACCTTCAAGCCATGGTACATTGTGCACTGCATCAGACACTGCCATCCACATGTAATCAGGCCTCAATTCACAGACACATCACATCTAATTTAAACTATCCCCCAGCACAAATCAGACATAAATCTGGAGGATCCTTCCTCCTGAGGATTTCCATGTGGAAAGGAATCCACACATGGGACCCCACATCCTGGACACTGGCTGAGGGAAAAGGGGTTTGACCAGCGGTTTCCCTGTGCTCTGGTGATCCCGAGCAGCAGGCTTCTGGAAGGGACCACTGGGACTGTTAGTAGCTGGTTCAATTCAGAGCAGTCTGGAGATGGCTCTAATTTAGTTCAGGAGCCAGAGCAGCACCAGGACAACCCCAAGGTCCTGGCAGTGCAGAGGTGGTGCCATCATGATTCTTCAGGCGCAGTTGAGGGTTTGGTCCAGCGTCTCTCTCACCCACCACACCATGGTAAAAAACAACAACTCTTGCAAACAGAACTCCTATACTTGCTCCCTTCCCTCACTTACCTTCTCTATGGACTTATGCGGCTGTTTGAAATCCAGATGGAGCAGGTGGCCCAGGAAGGGCAGGGGCAAAGGTCCTGGAGGGAAGTTCTTCGGCCTTCTCCTTCTCATGCAATCAGCGATCAGCAGGAACAGGCCTAAGAACACGGCCAGTGTCTGAAAGGGCATGTTCTGCCAGAGCCACCTTAACCCAGGAACAGCCGGCAGCAGCATCTTCCCCAACCACGTGCAGACTGCACCTGTGAGAGAGAGGAGTGACTGGGGTAGAGGGAAGCCTGATAGTAGCAGGCACAGCCCTGCCCATCCACGTGCTCTCTGATGCTGGTGGTGGACAAAGTTTACAAGCAAAATCAACACACCCTCAAACAGGTACAATACCAGCTTTCAATACCAGAGTCCTAACCCGCAAACCCTGCTAGGGTCCCCTCTCCTGGTTCCTTCAACTCATCAGCAAAGATTTTTCAGATTCTTCCTCTTTAGTGTAAGGGAACTGTTGTTGTCCCCTCACTAAAACTCATTGGGAGTGTTTTGATTGGCTAGCCCTCAGAACCGAAGGGGAACGGTCATTGGGAAATCCGGACCCTGAGACTGACATTCCCCAGGAACAATGAGGAGAAACCAATACTCCAGGTCAGCCTGATTGATAGGGCAGACTGGCTAGTGAGGAGGCCGGCGGGGGCGTGTGTGTGTTTTCCTGTCTTCTGAGTGAGCTGGAATTGCTGGGGTCCAACAGAGTGGGGCCGAGCTGAGGAGAAAGCAGGGGCCCAAGCTGAGCTGGGGAGCAGACAAACAGAAGCAGCCCACAGAGCAGCCCTGTGCTAGGAACAGAGCTGTAGATCCCCTTTGGTTCTGGGATCTAGCCAAACAAAACACCCGCACTGGGTTTTAAGGGGACAACAGTCCCCTTACATTAGTTATAATTTTTCATTTTCTCCTAGTTCTTTTTAAAAAAATCGATTACAGATTCCCTCCTCCCACATCCTCTGTCATGAAAAATATCCAGTAAAAACTGATTGTCTACAAATCTGGTTATCAGAAATGCAAAAGAACTTTTTACAGTAGGTGTTAAATGTTTTGAAAGTATCATTTTTTATTGCAATTAGTGTTTTGATGGCTTACATTTGAGACTGATGATGCAGTCTCTGAGTGATCAACTCCCATTATCCTCCATGACAAGGTTTTTTTCGGCTCCCATCACCAAGGTATTAGGACACTTTACAATTATACATTTAGTAGCCATTTCATTTAAGAATTTAGGCCCCAGGCCTGTAATCAGATCGAAGAGGGGGCCACAGTGATTATGTTACATTATTATAATTGAACATATCTATTGCAGTAGTGCCAAGAAGCCAATCAGATAGGGCACTGTTGCACTAGTTGCTCTACATACATACAGTCAACGACAGTTTGTGTCCTAAGAAGTTTGCAGTAAAAGCCTGCGATTCAGGAAATGAGCCTTCTTCAGAAATGTTTTTTAAGCACATGCTTAACTTTAAGCACAGGTTTAAGTCCTACTGAAATCAATTAAGTACAGTAAAACCTCCATTTAACGGACTAATTCGGGCGAGGGGGTGTCCGTTAAATCCAAAAGTCCGTTATTTAATTAAAAAAAAAAAAAAACGAGCTGTCGGAGCAGCAGCCCGCCCGCCACAGGGTCAGCCAGCCCGCCTGCTGCTGGGACCCGGGCGGCAGCCGTCAGCCAGCCCGCCCGGGTCCCGGCTCCTGGGACCCGGCCGGGAGCCGTCAGCCAACCCACCCGGGTCCCGGCTGCTGGGACCCGCCAGCCAGCCTGCCTGCTGCTGGGAGCCGGGTGGCAGCCGGGAGCCGGCAGTCAGCCTGCCCGCTGCTGGGAGCCGGGCAGCAGCCGGGAGCTGGCAGCCAGCCCGCCCGCGGCTGGAACCCCGGCGGCAGCCGGGAGCCGGCAGTCAGCCCACACGGGTCCCGGCTCCCGGGACCCGCCAGCCAGCCCGCCTGCTGTGGGGAGCCGGGCAGCAGCCAGGAGCCGGCAGCCAGCCCGCCCGCGGCTGGAACCCCAGTGGCAGCCGGGAACCGGCAGTCAGCCCTCGACAAATGGATTTCTGATGCATCAGACTTGCTTAAAAATTTTGTCCGTTGCATCCGAAGTCCGTTAAATCGAGGTCCGTTAAATCGAGGTTTTACTGTATGTGCATAAAGCTAAACGAATGTGTAATTCCTTTCCCGAAGGGGGACCTAGAAGCCCAACCAGCTGTGGAGCTTCAGTGATTTAATTTCCAAATAATGCTGCCATGGTGCTGTTCATAATGTTCCCCCTACAGCAGAAGAGGGCAAACTACAGTGGGAGCATCCTGCCCGGCCTTTGAGCTCCTGACCAGGGAGGCTAGTTCCCGGCCCCTCCTCTGCTGTCCCCTCTGTACTACAGTCCACCCTCCTCCAGAGGTACGCTGCCGCGTGGGTAGCATAGCTATCTCTGGGTGGCCAATGAAGTTTTCAGTCCTGCTGCTCTCAGTGGCATGGTAAGGGGGCGGGGATTGGGGTGGAGGGGTTGGATAAGGGGCAGGTCCCAGGGCCCAGGCAGAGGGTCAGGGGGTAGTTGAAAGGGTTGGGGTTTGAGGAGGACAATAAGGGGGCTGGAAGGGGGGGCGGATAGGAGTACAGGGGCAGGTTGTTTGGGGAGGCACCACCTTCCTTATCTGGCCCTCCATACAGTTTCGCAACCCTGATGTGTCCCTCTGGCCAAAAATTTGGCCCTCCCTGCCCTATAGTGCTGTGTGTCCATATTCTCCCATGTGTGTACTACTTTACCCTCTGGTATTCACAATGATTTGCTGTATTTAAAACACACACACACACACACACACACACACACACACACACACACACACACACACACACACACACAATCTAAGTTTTCAATGCTCTCGTAAGAATATTTACATTTTTAAAAAGTGGACACTGGGCCAGCTGTGCAGAGCGAGCCCAAGCTGGGTTCCATTTGAGTGCAATGCTACGTTGCACATTCACTTCTGGAAAACTAGTACCAGTGTGTGCAATACAGAGCCTCTACACACACAGGCTGGACAAACGGTTGGATATGTGTCAATTGCACCACTTCTGGCCACGCAGTTGTTTCTGTGCATGCATATACCATCTTTGGGGAAATTTGGTACCTGGTGGGTGCCACCCTTAATTAAGAGCTAAACACAGGAGAGTGGATCTTTTGATTTCAAAGGTAAGGTAGCTATCTGGATGGATTTTAATCGGCCAGGATGGTAGTTGTAGTGTCTTTTTGATTAAAAGATTTAATCTGCCATTTGTGTTTTCATGTCATAGTGCTCTACAGTTTATACCCCTGTGGTCTGCACTTTGGTGCTGTGTTAGGATAAGGTAAGATGCACGATCAAAATAACCTAAAAATACGTGTGTGTGTGTGTGTGTAAACTGTGTATCTCTAAAACATTTTAGTAATGATTAGCCATAGGAAAACTATTTAGCACTAAGGAAAACTATTATTCCTCACCAGCCTCCCATCCAGTTCAGGAGGCTGATGAGGTTTTGGAGCAGAATTAATTGGAAAAGCAGGATCCAACTTGACTGGGGAAGAAAAATGTCCTGAACTCTAGCACCATTCCACTGCTTCCTAGGATTTTAGCAGGTGGTTGGGCGGGGGTTGGGGTGAACTGGTGAAAATGGCTGGCTTCACAAACCACCATTCACAGAAATCTGATCATATCTCAGGAAGCTGAGCAACCTTATGAAAGAAAATAGGTACAGGCACACACAAGCACGCACGCACACAGGAGACTGGGGGAGGGGGAGCCAAAGGGAAATTGCTTTTCAAATAATGGTGATTATATTTACCTGCACTAACTATCTACTATTGCAAGTGCAAGATAAATGGTCTTTCCATATAGGCACAGTAGTGAGAGCCAGGTAGGGTGACTAGATGTCCTGATTTTATAGGGAGAGTCCCGATTTTGGAGTCTTTTTCTTATATAGTCTCCCATTACTCCCCACCCCCTGTCCCGATTTGCTGTCTGGTCACCCTAGAGCCAGGTGATATGGAATTTACAGCTGTATACATTTCTTCTTAGATAGGAGATTTAGAGAAGGAAAAAGTGCTTTTTGTGTTCAGTGGATGTTGTGCACGGCTACAGCCCCGGCACTCTAGTGGGGGAGTTTCCGGATGGTAGGTTGTACTCATGTTGCTGTTAGGTTAAGGATCTCAGTGAATCAGTTACAAGGGTTGGTTAGGTGTGTATTGCATTTTGTCACGGGTGCTCAGAACCTGGGCGTGGCGCTCTTATCTTGTTAGTACAACTCTCAGTAAACAAATAACTATGTAAATAACAATACAAAGAAATGTTCTTTATTCACTTAAGAATGTCAGTTATTGGAATTTTATTGCAGAAAGGTATTTTAAATTTGCAAACCAAATTAATAACTCCTTTTACTCTTAGAATTTCTTAAGGGATCACTTTTCAAGAATGAGAGGGCCAAAATTCAGCACTGCTCAACAAATACTTTTAAATTACCATTGAAAATAGTATCCACGTTATGACATAAGGGATGTAACTGCTCTTTAACTGCACTGATCCTCAGCCAACAAAACAAAATATCTGCTGCCCCTCTGCAGTATTCTAAAGCACCTAAACAACATAAAATAAACACCAAAAGTAAAATTAAGAACTACGGTAAATTTGCCTATGAAACACCCAGCTCACCTTCATTCAACTACACGTGCATTAAACCAACCCCATCAGCAACCCGGATGTTGCACCTGGAATAGTCCATCTGTTAATTCTCTGAACTAGTTCCCTTCCGGGCCGACCACTAAAGGCCATGTGATTTCTCAGCCAGTCTCATGGAACTAAGATAGAGCCTTAGTACTGTTATATAGGTTAGGAATTCAAATCCCTATGTGGACTGGTTTAAAAAATGTGTTTGTATTAATATTTTTAAAGATTCAGGAATTCTCTCACCACAAAAACTTCAGGCAGGAGACTGGGATTGAATTCTCATCAAAGATCACAGTGGGTGAGAGAATTATGGTGGTCAGCAAGATTCAGAGGCAGCAGGATGCGTCTGAAACTAGTTGATGTTTTTTCAGTAAAAAATTCTTTTTGATTAAAAAAGACCCCTGCAGAAATAATTCAATCTTGGTTGAAATTTTTCATTTTTCAAAGAATTTTCACATTTTTTTATTTTGTTTTGGTAGGGAAAAACCCACTTTCTCTACTGTCTTTAAATTCTCTCAAGCCCCCATTAAAAAGTGAGAGGAAAAAATTGTGTTTTTTTCACACCAGTGAGATTATTTCAAAAACATTGTTCTTCTTCGAGTGCTTGCTCATGTCCATTCCCACAAGTGTGTGTGCACCGCGCATGCACGGCTCCGGAAAGTTTTCCCCAGCGGTACCCGTAGGGTCGGCAGGGGCGACCCCTGGAGTGGCGCCCTTATGGCCGTGTATATATGCCCCTGCCGACCCTTCCCCGCTCAGTTCCTTCTTCCCGCCCATGACGGTTAGCTGGAATCCCCTTTAGATCGTAGCGGTATCCCAACCTTTTGATAGTTGTTAGTGTAAATTCTGTTTCTAGTTCTAATTAGTGTTAAGTATTAGCAGTTCTTAGATAAGATAGTGTGTTCCTATCAGTCCTCGCCCCGGGGCATGCCTGGCGCGCCGGGCTTCAAAAACTGCGAGCACTGTGGGAGGCCTATGCCAAACAGTGATCCCCACACAAAGTGCTTGAAGTGCCTGGGCGAGGGCCATCAATCCGAGCGCTGCGCAATCTGCAAGAGCTTCAAACCTAGGACAAAGAAAGAGAGAGATCATCGCCTGCGCTTAATCCTTATGGAGTCCGCTCTCCAGCCTCAGGGAGATCTCCTATCCAAGGTAGCTCGAAGCGCTCCGGCCTCGGTACGGGACCCGGCGGTGCCGAGGAAAGAAAATCCGCACCGGCACCGGTCCCCACTACGCACTGAGAGCCCCAGGCGGCACCGCTCTCAATCGCCGGTGCCGCCTAAGAAGCAAAGGGGCAGATCGCCGGCCCGTAAGGCCACGGCGAAGATGCGGCATACCCAGGGCCACGTAGATGAGTCCCGTAGGGTGCCGTTGGCGTCTGGCCCGGTGCGCGCGCACGCATCGGGAGATGGTGCAGCGCTGCACGGGCACCTCCAGGACTTCCCGGCGCCGTCGACCCCGGAGACCTTCGAAGCGGCCCGGGATTTGATTGAGTCAGCGGACGGAGTCGGTACGGTACCACCTCTCGCAGTCCCGCCGTTCCTGGATCCGGTGCCAGCGACGACACCGGCGCTACATGGGACACCGGCACCGTCGGGGCCGGTCACTCCCTTAATCCCTCCGATGCAGTCGGCACCGGCACCGGGAGCTTCCTTCACCCCGGCGCAGATGGCACCGGACTCCCGCACGACCTCGGCACCACCACTACGGGCTACAGGAGAGGACACTCTGCTACCTCCGCCGGCACCGATGGCCTGTCCCGGTAAGCCTACGATGTACCAAAGATACATCATGGCACCGGAGGGCACGGCACCGCCATGGCCCAGCTCGGCGTCGGAGTCCGACGCGTCGTCCCGTTCGAGCCGCAGTCACCGCACCGGGGCACCATCTCATAGATCGAGTCGTAGCTACCACTCACACAGATCAGATCGGCACCGTTCACGGCACCGTCGCTCCTCCCACCACTCGACACCGTGGCCTCAGCAAAACCCAGGCCCAGTACAGTGGCCCTTCTGGCCCCCGTGGGCGTTTCAGCAGACACAAGGACCACCATCGGTGACGATGCCCCTTCCTGCGGTGCCACGAGGCCCTATTTCGGCTACTGTATCCAGACCTCCACCGGAGGTGGAGGGAGAGGAACCGGTACCGGGTCCGTCGGGGTTGGGTCAGTACGAAGGCTCCATGGGCCATCACTCCTCGGCTGCCTCGATAACGGGCCCACCCACCGGGGACCCTGCCCAAGAGGAGCCCCCATTCGCCACCTCGTCCTCCTCTTCTCCGGACGAAGCGGTGGCGGGCTCCTCGACGTCCGGACTACCACCAATGGACGTAAAGGGGCATCAGGACCTCTTAAGGAGAGTAGCCCATAACTTGAACCTCCCGGCTGAGGAAGTGCAGGAGGAGGAAGATCCAACAGTGGACATCCTCTCTCCGGATGGGCCCAAGAGAATCGCCCTCCCGTTCATCAAAAAGATCAATACAATGTCGAACACTCTGTGGCAGACGCCTGCCTCGATTCCACCAACGGCAAAAGGGGTGGAACGCCGTTATTTCACTCCGCGAGCAGGCTACGAACATTTGTTCACTCATCCACCACCGGGCTCCCTGGTGGCGGACGCAGTAAATCATAGGGAGAGGCAGGGTCACACAGGACCCACACCTAAATCACAGGATGCTAAAAAACTAGACTTATACGGCAGAAAAGTTTACTCGTCGGCCTCCCTGCAACTCAAAATTGCGAACCAACAGGCAGCACTAGGCCGTTACGCATTTAACTCTTGGGCTGCCCTAGGCAAGTTTCAGGAGAAGATTCCCAAGGACTCGTCGCCGGAGTTCACGGCTATTCTGGAGGAGGGCAAGGTGATCTCCAGGGCGGCGCTACAGGCTGCGCTTGATTCCGCAGACTCAGCCTCCAGATCAATGGCTACTGGGATAGTGATGAGAAGGGGTGCATGGCTACAGGTTTCAGGCATTCCTCCTCCCGTCCAGGCGTCCATCCAAGACCTGCCCTTTGATAAGCAGGGATTATTTTCCGAGGATACGGACAAAAAACTTCATTCTATGAAGGACTCTAGGGCGATGCTTCGGTCATTAGGCCTTCATACCCCTCAAACGGTCAGGCGCCCTTTCAGGCCACCACAAGTCCAACAGCCTCGCCCATACCAACCAGCTCCCAGGCGAGACATAAATCGAAGGGGAGGAAGGGGAAACAATAGAGGGAGACCCCGTTCTTCATCCCGCAATGGCCAGCAGAACCAGGGGCCAAGGCAACCCCCTAATGCTAGGCCTAACTTTTGAAGGTGCGCACGGGGGCGACGATCCAGTATCCAATCCTGCACCTTTCCGTCCCTTCCTGCACCGCTTGTCTCACTTTCATCAGGCATGGTCCCAACTCACCTCAGACAAATGGGTCCTCAGCCTGGTGAAGGTGGGATATTCTATCCAATTTTCCTCCCTTCCACCTACCCATCCACTTTCCCCGTCCCTCTTCAGGGACCCATCTCACGAGCAACTCCTAGTTCAGGAGGTTCAAACCCTTCTGGCTTTGGGTGCCATAGAGGAGGTTCCTCAAGAATTTTGGGGCAAGGGCTACTACTCCCGTTACTTCCTTATCCCGAAGGCCAAAGGCGGCCTTCGACCTATCCTAGACCTGCGAGGCCTCAACTCCTACATAAAGAAGCTGAAGTTTCGCATGCTCTCCCTAGCAACCATCATCCCATCCTTGGATCAAGGAGACTGGTTCGCCTCCCTCGACTTAAAGGACGCCTATTTCCATATTTCCATAATCCCCAGTCACAGGAGGTTCCTGAGGTTCGTGTTAGGGGATCGACACTACCAGTTTACAGTGCTTCCGTTCGGCCTATCGACCGCCCCAAGGGTGTTTACAAAGTGCATGTCGGTAGTAGCAGCATACCTCAGAAGGAGACACGTACATGTCTACCCGTACCTGGACGATTGGCTCATAAGAGCGAACTCAAGGGAACTGGCAGTCCAGCACGTAGCTTTAGTCAGGACAACATTCCTCAGGTTAGGCCTCATTCTGAACGAACCAAAGTCGATCTTAGAGCCCACTCAGAGAATAGAGTTCATAGGGGCAGTGTTAGACTCTCAACAAGCCATGGCATTCCTCCCTCCGGCTCGAGCCCATACCATAACGAACTTGGCCCAATCTGTACTACAATACCCGACCACTACGGCCAGAAACTGCATGGTCCTATTGGGCCATATGGCAGCCTGTACGTATGTGGTGACATACGCAAGACTTCGACTACGGCCACTACAAGCTTGGCTGGCGACGGTGTTCAAGCAGGGCAGGGATCCACTGGACCTGGTTGTCACCCTACCTCATTACACGCTGAGCTCGCTACATTGGTGGCTCCAACCCAGCTCTCTCAACACCGGGGTCCCCTTTTGCAAACCCCAGCCAACGCTGACATTAGGGACGGATGCCTCGGCCCTCGGCTGGGGAGCTCATCTTGGAGACTCCAGGACCCAGGGACACTGGTCTCACAGCGAGCTGTCCTTACACATCAACGTCCGGGAGCTGAGAGCGGTGCACCTCGCGTGCCAGGTATTTCGGGACCAGTTACAAGGCAAGTGTGTGCTGGTCCAGACGGACAACACGGCGACAATGTTTTATATAAACAAACAGGGTGGTGCTCGCTCTTCTCCCCTATGCAGGGAAGCTCTGGCTCTCTGGGAGTTTTGTATCGCACACAATATCCATCTCATAGCCACATACCTCCCGGGGGTCCAGAATGTCCTAGCGGACACCCTCAGTCGCTCATTTCGGGGCCACGAGTGGTCTCTCAGGGGGGACATTGCGCATTCAATCTTCCTACAGTGGGGATTTCCCCGCCTAGACCTGTTCGCCACGAGGGCCAACAGGAAGTGCCAGAGGTTTTGCTCCCTCATGAACATCAGCCCAGGATCAGAGGCAGACGCCTTTCAGATCCCTTGGAGGGAGGGTCTGCTCTATGCATTTCCACCGTTCCCACTCGTCCACAGGGTGTTACTCAAGGCCCGCCTGGACGGAGCGTCCATGATCCTAATAGCACCGGCATGGCCCCGGCAGCATTGGTACACTCTACTGTTGTCTCTATCAGTGTCCAGACCTATAACCCTCCCTCTCCTTCCCACACTGGTGTCCCAGGACCACGGGCGGTTGCTTCACCCCAACCTCCAGTCCCTTCACCTCACGGCGTGGAATATCCGTGGCTGAATGCCTCGGAGCGCCGGTGCTCGAACCAGGTTAGGGAGGTTCTGCTGGGTAGCAGAAAGTTATCAACTCGCACCACTTACATGGCCAAATGGAAACGTTTTTCCCTATGGGCTCAGCATAAAGGTGCGGACCCCGCTCTGGCTCCCATACCTTTAATCCTGGACTACCTTCTGGACCTTAAAGGACAAGGTCTAGCCATATCGACAATTCGTGTCCACTTAGCGGCTATCTCAGCCTTCCATACAGAAGTGGGGGGGTCCTCTGTGTTTAGTAGCCCCCTCGTGGGGCGATTCCTGAAGGGGTTGGAAAGGTTGTACCCTTCGGTGCGGCAACCGGTTTCTCAGTGGGACCTGAACCTGGTGTTGGCGGCGCTCATGAAACCTCCCTTTGAGCCCCTAGCCTCCTGCCCACTATCTTATCTTTCCTGGAAGACGGCCTTTCTGGTGGCAATTACATCTGCACGTCGGGTCTCTGAGCTCAGAGCGCTCACCTCGGAGCCCCCGTACACCATCTTCCATAAAGATAAGGTTCAGCTACGACCTCACCCGGCCTTCCTTCCTAAAGTGGTCTCCGCTTTCCACTTGAATCAGGACATTTTTCTCCCTGTATTTTTTCCTAGACCCCACGCTTCCAATAGGGAAAGAATGCTGCATTCTTTAGACGTAAAGAGGGCGTTGGCTTTTTACATAGAATGCACAAAACCTTTTTGTAAATCTCCGCAACTTTTTATTTCAGTGGCAGAACGGATGAAGGGGTTGCCGATTTCTTCGCAACGCCTGTCGAGATGGATCACCTCGTGCATCACGCTGTGTTATAACCTCTCGAAAGTTTCTCCTCCGCCACTAACAGCCCATTCAACCAGAGCCCAGGCCACATCCACAGCGTTCCTGGCGCACATTCCGATTGGTGACATCTGTAGAGCTGCGACATGGTCTTCAGTCCATACCTTCTCCTCGCACTACGCAATTGTGCAGCAGACTGCGGAGGACGCTGCCATGGGACAGGCGATCCTGGCAGCAGGGACTAAGTCTACTCCTCTCCCACCTCCAAGGTAACTGCTCGTAAGACACTTGTGGGAATGGACATGAGCAAGCACTCGAAGAAGAAAGAACAGTTACTCACCTCTCGTAACGTTTGTTCTTCGAGATGTGTTGCTCATGTCCATTCCCAATCCCACCCGCCTCCCCTCTGTCGGAGTACCGGCAAGAAGGAACTGAGCGGGGAAGGGTCGGCAGGGGCATATATACACGGCCATAAGGGCGCCACGCCAGGGGTCGCCCCTGCCGACCCTACGGGTACCGCTGGGGAAAACTTTCCGGAGCCGTGCATGCGCGGTGCGCACACACTTGTGGGAATGGACATGAGCAACACATCTCGAAGAACAAACGTTACGAGAGGTGAGTAACTGTTCTTTTTGAAAAGTTTCCATTGAAAAACTAAATATTTCATGAAAAACTCCAAATGAAACAAAACATTCCTTTGGAAAGAATTCATGAAATGTACTTACCTTTTTTCAAGCAGATTGATATGGGAGTGAGAATTCTTAGGCTATCCTGAGTGTGTATGCACACAGACTGGTGTGATAGGGACATCAGAAAGAGCTGCTGTCATGTTAGGATGTATCATAACAGCCACAGTCCCTTCCAATATCAGGTTCACAAATTGCTGATGTCGGATTCCTGTTGGGTTCATAAGAATGCAGGCAGGCAGGGAAATTCGGAGACTTAGTGAATTGCTGATGCAGCCCTATATACGTGCAGGGCAAATTAATTATTTGGAGAAATGGGGCAATGACAAAAATTTCCAGGCTTTTCCCTACCGAGACAGGGCACAGATCTGGTATGGCTGTGGGCAGAGAGTAAGTCCCATTTTGAACTGAAGGTTTAGCTTCACGTCCTTCGGAGCCTGGAATGTGAATTTCTGGAGGAGGGCAGTGAAGAACAGGAACAGCTCTATTCTAGCCAGCTGCTCAGCAAGGCACCCGCGCTTTCCTGAAAAGAAGACAGTTGTGCACATCAGGCAGAGGATTCTTGTCAGAACAGTTTGGGTCTCATAATAAATGAGGCTTTACTTTTCCATAGCAGCAAATTCAGAACAGCGAGAGAGAAGAGACGGTTTTGTCATCAGTTCCTCCCTTCTGAGTCACTTTTTCCTGGTTTTAGTACTAAATTTTCCATAAGTTACAGAAGTGGATGCTAAGGTTCACATGAATTATAACAGTACCTCCATAATTCCTTCTACTAATAGAAACATTCATGTTTGATAGCTCTTGGAAGATCAACCACATCTCTGAATCGCTATCGAAGGGCTGATCTACACACATTTTTATACCAGTATAACAATGTCTTTATACTCGTGCCTAATCTCAGTGTACCTTTCTCCCCTTCCCATAACTGCATCCATACTAGGAAGAGGGTGCTGTTTTAACTTATATAGATTTTTTTTAAATCACACACCTGACAGAAATCTAGAAGGGGTGTATACTAATATAATTAAAGCACTACAATTTCTGTGTCTAGCTGATGTCTTACTTCCCTAACATTCTCAGCTACACACAGCTGTACTATTTCTTGATTAAAAATGTAAAATAAAATAACCTACGTGAGGTGTAATCTTCCCTCGGCCTAGCTTCTCCATGACATAACACATGGCCTGCTGAACACATGCAGGTCTAGTCACATTATTACTAAAGAAGGGAGCTGTGTGTCCCTGAATCTTAGTTTCTAGATAAACTGCTTAAAAAGAAAAGGTATTACATCCTTTCCTTAGCCAGACACAGCGGATATTAATATTGCTTGTTCTTTTCATTTGCAAGAAAGCATTGATAGACCTGCATCGAAAAAAGGCTTTTGCAAACCCGTGCATCCCGGATTCACACACATTTCTGTTTCAGGACCTTAATACTAAAGCTCTTATTTATTTAAATTGTGTGGGATCAGCCGATAACGAGTTCAAGTGATGGAGAATACACAACATTCTATACTAAAATGTTTTATAGGTTGATTGGTTTTTGTGAGGGTGCTTCAGGGATCTCCCACACTTTTATCATCTTTGCCATGTTTATTCCCCTTGCTGATTCTCCCTACAAG
Source organism: Sternotherus odoratus (assembly GCA_032164245.1). Taxonomy (NCBI): domain Eukaryota; kingdom Metazoa; phylum Chordata; order Testudines; family Kinosternidae; genus Sternotherus; species Sternotherus odoratus. The sequence goes on along the minus strand of JAVMKO010000008.1, from coordinate 79,290,663 downwards.
TGAAAAGAAGTGGTAAAGGTGGGGAGGGCTATGCCTTCCGTCTTCACTCCTTCATTCCCAACAAGAGAGGCAGGCTACCTTCTCTTTGTGCCCACCCTAGGGTATGTCTACACTAACATTAGAAGTGTATCCATGATGGTATGAGCGGCTAGCCACCTAAGTATATTCGGAGGGTCTTGGAAGGGGGTGTACTTGGGATGGCTAGTTCTTCCAGCTACACCATGGCTACACTAATTGTTTTAGCGCACTAGTTCACTGACCCCCCACCAAGAAGTTACACCTCCAGCTCCGGTGTACGCATACCACTAAAGGGTAGGAGAGCTGAGGCCACTCTTTGCTGTTGCTGTGTTGAGCCTTGTTCTAGGAGAGAGCACTTGCTCAAAAATGACATGCCCCCTACCTAGGAAAAAACTGCACAAGCTGGAATCCCGGCCCTGGGACACAATCGCTGGCCATGATTTTCATTTCTGAGCTTTCCATTTTCCATTGTGCCTCGGTCACCAATACATGCTGTGGGTTTTTTCTAAACTGAAAAAGGAGAGAGGCCAAGACTTGGTGCTATAGTGTGAATGGACAGAGTCAGACACATCTCACCTGCAGAGAATGGCAGGAAAGCTTCTCTTTTCTTGAACTGACCATCCTCCAGAAAATGCTTAGGATTAAAAGTATCAGGGGTTTCCCATTCATCCTTGTCAAACAGCACTGAAGTCAAATTGGGAATCAAAATGGTGCCCTAAAGAAAGAGAAAGAAAGGAATTTAAACTATCCCTGGGTCCATTTTTAATTGTGACCCGCAAAGAGGCAAAAAAGAAGGGGTCCTGCCTTTCATTTTAGTCTTTTATAATGTATAAAGAAGGCACACGGGATGTTTTTTTAAAAAGTGGATAATTTTCCAGCCAGTTCTTTACCTTAAATTTAACTAGAATTTCGAATCTGGATTTCTCTGGTTTTGCTAGCAGTTTCTCTGGAAGTCTGAGAGAAAAGAATGGGAGCTATCACAGACGTTAGACGAAGGAATGGGGTGTTAATATTTGGAGAAAGAGAGCTTTTCTTCCAACTGGTTTTTAAGAATTTGAGTTAAAGGGTGTTAATATCAAAACAGATAAACAAAAAAGGACACCAGTCTAACTAAAAATCACTTCCCATTTCAACTAAACAGGTTCATTTCCCCCACAGATGTGATGTTATAGGCCCAGGGGTTAAAGTAACTTAACTTTCTTACCGGTATGGGGGCTTGCCTGGGGCCAGCTCTGACCCCTGGAAGGGGTGTGGTGGAAGGGGCGGGACTATGGGGGTCAGAGCCAGCCCCAGCCCAGCCCCCGTACTGGTAAGGCGCCTCCTTCCCCCTCTCAGGACTCTCCCCCTCCCCCAGCCTCCAGGGGCAGTTTAAAGGGCCCGGGTGGTAGCGGCGCACCGGGCTCTTTAAATAGCTATCGGAGCCCCCCGCAGCCTCCCCAGAGCTCCAGCAGCAGGGCTCTCGGGGACGGAAGCCCTGTTGCCGGAATCCTAGGGAAGTGGCGGCGGGGCTCCGAGAGCTATTTAAAGAGCCTGCTAGCGCCCTGGGCCCTTTACAGAGCCACCGGAGCCCCGTCGCAGCCTCCCCCGGGCTCCCGCAGCAGGGGCTTCGGAGGAAGTTTAAAGGTCCCGGGGCGGTAGCAGCTCCCACTCTGCCAGCAATTTAAAGGGCCTGGGGCTCCAGCCGCTGCTGGGAGCCCCAAGCCTTTTAAGTTGCGCTTGGGGAAGCTGATCCGCCCCGGTATGGCGCATCGGCTCTTGCCACTATGCCGTACGGGGGCATACCGGCTTACTTTCACCCCTGTATAGACCTACTAGTTCTCCTGCATCTCCTAGGAAAAGCAGGGTAGAAAAGGTTGAATTTCTAATAGAAAAAACAAATAGAAAAAATATAAACTCTCAGCCATTCTTTATATAGCATAAAGTGGCAAAAAGGAGCACAACCCATCCACCCACTTTTCTTTTTTAAGGGACAAATTTTCAGGGATGTAGTGGTTGTTGTGTGTATAGTGCTGTATGTACCGCTAGGCAAATCCAGGAAGTGCTCCTGCAAACTAACACTTGTGCAAAAAAGAACTTTAGTGGACACTTCTGCTAATATTGCTATTTAAAGATATAACGCACTCTCCTTCTGCTACTGTGTAAAAATATTGCCCATCAGTTACATTACTGAACGGTGACTGTCAGCAGACTGGAAGGTTGCCACAGGCAATGGCCTCCTGCGGCACACGTTATGGTAGAATGGTCTTCAGCCTGGCTGACCTCCAGAATGAGCTCACTGCCCTTGAGCTTGGGTTTATCCCCATTTCATTGAGAGTCAGTGAACAGGCTGGAGGAGAAGAATGTGCCCAGGTGTTCCTGACGAGAGCTCCTGCTGAACATACTCCGGGAACGCTGGGGTAGGAATTCCAGCCTGCTCCCTTCCAAGGGGAAAAATTGTGGCTCAGAAGCAGGGCCAGGTGGAGTCAGAAATACTGCAGCTTAAGACGAAAGCCATTCAGAATTCCAGAGCTGCTGAAGATGGGATGTATATACCCCACCCAGAAAAAGAAGCAGCCGAACCCATCTGCTGATTCCAAGTCCCAGACCCTCACAGGGATTTAGGCACATAACTCCCATTGATTTCCAAAAGACTTAATACCTAAATACCTCTAAGTCTCTGCTTTCAAGAGTCTGGATGACCATTTATGAGTCAATAGCCACAGTGGTGAGCTTGTGCAGGACCTAATCCTTAGACCTTTTTCTGTGGTTTCATGCAATGAAAATAAATAACTTACATTATGTTTTATGAAAACACTGCAAATGTCTGATCTAGATTTCAACTTCCTCAAAGCTGGATAATGTGAGCATGCAAAGTTTTGGTTAAGGAATTTTAGCCCAATATAGAAGTAGGGGCCATCTGTAAAATGCAGTTCTGAATCTGGGTTGATTCCCAAAATGGGTTCAGATTCAAAACTGGACTCTCCTGGGTGCGAAGGTGTTTCAATCTGGAATTTTGGTTGGGGTTCATCTCTATTAATTTCTTAACCCAAGATAAGTGAAAACAACATTTCCTTTCAGCTTACTTTTGGCACATAAAATCCGGCCAGTATTGTGTCAGTAGTTGACATTCTGGGCACATTTAAAGGCACAACGTTGCTTATCCTTAGCACTTCATGAATAACTGCATTGGTGTATGGCATGTTGTCCCTGTCGTCCATGGCTGGCTGGCGAGACTGGCCAATCACCGCATCAATCTCCGCTTGCACTCTCTCTAAGAAAAGAGCAGAGTTCACCATTGGTACGAGAACAAACAATACATTCTTGTAACAACAGGATTAAGTTGTGTAGCATTCGTTGATTTTATGGCGATCCCAAATAAAGTTCAATTCAAGCATTAGAAACAGCATCAGTGACCAATGTAGGGATCTGAACATAAAAATACATAAAACTACAGCTGGTTAGCTTGAGACAAATGCAGTGATAAGGAGGTGAGAGAAATTTCACAATGTAATTAAGGCATTATAGGAAGACCTTCTTTAATATCTATACAGAAGGCAAGAGGCGTTTACTCTACTTCTCAAAATCAAATGTAAAGGCATTATCAATACGTATTTTGTCCTTATTCAAAATAGCAAAGTCAATTATGGGGATGACCCAAGAGATCTGAGCACATAAATATTTATCTGCTGGTTTGCTCTGTCAAGCAAGACTCTCAAATTTTGTGGGCACAGGGATCTTCTAGAATATTACCAAGAGTCCAAGGACTGCACCTATTTTGCATAAAATGAAGCAGATTATATCTGCCATTATTTTCGATACAGATCCCACTTGTAACTACCATGGGTCACATCTCAAAGCAGAAGAGGAATAATAAATCAACATTCTGAGCTCTGTTAAGAGTCCCCAATGTGTGACAGGTTAAGGGTAGATATTCAAGAGCTATTAAGAGATTAGAAATATAAAACCGTCACCATTTACCTTGAATGTCTGGATATATGACCATGTACAGCAGAGCCCAGCGAATGGTTGTAGATGTTGTCTCAGTTCCAGCAAAAAAAAGATCCAGTGTGGAATATAAGAGATTTTCTTCATGGAAACTAGGGTCGGCATCGACCTTAGAACAAAGATATATGTGGATGGGACAACAACAATATTTATTATCATCATACAGAGCCATGGAAACCTCATTCTAGGCTCAATCCCGTAAGGTGTTGGGTGCCCTGAATTTCTATTGCCTTCAGTGAGAGTGCCAGCACCTCACAGGACAGCAGCATTAGATAGAAAGACTGTGCTTATAGCATCATCCTTGGGAGTGAAATGTTTGAGCTGATTTTAGGTCTGAGCAGAGGGCCTGCTGAAGTCAATGAAATACTCCCATGTATTTCAATTTGTTCCTAAAGCACAAATAACCTGACATTTTTAAGTCCCAATTCAGCAAAGCACTCAAACATCTCAGTAGTTCCCAGTGGCGTCGCTAGGGTTGGTGTCACCCAGTGCGGTACTCACGGTGTCACCCCTTCAGATTTTGCCGGGCGGCGCGCTCCGGTTGCCGTTGCACCCCCCCCCCCCCCGGGGCTCCCTGCACGGCTCCGGCCGGGACCCTGCAGGGCCAGAGGCAGCGCGGGGCGGGCCCAGGGGGCCCCCCCACCCCAGTCCCGCTCCATCATTGTGGGGCACAGGGCACACGGCTCCGGGCGCAGCCTCCTGCGGGCGTCCCTGTCCATGGAGGGGGGCCCGGGGATGGTGTCACCCGGTGCGGTCTGCACCCCCCGCACCCGCCTAGCTATGCCAGTGGTAGTTCCACTGACTTCAGGGAGCCTGCTCACCCCTGTTTAAAGGAAAACATGTGCTTAAAGCTGAATCAGTTCCATCCTACCTGGGATTTCTAACTGTTAACTAATGAAGGGTCAGATGCTGAGACAACTCAATTGGTGAGTCCTGTCACTGTCATTCTACTTCTAATATTTAAACACAAAGTGGTTTGTTCCTGTTCATTTTGTTCTTTGCTCTCTTACCTTTGCTATTTCCATCAGATAACAGTCAATGAAGTCTCTGGTTTCAGATGGATTCCAGTCCTCTTTGTGCTTTGCAATCATTTCCTTCACAAAACACTTCAGTTTTTCCCAATTTTTTAAAATGGTGTTTTGGGGTCCAGGTATCCACTTCATTATGGTGGGGAAGAAGTTATACAGCTTTTGATACACAAACAGAACATAAAACATTTTAGCCTAGTTTAATAGAAAAATGCATTTTGCAGTTTAATACGCCCTCATGCAGTCTGCTGAAGACACCACATTTATTAAAGCATATTAATACACAACTGTATTATCAATGTGCTCAGAGCCCTCAACTGAGATCAGGACCCCAGTGTGGTAGGCACTTTCATATACATAGCAGTCAGTTTTTGACCCGAGGAGCCTAATTCAGAGACAGAAGAGAAAAAGGGTGAGAGAAAAGAAATATCATCACCATTTTACAGAGTATGAAGTGAGGAAGAGAAAGACTAAGTTACTTGGCCAAGACAACACAGACATCTGTTACAGAGCCGGAAAGTGAAGTAGTTTTGCCCGTGCAGTGTTTTAACCCACAAACCCTTGTCTTCTCTTAGCCCCCTGCTCTGACTACTGGACTGGTCACCAGCTACTGCTCCATTGCTTTGGCGCCCCCAAAAGGAAGATGCACTGTATTGCCTGAGGCAGTGCGATAGCAGTGATTTCAGACCGCTGATGGGCCACTCTGTTAATCGTTCGTTGATTTACAAGTGAGGAAGGATATGAAGGTCACTATGTCCGAACCTGGCCTCACATTCTGACACATGATGTTGATAATATTGATGGGTTTGTAAAACACATGGAAGACTGCCTGGTCCCAGCACCATGTGCAGATAAACGAAGGCACTGTGTTTTGCCTCTCAGCATGACCGCATGCAACGGCAAGATTACGTCTCATCTCTGCCACTATGCTGGGCTGAACCAGGAGGCAACAAGACGAGAAAAGAAAGACAATAAAACAAGACGAGACAAGATGAGACGAGAAAAGCTGATACCCTGAAATGTATCATTGTCCGTTTGTTTTCAGGGCCTGCGTCAGTGAGCCAGCACCATTACAAAACACAGTGTTTTGTTCCTGCAAATAGGACCACCTGAAGAAGCTGCCAGGTGGACGAGCCCTTGACCTTGACGGTAGGTTGGCTGGGCCTCTGGGGTCACCTCCCACCAGGCCTGTTGCATAATAACACCCTGCCATCCTCACTGCTGAAAGAGTATCCAGAGAATCTACATCAGCCACACAGGTCCTTGAGTCAACCCTCCCCTGAGCACAGAGTCCAATGCACAGTGCGACAGTGAGGCAGGGAATTGTTTGGGAGCAGGGAGGATTTGACACCTTTTCTTATTTCTCTCTCACACCCACACCTCCCTGATGTCCACTGAAACAGCCCACTAGGTCGTCAGCCCCATTAGAGATCATGTTAAGTGCCTGTGGGGTGGCGGCACTGGAATAGAGAAGTCAGGCTTGAGTATCCGGCCGGGTACCTTCAGAGGCAACAGGTGAAAGAGACTAACCAGAGTGGGAACTGAGGTGGAGAGAGATTTGTTGGGGACAATGAGAGCATGGATGCCCCTGTCAGGCTATGGTAGATGTGAATCTGGGACAACACTGTCACACTCAGTCCTGCTTCCACTGAAACTGCTCGGGGTTTTGCCATTCATTTCAGACATTTAAAGTCAAAATCAAACAAGCTCTACCTGGCTCCAAATAGTTCCCTGGAGGTTCAAAGTCTGATCAATCAAATGCAGTAAGTTCTGGAAGTGACTATCATGATATTCAAACCGGTCCCCAAAAGTGATGGAACAAATAATGTTGGAAACAGCATTGTTGATTTTAAAGTGAGGGTCAAAAGGTTGCCCTGGAAGAGAAAAAGGGAGAAATTGGTGTTCTTCTGGTTTCTTAGAAAAGAGGAAGAAATTGTTGACAGACATAAACTATTTGATGAATATGAAGTCCATTAATAAAACCTGAACTTATGCATATATCACACACCCTGCACACACATCCACATACCTCTTGAGCAATGTTTGCTGCATTGTCGCCTAGCTGAATATTGAAAAAAGTGTTAAACACATACATAGCATGAGCTGCATTTTGATGCATGCAGCATATCAAAAATACCAGTTCAAGTCAGTTTTTTCTATGTATAGAAACATTTGTATTTTTTCCACACAGGTCTCTGGCTTTGTTATAGTGTACGGATGTTTTACACATATGTAATTATGAACCACTTTCTCTCCTATGGTCCTTAATCTTGGCAATGAACACTGTTGTGGGACTGTTTTGTAAATTTTTGGGGCTACATGGAGGCTGAAGGAAAGCTGATGACTCAGCACCTAGTGCAATCAGGGCCGGCGACAGAAATTTTGGGGCCCCCTACTCTGATCATTGGGGGCCCCTCCAGCCCCCCCCCCAGCCTAACCTCCTCCCCTCCCCACCCCCATTGGTTCCCCGCCAGCCCCTTGGCCGGCGCCACCCAGGCTGCGCGCACCCGGCTCTCCCCAGCACCGCTCGCTGGTCCCCGCCCCTGCGGAGCAGCGCGCCCGGCCAGTCCTCTGCAGCCGCCGGGGTGGGGGAGGCGATGGAGATGGCATCCTGTGGTGCTGGGGGGCTCCCCCCCCCGCCAAGGGCTGTCCTGGCTCTTGCTGCAGGTGGGCGGGGGAAGCGCTGCAGCCGGGGGTGCCTCGGGGCGGCTCTTGGGGCGCGGGATGAGCCGCCGGCTGAAGGGCTTGAGAGGCAGCCGGGCACTGACACCCGGACACAGCCTGGGAAAGAGCGGCCAGGGAGATGTGGTGCCCAGGGGGGACGACTATGGGTACAGCTGTGTACCGGTCCCCGGACTTAAGGGGACCCCCCTTAAGTCCAGGGCCCGGTACAGCTCTAACCGTAGTACCCCCCTGTCGCTGGCCCTGAGTGCAATAACTGACCAATATAAAAACATGAGTCCCAAACACCACCAAACTTTTGGACCCATATCTGGGTCTGGACTGTGGGACCAATGTGTATATGTGTCTAATGATCTTTCTAAGCCAAATCCCTCATCTGAACTGAGCGCTAGGAAAGATCTGGATTCAAACATTATGTTTCAGGCACATCTGTTATTTCACATTCATTGCCAAAGAAAAGCAAAATTTTTTGATAAAACAGGTAAAGTTTCATTCTCTCCAGTTCTCACCTTTTTCTTCCTCAATTGCATCTGTGAGGTATCTGCTCTCCTTCTGGATTCGTTCTTCTAAGCTCCTCTTTCCCAGGCCAAAGTTTCTTAGGGTTGACAAAGCAAATCTTCTTTGTTGTTTCCAGCTATGTCCATTAGAGGTGATTAATCCTGGGGTAAAAAATGACACCTTGTACATTGTAATGGTCATTAGAAAATTTTAACACTGCTTTTGTTTTTCAGGTTTAAGTGAGGCCTGGCTATCTTTCCACAGGATATTTTCTTCTCTTCTGTTTGATATGCTCATCACTATTATAACTATTATATCAGAGTGCCTGGGCTCCAGAAATGGTGGGGTGATTCCAACATGCAGAAGGTGTATAGAACGGCATGTTGGATGTAGGCTGCAATGCTGACCATGAATGAAGTTGAAAATTCATATTGAGGGATTTCAGAAGCTTAAATCCTCCCATACTGACTCTTGCTGAAGAACACCTTGCAAGGGACCATTCAGCATGGAAGTCCATTTTAAATGCCATCCTAGCTACATGGTAGCCATGAGAATCTGCTGAGCTGCTGCAGGGATATGGCAGTTGGGATGCGAACATGAGAAGTCAATGAGACATGAGGACATGTGTAAGTATTTGCAGAATTGAGCAAGTTACTAAGGCCCTAATCCTCAAAGGTATTTAGGTGCCTAACTCCCATTGATTTTACTAGGTGTTAGGCACCTAAGCACCTTTGAGGGTCTGAGCTTAAGTTACTACCCCAGAGCAGATTTCAGTGAGACTGTTTGTTTGCATAAAGTGAAGCCCATTTGTAAGTGTTTGCAGGATCAGTGCGTGGATTATAAAAAATGTTACACTTGAAATACTTGAAGAAAAAGATTAGAAAAGAAACTCACCAAACTGACTGAAGTTTTTGTAGATAAGTTGAATTTTGGGACGATCAAGAAAATATTCACCCTGATGGACAAGCACTTCCTTCACCAGTTCAAATCCATTTACAATCACAAATGTCAAGTTACCAAGTTGTATGCTGAAAATATTACCATATTTTCCAGCAAGCTGGAGGAGAAAAAGAGCATGTGGTTTGGTTCATATTTAATTTCTTTGGTAAGCAGAACAGGAGCCCATCTGATGACTACTTAATTTTTTTACAATTATTATTATTAATTATTTGTATTACAATAGCACTCAGTGACCTGGCTCTTCAAGCTCTGATTAAAAAGCTCTCTGGAGCACTCAGGGGGTGTGACTGAAATTTCTGGCTTCCACAGAGGCCTGTGTGAAAGGAACCCATTCTAGCCCTTGCAAGTGTATCACTCTTACAAGTAACCTTCGAAACTCCTTGTGCTTCGTAAGACACTTTCTTAGGAGCTTCCACTTAATCACATCCTCCTTCACAGGGCTGGATGCTTTCAGCCTTTGCCCAACTCCCCACAATTTCCAACTCTTGCCCAACTCCCCGTACTCCTAACAAGCTTTTTCCAACCCTGCATTCATCACAAACCTGTTTAAAAGCCTGTAATTAAATTCCCTCAACCCCTTTTACAATGTCCCTGAACATTCCTGGTAACTCTTGCAAATCTCCACATGACCTAGTTCCTTGTGAGTTCTTTCCAATCCAAACCCTACACAGTCCCTTCCAAGTCTCAGTGCTTCTAGGTAAATTTTATGACCCTCTTCTGACCTGGTATGTTCTTGTGGGCCTGCTCCTGCACTGTCCAACCCCCTGCACACACTGCAAGCCCCCTGTCATACTCACAAATCCCCACAAGCTACCATGGTACATTGTGCACTGCATCAGACACTGCCATCCACATGTAAATGAGCCTCAATTCACTGACACATCACATCTAATTTAAGTGTCCCTCAGCACAGACATAAATCTGCAGGATCCTTCCTCCTGAGGATTTCCATGTGGAAAGGAATCCACACATGGGACCCCCCACATCTTGGACACTGGCTGAGGGAAAAGGGGTTTGACCAGAGGTTTCCCTGTGCTCTGGTGATCCCGGGCAGCAGGCTTCTGGAAGGGCCCATTGGGACTGTTAGTGGCTGGTCCAACACAGAGCAGTCTAGATATGGCTCTAATTTAGGCCAGGGGCCAGAGCAGCACCAGGACAACCCCAAGGTCCTGTCAGTGCAGAGGTGGTGCCATCATGAGCTGTGCTATCAGACATTCTTCAGGAGCAGCTGAGGGTTTGGTCCAGTGTCTCTCTCACCCACCACTCCCTGGTGAAAAAAAAACTCTTGCAAATAGAACACCTATACTTGCTCCCCTCCCCCACTTACCTTCTCTATGGACTTATGAGCCTGTTTGAAATCCAGATGGAGCAGATGGCCCAGGAAGGGCAGGGGCAAAGGTCCTGGAGGGAAATTCTTCGGCCTTCTCCTTCTCATGCAATCAGCGATCAGCAGGAACAGGCCTAAGAATATGGCCAGTGTCTGAAAGGGCATGTTCTGCCAGAGCCACGTTAATCCATGGACAGCCGGCAGCGGCATCTTTCCCGGCCAGGTACTGTAAGAGGAAGGAGTGACTGGGGCAGAGGGAAACCTACTAGCAGCAGGCCAAGCTCTGCCCATCCACTTGCATACAAAACTAACACACCCTTAGACAGCTACACAAGATCTTTCAATACCAGAGTCCAAATCCTGCTAGAGCCCCCTCTCCTGGTTCCTCAACTCATTAGCAAAGATTTGTCAGTTTTTTCCTCCTTAGTTATAATTTCTCATTATCTCCTGGTTCTTTTTTAAAAAATCAATTACAGATTCCCTCCTCCCGTAGTTCTGTCATGAAAAATAGCCAGTAAAACTGGATTTTCTATAAATCTGGTAGTCAGGAATGCAGATCTTTCTATGTAGGTGTTAAATATTTTGAAAACATCATTTAAATTGCAAATAGTGTGTTGATGGTTCATGTTCAAGCATGATGCTGCATGTGTCAGGGGAAAATTAATGGCGCGTCTCTCCCCCTTACCGTACACTCCGGATTGTAGTGGCGGCGTGGAGGCAAGGAGCTCACAAGCTGTCAGAGACCATTGAAGAAACACATGAGTTAACTTTGATCAAAGGGGAAACTGAAGCACCCTCCTCTCGGTCAAGAAAGGGGGTTGGCAGCAGCTCCGTTTATTATCAGTACCAAGCAGCCTTTTATAGAGTATATTCAAAGGGGAGGGGGAGTGGGTAGAGGGAGGGACAGACCTACTTGAAGCATGCGCATTAGCAAACCCTGACATCAGTCCTAGGTCAGTGCCCTCTTGAGGCACCTGGTGTGGGGACCTTGAGAAAGCTTACATGATGCCAACAAGCTTATGAATAAGAGAGTCTATTCATTCTCTAGCGAAGTCGTTACATACATATAATGCAATCTGGAGATATAACACATTAGCTCATCTCGTGAGGCCTACAGCCCGTGATTGTCTAGGCAAGGTCACATTCTCGGTATAGATAACAATACAGAAACAACTTGTTGTGCAGCACTATTACACTGAATGTCTAAAACCTCAAGCGAATGCTTTTCCACTCTTGGGGGTTTAACTATGTGATTGCTGGTGAGGAAGAATACATGGGGAGAAGGAGCAAGGGAAACTGAGTCTGCCCTAACACATGCTCTGAGGAATCATCCGCAAAGATGGTGTGTGCAGCACAATAAATATGGTCTTATATAGTCTCCTATTACTCCCCATCCCCCATCCCAATTTGCTGTCTGGTCACCCTAGAGCCAGGCGATATGGAATCTACAGCTGCATTCATGCGTTCTTAGATAGGAGATCTAGAGCACTGTTTCCCAAATTTACAACATTCACGTACCCCTTTTGAGACATTTGTCTTACTGGCATACCCCTTCTCCGGTGAAGATAATATGTGGGGGGAGCCACATTTTTATAACACACTCCTAATTCATTTCATTCTCGATTAAATGTTTATTAGAAATAAATACAAAATTATATTACATGCAGTTGAAACTTCTGCGCAAATACAACGTGTATTGCCCAAGCCGCGGTAACGCGCATGCGTGGTTTACAACTCTGCTGTGCTATTATATGTTACTGAATGAGTTATCATATTAGTTACAATATAAACCTGTGTATATTTCTACTGTACAAGTGTACACCATTCTTATACATTAAATTTTAGTGAACTGTTTTCTGCTGCTAAAAAAAACCCTATGATAAAGTAAAATAAAAAATTCTGCCGCATACCCCTTGAAACCCTTTCACGTACCACCAGGGGTACATGTACCACACTTTGGGAAACAATGATCTAGAGAATGGAGAAGTGCTTTTTGTGTTCAGTGAGTGTTGTGCACTGTTACAGCCCTGTCAATCTAGCAGGGGGGTGGGAGGGGGTTTCTGGACGGTAGGGTTATACTCTTGTGGCTGTTAGGTTAAGGATCTCAGTGAATCAGTTATAAGGGTTGGTTAGATATGCATTGCACTTTGTCATGGGTGCTCAGAACCTGGGCTTGGTGCTCTTATCTTATTAGTAAAACTCTCAGTAAACAAATTAACTATGTAAATAACAATACAAACAAATGCTTTTTATTAACTTAAAATGGAAGTTATTGGAACTTGGTGGCAGAAAGGTATTTTTAAATTTGCAAAAAAAATTAATAACTCCATTTACTCTTAGAATTTCTTGAGGAATCACTTTTCAAGAGTGATAGGACCAAAATCCAGCACTGCTCAACAAATATTTTAAATTACCATTGAAAATACTATCCACATTATAAGATAAGGGCTGTAACTGTTCTTTCAAAATAAAATATCTGCCTCTATGAAGTATTTCTAAAGCACCTAAACACCATAAAATACACACCAAATATACAATTAAGAACTACGGTAAATTTGCCTATGAAACATCCAGCTCACCTTCGTTCAACTACATGTGCACTAAACCAAGCCAGGGCCAGCGACAGGGGGGTACTACGGGTAGAGCTGTACCAGGCCCCGCACTTTAGGGGGGCCCCGGTACAGCTCTACCCGTAGTCATCCGGCGCGGCTCTCCTCCGGACGAGCGCGCGTGTCCCCGGCAGAAGCAGTGAGCCCGGCCGGTGGCAGCGGCGCAGTCCAGGGGGGAGAAAGGGCGGGGAGGAGGGGGGAGCAGCAAGGGCGGCTCACGCCGCTCCCGGGCTCTCGCTCCCACTGCGGCCAGCTGTCAGCTGGGGGGGAGCGCCGGCTGGGCGGGGGGGGGGCGGGGCGGCTGGGCTTCCTCCCCCAGCCGCTGTCAGCTGAGGGGGGGAGCGCCGGCTGGGCTGGGGGGGGCAGCTGGGCTTCCTCCCCCAGCCACTGTCAGCTGGGGGGGGAGCGCCGGCTGGGCTGGGGGGCCCCCCAGCCGCTGTCGGCTGAGCTGGGGGGGGCGGCTGGGCTGGGGGGACCCCAGCCGCTGTCGCCTGGGCTGGAGGGGGCCCGGCTGGGCTGGGGGGGGCAAACTATCAGAGTAGGGGACCCCAAATTTCTGTCGCCAGCCCTGAACCAAGCCCATCAGCAAACCAATTGTTCCAACTCATATTGTCCATATGTTAATACTCTGTCCTAGTTCCCTTCCTAGAATAAAATTTAAGGGCCATGTGGTTTCTCTTATAGCACTAGGGTAGATCCCTAGTACTGTTATATAGGTTAGGAATTCAAATCCTAATGTGGACAGGTTTTAAAAATGTATTAGGATTTTTTAATTATTTTTTTTTAAGATTCAGGAGTTCTCGCACCACAAAAACATCAGGCAGGAAACTGGGATTAAATACTCATCAAAGATCACAGTGGGTGAGAGAACAATGCTGGTTAGTAAGATTCAGAGGCAGCAGGATGTATCTGAAGGTGGTTGACATTTTTTCAATTAAAAAGTCATTTTGATTAAAAAAACCTGCAGAAATATTTCAATCTTGGTTTATTTCATTTTTCAAAGAAAATTCACATTTTTAATTTTGTGTTGGTAGGGAAAATCCCACGTTCTCTACTGTCTTTAAATTCTCCCTAGCCCGCATTAAAAAGTGAGAAAAAAGATTCTGTTTTTCTCACACCAGTGAAATTTGTTTTGAAGAGTTTCCATTGAAAACCTAAATATTTCATGAAAAACTGCAAATGAAACAAAACATTCCTTTGGAAAGAATTCATGAAATGTACTTACCTTTTTTTCAACCAGATTGATATGGGAATGAGAATTCTTAGGCTATCCTGAGTGTGTATGTACACAGACAGGTGTGGTAGGGACATCAGGAAGAGCTGCTGTCATGTTAGGATGTATCATAAGAGCCAAAGCACCTTCCAATATCAGGTTCACAAATTGCTGATGTCGGTTCCGTTGGGTTCATAAGAATGGAGGCAGGCAGGGAAATTCGGAGACTTAGTGAATTGCTGATGCAGCCCTATATACGTGCAGGGCAAACTAATTATTTGGACAAATGGGGCAATGACAAAAATTTCCTGGCTTTCCCTACCGAGACAGGGCACAGATCTGGTACGGCCGTGGGGAGCGAGAAAGTCCCATTCTGAACTGAAGGTTTAGCTTCACGTCCTTCGGAGCTTGAAATGTGAATTTCTGGAGGAGGGCAGTGAAGAACAGGAACAGCTCTATTCTAGCCAGCGGCTCACCAAGGCAACCGCGCTTTCCTGAAAAGAAGACAGTTGTGCACATCAGACAGAGGATTCTTGTCAGAACAGTTTGGGTCTCATGACAAATGAGGCGTTAATTTTCCACAGTAGCAATTCCAGAATAACAAGGAAGAAGAGATGGTTTTGTCATCAGGTCCTCCCTTTTGAGTCACCTTTTCCTGGTTTTAGTACTAAATTTTCCTTCACTGATAACTGTGGATGCTAAGGTTTACATTAATTATAACAGTACCTCTGTAATTCCTTCTACTAATAGAAACAATCATGTTTGATAGCTCTTGGAAGATCAACCACATCTCTGCATCGCTATTGAAGGCCTGATCTACACACATTTTTATACTAGTATAACAATGTCTTTATACTAGTGCCTTCTCTCAGTATTGCTTATTGCCCTTCCCATTATTGTATCAACACTAGAAAGGCTGTGATATATTAATTTATATATATCAATATAAATCACACACCTAGCTGACAGAAATCAAGGAGGCTTGTATACTTGTATAGTTAAAGCACTACAATTTCTGTGTCTAGTTGATGTCTTACTCACCCCCCCCAGATTTTTTTTTTTTTTTTGCTTTCTGTGTGTACAAATGCATCTTACTTCTGTTCCATTCTATGCATCCCATGAAGTGGGCTATAGCCCACGAAAGCTTATGCTGAAATAAACTCTGAGGTGCCACAAGTCTTCCTCGTCTTATTTACTTCCCTAAGTTTCTCAGATACACACAGGTGTATTATTTCTTGATTAAAAAGTTAAAATAAAGTAACAGAGGTGAGGTTAATCTTCCCCTGGTCTAGCTTCTCAATGATGTAACACGTGGCCTCCTGAACACATGCAGGTCTAGTCAGCATTATTACCAAAGAAGGCAGCTGTGTGTCCTTGAATCTTAGTTTCTTGGTAGATCACTTACAAAGAAAAAGGTATTAAATACTTTCTTTAGCCACACACAGTGAATACTAATATTGCTTGTTCTTTTCATTTGCAAGAAAGCATTGGTAGACCTGTATGTAAACCAGGCATGTGCAAAACTGTGAATCCCTGCTTCACACGCATTTTTCTTTCAGTAAATTTTGTTTTGTGAAATCTTTTTTTCTTTCTTTAAATTAGCATATCATATTAAGTGAAAAACAGGCATTTTTCTAAAAAAAAAAAATACACAGCACCACTAGTTTTCATGTATATTCACGTGAAAATTGATCTTTGAATGATATTTCTGGAATGTCAAAACTTCTGACACTCCTGGCCATGTTTGGTGAAGATGGGTCCTCAATGTCCGCAAAGTATGGTCAGATTTTCAAGGAATTGAATTCTTTTGAAACCAAATCAAAACAAAATAAAAAAATCTCTAATTGTCAAGCCTTTTAAACAAAAATAATTGGAGACAAGCCTGACCTGCAAAGTTTGGCTTTAGAGGTGAATTTCCACAAGATATTTGGGGCTATTATGCTGAAGGAGTGAAGTCTATGCCATTAGAGAAAAATGGGGTTAGCTGTAATGTTTATATCCCGAACCAAACTTCCTCTGACATCAGGGTGTTTTGGTGCAGGGTCTACTCTGATACAAGCAAGGAGGAAAGATAACAGAGGAGTATTGTTCTAATTCTTTCTTTCTTTCTTTCGTTCGTTCCACAGATGTGAAAGCCAGAAGAGGCTATTAGATCATCTAGTCTGACCCCCTGCATACAACAGGCCATAGAATATCATCCAGTGATTGCTACTTCAAGCCCAACAATTTGTGGTTAGAGCACAGCATTTTGAACATCCCCCAGTCTTGATTTAGGATCTGATCCCATGTGCAAGGAAGTTAATGCTAAAGCTCTTATTGATTTAAATTGTGTGGAATCAGCCCTTAATGAGTCCAAGTAATGGAAAATCGACCACATCCTATGGTAAAATGTTCTAAAGGTTGATTGGTTTTTATGAGGGTGCTTCAGGGATCTCCCACACTTTTATCATCTTTACCATGTTCATTTCCCCGATGACTGTCCTTACAAGTGAAAAGAAGTGGTAAAAGGTGAGGAGGGCTACTCTTTAGTCCTCACTCCTACATTCCCAGTAAGTGAGGGAGGCTACTTCTCTTTGTGCTCACCATACAGTACGTCCACACTGGAGCTGGCACACTAACACTAGAAGTGTATCGGTGCTGGCGTGAGTGGCTAGTCACCCAAGTATATTCGGTGGGTCTCAGAAGAGGGTGTACTTGGAACAGCTAGTCCATCCAGCTGCATACATCAACCACGGCTACACTTCTATTTTTACCGCACTAGCCACTCAGAGCTAACGTGTGTATCACCTAGGGCCGGCGACAGGGGGGGGACTACGGGTACAGCTGTACCGGGCCCCGGAGTTAAGGGGGGCCCCCTTAAATTCGGGGCCCAGTACAGGGCAAGCCAACGGAGCTGGGCAGGAGCAAGGAGTCTGCAAGCCAGCCTGTGGGGGAAGGGTGAGCCGCTCGTGGGCGGGGCTGAGCAGGGCGGGGGAGATGGGTGGGGGGGAGGGGTGTGTGCAGGTCAGGGTGGTCAGAAGCTGGGGGGGGTGTTCTGGTCGCGCGGTGCTGGGGGGGGGTGCAGGTCAGCGTGGTCAGAAGCGCGGGGGGGGGTGTTCTGGTCGCGCGGTGCTGCGGGGGGGGGGGGGGGGCAGGTCAGCGTGGTCAGAAGCGGAGCCAAGCGGCCAGGAGCCCACCTCTGCCCCCCACCATTTCTGTGATTGCTGAGTTGCGCACAGCCCGGTAGAAAACAGAAAGTGTGGCTCAGCTCCCTGGAATCTGCAGCTTCTGGGTCCGAGTGCTAGTTGAGCTCCCTCCTGTGTGCTGAGGGCAGGGGGAAGAGGCAGTGGGGAAGGAAGGGGTGGGATGGGGAAGAGACGGAGCCATGGGGAAAGGGCATGGGATTGCGAAGAGAAGGGGATGAGGGAAGCGGGGGCCTAGGGTGACCAGATGTCCTGATTTTATAGGGACAGTCCTGATTTTGGGGTCTTTTTCTTATACAGGCTCCTATTACCCCCACCCCCACCCCCAGTCCTGATTTTTCACACGTGCTGTCTGGTCACCCTGCGGGGGCCCAGCATGTGGATCCCCTTGGCAGCAGCTGGGGCTCCCCTCTTAAGGAGGTCCATCATATCCTCTCCCTGATGAGCCCCACCTCCCCTACATCTGTACCACCCTGATGAGCTCCCCCAGACACTCTCCCAAATGAGCCTCAACCACCTGGACCCCACCCAAATGAACCTCACCTCCCCTGCACCCAACCCCTCTCCCGACCTCCTACCACTTTCACTTGGTCCCTCCCTGCAGATTCCCATTGCCCCTGCCTCACAAAGAATCCTCTTGCCCCCATCTGGATCCCCCCACACTGAGTCCCACTGCCCTTGGATCCCGCTGCCAGGTTGAACATCCCTGCCCACATCTGGTGTGCCTGGAGCAAAAGGGGCAGGGCCCCAGGGTGTTTCTGTGGCAGGCATGGCCCTTGTGCTGTGGCACAAGGGGGCGCTGGGCAGTGGGAGAGATCTGTGTGCGTGTGGATTCCCTGGACTTCCCCCATGTCTCTGCACCCCCACGTGGGGTGACGGGGGCTCCATGGGGCAGGGTTGACAGGAGTCCCGTCTCACCCCGCCGCTGCGGAGCTCGCCCTTGGTGTCCCCAGGCGCCCGGCCCGGGGGAGGGAGGGCGCTGTGTCCGCAGTGAGGTGCGCACAGCCCAGCCGGAGCGGGGACTTGGCAGCCGAGTGGCCGGGGAAATCCAATGGGGAGGGCGCCTCTGCGTCCCTAACCCTGCCCACCTCTCCCTGCGTATCTTCCCCCGAGCCGAACCGGGCCACGGGGCTCACTGCGGGAGCCGGAGAGACGCGTGGATGGGCAGCTCTGCGCCAGACCCAGTCGCGCCCCCATCCCAGGTATGTCTGGTAGCCGGCGGCTTTGCCTTTCAAGCCGGGGCACCCCTCCCTACTCCCCCTTATGGCGGCCAGCCCAGCAGGGAGCCCAAAACTTCCAGCGGCTCCTTCCCTACCCCGACCCGCGCCACGGAGCAAGTCAACTTTGGTCGAGTCCCGGAGCGGGGGCTCCAACTTTCCGCGTAGTTTGAGGGGCTCCGGGCCTCCATGTCTCCAGAGCGTCTCCCAGAGGGCTGGGGGCATGTCGCTCCATCTTCCTCTCCCAGCGAGTTGCGTCCGGAGCAGCGGGACCCAGCGGGCGACCCATGTAGGCTCGGGCGGGGCAGGGCACAGGCGGCGGGAGACCGGCCGGGGGGGGAGGGGGGGCACAAAAGATCAGAGTACGGGGCCCCAAAATTTCTGTCGCCGGCCCTGGTATCACCCCACCAATAAATTACCCCCACCAATAAATTACCCCACCTCCAGCTCCAGTGTACACATACGTAGGGGAACTCTTTGCTGTTGCTGTGTCGAGCCTTGTTCTACGTTAGGAGAGAGCACTTGCTCAAGAATGACATGCCCCCTACCTAGGAAAAAACTGCACATGCTGGAACCCCGACCCTGGGTCACAATTGCTGGCCATGATTTTCATTTCTGAGCTTTCCATTGTGCCTCTGTCACTAATACATGCTGTGGGGGTTTTTCTAAACTAACAAAGGAAAGAGGCCAAGACTTGGTGCAATAGTGCGAACGGACAGAGTCAGACACATCTCACCTGCAGAGAATGGCAGGAAAGCTTCTCTTTTCTTGAACTGACCATTCTCCAGAAAATGCTGAGGATTAAAAGTATCAGGGGTTTCCCATTCATCCTTGTCAAACAGCACTGATGTCAAATTGGGAATCAAAATGATTCCCTGAAGAAAGAGAAAGAGGAATTTAAACCTTCCACAATTCCATTTTTAATTGTGACCCACAAATAGGCAAAAAAGAAGGGGTCCTGCCTTTTTTAGTCTTTTATGATGCACAAAAAAGGCACAACATGATTTTTTTTTTAAAAAAAGGACGATTTTCCAGCTAGTTCTTTATCTTAAACTTATTTAGAATTTCAAATCTGACTTTCCCTGGTTTTGCTGATAGCCTCTCTGGAAGTCTCAGAGAGAAAAGAATAGGAACCATCACAGACTTAGTTTAGATGAAGGAGTGGGGTGTTAATCTTTGAAGAAAGAGAGCTTTTCTTTCAACCAATTTTTAAGAATTTGAATTAATCAGTTGTTAATATCACACCAGACAAATAAACAAAAAATGGACACCAGTCTGACTAAAAATCACTTCCCATCTCAACTAAACAGGTTATTACCCTTCACAAGTGTGTTATTAGACCGGGGCTAGCAACCTTTCAAAAGTGGTGTTTCATTTATTCACTTTAATTTAAGGTTTCACATGCCAGAAGTACATTTTAACATCTTTTAGAAGGTCTTTCTCTACAAGTCTATATATTGCATAACTAAACTATTGTCGAGGTAACAAAGTCTTGTGGCACCTTAAAGACTAACTATAAAGTTTTGAAGCATAAGCTTTCGTGGGCTAATACCCACTTCGTCGGATGCAAGCAGTGGAAGTGTCCAGAGGCAGGTATAGAAAAGTAGGCAAGAACCAGGTGGGAGGTAAAAAGGTTAGTCCAATTAGGCTGAACCAGCTTGTTATCTCCGATCAGGGAGGGTGGGTTATTCTTCTAGCATTTGAATGGGGGGTGTGAACATGGAGAGAGGAGAAACTATTTCTGTAATTAGCAAGCCATTGTAGGTCTTTGTTCAATCCGAGATTGTTTGTGTTGAATTTGCAAATGAATTGTAGCTCTGCAGTTTCCCTTTGCAGTCTGGACTTGAAGTTTTTTTGCTGCAGTATGGTGACTTTTAAATCTGTAATTGTGTGTCCAGGCAGGTTGAAGTGTTCTCCTACAGGTTTTTGTATATTGCCATTCCTAATATCTGATTTGTGTGCATTTATCCTTTTTCGTAGGGACTGTCCAGTTTGGCCGATGTACATAGCAGAGGGACATGGGTGGCATATAATGGCATATATGACATTGGTTGATGTGCAGGTGAATGAACCAGTGATGGTATGGTTGATCTGGTTAAGGAAACAAGGTTTTCAATATGTTTAACAAACCTCATTTAAAATTCAATTAAAATGTTGATCTTACGATGCCCGCCCGCTCAGCCCGCTGCCAGCCTGGGGTTCCGTTCACTTAGGCCGGCAGTGAGCTGAGCGGGGCCGGTGGCCGGGATCCCAGACCGTCAGTGAGCTAAGCCCATCCGCCGGCTCCTGCCAGCCAGGGTCCCGGCCGCCGGCCCTGCTCAGCCTGCTGGTGATCTGGGGTCCCAGCCCTGCTCACACAGAGTGGGAACTTACCTTCTCCCTGGTGCTGGCCCATTATCTTCCTCTCTGTCTGCATTGAGCTGAGGGTGGGAGTGAACTGAGCACAGGGCTGGGGGTCAAGGAGCAGGCTGAGGGCTGGGTGCAGAGTCTGGCCAGGAGCTAGAATGAGGGAGGTTTGGGTGAGGAGTGTTTACTTGGGCAGCTCCCATTTGGTGCAAGGGGTGCAGATGGGAATGTGTGTGTGTGTGCAGGAGCTCCCGTTTGGTGCTCAGGATAGGGGTGGCGGCGTGGGGGGGGTCACGGGGGGCTGGTGTCAGGGCATGGGGTGTGGTGGGGCTGGGTATAGGTGTGGTGTGCAGGGTTCAGGGCAGAGGACTGGAGTGTGTGTGAGCAGGGTTCAGGAATCAGGGCAGGGGGCTGGGGAGTTGGGCTTGGCTCGTGGGGATGCTCCCAGCCCCCTGCCCTGAGCGGCTCACAGAAGGGGGCTGGAGGGAACATGCCCTGATTCCAGCCCCTTCCTCGAGGCTCCATCCCCAACTCTTCCCTGCCTCCTCCCCGGAGCAGCGAGGGCACTACAGCTCCGCTTCTCCCTCTCCCCCACCCCTGCAAGGGCCATCAGCAGATCGGAGGCAGGGAGAGGAGGAGAGGCAGAAACCCAGCATGCTGGGGGAAGACACGGGGGAGGGGGAGTTTCGCTGATGGCAGAGCGGCAGCAGCCAGCAGGACCAATCTTCTGCCTTCCGCCCCTGCAGGAGAGAGTGGTGAGTGGGGGGCATAAAAGGAGCGCAACCGATCCACCCACCTTTCTTTTTTAGGGGCCAAATTTTCAAGGATGTGGTGGTTGTTGGCCTCGAATTATGTAGATGGGTACAGTATATAACTATAGGCAAATTCAGCAAGTGCTCCTGCAAACTAACACTCATGTGCGCTAAAGGTCTTTTTTGCGCTCCTAATTGCTATTTGCAGATATAATGCACTTTCCTCCTGCTACTGTGTAAAAATATTGCCCATCAGTTATATTCATGAAGGGTCACTGTCAGTAGAATGGAAGGTTGCCACAGGTATCCAAGGTTTCCGTTAAGGAATTTTAGCCCACTATAGAAATTGGGCCACCTGTAAAATGCAGTTCTGGATCTTGGTTGATTCCCAAAATGGGTTCAGATTCAGAACCGGGTTCTCCTGGGTTGAATGTGTTTCTATCTGGGACTTTGGTTTGTGTTCAGCTCTATTGATTTCTTAAACCAAGATAAGAAGTGAAAACTAAATTTCCTTCCAGCTTACTTTTGGCAAAAAGAATCCTGCCAGTGTTGTGTCAATAGTTGCCATTCTGGGTACATTTAAAGGCAAGATGTTGCTTATCCTTTGCACTTCATTAATAACTGCATTGGTGTATGGTGTTAAAGAAAGTTAGCTCGTGTAACTCCATTTTGAAATTCCTCTCGGCCAACACAGCACATACCAGAGAAAGGGGGGGAGAAGAGGGCCTCTAGGGGATACTTGAAACTGCTAGTGACCAGACAAAGAAAGGAGAAGCCTTAACACCGTTTGGGCTAGATAGGGGCTCCATTGAGGAATCAGCATGTGATCACGAGCCGAATGCATACAGGAGATAAGTGGGAGATAAGAAAATTGCCCTTCCATAAGCTGTAAGTCCCGCAGCACGCGGTGTGCATGCACTACTCAGAAGTATATGATCTATTCTTTGTCTGTATTCAGTGTCCTTCCTGGCTAGCAGGGAGTACCACACAGCGCTGTGTAATAAACTTGGTACCTCTGCATATTTTTTTGACATTAGTTCCTGTGCCTCAGCCTAGACTCGAACTTTGCATCACTGGTGGGTGTAATACGTAACAGTTTTTGAGCTGCGTAGCCTGTAGGCATAATTCGCAGCAGTTTTCGAGCTGTACGTGACCCAAAGGTGTAATTCATAGAGGTTCTCTTGAACCGTGTGTGTGACCTGTAGGTGTAATTCGTAACAGCCCTCGGGATGTGCGTGACCTGTGAGTGTCATTCGCAACAGCCCTCGGGATGTGCGTGACCTGTGAGTGTCATTCGCAACAGCCCTCGGCTGTACGTGACCTGTGAGTGTAATTCGCAACAATGGCATGTTGTTCCTGTCGCCCATGGCTGGCTGGCGAAACTGGCCAATCACCGTGTCAATCTCTGCTTGCAATCTCTCTAAGAAAAGAGCAGAGTTCACCATTGGTACGAGAACAAACAATACGTTTTTGGAACAAAATGCTTACGTTGTGCAGAGTTTAGAGCTCATTGATTTTAAGGTTATACCTAACAATGCTTGATTCAAGCACTGGAAACAGCATCAGTGAGCAATGTAGAGATCTGAACATACAAATACAGACGATAATGAGGTGAGAGGATTTTAAAAATGCAATCAAGGTATAATGGGAAGATCTCCTTTAATACGTATATAGAAGGCAAGAGGCGTTTATTTTATGGTGATCCCAAACAAAGCTCAATTCAAGCATTAGAAACAGCATCAGTGAGCAATGTAGGGATCTGAACATACAAATACATAAGAAAACTACAGCTGGTTAGCTTGAGACAAATGCAGTGGTAAGGGGGCAAGAGAAATTTCAAAATGCAATTCAGGCATAATAGGAAGACCTCCTTTAATATCAATACAGAAGGCAAGAGGCGTTTACTCCACTTCTCAAAATCAAATGTAAACACATTATCAATAAGTATTTTGTCCCTATTAAAAATAGCAAAGTTAAATTCTGGGCTGACCCAAGAGATATTGGAGCATGAAAATATTTATCTGCTGGTTTTCTCTCTCATGCAAGACATTCAAATTTTTTCAGCACCAGGATCTCCCAACAACTTGCCAAGAGTCCAAGAATTGCACCCATTTTGCATTAAAAGAAGCAGGTTATATCTGCATTAATTTCAAAACAGGTTCCCCTTGTAGCCTCCATGGGTCACATTTCAAGGATGAATGGACAGTGACCATGGACCACCTTTTAAAAATCCACAAGCCACATTTACAGGCACAGAGGGAAGTAGTATAAGGGCCCTACCATCAATCAAACCCTAACCCCGC
Organism: Sternotherus odoratus; assembly: GCA_032164245.1. Lineage (NCBI taxonomy): Eukaryota > Metazoa > Chordata > Testudines > Kinosternidae > Sternotherus > Sternotherus odoratus. Next base: position 79,266,544 of record JAVMKO010000008.1, on the reverse strand, counting down.
CCCTAACCCCGCCCCTAACCCCTCCCCCTGGCCCCACGCCACGCCCCACCTGTCACCGGAAGTTCCATCCCAGGGGGGCGGGTCAAGGCGACCACCTGACCGGAAGCTAGGGGGGTCATGGGACCCCTCTAAGAACTCCTCCCACCGTCCTCTACCAATCAGGAGGGGTTTCGCCCCGATAGGACCGCCCTGAGAGGAGATTTTGACCAATTAGGGTCATTTCCGGGGTGGGGGTGACCCGTCCAGAAGTGGGGTGTGTGACCCCCTCTAAGAACGCCTCCCACCACCCTCTATCAATCAGGAGGGGTTTTTGCCCTGATAGGACCGCCCTGAGAGGAGATTTTGACCAATCAGGGTGACTTCCGGGATGGGGGTGACCCGTCCGGAAGTGGGGTGTGTGACCCCCTCTAAGAACGCCTCCCAGCGCCCTCTGCCAATGAGAGCATGCCACCATTACGCCCATAAAGCCCAGCGCCGGACAGAGGAGGCCATTGCTTACTCCAGGACACGTGTTTTAGAAATCGTGGAAAGGCAGCTGAGAGGAAACATGGACTCCTTCACCACCCCCTTGAGAACTTCGGACTTTGTTCTAGCCCCGAGGGTCTTTGACCGACCGCGGAGAAAGCGCTACATCAGCGACAGTTCCGAGGAGGACCCTTTGGCCCAGCCGTTGATGGACACTCCGGAACCTGACCCTGAAACCCTCATGAGACACCCCGATGAGTGTGACGGCCTCTTGTCCACCCCCTTAGAGATGGAAGGCGATCACGGCTCGGGGGAGTCAGCGGTGGACCAGGTGAACGGAAAAGAAGTTGCTCTGGTAAATGAATGATTAAGAAGGGCTGGTCAAGGAAGGGGAGGAACCAGGGGGGCTTGTGTAAATCTAAAAAACGAGCAGGGGGTGCTTACACTCTTTCTTTTTTGAAAATCTCTTAACAGCTCGACGATGCCTTTCTAGAGGCCTTGGAGACCCTGGACAGCATTGCATTAAGCACCGAAGATGAACCGGGCCCACCTTGTTTTTGCTCAACGCCGATCCAAATTGTTGAGGAGGACCTCGAGGATGACGGCTTTGATGAGTTTAGGAGGAGGCTTGGCGTGGAACGATCTGAGCCAGTGCCACATTGTGAGCGTAAAAAAGTCATGCGGACTATTGTACGGGTTGCTGTTTATGCTGTCCTTGAACACTGTCTTAGGGAAAAGCTTTTTGAAGATTGTGAGGGTTGTGTCATAGATGCGCCAGGCCAACGGCACCATGACTGTGTGACTTGGACTTCAGAGGATATAAACTGCAAGCTCCGGAGCCTGTGTGATGAGCTGTGTTTGGAAAGCTTATTAAACACTGTTATTGCCATAGGTTATGCTATGCAATGTCTGTGCCTAACCCAAGAACATTTAGCACAAGGGGTGACCTTGATAAATGCCGTGCAATTTAGTGATGACCCTGACCGTGTTTTAAAGAAAATGACCAAGCCAAAAGATGGCTGCTTACAGCGTTATATTAACCGTTTAGTCCGCACAAAAAGTTACAGGACCCTGCTTAAGAAAAAGACTATTTGTAAGAAATCTAAAAGGATTAAGTTAGAAAATGGTGAGGGGACAAACATGAGATATAAAACTTGGTAGCTGTAAAATAATAATAAAAATATACTATTGAGAAAGGGTTTTGTGACTATTTCTGTTTCTGTTAGGTCTTTGACCCTTAAGTGAGATAAAAGTTTTAATGAAGCATCTTGGTTTGTTTTCAAGGAGCTGTATGTCTTTTAAATAAAACTTGTTTGTGAGAACCTAGCTTTTGTGTCTTTTGTGTAAGAGAGACCCATTTTACAGCAAAAAGCTGAAATGTATGTTATGGGGAGGGTTGGAAAATCCTAAAAAATGTGTTTACAATAATACAAACAGAGAATTTGATGCATTTGGTGTGGAATAATATTAAGTGGCCCAAGCACACCTGTGTCTTTTGTTAGACCTGGGTTTTTTTATAAAGTATATGTCTGCAAACTGTGATTTAAACTTTTGAGCATGGCATAGGTGTGTGTTTTTAAAAGTATCTGGTTTAAAGTAACGGGTTTTTTTTTTACTGTGCAAAAACAAAAAAACAAAAATGTAGCTGCATTCAAAGGTTTGATTTTTACAGATAGCACCCACACACACCCCTCACTGAATAGCCAGGGTGTTTGCAAGGGAATGAGCCCTGGAGCACACCTGTGTCTTTTTAAAATACAGGTGTTGCTGCTTTTGTTAGACCTGTGGGGTTGGTTTTTTTTGGTAAAGTATATGTCTGCAAACTGTGATTTAAACTTTTGAGCATGGCATAGGTGTGTGTTTTTAAAAGTATCTGGTTTAAAGTAACAGGGTTTTTACTGTGCAAAAACAAAAAAACTAAAATGTAGCTGCATTCAAAGGTTTGATTTACAGATATGGCAGAACTTGGTTTAAGCACCCACCCACCCCACAAAAATGTAGCTGCATTCAAAGGTTTGATTTACACAGATATGGCAGAACTTGGTTTAAGCACCCACACCCCCCCCTCACTGAATAGCCAGGGTGTTTGCAAGGGGATGAGCCCTGGAGCACACCTGTGTCTTTTTAAAATACAGGTGTTGCTGCTTTTGTCAGACCTGTGGGGGTTTTTTTTTGGTAAAGTATATGTCTGCAAACTGTGATTTAAACTTTTGAGCATGGCATAGGTGTGTGTTTTTAAAAGTATCTGGTTTAAAGTAACAGGGTTTTTTTTTTACTGTGCAAAAACAAAAAAACAAAAATGTAGCTGCATTCAAAGGTTTGATTTTTACAGATAGCACCCACACACACCCCTCACTGAATAGCCAGGGTGTTTGCAAGGGGATGAGCCCTGGAGCACACCTGTGTCTTTTTAAAATACAGGTGTTGCTGCTTTTGTTAGACCTGTGGGGTTGTTTTTTTTTGGTAAAGTATATGTCTGCAAACTGTGATTTAAACTTTTGAGCATGGCATAGGTGTGTGTTTTTAAAAGTATCTGGTTTAAAGTAACAGGGTTTTTTTTTTTAGCTGTGCAAAATGTGTTTTAAGAGCAGTTTGGTTTTTATTTTGCAATAATGAGATGTATTTTTACATGTGTTTTATAATAATGTTGTTTGCTCCACAGTACTGTCAAAACATGAGAGATCCTTAGACCAAAGGCAGAACAAGCTCAAAAGAAAAAGAAAAGAGACAGCTGAAAAGGAAAATTCACTATCAAAGGAAAATTCACTAGCAACAGTGATTTCTGAATGTCCAAAGACCCGTAAATATATTTTGCTTATTGCTTTGGTTGCTTTAAGGTTTTTTATTTTAAGTAAATACATAGGGATGGGGTGTGAAAGATGGCAAAAGTTTTTTTTTTTTGTAAAATGTTTTTTCCCCCTCATAGGCAATGCTGTAGTCAGAGATACAAGGACCCCTTCTCCAGAACCGCCAAAGAACCAGAAATCTGCTTTGAGACCTTTAACAACGCAAAACAGCACAAAACTGCAGATGAAGCATCTGGGCGGTCCAAGCCTCCTAGACGTCAAACCCAAGGACAAAACAAAAGACTCTGGTAAAAAACAACCATGCAACCACAACTCCAGTTCCTCAGCGGCCACCACCACACCAAACCCTGAGGAAACTGTGAGTGGAAATACCCACATTCACAAACCCAGAGGCTGCACTCTAGGGGTTGGGCATATGCACAAACCCGGAGCATGCGCTCTAGGGTCTGCGTATAAAAAACCAAGGACTAAAAGCTTCTGTGATACCGAGGTGTTGCAACCACACAAGCAGAACTCCAGTTCCTCAGTGGCCACCACCACACCAAGCCCTGAGGAAACTGTGAGTGAAAGTGCCCACATTCACAAACCCGGAGCATGCGCTCTAGGGGTTGTGAATAAAAAACCATTCTCCCAAACCCATAAGCTTGTCACAGTTCCCCCATATTCTAGTGCTGGGGAAGAGTTTGCTGCTTCGTTCAGAAAACTGATGTATGCTGTATCCTCAGGGAGTCGGAAAGAAGGGTTTTTTAGAAAGATTTGGGAAAAATATGAGGATTTTAGAAAGATTTGTGGAAAATATGATGCTTTGTTCAGAACGGTGCTGAAAGACAGGGGGGCTGGAAAGGGTGGCTCTAAACAGGCATGACAAGTCGTGGAAAGGGGCCTGGGTAAAAGGGGCACCGTTCAGGGTACACGTCAGCTCATGTGTAAACAAAAGGGGGGACGGCGCTTGGGGGATAAACAGATGGCTGCCAAAAAGTTTCAGGCCAGGGTCGTTGTAAAAATTTTAAAAAGGGCTAAAGAGGTAATGAGGAAAAAAACAAAACAAAAAGAGATGCCACCTACTGAAGGCTCTCAAACTGGCTTGTCTGAAAATGGGGAGGCAGAATCAGACTCTGTTTTAGCAAATTCCCCAGAGGGCTCTCTAGACGGGTCCCGTTCTACTCCCAAGGGCCCTCATGGAGGCGCCTCCGAGTCTGACTCTCAAATAGCCTCTGATGTAGAAGATGCCGCTAATGGCCCCGTAGAGGAATCCCCTAGTAACCCTGAAAATGTAGAGGTGTATATGGAAAGATTGAGAAGCTGGCAACGTGAATTCGCTAGATTTGGGGGGACGATGTATTGTGAGGAATTTCGTTTTGTCAATCTCGAGCAAATAAATTCAGCTCAGCAGGCTGTTGAAGCCATACACAGGGGAATACAGGAAGTGCTTGATGACGTTAATGGTAGGGTAGGCCCTGATGATTATGTGCAGTTACGTTTAGAGAGCCGTAATTTAACTAACCCTTTGTTTTCGGTCAAAAGAACTAGGGATGTGTTGTCAGCTGAGGATTTCTTAAATCAGATCTCAAAACTGCTACAGAGCAATAGAGAGTTGCATGTCGATGGGACATTGCGCCTTGTTGTGACTGTTGTAAGAAACAGGGGTGGAGGAGCTCGTAGAGTTTTAAATTCGATCCTTAGTAGTCAAATTATTCAGAAAAAGAGACAATGTTTAGTAGACCTGACGTACACCGGTACCAATTTGTGTTTTGCGGGTGGACTCTTGGCCATCATGTCCGACCGTAAACCTACGGACGCGGAATTGTTAGCAGAGGCAAGAAAGTTGCATGAGACACTGGGGTGGGCAGATCAAAAAAAGATTATGCTCAGTGACGTAGCAAAGTTTGAACAACATTTAGGAGTTAACATACAGGTGGTGCTATATAAGGCGAAAGGTGGCTGGGGCTTTTTTTAAACGGGGGGCCCTGTGTACCCCAAGACTTATTTTATCCTGTTGCATGATGAGCATTACTATGGGATTCTGGATGTAAAAAAGTTGTTCGGAGCGAAAAATTATTGTGAGTTTTGCCACATGGTGTACAGCCATGACCACTCTTGCAGGTATTATTGCCGCCTCTGCTTAAGCTTAACATGCTCCGACAGCGTGGGCGTGCAGCTGAGGTGTCCTAGCTGTAGACTGTATTGTCGGTCCAAAGAGTGTTTAGACAGACATACCGACTGCGCATCAAAAAAATCAAGTTGAATGCCTGTCTAAAACTTTGTGTGATAAGTGTCAGTCTTACGTGAACAAGCAGCATAGGTGTAAAGGGAGGCGGTGTAAACAGTGTCAGGGTTTGATTGTTGGTGGTATAGACAGTCACCTCTGTTTTATGGACAGCCCTAGAAAGCCCGAATCCTCAGAAAAATATATTTTTTTATGATTTTGAATGCACGCAGGAGACTGGTTTGCACATTCCCAATTACATTTTTGCTATGGCCCTAAAGCCAGAAGAAGACTCCTGGGAATTGAAGGGCGATGAGTGTCTTTCTGTGTTTGTTAAAACCTTTATTAGCAAAGAGTTTCGAGACTACACCTTCTTAGCGCACAATTCTACAGGTTACGATGCGTACTTCATCGTTAGACAGTTACTGAAGGAAAAGATGGGCCTAGAACTGATCACCCAGGGTAGTAAATTAATGTGTGTGGACGTTAAGGCCCTGGGCATTCGTTTTATAGACTCTTTAAACTTCATGCCCATGAAGCTTAGCAAGCTGCCGCAGGCGATGGGGTTTGAAGGGTGCAAAGGGTATTTTCCACATTTTTTTAACACTTTAGAAAATCAAAATTACGTGGGGCCTATGCCCGGTGTGGAGCACTATGGTGTAGAAAGCATGTTGCCCAGGGAAAAAGCAGAGTTTCTCGACTGGTATCAGGACCACCGTTCTGAGGTGTTTGACTTGCAGAAAGAGCTAGCGTATTACTGTCAGCAGGATGTCAAAATTTTGAGACAGGCTTGTATCCTATACAGAAAAGAGATTATGAAAATGACGGAGAAGGGAGACATAGTAGAGAAAGAACCTGGTAAATTCACTGAGATAAAACTGTGTATAGATCCATTCCGGTACATAACACTGGCATCTGTCTGCATGGCTATGTACAGATTTATGTTTTTGGAGCCTAACACGGTAGCTCTTCTCCCTCCAGACAACTATCACAGGCAGAAAAAGAGATATTCCACCCCCTCTATTCAGTGGCTGTTGTATATTTCTCACAAAGAAAATATACAAATACGGCATGCTTTACAGGGTGGGGAACTACAGGTAGGCCCCTACTTTTTAGACGGTTATGCCGAGGTTGATGGGGTACGCACAGCCTTTGAGTTTAACGGATGTTTTTTCCATGGCTGTCTCACCTGTTATTGTGAAAAAACACAAAATCCTATGACGGGGACATCTTTTGGGTTTCTTTATTACAAGACGCAGCTCAAGACCGACTATCTAAAACGACTTGGTTTTGTAGTGAGGACTCTTTGGGAGCACGATTGGGCAGTGATGAAAGAAACAGATAGGGAGCTTGCAGGCTTTTTAAACAGAGCTCAGTTACCCCAACCTCTCGTGCCTAGGGATGCTCTTTTTGGGGGAAGGACAAATGCTATCCGCCTATATTACAAGCCTAACCCTGGGGAAGAAATCCATTATTATGATTTTACCAGCCTGTACCCTTTCATAAACAAAACCAAAGAATACCCTATTGGACACCCCAATATAGTTTACGACAAATTTGGACCCCTTGCAAATTATTTTGGAATTGCAAAAGTTAAAATGTACCCCCCGCGAGGCCTTTTTCCCCCATTGTTACCGGTCAGAGTGGGTGGCAAGCTTATGTTCCCGCTATGCCAAACCTGTGCGGAAACCGAGCAGTGGGAGCCCTGCACCCATACTAATGAGGAGAGGGCCATCCTGGGGACTTGGTGCACGGTGGAATTAAACGCGGCCATAGCGAAGGGGTACACGGTGGCTAAAATCTATGAAATCTGGCATTTTAATGAAAAGTCTGATAAACTCTTTTCAGAGTACATAAAATTACACCTCCGTCAGAAACAAGAGGCTTCAGGGTATCCCAGCTGGTGCACAAACGAAGAAAAACAAAATAAGTACGTTAGTGATTTCTACCAGAAAGAAGGCGTATGTTTACGCCCACATGAGATCAGATCAAACCCTGCTAAACGCCAAATTGCTAAACTGTTTTTAAATTCTCTGTGGGGTAAATTCGGCCAAAGAACCAACCTACCCAACACCAGCATTGTGAGAGACCCTGACGAACTCTTGCAGTACCTGTTTTCCCCCAATTATGAGGTTTCATCCTGCGAGTTTATCGATGATGAAACAGCGTGTGTGTCTTGGAAGCATGCAAAAGAACGGTACTGTGTCTCTGGCACTACCAATGTTTTCATAGCCTGTTTCACCACTGCTTACGCCCGCTTAGAACTATACAGCCTCCTAGATAGTTTGCAGGAGCGGTGCCTGTACCACGACACTGACTCGGTGATATTTGTGAAAAGGGTGGGTGACTGGAATCCCCCTCTGGGGGATTATTTAGGGGACCTCACGAGCGAAATCCCGCCAGATGAACACATCACCGAGTTTGTGTCGGCAGGCCCGAAAACCTATGGGTATAAGCTGTCGGGAGGAAAGGCTTGTATGAAAGTCAAAGGTATTACTCTAAACGTAGCAAACTGCGAAAAGATCAACTTTGACAGTTTAAAAGATCTAGTCCTGGACTATTGCACGGGTCTGCAAGAAAACACCTCAAAAAAGATAGAGGTGCAGCAGCCCTCTATCGTAAGAAACAAAAACCATTGGCAAATAGAGACAAAAACCCTTAAAAAAACACAAAAAGTCGTTTATAACAAGAGGGTCCTAGGAAAAGGGTTTAAAACCCTGCCCTACGGCTTTTGAAAAAATGGATACAAGATGGAAACACCCCTTTTCCGCAATTCTCGCGGGGCCTAGCAACTGTGGAAAAAGTTACTTTATAAAAAATGTATTAGATAATGCCAAACACACACTGTCTGTTATGCCTGAGAATATTGTGTGGTGTTACAGTTGTTGGCAACCTTTGTATAAAGAACTTCTTTGTAAATATCCCTTTATCAATTTTGTGGAGGGGCTGCCTGATGCTTTTGACAATGACAGTTTGTTTCCTACCAATAAAGTAAATATGATTATCATAGACGATCTGATGAACTCTGCTTGTGAAAGCGATGAAATCGAGAAAGCCTTTACCAAGTACGTGCACCACAGAAACCTGAGCATTATGTATATAGTTCAGAATGTATTTTGTCAGGGAAAAAAGAGTCGCACGATTAACCTAAACACAAAGTATATGGTTCTGTTCAAAAACCCGAGGGATAAATTACAGATAGCTACGCTCGCTCGGCAGATGTACTCTGGCAAAGCTCAATTCTTTCTAGAAGCTTTTGAGGATGCTACTAAAAGACCTTATGGCTACCTGGTGGTGGATTTAAATGCTTCCACACCAGAAGCGTATAGACTAAGAACGGGCCTTTTCCCTCCAGACTGGCCGGTGGTTTATACTTTGAAAAGAACAACAGCCGGCTATAAGAGGAGATGAATTATCGGCAGGCCCCTTTTTAACAGCCTGGCTCCTGACCAAAAAACATGTCTCGCTGCGTTAAAAGAAACCTGGTCCTTTTAAAATTACTTAGCAATTCGTCCCCGCAGCAAAGGAAGGCTATACTGGGTTCGGCCTCTGACGATCTAGTAGCGGCCATCTCAGAAATAGTGCTCAATACCTTAAAAGGAAACGTACCTTTGACACAGAATCAAGTGTGTGTGCTAAAAAAGAGACGCACGCTTATTAAAACTCTGTGTAATAAAAGGATTTCACTTAAAAAAAAGAAGCATCTGGTGAAGCAGTCTGGGGGGTTTATCGGTCCTCTGTTAAGTTTTGCTATCCCTCTAATAACGGGGCTTTTGACTAATCAATAATGGAGTATGCAGAAAAAATGTACCTGGTGCCCAGCCACCAGTTGGAGCAATTAAGGGCTCCCCCTCCGGCAGAGGAAAATATCAGAACGACAGCAACTCACTTGTTGGATGCTGAAATGAAGTCTGTTCTTCAAAGACCTGACTTAGCCGAATACGAAAAGGCTAAACTTTACAGCGCCGTGCTTCAAAGGTACCTAACGTACGTGAAGCAGAGCGATGCGGATAAAGGAAAAATACGCCTGTTTCTACTGGAACAGGAACAATGTGTGCCTGCCAAACCTCCAGAAACATCAAAGAACTCAGACTCTGTTGCTCAGGAGGTGTTGGATAACGTGAATAAGCGTTATAAGAAAAATGCGATAGTATTGCTAAATAAGCTGGGCCAGGACAAATATTTCTTCATGGGACGATAAAGGGTCTTTTGTGTACAAAGGCTCTGTGGTTAATGGTTCTAACATGCTCGACTTAGTCAGGGCCGTCACCCAGACTCGCTCTGTTCCTAGCAGACATGTACCTAAAGGTTGGGATGTGTTTATGAATGCCATGGCGGAACTAAACGTACCATCTTCCGTCATGGGCACTGCGGCCAACAGAGATCTTTTGGAACGCCTCAAGGCCTCGACTGCCGACACCGGGGTGGATCAAGAAACCGTAACCCCTTTTTTGCCGTCTAAAAAACAAAAATTGGCTAAAAGAGCCGCATGGCTCAGTGTGTAATGTTGTTGTTTTTTTTAAAACTGGTACTGTTTTGCTTTAAATAAAACATTTTTATACTTTTTAAAAAAACATGGGTAGGGGTTTTTTTTGTTCTTTTTTTAAAAACCAAACAAACACCAAATGTCTTTAAATCCCCTCACCTGGGGTGCTTTATTGGGTAACATGACTATAAAAATCATTGCAAGATACACATGTCTGGGCTTGTTGAAACATGTTTTGAGCAAGGCTAGGCATGCTCAAGAATTTAAATTTACTTTTCACAAAATTCATCACCATCCGGTCATTTTGCACTAAGTCGTTCGAATACAGTTCTAAAATCTGGTCAAAAGATAAACCCTTGCTACGATAATGTAAGAAAAACACACAGTGATAGCCGCATGCAACGGAGCTGGGGTCTTGTAATTGTTTCTTGTGAAACACAATGTTTGTGGCATTTTTGTTTAAAAAATTCATAATGCTTTTAGGAAACAACACACTGTTTGGGGGGTGTCCGTATGAGTCAAAGAACTCTCCACGGTTACGCTCTGGCAGATACAAGGCGAGCCAGTGTTCACCCGGTTGGTTGTGTGGATGCGTGTTGACCACCAACCCTAGGGGTCTCTGAGGCAGCTTGCCGCCTGGGAGCCAATCACAAGGGAACACATCTAAGAAATTCTTTTTTGTGTAAGGGTCCGATAATAAGACACGTAAAAGCTGCACCGTGTCCATGTTCACATGTAGTCAAACAGAACGTTTCTCCTCTGATTTATCTCTATGACATTGTCAAAAACACCATACACAATCATGGTGACGGTTAAAGCCTTCCCAAAACGTATTTCGGCTCTCAGGTTCCCGGTTTTAATTAGGGAATAGTGATCGGCGCATTCCTGGTCGGGAGACAGGTCAAAGGCAAACAAGGTGTAGCCCCGTGCAAACTCCTCATGGTCGATTAATAGAGAACGATCTTTCATGTGTTTACCAGCCGTCTGTACCAAATTCATGTATTCTCTCACGCAGCGTCCTGCCTCAAAGTCTGGTTGCAGAGGTTTGGTTGGTATCTGCTCACCATCCACATACAGGGCCACAAAATTAATATCATAATGTTTAAAATGAAAGGGATTTTTAGCATAACTTTCGCTAAAGGCATCATTATCCACAAACCCTAGGACAAGCATTTTAGGTAACTGTCCCAAAAACAGGTTCTCCTGGTTACTGACCCTGCTACCCGCGGGGATGCTAAACACTTTCATTCCCACACGGTCCACGGGGTATTTAGCATTAGCGGTAAGCAGGGCCTCTGCATGCCCCAGACGGACACTCGGGGTCACCCGTACTTTCTTCACAAAAAGGGACGCTGATACAATGCTCAGTTTAAAGCTTCCAGCCGTACTACTCATTAAACAGAAGGCGTCTTTACTGCGCGTCAGTTTAATTTTCACATCCACTCCGTTTAACAAAAGTTTTTCTTGAAAAAACAGGTCACTGTGTAGATGGCCCAGCAGCTCTACCGTCCTGCTCTGGGCCGTCAGCTTTGCACGCCTCACAAACCCTAGATTCCCTTCACCCAAATCTGTTTCTTCATGTTGTCCACCAGTGTCTTTGTAAAACAGGCCTGCGGAAAATTGCGTGGCAAGGGTGTCGTCGCTGTAATTGAGCAACAATTCTATAAAGGCCCTGTAAGGGTAACAATTGTTGCTTTGGCTTACAAGGCGGTCTCCCAGCGTAACATCCACCTGGCTGAAAATAGAGGCCACGGGATAATTCACCAGGCCCACCTCTGTATCCGTGGCAAGGGCAGTTCCGTCTCCTTTTACAATCTTGCAGCACAGGTACAACAGCGTGTTGTTTAAATCCATATAATCTATGCCATTCCCTGCTATGAAAAAGTCAATGGGGGCAGACTCCGTAACAGCTGATAGAGGCGGCACCTCTATGTAGATGCTTTTCTCAATACTGGTCTGCGTAGGGGCTATTTGGAACAAGTCTAGTTCGGATTTGGTGCACTCTTCAGACCCGCAGTGAACAAAAGCCATGTTGATTAAAATATATCTCTCTTACCAGGCAGAGAGCGTCTCCTCTTTCGCCCAGGCTTCCTCTTGGGCTTTCGCTTATGGCGGGCCCTGCGCATCAAAGCCCTTCTTTTAAGGGGTTTTGGGGGACCTGTGCGTCGTGGGTATGACGTATTTCTCTTTCTTTTCCTCCTTTTAATGTACATCAGCCCCGATCCTTCCTGTGAAGCTGTATTCCCCACCTTCTCCAGAACAGCGCGGGAGACATGACCTACCACGTCTTTAGCTATGTTTTGAGCAGCGGTTTTTACGTGGGGTTTAATAATCTCTAGCCCCCTCCTCAAAAGCGGCACGGCTTTTCGAAAGAGGCTGCGGAATATTCCACCGACGCCAGCCCCGTACATCACGGGGGCCCCATGATATCCAGGAAGGGCATATCCTGCCTGGGCTTTGTAATAGTTCCTGTAGATGCTGGGATCACCATAATTTTTTATGATTGCCATAATAGGGGTGTTTTTTGCTTTTTAGAAACCTCGCTCTCTCCGCTGGCGCAGATGCAGCTTGACAACCACCTTGCCGAAGTGAAATGAGACGCTTCTGTTCTGATCTGTCTTTATTTCAATGGTGATGGTGTCGATGTGGTGTTTACTGACAGGGACGTAATGAGGTTTATCGTAGGTGATTGTAACAAACTCGTTGTTCCTTCCTTGGACGGGAACGCAACGTAACAGGGGAACAGAAAAGTCCCCCACAAACTGGTGTTCTACGATATCCGTGTACAAATACAAGGAGTTAAAACCCCCTGTGATGTCTGCCGAGAAGGGAAATTTTTGGACGCGGCGTTTGGGGCCCAAACCCAGAATGTTAGCTAGCTCCCCACCAGTAGAAAACATATACATAGATTCGGTAGATTTAAGTCTAACTTTTCTACCCACAGGGTCGTAGTTCATAACCATCTCAGGCGGTCCGGGATGACGAGTCACGGTGCTGTTCATATGATCCAGTAATTCGGGTATGGTTGAGTAATAACCTCGTCGTAGGATAAAATTCCACGTTTTATTTTCAAAGGTGATTTCGAAAGGGGTGTCTTCGTTGATAGTATTCCAGCTGTGCGGGTATTGTATTTCCACTAACCCCACCTCCCAGGCACCCGGGAGATCCAAGGGCTTAACTAGCCGTATTGTAAAGTCCGAGATAGTGTTTTGGGGAAAAACTGCAGAGCTGGCATTGCTGGGCAAAGTAATATAAAAACCGCCATCACTCATTTTTCCCCCCCTCTCTCTGTGTCTTTGCAGGAGGAATCTCTTTTGTTCGTGTCTAAATGTCACAGAGTTCAGAAGCTTCCACCCAGCTGTTAAACTTATCAGGCCACCCCAACCATTTCACCAGTAGCTGCTTTTTTCTCCCTTTTCCTTTCTCCCCTAGAACTTTTTCAATCCTGTAAATCCTGTCTCGTTTGGGGTTTACTTTTTGTAGTTCTTCAGGGTAAAAAGATCCAGTAACTGTCTCACCCTCGTAATCTTTTAAGCGGTATACAGGTCTCTGGCTCCTGGTTAAGGCTTCATCCACTATGAATATTTCATCGGTAAACGTCTGTTCATAACCTTTTTCAAAAGCACCTTTGGTTTTAGATAGTCTCACGTGGTCACCTTTTCTAAAAGGCACAACAACCGGTTTTATTTTTAAAACATCTCCGTAAACCGTTTTCCATACCTTCAGAGAATTTGAAGGGTTAACATCAATGGGTCTGGTACGGATAGTTCTGTGAAAGCTCTGGTTGTAACTCTTTATAAAGTCAGGTAAGACGTCAATGTAGCGAAAGGTGTTATGGGCTGTAAAATATCTCCACATCCTAGTTTTTAAAGTTCGGTTAAATCACTCCACAACCCCTGCTTTGACTTCATTATTCGTAACAAAATGGTGAACTCCATGCCGTTTTAACAATCTGCTTAAAGGTTTGTTTAAAAATTCTTTTCCCCGATCGGTTTGTAATTTTTGAGGCACGCGACCTTCACTGAAAATAGCTTTAAAGGCCTTGGATACCTCACCACTCGTCTTGTCTTTTAGGCCTAAGGCCCAGGCATATTTGGAGAGAATGTCTATCACTGTTAAGATGTACTTAAAACCACTGTTGTGTTTGGAGAACCGGTGCATATCCACCAAATCTGCCTGCCATTGCGCATCCACATCTGAAACAACGGTCTTGTTTCTTTTAAAATGTATTCGAGCTGGTTTGTGTAGAGTATAAGCATCCTGGTCTGAAAGCCAAGATGTTACTTGTCTTCTATTTAAAGTTTTACTACGCTTTTTGGCCACTTGAAAAAGAGGGTTCGCCCCGCCAAAGCTCCCAACTTCTCCAGGGGTGTAATATATTTTCTTTAACAGAGCCGTTTGCGTAGACATGACTGTTACTGGCACCGTCTTTTACTAACACAGTATGAAGGGTGAGGGACACATTCATATTAACACATTTAAATAAGTTTTATTAAGCGCCTGGTTTTAACATAGGTAACAAAGTCCTGTGGCACCTTAAAGACTAACTCCTTTTTACAGCCGCCTGTAAAAATGTGACTCATGACCCCTACCATAAGGGAGTCTGAGTTGGTTCATTCTTCCATTTTGTCCTTTTCGTCTTGAGACGTGTGTTTCATACATGAGCAAAAACAGCTGATGCACGATATATTTACTCCCACAGGGCTACCGATGTGTAACTTCGCAAAGGCCTCTAGAAAGGCATCGTCGAGCTGTTAAGAGATTTTCAAAAAAGAAAGCATGTAAGCACCCCACTGCTTGTTTTTTAGATTTACACACGCCTTGGTTCCTAGCCCCATTACACCTTCCCTTCCTTGACCAACCCCTTCTTAATCATTCATTTACCTGAGCAGCGTCTTTTCCGTTCACCTGGTCCACCGCTGACTCCCCCGAGCCGTGATCGCCTTCCACCTCTAAGGGGGTGGACAACAAGAGGCCGTCACACTCATCGGGGTGTCTCATGAGGGCTTCAGGGTCAGGTTCCGGAGTGCCCATCAACGGCTGGGCCAAAGGGTCCTCCTCGGAACAGTTGCTGTTGTAGCGCTTTCTCCACACATGTCCAAAGACCCTCGGGGCTAGAACAAAGTCCGAAGTTCTCAAGGGGGTGGTGAAAGAGTCCATGTTTCCTCTCAGCTGCCTTTCCACGATTTCTAAAACACGTGTCCTGGGGTAAGCAATGGCCTCCTCTGTCCGGCGCTGGGCTTTATGGGCGTAATGGTGGCGTGCTCTCATTGGCAGAGGGCGCTGGGAGGCGTTCTTAGAGGGGGTCACACACCCCACTTCCGGACGGGTCACCCCCATCCCGGAAGTCACCCTGATTGGTCAAAATCTCCTCTCAGGGAGGTCCTATCGGGGCAAAACCCCTCCTGATTGGTAGAGGGTGGTGGGAGGCGTTCTTAGAGGGGGTCACACACCCCACTTCCGGACGGGTCACCCCCACCCCGGAAATGACCCTAATTGGTCAAAATCTCCTCTCAGGGTGGTCCTATCGGGGCGAAACCCCTCCTGATTGGTTAGGGGCGTGTTTAGGGTTTGATTGATGGTAGGGCCCTTATACTACTGAGGGATTAAATGATTTGTCCGATGTCACACAGGAAGTCTGAGGCAGAGCCGGGACTAGGACTGGGGTATCCTGAGTGCCAGTCCTGTGCATTACCCATAAGGCCAGCTTCCTCTTTAATCAAGGGCACTGCAGTTGTGGATCACACTCCTTGCCTGTGACAGACCACTCTCTCACCCCTTCTTAGGAACAGGCAGGAAACCCTTCTTTGCTCCAAGCCGTGCTCTTTTATTAACAGTGCAGGACCCCACCACCAATATATACAGCTTTGTACAGTTCTTCAACTTACAGCTCTACAGCTCCCAGCTCTACAGACTCTATATAGTCCAGTTTACAACTCCAAACACAGCTCTGAATAGCTCCAACCACCACCTCACTCTATACCATCCCCACCACACTGGGCTTGCTTCCTGGCAGGCCTTTTATCCCCCTGAGGAGGCTGCCAGGTGCCACTCATCCAGGCTGATTGCCCTGCAAGCCAGGTGGCTAATTAGCCTTTCTGCAAGGGAGGTTTGCAGGCTTCTGCTCCCTCTTAAAGGGCCGGCAGGGCTGGCTCAGGCACTCCTGGCCAGCACCCTGCCACAGCCTTACACTAGTTGCTGAAGTTCTAACTGAGGGCAAAGAAAAAGAAACATCTCAATAAAACAGAGGGTTTCTGAATGGGGGGGAATGGTTACTGTGGGAAGAAAGCACCTTCGCACAAAGTTACCGACGTGGCAAGGATTAAGTGTAGAAATTCAAGAGCTATTAAGAGATTAGAAATATAAACCATCACCATTTACCTTGAATATCTGGATATATGGCCATGTACAGCAGAGCCCAGCGAACGCTTGTAGATGACGTCTCAGTTCCAGCAAAAAAGAGATCCAATGTGGAAAATACGAGATTTTCTTAATGAAAACTAGGGTCAGCATCGGCCTTAGAACAAAGATATATGTGGGTTGGACTATAAAAATATTTACTAGTATTGTACACAACCATGGAAACATCATTCAGGGGTCAATAATGCAAGGTTCAGGGTGCACTGAATTTCCATTACCTTCAGAGACAGTTGAGAGCGCCAGGACAGCACCATTAGATAGAAAGAGTGTGTGTTTAGCATCATCCTTGGGAGTGAAAAGTTTGAGCTGATTTTAAGTCTGAGCCAAGGGCCTGCTGAAGTCAATGAAAGACTCTCATACACTTCAACGGGTTTTGGGTCTCACCTCTAAAGCACAGGTAAGTTTACATTTTTAGGTCCCAATGCATTAAAGCACTCAAGCATCTCAGTAGTACCACTGACTTCAGTGAGCCTGCTTTCCCTGCTTAGAGGAAAACATGTGCTTAAAGGCTTTGCTGAATCAGTTCCATCCTACCTGGGATTTCTAACTGTTAACTAATGGAGGGTCAGATGCTCAGACAACTCAGTTGGTGAATCCTGTCACTGTCATTCTACTTCTAATGTTTAAAACACAAAGTGGTTTGTTCCTGTTCGTTTGGTTCTTTGCTCCCTTACCTTTGCTATTTCTGTCAGATAACAGTCAATTAAGTCTCTGGTTTCAGATGGATTCCAGTCCTCTTTGTGCTTTGCAATCATTTCCCTCACAAAAGACTTCAGTTTTTCCCAATTTTTAAAAATGGTGTGATGGGGTCCAGGTATCCACTTCATTATGATGGGGAAGGAGTTATATAGATTTTCACACACAAACAGAACACAATACGTTTTAGCCTAGTTTTAGAAAAATGCATCTTGTGGTTTAATATACTCACATGCATTCTGCTGAAGACACCACGTTTATTAAATATACAGCTGTATTATGGATGTGCTCAGAGCCCTCAACTGAGATCAGGACCCCAGTGTGGTAGGCACTTTATATATACATATCAGAGAGATTACGTGCCTTTGCCAGGACTGCACAGGCATCTGTTACAGAGCCAGAAAGTGAAGCTAGGTGAACTGAGGGCCAGTGCAGTGTTTTAACCACATGCCCATTCCTTGTTGTTAAGATATGTACTGTCTTCTCTCAGCTCTCTGCTGTGACTGCTGATCTGGTCACCAGCTACTGATTGCATTGCTTTGTTGCCCTCTACAGGACAATGTGCTGTATTGCCTATGGCAATGCAGTGGCAGCCACTTCAGATGGCAAAATAACAACCCTCGTAATGATTCCTTGATTTATAAGTAAGAAAGGATATAAAGGTCATGACATCAGAATCTGGCCTCACATTCTGACACATGACATTCATAATACTGATGTTCCCACAGTTTTTATCGGAGATTGGGATTTGGTACTGAAGGGTTCGTAAACACATGGAAGAATGACTGGGCCCATCACCATGAGCAGATAAACATGGACTCCTGCATAATGACACCCTGCCATCCTCACAGGTCCTTGAGCCAAAGCTCCCCTGAGCACATGCAGTGTGTCAGCAAGGAATGGAGTTGCTTGGGAGCAGCATGGATTTGGCATCTTCTCTTAGTCCTCTCTCCTACACACACCTCCCTGATACCCACTGAAATGGCCCACTGGGATGTCAGCCCCATTAGAGATTATGTTATGTGCCTGTGGGGTGGTGGCACTGGTATAGAGAAGTCAGGCTTGAGGATCTGGCAGAATACTTCAGGGGGAACAGGTGAAAGACTAGCCGGTTGCGGGGGGGAACTGAGGTAGAGAGAGATTTGTTGGGAAAAATGAGAGCATGGATGTAGAAGTGAATCTGGGACAACACTGTCTCTCGCTGAAACTGCTCGGGGTTTTGTCATGGATTTCAGACATTTTAAGTCAAAATCAAACAAGCTCTACCTGGTTCCATATACCTCCCTGGAGGTACGCAAGCTCATCAAACAACTGCAGTAATTTCTGGAAGTGACTATCATGATATTCAAACCGGTCCCCAAAAGTGATGGAACAGATTATGTTGGAAACAGCATTGTTAATTTTAAAGTGAGGGTCAAAAGGTTGCCCTGGAAGAGAAAAAGTGAGAAATCAGTGTTCTTCTGGCTTCTTAGAAAAGGGGAAGAAAGTTGTTGACAGAGAAACTATTTGACGTGTATGACATCCATTAATAAAGCCTGAACATATGCATACATCACACACCATGCACACAGTCATATATATCCCTTGAACAATGTTTGCTGCACTGTCTGTCTAAATATTGAAAAACTGTTAAACACATGGATGGGAGGAGCTGAATTTTGTAGCATATCAAAACTACCACTACCAAACTTGGATCCGTACTCACATCTGGACTATGGCACGAAGGTGCATATATGATTAATGGGCAAAGCCAAATCCCTCATCTGAGCATCAAGAAAGATCTGGATTCAAACATCTTGTTTCAGGCACATTTTTGTTATTTCACATTCAATGCCAAAGAAGAGCTACAATTTTTGATAAAACAAGTAAAGTGTCCATCTCTCTAGTTCTCACCTTTTTCTTCCTCAATTACATCTGTGAGGTATCTGCTCTCCTCCTGGATTCGTTCTTCTAGGCTCCTCTTCCCCAGGCCAAAGTTTCTTAGAGTTGATAAAGCAAATCTTCTTTGTTGTTTCCAGCTATGTCCATTAAAGGTGACTAATCCTGGGGTGAAAAATGACACCTGATATTTTAAAAGTCATTAGAAAATTAGAAAAATTTAACACTGCTTTTCTTTTTCAAGTTTAAGTGAGGCCTGGCTATCTTTCCACAGGATATTTCCTTCATCTCTATTATATTAGAATGCCTGATCTTTAGCAGTGGTGGAGACATGTCCAACATGCAGAAAGTACACTTTTACAGAAAGTGTATAGAACTGAGTTTGAAGGACATAAGCCGCAATGCCAACCCCAAATGAGGTTGGAAGATGTAATATTGATGGATTGCAGAAGCCTAAATCCTCCCATACTGAAGGAGAGAAATGTCAAAATAAATCAGATCTACTGGTAAGTAATAATTACAATCAGCCCACTCTAAGCTTAGAGGAGCAGACACCTTACTGGCTGGTAGCAATACTGACTGCAGATACGTTGCGCTTCAATTATCGGCCCTATAATGAAGAAATCAACATTTCGGTTTAAAAAATACATGCTCCCGTTCTGTCAGAAGCACCCCTTCCTTCTGGCCTACACCCACCTCGTGATAAACTACGTAGCTCTCTGGGAAACTCAGGGTTTGTGACTGAAAGCTGCGGAGAACAAATTTCTGGCTTCCACAGAGGCCATTCTGAAAGGAACCCATTCTAGCCCTTGCAAAGGGACGGCCCTCAGAAGTAACCCTTGAAACTGCCTCAAGCTTCATAAATCACTTTCTAACCTATATGCGCTCCCAATCACATCCTCCCTCATGGGCCAGGGTGCTTCCAACCCTGGCCAAAGTCCCTCAAGTTCTGACTCTTCCCAACTCCCCATACTCCTTACAAGTTCTTAAAAACCCTGCATTCTTCACAAATCTGTTTAAAAGCCTGTAATTAAATTCCCTCAAGCCCTTTTGCAATGTCACTGAAAATTCCTTGTAACTCTTGCAGGTCACCACCACTTTCCACATTCGAGACCCCTTTTTTTCAGTTTGGTGCACACTGCGGACCTCAGGTTGTCCGCCCTATTGCCGCCAAATAGAACACTTCCGATTTTGGCGCCATTTTAGGCAGACGCTGAGCTTCCCTGTGAAGTGCCGCCGAAAACTAACGTGTTTCACTCCGGGGCTTTTCAGGGGAGACACAGAGAAGCGCAGCCTCCGCCAAAATGCTGACAAATGGAAAGGGAGCTCGTAACCCCCAGTTTGAGAACCTCTGACCTAGTTCCTTGTGAGCTCTTTCCAGTCCTAAGGAGCACCAAGTTAAGATCCTACACAAATCTCAGTCCTTGGTAACTTTTTATGAGCCTCTTCTCACCTAATAAGTCGTTGTGGGTCTGCTCCTGCACTGCCCAACCCCCCTGCACACACTGCAAGCCTCCGTCACACTCACAACTCCCCACAAGCTACCTTCAAGCCATGGTACATTGTGCACTGCATCAGACACTGCCATCCATATGTAATCAGGCCTCAATTCACTGACACATCACATCTAATTTAAACTGTCCCCCAGCACAGACATAAACCTGGAGGATCCTTTCTCCTGAGGATTTCCATGTGGAAAGGAATCCACAGATGGGACCAGGGCCAGGTTTTCTACCACCCTAAGCTACAGGAAGAAAAAAAAAAAAGCAGCAACATCTCGTAGTCGGACCGCAGACGTGACGGTGGTTGTATGGCTGTTGTATACTCCCCTGTCTTGGCCGCCCCAAATAGGTGCTTGGGAGGGGGCTGGAGCCGGCCCTGGATGGGACCTCCACATCGTGGACACTGGCTGAGGGAAAAGGGGTTTGACCAGAGATTTCCCTGAGCTCTGGTGATCCCGGGCAGCAGGCTTCTGGAATGGCCCACTGGGACTGTTAGTAGCTGGTTCAACTCAGAGCAGTCTAGATATGGCTCTAATTTAGGCCAGGGGCCAGAGCAGCACCAGGACCATCCCAAGGTCTTGGCAGTGGAGATGTGGTGCCATCGTGAGCTGTGCTATCAGACATTCTTCAGGCGCAGCTGAGGGTCTGACCCAGAGTCTCTCTCACCCACCGCTCCCTGGTGAAAAACAAAACCAAAAAACTCTTGCAAACAGAACTCCTATACTTGCTCCCCTCCCCCACTTACCTTCTCTATCGACTTATGGGGCTGTTTGAAATCCAGATGGAGCAGGTGGCCCAGGAAGGGCAGGGGCAAAGGTCCTGGAGGGAATTTTTTTGGTCGTCTCCTTTTCATGCAATCAGCGATCAGCAGGAACATGCCTAAGAACACGGCCAGTGTCTGAAAGGGCATGTTCTGCCAGAGCCACGTTAACCCAGGAACAGCCGGCAGCGGCATCCCGGCAGTTGTGAGAACTGTGTGACTGGGGTTAGTGGGAAACTTCATAACAGCAGGTACAGCCCTGCCCACCTACTTGTTTACCTACCAAAGTTTACCTACCAAAGTTTACAAGCAAAACTGACACACCCTCAAACAGCTGCACAAGAGCTTTTGATACCAGAGTCCTAACCCGCAAACCGTGCCAGGGCCCCCTCTCCTGGTTCCCTCCACTCATCGGCAAAGATTTGTCAGATTTTTCCTCCTCAGCGTAAGGGGACTGTTATTGTCCCCTCACTAAAACTCAGTGAGGGTGTTTTGGTTGGCTAGATCCCAGAACCAAAGGGGAACAGTTGATGGGAAATCCAAAACCTGAGACTCCCTAGGAAAAATGAGGAGAAACCAATGATCCAGGTCAGCCTGATTGACAGGGCGGGCCAGCTAATCAGGGAATCAGGAGTCCGGCGGGGGGAAGGGGGGGGGTCTGTGTGTTTTTTCCTGTCCTTTGTGTGACCTGGAATTGCCCGGTTCAGACAGAGTGGAGTGGAGTTAAGGGGGAAGTAGGGGCCCAAGCTGAGCTGGGGAGCAGAGACACAGAAGCAGCCCTGCTGGGAGCAGAGCTGTAGCAACCAGAGCCAGAGAAGCAGCCCAGGGAGCTGGAGGCAGAGCAGCAGCAGCGCTGAGGCAGAGTGGAGCTGGAGCAGTCCAGAGCTGGGTGCACTGAGCAGCTGGGGAGAGCGAGGGGGAACCTGGGCAGTGGGTCCAGCACAGGGAGACAGGGAGACGTCCGGAACCAAGAAGCCTTATTGGAAAACCCGGGAGGTAGCAGGCGCAAGCAATACAAAGAGGCCAATCAGGTGGGGACCCGTTACACTAGTTGCTCTACAAACTTTCCTGCTCTACAAACAGTCCTGCTGTTCTCAGTAGCATGATAAGGGGGCAGGGAGTTGGGTTGGGGTTGTATAAGGGTCAGAGGGTCCTGGGAGGCAGTCAGGGGGCAGGGTGCAAGTGATAGTTGGATGGGTCAGGGATTTAAGGGGGGCAGTCAGGGGGCAGAAAGTTAGAGGGGCGGATAAGGATGGAGGGGGCAGGTTGTTTGGGGAGGCACAGCCTTCCTTACCCAGCCCTCCATACAGTTTCACAACCCTGATGTGGCCCTCGGGCCAAAAATTTGCCCACCCCTGCCCTATAGTGTTGTGGGTCCATATTCTCCCATATGTGTACTACTCTACCCTCTGGCATTCACAGCAATTTGCTGTATTTAAACACTCCTCACACACACAATCTAAGTTTTCAATGCTTTCTTAAGAATATTTACATTTTTTTAAAGTGGACATGGGGCCAGATGTATAAAAGAAGCACAAACTGGCTTCCTTTTGAGTGCAATGCTATGTTACATATTCGCTTTTCGAAAACTAGTACAATACAGAGCCTTTACACACACAGGCTGGACAAATGGTTGGGTATGTGTCAATTGCACCATTTGTTGTTTCTGTGCATGCATCATTTTGGGAGAAATTGGGGGAATTTTTTCGGGGAAATTTGGCACATGGTGGGTGCCACCGTTAATTAACAGCCAAACCCAGGAGAGTGGCTCCGTTCACTTCAAATGAATTACTCACATGATCAATTATGCAATGAAGTCAGCGAGAGGTTTAAAAATCTAACCTGAAATGCTTGGATTTTTTTTAAAAAAATTCCTGTTATTTTTTTTTTTAAAGAAAGTTAAATTGATTCTTCTTTGCTAAAGAATTTAATGAGAAAGCTAAGGACTATTTTCATTTCCCTGGTGCAAGCACACTGTGGGCCTGATCTGCTATGGGACTACCCACATGAGTAAACTCACACATTTAAGTCTTTTCAGGATCAGATCATTACATTTCAAAACTTTTTCTTCTTCCTGTAATTGGTTCTCTGTCCCATTTTGTCTTTGAGTGATGTCAGGAAGGAAAAGTTATAGTAATGAGCTGGTTCTGTGTCTGAAATAGAAAATGAGATAGACCAGATTTTGCATTATGGGCTACATTGTACCTCAGACAAATTGCATGCATTCATCATAGGTAAGGTTGCTATCTGGATGGTTTTTAATCAGCCTGGCTGGTATTTGTAGTGCCTATTTGCTTAAAAGATTCAATCTGTCATTTGTGTTTTCTTGTCATAGCGCTCTACAGTTTACACCCCTGTGGTCTGCACTGTGGTGCTGTGTTAGGATAAGGTAAGACGCCCGATCAAAATAACCTAAAAAGATAAAGAGAGAGGGATAGAGAGAGTAAACTGTTTATGGATAATGTAATGTCTAAAACATTTTAGTAATAATTAGCCATAGGAAAACTATTTAGCACTAAGGAAAACTATTTTTCTCACCAGCCTCCCATCTGATTCATGAAAAGGCTGATGAGGATTTGGAGCAGAATAAATGGGAAAAGCATGATGCAGCTTGACTTGGGAAGAAAAATGTCCTGAACTCTAGTCTCCTTGGTTTATTAGCAGGTGGTTGGGCGGGAGTTGGGGGGAACTGGTGAAAATGGCTGGCTTCATAAACCACCATTCACAGAAATCTGATCGCATTTCAGGAAGCCGAGCAACCTTATTAGAGAAAATAAGCACAGGCACCCGCAAGGATACATGCACACAGGAGATTGTGGGGAGGGGGAGCCAAAGGGAAACTGTTTTTCAAATAATGGTGATTTATTTACTTGAACTAACCATCTACTATTGCAAGTGCAGGATAAATGGTCTTTTCATGTGAGCACAGTAGTGGGAGCCAGGTAGGGTGACCAGATGTCCCACTTTTATAGGCGCAGTACCAATTTTTGGTTCTTTTTCTTATATACTGTCCTATTACTCCCCACCCCCTGTTCTGATTTTTCACATTTGCTGTCTGGTCACCCTAGAGCAGTGGTTCCCAAACTGGGGTACGTGAACCCCTGGGGGTTCGCAAAATGTTACAGGGGGTTCTCGGGAAAAAAATCCCTAATGGCAGACAGAGCTTTATTAGGGACCCAGTGCAGCATGGGGGAAGCAGCCCAGATCCCCTGGATTTCCAAGAGCTGTTCAAATCAAAGCAAGCATCTCTATCACACTGGGGAGATTTCAACTTCAATACCCCTTATCAGAAATGGAAAGTGAGGTCGATATTTTTTGCTGTTTTTAAAATTAAATGGGAAACTAGTATCGTTTTTACAATTATTATGAGGAACAAGTTTAAGCTTTGTTGTAATGTGTGTTGTTTGCCTGGACTGCTCAAGCCCTGAATGCTTGTGTAGGAGGAACTCTTTGCATTGGCTTCTTATTTACCTTCCTGCTGTTTCACATCTGATACTCCTTGATGAAACATAGCAGCCTTGTCTTATAACAATTCAAAGTAATACAGGCTATGAAAATGAGGTCTTGGAAGAATGTTGCATTTGCATAATGTAATAAAACTCTGTAATGATCATTAATAATAAATAGTGTGTAATAAGCATGTCATAAAAACTAATTTTATATATCTAAGATCACTGCTTTTATAATTTATATATTCAGCTAAAGGAAAAAATCCCCAGAAATTCTCATTTTTTAAGGTGGTGGGGTTGCAAGACTTGACGTAGTAGTGAAAGGGGTTCACAGGTTGTTAAAGTTTGGGAACCACTGCCCTAGAACCAGGCGATAAGGAAACTACAGGTGTAGACATAGCTTTTTAAATAGGAGATTTAGAGAAGGGAAAAGTGCTTTTTTTGTTCAGTGGGTGTTGTGCACTGTTACAACACTGGGACTCTAATAGGGGGGGTTTCTGGACGGTAGGGTTCTACTCATGTTGCTGTTAGGTTAAGGATCTCAGTGAATCAGTTACAAGGGTTGGTTAGATATGTATTCACTTTGTCCTGGGTGCTCAGAACCTGGGCGTGGCGCTCTTATCTTGTTAGTTATTTGTTTACTGAGAGTTGTACTATGTAAATAACAATACAAACAAATGTTTTTTTATTATCTTAAAAATTTCAGTTACTGGAACTTGTTTGCAGAAAGGTATTTTTAAATTTGCAAAAAAAATGAAAAACTTCTTTTACTCTTAGAATTTCTTGAGGAATCGCTTTTCAAGAATGATAGTGTCAAAATCCAACAATGTTCAACATATACTTTTAAATTATCCTTGAAAATACTATCCACGTTACAAAATAAGGACTGTAACTGCTCTTGAACTACACTTATCCTCAGCCAGCCAACAAAATATCTGCCCCTCTGAAGTATTCTAAAGCACCTAAACACCATAAAATAAACACCAAACGTAAAATTAAGAACCACGGTAAATTTACCTATGAAACGTCCAGCTCGCCTTCGTTCCACTACATGTGCACTAAACCAACCCCATCAGCAACCTGGTCGTTCCAACTAAAATAGTCCATATATTAATACTCTGCCCTAGTTCCCTTCCTGGCCCATAAACTAAAGGCCATCTGGTTTATCAGCTACTCTTATAGCACTAGGGTAGGGACCTAGTACTGTTATATCGATTAGGAATTCAACTGTCATTGTGAACAGATTTAAAAAATGTACTAGTATTAACTTGTTCAGAGATTCAGGAGTTCTCTCACCACAAAAACTTCAGGTAGACGACTGGGTTCTATTCTCATCAAAGATCACAGTGGGTGAGAGAACAGTGGTGGTTGGCTAGATTCAGAGGCAGCAGGATGCGTCTGAAAGTGGTTGACATTTTTTCAATAAAATATCTTTTTGATAAAAAAAATCCTGCAGAAATATTTCATTTTTCAAAGAAAATTCACATTTTTTATTTTGTGTTGGTAGAGAAAATCCCACTTTCTCGACTGTCTTTAAATTCTGCCTAGCCCGCTGTTGCAGGGCACCTTAAGAATCCCGTAGAAATGAGGCTCACACACAGTGGCTAGATGGAAAGTGGTGAGTTTATTGAAGGTCCCGGCCCTCTAGCGCTGGGGGCCCCTCTCAGCGCGATATCGGAGCAATGCCCAGGGAAGAAGCCCACGGGGGGAACACAAACGTGGGCTTAAATACGCCCACACATTTACATCTCATACATACAGATATCTCATGAATAACAAGCAGGCAAGCAGGCAAGCACCTGTGGATTACACACTGTCCAGCACTTATTGGTTACACGCTGTCCTGCTTTATTTTGCATTGCGTCTAGTTTCACACACACTCGTTCTCACACAGACGGGGTAAACAGCTCACACAGCTGAGAAGCTCTTCTCAGACACATACACGAGATAACAGGAACACAAGGCCATTCCCAAGCTGATAACCTTAATTATGCCATTCCCTGGAGGCGACTTAGAAGCGTAACTGAGCCCCCTAACGATTGCCATCACATTAATCTTCTGCTCAATACACCCGCATTAAAAAAGTGAGAAAAAAATTGAGTTTTTTTCACACCAGTGAAATTTGTTTTGAAAAGTTTCCATTGAAAACCTAAATATTTCATGAAAAACTGCAAATGAAACAAAACATTCCTTTTGAAAGAATTCATGAAACATTCTTACCTTTTTTTCAACCAGATTGATATGGGAGTGAGAATTCTTAGGCTATCCTGAGTGTGTATGCACACAGACTGGTGTGGGAGGGACATCAGGAAGAGCTGCTGAGCACCTTCCAATATCAGGTTCACAAATTGCTGATGTCGGTTCCCTGTTGGGTTCATAAGAATGGAGGCAGGCAGGGAAATTCGGAGACTTAGTGAATTGCTGATGCAGCACTATATAGGTGCAGGGCAAACTAATTATTTGGAGAAATGGGACAATGACAAAAATTTCCAGGCTTTTCTCTACCGAGACAGGGCACAGATCTGGTATGGCTGTGGGGAGCGAGTAAGACCCATTCTGAACTGAAGGTTTAGCTTCACGTCCTTCGGTGCTTGGAATGTGAATTTCTGGAGGAGGGCAGTGAAGAACAGGAACAGCTCTGTTCTGGCCAACTGCTCACCAAGGCAACCGCGCTTTCCTAAAAAGAAGACAGTTGTGGACATCAGACAGAGGATTCTTGTCAGAACAGTTTGGGTCTCATAACAAATGAGGCGTTAATTTTCCACAGTAGCAATTTCGGAATAGCAAGGAAGAAAAGATGGTTTTGTCATCAGTTCCTCCCTTTTGAGTCACTTTTTCCCGGTTTTAGTACTAAATTTTCCTTCACTGATAACTGTGAATGCTAAGGTTTACATTAATTATAACAGTACCTCTGTAATTCCTTCTACTAACAGAAACAATCATGTTTGATAGCTCTTGGAAGATCAACCACATCTCTGCATCGCTATTGAAGGCCTGATCTACACACATTTTTATACTAGTATAACAATGTCTTTATACTAGTGCCTTCTCTCAGTATAGCTTATTGCCCTTCCCATTATTGTATCCACAATAGAAAGGCTGTGATATATTAATTTATATATATCAATATAAATTACACACCTAACTGATAGAAATCTAGGAGGCTTGTATACTTGTATAGTTAAAGAACTACAATTTCTTTATCTAGCTGATGTCTTACTCCCACCCCCTTTTTTTTGTTGCTTTCTGTGTGTATAAATGCATCTTACTTCAATACAGTTGTATTATTTCTTGATTAAAAAGTTAAAATAATGTAACAGAGGTGAGGTTAATCTTCCCCTGGTCTAGCTTCTCAATGATGTAACACGTGGCCTCTTGAACACATGCAAGTCTAGTCAGCATTATTACCAAAGAAGGCAGCTGTGTGTCCTTGAATCTTAGTTTCTTGGTAGATCACTTACAAAGAAAAAGGTATTAAATACTTTCTTTAGCCACACACAGTGAATACTAACATTGCTTGTTCTTTTCATTTGCAAGAAAGCATTGGTAGACCTGTATGTAAACCAGGCATGAGCAAAACTGTGAATCCCTGCTTCACACGCATTTTTCTTGCAGTAAATTTTGTTTTGTGAAATCTTTTTTTCTTTCTTTAAATTAGCATATCATATTAAGTGAAAAACAGGCATTTTTCTAAAAAAAAAAAATACACAACACCACTAGTTTTCATGTATATTCACGTGAAAATTGATCTTTGAACGATATTTCTGGAATGTCAAAACTTCTGACACTCCTGGCCATGTTTGGTGAAGATGGGTCCTCAATGTCCGCAAAATATGGTCAGATTTTCAAGGAATTGAATTCTTTTGAAACCAAATCAAAACAAAATAAAAAAATCTCTAATTGTCAAGCCTTTTAAACAAAAATAATTGGAGACAAGCCTGACCTGCAAAGTTTGGCTTTAGAGGTGAATTTCCACAAGATATTTGGGGCTATTATGCTGAAGGAGTGAAGTCTATGCCATTAAAGAAAAATGGGGTTAGCTGTAATGTTTATATCCCGAACCAAACTTCCTCTGACATCAGGGTGTTTTGGCGCAGGGTCTACTCTGATACAAGCAAGGAGGAAAGATAACAGAGGAGTATTGTTCTTTCTTTCTTTCTTTCTTTCTTTCTTTTTCTTTCTTTCTTTCTTTCAACAGATGTGAAAGCCAGAAGAGACCATTAGATCATCTAGTCTGACCTCCTGCATACAACAGGCCATAGAATATCATCCAGTGATTGCTACTTCAAGCCCAACAATTTGTGGTTAGAGCACAGCATTTTGAACATCCCCCAGTCTTGATTTAGGATCTGATCCCATGCGCAAGGAAGTTAATGCTAAAGCCCTTATTGATTTAAATTGTGTGGAATCAGCCCTTAATGAGTCCAAGTAATGGAAAATCGACCACATCCTATGGTAAAATGTTCTAAAGGTTGATTGGTTTTTATGAGGGTGCTTCAGGGATCTCCCACACTTTTATCATCTTTACCATGTTCATTTCCCTGATGACTCTCCTTACAAGTGAAAAGAAGTGGTAAAAGGTGAGGAGGGCTACTCTTTAGTCCTCACTCCTACATTCCCAGTAAGTGAGGGAGGCTACTTCTCTTTGTGCTCACCTTACGGTACGTCCACACTGGAGCTGGCACACTAACACTAGAAGTGTATCGGTGCTGGCGTGAGCGGCTAGTCACCCAAGTATATTCGGTGGGTCTCAGAAGAGGGTGTACTTGGAACAGCTAGTCCATCCAGCTGCATACACCAACCACGGCTACACTTCTATTTTTACCGCACTAGCCACTCAGAGCTAACGTGTGTATCACCCCCACCAATAAATTACACCTCCAGCTCCAGTGTACACATACGTAGGGGAACTCTTTGCTGTTGCTGTGTCGAGCCTTGTTCTAGGAGAGAGCACTTGCTCAAGAATGACATGCCCCCTAGCTAGGAAAAAACTGCGCATGCTGGAACCCCGACCCCGGGACACAATCGCTGGCCAGGATTTTCATTTCTGAGCTTTCCATTGTGCCTCGGTCACTAATACATGCTGTGGGTTTTTTCTAAACTAAAAAAGGAAAGAGGCCAAGACTTGGTGCTATAGTGCGAACGGACAGAGTCAGACACATCTCACCTGCAGAGAATGGCAGGAAAGCTTCTCTTTTCTTGAACTGACCATCCTCCAGAAAATGCTGAGGATTAAAAGTATCAGGGGTTTCCCACTCATTCTTGTCAAACAGCACTGATGTCAAAATGGGAATCAAAATGGTTCCCTAAAGAAAGAGAAAGAAAGGAATTTAAACCTTCCACGATTCCATTTTTAATTGTGACCCACAAATAGGCAAAAAAGAAGGGGTCCTGCCTTTTTTAGTCTTTTATGATGCACAAAAAAGGCACAACATGATATTTTTTTTTAAAAAAGGACTATTTTCCAGCCAGTTCTTTATCTTAAACTTATCTAGACTTTCAAATCTGACTTTCCCTGGTTTTGCTGATAGTCTCTCTGGAAGTCCCAGAGAGAAAAGAATAGGAACCATCACAGACTTAGTTTAGATGAAGGAATGGGGTGTTAATCTTTGAAGAAAGAGAGCTTTTCTTTCAACCAATTTTTAAGAATTTGAATTAATCAGTTGTTAATATCACACCAGACAAATAAACAAAAAATGGACACCAGTCTGACTAAAAATCACTTCCCATCTCAACTAAACAGGTTATTACCCTTCACAAGTGTGTTATTAGACCAGGGTGCAGCAACCTTTCAAAAGTGGTGTTTCATTTATTCACTTTAATTTAAGGTTTCACATGCCAGAAGTACATTTTAACATTTTTTAGAAGGTCTTTCTCTACAAGTCTATATATTACATAATTAAACTATTGTCGTCTGTAAAGTAAACAAGGTTTTCAATATGTTTAACAAACCTCATTTAAAATTCAATTAAAACGTTGATCTTATGCTGCCCGCCCGCTCAGCCTGCTGCCAGCCTGGGGTTCCGTTCACTTAGGCCGGCAGTGAGCTGAGCGGGGCCGGTGGCCGGGATCCCAGACCGTCAGTGAGCTAAGCCCATCCGCCGGCTCCTGCCAGCCAGGGTCCCGGCCGCCAGCCCCACTCAGCCTGCTGGTGATCTGGGGTCCCAGCCCTGCTCACACAGAGTGGGAACTTACCTTCTCCCTGGTGCTGGCCCATTATCTTCCTCTCTCTCTGCACTGAGGTGAGGGTGGGAGTGAACTGAGCACAGGGCTGGGGGTCAAGGAGCAGGCTGAGGGCTGGGTGCAGAGTCTGGCCAGGAGCTAGAATAAGGGAGAGGGCTCAGGAGGTTTGGGTGAGGAGTGTTTACTTGGGCAGCTCCCATTTGGTGCAAGGGGTGCAGGTGGGAATATGGGTGTGTGCAGGAGCTCCCGTTTGGTGCTCAGGATAGGGGTGGGGACGTGGGGGGGAGGCACGGGGGGCTGGTGTCAGGGCATGGGGTGTGGTGGGGCTGGGTATAGGTGTGGTGTGCAGGGTTCAGGGCAGAGGACTGGAGTGTGTGTGAGCGGGGTTCAGGAATCAGGGCAGGGGGCTGGGGAGTTGGGCTTGGCTCGTGGGGATACTCCCAGCCCCCTGCCCTGAGCGGCTCACAGAAGGGGGCTGGAGGGAACATGCCCTGATTCCAGCCCTTTCCTCGAGGCTCCATCCCCAACTCTTCCCTGCCTCCTCCCCGGAGCAGCGAGGGCACTACAGCTCCGCTTCTCCCTCTCCCCCTCCCCTGCAAGGGCCATCAGCAGATGGGAGGCAGGGAGAGGAGGAGAGGCAGAAACCCAGCATGCTGGGGGAAGACATGGGGGAGGGGGAGTTTCGCTGACAGCAGAGCGGCAGCAGCCAGCAGGACCAAGTTTCTGCCTTCCGCCCCTGCAGGAGAGAGTGGTGAGCGGGGGGCATAAAAGGAGCACAACCGATCCACCCACCTTTCTTTTTTAAGGGCCAAATTTTCAAGGATGTGGTGGTTGTTGGCCTCAAATTATGTAGATGGGTACAGTATATAACTATAGGCAAATTCAGCAAGTGCTCCTGCAAACTAACACTCATGTGCGCTAAAGGTCTTTTTTGCGCTCCTAATTGCTATTTGTAGATATAATGCACTTTCCTCCTGCTACTGTGTAAAAATAAGGCCCATCAGTTATATTCATGAAGGGTGACTGTCAGCAGAATGGAAGGTTGCCACATGATGGTAGAATGGTCCTCTGCCTGGCTGATCTCCTGAGCTCACTGCCCTTGAGCCTGGGTTTGTCCCCATTTCAATGAGGCTCAGTCCACAAGCTGGAGGAGAGGAATGTGCCAGGTTTTAGGACCTGACGAGAGTTTCTGCTGAACATACACCGGGAACGCTGGGGTAGGAATTCCAGCCTGCTCCCTTCCATGGGAAAAAATATTGGCTCAGCAGGATGGCTAGGTGGAGTAAGAAATGTTGCCGCTTGAGAGGAAAGCAGTTCCGAATTCTGGAGCTGCTGAAAATGAGATACATACTCCCCACCCGTAAAAGGAAGTAGCAGCTCCCATCTGCATAAACAAAGGCCCAGACCCTCTAGGTTATTTAGGCACATAACTCCCATTGATTTCCAAAAGACTTAGGTGCCTAAATACGTTTACGTTTCTGCATTCATGAGCTGGCTGACCATTCATGGGTCAATAGCCACAGTGGTGAACTTGTCCTGGTCCTAATTCTTAGTCCTTTTTCTGGAGTTTCATGCAATTAAAAATAAATAACTTACATCATGTTTGATGAACACATTCCAAACGTCTAATCTAGATTTCAGCATCCTCAAAGTTTGAGAATGTGAGAATCCGAGGTTTCTGTTAAGGAATTTTAGCCCGCTATAGAAATTGGGGCCACCTGTAAAATGCAGTTCTGGATCTTGGTTGATTCCCAAAATGGGTTCAGATTCAGAACTGGGTTCTCCTGGGTTGAATGTGTTTCTATCTGGGACTTTGGTTTGTGTTCAGCTCTATTGATTTCTTAAACCAAGATAAGAAGTGAAAACTACATTTCCTTCCAGCTTACTTTTGGCAAAAAGAATCCTGCCAGTGTTGTGTCAGTAGTTGACATTCTGGGTGCACTTAAAGGCACGATGTTGCTTATCCTTTGCACTTCATGAATAACTGCATTGGTGTATGGCATGTTGTCCCTGTCGCCCATGGCTGGCTGGCGAGACTGGCCAATCACCGCGTCAATCTCCGCTTGCACTCTCTCTAAGAAAAGAGCAAAAATCACCATTGGTAGGAGAATAAACAATACGTTTTTGGAACAAAATGCTTACGTTGTGCAGAGTTTAGAGCTCATTGATTTTAAGGTTATACCTAATAATGCTTGATTCAAGCACTGGAAACAGCATCAGTGAACAATGTAGAGAGCTGAACATACAAATACATATGGTAATGAGGTGAGAGAATTTTAAAAATGCAATTAAGGTATAATGGGAAGATCTCCTTTAATACGTATATGGAAGGCAAGAGGCATTTATTTTATGGTGATCCCAAATAAAGCTCAATTCAAGCATTAGAAACAGCATCAGTGAGCAATGTAGGGACCTGAACATACAAATACATAAGAAAACTACAGCTGCTTAGCTTGAGACAAATGTAGTGGTAAGGGGGCGAGAGAAATTTCAAAATGAAATTCAAACATAATAGGAAGACCTTCTTTAATATCAATACAGAAGGCAAGAGGCGTTTACTCCACTTCTCAAAACCAAAAGTAAAAGCATTATCAATAAGTATTTTGTCCCTATTCAAAATAGCAAAGTTAAATTCTGGGCTGACCCAAGAGATATTTGAGCATGAAAATATTTATCTGCTGGTTTTCTCTCTCATGCAAGACATTCAAATTTTTTCAGCACCGGGATCTCCCAACAACTTGCCAAGAGTCCAAGAATTGCACCTATTTTGCATTAAAAGACGCAGGTTATATCTGCCATTAATTTCAAAACAGATTCCCCTTGTAGCCTCCATGGGTCACTTTTCATGAATGAATGAACCTTTTAAAAATCCACAAGCCACGTTTAGAGGCACGAAGGGATTAAATGATTTGCCCAATGTCACACAGGAAGTCTGAGGCAGAGCCTGGACGAGGACTGGGGTAATCTGAGTGCCAGTTCTGTGCATTACCCATAAGGCCAGCTTCCTCTTTAATCAAGGGCACTGCAGCTGTGGATTGCACTCCTTGCCTTACACTAGTTGCTGGAGGTGTAACTGAGGGCAAAGAAAAAGAAACATCTCAATAAAAGAAAGGGTTTCTGAATGGGGGGAAATGGTTACTGTGGGAAGAAAGCACCTTCGCACAGAGATTTAATAAATCAACATCTGTGAAAAGTTACCGATGTGGCAAGGATTAAGTGTAGAAATTCAAGAGCTATTAAGAGATTAGAAATATAAACCATCACCACTATAACCATTTACCTTGAATGTCTGGATATATGGCCATGTACAGCAGAGCCCAGCGGATGGTTGTAGATGACGTCTCAGTTCCAGCACAAAAGAGATCCAATGTGGAAAACAGGAGATTTTCTTCATGAAAACTAGGGTCAGCATCAGCCTTAGAACAAAGATATATGTGGGTTGGACTACAACAATATTTACTAGTATTGTACACAACCATGGAAACATCTTTCAAGGGTCAATTATGCAAGGTTCAGGGTGCGCTGAATTTCCATTACCTTCAGAGACAGTTGAGAGCGCCAGGACAGCACCATTAGATAGAAAGAGTGTGTGTTTAGCATTATTCTTGAGAGTGAAAAGTTTGAGCTGATTTGATGTCTGAGCCAAGGGCCTGCTGAAATCAATGAAAGACTCTCATACACTTCAACGGGTTTTGGGTCTCACCCCTAAAGCACAGGTAAGTTTACATTTTTAGGTCCCAATTCATTAAAGCACTCAAGCTTCTCAGTAGTACCACTGACTTCAGGGAGTCTGCTCTCCCTGCTTAGAGGAAAACATGTGCTTAAAGGCTTTGCTGAATCAGTTCCATCCTACCTGGGATTTCTAACTGTTAACTAATGGAGGGTCAGATGCTCAGACAACTCAGTTGGTGAGTCCTGTCACTGTCATTCTACTTCTAATGTTTAAAACACAAAGTGGTTTGTCCCTGTTTGTTTGGTTCTTTGTTCTCTTACCTTTGCTATTTCCGTCAGATAACAGTCAATGAAGTCTCTGGTTTCAGATGGATTCCAGTCCTCTTTGTGCTTTGCAATCATTTCCCTCACAAAACACTTCAGTTTTTCCCAATTTTTAAAAATGGTGTGATGGGGTCCAGGTATCCACTTCATTATGATGGGGAAGGCGTTATACAGCTTTTGACACACAAACAGAACACAATACGTTTTAGCCTAGTTTTAGAAAAATGCATCTTGTGGTTTAATATACTCACATGCATTCTGCTGAAGACACCACGTTTATTAAATATACAGCTGTATTATGGATGTGCTCAGAGCCCTCAACTGAGATCAGGACCCCAGTGTGGTAGGCACTTTATATATACATATCAGAGAGATTACGTGCCTTTGCCAGGACTGCACAGGCATCTGTTACAGAGCCAGAAAGTGAAGCTAGGTGAACTGAGGGCCAGTGCAGTGTTTTAACCACATGCCCATTCCTTGTTGTTAAGATATGTAGTGTCTTCTCTCAGCTCTCTGCTGTGACTGCTGGTCTGGTCACCAGCTACTGCTTGCATTGCTTTGTTGCCCTCTACAGGACAATGTGCTGTATTACCTAAGGCAATGCAGTGGCAGCCACTTCATATAGCAAAATGACAACCCTCGTAATGATTCCCTGATTTATAAGTAAGAAAGGATATAAAGGTCATGACATCAGAATCTGGCCTCACATTCTGACACATGACATTCATAATACTGATGTTCCCACAGTTTTTATCGGAGATTGGGATTTGATACTGAAGTGTTCGTAAAGCACATGGAAGAATTCCTGGGCCCATCACCATGAGCAGATAAACATGGAGACTGTGTTTTGCCTCTCAACATGACTGCAGCTGCAGTGGCAGGATTGTGTGTCATTTCAGCCACTACACTGTGCTGAATCGGGAGGCAACAAGAGGAGAAAGGTTCAACAGGGGTTGGGTAACAATGTGTCCCTGAAATGCACGATTGTCTGTGTTTTCAGGGCCTGTGTCAGTGAGCCAACACCATTACAAAACACAGTGTTTTGTCTCTGCGAATGGGCCACCTGAAGAACCTACCAGCTGGACGAGCCCTTGACCTTGACGGTAGATTGGCTGTGCCTCTGGGAGTCACCTCCCCCCAGACCTGCTGCATAATGACACCCTGCCATCCTCACAGGTCCTAGAGCCAAAGCTCCCCTGAGCACATGCAGTGTGTCAGCAAGGAACAGAGTTGCTTGGGAGCAGCATGGATTTAGCATCTTCTCTTAGTCCTCTCTCCTACACACACCTCCCTGATACCCACTGAAATGGCCTACTGGGATGTCAGCCCCATAGAGATTATGTTATGTGCCTGTGGGGTGGCGGCACTGGTATAGAGAAGTCAGGCTTGAGGATCTGGCAGGATACCTTCAGGGGGAACAGGTGAAAGACTAGCCGGTTGTGGGGGGGAACTGAGGTGGAGAGAGATTTGTTGGGAAAAATGAGAGCATGGATGTAGAAGTGAATCTGGGACACCACTGTCACACGCTGAAACTGCTCGGGGTTTTGTCATGGATTTGAGACGTTTAAAGTAAAAATCAAACAAGCTCTACCTGGTCCCAAATACCTCCCTGGAGGTACGCAATCTCATCAATTAACCGCAGTAACTTCTGGAACTGACTATCATGATATTTAAACCGGTCCCCAAAACTGATGGAACAGATAATGTTGGAAACAGCATTGTTAAATTTAAAGTGAGGGTCAAAAGCTTGTCCTGGAAGAGAAAAAGGGAGAAATCGGTGTTCTTCTGGTTTTTTAAAAAGGGGAAGAAAGTTGTTGACAGAGAAACTGTTTGACATGTATGACATCCATTAATAAAGCCTGAACATATGCATACATCACACACCCTGCACACACTCCTACATATCCCTTGAGCAATGTTTGCTGCTCTGTCGTATGTCTAAATATTGAAAAACTGTTAAACACATGGATGGGAGGAGCTGAATTTTGTAGCATATCAAAACTATCACTACCAAATTTGGATCCGTATTCACATCTGGACTATGGCACCAAGGTGCATATATGTTTAATGGGCTAAGCCAAATCCCTCATCTGAGCATTACAAGAGATCTGGATTCAAACATCATGTTTCAGGCACATTTTTGTTATTTCACATTCAATGCCAAAGAAGAGCTACAATTTTTGATAAAACAAGTAAAGTGTCCATCTCTCTAGTTCTCACCTTTTTCTTCCTCAATTGCATCTGTGAGGTATCTACTCTCCTCCTGGATTCGTTCTTCTAGGCTCCTCTTCCCCAGGCCAAAGTTTCTTAGAGTTGATAAAGCAAATCTTCTTTGTTGTTTCCAGCTATGTCCATTAGAGTTGAGTAATCCTAGGGTGAAAAATGACACCTGGTATATTATAAGGGTCATTAGAAGATTAGAAAAATTTAACATTGCTTTTGTTTTTCAGGTGTAAGTGAGGCCTTGCTATGTTTCCACAGGATATTTCCTTCATCCCTATTATATTAGAATGCCTGGGCTTTAGCAATGGTGGAGTCATGTCCAACATGCAGAAAGTACACTTTTACAGAAAGTATATAGAACTGAGTTTGGAGGATGTAGGCCACAATGCTGACTCCAAAAGAGGTTGGAAGATGTAATACTGAGGGATTTCAGAAGCCTAAATCTCCCATACTGAAGGAAAACTTTCAAGGGACCATCCAGGATGGAAGTCCATTCTACATGACATCACAGCTACATAGAAGCCAGGTGACTATGCTGCTGCCGCCGCCAGCAATATGGCAATTGGGATGAGAGCATGAGACGTCAATGAGACATGAGGACATTTGTAAGTTACTAAGGTCCAGATCCTCAAAAGTATTTAGGTACATAGCTGTTCACGTGCATAAATTCAAGTGCATTTGTAAGTGTTTGCAGGATCACGGCCTTGATTATTTAAAATGTTACACATGAAATACCTGAAAAAGATAAGAAAAGAAACTCACCAAATGGACCGAAGATTTCGTAGAGAAGAGGAATTTTCGGGCGATCAAGAAAGTATTCACCCTGATGGACAAGCACTTCCTTCACCAGCTCAAATCCATTTATAATCACACATGTCAGGTTAACAAACTGCACACTGAAAATATTGCCATATTTTCCAGAAAGCTGAAAAAAGTAGAGCATGTGGTTTAGTTCAGATTGTATTTATTTAATAGCCAGAACAAAAGCCCATGTGATGACGTCTTACTTTTTTTTTTACAAGTATTATTATTCATTATTTGTATTACCATAACACTCAAGGGCCCAGCTGTTCAAGCTGTTTAGGTGTTCAAGATGTTTAGCTGCCTAACTTCTAGTAAAAGACAGTCCCTGTTCTAAAAGAGCTCACAGGTGGATATAACAGGCGGATGAAGCATATAAATGGGGAGGAAAATGAGGTAACAGTAAAACAAAGATATCTAAGGAGAGAAATGTCAAAATAAAACAGATCTACTGGCAAATAATAATTACTGACAATCAGCCCACTCTAGCTGAGAGGAGCAGGCACCTTCCTGCCTGGTAGCAATACTGACTGCAGATACGTTGCGCTTCAACAATCGGCCCTATAATGAAGAAATCAACATTCTGGTTTAAACAAAACACGCTCCCGTTCTGTCAGAAGTACACCTTCCTTCTGGCCTATATCCACCTCACAATTAACTATGTAGCGCTCTGGGGCACTCAGGGGGGTGACTGAAAGCTGCCGAGAACAAATTTCTGGCTTTCACAGAGGCCATTCTGAAAGGAACCCATTCTAGCCCTTGCAAAGGGATGGCCCTCAGAAGTAACCTTTGAAACTCCCTCGGGCTTCATAAATCGCTTTCTAACCCTTATGTGCTCCCAATCACATCCTCCCTCATGGGGCAGAGTGATTCCAACCCTGGCTAAACTCCCCACAACTTCTGACTCTTCCCAACTCCCTGTACTCCTTACAAGTTTTTAACTCCTTACAAATCCGTTTAAAAGCCTGTAATTAAATTCCCTCAAGACCTTTTGCAACGTCACTGAAAATTCCTTGTAATTCTTGCAAGTCACCACAAGACCTAGTTCAGGGGTTCTCAAACTTTCCACGTTCTGTGGATTGCCACGGACTCGCAGGGGCGAGGAAAAATTGCAGGCCTGTTATTTACCAGGCTGCACGTGGCTATAAACTATATAGGTAAGGGATGCAAGGGGAGTGTGGGTCAGGACATGAGCTGCAGACGCGCACACACACACAACTAAAATGAATCAATTTAAAGTTTTATTGGGGATAATTACAAGGGGTAAGGGAGCAGTTTTTTGATTAACTAATAGAGTTAATGAAACTTAAAACACACAATGACTAAAATACCTGCTAACAATATTTACAAACAAAGATGCAGCATTTAGTAATAACTGATACTTACAAATACAAATCAACGTATAACACGACCGGTAAACGTAGAAGCTCTATTTGAAACACGTGAGCTGAGAGAGAGGCTTTGAGGTGATCAGGCTCAGTTACGTGGGGTACACAGGATACACGGATACACGGGATTCGTTTTCTTCTCTCTGTCTGCACATGGCAGGCAGAAACATAAGTACCAACTATGACATCACAAAAGTGTCATAGGGGACGGGGCCCAAAACCTGTTTGTGTTCGCTTCTGATTGGCACAAGCAAAGTTTCCACCAAGTAGGGGAGCAGGTGCCTCAAAGTCTGGCTTCGCCCCCAAAGGTGAGGAAATGCACATTGTTATAGAATGCACGCGAAACTGAATGACAAAAGAAGAGGCCAGGGCAATACCGGTATGGGCAAGTGTTACAGAATGCAGACAGGAACTGATCTGAATATGCCCCCGTGCCTTGGCCGAAATAGTTTGGCCGAAAACCTAAACTTCCATGTCCGACTCCTCAT
Organism: Sternotherus odoratus; assembly: GCA_032164245.1. Lineage (NCBI taxonomy): Eukaryota > Metazoa > Chordata > Testudines > Kinosternidae > Sternotherus > Sternotherus odoratus. The sequence continues at coordinate 79,226,796 of JAVMKO010000008.1, read as the reverse complement.
ACCCACCTACGAGGGGATGCGCTTCGGGGGTGGAAGCGATGTAGACCGAGGCAACAAACTTGTGAATGCAGGCTTTAATGAAGGCACATTCGAGACAAAGAAGAGCGAGCCTAACTAGAAGGGACACAAAACAGGGATTGGAAATAAGATTTGTAGGCCGCAAGGCCAAGCCAATTGAGCTATGATCAAAACTGGAAGGACTCTCGTGACTCTCTGACATCAGAGCTTAATGTTTGCAGGTCTTAACAATTGATGACAAATTAGGAGAAATAGAAGGCAAAGAAACACAGCATTTATCAGCAAATTCGGGATATACTGCAGCAAATTTAGTAGAAAATGAAAAAGATTGTAACAAATATTGAATTATTAATCTATTTTACAAAACACTAGAATTAACCCGCTACACATAGGGGGAAGAACAATGCACACTAGAAATATTAAATGAAGGTAAATCATAAACTATCGGTACAAATTGAAAGGGTAAGGGATATTTAGGTGAGAACTGAGTGGAGCAAACAAGACAATCTTCTGGACTCAGCGCTGACAGGGACTGGTTTCCGCTGACCTCGTGCACCCAGTAGGCGGTGAACCAGGTTTGTAGTCCACCTTCTCCCAGGGGTCCGTGGGTAAAGATGTTGTGAGGGAGGGCAACATAACCTGTAAAACAGAATAATACGAGCCCTACTCGGGGGCATTAGTTTGCTTGTTAAGAACTACATTTGCTAAGCCAGTTTTTAAAATCAGGGTTGGGGTTTGCTGTTTGCAGCATGGTCTTAAGGACTGCTGATTTTTCACTCCACAACACCATTGCTTTGAGGATGATATTAAGTATGGATGTGAAGGGAAGCCCCCAATTCATGGGTTTGTTTTATGTGATCTTGCCAAGAGCTAAAGAAAACAGCTACTTTACCCATACAAGCTCTGGCAAATGTTTGGAACGCAAGTAACATCAAATCAATATAGATATTGATGTTGTCAATAGCACAGAAATCTTGGCATGTAGCCATGGAAACAATATGGTCATGTGCCTCAGTTTCCCTTGTTATACTGCACATCAGGTGTGGAATGTCTTTTCCACTTTGGAAAGTCTCACCACTGTTTACAGGCCTTAACTGTGACACATTAGTAGAACCAGGCCTTTTAACATCAAGTGTGTTCCCATGTATTCCTCTTAACATGTTCAAATGATTTTTCAAAAGATTAGGACCATTGTACAATTTTACAGTCTCTGGTAATAACACAGTAGTTACACAAATTACCATTAGGTTTGTCAAGCTATGCCTTTGGATCTAATGAGTCAATACCATTAGGATTTCGGCCTTCTAGGGTCACTTTGCAGTTTTTCCTTTACAAAATAAAATTCTCTTTCCCTCCTTGCCCTGAAGGGACAAAACCTGCTCTCCTCTTGCTTAACAGAATTTCCTGGCTGATGTGGAGCACCCCCCATTCAGCCAAGTAATTTGCATCTCCATAGGCAGAAACAAGCTTCCAGGCTATCATTAACAAGCTAGTTTCAAAGTTCCATTGTCCTTTCTTTACCCATTTCTGCTGATTCACAAATTTAGCTCTTGCACCATCTCTCTTAACCTGGGACACAGACTGTTCACTTGCAACATCAGCATGGAGACATTTCTCTCTGAACAATTTTGTCTCCCCATCAAACTGGTGAAACACAGCCACTTGGTTATAGGGCTGTCCCAATTCCTCCTCAAAGCTATCCCCGATCAAATCACTTTCACACTTTTTAACTGCAGCAGACTGCTTACACATTTTCCCCTCAGGAACTCCCTTAGGCAACATTTCACCACTCACAGAAATCCTGTTCTTACCCCCTTCACCTAGGGCTTGCTCCCAAGGCAGATTTCTACAAAATCCCCTTTCAGGCAAACTCACAGACTCACTGGAGAAGAGGTTAGAGTCATTCTTCGCCCCTTTGCCAGATACCAGTTCAAGAATTTCTTCCTCCTTGCTCCCTGTTGTTAAGCTGGTGGTAGGTAACATACCCAAATCACCCTTCTGCTGCACTACACTAGCAGCAGGCAAAATACAAGTACTAGAATCATCTGGTCTCTGGGATCTTGCTAAAACATTAACCAGATTAAACCTTATAGAGCCTTCCTCCCCAGCAGATACAAACTCAGAACTATTCCCTTTCTGAGCTTTAGCTGAATCCACAACTAACTCTGACACTACACTATTCTCAACCATCACAGGCTGAAAAGCACCTTTTGTCTGCTTCACAGACAAAGAAGATTCAGAGACACATTCTCCTTCACTAGACACACAGCTTGGGATCTCACTTCCCTTGTCCCAGCACACAGACAACTGCTTGGAAACTGAGGTAGCATCCCCCATAGGCAAGTCAATATCCCTGACAGACAAAGGCACACTCCCAACAGATACACTGCTGCTTTTTTCAGGTTCACTTTTACAAGCTGTACCAGCCAAAATTATTTCACTCTTTCCTTCCTCAGTTAGTACTTCCACCCGCTCATTCACTTTAACCTGCTTCAGAGAAACCCTTTCCTGACCAATGAGTTCCTCCTGCACTGTATCTAATTCCAGACTCACTTCTGAGACATTAGACAGACATTCAGGAACTTTATTCACAGGCAAACAGCCTTCTTGCACAGACAAACACTTGGAGAAACCTTCTCCAGACAAACAGCTATTTCCCCGCAGGTGAGAATCCCCCTCCTTATTGTCTTCAAGGGAGCCTGGGGCTGCTTGTTTAACTACAAACATTGTGCCCCTGTGGAGGACAGAGCACAGATCGAGGGCTTTGCCTAACATGCTAAACAGGACGATGGAAAAATCCTCAGATTTACATTCATTGAGTCTCAATTTTTTGGTTTTCTTAATTGAATCCAATTCTACTATCATTTGGCACAATAATTTGTGTGCCAGACTCATGCTCTCTCCAGTCTCCGTGCACTGAGACTGTAGAGAGCAATCTAATTTTAGATCAGTCAAATTTTGGCTACTTAAAGGGTGAAACTGCAAATGTTGGAACTGTTCAGTTTCATCATCTGCGCGATCTGCAGCATCCCACGGACATGGCCCAACTCCCTTGCATCCTGTTCGTGACGCCATGTGGATTGCCACGGACTCACAGGGGCGAGGAAAAATTGCAGGCCTGTTATTTACCAGGCTGCACGTGGCAATAAACTATATAGGTAAGGGATGCAAGGGGAGTGTGGGTCAGGACACGAGCTGCAGATGCACACACACACACACACACACAACTAAAATTATTCAATTTAAAGTTTTATTGGGGATAATTACAAGGGGTAAGGGAGCAGTTTTTTGATTAACTAATAGAGTTAATGAAACTTAAAACACACAATGACTAAAATACCTGCTAACAATATTTACAAACAAAGATGCAGCATTTAGTAATAACTGATACTTACAAATACAAACCAACGCATAACACGACCGGTAAACGTAGAAGCTCTATTTGAAACACGTGAGCTGAGAGAGAGGCTTCGACGTGATCAGGCTCGGTTACGTGGGGTACACGGGATACACGGATACACGGGATTCGTTTTCCTCTCTCTGTCTGCACATGGCAGGCAGAAACATAAGTACCAACTATGACATCACAAAAGTGTCATAGGGCAGTGGTCCCCAACCCCCGGGCTGCGGACCGGTACCGGTCTGTGGATCAGTTGGTACCGGGCGCGGCCGCCTTCCCTTCCGCATCGGCCGCCTTCCCTTCCGGGCCGCCTTCCCTTCCGCATCAGCATGTCAGCTGACATGCCTTCCCTTCCGCATCCGCTGCCTTCCCTTACGGGCCGTCATCAATCCCACATTGGCATGTCAGCTTTATTCCGCGGCTTTTCGGCGGACATACAAGAGTCCGCCGAAAAGCTGACATGCCGATGCTGAAGGGAAGACATGCCGATGCGAGCCGTATTCTGCAGCTTTTCGGTGGACATACTAGGGTCCACCGTGCCAAGGGAAAAATTAACCCCCCTCCCCCGGGCCGCAAGCATTGATCGGTCCGCGGTGACCAGTCCGCGATAATAAAAAGGTTGGGGACCACTGTCATAGGGGATGGGGCCCAAAACCTGTTTGTGTTCGCTTCTGATTGGCACAAGCAAAGTTTACACCAAGTAGGAGAGCAGGTGCCTCAAAGTCTGGCTTCGCCCCCAAAGGTGAGGAAATGCACATTGTTATAGAATGCATGCGAAACTGAATGACAAAAGAAGAGGCCAGGGCAATACCGGTATGGGCAAGTGTTACAGAATGCAGACAGGAACTGATCTGAACAGTTCTAGACCCCTTTTTTCAGTTTGGCGCGCACTGCGGACCCCAGGTATGTCCGCCCTATTGCCACCAAATACAACACTTCTGATTTTGGTGGCATTTTTGGCAGATGCTGAGCTTCCCTGTGAAGTGCCGCCAAAAACAAAAGTGTTTCACTCCGCGGCTTTTCAGGGGAGACACAGAGAAGCGCAGCCTCTGCCAAAATGCTGCCAATGGAAAGGGAGCTTGTGACCCCCAGTTTGAGAACCCCTGACCTAGTTCCTTGTGAGCTCTTTCCAGTCCTAAGGAGCACCAAGCTCAGATCCTACACAAATCTCAGTCCTTGGTAAATTTTTATGAGCCTCTTCTTCCCTAGTAAGTCTTTGTGGGCCTGCTCCTGCACTGCCCAACCCCCCTGCACACACTGCAAGCCCCCTGTAACACTCACAAGCTACCTTCAAGCCATGGTACATTGTGCACTCCACCAGACACTGCCATCCATATGTAATCAGGCCTCAATTCACTGACACATCACATCTAATTTAAACTGTCCCCCAGCACAGACATAAACCTGGAGGATCCTTCCTCCTGAGGATTTCCATGTGGAAAGGAATCCACAGATGGGACCGGGGCCAGGTTTTCTACCACCCCAAGCTACAGAAAGAAAAAAAAAAAAGCAGCAACATCTCGTAGTCGGACCGCAGACGTGACGGTGGTTGTTTGGCTGTTGTATACTCCCCTGTGTTGGCCGCCCCAAATAGGTGCTTGGGAGCAGCCTGGAGCCGGCCCTGGATGGGACCTCCACATCGTGGACACTGGCTGAGGGAAAAGGGGTTTGACCAGAGGTTTCCCTGAGCTCTGGTGATCCCGGGCAGCAGGCTTCTGGAAGGGCCCACTGGGACTGTTAGTAGCTGGTTCAACTCAGAGCAGTCTAGATATGGCTCTAATTTAGGCCAGGGGCCAGAGCAGCACCAGGACCATCCCAAGGTCTTGGCAGTGGAGATGTGGTGCCATCATGAGCTGTGCTATCAGACATTCTTCACACGCAGCTGAGGGTCTGACCCAGAGTCTCTCTCACCCACCGCTCCCTGGTGAAAAACAAAAACAAAAAACTCTTGCAAACAGAACTCCTATACTTGCTCCCCTCCCCCACTTACCTTCTCCATGGACTTATGGGGCTGTTTGAAATCCAGATGGAGCAGGTGGCCCAGGAAGGGCAGGGGAAAAGGTCCTGGAGGGAAATTTTTTGGTCGTCTCCTTTTCATGCAATCAGTGATCAGCAGGAACATGCCTAAGAACACGGCCAGTGTCTGAAAGGGCATGTTCTGCCAGAGCCACCTTAACCCAGGAACAGCCGGCAGCGGCATCCCGGCAGTTGTGAGAACTGTGTGACTGGGGTTAGTGGGAAACTTCATAACAGCAGGTACAGCCCTGCCCACCTACTTGTTTACCTACCAAAGTTTACCTACCAAAGTTTACAAGCAAAACTGACACACCCTCAAACAGCTGCACAAGAGCTTTTGATACCAGAAACCAATGATCCAGGTCAGCCTGATTGACAGGGCGGGCCAGTTAATCAGGGAATCAGGAGGCCGGCGGGGGGGGGGGGGGAGGAGGTTGGGGGGGGTCTGTGTGTTTTTTCCTGTCCTTTGTGTGACCTGGAATTGCCCGGTTCAGACAGAGTGGAGTGGAGTTAAGGGGGAAGCAGGGGCCCAAGCTGAGCTGGGGAGCAGAGAAACAGAAGCAGCCCTGCTGGGAGCAGAGCTGTAGCAACCAGAGCCAGAGAAGCAGCCCAGGGAGCTGGAGGCAGAGCAGCAGCAGTGCTGAGGCAGAGTGGAGCTGGAGCAGTCCAGAGCTGGGTGCACTGAGCAGCTGGGGAGAGCGAGGGGGAACCTGGGCAGTGGGTCCAGCACAGGGAGACAGGGAGACGTCCGGAACCAAGAGGCCCTATTGGAAAACCCGGGAGGTAGCAGGCGCAAGCAATACAAAGAGGCCAATCAGGTGGGGACCTGTTACACTAGTTGCTCTACAAACTTTCCTGCTCTACAAACACTCCTGCTGTTCTCAGTAGCATGATAAGGGGGCAGGGAGTTGGGTTGGGGTTGGATAAGGGTCAGAGGGTCCTGGGAGGCAGTCAGGGGGCAGGGAGCAAGCGATGGTTGGATGGGTCAGGGATTTAAGGGGGGCAGTCAGGGGGCAGGAAGTTAGAGGGGCGGATAAGGATGGAGGTGGCAGGTTGCTTGGGGAGGCACAGCCTTCCTTACCCAGCCCTCCATACAGTTTCACAACCCTGATGTGGCCCTCGGGCCAAAAATTTGCCCACCTGCCCTATAGTGTTGTGGGTCCATATTCTCCCATATGTGTACTACTCTACCCTCTGGCATTCACAGCAATTTGCTGTATTTAAACACTCCTCACACACACACAATCTAAGTTTTCAATGCTTTCTTAAGAATATTGACATTTTTAAAAAGTGGACACAGGGCCAGATGTATAAAACGAGCACAAACTGGCTTCCTTTTGAGTGCAATGCTATGTTACATATTCGCTTTTCGAAAACTAGTACAATACAGAGCCTTTACACACCCAGGCTGGACAAATGGTTGGGTATGTGTCAATTGCACCATTTGTTGTTTCTGTGTACGCAACATTTTGGGAGAAATTTGGGGAATATTTGGGGGAACTTTGGCACATGGGGGGGAGGGCACCGTTAATTAATAGCCAAACCCAGGAGAGTGGCTCCGTTGACTTCAAATGAATTACTCACATGATCAATTATGCAATGAAGTCAGCGAGAGGTTTAAAAATCTAACCTGAAATGTTTGGATATTTTTTTTAAAAAAATCCTGTTATTAATTTTTTTTTTTTAAAGTTAAATTGATTCTTCTTTGCTAAGGAATTTAATGAGAAAGCTAAGGACTATTTTCATTTCCCTGGTGTAAGCACACTGTGGGCCTGATCTGCTATGGGACTACTCACATGAGTAAACTCACACATTTAAGTCTTTTCAGGATCAGATCATTACATTTCAAGACTTTTTCTTCTTCTTGTAATTGGTTCTCTGTCCCATTTTGTCTTTGAGTGATGTCAGGAAGGAAAAGTTATAGTAATGAGCTGGTTCTGTGTCTGAAATAGAAAATGAGACAGACCAGATATTGCATTATGGGCTACATTGTACCTCAGACAAATTGCATGCATGCATCATAGGTAAGGTTGCTATCTGGATGGTTTTTAATCAGCCTGGCTGGTATTTGTAGTGCCTTTTTGCCTAAAAGATTTAATCTGTCATTTGTGTTTTCCTGTCATAGTGCTCTACAGTTTACACCCTTGTGGTCTGCACTGTGGTGCTGTGTTAGGATAAGGTAAGACGCACAATCAAAATAACCTAAAAAGAGAAAAAGAGAGAGAGGAAGAGAGAGGGAGAGAGAGAGAGAGTGTAAACTGTTTATAGCTAATGTAATGTCTAAAACATTTTAGTAATAATTAGCCAAAAGGAAAACTATTTTTCTCACCAGCCTCCCATCTGATTCAGGAAAAGTCTGATGAGGTTTTGGAGCAAAATAAATGGGAAAAGCATGATGCAACTTGACTTGGGAAGAAAAATGTCCTGAACTCTAGTCTCCTTGGTTTATTAGCAGGTGGTTGGGCGGGGGTTGCAGGAACTGGTGAAAATGGCTGGCTTCATAAACCACCATTCACAGAAATCTGATCACATTTCAGGAAGCCGAGCAACCTTATGAGCGAAAATAGGCACAGGCACCTGCAAGCATACACGCACATAGGAGATTGCGGGGAGGGGGAGCCAAAGGGAAATTGTTTTTCAAATAATGGTGATTTATTTACTTGACTAAGCATCTACTATTGCAAGTGCAAGATAAATGGTCTTTTCATGTGAGCACAGTAGTGAGAGCCAGGTAGGGTGACCAGATGTCCCAATTTTATAGGCGCAGTACCGATTTTGGGGTCTTTTTCGTATATACTGTCCTATTACTCCCCACCCCCTGTTCTGATTATTCACATTTGCTCTCTGGTCTAGTGTCACGGTACTGAAATAGTTTGGTACTGTGTAGATCAGGGGTCGGCAACCCGCGGCTCCGGAGCCGCATGCGGCTCTTTCATCCCTCCGATGCGGCTCCCTGTGTGTGCTAATTTTAACCGTCTCGCAGACTGTTTTCTATGCGGCCCGCCAGCACTGTCCAACCAGTGCGCGGAGCTGCAGCCGAAAGAGAGGGGCGGGGTCAATAAGAGGCGAGCTGCGGGGGGGGGGAGAAGAACGGAGGCGGAGCCGGGGCCGGGGCACGAGGCGAGGCGGAGCCGGCGGAGAAGTGCGAGTCGGGCCGGGGCCGGGGCAGGAGGCGAAGCGCGGCGGAGCCGGCGGATAAGAGCGAGCCGGGGCCGGGGCACGAGGCAAGGCAAGGCAAGCTGGGGGAGGGGGGGAGTGAAAGCACGGCCGGGGGGGGGGGGGAGGAAGAAGAGCGAGAGCACGGCTGGAGGGGAGGGGGAGGGAAGAAGAGCGAGAGCACGGCCGGAGCAGGGGGAAGGAAGGGGGGGAGCGGGGGGGAGGAAGGGGGGGGAAGAAGAAGAGCGAGAGCACGGCCGGAGGGGGGGGAGGGAGGGAAGAAGAGCGAGAGCACGGCCAGAGGGGGGGGAGGGAGGGAAGAAGAGCGAGAGCACGGCCGGAGGGGGGGGGAGGGAAGAAGAGCGAGAGCACGGCTGGAGGGGAGGGGGAGGGAAGAAGAGAGTGTTATTTCATTTTAAATGTCAAAAGGGTTTTGTGGCTCCCAGTGTTTTCTTTACTGTGGGAAACGGGTCCAAATGGCTCTTTGAGCGGTAAAGGTTGCAGACCCCTGGTGTAGATCAATGGGTGCACGAAATATTATGTGAAGGGGGTCATAACAGGTGTCTTATGTATGTATCTATTCCATATGTGTGTATCTATTCCATATGTGTGTATCTATTCTGTAACTAAAGTTAAAGGTGCCTGTAATGCAAGCTTAGGCTTGGCTCCTGTGAAGGCTCAGACAGGCTGGGGCTGCCTGATGGCCCATTAAGGGACATCAACCACACAATGGACTTTGTATATGCCTGTCCACACCCGAGCTGCTCTAGGAATGTCACTGCCTGGTCAGAAACTGAATCCTGGAAAGTCTGGTGATTGGACCTTGTGACTGTGAGCCTCCATTTTGCAACTGGACTCTGCAAAAGAAGGAGGAGGGTCTTGGCCCAGAAGAAAAAGTCTATAAAAGCTGGAAGAACATTCCCCATTTTGTCTTTCACCTCCAGTCTTCAGCCTGCCTTGTTTCCAGCTTTGGATGGAACTTTGCTACTCGGGGAACTCTGGACAATGGTACTGACCCATCCCACAAATGGGATGCAGCCAAAGACTTTGATTTGAACCTGCAGTTTATTCTACCTTTGCTGCAAGCCTGAGCTAAGAGATGTGCCATTACTGCATGTAATTGATTTCTTTTAACCATTCTTAACCCTCACCTATACCTTTTTCCTTTTATAATAAACCTTTAGATTTTAGATTCTAAAGGATTGGCTACAGCGTGATTTGTGGTAAGATCTGATTTGTATATTGACCTGGGTCTGGGGCCTGATTCTTTGGAATTGGGGAGAACCGTTTTCTTTATTTGGGGTACTGGTTTTCATAACCATTGGTCCCCAGGACAGGTGGCTAAATGGTCTTTTCATGTGAGCACAGTAGTGAGAGCCAGGTAGGGTGACCAGATGTCCCAATTTTATAGGCGCAGTACCGATTTTGGGGTCTTTTTCGTATATACTGTCCTATTACTCCCCACCCCCTGTTCTGATTATTCACATTTGCTCTCTGGTCTAGAACCAGGCGATAAGGAATCCACAGCTGTAGACATAGCTTTTTAAATAGGAGATTTAGAGAAGGGAAAGTGCTTTTTGTGTTCAGTGGGTGCTGTGCACCGTTACAGCCCTGGGACTCTAGTAGGGGGGGTTTCTGGATGGTAGGGTTCTACTCACGTTGCTGTTAGGCTAAGGATCTCAGTGATTCAGTTACAAGGGTTGGTTAGATATGTATTCACTTTGTCACGGGTGCTCAGAACCTGGGCTTGGCGCGCTTATCTTGTTAGTACAACTCTCAGTAAACAAATAACTATGTAAATACAGGGCCGTCGACAGAAATTTTGGGGCCCCCTACTGTGAGCGTTTGGGGCCCCCCCGTCAGTGTTTGGGGGCCCCCTCAGTGTTTGGGGCCCCCCCTCAGCGTTTGGGGGACCCCCGCCTCCCCCTTCCCCCGCGCAAAGGGCTGGAGCCCCCTCGCAAAGGGCTGGATCCCCCTTCCCCCCCGCAAAGGGCTGGCCCGGCTTTTTCACGTGGGCGGGGGAGTCGCATGCAGCCGGGGAGCGGGAGCGGCGCCCCCGGCCACTCAGCTGAAGCCGCCGGCATGAAGGGTAGGAGGAAGCTACCAGGAAGCGGATCGCGGTGCCGGACACAGCCGCGGAAAGAGCGGCCAGCGTGGATAACCAAGGGTAGAGCTGTACCGGTCTTCAGGGATCTCCCACTTTTATCATCTTTACCATGTTTTATTCCCCCTGCTGACTCTCCTTCCAAGTGGAAAGAAGTAGTAAAAGGTGAGGAAGGCTACTCCTTCTGTCCTCACTCCTACATTCCTAACAAGTGAGGCTACTTTCTCTTTGTGCCCGCCCTAGGGTTTTTCAACACCAGGGACCGGCAACTTTTCAGAAGTGTCGTGCCTAGTCTTTATTTATTCACACCAATTTAAGGTTTGGCATGCCAGTAATACATTTTAAAGTTTTTAGAAAGTCTCTCCACATGCAGCATATCAAAACTACCAGTTCAAGTCAGTTTTTGTTATCTATAGAGTCATTTGTATTTGTTCACAACACTCTGGCTTTGTTATAGTGTAGGGAGGTTTTATGTCCATTTTACATGCCATCCCAGCTACATTGTGGCCATGAGAATCTGCTGAGCTGCTGCAGGGATATGACAGTTGGGATGTGAACATGAGAAGTCAATGAGACATGAGGACAAGTGTAAGTATTTGCAGAATTGAGCAAGTTACTACGGTCCAGATCCTCAAAAGTATTTAGGTGCCTAACTCCCATTGATTTTACTGGAACTTAGGCACCTGAACACCTTTGAGGATCTGAGCTTAAGTTACTATCCCAGAGTAGACTTCAGTGAGACTGTTCACGTGCATAAAGTGAAGCCCATTTGTAAGTGTTTGCAGGATCAGTGCGTGGATTATAAAAAATGTTATATCTGTAATATCCGAAGAAAAAGATAAGAAAATTAACTCACCAAATGTACCTAAGATTTCATAGATAAGAGGAACTCGGGGACGATCAAGATAGTATTCACCCTGATGGACAAGCACTTCCTTCACCAGCTCGAATCCATTTATAATCACAAATGTCAGGTTACCAAACTGCATGCTGAAAATGTTGCCATATTTTCCAGCAAGCTAGAGGAAAAAAAGAGCATGTGGTTTAGTTCATATTTAATTGCTTTGATAAGCAGAACTAGAGCCCATCTGATGACTACTTAAATTTTTTTTACAAATTATTATTAATTATTTATATTACAATAGCACTCAATGACCTGGCTCTTCAAGCACTGTTTAAAAATCTCTCTGCGCACTCAGGGTGTGTGACTGAAAGCTGTGGAGGACAAATTATTGGCTTCCACAGAGGCCTGTGTAAAAGGAACCCATTCTAGCCCTTGCAAGTGGATCGCTCTCACGAGTAACCTTCGAAACTCCCTTGGGCTTCATAAGCCCCCACAAGTAATTTTCGAAACTCCCTTCGGCTTTCTAATCCATATGAGCTCTCACTTAATCACATCCTCCCTCATAGGGCAGGGTGCTTCCAGCCCTTGCCCAATTACCCAGAATTTCCGGCTCTTACCCAATTCCTGTATTTCTTACAAGTTTTTTCCCACCCTGCATTCTTCACAAACCTATTTAAAAGCCTGTAACTAAATTCCCTCAAGTCCTTTTGCAATGTCACTGAAAATTTCTTGTAACTCTTGCAAGCCTCCACACGACCTAGTTCCTTGTCAGCTCTTTCCAATCCAAACCCTACATAGTCCCTTCCAAGTCTCAGTGCTTCTATACTTGGTAACTTTTTTATGAGCCTCTTCTTACCTGTTAAGTCCTTGTGGGCCTGCTCCTGCACTGCCCAACCCCTGCACACATTTCAACCCCCCTGTCACACTCAAAACTCCGCCTAAAGCTACCTTCAAGCCATGGTACATTGTGCACTGCATCTGACACTGTCATCCACATGTAATCAGGCCTCAATTCACAGACACATCACATCTAATTTAAACTGCACCCAAGCACAGACATAAACCTGGAGGATCCTTCCTCCTGAGGATTTCCATGTGGAAAGGAATCCACACATGGGACCCCCACATCTTGGACACTGGCTGAGTGGAAAGGGGTTTGAGCAGCGGTTTCCCTGAGCTCTGGTGATCCCGGTCAGCAGGCTTCTGGAAGGGCCCAATGGGACTGTTAGTAGCTAGTACAACTCAGAGCAGTCTGGAGATGGCTCTAATTTAGGACAGAGGCCGCAGGGCCAGCGACAGAAATTTTGCGGCCCCCTACTCTGATCATTTGGTGGGCCCCCCAGCCCTGCCGGCCCTTCCCTCCCCAGCTGACAGCGTCTGCCACCCCCCTCCAGTCCAGCCGGTGCTCCACCCCCACCGCCCCCTTGCCTGCCCCCCCACCCTCCCAGCCAATGAATGAACCTCCCGAGGCAGGGGTGAACTCACCGCAGAGCCCACACGCCTGCCCAAAGGCCCCCCCCGGAGCTACCGTCCCCCGAGTGGGCCGGGCCTCCTGGCCCCTTACCTTGGCGAGGCCGGCTCCCCTTGACCCCTTTTCGGCGCCTCCGCTCCGCCACCATCGGCGCTGCACACCACCAGGGCGGCCGGGCGCGCTTCCCCGGGACCCCGCTGTGGTCGGAGTCTGCCATCAGCCTCAGCCGTGCAGTGCGTGCGGGCGCTTGCCGCACTACAGCGCAGTGCTGGGGTGGCTGGCGGCACCCGGGATTGCATGCAGTCAGCCGCGGCCGCGCGGCGTGTACGCCGCACCTCTGCAGAGATCCGAGCATCCGCACTATATAGGGGGCCCTCCTTAAGTCCGGGGCCCGGTACAGTTTTCACCCTTGTCCCCCCCTGTCGCCGGCCCTGATGAGGCCGGAGCAGCATCAGGACAACCCCAAGGTCCTGGCAGTGCAGAGGTGGTACCATCATGAGCTGTGCTATCAGACATTCTTCAGGCACAGCTGAGGGTTTGGTCCAGCGTCTCTCTCACCCACCGCTCCCTGGTGAACAAAACTCTTGCAAACAGAAGTCCTATACTTGCTCCCCTCCCCCCACTTACCTTCTCTACCATCCTATGGGGCTGTTTGAAATCCACATGGAGCAGGTGGCCCAAGAAGGGCAGGGGCAAAGGTCCTGGACGTCTCCTTTTCATGCAATCAGCAATCAGCAGGAACAGGCCTAAGAACACGGCCAGTGTCTGAAAGGGCATGTTCTGCCAGAGCCATATTAATCCAGAGACACCCTGCAACAGCATCTTCCCCGGCCAGGTGCAGACTGCCGCTGTGAGAGAGAGGAGTGACTGGGCTAGAGGAAAACCTGTTTGCAGCAGGCACAGCTCTGCCCATCCACTTGCTGCTGAGGCTGGCAGAGGACAACATTTACATGAAAAATCAACACACTCTCAAACAGTTACACAAGAGCTTTCAATACCAGAGTCCTAACCCGCAAACCCTGCTAGGGCCCCCTCTCCTGGTTCCTTCAACTCATCAGCAAAGATTTGTCAGTTTTTTCCTCCTTAGTTGTAATTTCTCATTTTCTCCTGGATCTTTTTAAAAAAACAGTTACAGATTCCCTCCTCCCGCAGCTTCTGTCATGAAAAGTATCCAGTAAAACCACTGATAGTCAGGAATGCAAAAGATCTTTTAATGGTAGGTTTTAAATGTTTTGAAAATATTATTTTTATCGCAATAACTGTTTTGATGGTTTACGTTCAAACCTGATGCCGCATCCTCTGAGCAATCATCTCCTGCTGTTCTCCAAGACAAGGTTGGTGTTGTGAGGTACTTTGGATTTTGCGAGACAAGGCACACACACGTGGTTGTATAAAGTAGATGAGTTTATTGGAAGGCCTCGGTCCCTCGAATAGGCGTTGAGGGGCTCAAGTCTGTCAACGTGACCGCAGAAGGGGTACCTAGCACTCCAGAGACATTGCTAGGTCGGATGAGCCCACAGCAAAATACAGGTGTGGGTTTAAGTACACTCACACATTTGCATCTCATACATACTCATATCTCATTTGCAAGCAACAAGCTGATTGTTTACACGCTGTCCTGCCTCAGTTTCCCCATTTGGTTTCCCATGCATTCGTTCTCACACAGACAGGGTAAACACTCACACAGCTGGGAACGGTTCCGTTCCCAAACACACAGATAGCAGCAAGGTCATTCTCATAGCTGATGATACCATCATTATGAACTCTCCTGGGGTTGACTCAGAAGCGTAACTACACGTCCTAGTGGTTGCCCGTCACAATGTCTTCCGGTCACTACAGTTGGGTTGTGATTATTTTCGCTCCCATCACTAACGTATTTGGGCATTTTACAATTATACATTTAATGGCCATTTCATTTAACAATTTAGGCCATAGGTCTGAAATCAGATCAAATAGGGGGCCACAGTGATTATGTTACGTTATTATCATTGAACATACCTATTGCAGTAATGCCAAGAGGCCAATCAGTTGGCGACCCGTTACACTAGGTGCTTTTCAAACATATAGTAGATGACAGTCCCTGTCCCAAAAAGCTTGCAGTAAAAGCATGTGGTTCAGGAAACAAGCCCTCTTCAGAAATGGTGCTTAAGCACATGCTTAACTTTAAGCACAGGTTTAAGGCCCACTGAAATCAATTCAGTATGTGCTTAAAGCTAAACAAGTGTGTATCTCTTTTCATGAAGCAGGGTCTAGAAGCCCAACAAGCTGTGGAGCCTCAGTGATTTGATTTCCACAAATGCTGCCATGGTGTTATTAGCAATGTTCCCCCGTAGTATTGTGTGTCCGTATTCTCCCATATGTGTACTACTCCGCCCTTTAGCATACACAGCAATTTGCTGTATTTAAACACACACATGCAGAATCTAAGTTTTAAATGGTTTCATAAGAATATTTACATTTTTAAAAAGTGGACACTGGGCCAGATGTGCAAAGTGAGCACAAGCTAGGTTCCATTTGAGTGCAATGCTACGTTGCACATTCACTTTTGGAAAACTAGCACTTGTGTGTCCAATACAGAGCCTCTACACACACAGGCTGGACAAACGGTTGGATATGTGTCAATTGCACCACTTCTGGCCATGCAGTTGTTTCTGTGCATGTGTATACCACCATTGGGGAACTTTGGCACATGGGGGGTGCCACCGTTAATTAAGAGCCAAACCCAGGAGAGTGGCTCCATTGACTTCAAAGGAATTACTCACATGATCAATTATGCAATGAAGTCAGCGAGAGGTTTAAAAATCTAACCTGAAATGTTTGGATATTTTTTTTAAAAAAATCCTGTTATTTTTTTTTAAAGAAAGTTAAATTGATTCTTCTTTGCTAAGGAATTTAATGAGAAAGCTAAGGAATATTTTCATTTCCCTGGTGTAAGCACACTGTGGGCCTGATCTGCTATGGGACTACTCACATGAGTAAACTCACACATTTAAGTCTTTTCAGGATCAGATCATTACATTTCAAAACTTTTTCTTCTTCTTGTAATTGATTCTCTGTCCCTTTTTTTCTATGAGTGATGTCAGGAAGGAAAAGTTATAGTAATGAGCTGGTTCTGTCTCTGAAATAGAAAATGAGATAGACCAGATATTGCATTATGGGCTACATTGTACCTCAGACAAATTGCATGCATGCATCATAGGTAAGGTTGCTATCTGGATGGTTTTTAATCAGCCTGGCTGGTATTTGTAGTGCCTTTTTGCCTAAAAGATTTAATCTGTCATTTGTGTTCTCATGTCATAGTGCTCTACAGTTTACACCCTTGTGGTCTGCACTGTGGTACTGTGTTAGGATAAGGTAAGACGCACGATCAAAATAACCTAAAAAGAGAAAAAAGAGAGAGAGAGAGAGAGTAAAGTGTTTATGGTTAATGTAATGTCTAAAACATTTTAGTAATAATTAGCCATAGGAAAACTATTTAGCACTAAGGAAAACTATTATTCCTCACCAGCCTCCCATCTGATTCATGAAAAGGCTGATGAGGATTTGGAGCAGAATAAATGGGAAAAGCATGATGCAGCTTGACTTGGGAAGAAAAATGTCCTGAACTCTAGTCTCTTTGGTTTATTAGCAGGTGGTTGGGCGGGGGTTGTGGGAACTGGTGAAAATGGCTGGCTTCATAAACCACCATTCACAGAAATCTGATCACATTTCAGGAAGCCGAGCAAGCTTATGAGAGAAAATAGGCACAGGCACCCGCAAGCATAAACGCACACAGGAGATTGTGGGGAGGGGAAGCCAAAGGGAAACTGTTTTTCAAATAATGGTGATTTATTTACTTGAACTAACCATCTACTATTGCAAGTGCAGGATAAATGGTCTTTTCATGTGAGCACAGTAGTGGGAGCCAGGTAGAGTGACCAGATGTCCCAATTTTATAGGCGCAGTACCGATTTTGGGGTCTTTTTCTTATATACTGTCCTATTACTCCCCACCCCTGTTCTGATTTTTCACATTTGCTGTCTGGTCACCCTAGAGCAGTGGTTCCCAAACTGGGGTACGTGAACCCCTGGGGGTTCGCAACATATTACAGGGGGTTCTTGGGAAAAAAATCCCTAATGGCAGACAGAGCTTTATTAGGGACCCAGTGCAGCATGGGGGAAGCAGCCCAGATCCCCTGGATTTCCAAGAGCTGTTCAAATCAAAGCAAACGTCTCTATCACATTGGGGAGATTTCAACTTCAATACCCCTTATCAGAAATGGAAAGCGAGGTCAATATTTTTTGCTGTTTTTAAGGGGACCCAGCATTGCTCAAAGAGAGCTGAGCGAGTGTGGTGTCCGTTGGAGGGGAGGGGCGGGGGCAGAGAGCTGAGCGAGTGGGTGGGGGGCATTGGAGTGGGGGGAGGAGGGGGAGATTTTAAAAAATTTTGATTCTTACCTGAGGGGCAAGAGAGCTCAGTGAGTGTGGGGGCCCTTGGATGGGGGGAAGAGAGCTGAGCGAGTGTGGGGTCCGTTGGAGGGGGGAAGGGGGCAGAGAGCTGAGTGACTGAGGGAGGTATTATTACATCATAACTATGTCACAGAGAACAGCAGGTGTTAACCTGCTGCCCAGCTGATGTGAATGCGCTTTAACGAATTTCACCCCTGGGGGGCGTCAAAGGTGAGATTTGAAAAATTTTCGACTCTTACCCTGATTAGGACCCTAAGGCCTATAACTGTACCAAATTTCAAGTCTCTAGCTCAAATGGTGTGGAAGGAGTAAGGGAACGTACATACACGCACGCACGCATGCATACACCATTTGACTTTTATATATATAGACTAGTGAAAATACCCGGCGTTGCTCGGGTCCGTCGGAGGTGGGGAGGGGGCAGAGAGCTGAGCGAGTGCGGGGTCCATTGGAGGGGGGAGGGGGCAGAGAGCAAACCTGACACCCCCACCTCACCCCCCCGACCAAACCCGACACCCCCACCTCACTTACCCCTCGACCAACCCCGACTCACATTTTCACCCCCCCACCCAAACCCAACACCCCCACGTCACCCCCTACCAATCCCAACACCCCCTGACCAACACTCATACCTCACCCCCCCGTAGACCAAACCTGACATACCCACCTCACTTTCCCCCCCAACCAAACCCGATACCCCTACTTACCACCACAAACAAACCCGACACCCCTACCTCACTTACCCTCCGACCAAACCCAACTCGGGTCCGTCGGAGGTGGGGAGGGGGCAGAGAGCTGAGCGAGTGCGGGGTCCGTTGGAGGTGGGAGGGGGCAGAGAGCTGAGCGAGTGCAGGGTCTGTTGGAGGGGGGTCTTATGACATCATAACTATGTCACAGAGAACAGCAGCTGCCCAGCTGATGTGATTGGCCTTTAAATAATTTCACCCCGGGGGGGCGTCAGAGGTGAGATTTGAAAAAATTTCGACTCTTACCCTGATTAGGACCCTAAGACCTATAACTGTACAAAATTTCAAGTCTCTAGCTCAAACGGTGTGGAAGGAGTAAGGGAACGTACATACACGCATACATACACGCATACACCATTTGACTTTTTTATATATAGATTCAGGTAAAGGAAAAAATCCCCGGAAGGGGTTCACAGGTTGTTAAAGTTTGGGAACCACTGTCCTAGAGCCAGGCGATATGGAATCTACAGCTGTATACATAGCTTTTTAAATAGGAGATTTAGAGAAGGGAAAAGTGCTTTTTGTGTTCAGCGGGTGCTGTGCACCATTACAGCCCCGGCACTCTAGTAGGGGGCATTACTGGATGGTAGGGTTCTACTCATGTTGCTGTTAGGCTAAGGCTCCCAGTGAATCAGTTAGAAGGGTCGGTTAGATATGTATTCACTTTGTCATGGGTGCTCAGAACATGGGCTTGGCGCTCTTAGTTAGTACAACTCTCAGGAAACAAATAACTATGTAAATAACAATACAAAGAAATGTTCTTTATTCACTTAAAAATGTCAGTTACTGGAACTTGTTTGCAGAAAGGTATTTTTAAATTTGCAAAAAAAATTAACAACTACTTTTCCTCTTAGAATTTCTCGAAGAATCGCTTTTCAAGAATGATAGTGTCAAAATCCAACATTGTTCAACATATACTTTTAAATTATCCTTGAAAATACTATCCAAGTTACAAAATAAGGACTGTAACTGCTCTTGAACTACACTTATCCTCAGACAGCCAACAAAATATCTGCCCCTCTGAAGTATTCTAAAGCACCTAAACACCATAAAATAAACACCAAACGTAAAATTAAGAACCACGGTAAATTTGCCTATGAAACGTCCAGCTCGCCTTCGTTCCACTACATGTGCACTAAACCAACCCCATCAGCAACCTGGTCGTTCCAACTAAAATAGTCCATATATTAATACTCTGCCCTAGTTCCCTTCCTGGCCCATAAACTAAAGGCCATCTGGTTTAACAGCTACTCTTATAGCACTAGGGTAGGGACCTAGTACTGTTATATCGATTACGAATTCATATATCATTGTGGACAGATTTAAAAAATATACTAGTATTAACTTGTTCAAAGATTCTGGAGTTCTCTCACCACAAAAACTTCAGGCAGACGACTGGGTTCTATTCTCATCAAAGATCACAATGGGTGAGAGAACAGGGTGGTTGGCTAGATTTAGAGGCAGCAGGATGCATCTGAAAGTGATTGACATTTTTTCAATAAAATATCTTTTTGATAAAAAAAAATCCTGCAGAAATATTTCATTTTTCAAAGAAAATTCACATTTTTTATTTTGTGTTGGTAGAGAAAATCCCACTTTCTCTAGTGTCTTTAAATTCTCCTTAGTCCGTATTAAAAAGTGAGGGAAAAAATTGAGTTTTTTTCACACCAGTGAAATTTGTTTTGAAAAGTTTCCATTGAAAACCAAAATATTTCATGAAAAACTGCAAATGAAACAAATGTTCCTTTGGAAAGAATTAATGAAACATTCTGGTTTAAAAAAAGTAAGTTTGATATGGGAATGAGAATTCTTAGGCTATCCTGAGTGTGTATGCACACAGACTGGTGTGGTAGGGACATCAGGAAGAGCTGCCGTCAAGATAGGTTGTATCATAACAGCCACAGTCCCTTCCACGATCAGTTTCCCAAATTGTCCAATAGCTCATATTAGTCCCCTCTTAGGTTATAAGAACAGAGGAAGGCAGGGAAATTCATAGACATAGTGAACTTCTGATGCAGCCCTATATACAAGCACAGGAAACCCCAATATTTGGAGAAATGGGGCAATGACTACAATTTGCTGGCTTCCTCTACCGAGACAGGGCACAGATTTGGTATGGCTGTGGGGTGTAAGTAAGTCCCACTCTGAACTGAAGGTTTAGCTTCACGTCCTTCGGAGCTTGGAATGTGAATTTCTGGAGGAGGGCAGTGAAAAACAGGAACAGCTCTATTCTGGCCAGCTGCTCACCAAGGCAGCCGCGCTTTCCTGAAAAGAAGACAGTAGTGCACGTCAGCCAGAGGATTCTTGTCAGAACAGTTTGGGTCTCATAATAAATGAGACTTTACTTTTCCATAGCAGCAAATTCAGAACAGCGAGATAGAAGAGATGGTTTTGTCATCAGTTCCTGCCTTCTGAGTCATTTTTCCTGGTTTTAGTACTAAATTTTCCTTCAACTTATAACTGTGGATGCTAAGGTTTACATTAATTATAACAGTACCTCCATAAATTCCTTCTACTAATAGAAACAATCATGTTTGATAGCTCTTGGAAGATCAACCACATCTGTGAATCGCTATCGAAGGGGTGAGCTACACACATTTTTATACCAGTATAACAATGTCTTTATACTAGTGCCTAATCTCAGTGTACCTTTCTCCCCTTCCCATAACTGCATCCATACTAGAAAGGCTGTGATGTTTTAACTTATATAGATTTTAAAAAATCACACACCTGACTGACAGAAATCTAGAAGGTGTGTATACTAATATAGTTAAAACACTACAACTTCTGTGTCTAGCTGATGTCCTACTTCCCTAACATTCTCAGCTACACCCAGCTGTATTATTTCTTGATTAAAAATTTAAAATCAAATAACAGAGGTGAGGTGTAATCTTCCCTTGGCCTAGCTTCTCCATGACATAAACAAGGTTTGTGCAAATCAGTGAATCCCTGATTCACACACATTTCTGTTTCAGGACCTTAATACTAAAGCTCTTATGATCAGCCCTTAATGAGTCCAAGTGATGGAGAATACACAACATTCTATGCTAAAATGATTTAAAGGTTGATTGGTTTTTGTGAGCGTGCTCCAGGGATCTCCCACTTTTATCATCTTTACCATGTTTTATTCCCCCTGTTGACTCTCCTTCCTAGTGAAAAGAAGTGGTAAAAGGTGAGGAAGGTTATTCCTTCTGTCCTCACTCCTACATTCCTAACAAGTGAGGCTACTTTCTCTTTGTGCCCGTCCTAGGGTATTTCAATACCAGGGATTGGCAACTTTTCAGAAGTCACGTGCAAGTCTTTATTTATTCACACCAATTTAAGGTTTGGCGTGCCAGTAATATATTTTAAAGATTTTAGAAAGTCTCTTTCTATAAGTCTATATATGATATAACTAAATTACTGTCATATATAAAGTAAATAAGGTTTTTAAATTGTTAAAGAAGCTTCATTTAAAATTAAATTAAAATGCAGAGCCCCCCAGACTGGGTGGCCAGGACCTAGGCAGTGAGAGTGACACTGAAAATCAGCTTGAGTGCCACTTTCGGCACATGTGCCATAGGTTGCCTACCCCTGATCAACACTAACACTAGAAGTGTATCCGTGGTGCCATGAGTGGCTAGCTAACTAAGTATATTCGGAGGGTCTTGGAAGGGGGTATACTCGGGATGGCTAGTCCATCCAGCTGCACGCACCATCACGGCTACACTTCTATTTTTTAGTGCACTAGTGTACTCACCGCCACCAAGAAATTACACCTCCCACTCCAGTGTACCCATACCCCTAATGCTAGGAGAACTGAGGCCACTGTTTGCTGTTGCTGTGTTGAGCCTTGTACTAGAGGAGAGCACTTGCTCAAGAATGACATGGCCGCTACCTAGGAAAAAACTGCACAAGGTGGAACACCGGCTCTGGGACACAATCGCTGGCCATGATTTTCATTTCAGAGTTTTCCATTTTCCATTGTGCCTCTGTCACTAATACATGCTGTGGGTTTTTTCTAAACTGAAAAAGGAAAGAGGCCAAGACTTGGTGCTATAGTGTGAATAGACAGAGTCAGACACTTCTCACCTGCAGAGAATGGCAGGAAAGCTTCTCTTTTCTTGAACTGACCATCCTCCAGAAAATGCTTAGGATTAAAAGTATCAGGGGTTTCCCATTCATACTTGTCAAACAGCACTGACGTCAGATTGGCAATCAAAACGGTTCCCTAAAGAGAGAAAAAAAGGAATTTAAACCTTCCCTGATTCCATTTTTAATTGTGACCCACAAAGCGGCAAAAAAGAAGGGGTCCTGCCTTTCATTGTCATCTTTTATTAGAAGGCATAAAAGGATTTAAAAAAAAAGATAATTTTCCATCGAGTTCTTTACCTTAAATGTATCTTGAACTTTGAATCTGGCTTTCCCTGGTTTTGCTGATATTCTCTCTGAAGGTCCCAGAGGGAGGAGAATGGGAGCCATCACGGACTTTACATGAAGGAGTGGGGTGTTAATCTTTGAAGAAAGAGCTTCTCTTTCAACCGGTTTTTAAGAATTTGAGTTAAATGGGTGTTAATATCAAAACAGACAAATATGGGTTCAGATTCAGAACTGGGTTCTCCTGGGTTGAAGGTGTTTCTATCTGGGACATTGGTTTGGGCTCATCTCTATTAATTTCTTAAACCAAGATAAAAAATGGAAACAACATTTCCTTCCAGCTTACTTTTGGCACATAGAATCCGGCCACTGTTGTGTCAGTAGTTGCCATTCTGGGCACATTTAAAGGCACAATGTTGCTTATCCTTTGCACTTCATGAATAACTGCATTGGTGTATGGCATGTTGTCCCTGTCACCCATGACTGGCTGGCGAGACTGGCCAATCACCGTGTCAATCTCCGCTTGCACTCTCTCTATGAAAAGAGCAGAGTTCACCATTGGTACAAGAATAAATTTGTTCTTGGAACAACAGGCTTAAATTGTGCAGGGTTCATTGATTTTAAGGCTATCCCTAATAAAGCTCAATTCAAGTATTAGAAACAGCATCAGTGAGCAATGTAGGGATTTGAACATATAAATACATAAGAAAACTACAGCTGGTTAGCTTGAGACAAATTCAGTGGTAAGGAGGTGAGAGGAATATCAAAATGTAGTTCAGGCATAATAGAAAGACCTCCTTTAATATCTATACAGAAGGCAAGAGGCGTTTACTCCACTTCTCAAAATCAAATGTAAAGGCATTATCAATACGTATTTTGTCTCTGTTCAAAATAGCAAAGTCAATTACTGGCCAACACGTATCTGAGCACGTAAATATTTGTCTGCTGGTTTGCTCTGTCAGGCAAGACTCTCAAATTTTGTGGGCATAGAGATCTTCCAGCATCTTGCCAAGAGTCCAAGGACTGCACCTATTTTGTATTAAATGAAGCAGATTATATCTGCCATTATTTCCAAAACAGAAACCACTTGTAGCCTCCATGGGTCACATCTCAAAGCAGAAGAGGAATAATAAATCAACATTCTGAGCTCTGTTAAGAGTCCCTGATGTGTCATGGGTTAAGATAGATATTCAAGAGCTATTAAGAGATTAGAATTATAAACCATTTACCTTGAATGTCTGGATTTATGGCCATATACAGCAGAGCCCAGCGAATGGTTGCAGACGTTGTCTCAGTTCCAGCAAAAAAAAGATCCAGTGTGCAATATAAGAGATTTTCTTCATGGAAACTAGGGTCGGCATCAGCCTTAGAACAAAGATATATGTGGATGGGACAACAACAATATTTATTATCATTGTACAGAGCCATGGAAACTTCATGCTAGGCTCAATCCTCTAAGGTGTTGGGTGCCCTGAATTTCTATTGCCTTCAGTGAGAGTGCCAGCACCTCAGAGGAGAGCACCATTAGATAGAAAGACTGTGCTTATAGCATCATCCTTGACAGTAAAAACTTTGAGCTGATTTTAGGTCTGAGCAGAGGGCCTGCTGAAGTCAAAGAAAGACTCCCATGTATTTCAACTGGCTTTGGGTCTCGTCCCTAAAGGTCAGTTTACATTTTTAGGCTCCAATTCAGCAAAGCACTCGAGCATCTGAGTAGTCCCTCTGACTTCACTGAGTCTGCTCACCCCTGCTTAAAGGAAAACACATGCTTAAAGGCTTTGCTGAAACAGTTCCATTCTACCTGGGATTTCTGTTAGCTAATGGAGGGTCAGATGCGCAGACAACATAATTGGTGAGACCTGTCACTGTCTTCCTATTTCTAATTATTAAAACAAAAAAATGATTTGTTCCTGTTCATTTTGTTCTTTGCTCTCTTACCTTTGCTATTTCTGTCAGATAACAGTCAATGAAGTCTCTGGTTTCAGATGGATTCCAGTCCTCTTTGTGCTTTGCAATCATTTCCATCACAAAACACTTCAGTTTTTCCCAATTTTTAAAAATGGTGTGATGGGGTCCAGGTATCCACTTCATTATGGTAGGGAAGGAGTTATACATCTTTTGACAAACAAACAGAACACGACACGTTTTAGGCTAGTTTTAGAAAAATACATCTTGTGGTTTAATATACTCACATGCATTCTGCTGAAGACACCGCGTATATTAAACTACATTAATACATAATTGTATTATGGATGTGCTCAGAGCCCTAAAATGATATCAGGACCCCAGTGTGGTAGGCACTTTACATATACATAACAGTCAGTTCCTGACCTGAGGAGCCTAGTATTCAGAGACAGAAAAGACAAAGGGTGAGAGAAAGGAAATATTAGCGCCATTTTACAGAGTAAGAGCTGAGGCAGAGAGAAACTAAGTGACTTGGCCAAGACTGCACAGGCATCTGTTACAGAGCCAGAAAGTGAAGTTAGATGTACTGAGTCCAAGTGCAGTGTGGGTTAAAACACCCATGTCTTCTCTCAGCCATCTTCTGTGATTACTGGGCTGATCATCAGGAACTGCTTCTACTGGTTTGGCGCCCCCTAAAGGAAAATGTGCTGTATTGCCCGAGGAAGTATGTAGCAGCCACTTCAGACTGCTGAAGGGCCACTCTGTTAATGATTCATTGATTTACAAGTGAGGAAGGATATAAGGTCACTACGTCAGAATCTGGCCTCACATTCTGACACATGATGTTCCTAATACTGATGGGTTCATAAAACACAATGAAGACTGCCTGGTCCCAGCACCATGAGCAGATAAACGAGGGCACTGTGTTTTGCCTCTTAACATCACCACAGCTGCAGTGGCAGGATAATGTCTCATCTCAGCCACTACGCTGGGCTGAACCAGGAGTCAATAAGAGGAGAAAAGTCCAATAGGGGTTGGGTAGCAATGTGTCCCTGAAATGTATGATTGCCCCTGTTTTCAGAGTCTGTCAGTGAGTCAGCACCATTACGAAACACAACATTTTGTCTCTGATAAGACCACCTGAAGAAGCTGCCAGCTGGACGAGCCCTTGACGGTAGGTTGGCTGTACCTCCGGGGGTCACTTCCCACCAGGCCTGTTGCATAATGACACCCTGCCATCCTCACTGCTGCAAGAATATCCAGCGAATCTACCCCCGCCCCACAAGTCCTTGAGTGAACCCTCCTCCGATCACAGAGTCCAGTGCACAGTGTGATAGTAAGGAAGGGAATTGCTTTGGAGTTGCGAGGATTTGACACCTTTTCTTATTTCTCTCTCACACCCACACCTCCCTCATGCCACTGAAACAGCGCACTGGGTCTTCAGCCTCATTAGAGATCACGTTACGTGCCTGTGGGGTGGCAGCACTGGGATGGAGAAGTCAGGCTTGACGATCTGGCTGGATACCTTCAGGGGGAACAGGTGAAAGAGACTAACCAGAGGGGGAACTGAGGTGGAGAGAGATTTGCTGGGGAAAATGAGAGTATGGATGTCCCTGTCAGGCTATGGAAGAAGTGAATCTGGGACAACACTGTCACACTCAGTCCTGCTTCCACTGAAACTGCTCAGGGTTTTGCCAATTGATTTCACATGTTTATTGTCAAAATCAAAGAAACTGTACCTGGTTCCAAATAGATCCCTGGAGGTACAAAGTCTGATCAATCAACTGCAGTAACTTCTGGAAGTGACTATCATGATATTCAAACCGGTCCCCAAAAGTGATTGAACAGATAACGTTGGAAACAGCATTGTTAATTTTAAAGTGAGGGTCAAAAGGTTGCCCTGGAAGAGAAAAAGGGAGAAATTGGGGTTCTTCTGTTTTCTTAGAAAAGAAGAAAGTTATTGACAGACAAACTATTTGACGTGTATGAAATCCATTAATAAAACGTGAACATATGCATACATCGCACACCCTGCACACACTCCTACATATCCCTTGAGCAATGTTCGCTGAACTGTCATCTATCTGAATATTGAAAAACTGTTAAATACATAGATGGGATGAGCTGCATTTTGATGCATGCAGCATATCAAAACTACCAGTTCAAGTCAGTTTTTGTTATCTATAGAGACATTTGCATTTTTTCACACGACTCTGGCTTTGTTATAGTGTAGGGAGGTTTTACGTATATGTTATTATGAACCATTTTTTCTCCATGGTTATTAATCTTGGTAAGTAACACTCTTTTGGGACTGTTTTGTAAATTTGTGGGTCTACATGGATGCTGAAGGCGAGCTGACGACTCAGCATTTAATGCCATAACTGACCAATATGTAAGCATGAGTCCCAAACACTACCAAACTTTTGGATCCGTATCCAGATCTGGACTATTGTACCAAGGTGCATATGTGTTTAATGGGCTAAACCAAATCCCGCATCTCAACTGAGCATTAAGAAAGATCTGAATTCAAACATCATGTTTCAGGCACATCGCTGTTATGATGCATTCATTGCCAAAGAAGAGCTGCAATTTTTGATAAAGTAATTAATGGGTCATTCTCTCTAATTCTTACCTTTTTCTTCCTCAATTGCATCTGTGAGGTATCTGCTCTCCTCCAGGATTCGTTCTTCTAGGCTCCTCTTCCCGAGACCAAAGTTTCTTAGAGTTGATAAAGCAAATCTTCTTTGTTGTTTCCAGCTATGTCCATTAGAGGCGACTAATCCTGGGGTGAAAAATGACACATGGTATATTGTAATGGTCATTAGAAGATTAGAAAAAACTTTAACGCTCCTTTCCTTTTTCAGGTTTAAGCGAGGCTTGGCTATCTTTCCACATGCGAGGCTTGGCTATCTTCTTTTGTTCTGCGAGGCTTGACTATCTTCTTCTGTTCTGTTTGCCATGCTCATCACTATCATAACTATTATATCAGAGTGCCTGGGCTTCAGAAATGGTGGGGTGATTCCCACATGCAGAAGGTGTATAGAATGGAGGTTGAAGAAATTAGATCGCAATGCTGACCATGAATGAAGTAGGAAGATGCAATTTTGAGGGATTTCAGAAACCTAAATCCTCCAAACTGACTCTTGCTGAAGAACAACTTGCAAGGGACCATTCAGGATGAAAGTCCATTTTACATGCCATCCCAGCTACATGGTGGCCATGAGAATCTGCTGAGCTGCTGCAGGGATATGGCAGTTGGGATGTGAACATGAGAAGTCAATGAGACATGAGGACAAGTGTAAGTATTTGCAGAATTGAGCAAGTTACTACGGTCCAGATCCTCAAAAGTATCTAGGTGCCTAACTCCCATTGATTTTACTGGAACTTAGGCACCTGAACACCTTTGAGGATCTGAGCTTAAGTTACTACCCCAGAGTAGACTTCAGTGAGACTGTTCACGTGCATAAAGTGAAGCCCATTTGTAAGTGTTTGCAGGATCAGTGTGTGGATTATAAAAAATGTTATATCTGTAATATCCGAAGAAAAAGATAAGAAAATTAACTCACCAAATGTACCAAAGATTTCATAGATAAGAGGAATTTGGGGGCGATCAAGATAGTATTCACCCTGATGGACAAGCACTTCCTTCACCAGCTCGAATCCATTTATAATCACAAATGTCAGGTTACCAAACTGCATGCTGAAAATGTTGCCATATTTTCCAGCAAGCTGGAGGAAAAAAAGAGCATGTGGTTTAGTTCATATTTAATATTTTTGATAAGCAGAACTAGAGCCCATCTGATGACTACTTAATATTTTTTTTTACAAATTATTATTAATTATTTATATTACAATAGCACTCAATGACCCGGCTCTTCAAGCACTTTTTAAAAAGCTCTCTGTGCGCTCAGGGTGTGTGACTGAAAGCTGCGGAGGACAAATTATTGGCTTCCACAGAGGCCTGTGTAAAAGGAACCCATTCTAGCCATTGCAAGTGGATCGCTCTCACGAGTAACCTTCGAAACTCCCTTGGGCTTCATAAGCCCCCACAAGTAATTTTCTAAACTCCTTTAGTCTTTCTAATCCATATGTGCTCTCACTTAATCACATCCTCCCTCATAGGGCAGGGTGCTTCCAGCCCTTGCCCAATTACCCAGAATTTCCGGCTCTTACCCAATTCCCGTATTTCTTACAAGTTTTTACCCAACCTGCATTCTTCACAAACCTATTTAAAAGCCTGTAATTAAATCCCTCGAGCCCTTTTGCAATGTCCCTAAAAATTCCTGGTAACTCTTGCAAGCCTCCACACGACCGAGTTCCTTGTGAGTTCTTTCCAATCCAAACCCTACATAGTCCCTTCCAAGTCTCAGTGCTTCTATACTTGGTAACTTTTTTATGAGCCTCTTCTTACCTGTTAAGTCCTTGTGGGCCTGCTCCTGCACTGCCCAACCCCTGCACACATTTCAACCCCCCTGTCACACTCAAAACTCCGCCTAAAGCTACCTTCAAGTCATGGTACATTGTGCACTGCATCTGACACTGTCATCCACATGTAATCAGGCCTCAATTCACAGACACATCACATCTAATTTAAACTGTCCACCAGCACAGACATAAACCTGGAGGATCCTTCCTCCTGAGGATTTCCATGTGGAAAGCAATCCACACATGGGACCCCCACAACCTGGACACTGGCTTAGGGAAAAGGAGTATGACCAGAGGTTTCCCTGTGCTCTGGTGATCCCGGGCAGCAGGCTTCTGGAAGGGCCCACTGGGACTGTTAGTAGCTGGTACAACTCAGAGCAGTCTGGAGATGGCTCTAATTTAGGCCAGGAGTCGGAGCAGCAACAGGACAACCCCAAGGTCCTGGCAGTGCAGAGGTGGTGCCATCATGAGCTGTGCTATCATACATTCTTCAGGCGCAGCTGAGGGTTTGGTCCAGCGTCTCTCTCACCCACCTGTCCCTGGTAAAAAAAACTCTTGCAAACGGAACTCCTATACTTGTTCCCCTCCCCCCACTTACCTTCTGTATTGGCCTATAGGGCTCTTTGAAATCCAGATAGAGCAGGTGGCCCAAGAAGGGCAGGGGCAAAGGTCCCGGAGGGAAATTTTTTGGTCGTCTCTTTTTGATGCAATCAGCAATCAGCAGGAACAGGCCTAAGAACATGGCCAGTGTCTGAAAGGGCATGTTCTGCCAGAGCCACATTAATCCAGAGACACCCTGCAACAGCATCTTCCCCGGCCAGGTGCAGACTGCCGCTGTGAGAGAGAGGAGTGACTGGGGTAGAGGAAAACCTGTTAGCAGCAGGCACAACCCTGCCCATCCACTTGCTGCTGACGCTGGCAGTGGACAACGTTTACAAGAAAAATCAGCATACTCTCAAACAGTTACACAAGAGCTTTCAATACCAGACTCTTAACCCGCAAACCCTGCTAGGGCCCCCTCTCCTGGTTCCTTCAACTCATCGGCAAAGATTTGTCAGTTTTTTCCTCCTTAGTTGTAATTTCTCATTTTCTCCTGGATCTTTTTAAAAAAACAGTTACAGATTCCCTCCTCCCGCAGCTTCTGTCATGAAAAGTGTCCAGTAAAACCACTGATAGTCAGGAATGCAAAAGATCTTTTAATGGTAGGTTTTAAAGGTTTTGAAAATATTATTTTTATCGCAATAACTGTTTTGATGGTTTACGTTCAAACCTGATGCCGCATCCTCTGAGCAATCATCTCCTGTTGTTCTCCAAGACAAGGTTGGGTTGTGTTTTTTTTCGCTCCCATCACTAACATATTTGGGCATTTTACAATTATACATTTAATGGCCATTTCATTTAACAATTTAGGCCATAGGTCTTAAATCAGATCAAAGAGGGGGCCACAGTGATTATGTTACGTTATTATCATTGAACATACCTATTGCAGTAATGCCAAGAGGCCAATCAGTTTGGGACCCGTTACACTAGGTGCTTTTCAAACATATAGTAGATGACAGTCCCTGTCCCAAAAAGCTTGTAGTAAAAGAATGTGGTTCAGGAAACAAGCCCTCTTCAGAAATGGTGCTTAAGCACATGCTTAACTTTAAGCACAGGTTTAAGGCCCACTGAAATCAATTCAGTATGTGCTTAAAGCTAAACAAGTGTGTATCTCTTTTCATGAAGCAGGGTCTAGAAGCCCAACAAGCTGTGGAGCCTCAGTGATTTGATGCTGCCATGGTGTTATTAGCAATGTTCCCCCGTAGTATTGTGTGTCCATATTCTCCCATATGTGTACTACTCCGCCCTTTAGCATACACAGCAATTTGCTGTGTTTAAACACACACATGCAGAATCTAAGTTTTAAATGGTTTCATAAGAATATTTACATTTTTAAAAAGTGGACACTGGGCCAGATGTGCAAAGGGAGCACAAGCTGGGTTCCATTTGAGTGCAATGCTACGTTGCACATTCACTTTTGGAAAACTAGCACTTGTGTGTGCAATACAGAGCCTTTACACACACAGGCTGGACAAACGGTTGGATATGTGTCAATTGCACCACTTCTGGCCACGCAGTTGTTTCTGTGCATGCATATGCCACCATTGGGGAACTTTGGCACATGGTGGGTGCCATCGTTAATTAAGAGCCAAACACAGGAGAGTGGATCCATCAATTTCAGAGAGATTCCTCATGTTGCCTAAATTAGGCCGTCAGCTACCTGGAAGCACAGTCAATTCCCTCCAGGTAAAGGCAGAGACTTAAAGCGAGGTTTGAAAGACAGGCAAAGTTTATTTTGTGCACAAAAGGAGTCACAGGGTTAATACCCAAAAATGAGTGGGTCCCCGATTAGAAATTCAAGTGCATTTTTATAGGCAAAAACCACAAAGCAGTTACAGCATTTTGCTAAATCATTGTTTTTTTAGAACTTTGCATCCTGTTATTCGTGGTTCTTCCCTATTTTGCCAGGGGGCGTATCACTTAGCCCACGGGGGGGGGGGGGGGGGTGTCAGAGAGGTGATTTCTCTAACCTGCTTTATGTTACAACTCCATCTATTACTAAACACACCACACAGTTTATTTGTACTTAGCACACTTAACCACATTCTTTGCTAAGTATTGCTAAACTGAAGCAGCTATTTTTCATAAGAAGTTGATTCATCACTAATAATTATTGCTAATACTTACTCAATGCTAGGAGCTTTAGTGAGCACTGAGTTCCTCTTTTTCACTGACACCACTCTGTGGTTCTGCTTTGTAGCCCTGCATCTGCAGTTTCTGCTTTCAACACAGCACACAGCCTAACATTTTCTAATGATCTGTGATTCTACACCCTGAGCTAAGACTTATTGATTTCTGTTTCCATAATTATCTAACACTCATGTGATTAACTATTCAGCAAAGTCAGTGAGAAGTTTAAAAATCTAACTCTAAATGTTTGGGTTTTTTAAAATGATTTTTTCCTGTTAGCAACAGTTTTTTTAAAAGAAAAAGTTAAATTGTTTCTTCTTTTCTATGGAATTTAATGAGAAAGTTAAGGATTATTTTTTTCCCCTGGATAAGGACACATTGTGGGTCTGATGAGCAATGTGTCTACTCATATGAGTAAACTCATATGTTTAAGCTTTTGCAGGGTCAGACCGTTACATTTCAAAACTTTTTCTTCTTGTAATTGGTTCTCTGTCCCATTTTGCCTATGAGTGATGTCAGGAAGGAAAACTTATAGTAATGTGGTGGTGCCATGTTTGAAACAGAAAATGAAATAGATCAGATTGTGCATTAGGAGCTACGTTGTGCCTCAAACAAATTGTGTGCATGTACCATAGGTAAGGTTTCTATCTGGATGGTTTTTAATCAGCCTGGCTGGTATTTGTAGAGCCTTTTTGCTTAAAAGATTTACCGTATTTTTCGCCCTATAGGACGCTCCGGCCTATAAGACGCCCCCTCGTTTTTCAATAAAAAAGCCGGACCCAAAAAAAAAAAAAAAAAAAGCGCCTCGCTCTCCCGTCCCCGCCGCGCGGGCGGGCTGCCGGGAGCGTCCCGGTTCCCCCCTCCCCGCCGCGGGCGGGCTGCCGGGAGCGTCCCAGTTCCCCCCTCCCCGCCGTGGGCGGGCTGCCGGGAGCGTCCCGGTTCCCCCCTCCCCGCTGCGGGCGGGCTGCCGGGAGCGCTCCCGGCAGCCCGCCCGCGGCGGGGAGGGGGGAACCTCGGCAGCCCGCCCGCGGCGGGGAGGGGGGAACTGGGACGCTCCCGGCAGCCCGCCCGCGGCGGGGAGGGGGGAACCTCGGCAGCCCGCCCGTGGCGGGGAGGGGGGAACTGGGACGCTCCCGGCAGCCCGCCCGCGGCGGGGAGGGGGGAACTGGGACGCTCCCGGCAGCCCGCCCGCGGCGGGGAGGGGGGAACCGGGGCGCACATTCGCCCTATAAGACGCACCAACTTCCCCCCCCCCCCCGTTTTGGGGAAGAAAAAGTGCGTCTTATAGGGCGAAAAATACGGTAATCTGTCATTTGTGTTCTCATGTCATAGTGCTTTACAGTTTACACACTTGTGGTGCTGTGTTAGGATAAGGTAAGACACATGATCAAAATAACCTAAAAATACATTAACATTTGTGTGTGTGTTTGTGTGTGTGTGTGTGTGTGTGTGTTTCTCTAAATAATTTTAGTAATAATTAGCCATAATCAGCACTGGGATCTTTTTTATTGTGGGGAGAAGGAGCAGTTTGTCGGTGGGTGGTTTTTCTGTGTCTTGGAGGTGGTAACCCAAATCATAGGTCTCAACTGAAATCAAATATATACAGTGAATACAAAGAGTATCCCTTAAAACTTCTGGAACATCCAGCTCTCTTATGTTTTCTATTTTAAAAAATTATGATATTCTAACCACAAAGCCTTAATTAAAAATGGACTAGGGTTAAAATGATCAAAGTACAGTTTATTCACAAAATCCCAGTTCTGAATAATAGATGCTGTGATGAGATGTGCTGAGTCCTCCCCCATGTGGCATAAACGTGCAATTACACAGTAATTGCTCAGCAACAACAGCCAGATTATTAGAGGTAACAAAGTCCTGTGGCACCTTAAAGACTAACTATAAAGTTTTGAAGCATAAGCTTTCGTGGGCTAATACCCACTTCGTCGGATGCAAGCAGTGGAAGTGTCCAGAGGCAGGTATAGAAAAGTAGGCAAGAACCAGGTAGGAGGTAACAAGGTTAGTCCAATTAGGCTGAACCAGCTTGTTATCTCCAATCAGGGAGGGTGGGTTATTCTTCTAGCAGTTGAATGGGGGGTGTGAACATGGAGAGAGGAGAAGCTATTTTTGTAATTAGCAAGCCATTGAAGGTCTTTGTTCAGTCCCATATTGATTGTGTTAAATTTGCAAATGAATTGCAGCTCTGTAGTTTCCCTTTGCAGTCTGGACTTGAAGTTTTTTTGCTGCAGTATGGTGACTTTTAAATCTGTAATTGTGTGTCCAGGCAGGTTGAAGTGTTCTCCTACAGGTTTTTGTATATTGCCATTCCTAATATCTGATTTGTGTGCATTTATCCTTTTTCGTAGGGACTGTCCAGTCCTGGCACACAGACAACCTGCCAACCTTAAGCAGATTCTCACCAGCAACAGCACACTGCACCACAATAACTCCAACTCAGGAACCAATCCATGCAACAAACCTCGATGCCAACTCTGCCCACATATCTACACCAGCAACACCATCACAGGACCTAACCAGATCAGGCACACCATCACTGGTCCATTCACCTGCACATCAACCAATGTCATATATGCCATTATATGCCACCAGTGTCCCTCTGCTATGTACATCGGCCAAACTGGACAGTCCCTACGAAATATCCGGGACTGTAGCCGACAGGGGCGGTGTTACCTTGTTCAGCTCCCAGTAGTCCATGGTCATCCGCCACGAGCCATCCGGTTTCCATACAGGCCAGATGGGACTGTTGTAGGGGCTCAGCGCCGGGCGAATGACCTGAGCCTGCAAAAGAGCCTGTACGGCCTGTGTTATTTCTTCCTCCCCTCCCAGCAAACGGTACTGCTTTTTGTTCACAACCCTGCAGGGGAGTGGTAGGCGGATGGGCTCCCAAAGTGGAAACCCACGCAGCAAGGGGAGCGGCCCGGACACCGCCACACTGTGCACCTTGAAGTAGCGCGGCTGGCCAAAAGCAAAAAGTCCATACCGCGTCTCCACTTGTTGCCCCCGCAGGATATCAATCCCCACAATGTATTCACCAATGGGCGCCACCAACACTGTTGCAGAAAAGGGTGGCACTTTCCCCAGGGTGAGAATCACAGTCACAACAAAGGCTCAGGTCTCCGAGCCCCCCAAGCCACGCACCACCGTGGCCTGCCCCATTGCCTGCAGGGAGTGGAGGATGGTGACTTCAGCTTCCGTATCTAGCAAGGCGAGAACGTGCTGGGTTCCTCCATGGGGCCAACGGATCGTGAGTGGGACGAAGGGGCGCCGGTCCCCCGCCTCCCTGTCCGTGTGTGCGGCCGCGCACCGGACGGGGGACCCGCCTCCCCATCACAGGGGTTGCGGCAGACTCCAGTCCGCCGGGGCGCTCGGCTCTGCCAGGCGCGCCGGCTGTTGCTCCTCCCTTCGGCCCCCGCTGCGGCGTTTCGCGGGGGGGAGCCGCAGCCACCGCTGGTACAACTCTGGTGTGGGCAGCCCGTCCAGCTCTGCCCGTGGCGCGCCCGCTTGAATAAGGTCCCACCACAGCATCCTACAGTTCACGTGGAGCTGCCCCTTCTCGGTCCCCTCCGCGGCCCCCGTCCCTCCTTTGGCCGCACGCACAGCCCGCAGCTTGGAGCCTGCCAATGCGGCCTCCAACTGCATCAGGATGGACGCCAGCTCACCAACGTGTCCATCCGCCACCATAACCACCGCGAGGAGGGAGGGCTTCAACTCATCAGGGGCCAACCACAGAAAGGTGGCCTTGATCGACTTCTGCACCGACATATCGTCCGGCCCCTCTGTACCACCGCAGGCAATCGCCCACGCCACCCCCAACTGCCGAAGGGTCCCAACCCCTTCGGCAATCGCCTTCCAGGGCCGCGGCTGGGCCTCCAGTTCCCCCCTAGAGGGGTAGGCCGCGTCCACAGCCCCCGCCAACCACTGGTAGAGGGACGGGGACTCTAGCTCGGCCCCCTGCCCATCCCTGGGATGGGGGGGGGTTCGCCAACTGCGAGCGCACCTATGCGTCCTGGGAGAGGACTCCCAGCAGCTGGAACTCCTCCCGGAGGAGGAGGACCGTGTTGCCTGCATTGTCCCACACGCGGACCAGCCAGGCCAATAGCCCCTCCCCCGCCTCCTGGCGGAAGGTTTTTACGATCTCCTGCAACTCACTCGTCTTATAGGTGCGCACAATCTCCTGTATGTGTCCCCCCCTCTGCCCGCAGCTCTCGCACCGGACCCGCCTGCAAAGGGGGGGGGGGGTCAGCCTCCTCACCCTCCAAGTCGGAGGAGGAACTCTCGATGTTACCATCCCAGGTCGCAGGATCCCAGGAAGGGGCTGCGTTGATTGCCCTCACCTGGGCGA
The DNA here is from genome assembly GCA_032164245.1 of Sternotherus odoratus. Classification (NCBI taxonomy): domain Eukaryota; kingdom Metazoa; phylum Chordata; order Testudines; family Kinosternidae; genus Sternotherus; species Sternotherus odoratus. The sequence goes on along the minus strand of JAVMKO010000008.1, from coordinate 79,190,817 downwards.
ACGTCACGGGCTGCTGCCCCCGCCGCACCCGGTGCCTGTTGGCAATCCATGCTACCAGTACCTCACAGCGGCCCGTGAGAGCCTGCGCCCTCTCCGCCTGCGAGGTAACCACCTCCTGCGCTACAGCCCGTGCCTCGGCCTGCGCCACACATTCCTGCATCTTATCCTCTAAGAGCTTCTGCACTCTCAGAAGCTCCCTGTCCTGGGCCCAAATCGCAGTTAGAAACAGCCACGCCAACTCACCCATAGTGCACCGCTCCGTCCCAGACCGCCGGCTCACTCGCAATCGGTGCAACCCCGCTACAAGTTGCTCCGGGGTAACCCCAGCGGCCACCTGGAACTCAGGCCACTCCACCGGGGCCGCCCAACCGGCCACCATGCGCGCCACTGGCCCCCATCGCTCCGTCGAGGGCCATCCGGGTACGCGCTGCAGGGCCAGTGACTGCTGCTCTGCCACCCCTGTCTTCGACCACAGGGGCATCGTCCGACAGAACCCTGCACGCTGTGCCAAATGTTGCAAGGTACTTTGGGTCCTGTAGAGACGAGGCACACACGCTGTGGTTGTATACAGTGGATGAGTTTATTGGAAGGCCTCGGTCCCTCGAATAGCCGCTGAGGGGCCTGAGTCTGTCAGCGTGACCGCAGAAGGGGTCCTAGCGCACCGGAGCAGTGGCTAGGGTAGAAAGGCCCACAAGCAAAATACAAGTGTGGGCTTAAATACACTCACACATTTACATCTCATACATAGGCAAATCTCATTAATATCTAGCAGGCAAGCACCTGTGACTTGATCACACGCTACTTTCTACTTGTTGATTATACGCAGCCGGCTTGTTTAGCATTGTGTTTTGACTTTCACACACACTGTTCTCACACACAGATCAGACCAGAAAAAGCAGACAGGGAAAACAGCATGCAGCTGCAGAGCTGTTTTCCCAGCGTGTCTTCCCAGAAAGCCGTTACCTTGAGAGCGCTAATCATGGCTCAGTGCCCTTTTCGGGGGGGGGGGGGGTCGAGAGGAGCGACTCCCGTTGCCTAGCACCTGAACCGTAACAAACTCTTCTGTGTACTACAGGTCCTTTTTAAGAAAAAAAAGTGTATTTAATTATATTTGCGCTACACAACACTAAGCTCTCTGGTTATCTGTATTATTACATCATAACTATGTCACAGACAACAGCATGTGTTAACCTGCTGCCCAGATGATGTATTGTGAGCTGTGTAGTTGATGTTAATGCACTTTAAAGAATTTCACCCCTAAGGGGTGTAAGAGGTGAGATTTTAAAAATTTTCAATTCTTACCCTGACTAGGACCCTAAAGCCTATAACTGTACCAAATTTCAAGTCTCTAGCTGAAACGGTGTGGAAGTAGTAAGGGAACATACATACACACATACACCATTTGACTTTTATATATATGTTACTTATTCACCTCCTTCTCTCCAGTAGAGAAAACATCTTATCTATGGGTCACAATTATTTCTGGCATAAAGAGTAAGAGGAGGGGAGACCAGGGGGTTGTATGGAGGCACTAGTAAAGGAGACAGTGTTATCTACTGGACAGAACACTGGACTAGGATTCAAAAAACATGGGTTCCAGTTTTGGCTCTATGGCGGGCCTGCTGGATGCAAGTCACTTCCCCACTATGTGCCTCAGTTTTCCCCATCTGTAAAATGGGGATAATAACATTAACCTCCTGTGTAAAGGGCTTTGGGATCTACTGATTAAAAAGCCACTCTATAAATGCTTGGTATTATTATTATAAGCCTCTGCACAAATGCTTTGGTCTTCTGCAGATGCCTCATGATTTTCAGGTATCCATGGCAGGTGAGGAGGGCTACGCCACCACTGCTGGGTGAAAATTTTGCTCCTGGAAGATGTGGAGGAAATGAAGTGAGTCGAAACAAAGAGCTTTATGATCTTGCTGTGCACTTTTCCCATGAAAGCCATGATGTGGCTTTAAAGTTGTATTGATTGACAGCTCATTAGCAAGTAAAGTTACACCCTGAACAATAATGATTACGGCTACGAGTTTGTCACAAATTCTGTGACTTTCCAGTACCTCTGTGACTTCTGCAGCGGCCAGTGCAGCTGGCCCAGTGGTGGCTTGAGCAGTTCAGATGGCCCCGGGGCCAGCTGCACCAGCCGCTGCTGGGGCAGTCTCAGGGCACACCCTCCCCACAGCAGCAGCAGGAGCTTGGTTGTGGGAGGGGACTAAGGGGTGGGATTGGGGCACAGGAGGGGGTGAGGGCTCTGAGTGGTGCTTACCTCAAGGAGGCTCCCTGGAAGCAGTGAATTCTCTCAGCTCCTAAGTGGAGGTATGGCCAGGCACTGCCCACAACCCATAATTTGGTTGCTAGGAAACTCCTGGCACCAAATAACAGGGGGGGGGGGAGGGATGAAAATAGAGAAAACTTAAGTACTGGGGCAGACAGGGAGAGAGGGGAGCTTTTCTGCTTGAAGAGCAGGTGTTTAATGAGAAGCAAAACTAACAACATCTTCCTGATCTTCAGCAGCGAGAAACAGCACAAATCTGGAATGGCTTTGGACAGCGGGTGAGGCTTATTGTGAATTCAAAGTTCAACTCCACGTTCTCTGGAGCTCGGAATGTGAATTTCTGAAAAAGGGTGGTGAAGAAGATGAACAGCTCCGTTCTAGCCAGCTGCTCTCCAGGGCAAACCCGCTTTCCTGCAAGGGGAAGAAAGAGCAGCTGATGGATTACTGCTATAATTACAGGGTTAAGGGATAGCAAACACAGAGTTCGGTTCCATTAAAAATCCACTCAGACGGTAAATTCCCTGAAAAACTTGCCAATTGCCTTAATTTAATCAGTACAACTACCTTGGTGTTTGCCATGTTCTTTCTTGGATGAAAAACCGCTAAAGATTTGGGGACTATTATTATTATAAAATAACTGATAGTCTCAAAGGAGCTCTAGACATCTCTAATTATACCCACATTAATGCTGTGGGTCTTTGAACCCCTCTAGTGGCTGGACTATGAGTCTGCTACTACCGCTGTGCTAATACTGTACAGACAAATCCCCACTATGAGAAGCTGAATAGGATTTTATTATCATCCTTTGTATTTCGCTAGAATTATGATGGCTCCTAGATTTCCTCTTCCCTATAGTTCCTCCTCTCGTATGTCCACTGAACATTCTCCTTTGTAGACAGTGGGGAGGGAATATCCTCCAACAAGATTGTGGGAACTGTCCTCAGAGCTTTACCACTTAATGAAAGTGTTGGAGATTATTCTTAGAGGCAACTCTTGAAACCAGTTAGCAGCCAACTTACACTATTAACGAATACAGTAAAAGAGCCTGCATTGGTTGATGGCGTGAGGAAGGCATTTTCCTTTGTGGTATGGTGTTGCCCAGTTAGTTTTGCCCATTACAAGGATTTTAAATTTTTCTCTGTAGCATCAGATAATGGCTAGTGTCTGAGAGAGAACGCTGGACAAGATGGACTACTGGTCTGGCCTGGGATGAAACTTCCTAGCTTCATCTATTTTTAAAATATGACATTGACCTTGTCATGCAATAACATTCCCTCACATATGGTCTCACCTGCAGAAAAAGGCAGAAAGGCTTCCTGCTTCTTAAACTGGCCATTTTCCAGGAAATGCTCAGGATTAAATGTATCAGGAGTTTCCCACACATTCTTGTCGAACATTATTGATGTCAAACTGGGGATCAAAGTGGTACCCTGCAAAAGGAGAGGAGGTGAATGGGAACTAAAATCAAGTTTACACACACATATATATATATATAAGCTCCAGCTTTTGCTATTTCTTTTTAGCTAGTTAACACCGCTACCATATAACAAGAAACTTCCCACCCTCCACCAGAGGGGGTAAACATAGGATTGATTGTACAAACAGTAAGGAGTCAGCTCTCTCCATGAGGCAACTGATCATGTTACTGGGAGATGTAAGAAATAACAGGCTGTTTGATATTTACTATTATAATGAGAGCTTGGTGCTTGTGTATGCGCTGCTGAAACTAGCTTTTAATTGTAACAAAGAGTCCTGTGGCACCTTAAAGACTAACTAAAGTATTGAAGCATAAGCTTCCGTGGGCTAATACCCACTTTGTCGGATGCAAGCAGTGGAATACCTGCCCCTGGACACTTCCATTGCTTGCATCCGACGAAGTGGGTATTAGCCCACGAAAGCTTATGATTCAATACTTTAGTTAGTCTTTAAGGTGCCACAGGACTCTTTGTTACCTCTGCTATTCCAGACTAACACGGCTCCCGCCCTGATTCTAGCTTTTAATTAGTACTATTTATTTATCATAGCTGAGTTTCCTAAGACACTTAAGCCTAACATATCAAAACTCTTTGTCCTCTTAATATTGGCTCCCATAATCTCTGGGTCATAGTTTCATAGAATTCATGAAATTACTCTATATTGTATTTTTCTTAACACCAAAACTGAAGTCTGTGCAGTCACAGAAAAATCAAGGAATTAAGTGAATATTTAAATGTTTTGTAAAACAAGAACGAAGCCCTTTTTACATAGTTCCTTTCTCCAAAAAAGTTACCTTTATAGAGAACTTCTGTAAAACGTAATAGAAAATTATAATTTTTCTATGGAATTTTAGATCGATCATATATAATGTAATAAAGAATTATATCACTACTATAGAATTCTATAAGATGGATTTTAAAAGTCATGAAAATGTTACCAATCTCTATTAAATTCTTGTAATTTTTAGATAAATTTCTAAAGTACTCTGTTAAATTGCTTAGGGATCCTAATGGTTTCACCCCCTTTTAAATTCCATTAGACTTTGCCATAAAAGAATTAAAAAGTTAGATCTAACAGCAAACGAACAGAAGAAGAAAGGAAGTCTCGGTTTCCTTTCAGGTTACTTTTGGCAAATGGAATCCTGCCAGCGTAGTGTCACTGGTTGCCATTCTGGGCACATTTATAGGTACTACGTTGCCCATCCTTTGTACTTCATTTAGGACTGCACTGGTATACGGCATATTCTCTTTGTCATCCATCATTGGTTGTCGGGATTGGCCAATCACTGTGTCAATTTCTGTTTGCACTTTCTCTGAAAAGAATCCAAAAGCCACATTAACAGTTATGATGAGGAGGAGCAGTTTTCTATTTAGAGAGCCTTAAATTGTTCAGATTTTCAGCTGCATTTTTATTTTTAAAGTGCTTTGAGTGACAGGTGCCTCCTTCCAAATCCTGGATGTAAATGCTATGCTTAGTCACGGAAAGGTACAGCATAGGCAATAGCAGTGCAATGCTCCCTCCCATGACTTTGCCAACCTGCTTTGACCATGCCTGTAAGGAATTAGCTCTAGACCTCAAGTGGCAGAAGGTAAGTCAGGACCTGGCTCAAAGACCATTGAAGTCAATGGGAGTCTTTCCTCTGACTTCAATGGATTTTGGGTCAGGCCTTCATTTTTCATGAGCACTCTGTCATTGGGATGTCTGCTGAGGCTGTGAGGAAAAGTGCCAATTAATAACAAATCATACATTTATGGAACTTTCTATCTCAAGATTTCAGTATACCTTTCAATATTAATTAATTAAGCATCACGTCACGTTACCCCTGTGAGGTACCTAAAATCATCATTCCCATTTTACAGATAGGGAAACTGATGGACGGAGAGATTAAATGACTTGTTCAAGGTTACACGTGATATCAGTGCAAAGCCACGAAGTCATCAGATCCCAGGACTCCCAGTTCTGTGCATTTACCACTAGACAGTCCTTTCCCTCTCGTAGTTGTGGTAGATGTTCTGCAGAGACCTATAAACTTGGAACGGCAAAGGACCACTAGTTTGAGGATTTCCAGTGCCGAAGCTCAGATCTAGCCAGTACAGTGAGTCTTCATTTGTTGTTCTCAGTGCTGTTCACAGGAAAGTGAGAAAACCAATCTTTCCACTACTGGGGCTCACTGAGGAATGTAAGGGCAGAATATAAGACCAGATTCAAAGCTCACAGAAGTCAGTGGGAAGAATTCCATTGGCTTCCATGGGCTTTCCATGAGGCCTGTAGGGAATAAACTGAAAGGAAAACAGGACAATTTCAATTTTAAACCATTACAAAATCTACCTTGAATTTTGGGATATGCTGCCATGTAGAGCAGAGCCCAGCGTATAGTTGTTGCAGCTGTTTCGGTCCCAGTTAAAAACAGATCCAGTGTGGAGCACAGTAGATTTTCCTCATTGAAATAAGAGATGGAATCATCCTTAGACTTTAAAAAAATGTAAGTGGAAATATATATATATTAGTTATATGTGGTAAAAACCCATATTTACGGCAAGGATGGGCAAATTATCTCCTGCTCTCCCCATCCCAAAAGAAAAACCTAAGGCCTTAACAAATTGACGTCATTAAAATTCATAGAAGATGTTCATCTAAATGTGCTACACTGCCTTGGAAATCTCAGTCTTGGGTTTTTCATATATCTAGGGGAAAACTGAACCCCTCTGCCAGCCCCTTGACTTTGGATGAGAAGGTCAAAGCAGGGCCTCTCAAAAGCCCTGGTGACACCTGGAGGAGGATCCCCCCAATAGAGGCAACGGGACAGATGGCGCGCAGGCTGCCTTCTGACGACCGCTTTCCTAATCCCAGGGCAGGGAATGTGTCAGGAGCAGAGCCATAGCGTGATGCACTGCAAAGATTCTGTTCAGTGCCATGGCCCAGAGCGACACCCAGGCTGCTGTACTTAGGCCCCCAAGGTTGTCTAAATTACTCCAGGGGGCTTTCCAACACCTAGAGGAGGAGGGTGCAAAGATGACTTAAATACACCTTAGCACTCCCCCCCCCCCCCCACCATTCCTTCTGCATTGCAATCTTGTGAATCATAGTCATGTTAGAAAACCATATTCAGTTGAACTGTCCTATTGAGGTCTGTGATATTACTCATGTCCATCAGAATTTCAGGACTCGGCCTCCAATTTATGTTAATTCATTTGTAATACACCCTTAAATCCCCGACACCATTTTGAAAATCCCATAAGTGTTTGCAGTATGGCAGGGCAGTGACTTTTGGCAAATCAAGGACTGCTTTTTTTAATGTGAAATTAAAAAAAAAATGGTACTTGAGAATTCTCCTAGACATTAGATTAAGTGACCTTCCAAGTGCTTTAAAACAGTATGCCGTACATAAGATGAGCTTTCTCTTAATTTTAAGTACTTTTAAATGAAAAATAACTATCCATTCAAACGACTTTTGTTAGAACGTTTTGCACTAAAAGAGTTAATGAGCACAGGGCAATTTAGAATGGCAAAATCTGAATGACACATGCAGCTCCAGATAGTCTGTCTGAGCAGCTAGTGTCTAAATTCTGTGTTGTCTATTGATTTCTTTCTGTTGCACAGTAAATTGTTGGTCCTTGTTGTACTCTTACCTTTTCTATTTCCTTCAGATAACAGTCAATGAAGTCTCTGGTTTCAGATGAATTCCAGTCCTCTTTGTGCTTTGCAATCATTCCATTCACAAAATATTTAAGTTTCCTCCAGTGTTTGAAAATTTTATTATGGGGCCCTGGAACCCACCTCATTAGCAAGGGGAAGGCATTATACAGCTGTTGAGATGTAAGGTGAACAGGACAGATTAATACCTCTTAGATCAAGAAAAATGTCTATTATAGTTTAACAAATCTAGTACAATTTATTAGCCTGATTCTCCAAACATTTACACCAGTAAAAATCAGGAGTTATTCGACTGAAGTCAATGGAGTTACACTGGTGTGAAATTGATGTGATTCAGGCCCACTGTTTTCTAATAATAAAAGGTTTGGGGTTTTTTAGAACTCATGCTCACCAATAAAGTCCCTTAATCCAAAACAAAAGCTTAAAAAACCCAACCAGAGTCTCATGGTGTGGACCAGGAGTGGACAAACGTTTTGGCCGGAGGGCCACATCGGGTTCCCAAACTGCATGGAGGGCGGGGCAAGGAAGACTGTGCTGCCCTAAGCAGCCTGGCCCCCGCCCTTTATCCACCATCTCCCACTTCCCACCCCCCTGACTTTCCCCCTCAGAACCATCAAAACATGCAACCCCCCTGCTCCTTGTTCCCTAACTGACCCCTCCCCTAACCACTCCCCCCGGACCCTACCCCCTAACCCCTCCTTGTTCCCTGTCCCCTGACTGCCCCAAACCCTATCCACATCCTCTCTTCATGCTTCAATCCCCATTCCAGAGGACATGCATCCAATCTAATGATAGGTGCTTCTCAATAATGATCCAAAGCAGTGCAGACCGGATGCATGTTCATTTTCATCATCTGAATCAGATGCACCAGCAGAAGATTGATTTTCTTTTTTGGTGGTTCGGGTTCTGTAGTTTCCACATCGGAGTGTTGCTCTTTTAAAACGTCTGAAAGCAACCTGCACATTTTGTCCCTCTTAGATTTTGGAAGGCACTTCAGATTCTTAAACCATGGACTGAGTGCTGTAGTTATCTTTAGAAATCTCACATTGGTACTTTCTTTGCGTTTTGACAAATCTGCAGTGAAAGTGTTCTTAAAATGAACAACATGTGATGGATCCTCATCCAAGACAGCTATAACATGAAATATATGGTAGAATGCAGATAAAATAGAGCAGGAGACATTCTATTCTCCCTGTGACGGTGCTGTTCCTGGTGGGATCCAACTGTGAGTGTCAGATCAGGACAGATTGCTTCCAAAGGGGCAACTACAGCCCAAAGCTGGGTTTTTCCACACTAAGGCAAACCAAACCAGCCAAACAGAAAATACTTTGGTTTCGCCCCACTGGCTAACCACAAGTCACACAAGCAATTCCCTTAGACACTCCCGTTTCCCAGTATCAACACCAGCAGCCACCTGTCCTAGGGATCAATGGTTATGAAAACCAATCCCCCAAATAAAGAAAACGGTTCTCCCCAATTCCAAAGAATCAGGCCCCAGACCCAGGTCAATATACAAATCAGATCTTCCCACAAATCACGCTGTTGCCAATCCTTTAGAATCTAAAATCTAAAGGTGAAAAGTCCAGCCCCATGGAGTTCTGGAGCCACACGGGCAGATCACATGGCCATGCATGACTCATATTTGCAGGCAACAGCCATTATGCCCAGGCTTTCTCTCGTAGACTTTTTGTCTGGATTGGAGCATTCCAAGCTTCCAGAGTCCATTGTGTTGCTGATAGTCCCTTAATGGGCCATCAGGCAGCCCAAGCCAAGCTGATGCCCAGTATTCAGGAATCTTCTTCCCCAGCAGAGCACAATATTTGGAAAGACAGACAGTTCAGAGCCAATATTATAGCTCTAACTACAAAATTGATACACACATATATCACTGGCATATTCATAATCAGCCACTCATAACCTGGTTGTAGGCACCCATTATGACCTCCTGTACATAAGATTTGGTGCCACTATAGGACCCTGGTTGCAGCAATGATTTATAGGGTCCCAAATTATTTCAGTAACGTGACACTCCCTCAAGAAGTTCAGTCACAAATTTAATTAGCACATTATTTTTTTAAGGGGGACAAAATGTGCAGGTTGCTTTCAGATGTTTTAAAAGAGCAACACTCTGATGTGGAAACTGCAGAATGTATACAAACTTGATTGTCTTAATGATTAGCTGAACAAGAAGTAGGACTGAGTGGAGTTAGGCGCTAAAGTTTTACATTGTTTTGTTTTTGAGTGGAGTTATGTAACAAAAAAAATCTACATTTGTAAATTGCACTTTCACGATAAAGAGATTGCATTACAGCATTGTATGAGGTGAACTGAAAAACACTATTTATCATTTTTCACTGCAAATATTTGTAATAAAAATAATAATATAAAGCGAGCACTGCACACTTTGTATTCTGTGTTGTAAATTAAATCAATATATATGAAAATGTAGAAAAACATCCAAAAATATTTAATAGATTTCAATTGGTCTTTCATTATTTAACAGTGCAATTAAAACTGCGATTAATAGCGATTAATTTTTCTGAGTTAGTTGCGTGAGTTAACTGTGATTAATTGACAGCCCTAATAAAAACCAGAATTACAGAAGCGATACGTGAAGGGATACATGATCATTTTCCATGTATCATTATACTTTTTTACAAAAGAAAAGTCAGATTCACTTCACTTGATTCTGTTCTCACTCTAACTACTTTACTTTTCAGAAGTCTGAAGTCAAAAAATAAACCAGCTTTACCTGGCCCCAAAAATTTCCTATGAGGAGTAATGTCTCAGCAAGCAAATGCAGTAATTCTTGGAATTGACTGTCATGGTATTCAAAGCGCTCCCCAAAAGTGATGGAACAGATAATATTTGAAACAGCACTATTAATTTTATAATGAGGGTCAAATGGTTGCCCTGGAGGAGAAAATATAGGGACAGTGTCAGTTTAAAAATCTTCCAGAGTAGCATAATAATACCACCGTAGAGTCTTAAAACTGAAATATTTTTTTAAATCCAATTTACTTTTCATCACTTATACTGTCTTGGTTTTGTGCTACATTCAGTATGGCAAATGAGTCAGGAGACCTGGATCCTATTTCTAGCTCTACACTGGGATGTTAGGACCTGGGGTAATCAACTGAACCTCTGTGGACTTCAGATTCCCATCTCTTAAATGGGATTAATATTTGCTTACTCGTCCACTTAAAGCATATTAACATCTACATATGGAAAAGCTCTACATAAGATCTAAGTATTTTTATTTTCTAACAGTTCTATAGTCAATAGAACTATAGGGGGGCTGAGCGGGGGGGCTTTGGAGTGCAAAGGCTTTGGGCTTTGGGGAGGGGCACTGAGCAAGCAGGGGGGTCCTTGGAGTGGGGGGAGGGGGGCAGAGTGAGCAGGGGGGGCCCGGGGAGGGGGGCTGAGTGAGCAGGGGGGGCCTTGGAGGGGGGAGGGGGCTGAGTGAGCAGGGGGGTGCGGGGAGGGGGGGCTGAGCGAGCGGGGGAGGTCCTTGGAGGAGGGAGGGGGGAGAGAGCTGAGCGAGTGGGGGGGCCGCGAGCCGTTACCATTGGCCCGTGTCCACGGGCTTTTACACTAGTATAACTATAAATGACAAATAGAAAGTTATGGGAGGATAACAAATCTGGATGGTTGCTTAAAAATCCATTATTTGATAATATAATACATATAAAGTATATGCTTTTTTAAAATAAGGATTACATCATGCATTGCAGGTGCTGTTCTGTTACTTATCCAAATACTGTTGAAATCTCTTATGTTTATTTTCCCAATACATATAAAACATATTCTCTAGCACAACGAAGCCTTGATTCTTGATTGGGGCTCCTAGGCACTATCATCATAAAAATAATAAAAAGAAAATAATAGATAAACCTCTTGTATGGGCAGATTATTGCATAATAATCCATTATGGACCTCTTTGCCCTTCCTTCTGAAGCATCTTGTACTGGCCAGTTTTGGAGATAGGCTACCTGACTAGATGAAGCCCTGGTCTTGATCTCATATGGCAATTCCTACGTTTATTCATTTCACTGGTGCCATCATGGTGCATATATTTACGAGTCACAACCATTCCAGTTGTTTCTGGCCTTGGCTCGCCAAAGGCCACGGGTAGTGTTGGTGCTGATTAAGGGGGCTGATCAAGATGTCTGTGTGATTGTCCCAAGGAAAGCACAGCTAAAATCTTAGGACAAAATAATGTACATTCATTTCTTACCCTTCTCTTCCTCTATTGCTTCAGTAAGATATCTGCTCTCTTCCTGTATTCGTTCTTCAAAGCTTACACTAATGCTTTTCAGGGCTGATAATACAAATTTTCTTTGTTGCCTCCAGATATGTCCATTTGATGATATCAGCCCTGCAGTGAAAAAAACATGTATGTTTTGCCGTATGCAGGAAACAGTTTAAAAATGATCATTAGAGTATTAAGAAAAGAAACATTTTCAAATTACATTTTTGCATGGGAATTAAAACCCAAAAGCAATCAGCTTACACTCAGGAGCTATCTTTACAGATTTGCTTTAATCTGCTTTTCCCTCCTTTTCTCTTGTGCTTTGTGTGAATAAAAGGGGTAAGCCGAAGTAGTTTACTATTAGTACTAGTACAGTGTTGGGAGACCCTGGGAGTGGGTGTGATTTTCTTTGTAAGGTTCGGCTGTGGTGCTGCATTCAGCTGGAGGAAAGAAAAGGAATGGGGGAATAAAAAAAAAGAGTCAGAGAGGCTGGTCTACACAGAAAACTTACATCAGTGGAGCTACGTCTCTCTGGGATGTGAAAAATCCACACCCTTAAGAGATAACTAGATCATCTAGCCCTGACTTCCTGTATATCACAGTCCACCAAGACCGCCCAACAACTGAAAGGGACCAAAGTATTGCAGTCCACTGCAGACTAGACTGTTCTGTACCACAGGAGGGACAGAGTGGGACCAATGCTCATGGTCCCTGCAATGGCGGAGAAATGATTCAGTGAGATATACCCACAACATCCTGGCAAGCAATCCACATGCTGCAAGGGGCAACAAAAATCCCCCTGGTGACTGCCAATCTCACCTGGAGGAAAATTCCATCCTGACTCCACATAGGCAATCAGCTAGACTCTGAGCATGTGAGCAAGAACCAGCGAGCCAACAACCTGAGGGAGAGAATGCTCGGTGCCGCCTCAGAGCTCTGGCCACCCCCATCCCCCATTGTCCGATCTCCTGCAAAACTCTTTAAATGTGTCCAGCCCCTGGCATTTATTTAGCTCCTTTCATCTAAATAGATCCCGAGGTATACACAGATTCTAGGATATTTGGGCCAAACACTGAGGTGATTACCAAGGGCCTGATTGCACCAGCTTCACTTGCGCTGAGTAGTAGCTGTTTGTGTGAGCAGTCCCATCGACCTCCGGGGGGTACTCCTGCGAGTACTCCTCAGCCTGAGTATAGGCAGCAGAATCAGACACTTCGTTTTCACTGACAGACTCCCATTATCTTCAGCGCTGGCTGTGTGTGTACCTCTCACAGGATGATCAAGAGCATTACCATTACCATGCTGTTTATTATCGAGCATTGAAAGACAGAGAGAGACACGGATAAGAAAGCTAAGGACAACTGCACTCAGAAGTGCTCAAAATGTCACCATCCTCCCTGTTTATTCAGCCTATTCATTAATTTTCTTGAATGGTCACGATGCCGGTGAGGCAAAGTAGCGAACGGTGACAACTACGTCACGGGAACTCACCTAGACCTTTAAAAATTTCACGAAGAAGTGGTATATGTGGTCGATCTGCAAATACTTCCGCTTGATGGACAAGAGCTTCCTTCACAAGCTGGTATCCGTTGACCACCACAAATGTCAGATTTCCAAACTGCACACTGAAAATGTTGCCATACCGGCCAATAAGCTGAAAGACACGTTCCTCTGATTTAGTTACCTTCTATGTCAAACTAGGATGGAAGGATGGAGATGGTACAAAAATACTGGCAAGTTGTAGTGTAGGAGAGATGTCCTCTTAGCAATCTGATCACCGGCATCGCCTAAAGCTCTGCTCTGTATAACTTGGACATGACTCTTACACACTGGAACACTAATGGTAGAGGATGATCCTCTTGGAATGTTAGGTAGCATATGGGACCAATGTTAGGCCAAGGTCTCATCAAAAAAAGGTAAACTCCTTTATAATGGTTCCTTGTCATCTCCATGTCCCCTCCCCCCACTCTTTTACATGCATAGAACTAATCCTAGAGGGCTAGAACTCGAACTTTGCATTTTGGCTTATGCAGCATCTGCCAAGGCCTGGATTTTCCATGGCACATTCCCTTACCAATGTGTGGCTATAGCATCTGTATGGACAGGGTTTAAAACACCTGTCACCACGAATCAGAGCCAGACTGTGCTTAATATTTAGGCCAGTCCTTATCTTCTTCAGCAGGCTAATACCTCCCTCACTGAACATTAGTTTTTGGGCCCACATGTTATTTTTTTCCAGGAATGGAAGATACTATTGGGATCAGGAGTGTTTTCTCCATCAGATTATAACAGTTCTGAGTGGGAAGAAGAGGACAAATTAGAGGCCTAACAGTATTGATAATGCCCTTAATGCTCTGCCCAAAAGGGATGTCTGTTATTTGTAGGATGCTTCTTCCACTCAGCAAAATGAGTGCAAGGAATTATAAAGGGCCCTTGTGTTACAAACGTAACTGTTATTTTGATGACTAAAGCCTAGCAGGCATGTAGCATTCCTTATAAGTGTTTCCCAAGTTCTCCCAGGCTTCACTCAAGAGGAATGGGAGCCTGTGAGAACAGCTGGATGCACCACAAGAGAAGGCATATTTTAAAGTCGTAGCAAAAGAAAACAAGCCAGACCCTGGAGGGATGTTATTTTGCTCAGCCAGTTATAATGGAGAGTGAGCCCCCTCCTTCACTTTTTTGAGGGAAGATCCTCAGCTGGTGTCAATTGTCATAGTGCCACTGACTTCAGTAGTAGTTAGGACTCTTGGATGCTATTCCTGGCTCTGCCACTGCTTCTCTGTGTGACCCTGAGCAACTCACATGGGCACTTAACCGCTTTGTGCCTTAGTTTTTCCATCTGTAAAATAGATGGAATGGGACAAATCCTGGACACAGGAACAAAGGCAAAATAAATGGACAAGGGGACAAGGGCTCTTCATAAATCTGCATAGTTGTGGATCCACCAATCACCTATCACCCTTCCCCAATCTTTCTCAGTCCATCCGTGATACCACAGAGAGGCAGAAGTGGGATGGAGTCAGCCTCTATACTAGATTTCTGTTGCATTTAGGTCCTTCTGCACTCAGGGAGGTCCTGTAGTGACCCACGTCACAGGCTGTTGTAAAGCATTTCCAAGGGTCTGCTATAAAACACGCACCGTACGTGCAAAGCATTCATACAATAGATCTCAGTCAGACTCTTACCTTCTGCAGCGCGAGGTGGATGGGCTGTTTAAAGTCCACAACGGTGCCAACGAAAGGAAGAAGTAGTGGCCCAGGAGGAAAATTCTTGGGACGTCTCTTCTTCACGTGATCCGCAATCAAAAGCAACACAACCAGAATGCCCAAGAGAGTCTGAGCAGTTACCTTTTCCCAAAGGGAAGTTAAAATGCACCACAAGTGCAGCTGCATCGTGGCTGTCAAAGTCCAGAGATTTAAATCCCAAAAGGGACGTGGGCTCTGACCCTTGTCTGGTCTTGCTGTGATGGAAGCTAGAGGTGGGTAAAGTAAACTGGCTAAGATGCCAATAATGGCTCGGTTGGCAGAACTTGCCAAGGGAGTGCTGCTACCTCATGAACCCCTGTTGTCAAAAGGCTCACAAAATAAGCAGGTTTAAACTCTGTCACTGCAAAGAAAATCCTGCTTATTCAGCTAACCAGAAGCCGTCTTCCAAGCTGATTTGCAGCTTTACCCCTCTGACAGGTCCCTCAGCTTTCAGGCTGGAAAACCATTCCCTGTCTCTGCCTTTAAGTAACAATGAGCTCCTTTATACATAGGGTGACCAGGTCACAGGAACAGAATAACGGGACACACTGGGGCCCTGCCCACAGTCCACCCCTGCTCCTCCCAGACTCCACCCCCACACTGCCCCAGGTCCTGCCCCTGGGGCACAGGACCCCCCCCCCACACACACACACAGTTCCTCCATGGGTCGGGGGCACCAGCCCCCCCGCCCAGCTCCAGGCACAGCCCCACCGCGGATCAGGGGCACCAAGAGCCCCCCCTGTGCCCCCGATCTGGGCACAGCCCTGCTGTGGGTCGGGGGCACCAAGCCTCCCCCCCAATCCAGGCACAGCTCCGCTGTGGGTCGGGGGTGAACCCCCCCGAAACCAGGGGCTGGGGACCCAGGGCCTTGGCTCCAGGCAGCCCGCAGCCCCCCCTGCTTACCTGGCTTTTCCAGGCTGGCTCCTAGGGTCAGCGGGGGGGGGGGGGGGGGGAGAGGGGCTGCACTCCACCTGCTATGCGGGCCAGAAGCACTGGCTCCAGCTGCCATTGGCTGAAAGCTGGGGGGGTCTGTGCCCCCAGCTCTCATTGGCCACGATGGAGCCAGTGCTTGTGGTGGGTGCAGCAGGGACTTGCCGCTCCTGTGCTTAGGAGCTGAAGGGTCCTACTGCCCACCCTGTCCTGGGAGCAGCCCCCAGCCAAAATATCAGGACAAATGGAGCGTCCCGGCCATACCTCGGTCGGGACGCGGGACAAACAACTAAATATTGGGACAGTCCCGCTTTTATCCGGACGTCTGGTCACCCTATAAGATACCTAATTGGGATTATAAGCATTACCAACATTTTAGGTTACAGTGAAAGCAGCTTACTTCACTAATTACATATGTGGGGAGTTACATAATTTAAAAACAGTCAGGCACCTGAGGTGATGGGCACCATACAAGTGCCCAAGGGGCTGATCCTCTTAAGTGCTGATCACCCTTGATGAGGTGCTGTGCCGCTTCAACTCCCACTGAAGCCTGGGGACCTCACTGAAGTCAAAAGACATTTAGTCTGAGGAAGGCTGGCATGAGTAGGCCCCCAGAGCTCAGTCCGATAAGGTGCTGAGCACCCTAAACACCCAGTGACTTCAACTGAAGTCGAGGTGGCTCAACACCTCACATGATTGGGGTTTGTGCACCTAAATCTCTTAGGCCTGTTGCAAAGCTGTCCCCTAAGTAAATCCCCACACTCTCCAAGGTGAGTGGAAGGATGGAGCAGCAGCGAATTAGCTCATCACTTACTGGCTAAATTTAAACAACATTTATATGGCAATTCTTTAGAAAGTTTTTCATTTACCAAAACTCAACTTGCAGTCAAGTAAAAATATCAGTTATGATTTTAAAATGATTTTGGTAAAAATTTCAGGAGCAAATATAATGCAAATAAATATATATAATGGAAAGTGTTGATAGTATTCTGAGCCATTGTAGGATTGCCAACCAATTATTGAACACACTCAGATGAACGCTTTGATGGGTACAATCCCCTCCCCCATGCAGTTTTCTGTGACATTCTGGTTTTACAGTTTGTACCTAAGTATCTACTAGAACTATCCTATGCTGTGAGTTGGTCCAGTCCTTTCTCCATCTGAGGGCTCCTAGAATGGAGCCCTCAATCCTGACTTCATGGACATGACCGATTATGTAGGTGCCTGCCTACCATGCTACATTGTCTTGCAAGAGAATGTGGGATAATAAGTCACCAGCTTCCATCATGCTGGAAGCCCAGTTCGGAATAGAGTACCAAGTGAACTGGGATCTGTGTGAAGCTCAGTTGTGAAACATGTTCTGTAGTACGGGTGGGTGACTCATGGCTGGGGAAGGTGTCACATGAGGAATGTTATTTTCCGCATCATGAGTACATTTGCTTGCATTTACCTTTGCCCCATCAGTCAGGAAAGTCACGTCTCCGGTTTTGCTTGTCCAAATGTCTCTCTCCCCATGGGGCTTAATTAGCCTGCTAATTAGCAAATGTCACCATAGTGATCCCATTCTCATAAACCAGCACATTAGAGTGTTGCAGTGTGATAATATTTCTGGCACCAACACAATACATGGTAGTGTGAAAGCTTCGATTATAACACATTTTTCCTGCACAGCAATCTGGACAATAGCTACTCACCTTAGATACTTAAATAGTCCCCATTACCAGAGTGTCTGAGCACCTCACGTGCTTTAATCCTCACAGCACCCCCTGTGAGAGATGGAAATAATATTATCCCCATTTTACAGATGTGGAGCTGAGATGCAGAGGGATTAAGTGATTTGCCAAAGGTCATACAGGACATCTGTAGCAGAGCAGGTAATTGAACCCATGTCACCCACAAGCACCCTGAACACTGGGCCATCCTTCCTCTATGTGATGCTCCATTATATGCAACTTTTTGACCACGCTGTCCGGGCTGGCAGATACGAGTGTAGAGGGGCCACAAAGAATATGAGTATTGAATGGACAAACACAGCTGCTTATACACCAAAGCATCTTGAACAGCCAACAGACAGCAATTGGCCCATATGCTTTCTACCTTCTTCCCTGGCTAGATGTCTAACTGTTTGCAGAAGGTTTTGAAACATTCTGTTAAAAATGTAATTGCCATTTGTTTTTTTGAGATCTAGTATCTCGATATCTTTTCCAGAGAATGAAATTCAATAAGGTAATAACAGAATGTAGTTCAACTGTTACCGTATTTTCAGAACATTATTTAAGTGACAGAATTTCTTAATGATTAGAAACATATGTAGGGAAATAACTTGATATTGAAAATAAGCGGATACAATTTTTGTTCCAAACCATTTTTATTGAATCAAATAGCAACATATTAACCATTGCAATTCACCTTTCAAGCCTTCTGCAAAGCAGTGACGTGACAGACAATATGAGTCAGGTTTCCACAAGTCTGTAGGGCTAGATACAGTGAACTTAACAGAACCACACACTGATTTACACCTATTGAGCATCTCACCTTTATTTTCTCCCTGCACCTGATGCCCAGCTGGTCAATGCCAGTTTTCAACAGCAATCAGATAGCAAACAACTTTTATGGAATTTTAGACTTCTTATTGTTTTGATCCCTATCTTAGGCCCAAATCCTGAAAGGGGTTTCACACCCACAGGTCCCATTTTAGGGCCACTACTGCTGCATGCTGATTGCACTCAACCTCTGGTGCCTTGAAATGAGCACCCACAACTACCGCTAATGCCCCATTTGGTACACAGATCATGACTCAATGCCCCTGAAAGTCAATGGGAGGCCTTTCATTCATGTCAATGGGCATTCAATGAGGCTCTTGGTGCGCTTTGCATCCCTGAGAAAACTGAAGAAAGATACATTTTAATCCTTACTTTGGATAAAACTTTCAGAAGCATCTAGAGTGACGTCGGAAGTTCTTAAATCACTTAGGTGATTTTTGGACATTTTAGCGCTTGTGCCTTGGTCCTCCGCCATTCCCAGTTTGTGTTTTCTCTCTCTCTCCAATCTAATATGAAATTAAACTTTCTGAGAATCAAGGGTTTTGCCAATATTATCTAACCTTGTGAGGAAGGTAAATGCAGTTACAGATGGGTAAACTGAGCCACTGTGAAGTCAAGTCAGGTGTTTTGCTTACACAGGTAACCCATGGCAGAGCCCAGTGTAGACACCAGCAGATCTGACTCCTGGCCCCTGGTGTATTAGAAAACAATCTCTCCCCACAGAAACAGCTGATTGTGATCAGTGATTTTTTGTATGAATTTATAAGATAATTAATGATAGATAGAAAAAAAAAAAGAATTGGACTAAATACCATTGTTTGCAAAATGTTAAGGTTTGATTCACAGCACCCCCTGTGAGTGATGGAAATAATATTTTCCCCATTTTACAGATGTGGAGCTGAGATGCAGAGGGATTAAGTGTGGCGTGCAGAGGCTGCAAATGGTAACTTAGGGCTGGTCTCCACTAGGGGGGGAAATCGACTGCTGATAACGTAGCTGAAATCGACGTCTCTACAGCCGACTTACCTCCCATCCTCACGGTGGTGGCGGTCAGCGGCGTGGTCCCCTGTTGACTCCAGCTTGCGTCTCTTCACAAGCTGGACTTCCGGAGTCGACGGGGGAGCCACTGGTGGTCGATTTATCGTGTCTTAACGAGACGCGATAAATCGATCACCAAAAGATCGATCCCTGCCGGCTCAAGTGAAGACAAGCCCTTAGACTTTGGCCCTCTGAAGTCAATTTAAAGACTCTCGCTGACTTTGCTTTGGGCCCCATAACATTCCTTGACACAAGATCCTGGGGCGATACATTGAATCAGAATATTGCCTGGCGCCATTCCCCCTTCCTCCCGAAGTGACCATGGTCACTTCATTATCTGTCCCAGGCAGTTAAGGCCAACACTTGTGCCAATCCAACCCCTCCCCACACAGGTATTCTGCTGCTGTATACCACAGCCTCGCTTCCCCTGGAGAATCCAGCAACCGTAAGTGTTGACATGGCAATCCTTGTACCTAAAATCTCTTCTTGTTACTCACATTGTCCATTGTGAATATGCACCTTTTCAGTATTCACAGAGCCGGGTACAGTCACACATTTCTTTCAATGCCACCAGGACTTAACTGGAGATAAAATGTCATTTATGTGCATATCACAAGCGTTTTTTTTAGGCACAGATGTCTCTCTGGTGCCAATATGCTGTTTATGTACTTATCTGTCACAAGCACATGTCTATGTACATATGCCCTGCTGGCACAGACATAGTGCATTTCAAAACTCGTATTAGACTGCTAATAAATAATATGCATACAAAGGAAAAAACAGAAGGTGGAATCTATCGGTAACAGCATCTTTCTTAACTACCTTTTAATTATAGGAGAGGAATTAAAAGATGAGTTGCTACGCAAGCATCTGTGCAGGCCTGGATGGAAGTGTCAAACGCAATCATTTTACAACTGGATTTTCACAGGTTTGAGGGTGTTTGGGGCTTTTTTTTTTTTTTTTTTTTTATGACACAGATTATTACAAATCCTGGTGCTGATGATGTACAGGAGTGTGAGTGTCACCAAGGAATTCTGAAAAGCCAGAGCAGATGTTTGGCATATTTTCAGCATGAATTTTGAATATTCAAAATGCAAATTAGAATATTCAATTGATGGACGTGGAGTAGCCTTACCTTTCCCTCGGCTACACTCAAAAACAGTCTGAAAATCCACATATAATAGGAATGTTATTCCCTTTTCAGGCAGTTGTCTCTCTTTATACCCAGAGGTCACAATGATGCTTCTTTAGGCAGAGCTACGTGAGAATGGAAATGGAGTTACATTGCCCTGGGCACTGGAGGGCGCCTAGTTAGCACCAAATCCATTAGGTCCCGAGCACTGGTCCATTTTCTCTACTCATTCCTATCCTTTTCTATTTCCTGTCCAATCATTTTCCAAGCTTGGCCGACATTCAGATTGACTCATCTCCATTATGCCCTGGCTGTAATGATCTAGGTTGTTTTGCACCAGGTTTCATCGTATATGAACTCAGGAAGGACCACCATGTTCTGGTATAAGGAAGAACCAGTGGGAGGAGGGCAGATCCTATCACCCAGATGCAATACTAGACCAGGAAGTAAGCTGGGATTCATCAGCTAAAACAACCTGTGTGAGGCTAGGTTGCCTTGCACCCAGTTTAATCTTACATGTTCTGTGGAGTGAAGCAAGCATTTTCTCTTTCTCCTCTGTCCTTTCTCTTCATGCGTGTTATGACTGAGTGAATTACTAAGCCAAAATTCAAACTTGACCAGCTCCTTCCGCCACAAAAGATGTTTGGTGATAAAAAGAGTAACTGAAAATCCTAAACAAGAGACTTTTTGCAACTGCCAAAGGAAAGAAAGGGGAACCTTTCCAACATGATTGAAAATGCCACCCGAGATTTTTTAAAATGACTCATGACCATGGATGTCCCAATCGCTGGGGGCCCAATTCAAGATCCCTTAAAGCGGCTTGATTCTCCGAGAGTGCTGAGGCGTTACCCCCCTGTAAATCCAGACCATCCTGTAAGGGGGCTCAAGATAGACACTAAAAAATTGAGACGTCCACAATCCCTTGTCACCTATACAAATCTTGGCCATAACTTAATTTCCAGAGCTAAGACTTTAAAAACAGCCTAAGGTTAGACTCCTACATCCATATCTAGGCACCCAAAAATGTGGTCTGACTTTCAAAAGTGATGCAAACCCAAGAGTTGTCAAT
The DNA here is from genome assembly GCA_032164245.1 of Sternotherus odoratus. Classification (NCBI taxonomy): domain Eukaryota; kingdom Metazoa; phylum Chordata; order Testudines; family Kinosternidae; genus Sternotherus; species Sternotherus odoratus. The sequence goes on along the minus strand of JAVMKO010000008.1, from coordinate 79,169,200 downwards.
GTGTGCAGTTGGGGGCGTGGCGCTTTTGAGGGCGAAGCCATTTATGGAGGCGGCACTGGCTATATTTGGATGTAGGCACCCACCGTTAAGAATTCAAGTTTGAAAATCTTGTTCTAAGTATTTTCAACCTTCCTTGTTTTGTTTCTTTCCTTTGTGTGTTTCATAAACGTTGAAAAGGATTTTTAGGTCAGGATATTTGTTAAAAGAAACACAAGGCCTTTGAGAGCCTTCACAAAAACCCATGAGCCATAGATTGTAAAATTCTAGATTGGACCAGGGATACATATCTGAGAGAGAACTCTCTGGGCTAGATGCTGATCTCCTTTACACAGAGGTAGCACCTGGTTATCTTTGGTTAATGGGTTCACTCTAGACTTACATAAATGTAACCAAGACCAGAACCTGGCTTTATTGTGTTATTTAAACACAAAGATGGCTTCAGAATACTGTGACTGCCTTGCATGCCAGGGATTGAGCAGTGAATTGGGAAGTTGACACCTGTAGCTCCAGTCCTGGAGTCAGTGCCTGTACATGGAGCCACATATTAACTTCTGAAGAGCCACATGTGGCTCCGGCACCACAGGTTGGCCACTGCTGTCTTAGTGGAGTCTACTGAAGGTCAAGGCCTTAGAAAAAGCTTTGTAAAATAAAGAGAGAGAGAGAGAAGGAGGGTAAAGGTCAAGAAACATCTCTATGTGAATTTTCTAATTTGCTCTGGCAAACTATCTATCTTACTACCTATCTGATCTCTCATTTTTTAAAGGGCTTGTCTACATGGGCAAGTTTCTGCACAGTAAAGCAGCTTTTTGTGCTCAAACTGAAGCCATGTGTACACACTGCCCAGCCACTTTGTGCGCAGAAACTCCTCAGTTACAGTGCTGCAAAAAACCCACCTCGACGAGAGCCATGAGGCTATTTGCACAGAAGCTCCAGTGCCCTATGGTCAGTGTAGACACTTGATTGCTTTCTGCGCTGTAATTGGCCTCCGGAGCTGTCCCATAATGCCTCAAGTGACCGCTCTGCTCATTGTTTTGAACTCTGCTGCTCTGGAGACATGAGCCCCTCCCCTTTCAAAGCACCTTTTCTGAGAGCTGTTGTGTGCTGTGCTGATCTGCTCCGCAAATCATTAAGGTGGAATGCTCATGCTGTTGAACATAGAGGCAGGTGTCAGGACTGGTTGCTTCCTGCCACTGTCTGCACTTACAAGACAGCACGCTGACACTCTCTGTCCCCCAAAACACACCGTCTCTCTCCCCCACCCCTCCATACACTCTCTCTCTCTCTCTCTCTCTCTCTCTCTCTCTCTCTCTCTCTCTCTCTCTCTCTCTCCCCCTGCCACACACTCTCTCCTCCCCCTTCCCTCACTGCAGTTGAAAAGCAGCTGGCAATGTAGTAGGATGCCCATAGAACAATGGCACTGGGAAACCTGCCATTGGGAAATCATGTGACACTCTGCCTGCCTCAGGAGGCATTGAAAACCCTTCCCAAAGCACCCTGCAGCCAGTTGCACAGTGGGATAGCTACCACAATGCACTGCTGTCTTTGCTGTTGCAAGAGCTGCTAATGTGGATGCGCTCCAGCATCACAAGGAGCACAGAGTGGACATGCAACAGCGTTTTAATAAAAGTGGTATAATTGTGCACAAAAACTTGCCAGCATAGACGTACCCTAAGGCACTACGGCAGGGGTCTCAAACATGCGGCCCGGGGGCCACATGCGGCCCGCAAAGCCCTTCCCTGCGGCCCGCCAAGCTTCTTGGCGCCCCCCCTCCCCCCGATAGCAGTTTGCAGGACGGAGGGGCCAGAAGTGGAGGCTTCTCTGCTGCCTGGCTGGGCCGCGTGTGTTTCTAGCTCTGGACTTCCTAGATTGCTCTTGCTTTGTTTGCCAAACAGCTGTTGGTGGTGCCTAGTGCTTTCCAGGAGGGAATGGGGAGCTGCGTGCTCAGAGGAGGAGGTGGGCAGGGGTGGGACCTCTTGGAAGGGGTGGAGTGGGGGCGGAGCCGAGGCAGCAAGGGCGGGGTGTGTGTCAGTGGTGCGGCCCTCAGGCCAGTGCACTAGTCCTCATGGAAGGGGTGGAGTGGGGGCACAGCCGGGGCAGTGAGGGTGTGTGTGTGTGTCAGTGGTGCGGCCCTCGAGCCAGTGCACTAGTCCTCATGCGGCCCTCGTGGTCATTTGAGTTTGAGACCCCTGCACTACGGTATCTAACAGCCTTAAGGGTGCACTGACTGCCCAGTATAGGGAACGTTCCCACAGACTCTCTTATTCCTGACATGCACATTTAGCCCCCCAGTCCTGCAAACTCATCCACATAACTGGATGCTCACAGCTGTGCACAGCCCCCTCCCCCCAAAAAAAATTGGGGAGGAGGGTTCCTTTTTCTTTTCTCTCCTTCTTTTCTTCTCCCCTATTTCCTAGCACTTCTAATCCCTCCAGTTGTGGACTAGCCCTGGCAAGGTGCTTTTATGGGTGGAAGGCCTTGTTAAAGAGATGGATCTTGGCTTTATACATACAGGGTTGAGCTTGGCCTGATCTCATCTGGGAAAGTAGCCCTGAGCTGTGGTCTTGCAACTGCAAATGCTTCTCTCCTGGCACCACAGAGACTTAGCCTGGGCCATCCAAGCTGAAAAGTGGAGCACAGCTGCCTTGGCAGTTCATGAATGGACCTTTTTAACCTTGTGCTGAATAACAAAAAAACATTTTCTGTGAATAGCTGTTTCTCTAGTTACATCTGGAGAAACAGACACTTGACATCCTTCAAATAAATCATCTTTCCTCTCCTTAGCTAAATGAAGGATCCAATCCCAAGCCAAAGAAAAGGAAAGAACAATAAATGTGCATTTAGAATCCTTGAGACTATCGTAACAATAGAAACACTCAAACCTTGGCCCTGCTGACAAGCTCTAGAAGGCAATAATTGCAGGCAATCACACATAGGAATACAAAAAAAAAAAAAAAAAAAAAAGTCATGTGGACAGGTGGCAGACTTTCCCAATGCATTTTAAAATCTCTCTTAAGGACATGATTTGCACACTTTTATTCACTCTCCCTGTTACATAAAAAGGGAAATTTAAAAATAGGAGATTAATGCAGATTTTAGATATTTTCCAAACTCTCCATTCTTTCCACAAATCGAAGAGCCATTTGGGCCTGGAGAGATGGAGAATGACTCAGTGCTTTGTTCTCTTTTTATAGTAAAAAATGATATAGTCCTCAGAAGAGCTCTTACCTGATTCTCAAATACACTGTTGGGCACTTAGAGCCTACGGTAGCAGCAGTATAAGAATGACCTTCTCGCTCTGCTGATGTGGGCAAGGGCACGAGCTCATTGACAGACCATCCGACACTTCCTATGTCTCAGTCCTAGCCAGGAGATCCAGATCCACTGTAAATAGTTGATTAGCTTGCCTAATCTTCATGCTTTCTTATGGTCTGTGTAGCAAAGGGTGTCGAAAGATGCTCCTTTAAATTGTCAGCTCAGTTGAGATAGGGCAACACGACTGATACCTCTGACCACCCTCACCACAAGAGCACGCATGTGAACACACCTTACCACTTCGCCAGAGGTACGTTAGCTGGGCGTGTGGTAGCTAAGGCTCCCAGGAGGTGCCCAGCCGTGCCGGGAGGACACCTTGTGGTGTCCTGCCTGGGCTTCCTCTAGGGAGGCAGAACATCACCATTGGCCCTCAAGGGCCACAACTAACATTGCCCCTTACTACAAGCTTTGGCAGGATGTCACAGCCCAATGGGAAGAATTACTTAACTGAGACATGAGAGGAAGGGGAAAATTAAACCAGCATTGTAGGCCCAGCTCTGCATTCCTTACCTATACAAAGCTCCCATTCACTTCAATGAATCGGGCTCAATATATGCATTTAAGAGGTGAATAAACACCCTAGGTCAGAACAGAAAACAAAAATCACAAAGGGATTTTTTTTTTAAAACAAACTGCCTTGTTACATACAATGGTCCTGGGAGGAGGGAAATATTCCTTTTCAGTCGCCCCTCATAAACAAGCTGAACAAGACCCTGAGACTTCAGGAACAGATGGGAAAATGGGGCAAACAGATGGAAAAAACTGTTTCTGGGAGGAATGAAAAGAAAAAAAAAAGGTCTATTTGTAAACTGGAGCTGCTTTGAATGACTGTTTCAAAATTAAGGAATTAAGGCATCATAAAATTCATAAGAGGGCCATAATTTCATGCATTTTAGATGGATATAATGGCAATTCTTTTAGGCAGGTTAATAACGTGTGTTTTTCAAATAGCCTATTTGCATTATTTATGCATATTTACACATTTATTCTCATGGCTCCTTTGCAGTGCTTGTGGTCCATTTCTTATTCACTTCCTGGAGAAATAGCTTTCAGCTATTATATAAAAACAAGAAGAAAAAAATGAACCTCAAAAAACTCAAAAAATGGGGCCTGATTCTGCTGCCACTGAAGTCAATATTGACTTCCTACTGACAAAATGTGGGTATCAGCAGGTTTCAGACCCTCAGCTCTACAACACAGACCTCTACTACTTGAACCAGTCAGGTGGTAGCAGTAGTAGCTATTATCCTCTATGTGGACCAGTCTGTGGGGGGAAGGAGGGATGACACAGTTTTGTCAATGGGTTTCACAGCTATTTGCTGACAGCAGAGGAATGTAGAGGCTGAGGACTCTTAGTTCCATTCCAGGTTCTACAAGGGTGTGCCCTTTTGTGGTTATAGGTCTCCTACCCCTGTAATGCCAGCCTGCCTCTGTCCTCATCCATCCCAAATCCACACTGCCCTTTGGCTCCCGCTCCTTGCCCCCACTCCTATCCACCCCCTTCCCTGGCTCCTGAACCTCTCACTCCTTTCCAGCCTTCTACATCGGCCTGCTCCTGGGTGAGTTTCCACAGAGACAGCAAAAGGCACACACAGGGCAGTCCCTCTGCTGCATTTCATATCTCAGCTCTAAGTTAACAGGCACTAAAGCTTCTCAACAAAACAATTGTAAGAATAATTTTAACATGGCCAAGTAATATATTTCTCCAAATCTTGGAAATGGCTGACACATTGTAGCTTAACCCACCCACCTCCCCTTTGTCCCCCCAAGAAAACGTCAGTCTGGTTGGAAAATTTCAACACAAATGGTTAAAGTTAGAAGCAAATGAAAACAGGGTCTTCTAATGGGAAGTGTTGAGCAGCCTTATATGTATCCATATATATAGGTGATGCTACCAATTCCACCTATATGTGATAAATTGATTCTTCCATTAACTCAGATCTGCCAGTCTACATGCATCTTTCTTTTCTTGAAAAATATCAACATAAAACACTGACAAAACAACTGGGTGAGGTTGTCGGATAAGCTCGTGTTACCTTCTGTTACTAAGAGGAGAGAGGGACAGATGAAATAGTTTTAACTTCTGGTGATATAATGCTGCTAATCAGGATTAAGGCCCAGTCATAATCTGACCTGAGAGATATAAAACCAAATTGTGCTCTTCGTTACTCCTGGTGTAATTATATTAACTTCAGTGTAATTACTCCAGAGTCATACTGGGGCAACTGACAGCCCATATGGAGCCTCTGAAGGTCCAGAGCATCCAGCCATAGCCTACAGATCCCCCCTCTTGGGTGGATAATGAAAGCAATGAGTTGACATGAGGGCATATGAATTAAGTATGCAAAAGCCAGTTAGGTGTCATGGGCATTTAAGCATGTCTGAGCAGTGGTTAAAAACCTGTTAAAGGTGCTGGAACGAAGTGAAAGAGTTGCCTGTGTTAAAAGGTGAAGCCATATAATGGTCAAGCTCCCCCGTGTCGCCAACTCCCCCAACAAATCATTTTTTCTGTTGTTGTTCGGTGTGTCACTTATTTGGGTCACTTCTTTACAGGCAACCCAGGGCTTTTAAGGACTGTGTCCCATATCTGGGTCTTAGCAGATTGGCTTGCATGGGGCTCTGTGACTTTAAAGCGTCTTTAGCACATATGTTCCACATCAAAGGGTGCCAAAGACTCATCTGCTAATGACAGAGAAAGAGAAAGAATTTGCTGGAGAGCCATATCTTTACACTTGGGCACCTAGACTTCAGCCACAAAGGTCAGGGCCAGACCGGACGCTGACTGCCTCAAGAGAGCAAGGTTTTTACCTCAGAGGTTTTTGTTCAAACCAGTCTCTAGTTTCAGAAACTCCGAATTAGGCTCGTAAATTAAAAAACTGAAACCTCCCCTTATACACCCACATTTGAAATACGGGCTCAGAGCACCAGTGAAATCTTGCCATCACTGTCCGAACAGCCCTGTGCAACGTACACGTTCCTGCCCATTGAACATCTCCCTGCAGTGTCAACTGGAGACGGGATTCTTCATTCCCCATATAGCAAAAAAGAAATGTCCAGAATGAATCCGACCAGTGGTCCATCTCCTGTCTCTGACAGTGGCCAAGACCAGCTGCTTCAGAAGAAGGCACAAAAAATTGGAGAAGGAAGTGATGGAATGACCTGCCCACAAGTGAAATCTCTTCCCAACTCTCAAAGCTTGGCTAATGCCCTGAAGCACACGAGTATATGTTTATAAGATGTTCTGTAGGGCTGCTAATCAGCTACTGTCTTTCACCCCAGCAATGGCTGCATTTCAGTGGTAGGTAAAAGCAACTCATGTGAGGTGCTTTGGGCCCCCAAAATACTGGACATGACAGAGAAAGAGAGTGTGCAGTGAAATGAAAGGAATAGAAAATATTAGCATTAAAAATGTATATAAATAGGGCCACTGGTCTGTCAAGATGTGTCTGGTGTCTGCAGCCAAATCCTTCCTGAATAATGTCTGTGATTTTAATTTGTAAACCCAATTTAAAACCATTTATTATTTCCTACAATGTGATGTAAATACCATCAATAAAGCAAGACACCAGTGTAAAGAGAGGCCTCATGCAAAGTTATATGTGCTGCAGCTGATGACTTGAGTTGGAATTGGATCAGGTTCAGTGATGGATGAAAAGGAGAGAAATTAAGGTTGGATATCAGGGGAAATTATTGAATGAGGAGATCTATGAGCCAGAGCAGAGGTTCTCAGACTGTGGGTCAGGACCCCAAAGTTGATCGTGACCCAATTTTAATGGGATCACCAGGACCAGCATTAGACATGCTGGGACCCCCGGCTGCAGCTGAAGCCTGAGCTGGGGCAACAGGGCTCAGGCTGTAGCCCCCTCTCCCCCCACCTGGGGTGGCAAGGCTTAACCTGTGACCCCCTTTCCCCTCCACCTGGGAAAGCAGGTCTTGGGCTCTGACCCTCACCCCTATGGTCACGTAGTAATTTTATAGTCAGAAGTGGGTGGCAGGGCAATAACGTTTGAGATCCCCTGAGCCAGAGCAATAATTTCCCAGTACTTGAGACCCACCATCTGACCCATTTAAAACAAGACTGAGGCAAAGAATGGAGAACAAAGTGTATGGGACAAACTGAGGCTGACAGGACAATGGACTTTACCAGGGTGGTGCCGATCTCACATCTGGCATACACAGTGTCATTTTGTTACCACCTGCTTTACACCAGTGGAATAAAGACCAGAATTAGGCTCCAGGGCCCAGATTTGTCAAGGTATTTAGAAACTTCTCCACTCAGCATTACACAACCCAGGTGATTTAAATGGCTAAGTGCTGAAGTCACTTCTGAAAACGGGAATCTGCCATTTAAGTCATATAGATCTTGCAGCAGAGCAGAACAAGGCCTAAATGCCTTTAAAAGAATCCGGGCCTAGGTCTCTTCCACCTGGAATGTCTATGGGCCAAATTATGAATCCCAGGACAGCAGTATCACAGAATCATAGAACCATAGAATGTCAGGGTTGGAAGGAACCTCAGGAGGTCACCTAGTCGAACCTCCTGCTCAAAGCAGGACCAATCCCCAACCAAGTCATCCATATGAGTCATCACAGAGGCTAAGATGGAGCAACAGGTTCACAGACTAGCCCAATTCCAAGATTTTCCAAGGCTACACTGAGCGTCCAGCACTCAGAGCTCTCCTGGACTGGCACTCTATAAAACAAAAATACGAAAGGACACAGCACAGAAACACAGGTAGACAATTGCTCAAGCATAAGGTTTAAAACAAACTACTTCTTAGATAAGAACATCACATGGCCACACAACAGAACATAGACATTTTCATACGAACTAGAGGTCCTCCCTGTGGGATCAGAACATCTGTGTTTTAAAAGAAAAGCAGCAGGGAGGGTATAGTTACAATTGTAAATTCAGGGGCTCACACAGCTTTAATATCAGACTACAATATATTGTGCTTCCCAAGTAGTTTCAGTATCAGTAACTTCATTTATTTCCGTTCTGATCCACAAGCTTTTAGACTAAGATGTTCAAAATCCCACTGGAATTGAATGAGGGTTGGGCACCTAACTCCTCTAAACTCCTTTGAAAATCCCACCCTTTAATCTTAAATGTCACACCTTACTAATGACACACATTAAGCTTTATGCAGATAAAGAATGCTACTGTTATATTCTGCCCTAGGAAACATTACACACTTCACCACCATGTTATGAATTAAGCAGAACAGCAGGTGCGCCACTGATGATTATTACTATCTACATAGCACCATAAATGTGTAAGATGTTCTGCAGATTCCCCACCTCAAAGACTTTACAATCTATGGACATGATACTGGAGGCGCTCACTGCCAAATATAATGCCTATTCCCCAAAGCACAGTATCCCATTCACTTCAGTGACTACTCGTGGAATATACGCTGACCTGACCCTGTAAAACACCCCTCTTTGGGATGGGCACTCAGGGCCAGCTCCAGGTACCAGCTGATCAAGCATGTACTTGGGGCGGCACATTTTAAGGCATGGCATTCCAGGCAATCATGTGTTTAAGTCCCATTGAAGTGAAGGGGACTTAAGCATGTGCTTGAAGTTTCCACCAGGTACTTAAAAGTTTTCCTGAATTGGGGCCCATGCTAAGTAAGGTTTTCAGAATCTATCCCTAGAGCAAAGACAAAAACAAGAATAGGGAGAGGGGTTGGGTTTGCAGAAGAGGAAGTTAAGGACAATAAAATCATTAGGGCACTTGGGTGAGTCTTCAGGGTTACAGTTTGGGGCTATTTTCCAATGTTAATATATGAAGACTATAGTTTACAGCCCTGCTTGAATGTGCTTAAAAAGTCTCACTGGTTGGAAGAGTCTACCTGTTCTAGAGAGCAGCCCTGTTATTAAGATGGGAACTTCCTTTAGAATCAGTAGAATCTTTCAAACAGGTGGATGTTCTTAAGAGTGACCACTATCCCATTTTCTTGATTTAAAATCTCACTGAAATCATCTATCAATTTTATCACCACAATCAACAGAGATGGGGCCCAAATTTGAACACCCACTGAACACCTGGACAGTGTTCAAAATCCAGATGTAGCCCTTCATCCAAATATTGCTATCTTTATAATGAGTGGAGCCAGAATTCCAATCCAGATACTCTCAGGCTTTCGGGTTAAAAACCCAGAACTAGATCAGTCTCTGAATTCTAACGCTTGAACTCATCTCTAAATATCAGAGACAAAGCCCTGACTCTACCTGGCCATTTAGTTTTATTTCAAACCCAGCAACTTTATTAACATTTCACTCAGGTATAAGATGCAGCTGTTTCTATTTTTGCTTCCTCTTTTTTAGAGTATGGAGAGTTATTAACATGCTGTAGTACTTAGGACATCACCAACATTCAGTCTGTGAGAAATTTGTCACTGGTAAGTACTTGTTACAACTCTTTTAAATACTGAAGCACCGGCTGCAATGGCATGTTTTCTCCAGAACGGAAGTTTCGGAAAGCTTGGTCAATTTTCAGAGGACTTAGAGACAGATTATAAATTAGGTTGTAGTTGTGGATTAGACGCTTTGCTTTTTCCTTTTCCAGCATGCCTACATTAAAAAAAAAAGACTTTAAAAAAAAGGTTCATTTTTCTACAATTTATCAACTCATTTCCTTTGGCAAAATCAAACCCTTTAATGACTCTTGTTCCTTATTTGAATATGGTTCCCAAATACCATACAGGTTACATATTCCCCATTTATAAGAGGGTCAAAGAGGCATGAGAAGCCATCATAGTAAATTATGATGTCGCACATACGCAAAGCATACTTTTCATTTTTCCAAAAAGCCAAGTCCAGCAAATCAAAGAGGACTTTGGTAAAACCTGTAGAGCTCAGATATTGTGGTGATGGGAGCCAGGTGAATACCCTATTCCATCAGATTGAACTAATTGGACCCAAACAGACTGTACAGGGACGGAGCCTAAATGTTAGCACATTTGATTCAAGCTCATCTTTGAGCACTGTGGAGTGTGATTCCCATGAAGGTGGGGAAGTTACAGAAAGATTTCACAGCAGATCAAGATCATATGTTTAACAAAAGTCTAGGTGAAACAGAGAGAGCTATGAAGAGTCACAAGCCACTCCCTGGATAGGAAATTACTGAACATTCAGAGCCAGGGAATAACCAACAAACAAACCACAGCAGACGGGTCACCAAAAGGGAACAGCTGAGTCCTCTCCTTTCCCTGCCCTGCCTAACTGTGCCAGTGAAATTGTTTCTTGGCTGTATGTGTGTTTGTGTGACCAAAGGCAAAAGAGAGGTATGTTGTTAGGTACAGTCTCTGTTACGGGACAGTCATTGCCTGCAAATATCTGTACATTAATCCTGAGGACATTGGCTAAGCATCAGGTATTTAACAGCTTGAAGACTGGCCAGTTCTTAACCATTCAGGCTCAGCCAAGTGGGGAGGTTGTGTTTGGAGGAGGCAGGCCATTCGGGCACTCGGCAGTGTGGATGGGATGGGATCTTTTACTGGAGGAAAATCCCTCTTGCCTGCTGGTAACAATCCTTGTCCAGAGCCTGCCCTCCTGCTGTGCCCACATCACCCTGTTGTCAGTGCTTTAGTCCTCCCTCAAACTGGGAACTAGCCAAGGAGCTAAGGGGATCTATCAGGAGGACCTCTGGGTGGTGGCAGGGAGGAACTGTAAATGGAGATGACAGCAGGTAGCTTGAAAAGCCAAAGGAGCCACATATGTGCACCCAAGAGCAGAATATGATCCTCCTGATTTCAGACCCTTCCTTCTGGCTTCAATAGTAATTTATATTTTTCTTTTGAGATGTATTTATTCACAGGCATTCCTATGGCAGTCATTGGCAGAATATTCAAGTGCACTCCACACCCATCTGATGTTGGGCCGTATTATTAGCTCTATTGTACGTATAAGGAAAATAAGTCACAGAGACTTTAAGTGACTTGCCTAGTGTCATGCAAATAGTTCATAGCGGAGCTGGGAACAGAACCCAGACTGAAATCCATCTGACCTTGAGTGTTTTAGAAAGCAAATTACTTTCAAATAAAGCTCTGATCCCTTACTCGTGTGGGTGGTCCACTGAGTAAAGCCTACAGACTGTCTTTTAAAACATTACCTGTGTTTTTTATATCACACAAATAAAGAGCTCTCTCTAGTTTTCTGAACCGGTCGATCCAGGCCTCCTGCTCTTCAGAGTCACTGGAATCAGTCGGACTGAGGAAAGACTGGATTGCTAGTCTTTCTTTTCCTTCCGTGGCAGGATAGTTTCGAGCCCAAGTCTTGGAAGCAAGAATTTCATGTTCTTTGGTGTTTTCCTGCAAAGGAAAGGACTGAACAGTGTGAATCAAAGACTAACCACTAATAGTTTTCTACAGAGGGAAGATGGAGTCGATCCCAGAGAGAGGAGAGCTGAGGTACAACAGATCTCCCTGGGCTGGTGTGACTCCACCGCAAAGCATTGCCCAGCACAGCACACCCCTCCTTCTCAGTCTGACCAGCCTTACTTGGAAGAAAAAACGTAACAAGGCCCAGCATTGCCCAGAAGTCAAAAGTCGTTACTAAGACATGTAAATTGAAACGTAAGATTAAAACTATTAGCGATAGTGTAATGCTGGGTAAATCGCAACAACAGAATATTTTTGTGTTTAAGGCAGCTATGAATACCACAGTCATGGGCTTGATCTAGAGCATTGTCTACCTCCAGAAATAGCCCAACTCAGCCATTGCTGAAGCTGTACTTGTATTGACCCTTACATGTAGACAAGCGTTGGATTCACTAACTGTGGTTGATTTCTGCCCAGTCAGTAGCCTTTGTCTATGCTTCCAGGGTATGCACTGGTGCACTGACTGACTGCCTACCACCAAAGGCTGAGTCAGGGCAATTTCCAAGTCTGGATAGCCTTAGAACACCCTCGCCAGCTGGTGGAGACTTCAGCAGAAACAAAGCCCAGCAAGAGTTAACCCTCAAGGAATAATGGGCCAAAACTTTCAAACTTGGGTGTGTAAAGCGAGGCTCCTAAACCCACAGTGAAGTTTTAAAATATGGATTATGGAGCCTAGATCCTTAAAGTTATTTAGGTAACTAAATCCCATTGAAATCATGTTGATGACCAAATATTAAATCACAAGGAAATTAAAAACAAAACAACAAAATCCCCTAGCCTGGGATGAAATCCAGTGACCCTGGAGCTCTCCCTTCCCATAGGCATTCTCCTCTCTGTCAATTGATAGCCACGAAGGGATGGGTTGAGACAGCTGAGCTGTGGTTACCCCGTTGCTTATCAAGAAGCAGGTATTTTTTCATAGACTCATCAATTCCAAGGTCAGCAGGGACCACTGTGATAATCTAGTCTGACCTGCCGTATAACACAGGCCAGGGAACTTCCCCAAAATAATTCCTAGAGCAGATCTTTTAGTAAGACATCCAATCTTGATTTAACAATTGTCAGTGATGGAGACTCCACCGTGAACCTGGGTGAGTTGTTCCAGTGGTTAATTACCCCCACAATTAACAATGTACACTTTCTTTCCACTCTGAATTTGCCTAGCTTCGGCTACCAGCCATTGAACATGTAGTGTCACCGCACTTTTCCACAACCTCATTTGCAATAGTCAGAAGACAGCTCTCAAGCCAAGACTGAGGGGAGTTTGTCACTATTTCCTTTCATACGGGCTGTCAATATTGATATTATTTTCGGAAGTGCTTTACAGCAGGAAGCAAGCATAGAGAGAGGCTGGGTCACTTTTAATAATAATAAATAATAACAAAAATAGCTAGCTCTCATGTAGCACATTTTCACCAGTAGATCTCAATTGTGCTAAATTCCTTAACTGAAAAACAATGTTTTCATTTCTGTTGGAACCTTAATGCAAAGTACTTGGAAAATAAGTTTCTTCAAAATGGCTACCAGAAACAAAGGCTCTTCTCAATCCATTAGATTTACATTTCAGAACCTGTCGTCTGTGGGTGAAGGTCACGATCTCTCACACACAATGACTTTAAAACATTGACACTAACATCATGACCACGTCTTACTTTAATAATTGTCATTATCCATGTGGTCAGTCGCGCCTACCTGCAGCATGACAGAGTTCCAATGGGAAAGTCAAAGATTCTAAATGCCTGTACACCAGGCCTGCGAAAAGTAAGCTTCATATCAATGTTAAATGAGAACACAAAGGAAGTCCTTTCTCGTTAAGTCATAAGGCCCCAATTCACTCATTTGTGCAAATTTAAGCATGAAAGTCACTCCCCTGAAGCCAAGGGGAGTACTCATGCTAAAGTTACACATGCACTTCAGTGCTTGCTGGGCTGTGTTTTAGGGTATTAAGGCACAGGAAAAACCACTAATGACTTTGGTAGGAACAGGATCTTGCCTATGCTGTTGCCTGGATATTAATATTTGCTTTATTAATTAAGAAAAAACAAGTTACAGACTTGCCTTCACAGTTGTTGAGACTATTATTTAAAAGATCATCTGTAACATACCAACCAAAGATACTTATCAGCTATTTAGCTATATCCGTTCTATTGACCATACCAGACGGGCAGCCACATCATCGCCGATTTCCTCTTTGAATTCCCCTAAAATGGAAACATTCGTAAGAATTTTTTGCATCTAGGTGCGTCATAAAAATAATCACAACAATGGGTTTTGGAAAATACGAGCCTGATGCAATGCTCATTGAAGTTAATGGAAATAACCTCACTCGAACGCTGGATCAGGGCTTGAATAAACATGACAGTGTCACCAGCGCTTAGTGCAATACACACTTTCAAGTACATTTTTAAAAACTGAGCAAATACTTGCATTCAAATGCCCAACTGGCCTGGCTGTTATTGATGATCTCAATACTCAATTTGCCCACCACTGCACAGGGAACAAAGGTGCTACTTTTAGTTTTTCAATCACTCTAGTAAGTTTTGTCTCATAGGCAAAAGCTGCCCCTGCCGCTGAGAACCAGTGGTGTTCTGCTGTGCAAGTGAGGTGGTTGTGTACCACCTTCGTAAATTCAGTGAGTATCTATGGAGGGGATCCCCCTGAGAGCCAAGACTTAGAGGGCTTCTCCAGCAACGGGGATGGAGAAGTCTCCACAGAGCAGCTCTGCTACTGCTCTGCACCCTCAGTATGTGTGGAGAAATCTCTCCCTCTATTCAAGTGGGTCACAAAGGAATCCAGCCCAGCTGCAGCCAATCACACAGCTGGTCAATTGTATGGTATCTTCCATGCAAAGCAACCACAAAATGCTTTGCAGGCTGTTATAGTCCAATCGGTGTAAAGTAGGTAGGTTATAGCTCAAGCCACGTGAATTTCAGCAAGGAAGCGGTTAGAATTTTGTTGATGTTTTGGATAAGTGCAGCTGGTCAAATATTTTCACGCAAAAATACTCCTATTTGGAAACGTGGCTTCATCAAGATTTTGGGTGAGAACCCAGCAATGTGGACAACATTTTTTGGTAATTTTCCAGTCACGAGAATTAAAACAAAATATGTTGCCGCGTTTAAAGGCCCACTGGTTTTCATTTTGAGATTTCTGATATGGAATATTTTGCCACTTCTCATTCAGTGAAGTTTTTCAATATTCCCACTTTCCAGGCCAATTCAGAATGGAACCTAACTTTGGAATGTCAACGTTTCCTGTTGGAGAAACGTTCCATTTCCTAGCCAGGCCTAACAGAATGATTTTTGGCAGACTCTTTTGAAGGAAATTATGACAGAACTATGCAAGGTTGCTTGGGGCAGAAAGGGAAAGGAAGGCACAAAGATATGGGCCAAAACAGATCTAAGTGTTGCCAGGATACTGTAGAACAGTGTGTTAATAAAGCACCCACAGAGGTTGCCATTAATGAAATAGCAGCATTTGCCAAAAAAATTACTATACAGTGATATAAGAGATGGCCATCATTTCCTGTTTTAAATACAGGGAATTAACTGAGGCATGTCAGTTACCATTGTGTCATAGCTGTTGGCTAACGATGCCTTTAATGGAAACACCTGTACATAATTTTCTACAGTCCTGCATCTGTTTCCATGGAAATGGAACCAGGCACAGCAGCTGAGTCTGAAGATGTTGATTATGCAGATTTCAGCTGTGGCTACCAGCTGGGCTCTGAGAGTACCATTTCCCAAACAGCACCTGCCACACTTTAGGGTCCCATATGCTCCTAAGTCTCCAGAGCCAGATTTTGCTACCAGTTACACATATATAAATCCATACTGACTCCACCTAACACCATGGAATCACTCTGGATTTACATGGGTGTAACGGAGTGCAGGATCAGGTGTTTAGGTGTTGGAGGGGGGTGCAGAAGGATAGAGATTTAATGTCATTTTTTTTAAAAAAGCATAAACAATCATAAACAATCTTTTCCCTAATTTTACCAAATATGTGCCCTTCTCTATGGGGTGAACTGGCTCAGCCCCTCATTTTGTCACACAGCTTTCCCAGGTGCACTGAATACAAGGGCATACAACTGTCTCCTAACCCTCATCTATCTCAGTTCTTTGCATTGGTGAATTCTGTGCCTCGCTTCATTGCCTTTGGTATAGTTTTATGGGAACTTTTTTTTAAAATTCAAGATTATGGACAGACATACAATGCAGCCAAGAGTGCTGTTAAAACTCCTCTTTCTCCCCCTCTCTTTAAGGGAAAATCTGGCTTTTGTACGTATCCTTTCTGCTCACATTGGTCAGATTCTGTGATGACTCCCTGTAACTCCAGTGATAAACACACACCTCAGGGCAGAATTTGTCTCAGCTTCTCGAATCCCACTAATTACCATAACCCCTGGGTACCTATCACTAGTTTGTTACCAGTGGCTATTCCCAGATTCTAATCTCTTTTACCATCTTTCATTTTACTGCTGTATGTGTCCTATCCAGCATGTATAAAATGTGCAAGGGTTTGTGAGGCCAGTTTTTCCCCCCAGTTTTAGTTCACGTGTGTTCACTTTCCAGAGCTGGCCAGCTACAAAGGACTGCACATACTGCGCCCCATCGAGGGGTTATGTGGCAAGCATGTTCTCTCCCCTCCGACCCCACACCTACGTACGCCAGTAAGCTTTCCCTATGCAAGGGGATCAATGCCTAGCAGACCCAAACCATCCCTCTGTTTTCACAGTTACGCTGTTACAGCTTAAAATTCAAGCCCTTCTCCATGATTCTCTGGCTAAATCAATTCTCTTCCAATTCCTGCTTAATATCCATCTATTTGGAGATTACACTGATTTATGCACAGCAAAATAGATTGCAGCATAAAATTTCAATAGGAAAGATGAATTATCATCATGAATGAAGGGTGTTTATAGTTCAACAGACAGCTGGTTTGTCTCCAACCAGATGGTCATAGGTTCATGTCCAAACTTAGAACCCCAAATATGCTCCTATGCTATGATTATGATTGGCTGAATGCAGGGTTTGGCCATCATGTGAATATTAAAAAGCCCATAACACTTTCTAAAGATTATTAGATTAGTGTAGTGTCCCTGTCAATAGCTCACAATCCAGCCTTCATTTCAGCTTTGTAAAACCAGAAGCAGGAAGAAGTAGCCCTCAAAAACCAGCTGCCTCTACATAAGCAAATACATTCATTATTAAAGCTGGGCCCGAATCCAAATGATGGATCCTACCTCACACATCAGGGTCCTTCAGGACATTCAAAATCTAAATGTGGAGCTGCATCCAAATTTTTCAAATAGGCATTAGCTGAATCAAACCGCTCCTTACAACCCCCCCAGACATTTGGGGTTTTAAAATCTGGATTGGGATATAAATTTTGTGGTTTGAGACAATCTTCACTAATTATTCAACTAGACTTTATATTATTTGTTTATATTATATTATTAATCATTATATATTATATATTATTCAAGTCTTTTTAAAGGTATATATTTTTTTGTTTCACGCTATAGTTTGAAAATAGCTTTTCCAAACAGGACATATTATAAAGTGGTAATAACATCTCCTGGAAAATTTTTGAAAACTAAGCATTCCACTTTTTAAAAAATTTTAATTTCTGTCTTCATCCCAGTTTTTCTCTTTGAAAGAATCTGAAATGTCAAAGCAAAACTCACCTGCAACAATCACCTTTTTCCACATAAAACCATTGTCCTGAAATACAGCTCAGGTTCACCTAATCTATTTTTTCACCAAAAGGATTTGTGACTACAGCCAGTCAAAAGTCAGTAGAACCAAAAGGAATTGATGAGTTTGAAGGAAATCTAAGTGTGTTTTTTCAACCAAGTTAGGATAGGGAAGTAGGAGACCATATTAAGACAAATGAAAGAGAAGAAGCAAAGTAAAGTAATTATCAGGGCCAAGTGAATTTTTGTAAACTGTTGTGATTATCTATTCACATAAATGCTCTGGTGATTATCTATGTGCATAAAACATGTGCCTCTCAGGAATGCCCAGTCCAGCTACTGACAGCCAAGAATGTGCTAATTAACTGTCTGAAATCAGCTCTGGACAGGAAGATCAAAATTCAGCAGTGAGTCAGTGTGTGTAACCCTAAAGGAGTCTAAGCTGGTGTGATGTGCAATTGCTTCTAGCCCCCTCAATGTGCAAGTTACTCTGACTTGCACCCACAGACTCTCTCTGAATGAAACCCATTACCCAGGCGTAACATACTCCTATTTACACAACTCCTTAGAATTTGTCCCTGGAATCTTAGCGAGTCTAAACTAGTTTGACTCACCTACCAAGAGACTAGGAGAATTGGTAGGAGTCAAAGCAACTAACAGGAGTATTCAAGTAGCTACACATGTAAAAGGTAGGGTGGTTGCAATTTATGCCCTTTGCACTGCTCTCTGCTATCTCTTGGCATGTAAATGATGCCTAATTAGACTCCCATGTACTCATCTCCTAATCTGGCTCATTTAAGCCAAATTCTGGATTTACTTGCCTGTGAGTCACTACCCTGAACTTCAATGAGAGCCCCATCAATGCATCCAAACCTAGAATTTGGCCTTTCATATATAGGTGGAGCTTGAAAGGGAAATCTGCAATACGGCTGCGTTTTGCTAGCATTTTGTGAGCTATTAAATGAGCAACAGAAACAAGTAGAATACACATGTTCTGAGTGATGCTGATTACACGCTGTGATCAAGGGGAGTGTTAAAAAAGTACCACTCATCAGTAAATACAGGAAAAGATGATTGAAAATGAATCCCTGACAGTAACCAGACAGCGTAGGTAACTGGAACAAGAGAAACACGTTGAAGATTTCCAAACATGGGCTACCTCACTAGAATATAGGGTCAGCAGTGAAATGGAATCTACCTGAACAACGCATCCTTAATTAGGGGCTAGAATGTCCCTGAAACAATGCATGTATTTTGCCATTGTAAATATGGGCCTTGTTTTCACAGGGGCTGAGCACCAAAAGCTCCCACTGAAGTCGATGTGGTTGCTCAGCACCTCTGCATGGAAAGGGCCTGATTCTGCATTGACGTGCACCACTTGGCACTGGTGTAAATGCCTACATAAGGTGTCAGGCAGTGGAGCAACAGCCCAATCCCTTCTTTGAAGCCAGGATGACAATTACTTTCTGAGCATACTGGAGCCAGATCCTCAGCTGGTTTAAATTAGGATAGCTCCCTTGAGGATACTCAAGCGACATCGATTTAGCCCAGCTTCCGATCTGGCCTATACACTGCACTATTTCTTCATTTTCTCTAAGCTGAAAATTCTGCAACAGCAACTGGAAAACCTGCACAAGAGAGAGGTTACATGCTGCCAAACAGGTGCATGCTACCTGATTGGGGGGAGGGGGGGGATAGCTTTTGAATATCAAACTAGTGAAATTCCTGTACTGGCAGCATGGATTCAGGAGTGGGGATTTATTATGCACAATTTTCCTTTGGAGAATATACGTTGTTCTGCTCTTTCAAGTGTAGAGAAACCTTTGCTAAACTTGCTTTGGTTGTGGTGGGTTGTGGGGTTTTTTTTTGTTGTTGTTGTTCCGGACTTATGCGACCTTTTCATTTCTTAAAACAAGGCCAAACTTCAACACGGCACTTTGACCAGGTGGCATTATCAACAGCAGACACTTTGTGGAAAAGTGTATGTAGGATGAAGATATTTCAGGAATCTTTGGTCTTGGAAAAGGTAGTGTTTTCAGGGTGCTTGTTATATCTCACAGGTGTGATTTAAAGTAACAGTCACTTCACTTACCCACAGGAACAGGCACATTAGGAATTGAATCAGAATGAGCTTTCTTGAGCAACTCCACAAACTTCTTCCATCTGAATGAGCAAAAATTTTCAAATGAAATATAATATTTGAAAACCAGCCCAGTCCCCCAAACAGTCTTACTTCCAAGAGCTATGTAATGGAGGTCAGAGACATAGTTAAAAATAAACAATATATTTATGAAAAGTTTTTTTGAAATAAAGAAAGAAATGACATTATAAATATGCAGCATAGCATAACACAATCACCAGCATGAAGGTTATCTTGTGCTCATAAATGCAATACATCACGCGATGCACTGTCTGTACATTCGGAACAATATTTTCCAAAGGGCAGCCTCTCTATTTGCGAGAGCACTTTGCAGCTCTGGGATTTTTTAAAATACTATCTAGCTTCAACTGAAGCAAAGGATGGACACAAACTTGGCTTTATGGGCCACCTCCTCAGTGGGGAGAGTTGAAGTCAACAGAGCTATGCCGATTTCCACCAATTAAGTTAACCTGCGGCAGCTTTTTGGTGGTGCTATGAACGTTTTATCTCCCCAATTCTGTAACTTCCAGAAACTGAACTGATCCCCTCACGTCTCCGGGAAATATAAATTAAAGAAGAGAGGTAGAAAAATCTGCATAGAAATATCAAGCATTCCTCCGCCTAGCCCCCATTTTTCTTTTTGACAAGTTACAGAGCGGGCACGACTTGTTCCACTTTGTTCGACAAGGCTAATCTCACGTGACTGTAATCACTCATGGCATTTTATTGATTTTAAGCACATTTAATCAGAAAAGTGGCTCAGAGCTAGATTCCTGCTAATTGCGTGAGAAACAGCCTCCCAAAGACTTCACAATTGGACTGCAGATTAGAACGGACAGTATATACTAAAACAATGATTCATGCATTTGGCTTCCTAGATTTATTTTGTTTATATTGATTTTTTAATCTCTAAAGAGACGTAATTCAGTCTATGGGCACGTGGTGTTTAAAGCTGAACAAAATGGCTTTAATTTAACAGTCAAGGCCTCAGCCAAAGATGAGTGTGGAAGAATTTATCCCTTACAAATGTAATTCCTCACTGCAGGTCATAGGAGTGAAGGTGCCTTTCATCACACCGTGCATGGATGGCATGTACCGCATGGGAAGCTAAGCCTTGAGAAGACCGGGCTTTGCTGAGAGCCAAGAGAGTCCTGCTGAATCAAGACATGAAAATCCACACAAAGACTCCTCCACAGTTAAGTTAATGTCTTTGCTGCAGGCTAAGGGCAAATTAGCCGCGAATGGACTAAGGTACTTTGATTTCATTGTAAGGTTCTCCTAGGTTCTGCTGATGTGAAAGGGGCTTTGGGTTGGTTTCTTCCTTCCAGTCGTGCTACAGAGAACTCTATCCTATAGATCTGTGACCAAAGTCAGCCTGATTTTGATCTTATAACTGGCAGGGGTCCCAACTGAGAGAGGAAGGGGATATGGAAAATGACTGAGTAATCTCCCATTTCAGTGTCTCTGTCAGGGAGAAGATTGGGTCACCCTGTGAAATGCAAACCTCCATGACACACCTAAAAACAGGGGGATGGGAGAGGCCTATGCACAGAGCAGCTGACTTTGTAGCTTGTGTGCAAGGCTGACCCTGTGCAATCAAATGTCTATTTTAGAAGGAATGATCAAGTCTGGGTGGTATTTAAAACTTACTGTATTTTGCCTTGTTTGCACAAATCATGGTTGTTGAACAAAGCTTCCAGCAAGAAAGGAGTTAGAGTTAGTCTATGCTTCCGGCAAACAGTCTCAATCTGGAAACAAGAGAAGATTTCCCACTGAAATCTGGGGTATCATTATCTACGGCAACTGAGAGGAGCAGATTTTATTATAAATCTAGTGCACATCACAGCCATCAGCTCCGGTATAAAAGATACGTGGCAGGTGTTTTCAAGCAGCCTAGTAAAATAGCACAGACACAAATGCAGTTGTGATCAGCACTGAGCCTTTTCTTCTTGTGAGCTGAACTCTGCAGTCGCCTAACATGCTAAAGTCCATGTGTAAACTCTGCCAGCAGAATCAAGCAACTGTACAAGGAGATTACCAGCAGATCTTATTAAGAATTAGGTCTGGCTGAAAATTTTCCTTCAAAGCCATTTCTTGGAAGGAAAATGGGTTTTAAGCTAAATGAAAGTTTTCACAGAAAGCATCCAATTTCCTTGGACATTTTTGTTGTGTCATTAGAAAGCTGAAACCCCCTCCCCCCAAGTTTGGGCAGATGTGGCAGTTTTCTGCATTACGTGTTCAGTTTTGGGGAGGGGGGGCGTTGGGAGGGGGGGTTGACAAAAGTTGAAATTTTCTGCAGAATTTTTTCCCCATTTTCCAACCAGCTCTACAATAGTTCTAAAACATAACTCACAAATCTTTTTTTTAAGAAACAACAGTTGATCTCAGAATTCTGCATTGAATACCCCCAAACCAAACAACATTCAGCACAGTTCATCTAATTTGTCCTTTCCTCCTTTTTTAAGACCTGTGACACCATGACCCACTGCCCATTATTGCCTTCTGAGAGGTATGAAACCTCAAGCATTCACTCTGCTTAGAAACTCATCTCAGATTCACCACTGAATTTCCAAGGAGCCAACCTGTAGGCATGA
This sequence comes from Sternotherus odoratus, assembly GCA_032164245.1. NCBI lineage: Eukaryota > Metazoa > Chordata > Testudines > Kinosternidae > Sternotherus > Sternotherus odoratus. Next base: position 79,147,070 of record JAVMKO010000008.1, on the reverse strand, counting down.
GGCCCGTGATTTATTACTGAAGATGATGTACTATTTACTAAAGCCTTTCTATTATTTTAAACCCCACGGGGTGTGGTATAGGAATGTTTTAAACTTTACAAAAGCCACAAAGTATAACAAATCCAAGATTTAGCTTTTAGCCTCTTCTCCCCTCCCTCTCTTCAGCTCTTCCCACTCCACACACTTTCAGTTTTTTACCCTACCAAAGAGATTGGATCCCTGCTATTAGGATACTGCAGAGCAGTAATCAAAAGCAATATAAGCCCAGCAAATTCTGCAAAATATCAAGAGTTCTCAACTCCCATTGACTTCAGAGGTTTTCGAGGGTCTCAGCACTTCTTAAAGTCTGTGTCTCTAGACATGTCTGCACTGCACTAAGATCTGGGGCTGGCCCAGGTCAGCTGAGTCAAGCTCGTGGGATTTGGGCTCTGGGATCCCACAAGGAGAGAGGGTCCTAGGGCCCAGGATCCAGATCAAGCCTGGATGTCTACACTGCTGTTTTATAGCCCTCCAGCCCATGCTCTGTGAGCACAAGTCAGCTGACCCGGGCCAGCCACCAGCGTTTAATTGCAGTGTAGACATATCCTTTTAGACCAGCTCTGAAGGACTCACATTCTTTTCTTATTTTAAGCATAAAAATATTGCTTTGAAATACATTCTGCAATAGGAACAGGATCTATGCATATAACTGACACAAAGGGTCCATCTGTGGATTTAAGTGTGTTACACAGCTATTAAATGAGAGCGTGTTCTCCTTGTGATTACATGACTAGACTGAATTCTGTTCTGGGGCCTATTTACCTCATATAGAGAGAGGAGGCCAGAGAAAGACTTATCTTCTTTTTGAAAACTCAGGCTCAGTTTCTCCATGTCTAGTTCCCCCTTATATTCCTTCACTATTTGCTTCAAGATCTGTAATGGGTCTTCAGGAGCCAGAGAGCTGGAGGATCAAAATATACAGATTACCATAAAATAACACATAATAGTTTACAGTTCACCTTGCCCCACAAAGGCTCCCAAAGTGTCCCACAAGTATACTACCCTCCCAGGCAATATAGAACCGAAGGTGTTATCTGAGGTATAAATCTGAGGTGTTCTGGGGCAGCTGTTCAACTGATCACAGGAACACAACAAAACAGGCTTAGGTAGGAAGCCAAGAAAAATAGCAAATCTAGCTAAAATGCCATGGCAAGGAAAACCTAATGACCTAAACTGGGTCTTGGCTAAATTATCAGGCTTAACACTGATTCATGTGAAAAATGGCTTAAAATGGCATACACACTTCGGATATTTTGTTTCACCTAAAAGATGGTACTTCCAACTATCTCCCATCTCCATGCCGGGGCACAGTTCAATACTGACTCAGAAAGAAGGAGAGCCATCTACTGAATCACCAATAATGCTTCCTGGGGTTTCCTTGGAGGTTTCCCATCAACCAGGCCCACTGTCTTTAGGATCTGATCAAAACATAGGTGAGTTGATATGGCTGCAGGCTGAATATCATAAATACCCTGCCTGATCTTTGCCTCAGGCTTTATCTGATAGAAAAGCATAGCTTAATATATGTGTAAATAAAATCACATACATGTGTATACCTCCTAACTTTGTAACATTGTTCTACATAGTGACTGTAATGTACAGTAGAACAGATGGCTCAGTGGACTGATAATAGAGCAAAAGATAATCAATAACGGATTTTTTTTAATTGTCTGTCAGTTGCAAAAAAGAGAAAGTTAAAAAAAAATATTTCAGGTCCACCCACAATTAAAAGTTTCTGAAATTTTCAACGAAGTGAAAAGTAAAAAAAAAAAAAAAAAAAAGTTTTTGGTTGAATGAAACATTTTGTTTGTCCCAAAAGGTAATGTTTTGTTTTGATTTAGAGCTTTTTAAAAAAGTTTTAAATTTTTTTTTAAATAAAATTGAAGGAAATTCAAACCAAAAAGTCATTGTGAATCAAAAATCAAAAGAATTCATTAAAAAATGTCAAGACAAAAAATCCTTTTCATTTTTTCATAATTTTTGTTTAGTTGATTAAAATAAATTGGTGAGTTTGACACAAATTCACAAAAGGTTTTGAGCAACCCATATCTGCATTTTTTGCTGAAAAAGGGTTTTGGTAAAAACATCTCTCAGCTCTATGAAAGATTTCACCGCTAGGCCTCAGGTTCTAAAATCCAACCTTGGCTAGCGGTGACAGAAGTCTGTTGCCCTCTGTTGGCTGCTCAGTGGACTAGAAGAAATTAGATGGTGGTCTCAAATCCAATTTCTAGTGTGCTAATGTTCACATCACATAAGGTCACAGTCACTATCAACACCCTTATTGTCAATTTTAGCAGTGTGATCATTTGCTTCGACAGTAGGAGCCTTTCTCATCCAGATGAGTTACGTTGATGGGGGAATATGTACTATATTTATTCTGTGCATAGAGTACTTCAGTCGCCAGTGATTTCAAAACAGCATTTCTCCTCTATATACACACATATACACACGCAATTACACACACAAGGTTAAAAAGGTAATTATTAAAATTGTCACTAATTGAAACTCTTTTCCTTGCCAAGGTTAAGTAAAGGGGAATCTGAATAATCTGAAATGATGCTTCTAGCAGTATGTAGTGTGGGTGATCAGTGACCCGAAACATGTAGTGGTTGAATGGATTCAAGAGAAAATCTGTGTTCTTCTCTGCTATGTAAAATGCTTTTTAATTTCATAATTGAAGAACCAGTTTTGCTTTCAGAACCCTCAATGAAAAGAGCATGCTTGAAAACATTGTGAAAATACAACACCTACAGGATTTTACCAAATGAAAACCAGAAAAAAGAGGATTTCTCAGATACCTTTTTCATTTGTTTAGAGTAATAAATAAATTGGAAAAAAAACCAAAAATAGAACCTTTTACTTTGATCCTTTAAAGTTACACTCTTTGCTTGAAGACCCAGATTGTGTGTCTTGATATTCTGCATTTCAACTGCAGCAGCTAGTCTTAGAAACTGAATCAGCTTTTCAGAATTTACCTTAAAAAACAGATAGGTATAAACACAAGCAAAGGGGATATGAAAATGTCAGTCTGTTATACCTTTCCCATAAATTGTATCTTTCTGAGAAAATTAAAGTGAAAGTAAGGTGCTTTAGGGGGGAAAAATCAATATTTAATATTACTTGCAAAGTTAAAAGGTATCCCATAAATGAAAAATACAGGATTTGTGCCTTTTTATGTTTGTACTAGTGTAAAAGCCCATGGACACGAGCCAATGGAAACGGCTCGCAGCCCCCCCACTCGCTAAGCTCTCTCTCCCCTGTCCCTCCCACTCCAATGCCCCCCCCGCTCGCCCAGCTCCCCCCAACGCCTCCCCCTCGCTCAGCTCCCTCCCTCCCCCCCCAACGCCCCCCTCGCTCAGCTCCCTCCCTCACCAACGGGCCCCCCCTCGCTCAGCTCCCTCCCCCCCAACGGCCCCCCTCGCTCAGCTCCCTCCCCCCCCAACGCCCCCCCGCTCAGCTCCAGCCCCCCCAACGATGCCCCCCCTGCTCAGATCCCTCCAACTATGTCTAACTTTATATGTATAACTGCTCCTTGGTGCTCTAGCTCCATGTGAGTGAAGATCCCTCAGGTGGGCACGCGCGGCGGCCATTTTGTGCCTCCGAACTACAACCCCCAGCATGCCGTTCGTCCGGGCCGTCTCTACTGCGCATGACGGCTTCACACAAACTTCTCTATATGATTATTATATAGGATATGATGTATAATGAATCCCCTGAATGAACAGTTAAGACCACTGAAGTCCATAGAAATCAATGGGAGTCTTTTCCCTGACTTCACTGGACTTTGAACCAGGCCCTTATAGGCCAGTGGAGGGCAAGAGGAGAAGAGGGAGACAGTTCCCCAGGATTAGCGGATTAGCAGCCAAGCATTGAGGGGGATAGAAAGAGTTTGGCAGCAGGTTTTGTGGGCGTATGGGGAGATCTGGCAGGAAAAGCTGGATGAGGGTGTGTGTCGGAGGACTGATTTATAGGCTACGTCAGAACTCCTCAGTATTAGAGAAATGACTCCATGAGACAGGGGCTGCCCTGTGCCTCGTTCACCATACCCCTAACAAGACGCAACACCCACTGCACCACTAAACTGGGTGAGCACTCCCACAGCACAGCCTGTCTTCCTGCTAATTGTTGTGTTAAAACTGAGGAGCAAATTCTCTCCCTGCATCCCCTGCATCATTGGGGAGAGGGAGGGGGGACTCTGAAAGAGTGCAAAGTAGGTTGTAAATGTAAATGTACTGATAGGAGAGAGAGAGAGTGGAATATACTGACAGTGGTCATAGGTGCTGGTACTAGGAGTGATGGGGGTGCTGCCACTCCCTGCTTTGAAGTAGTAATAACAACCCAAATACATGGTTTCAAGAACACCTGAGCATCATTGGATGTGGTAGCATGATACTTAGCACATAAGGTGCAAGGCTGTGGAACATCAGGACCATTCCCTAAAAAAAGACACACCTCTATTACCTGACCTGAAGAAGAATCTCCATTGGCGGCTGTGTTGGAGCCAATGGGTGGGATTTGCAAAAAATCAATGTTGGACTAACTCGATTCCCTTTCAAGTCAAGGGTAAAACTTCCAGAATCAGGACGACGCTGAATGATTCAGAAAATCCCATCAGTCACTATGGGCAGTGATACATAAGCAAAATTGCCGGTATATTGCAACTTCCTTTCTGCTGTCGTTACTGTAATCAATTACAGTAGCAACACTGGGGACGTGTTAGAAGAAAGAAAATGTCTAAAACACAGAGGTCATTTTGCCCACATTTGCTGATTAATCCCCAAATAGAAAATAAAGCCTAACATGTGAGCATCTCTAAGCTAAGGAAGTTACTGCTTATTAACCTCTCTCTTCTCTTTGCTTGACTTGCATGGATAAGTACAAAAGAAAAAAGGGAAAAAGACTAATTGATTTTCCCTCAGTTGAGACATTCAGATGAACATACCAATTCAGAGTCATCTGACTCAGAAAACCTCTCAAAGAGAAGCTTGACAGTTGGTAATTGTAGCGGGACTTCATGCTTCAGAAGGAGGGAGTTCAGCTGCGACTGAGGAAGAAATCTGGAGATGGGATCCAGAGTCTTAAGCTCTCTCTGCAGCTTTTCTAACCCGGCTAACCTAACAGGACCCCGCCTGAGCTCATTTCTGACGAGAGCCAGGAGAGAATCCTCTTCCTCGGGTGACTCTGTTGGCCCTTGGCGTATTGTCTGCTGGAAATCAGTTAGAAAAGAAACATCTGGTTATAGAATATACAGTAACTCGACTGAAGGATGGTAAAGCAGATGGTTGAATGGAGATTGCTTTACAACGTCATTACAATGGCTGCACTGAGCAAAACAGCATGCTCAGTCCCCCTCAGCACCACAGAAGTAAAGCTGTCCTACATGGACATCTGAGGATTCCACGGACAAATCCTGGGGTTGCACAAAGCAGCTTTGGCATAGGGGGCATGCTAGGGTCAAACGTTGGAGGATGGGAGCCTGTAGTGGTTTCCAGATTCTCAGCTGCTGGGGATGTGATTTAGAGCAGCCCTGCAGCAGCTCTCAATTACACCAAAAGCTGTTTTGTCTGGCTCAGGATCAGGGAGATAAAAAGATGGCTTAGACTTCCCCTCCCTCTGGCTCCTTTCCCCTTCACCTGTTCAGCATGTAAACTTGGTCTAGCTGAGGACTGAGCTCATCCTATCATTAACAGGCCAACACCTGAACCAAATTGTCATTGAAAATATTTAAGAGATGACCAGCAATATTTCACTACATTTACCTGGTGATATCCTACATGTTGTCTTAAAGACCGTGCTCCAAGAGATGGCTTTTGAAGGGCATGAATGTAGGACAAAGACTGATCTCCTGATGGAACAGACATACAATGAATATTTGGTGGTTTTGAAACCTTGAAGAACAAACGTGAAATTAGACATAAGGCAATCAAAGAAAAACAAATAGTTGTGTTCTAAAAAAAATATATGCCGAGTACAAATATTGACACACAAAATATTTCAATCATACAAAATATATGCTGGTTATTCCTTTTTAGAAAGCAAACATGTTTAAACTCCAACAATAATACATCTGGAAGACATATTTAACTAGAACAGCTATTAAATTTGACCTCATTTTATTAGTATAATCAGCTCCTCCAGCTCTGAAAACATTCCCCTACTATTTAAGATGAAGGAAACTCTCCATCGGCTGCTGGCATTATAGTGCCCATGACTCATAGATGTGCAGTTCTAATTCCACCTAGTAGAAGGCAGCGGTGCTCATAAACACTAGCCAGTTTGTTACGATCATGGAAAGCATTCAACTTTCCAGTAGAAGGGTTAGAAAGTCTCATGGTTTCATATTTCATACTGAACATTAGAAATGCTCTCCTGCATTAGAGATTAGGGTTAACGGTCCAGCAAGAGATTAATTAAAGCCCAACATTTCTAAAAGCAAGCTGGCATAAATGAATCAGTTCATTGCACAAATATCTGAATTGGTAACATGTCTTTCCTTTATTCCTTGACTGAAATCTAAACCTAACCTGATGCGGAAAGAAACGAATGCCAGGAACTGCCTTTTGCAATGGGTTTAAAACATAAATGAATGATTAGCTACTTTCAACGCTGATAGTCCCCAATTATTACCCTTCCTTATAACTACCGCACGTATGACCATCCTCCCCACTCTCTGCTTTCCTAATCTCCTATCACCTGAAAAGGTTTGCTTTGCATCAAAAATACGGTAGGTCCCAACTACAAAAACAATGACCCAAATATCAGCCTTCCAAAACGAGGACTGAAGTGGTTTATTTATGAAATTCCTAGGGATGGAGGGGAAGCTGCACACAGCCCGCAGAGTTGTACATGGAACAATGCAGAGCATTGTTAGGTATTTAGCAAACACCACTGCAAACCGAAGGAGAGAGGAAGAGAAGGGAGAAATATGTTTCCTGACTGGGAAGTTATTGAACTCACTGAAGAAGAAAGAGATACATTCTCTCCCTGAGGCAGGGAGAATCTGTGTAGCTTCCCCTGTGGAATTTTGTCTGTGGTTTTAAAACCAAAGGGCGGGACTGTGACCATGTGCAGTGGAATACAGGTGAATCAGATCCATTTGATATGGCCACATGAGTGCTCCCTTCATTTTTGCTCCTGGCACAGGGGACAGAACTCAGACTGTGAGTCTGGTTCTTTTTCCAAGTGTGGAGCAGAGAGAGGGTCAAAGGAGCAGGGAGTAGGCAGAGTTAACAGGCTGAGCTGCCACAAATGGGGAAGCCAGAGGTACATGGTAAAGGGCTCCAATGAGTTGAGTATAATCCTGCTTATTTATCTCATGGGACACAGTGCAGCTGAATTAACATCAGTAATGCTTTTTGAGATCCTCAAGGTACTAAGGATCTGAGTGCAAAATTCTTATTCAACTTGACTTCAGCAGGACTATTTGCATGAGTAAGCGCTCACAAACATAAGGATTGCATTACTAGGTTCCTGGTACACATATTTACATTGCTGCAAATAGACCTGGTTATTTCAACATTAAGTATTATCCATGGATCTTCCCAGTAACTGGTTGTGCAATTCAAAATGTTACGGCTACAGTTTATAGCAACTCACTTTGCCATCCAGAAATCTGCTGTTGCTCGTTTGCGCTTGTTTAGACTCGTGTTCTTCCTGTTTGTCTGTGCGCCGTCTTTCATAATCTAGGTCATAATTGATTTGTTGACAAAGAGGGTTATTGAGACCTGGAGGATTTCCATGTGTCTGTCTTGTATTACAAGTGGGCAATTTCTGGAGTGCAGACTGAGTTTCCACCTTCGCGCCCTCCTTTGCCATGCTGAGAAAAACAGGAGCAGAGATGTAGCCATATGCAAATATACGAGATATATATATATATATTCCATTTGCATTTAGAGTAGACAGTAACATACAATATTCTGTTCTTAGAAAGTTAGTTGCTTGGATTGAAGCCCTCCAATATTATCAGTGGAATCTAGATTCATATCTTTTAAAGCCAGACAAGACCATTAGATCATCTAGTCCAGCGGTTCTCAAACTTACCTTTAGCGCGACCCCTTTTTCTGAGCGGCAAGGCGCCGCGACCCCTTGAGTGTCCGCCGAAAAGCCACCGAATGAATTACTTCCGCATTCGGTGGCTATTTTCGGCGGACATGCCAAGCGTTCCCAAAATAGCTCGGCATGTCCGCCAAAAAGCCACCGAAAGCGGAAGCGATCGTGATCACGGCAGCGTCTTTTCGGCGGAAAAAAACAGCTCGTGACCCCTCGGGAACCGGGTCAGCGACCCACCGAGGGGTCGCGACCCACAGGTTGAGAACCTCTGATCTAGTCTGACCTCCTGTGTAACAGGCTAGAGAATTACTCCTGTATTGAGTCCCTTTATTTGTAGACAGGGGTGAAAGTAACTTAAAGGACTTAGCGGTATGCAGGGCGGACGGAGTCCTGGGTGGGCCGGAGGGTGGCTCTGGGCCCTCGTAAGGGGTGGGGCCATGGGTGGAAGGGACAGGGCTTGGGCCAGACCTCCCCAGCTAGCCCTTCAGCACTGCCCAGCCCGCGCTGCCCAGGTCTCCAGCAGCAATTTAAAGAGCCTGGGGCTCCAGCCACTGCTGCGGTAGCAGCTGGAGTCCCAGGCTCCTATAAATCGCCGTGGCAGCTGCCTCTTTTGTCCCTCTCCTCCCTTCCCCTTGCCCCCACCTCCACCCATCATCAGCCCTGCCAGTACAGTGCTTAAAGCACTGCCGTGGCAGCTCTTTAACGTTGGTCATGTACTGGCAGCCACTTTCTTACCAGTATACCACACTGACCCGCACCAGCTTACTTTCACCTCTGCGTGTAGAGGAGGAGACATTAGGAAGCCAGAATTGCTGTGGCTTTAGGATTCAGTATTAGGAGGGTTGACCCAAATGAACATTTACCACACCATGGGACAAGTTCACCTCCAGTGTCAACTTGGCTCAGATCTAGTGAACGTCACTGAACCAGTGCCCTCACTGGAGTGGTATTACCCTGTCCCAGGAATGATTTTGACCTCACACAGATGGCACAGGGAGGTTAGCCAAACACACTTCTCTATGGGTGCTCTAGAATGTCAAATGGATCTTTGCTTAAAGTTCCATTGGGTTTATATACAGCTTTCCCTCAGTCGTTAACTGATGTTAGATTGGAATTTCAATAACCGGACTCATATTCTGTTAGGAATCATCAAGTTGGGTTTCCTGTGTAAGGCAGGTCATTTCTTATTATACCCCATTGTAATGGGGTATAATAATGTCCTAGCAGAAAGGACTACTCTTCACTGCTGACTGGGTGAGATCATCAAATGTATTTTAATTAAGACCGCAGGTTACACTGAATTGGAAGACAGACCAATCAAATTCTTCTGCATTTCCCTTTTGATGACTAGGCCTTACGGCAAAGGAAGAAAGGCAATGCTCATGGAAAATTCTTACCATTGATAATCTATTATTAATACCCTTCTTTTTTATGCAGATAAACAAGTTAACTAAACACCACCATCAAATTACTATATGTGATATATTATCAACCAGATGAGAAGAACCAGTGGTAAGTCATTAATTTTTATAAATGTCACGGGGTTCGCATTTTCCATTCTAGTTCACAAAGAGAAATATAGGATTGGGTTTTTAAAGGAGAGTCGGTGGAGGTTTTTTTGAAAGCACTACTGCAGGAAAATTATAATATTTCCTGTGAATGCTGCTATTTTGCCTATAATGCTACCTAACTAATGCTTGATTTATTTAGTTTTACTTGAACGTACTATAAAGTGTTTTCTATTTCTAGATTTAGAAGTTAGATATTAATCTCTCTCTTTTCATTTTCTTTTTAAGTAGCCAATTCCTATTTGTCATCCAGCTGTCTCTTTTTTAGGTCAAGGTTTTCAAAAATGGTGGCCTAAATTTAGAAGTTGAATTTTCAAAGTCACTAAGGGTACGGCTACAATACCTGCCGGATCGGCAGGTAGCGCTCAATGTATCGGGGATCAATTTATGGTGTCTGATCTAGACGCAATAAATCGATCCCTGAATCAACTCCTGTAATCCACCTCAGCCAGAGGAGTAAGCAAAGTCGGCGGGGGAGCAGCCACGGTCGACTTGCCACCATGAGAACGGCCAGGTAAGTCAACCTAAAATACTGCAACTTCTGCTACGCTATTTGCATACCTGAAGTTGCATATCTTAGGTTGATGCTCACCTCCCCTAGTGTAGCCCAGCCCTAATGGATTCAGGCATCTAATTCCCATTAGAAATAAATGAGAGTTACAATTTTCAGAAGTGCTTAATGCCTACTGACTTTCAATGGGATATAGTCTCCGAAATCACTTAGGTGATTTTGAAAATGTTGCCCTGGGTTTCCACATCTCCTGGGCACCTTTGCAAACCTAACTCCTAAATGCCAGATTTTCAGAGCAGATTACGTCCCATGTAGGTCACAAAATTAAGTGCCCAGCTCCTTAAACATAGTCCGCTTTTGGCAGCTCTCAGAGGGTCTCAGTGGAAGCTGGTGCATGCTAAATACTTTTGAAAACCTCATTTTTTGCACAGCTCTTTTGATAACCTGGATGGACCATATTTTGGCATACAAGGCATCTGATTTTCAAAAGTGCTGAATATCCAGTAGCTCCCCTGGAATTTAATAACAGCTGCACAGCCTGAAAATCAGGCTGCATACTTAGATGCTTACATATGGCTTTATAAGACTAAGGTTAAGCACACACTTAAAAAAAATATTGTCCCTAAAATACTTATAGGCTAAAATTGGGGGGGGGGGTATTTTTATTGCAGTTTTAAGCGCATCCAGCATTTCAAAGTCTTTCAGTGATGCCTCCTGAAACAAGCAACCAACCAATGACATTCATATGCTATAGAGTTCTTCAGCATCATACTTACATTTTTGGTTTTTCCACAATGCACCGGACATACTTGCTCCCAATGATTTTTACAATAGTCTCTGTACGTACATCAGCCCCCAAGGGAACATTCCTGACTGAAGCCATGATTGGCATCAAGTACAACTAGCTGTCTATATATCGTCCATTCCCACTCTCCTGTAACATTAAACAAGATGTCATCATAACTGTATTTGCCTGGTACGAGGGAGGTGGGGTAGAGTAAATCACCTCTCTCTGGGATTGTAAATGAAGTGGGGACAGACCCTCGGCCGGCGTATATTGGTCTAGCTGTCTTGACTTGGATGGCTCTATGCTGATTTACACCCGCTGCCCAGTGTGCCTGTACACACTCCCTCCTAACCAGAATTGCCAATTCACATCCAAAATTTCTCGATAGGAAAAAAATAAAATAAAACTCAGGTTCTGATAAACAATCCTGTTGGCCGGCACTGGGGGGGAATCATCCCAGCAAAGCTCATCTCAGGAGGTTTCAGGGGCTAGGAAGAGGAAGGAATGGTTTCCCCTCTGAAGCCACCTACAGGGTCTAAAGGCACCTGGTCTACAGATCAGGCTCAGCCCCTCAGGGGACCCTGACAAACTCGAGAGGGGAGGACAGAGCTCCCCCGCTTACCTCCCCCCACCCCCAGCCTGCTCTGATTTCGGGGTGACCCGCCCCGGGCAGCCCAGGGGCAGGGAGGATCCCGGCAGACACAGGTGGAACCCTCCCCTCTGGACCCCTCACCCAAGAGGCTGCTTCTGCGTCCCCACCAGGCGCTTGCGGGCAGCCCCCCGCCGACCGGTCTGCGCCTGTCCAGAGCCGGGGCCGGGGGAGAGCCGGGGGGGAGCCCCCCGGGCTGGCAGGAGGCGGCGGCTGTTGCTAGGGACGCGGAGCGCTGCTGGGGGGCCGGGCCGAGGCGGCGGGGAGACGGGCTGGGCGGGGGCGGGGGCGGCCCGCCCACTGCACCAGACGAGCCCGGGCAGGACGAGGCTGGTTCCCCGGGTGGCCGGGTGGGGGGGTTGGATACAGACCCGCACCCCAGGGACATCCCTGTTAACCTAGATCTGCTCTTGGGGCCGGACCCAGAGCCGGGTGCCATTAAAAGGAGCCGGACGCAGGAGGTCACTAGTGTCCCTCCATTCAAATGGGACACGGGGGAGAGGGGCACAAGACTAGAGGATCGGGCCCAGGGGGAGCCTGAATCCCTCCCCCGGAGCAGCCGCACTCTCGGTCACCAGGAGAAAGCGATCCCGGGGCGCACTCGGTTGAGCACGTGCTGCTAAAAGGGAAGGAGCTGAACAGCAGCAACAAGGGAATTAAAAATTAGCCCGTTTTAATCCTCCCCGTTGGTGCTGAAACTGAACAGGGATAAACAGGAAACCCAGCTCCTAGGGAGAGGTACAAAATGCAACACATCGTCACAGGCAGTTATGAAAACTGTCTTTCCAGAGAGTTTAATTACAGATCCACTTCAAAGGCTGAATATTTTACATTGGGATGAAGTCTGTGCTGAGTGTGAACAAACCCGGATGTTAAAGCCACAATGCAAAGAGCACAACACATTCCAGTTTTTGGCAAACGTATACATGTAGGGAATGCACGGAGCGGCAACGGTGTAAGGTATGTTTGCAATGGCTTCCTGACAAATGCATTTTTTAAAAACAGAAACACCAACTAGAAGGCAAGTTGACTTCCTCACGATAAGCAGCTAAGCCTATTGCCATAATAGTAGGCTACTAGACCTAACAGATCAGTGGTGTTGGAACTAAAAAGGGTACATCTATACTACCTGCCGGATTTGTCTAAATGCGATAAATCGATCCCTAAATTGACCCCTGTACTTCACCTTGGCAGGAGGAGTAAGCAGAGTTGACGGGGAGTCGCTGTGGTCGACCTGCCACCATGGGGACTGCTAGGTAAATTGAGCTTTGACTTCGCATAGCTGAAGTTGCGTATCTTAGTTCGAATCCTCTTCTCCAGTGTAGCCAAGGCCTTAGGGGCTAGGGATGCAGCAGCTGGCTTGAAGTAGTAATAACAAACATTAAATACATGGTTTCCATCATCAGCACCCTCTCTATAAAAAGTGTTCCAGCACCCCTGTTACAGATCATTGCTAAAAGCCAGTTCTTTCTTTTACTACTAGACATTTCAGTGCAGGCCCAAATTATCAAAGTAGTAAAATAAAAATGTTGTGAAAACTTACATTTACTATGTCAATAGGCCAGATTCCCCCATGGTCTAATTAGATTCGTATGGTTTATTTTTCACAATGTATACAGCTGGAAATGGGCACAACTTGAACCATTTATGCAATGCACCAACTTTCAGACTTGAGGGTTCAGATAAAATGGGATCAAGTTTTGATTTTGAAAAATCAAACCATAAGTGATGGAGTTTTTCAAAATTACAGTAGACTCCCAATTATCCAGGCGTGGGTTAACCGGGCTGCGGATTAACCGAGACGGCAGGGGAAGCCCCAAAGTGGTGGCGGGCTTAGCCTCAGCCTGCCGCTGCTTTGGGGCTTCTCCCACTGGCCCCTTACGAGCTGGGGTCTCAGCCTGCTTCCAGCCTGGTTGTAGGAAACCCAGGCTGGCAGCGGGCTGAGACCCCGTCTGGCAGGATCCTGGGGGGAAAGCCCAAAGCGGAAGCAGGTTGAGTGCTGAGCCCGCCGCTGCTTTGGGCTCTCTCCCCAGGCTCCTGCCACCTGCCCCACTCAGCTATCGCTGACAGCCTGGGTGCAGGGAACCCAGGCTGACAGCGGGAGCAGACTGGGGCAGGAGGCAGGACCCCGGCTGGCAAGGAGCCAGTGGGGGAAACCCCAAAGTGGCAGGGGGGCTAAGCGCTCAACCTGCCACTGCTTTGGGGTTTCCCCCGCTGGCCCCTTGCCAGCTGGGGTCTCAGCCTGCAGCCAGCCTGGGTGTAGGAAGCCCAGGCTGGCAGCGGGAGCTGAGACCCCAGGTAGCAGGAGCCTGCGGGGAAACTAAAGCAGCAGAGGGTTGAGAGCTTGGCCGCTGCTGCTTCTGAGCTCTCTGCCGCTTTAGACTTTCCCCCCAGGCTCCTGTCGGGGGGGGGGGGGGGGTCTCAGCTCCCGCTGCCAGCCTGGGCTTCCTACACCCAGGCTGTCAGCGGGAGCTGACTGGGGCAGGCAGCAGAACCTCGGCTGGCAGGAGCCTGGGGAGAGAGCCCAAAGCGGCGGGGGTCTGAGCAGTCAACCCTCTGCCGCTTTGGGGGTTCCCCCGGTGGATCCCTTGCCAGCCGGGGCCTCAACTTGCTGCCAGCCTGGGTGTAGGAAGCCCAGGCTGGCAGTGGGCTGAGACCCCGGCTGGCAGGAGCCTGGGGGGAAACCCTAAAGCGGCGGCAGGCTTAGCACTCAACCGGCTGCCGCTTTAGAGTTTCCCCGCAGGCTCCTGCTAGCCGGGGTCTGAGCTCCCGCTGCCAGCCTGGGTTCCCTACACCCAGGCTGGCAGCGGGAGCTGACTGGGGCAGGTGGTGGGACCACCACATCCCTCCCGCCCCCCACCCCCACCGCAGGGCGGCTGGCGAACCCCCGGCCCCAGTAGACGCTTGATTATCCGGGATTTTATTAACTGGGATTAAGGTTTTCCCGATCATCCCGGATAATCGGGAGTCTACTGTATATGCATTCCCAGTTTTGCACATTTCTAATCTAGTAGATGATGACTTGAGCAACCAAGCCTCTGAAGAAAGTTCATTAGCAATGGTAGTTCAGTCCTTTTCCAAAGTGCTGGACAGCAAATCCTGTGTTTTGTAGAGAAGACAAATTCATGAGTGACTGACTCCCAGTCTCTGCCCTTCAGGGACTGACTCAGTGGACCCGCAGGGCCATACAGGTAGTACTGGATGTGCCCCACATAACACTTTGTGGGCTGCATACGTGGCCCACACTGGTAAATAGGTTGAGAACCACTGGTGATCGAATCAGGAAAATGTTACTCTCATTACACTTCCTGTGTGCTAATCCATAGAAAAGCTATGACACTATAGAAAAGACATTCGGGGTGGGCAGGGTTAGGAGAGGAGGAATCACATAAAAATGAGAAAACATCCCCATCCCAGAAAAAAAATATAGGTCAGAGCCCTGGATCAGCTGAGACAGACCTGATAGAAAAAAAAATCCAGATCAATTTTAGATTGCAAATATCATAGCATATAGATTAAGATTTTCCCAGAACATTTAAACAACAGCTTAGTAACATCCTTTTCCTTTTCCACAAATGCACCCATTTTTACTTTCAAGGTCCAATCCATGCAATATTAATTGAAAATGCCTTTGCATCTCTGGTCTAGTACACATTATATTCAATGGGTGGCAAGTATGCAATAAATTATTTCAAAAACCACAAAAGCTTATGCTTAAATAAATTTGTTATTTTTGACTCCAAGGTGTCACAATGACTCCTGGTGCTTATTTTATTTTAATAAACTGTTTGTAACTATGAAACTGGAAATTGCAAATCTAGTTCTGATCACTAGATGGCACTACAATAGACATTTTGACCAAAAAAGAAAATCAGATTAGACTCTGATGAAGGCATATGCAATGTGAAATATTGTAATGTAGCATTTGATACATTTGCTGATCTAAACTTGATAAACATAATTGTTACATGAATAATGGACAATTTAAATCATTTTCTTTTCTGGATTCTTTATGTATGTATGTTACCACTGCATAGAAACTATATTGTAATAAAATAATTGGTCCAAAAACATATGATTTTTATTAGTTTTATATAATCAGCAGCACAAATATTTCTTAATTGAAAACACTATATATAAACAATACAATCTACTGTTAGCTTATTAAACCCATTTCAAAAGAATACATCTATAATGAGCTAATGTACACTCCAATTGTGCAGCCATTTAGCTTTTTCAATACCAAGCTCATTTTAAACGTAGCATCTCTTTCACTACACAAGCATAGCAGTTACTCAAAAGGTTTTCCAAGCATTTATATTCCTGGAAAATTAAAATAAATTCAATAACAAAATACATAAAAGTCTGGAAATTCTGAGGTGGCTGAAACACTATATTCATTTATAACCTTTTATAAACCATTAAATCACAGCCTTTTCAGATTTATCCTGGCACATGTACAGGAGTGTAAAGTTGAATGGCAGTATTTATCTGCATATCATTGCTTTTGAAAGCCCAGTTTACCACCTTGATGCTGTTCATGATAATTTTCCATGTATATATTTGCTAGACTATTTGGTGGGAATGTTTTGAAAAGAAGTATTAAATGTTCAGTTGACAAAATAAAATAATCTTACTTTTTACATAGTACTTTTCTCCCTCAAAAGGATTTTAAATTGCTTTACTGTGTGTGTGTGTGTGTGTGTGTGTGTGTGTGTGTGTGTGTGTGTGTGTGTGATAGGTGGGATTGGAAGCATGGCCCATTATTAAGGCTGTGAGTGTGTCACAGAGGTCACAGAACTCACAAAAATCTTTCCCCCCCTCAAGCTTATTTATAACTTGCTAAGAGATTTTTATTTCTTTTAAAGAGAGTTCACCGTGTCCAATTTAAGTCAAAATTTAATTATCCATACAGTAATTCAGTTAAGAATACAACTTCGAGTTACACTATAGCATAAGCCTTTGTCCTTGGCTGTGGTACAATGATTTATCAACTTATTGAAAAATAGGATTGGGTGAGTCAATTTGCATGAAATAAGAATAGAAACAAACCTTTTCCTTAGATTAAAATCAATCTGAACTGATCATTTCAATAGAATTGGAGCTGAATTTTGTGGCTGTCCTCATTTCTATACTGGACTAAGTTAAACCCTAGGTCCAAATACTCCAGGTCGTTATGTTGTAGGTTGGACTCCTGTAAATTTTAAAAGTTACTGCAGCTGTGACATCACCCTCAGCCACAAGGAGACTCTTAAGAAGTTCTTCTCAGTAGCTACACAGTTCACAATGGCCCACAGCAGGGGCAGTAGTGAATGTTAATGTGTCAGAGCTGTACAGGTGCTCATTAACAGGGCACTTTTCAAAGTGTCCCTAAGTGCAGTTTAGTAGTTCGCAGGCTGTTCAATGAATTCTTTGTTCTGAAGATACTTACTAGATCATGCACTCTACAGAGTGGTTGTCCCTCAATGGAGCCAGAGTTACTTGGCTACGTTATGAACTGTGGATGACAAACAGAATTGCAATGATGGTAAATCTATTATCCTTTGCACATACTTTTTCTGGGTTAGGCACTGCTCTATGGCAGACCCTCCCAGTGAACCCTAGGTGACTAAATAAACCCTCTGCAAAATGTCATGGCCTGCAAACATCAGTCCAGTTTGCCAGAGTTAAAAACAAAACCACCCAATGTGTTCTGGGAAGCCCCAAACCCATGGGTATGCAGAAAAGGAGTCCCTGACAGCCAAACGTCTATCAATCAGTGAACAAGTAGCCCCAGCTGTATCTATCTGCACTTCTTTCACACACTCCTGCCAAGGATAGTAACTCCTATGAAAAACCCCATGGACCTAGCATTATCAGCATGTCACCACTGGCCAATCATGAGGGACCACTTAGATTTGTAGGTCCAATTAACAGCCGTTGTGATTTGTGTGCATACCTTGCATGCATATGATTATGCTCAACCTTTACTCCACTTCATATGTCCTCATATAGTGTAGGCAGAATGACCTGCACAACTGTTCGTCACCTTTTTGAAGGACCTTTATAATGATGGATGATTCACCTTTTACATCACTCACTAACTCACCAATGCATTAGCAATTTTCATTGTACTACTGTACAGTAGAAATGGCAAGAGAAGACAGAAATGGCTGTCACAGGTGGGGTAACTGGTGGCGTGGAGCAGGGCAGATGTGTGTGTTGGATACTGCTTCAGTTTGTCTGAAAATAGAATATTGAATTGGAATAGCAGGCTGAAAACACACGTGTCCATATGTTAGCTAGGACAGACTTGCTATCACTTGCACTGAAGCCACCTAGAGATACAGCTAATATCCATGAATATTAATGGAAATTGGGCATCCAAATCCCTGAGACAGCTTTGAAAATCTCAGTCCTGGTTGCTCTGTGCCTCAGTTTCTCTTTCTGTGTAAAAAGGGGCAATGGCATGAGCCTGCTTTTGTAGAGTTTGTTGAGATCCTTGCAGGAAAGGGGCACTTTGGGTGCCAAGTATTATCCATTGTTATCTCCGAGTAAAAGGAGACTGAAGAGCAAAAATAAAACTAGAGGGCCAGACTGTGTTGGTGTAAATGGATGAAACACCATGGAAGTCAATGGAGCTATGCCCCTTTACACCCACAGGGAATTTGGCCCAGGCATGGAAGATTTCTTAAGCTGCCACCTACCAGAAGTTCAGCAATCTTGATCCAGCAGACCAAGGCTGCTGCAGCAGCACTGGAGGATACAGTAGATTAGGGCAGGATTTATTGCTATCGATCCTAGCAAGGACAGTAAATCTGCAAGTATCAACTTTACTGGAGAACAGGTTTGTGGCAATGGATTAAAAGGCTGGGTTGATGGAGCAGCACACCAGATACAAAGCAGAAGTAGGGGGTACAGAAGTACTCTAAAAGGCATTTAAAAGTCTACACCCGGAAATGTTCTGGTTAAAACTAGGGAGAAAGAACACTAAAAAACCATGCCTTTACTGTAAGCTGTGCTGGGTATATGCACTAGAAATGAAGCCCTGTTCCTCTCCGTTTCATGGAAAACATTTTGGCAGCCGTAGCTGTGTTGTCTGAGACATTAAGAAATGTGCTCTTCACCTCAGTCCAGTGTTACTACATTCGGGTGTGCATTCCCACCAGCACGATAGGTATAGGGAAGTTCTCAGGCATCCGAGACAGCAGCAAGACAAAGCGACCTGCTTTGAGAGTGAAAAGTTACCTTTCCCAGACTTGAGCCCTCTGATGCACAGAGCATATGATAAGAGTTTCTTCACACACTAACTAAGAAAGGTTGAGAGAGGATGATGGGAAGAAGCCACATATCAGCCACAGTAATACAGTAGACTCTCAATTATCTGGGATGATCGGGAAAACCTTAATCCCGGTTAATAAAATCCCGGATAATCAAGCGTCTACTGGGGGGGTCGCCGGCCGCCCGGGGGAGGGGGTGTCGGGGGATGGTGGTGGTCCCACCACCTGCCCCAGTCAGCTCCCACTGCAAGCCTGGGTGTAGGGAACCCAGGCTGGGAGCGGGAGCTCAGACCCCAGCTAGCAGGAGCCTGCGGGGAAACTCTAAAGTGACAGCCGGCTAAGCGCTCAACCTGCCACCACTTTGGGGTTTTCCCCCCCAGGTACCTGCCAGCTGGTGTCTCAGCTCCCGCTGCCAGCCTGGGTTCCCTACACCCAGGCTGGCAGCGGGAGCTGAGTGGGGCAGGTGGCAGGAGCCTGGGGAGAGAGCCCAAAGCGGCGGTGGGCAGAGCACTCAACCTGCTGCCGCTTTGGGATTCCCCCCAGGCTCCTGCCAGCCGGGGTCTCAGCCCACTGCTAACCTGGGCTTCCTACACCCAGGCTGGAAGCAAGTTGAGACCCCGGCTGGCAAGGAATCCACCAGGGAAACCCCAAAGCGGCTGCAGGCTGACTGCTCAACCCGCCACCGCTTTGGGCTCTCTCCTCAGGCTCCTGCCAGTCGGGGTCCTGCTGCCTGCCCCAGTCAGCTCCCGCTGACAGCCTGGGTGTAGGAAGCCCAGGCTGGCAGCGGGAGCTGAGACCCCCCGCTGACAGGAGCCTGCGGGGGGTGGGGGGGAGTCTAAAGCGGCAGAGAGCTGAGAAGCAGCAGCGGCCGAGCTCTCAACCCCCTGCTGCTTTAGAGTTTCCCCCAGGCTCCTGCTAGCTGGGGTCTCAGTTCCCGCTGCCAGCCTGGGCTTCCTACACCCAGGCTGGCTGCAGGCTGGGACCCCAGCTGGCAAGGGGCCAGCGGGGGAAACCCCAAAGCAGCGGCAGGTTGAGCGCTCAGCCCACCGCCGCCACTTTGGGGTTTCTCCCCGCTGGCCCCTTGCCAGCCGGGGTCCTGCCTCCTGCCCCAGTCTGCTCCCACTGTCAGCCTGGGTTCCCTGCACCCAGGCTGTCAGCGGGAGCTGAGTGGGGCAGGTGGCAGGAGCCTGGGGAGAGAGCCCAAAGCGGTGGCGGGCTCAGCACTCAACCTTCTGCCGCTTTGGGCTTTCCCCCCAGGCTCCTGCCAGCCGGGGTCTCAGCCCGCTGCCAGCCTGGGTTTCCTACACCCAGGCTGGAAGCAGGCTGAGACCCCAGCTCGTAAGGGGCCAGTGGGAGAAGCCCCAAAGCAGCGGCAGGTTAAGGCTGAGCCCGCCGCCGCTTTGGGGCTTCCCCTACTGACCCCTTTAGACATACTGGTTAATCTGCAGCCCGGTTAACCCGCGCCCGGATAATCGAGAGTCTACTGTAAATTCTTTGTCTTACCGAATCTGCAATTTTTTTGTGAAAGCAAGGAGAGGAAAAATATTAATTCTGTTACTGGATCTTTTAGGAAGAGCTGGACGAGGACTGATGTGTAAGTTTCAAATTGTGTGCAATTAACTTGATTTTTGAAGGCAGATACATATTTGTGAAGATCCAGGTAAAATTTTGAAGCTACCACAGACTGACTGCAAGACTACTCAGCCAAAGCTGGCATTGTCTCTAGCCTGCTGTGTAATGGCATTGTGCATTGCAAATGGTGGACTGGTGACCAAGTGGCTAGTACCTGATTCACAGAGAGCATAAGCACTGCCAAATAAAGTGTAAGAATGTAATAAGAAAAGCTAAAATGGAGTTTGAAGAACAGCTAGCCAAAAACTCAAAAGGTAATAACAAAATGTTTTTTAAATATGTCAGAAGCAGGAAGCCTGCTAAACAACCAGTGGGGCCCCTGGATGACAGAGATACAAAAGGAGCACTTAAAGATGACAGAGTCATTGCAGAGAAACTAAATGAATTCTTTGCTTCAGTCTTCACTGGCTGAGGACGTTAGGGAGATTCCTAAACCTGAGCTGTCTTTTGTAGGTGACAAATCTGAGGTATTGTCACAAATTGAAGTATCAGTAGAGGAGGTTCTGGAACTCATTGATAAACTTAACTGTAACAAGTCACCGGGACCAGATGGCATTCACCCAAGAGTTCTGAAAGAACTCAAATGTGAAATTGCAGCACAATTAACGAGGGTTTGTAACCTATCCTTTAAATCGGCTACTGTGCCCAGTGACTGGAAGATAGCTAATGTAACGCCAATATTTAAAAAGGGCTCTAGAGGTGATCCTGGCAATTACAGACCAGTCAGTCTAACGTCCGTACCGGGAAAATTAGTTGAAACAATAGTAAAGAATAAAATTGTCAGACACATAGAAGAGCATAAATTGTTGGGCAAAAGTCAACATGGTTTCTGCAAAGGGAAATCGTGTCTTACTAATCTATTAGAGTTCTTTGAAGGGGTCAGCAAACATGTGGACAAGGGGGATCCGGTGGACATAGTGTACTTAGATTTCCAGAAAGCCTTTGACAAGGTCCCTCACCAAAGGCTCTTACGTAAATTAAGCTGCCATGGGATAAGAGGGAAGATCTTCTCATGGATTGAAAACTGGTTAAAAGACAGGGAACAAAGGGTAGGAATAAATGGAACTTTTTCAGAATGGAGAGGGGTAACTAGTGGTGTTCCCCAAGGGTCAGTCCTGGGACCGATCCTATTCAACTTATTTATAAATGATTTGGAGGAAGGGGTAAACAGTGATGTGGCAAAGTTTGCAGATGATACTAAACTGCTCAAAGTAGTAAGGACCAAAGCAGTCTGTGAAGAACTTCAAAAAGATCTCACTAAACTAAGTGATTGGGCAACAAAATGGCAAATGAAATTTAATGTGGATAAATGTAAAGTAATGCACATTGGAAAAAATAACCCCAACTATACATACAATATGATGGGGGCTAATTTAGCTACAACCAATCAGGAAAAAGACCTGGGAGTCATTGTGGATAGTTCTCTGAAGGCATCCACGCAGTGTGCAGCGGCAGTCAAAAAAGCAAACAGGATGTTAGGAATCATTAAAAAAGGGATAGAGAATAAGTCGGAGAATATCTTATTGCCCTTATACAAATCCATGGTGCGCCCACATCTTGAATACTGCGTACAAATGTGGTCTCCTCATCTCAAAAAGGATATACTGGCACTAGAAAAGGTTCAGAGAAGGGCAACTAAAATGATTAGGGGTTTGGAACGGGTCCCATATGAAGAGAGATTAAAGAGGCTAGGACTTTTTAGCTTGGAAAAGAGGAGACTAAGGGGGGATATGATAGAGGTATATAAAATTATGAGTGGTGTGGAGGAAGTAAATAAGGAAAAGTTATTTACTTGTTCCCAAAATAGAAGAACTAGGGGCCACTCAATGAAATTGGCGTGCAGCAGGTTTAAAACAAATAAAAGGAAGTTCTTCTTCACACAGCGCACAGTCAACCTGTGGAACTCCTTACCTGAGGAGGCTGTGAAGGCTAGGACTATAACAGGGTTTAAAAGAGAGCTGGATAAATTCATGGAGGCTAAGTCCATAAATGGATATTAGCCGGGATGGGTAATGAATGGTGTCCCTAGCCTCTGTCTGTCAGAGGGGGGTGATGGATGGCAGGAGAGAGATCGCTCGATCATACCTGTTAGGTTCACTCACTCCGGGGCACCTGGCATTGGCCACTGTCGGTAGACAGGATGCTGGGCTAGATGGACCTTTGGTCTGACCCAGTATGGCCGTTCTTATGTTCTTATGTTAGAGAGGAAGCATTAGCACTTTAAACCTGGATTTCCCAACTGAGTCAAATTCCCAGCCTACCTCAGACTCTCTGTGTGCTTTTGTACAAATCACTTAATCTCGCTCTGCGTCAGCACCCCATGTAAAACTGCATGAATAGTTTGTCCTTTTAAATAGATACCCCTGCCCTGAAGAGTTTACGAACCTGGGTAAGTTTACAGCATCTCAAACCGTAGCAACAAGTCTTATGAGAAATTCACATTGATACTCATAGCAACATTTTATGTTCCTTTATGGAGAAAAACCAGATTCTTTGCTTAAAAGAAACAAATATTGTATCTACCGTCTATTCTCCTTTGTGGGTCAAGACAAAACCAAATTTTAAACAAAACAGCATACATACTACAAAAATGGTTGAATTAGGTTAGGAGACAGTCAGCAGGAGTACAAAATACCCTTGTGCCAGATCCTCTACAACCAAATACAGTCCTTTAGGAAACTTGGCATTCCTTCCAGACTGTGTGTCAAGGAGATTCAGAAACTTTACATCAACACAACATGGATTTTCCTTCTACCAAACTACTATGCAATCTGTAATTTTTAACCTCACAAATTTGAGATTGTACCTTCGCATTTGCAGGAAGCAGATGGCTTCGGCAAACTGCCAACCTGTTGTTACAAAAGCATCTTCCAAGAATTGTTTTCTACCCACAGTCGCTAACCATAATTAACCTTTCATATGATTTAATAAACAGAAAAAACATTTGCCATATCATATTACTAAAGAGATCTCTTTAGGACACTGGGGTTTTTTTTTCCTCCTCCAGAGCACAGAAGCTGTTTCTATAATTCTTTTGTGCTTATTTTGATGGCTTTTAAACTATTTAAAGACATAGATTAGTTATAAGAATTAAAAGTTGCACATAGGTGAAATACTAATAGGCATGCATGGTGCACCCTCTAGAATGAAACAGAATGGCTCTCTGCTAAGGCACACACACTTAAGAGTGAGACTAATTATGCAGTGGAACAACTCACCGAAGGTTGTGTTGGATTCTCCATCACTGGTTATTGTTAAATCAAGGTTGGATGTTTCTCTGAAACACATGCTCTTGTTCCAACAGGCATGCAAGTGAGGAAAATCCTATGGCCCATTTTATGCAGGAGGTCAGACTAGATGATCACAGTGGTCGCTTCTGGCCTTAAAATCGACAGAAAAAAATATGAACTTTAAGACCATGGTAGAGATTACAACTGCCATCCAATGGGGAGTGCACGACACCCCTAAGACACTGCTTACATTTTACACCTTTCCTACTATTACAATTTTTATGCCTCATATATATCTAAGTGATAGTTCTGTGGTGTTCTGACCTTTTCAATATTCTGAAACTTTACTGACTGGTCATATTTGGCCGGAAGGTGCTATCTATACACACTGTGGTGAAAGGCACCTCCGATAGAGATAAGTGCAAAGTATTATTATTAGTTTATTATTTTAATAATAAAAGAAAGAAAGGGGGGGAAATATCAGATAAGACCTTAGCTCATAGTGTGGTGGGAAATTGAATGACAGGAACAAATAAAACATAGGCATGGGGGATTAAAGTACAACCACCAGATTTCCATGGGTAGATGTCTTGTTTTGGGTTCTGACAGCGAGGGCTTTCTGAAGAGCTGAACACAAAGGAAATGTTCACTTGCCTTACCCGACTGCCATATTTGGATCAGGAAAAACTCTTCCTCCTAAGACACATTGGCTAAGATTTCTTTTTTTAATTAAGGTTTCTTGTGAACATTGGGTGGGCATCATCCATTATGATAATGCCTACTGAAAATTACCAATACAGATTCTCATGCTGACTGCTTGCCCTTCCTAAGGGCAGGTCTACACTACCCGCCAGATCAACGGGTAGCGATCAATCCCCAAGCGTTCTCCCGTTGACTCCTGAACTCTACCGCCACGAGAGGCGCAGGCAGAGTTGACGGGAGAGCGGCAGCAGTCGACTCAACACTGTGAAGATGCCATGGTAAGTCAACCTAAATACGTCGCCTTCAGCTACGCTATTCGATACACCAGCGGCCTCTTTACCAGGCCACAGAATCATACAGAAAGGGTGAAATTCGGTTTCATTGACTTCCAGATTTACACCAACGTGGCTGAGAGATGAATGTAGCATGAAGTGTCTCTTTAAGCATAGTAGGTGAACCACTGTTGACTGAACGTGGTTGTTTTGTTCTCACTCACTGTGAGCATGCTGCTAAAATGAACATGGAAGAACTGGGATTGTAAACACTTGAATGGCAGGTTTACACTGCCTTTTGGTTCTGTGTTCAAAGCCTAACACAATGAGGTCCTGATTCGTGACTAGAGTTCCCAAGTGCAACAATACAACAATTAATAAATCAAATAATAGCGTGAGTTAAAAATGGTTAGACAGTGTTTTATGCAAACCCAGGGAGAGTCACGTAAATGGATTTTATTACTAAAAGAAAAGCAAAGAAAACTTCTAAACTGGGTGCTCACTACAGATTTCCTTTTAGAATGTACCTGCAGTGGGGCGACTGCCCCACTCCAGTGGGAAAGGGTTTAAAGCAGCCCTGGGAAGGGCTGTGGCTGGGGGTAAGCAGCTCCCAGGCTGAGTAGGGTAAAGCTGGGCTGATTGGGAAGCAGGCTCAGCTGGGTGGCCATGCCCCAAACAGACCAGGCCCTTATAAAAGGGCTGAGAGGCAGGGGCCTGGGAGAACAGGTCTCCTCTAGCCGTAGAGGCAGACTGGCCTGGCTGCTGGAAGCTTAAGGTACCTAGAGGGAAGCAGGGCTGGGGCAAGGCTAGAGGAGCTGGGGAAGCTCCAGCCTAGAAACCCCCAGACTTCAGGGCCTAGGGGAAGGCCCAACAAAGGGGTACTGGGGTTGCAGGGGGCAGCCCATAGCTACTGAGACAGAAGCAGCAGGCCAACCCCCCTTGCCAGTGATGAGTGGCAATGATACTGCAGTCAGCCCCAGTGAACGGGGGCAAGTGGTGACTGGCAGTTGCCTAGACTGAGGCAAGGTGGGGATAAAGGGTGGGGGTTCCCCAGGAAGGGGAGACCCTAGGACCTGAGGGGGTACTGCAGGGGCGCAGCACCCTTGGTAAGAGGGGACCGGGGTCCAGGGTCCAGGGAGGGACTCTGGGTCAGAGCAGCAAGCAGGTCATCGGCCTGCAGAGGGCGCTCAGGACGCTGGCGAGCTAATTCCCAGATGGACCAGCAGGAGGCACTGCAGGGGTGAGTCGCTGCCCTGCTACAGTACCACAAATTAAATGAATACTTTACAGACTTTAGGACCCTGAGAAATCATCTTATCCATAGTTCTTTTTGCTATCCTGGCAGCAGTTTCAAGTCAAGAGGCTGTGTTTAATTGATTGAGTTTAGAGAGAATTCAGTTTTCTCCCAGAGATGTTAAACAACATTGTTATAATAGAGTATAGTTCTATGGTGGCTTTCCTCCAATAATAGCTAAATGACTTCAGAATATTATAGAATTTTGCCTCAAACATCCCTGTGGAAGTAAATAAATATTTCATTCCCACATTTACAGAAGAAGGAGCTAAGAGATAAAAGCCCAAATTTTCATGAGTGGTCTATTTGGGGTGCCTGCGTTTTTGGATGGTCAGTGTGAGATGCCTGGGGTCTGCAGGGTGCACAGGACTACGCAGTGTAAACATGTCAGACACCCAAAAATCAATGGCTGTTTCTGAAAATTTGATCCTAAGTGACTTGCTGAGGTTTATGCAGGAAGCCCTGGGCAGAACGCAGACCTCCTTATCCCATGTTTTGCTTCAACCACACCATGCTTCCTCCCATCTTTTCTTATCAAAATGGAGATTTGCTAGACCTTTGAAACTGTGCTTGTAGAGAAAGAAGAAGGATATTTTTAAGTGCTACCAGTTTTGGGGAAAACTTCTGCATTCTTCTTGAGCCACTGATCTTTCCAGGGTACTTACATAGTCCTTATTATGGTGATATCTGAGCACCTCCCAGATTTTAATGTGCTTATCTCCAAAACATCCTGGTGGGATAGGGAAGTGCTATTATCCCCATTTTACAGTTTGAAAATTGAAGCAAAGAGAGACTAAGTGAATCACCCAAGGTCACAAAAAAGTCTGTGGCAGAGCAGGGACTGGAACCCAGGGCCTCAAAACCCATGCCTTAACCACTGGACTATCCTTCCTCTCCTCTTCTACCCCATCTTCAGTCACCATTCTGTCAGAGTTGGAAGTGGTGAGTGTTGTCACCTCTGCTGATTTTATCGTGATGCTCACAACATTTGGTGCTTTTCTTAAAGCTCCATGTCATCAGAGTCCTGTGATTATGGCAGAGTCTTAGCTTTCATGAATAGGAGAAGTAAGTTTCTAGCACTCATGATTGTGCAGATAAACTTTGAAAATGTGACTCCAAAAGGCTCAAACCCCAGAAGGTTATTAGAAGAGTCCAACTTTGGCTCTATTTTAAAATCTAATGCTTTTAAAGTAAATCCCATCATTTTCGGGGGCCTGACTCAGGGTTTTTGAACACTTGCAGTTGGCATCCACTGTACAAATTGCTGCCAGTGTGCTAAAAATAACTAAAAATGTTCAGATCCTATCGGGTCTTAAAAAGCAGAGCGGCAATTTAATTTTTACCTCACATTAGCTAAATTAAATCACAATAAATATCAGTGGAAGTATCGCACAGAACATAAAAACGATCCATATGTGCTCTACCCATATGCTGCTTTATGAGCAATTATTGTGTTTTACTTATGTTCAAGCTGTATACCAGCAGTCTCCACGACATGTGGCCATAGTAAGCAGTAGAGTCATCTGTGTGCTGGAGGCATTCGTGCCTCAAATACCACACTCCTGGGTCTGCGTATGCTTCACTGTAACTGCACTTTTAGCAAGGTCATTACCTGTGTACAGCATCCATGTTCATACAGCTGGGTTCCCAGCACTGCAGCCATCTTCGGGTTACCCAGAGCATCGTGCTGTGCTCGCTTGCTATTGGAGTTATCCCTACTATTGGCGGAAGGGATTACTCATTGTAGATCACACTCCTGTTGGTGGCAACCATCTGTGGGGACTGGCCCTTAATGAACTTTGGTAAAACACATTTCTGCAAGAAAAAGTAAACGGAAACTAGATTAAAAGAAATGTAAACAAATCAACTGCATTTGGAGCTTGTGCTTAAACCTAGAACACATTGTCACCTATTTTAATTTGTTTTTTGGGGATTCCAAATGTTGGTTCATTATCAAGATCAGGGGTTCTCCAAACTGGGGATCAGGACCCTTCAGGGGGTTGCAATATTATTACATGGGGGAGTTGCGAGCTGCCCGCCTCCACCCCAAGCCACGCTTTGCCTCCAGCATTTATAATGGTGTAAATATATAAAAAAGTGTTTTTAATTTATAAGGAAGGGTTGCACTCAGAGGCTTGCTGTGTGAAAGGGGTTGCCAGAACAAAGAGTTTGACAACCACTGATCAAGATAAACTGAATGAATGGTTCAGCTATGCTAGATCTCAAACTGATAGCACGACAGCTCCCGATAGGTGTAATGCTCTGTGTGGAACATCACTGGGTAAATATAGAATAAAAAACGATGCAATGGAAATTTCTCAGGGATCATTTTGACTCAAATTGGTTTTAGAAAGTGAAAAATTTGTGTTGGTTCAGAAACGTCAATGGTGATTTCTGTGTTAGAAGTCAATGTATTTAGAGATAACTTGATTGGGACTACAAATTACACATATCCTTACTGTTTAGCTGCTTCATCTCAAAAGCATAGGTTTTGTGGGGAGAGGGTTTGTAAATTACACACACAGCCAAATTTCTGATTTCCTCTTCAGCAGGGCATTGCTAAGAGTTATTACTCTTTTTGAGGTGCACTCCACTCTCCTTGATTTTTGTTTCAAGCAGTGGAATGGCATGTCGTCAAATCCTGCTAATTGGTTTAGCATTAAAATGCAAGGTCATATCACTCTCTTGATTAACCAGCAGCGAAATGGCTTCTAACGATCGTTTCTGAGGAAAGAGAAAAAATAAAGCCTATAAGGGAAGCTCTAGGCTTCCTCAATAAAATGCACAAGGAACTGCTTTTAGAAAAAAGTACCATCGTTTTGTCTTTCATCATTTAAAAAGAAACACTACAAAGAACAGAGCTATTAGGAAGCTGAGAATATGTTTTTTATTTTGTATGTGTATGATGATTGGCACAACTGGGCCCTGATCAGGATTTGCAGGTTCTGTCACAATACAAATATTTAATAAATAATCAAGATAAGAACATTTCCATCCGAGTCCTGCCCTCACCGACACTGGTACACCTCTGAAATTAATGGGGTAGTATTGGTGTGATGAGGGTAGAGCGAGTCACTCCTACATTGGGTGCAGAGCCAATGACTATCCAGTTGCTCTGAAGCAAAAATTTTTACTAATATATAAAAAGAGTCCAGAAGGTGAGTGTGAAACACAGTTTAAGGTCAGAAAGAAAACATCTTTCTTCTGGTTGGACACAAGCACAGAAAAGTTCCCGGCAATGAGGTCCAGGAGTAAGATGAAGAGGAAAGGAATTTATATCCTCACAGGGCTCTCTACCCACAATAATTCCCATTTAACTATGCAGCTCCCATGGTGGATCATTACTACTTCAGGACTCTGAAAGAGTCCAGATACTTTTCCTACTCTTGTGTTATCACATTCTGAGCAGTATACAGCAAAATTCATTTTAAACAATGAATTAAGTCTATGATTCAAACAGTAAACTCATCAGCTGGAGAGTGGATGGACTGGGAGATTTCCTATCTGAAAAGACAGCCTGTTTTTAAAAAGATTTTTCCTGTTCCAATATTTAATGTCTTTTGGTTCCTGTTTTCCCCTGAACAGCTGAAGATTTAATTTCCAGGGAATTAAACGCACAATTTGCATCATTGTTAATGGTAAATGTGCAAATGATTTGCCATGCCTGGTCCTGAAAAACAAACATTCTGAGAGCTCCCAAAACGCTTCCTAGATTGTCTTGGCATGGTGGCAACATTATTGTTGAGGTATCGATGCATTTGACATATCTTCGATCCTGGCTCCCAGAAAAGAGGAGAATGGAATCAGTCAGTCATAGAAGAGGGGGGGGGGGAGAAAAGAAAGGATCCTTCCTACCTGCTGGGTTACTTTCAATAGACAACTATTCAGAAGCTTTAGTGGGCCTGTGTGTGTCCCTATGGAGATTTGTTCTGGTTAGCTTCTAGAGCTCTCAGTGGGTAAGGGCGTGATCTGCCCTCTCTCTTTCTCACTGCTCGTCATATTCTAGTCAGATGCTGAAAAGTAATGCTGGCCTTAGCATGACCACTTTGCTGCAAACAAATATGCCTTGCGTAATACCCTGGAAAAATACCCTTTGTGGACCTGCACCACTGAAGTGTATGAGTTTTGCTATTGACTTCAAAGGGAGCAAGATCTCAACCTTTGCTCCTGATCATGTCCTTGGAAAAACCAAATAAGAAACAGCCCTCAGATGATCTATCCCGGGTTTGATCAGAGAACGCCTCAGACACTATGGCATTGGGGAAAATAGTAGTACCTAGATAGATAGAAGATTAGCTCACAGGACAAGACACTGAGCGTTTTCTTTGGTTTGAATGTAGACCACCAGCTCTTCTTTCTGTACCCAGAAAGTCTGTTTGTACGTTACAGAAGAACATAGAATATAAGAACCCCCATATTGAGTCAGACCAAAGGTCCATCTCTAGCCCAGTATCCTGTCTTCCAACAGCGGCCAAAGCCAGGGGCTTCAGAGAATATGAACAGAACAGTTCATCATCAAGTGATCCATGCCCTGTTGCCCATTCCCAGGTTCTGGCAAACAGGTATTGTCACGGAGTGCCGGGCGATGGTCTGGAACCACTCTCTAGGAAGCCAGACAGGACTTCGGGTGAAGGGCCCCTTCTCCGTACACAGCCTGTTTCCAAGGCTAGGAGCTTCACGGGTACCCACGTCCACCTTCCTGGGTCTGACCTCAGAGCATTCAGCATCTTCTGCCCCTCTGTGTGCTTCCCCCAGCGAGCCCGCCCAGGCGGGGTCCTGAGGGAGCCCATGGGTTCTGCACCCCAAATCCACAGTCAAACGTGACTCTCAGCCAGCCAGTAAAACAGGTTTATTCGATGACTTCTATCTGGTCTAACACAGACCATGCAGCGAGCGTGAGCCCTCAGCTGGATCCATCTTGGAGCCAGAGAGTGAGATAGCTCCTCTGCCCTTCCCAGCCTGACCCAGACTGCTTCCCCCAAGCCCCCTCCAGCCCCTCCTCTTCCTCCCTTTTTTCGTTTTCCCGGGCTGGAGGTATCACCTGACCTCTTTTCAACACCTGGGGTCAGATTACAGCATCAGGGATGCACACCTTGAGAGGGGAGGGCGTTGCCTCCTTGCTTCCAGTGTCAGCACCTATTCCTTAAGAAATGCATAGGGGAAACTGAGGCACACACACACAGTACTCCCACTTCGCCACAGGTATATCACGGCAAACCGTGAGGTCAAAATTTGGTGTGTTTATTAAAAGCAACCTGACACATGACACCTTGTTGAAATCTTTCATGGGATTTCTCTGTGCATTATTAATTTAGAAGGGTTACATATATTGCACTAAGTCCTCGGGAAACAGGAAAAGACTGAAATTTCCCTGGAGGTCCTTGACCATCCTATATAATAATCAGCTAGAGAAGTGTGTGTGAAGCCGTCATGCGCAGTAAAGACGGCCCGGACGAACGGCATGCTGGGGGTTGTAGTTCGGAGGCACAAAATGGCCACCGCGCGTGCCCGCCTGAGGGATCCTCACTCACACGGAGCTAGAGCACCAAGGAGCAGTTATACATATAAAGTTAGACATAGTTGGAGGGAGCTGAGGGGGGGGCTGTTGGAGGGGGGAGGGAGCTGAGCAAGGGGGGGGTCATTGGAGGGGGTCGGGAGCTGAGCAGGGGGGGGTCGTTGGGAGGGAGGGAGCTGAGTGGAGGGGTCATTGGGGGGGAGGGAGCTGAGCAAGGGGGGTCATTGGGGGGAGAGGGAGCTGAGCAAGGGGGGTCGTTGGAGGGGGAGGGAGCTGAGCGAGGGGGATCATTGGGGGGAGGGAGCTGAGCGAGGGGGGGTATCATTGGGGGGAGGGAGCTAAGCGGGGGGGGCGTTGGGGGGGAGGGAGGGAGCTGAGCGGGGGGACGTTGGGGGGAGGGAGGGAGCTGGGTGTGGGTTGGGGAGGGAGGGAACTGGGCGAGGGGGGGTATCATTGGGGGGGAGGGAGCTGAGCGGGGGGCGTTGAGGGGGAGGGAGGGAGGGAGCTGAGCGGGGGGACGTTGGGGGGAGGGAGGGAGCTGGGTGTGGGTTGGGGAGGGAGGGAGCTGGGCGAGGGGGGGCATGCGTTGGGGAGAGGGGGAGGCATTGGGGGGGAGATGGGCGAGCGGGGGAGGCCTTGGAGTGGGGGGGGAGAGAGCTTAGCGAGTGGGGGGGCTGCCAGCCGTTTCCATTGGCCAGTGTCCATGGGCTTTTACACTAGTACTAAGAATATTTACACATCACAAACTATTACAAATATTTCCTCTAACACCACAAGGGAAAAATAGTTCAGCACATTTGACATTTAGAAATGCACTGGGCCTACCTTTACGTGCTTGTAAGACTACATACCAAGACAACCAAAACATTCTGCATACATGATAAACAGTCATCCCTTAAAACCCAATGTCACATTTTGGACATCAACTGCTCAAGTACTACAGAATTCCAACTGGTTAATTAATATGCACATATATTTAAATATCAATGAAATATACTGAGTCTTGTTATTTATAGTAAATTGAGACACCTAAAAATGGTTATAATGTATTTTCTCTCATCCTACCAACATTTTATTTATTTTGCATATACTGTACATATACATATCAGAACTATTGTTCACAATATTGTAATGAGACATATTTGTGGACATAAAATTATGTATGACATTTAATACATGTATAACATTTAAGGCAATGAGTTTAAGCAATAAGCTTTGAAACCAGAATCTAATTTTGTGAAGTAGTAAACACATGTAGAAGGGTGTGGAACACAAGGGGGAAAGGATGTCTGATTTTACATTAACTAAAAATGCCCAAGATCAACCCCAAAAGGTAGATGGAAGAAATCCACATCAGAGGAACGCTAAAGAAGTGAAATTATCTCCTCAAACTAAGCAGAAACACAGCATTTGAGGCTGTACATCCTTATATTTTCAATTTACAGCTTCTCTCCACTCCACATTTCAGGCCATTTTTTTCTATGCTTTCCTTTGTTCAGACACCAGATTCCTGACATGATAGACAAGTTGCAAGATTTAAAGAATGAATATAATCTGAAAAGTGACCCCATAAAAATAACATTGTGTGGTTCCATTTCTACTGCCGTTACATGATTCCATTTCAAAATAGCCCAATTCACAAGTAAAACAAAAATGGGTTTTTATTTAGCTGCCGTGCACCCTGCAAACTCTCCCTGGGACTCGAAAATCAAAATGTGTTTGTCCTGGCTCTCACATCATCAGTAATAAATGTTCTGCAGTTGGAACCTAGTTAACAGTTCTATGGATGTGAGAGCCCGTAAAGAATCTGACTCACTCTCCCCAGTTGCCTGGTGTTTGCAGTACTAAGAGGAGTGAAAAGCAGTAAAATCTTATTTCAGTCAATAAAATCAGCAGAGATATTTGCAGAATGCAGAGGGAGCAGATCTCTTGAGTAAAATGGAGCAATTATTAAAACAGTCACCTTTCTAACCAGAACCACAGTTTAAATTCTCTTGTTTTGGTTTGCTAAGGGTTACCGAGTAGTTGTGGTTTGTACTCTAGTGATAATCACTGAACTCCAAGACTTGTTTTGAGAGTTGGAAGTGGCAGAGCCATGTGTTTTGAATTTAAAGTCTTAAAATTAGAGGCACAATGTTATTCTAGCAAAGATACTGCCAGTGTCTCTGTGGGCCATAGTTTTAAATCATCTGGAACTTAAATACTACTCATTAATGATTAAACGGAACAGTACTGAAAGTGTGGCGAAGGAGGAATAAATATGCAACTATATAAGCAATGGTGAGTATTTTAATCTAGAAAAAGAATGTTATTACCAGTCCGACAGCTAATTCTCTTCCTTCATTTAAGAATGTAATCTTATTAAAGTAACAGAAAATCTAGACAGCAGTAGGGTAACTTTACAGAACTTTCAGTCTAGGAATGGAGCAACCCCATAAACGTGTTATTGCGACGCTATCCTAGGAGAATTAACTGGGCTTTTGCGTTTCACTTTTTTAAGAGTGAAATTATCCTGAGAAGGAAAGATTCGGTGGATTGGAATTAAGTTTAAGATTTAATCCATATCTAGTCCATACAATAAGCCAGTGGTGGACAACCTGTGGCCTGAACATGGCCCCATCAGGGCAACCCGCCAGTGGGCCACCAGACTGCTTGTTTACATTTGCACAGTTGCACGCAGCTCTCCGAGGCTGCAGTTTGCCATTCCTGGCCAATGGGAACTCCAGGAAGCAGCAGCCTGGCCCGTGCCACTTCCCGCAGCTCCCATTGGCCAGGAACAATGAACTGTGGTCACTGGGAGATGTGGGCAGCCGTGTAAATGTAAACAGTCTGGTGGTCCGCCAACAGTTTGCTCTGACTGGCCATGTGCGGCTGGCAGGCCGCTGGTTGCCCACCACAGCAATAAGCAGTTGTGTTGTATTTTACTGATTAAGAGTTTCCTGTCTTTTATATGACTATAGATAGACTATAGATGAACAATAACTGTTTCCACTGACCATTTAATTGTGGGCCTAAGAGGAAGACTGGAACCTAAGTGAAGGGATGTTGCATCTCTGCATTAGCTTACTCTGATGCACCAGATTTTCTAAAGCTTTATTGACTCCTGTCCTGATAACAGGATACTGTTCCATTTGATGCTATGCATGAGACCCCATACTCTATACACTGGGAAGACTAATGCTCTTGTTGACTTCAACGGCAAAACTCTCATTAATTTCAATGGTGCAAGATCAGGCCCTTGAAGAGCAAAATCCTAGAGCCCTGTGCAAAGTCTGAGTAAATGGATCTTGCACAGGTGATGGTTACATGAGTAGGGGGCGACAAAATCCTTTCTTTCCCAAGGCAGAGTACACCTGCACAACTGGGTACTAGGCTCTCAGCATCCACCCCTTATCATGGGGACTCAGACCAGTGGCTCTGACCAAGAATCAGGCCCTTTATCAGGAAAGATACTAACATAGAGCAAGCTCTGTATACATGTAATTGACATGATTTTAATTGATTATTTGTTCTGCAGTCATTCCTGAAAGATTCCACTGCAATTATTGTACTAGTAAGAGTGAGTCCCTGCCTCAAAGATCTTTACAATATAAGCAAACTATGCATCCGATGAAGTGGGCTATAGCCCACGAAAGCTTATGCTGAAATAAACTGGTTAGTCTCTAAGGTGCCACAAGTCTTCCTCGTTTTATTTATGGATACAGACTAACACAGCTGCTAATCTTAAACCTGAAAAGATGGGAGGGAAAACAAAACCACAGAGAAGTGAAACACATCAGTGGCGGAGCTATGAATAGAAGCTAGGTCTCCACATGCTAGTCCAGCGTGCTATCCACTAGACCACACTGAACATTCAGGTTGTCGCTTTCCATCAGTAGGAATCAGCAACTAAGAACCAAATCCAAAAAAACTCTTGAGACCTGACTGGCTGTTTAGGAAACATTTTATGTTGCATTACCAGAAGATTCATCAGAGAACAAATCATAGCTGATCCCTCTGTTGTAGACCAACCTAACACTTCCAATCTGAACACCCACTCCCCCTTAAACTTGGGGTGCTCAAACATTTTTGGCTTGGACTCTTCTGTACTTATAATTCTACCTTTATCTCTACATTAAAATATATGCTTAATACATATTGATAGTGGCTTTGGTATTCAATGAGCCAGTTCATCTCTAAACAGGACTACTTAACTCGTCTTTTGAAAATTCAGCACACAACTATCCTCACCACTCAGTCTAAACTTCCGTTTTATTTCATGCATGCTGCGTAATGGTACTTTGCAAGTTAAACAAGTAAACATGTTTGGCACATAGACACATGCTTTCAGTTTGATTATTTGTATTCCTGAGAAGCTACATTAAGACAGCATTTTCTGAATGGCTGATTAGAGCAATGTTGCTCATCTACCCAAAACACAACATTTCTAATCCTATTGTCAGTTCATTTTGAAAACAAGAAATGAATGTTGGATCTTGGCCTGTGTATCATTTTGAAACACCCATTTCTCTATATGACTTTTTCACAATGGCTTTAATTGGGTAATATTTATAGAACTCTTGGATCTGTACATCAAAAGAAAAACAAATGCAAGAGACTTGTTCTTACATTATTCTCTATCAGTGGATGTTGTGTTCAGTAACTCTATGGCTTGAAAACTCAGAAAAATGACAAGATCTTTACCATTGCAAATATTTTATTCCTCCAATGAGCATGACATCATGTCATTAAAAAAATTAGGGGGATGGAGCACATGATTTAGGAGGAGACTGAGGGAACTGGGATTATTTAGTCTGCAGAAGAGAAGAACGAGGGGGGATTTGATAGCTGTATTCAACTACCTGAAAGGGGGTTCCAAAGAGTCAGATGGATCTAGACTGTTTTCAGTGGTAGCAGATGACAGAACAAGGAATAATGGACTCAAGTTGAAGTGGGAGAGGTTTAGGTTGGATATTAGGAAAAACTTTTTCACTAGGAAGGTGGTGAAGCACTGGAATGGGTTACCTAGGGAGGTAGTGGAAATCCCTTCCTTAGAGGTTTTTAAGGTCAGGCTTGACAAGGTCCTGACTGGGATGACTTAGTTGGGGATTGGTCCTGCTTTGAGCAGGGGGTTGGACTAGATGACCTCCTGAGGTCCCTTCCAACTCTGATATTTTATGATTCTGTGATCTTTTTAGAGAGATCAAAGTGGGGCTGTTTGTACTTTTGATGTCAGTTTGAAGAAACCTCCCCCTTCACTTTGAGTTCTATGAAAATTGACATGATAAACCTAACTGGCTCCTTTAGAACTGCTATCGTTTTCTGTAAACACATACCGTACCTCCAGCCAACCGGCTTTGAAAGTGTGTGCTGTCTACAGCAGATGGCCTGGCTTGCTGAAACATACAGTATTTATACAAATTTTTATACGTGAGTTTACTGTACTAATGAAGCTACTGTGATCTATAGACCCATATTTAGAAGCCTTTTAAATAACTGAGTTTTGACTTGACAGCGTGTGAAGGCTCCTAAGATGTGACTATGATATCTGATGGGAGTAGACATTTTGAAGCTGCATACCACGCAGTGCACGTGCAGCACACAAGCCTAATATTCTTATTTGTTATTTCTATTGTGCTAACATCTATGGATACCGAACCAGGATCACAGCACCATTGTACTAGGCACTGTACAAAGAAATACCCCAGAGCCAGAATGCCCCACACAACTCAGTCTTGGCTTTGGACATTATGCGACAGATGAATAAACAATTAAATTGGGCTGGGAGGACCATGTAGCAGCAGGGAATTACAGTCCTCTCAAGTCACAGGATACCACCAGTCTCACCAGCACCTGATGGCAGTGATTTTCAGAGATGGTGGCAAAGATAGCCAATTAGATGATATGGCATTTGACCACCAACAGCTTCCTGGAGCCTTATCTTCACTAGCTCCACCTGCCATTGCTACCCTTGGTGGAGCTGAACAGGTGGTAATGATGGTAGGAAACGTGCAGGAACAAAGCCTAGCATAGGCACAGCCTTTGAGAAATCTTTCCTCCCTAGCCGGCTAATCCCTCTTGGAATGCAGCAATTATCCTCTACTGGATTAGGATAAAATGATACATTCCAACAGGATTATCACCTTCTCCGCTGGTTTGGCTGAGCAGGACATGAGAAGGAAGTTTCTACTATCCCATGAGAAAGGAAGGTAAGGAGGACTCTGTTACTCCCAGCCTTTCTACAGCAAGCCAAAACCGAACAGCATGGTCTCAGTGAAAATGGAGGTTTCCCACCCCCTGGCCCGAGGAAAATTAAAAATCTCTTAATTTAGTATTTTTCCCCAACGGTGATAGTAATGGTGGGGATACTAGTGTAGGCCAGGTACTGGCTTTTAACCACCATATCATCCACACTGGCTCTAAGCAGAGGTAAACAAGATGGTGATTAAAATGCCCACAAGCCCATCAATGCTGGTGCAACCACTGGTGAATCTGCATGGGTGGGAGCAACAATGACACGTCTGCAGAAAAACAGACTCATGTAGCTCCCTCCTCCCTGGTCTTTATTGTTTGACATTAACTTTCAGCTGCGTTAACCAAGAACACCACTCAAAATGTTCTTTCTTTGGAGAGAGATCACTTATTTTAATCCCCAAATTACCACCGTTCCATGCAAATCTGATGTCCTCACTTTTATTGTTGAAGTATATGTACATCAGATATAAAGCATAATGGAATGGGGGTTATGGAAAGTTATTTATGCTGAAGAGACAAATCCCACAGAATTGCATAGTTTTTCTCCATAAATTTCTTGTCTCCCTCTTTTAGTAGGTCTTTGTGAAAAGTCATGGGCCACATTTGAGCTTTGGCAGGTTAAGAAGGACAAATAAAACCAGTCCATCAAAGACCAGTGTAATCAGAGTCAAACTCAAGCTTCAGAGGGAGGATCCAAGTGCCCTGGCAAACGTCCCAGTTCAGTAATAATTCCTAGCTGAGCCTCAATTCTTAATTTCATTAAAATGCTCTCCATGATTCCGGGAGAAATCTGAATTCATATTTACTTTCTCATTTGATTTTAATTCACTCACTTGCTGTGAAAAAGTCTAAAACAGAGAACTTTATAAACTCACAGGATTATTGGAAAGTAAACTTGCGGGGGCAGAGGGGCTGGTAGAGAAGAAAATAGAACTAAAATAAGCTTTTGTGATTGGTTCATAAAGCCATCATCAGCACAGCAGCAGCCATGGTTACATACACCAGTTTGCCCCATTCTACCCTTACTTATATATTTATACATGTACAGTTTTATTAAATGGAAAAACTAGAGAAATTTAGATTCCCCCTATGTTAGTCAATGACAGAAAAATAAACATTTAAATTGGTTCAGGAGATGATATATATATTTGAATACGACAATAACCATGTCACCTAGGGAGAGAATTTACCAGCAAAAAGACTCACAATATAGATTTACAGCTTATCTTCAAATTTAAATATACCAGAAGGCAATTTTAAAAAATTCTGTAATAAATATATATAAAAGATATTACATAAATGTATGAGTTATTATATGCAGTGTAGTAATATGCATATTTTAAGAGTAATATACATGAGTTTTTATATAACTATTTATATTATACTTTTATATACAATTACATTGTGAACATATATATTTTTCTGTGAATCTATGCGTACTAATCTGCATCTTATAATTTAAAATAAAACATCTACCGTAATAAGACAAAATCTACTGCACTCACAGAATGCCATTTCATTTGATTTTTCAAAGCTTGCATTTGAAGCCTTCCCTAGCACACCTGCTGCCGAGCTGAAGAAGAGCAGGAGGGTTCACAGGTGCTCAAAGACATATAAACTTGATCATTTCTTACCTAATTTAAGGTTCCATTTGACTGAAGCTGCAAGACATGTGGGATCGCTCTGGGGAAATTATACGTCTTTTATTAAACCCAGGAAGGAACTTTTCACCTCAAATGTTTGGAATTCTCTGGCACTATATGTAACAAGACTTCTCTTTGATTTGCTTGACACACTTTCTCTGGGGGACCTCATTAGCTCTCAAACTTTCCGTTACAATTTTTCTGTCGGTGATTCACAAATCTGTCTCTCTCCTCTTAGTTGGGCTCCACATATACAGTCCTGCATCCCTGCCTATTTTGCTGACATTTCTTCCTGAGGTCCCATTGTCAACTCTAGGTTACATAAGAACATAAGAATGGCCATACTGGGTCAGACTAATGGTCTATCTAGCTGAATATACTGTCTTCCAACAGTGGCTTCAGGAGGGAAAGAAAAGAACAGGGCAATTTATCGAGTGATCCATACCCTGTCATCCAGGCCCAACTTCTTGCAGTCCGAGGGTTAGGGATACCCGGAGCATGGGGCTGTCCATCTTAACACGGACAAAACGTGTCCATCTTATCCTTACTCCCAAGCACTACTTCTTCCCATTCTTCTTCATTGTTGACAGCTACACCACCATCGCTATCATGCAGGCCTGTAATGTGGGGGTCTGCTTTTTAAACCACCCTTTCCCTTACACCACCTATCCAAGTCATATTCAAATCCTGCTACTTTTTCCTTGAAAACATCTCCAAGATCTATGGTTACTGTCTATCCCTATAACTACAGTGCTCATTTACACACATTGGGTTATTCAGTTTTTATATTACTGTGACCTATTACCACCTTAGCCACTTTGTTCATTTGTCTTTTAGGCCCCCAATCACGCGTTCAACTTTATGCACGTGAATAGTCCCACTGAATTCAATGGAACCACTCACATATGTAAAGTTACAAGCCTGTGCATATGGGTTTGCAGGATCGGGCATTAGCTTGTAAGCTCATTAGGGCAAGGACTATTTCTTTTTATGTGTGGAAAATGCCTAGTGCAGAGGTGGGCAAACTATGGCCCACGGGGCCACATCTGGCCCACAGAACCCTCCTGCCTGGCCCATGAGATCCTGGCCCTGAAGGCTAGCCCCGGCCCCTCCCCCGCTATTCCCCTTCCCCCACAGCCTCAGCTTGCTGCACCGCTGGCGCTTCGGCGGTGGGGCTGTGAGCTCTTGCTGGACAGCGCAGCTGCAGAGCCGCAGCCTGACCAGCTGCTCTGTGCTGCACGGTGGCGTGGCTGGCTCCAGCCAGGTGGCATGTCTGCCTGTCCTGGCATTCTGGGTGGCATGGCTGTAGCACTGCCAGCCACTGGTGCTCCAGGCGGCGTGGTAAGGGGGCAGGGACTGGGGAGGGTGGTTTGGATAGAGGGCAGGGATGTTTGGGGTGGTGGTCATGGGGTGGGGATGTGTATAGGGATCTGGGCAATCAGACGGTGGG
Organism: Sternotherus odoratus; assembly: GCA_032164245.1. Classification (NCBI taxonomy): domain Eukaryota; kingdom Metazoa; phylum Chordata; order Testudines; family Kinosternidae; genus Sternotherus; species Sternotherus odoratus. Next base: position 79,106,236 of record JAVMKO010000008.1, on the reverse strand, counting down.
GAACGGGGGGGTTGACTGGGGGCATGGGTCCTGCAGGGGCAGTCAGGAAGGAGAGGGGGTTTGATGGGGTTGTGGGGGGCAATAAGGGGCAGGAGTTCCAAGGGGGCCATCAGAGGACAGGAAATGGGGGGTGGATGGGGCAGGAGTTCCGGGGGGGGGGGGCTGTCAGGGTGTGAGAAGCAGTCAGATGGGGGCAGGAGCTGGGCCACACCTGGCTGCTTGGGGAGGCACAGCCTCCCTTAAACGGCCCTCCATACAATTTTGGAAAACCGATATGGCCCTGAGGCCAAAAACATTGCCCTCCTGTGGCCTAGCACATTGCAGGTGCTACCAAAAGTAAATAAGTAATAATGATTAGATTAATTATTTAGATCTACATGATTACTTTATCAAAGATCAGAGAGGTAGCCGGTTAGTCTGGAATAGCAGAGGTAACAAGGAGTCCTGTGGCACCTTAAAGACTAACTATAAAGTATTGAAGCATAAGCTTTCGTGGGCTAATACCCACTTTGTCGGATGCAAGCAGTGATGAAAGATGAAATGCAAAGCAAAATTAAAACTGAGCTAAGCACTAATTTCTTTGCTAGTATCCGCACGACCCAATAGGTGAGGGACGGTCAGCAGAGAAAGAAGTTGGTTTCTTTTAATATTTTTTTTCTGTCAGTAAGACCCTTCTAGAACTTCATGGTTCACTGAACATGCCGAGTAGAATCACAAATACCAGAATGCTCAGTGCAATCTACACGACCCATGGTATCTCTCATGTTCTATCTGGGAGAACTTCAGGGATCCAGGGAGGGAAAAACTGACAAAAAATAAAATTGGCTACTTAACATTTGTTTAATGATGCTTTCCCACAACCCAGATTGTTAAATTCTGATGACAATTTTCTCATTCACTTTGCAGCTCTCACTTTTAAGAAGGACGAAGGCAGAGGGATGGGAATGCTTTTATTAATACTCATGGACCTCAGTCCTTCCCATCAGCTTCCCTAAACAGAGAAGCTTTGAAAATCAGGCAGGTTTTTTCTTCTCTTCATATGTTGAATGTACATTGCAGTCAATAGGCCTTGCCTGTATTTTTTTCTTTAAATTTAGCCCACATTGTCTTAATTTACCCACAAAGCAATTATGAACAATCACTTCCCCCTCTTTAATTTACCTGACCTTTTTTTTTACTTCAAAGAAGTTTTTAAAGAACTATACAAAAAAGGCAGAAAGTGAACAGCATTTTTTAAAACCACATCCCCTCTCTTTCCTGTTTGAATCTAATAAAATTTTAAAACTACATGGATATTTTCCCTTATGAAAAACACATGAACAAAACAAAACCCCTAGTATTCTACTGAGATACTGTAAACAGGACAAAATGTTAACTGCGGAAATACATAGTTTAAGACCTATGTTTGTTTCTAGCTCTTTCCAGGAAATATGCAACCTTTGCTTGTGGATTTTGTTTCAGCTTAGTGGAACCGTTTTCCCCACTATTATCCAAAGCCAGCATTTCAAGGTCAGCCCTGCATCTTCCTGGAAGGGAGAAATATTAACAAGTGTGACTATCCCATTCTCTGCTCCCTTCTTAAATTGCCCAGAGCTGGTCAGCAAGCATAGAAGCAATAGATCAAAAGCTCAGGGTTTTATTGTTGGAAATGGATGTCAAGGTGGATGTTGGGCAGGCAAAAAACCAAGCAAAAATATTATCTCACGGTCCTGTAAAAATACACACTCCCCTTCCAGTAATATTTTTCTGAGATTACCTCCTATTCCTGACGTGCTCTTCTGTCCCTACCCCTCTCATGTGCTTTTCCCCATAGCCTCTGAAGAGACCAGCAGTGGATTGATTATGGCAGTTATATGCTTCCAGGGAAATTTTACCCAATCCCCATGTGGCTTCTTTACAGCTCACTCTAACTGATGAGCCTGTCTGATCGCCTTGAAGGTTAGTCTTTTAGATGCAAAATCTCCTGAGTGTGAAATGGAGAAACAAAAATCACTCTGCTGGTACAGTGCAAAATAGGAAACTGGCCATCTTAGTCTTAGCAGATATTTTTCAAGCACTTTAAGCACAGAGTGGTCAGTGAACACCACAAAGGAGATCAACAGAGGTTTCATTCGGTTCTGTTTGTGTGACCCAACCTGTCACACACCTCTTACCAGCTTACTGTCTGAGACTTCTTCTGTTACCTGCTTTTCAGATGTCACAAGTTAGGGCCTATGGAGAAACTGTTTCAAAACACCACTACCGATGCCTTCCCAGGGCCCTGTCTCCCCTTGCTCAAGAGAACTATAGCAGATTTGGACTCTTTTATGGGTTGCATTTCTAAAAGTGGGACCCTCAATGGAATCCCAGATCCAAACATCTCCCAGCCTGGAGAACATCTGGATCTGGACTACACAGCTCAACCCCATGCACCGCTCCTAGAACTGCCCATCAATAAAATGAGGATATCAGACACCCACCTTTACAAAGCTTTGAGAACTTGGAAAGGAAAGCACTAGATAAATGCAAAATATTAGTTTAAATGCTCCATGGAGTCCCCCTACAGCCATTCTCCATTGCATCACTGCAATATACATATGACAACAGGGGGGAAAGAATACAGGACAGAACCAAAAGCCCCAAGAATCCCTCAATAACCCTCAAGATTTTTCCCTCTAAATTTAGGTAGTGGATCTGTAAAAATTCCTTAAGCCAGCAGCTGGCAGGCTGAATTATTACTGCGTGGAGCCCTAAGCAATTAAGCTAAGAACTAGGTCTACAAATCTAAGATGATGCATACAAAATATGCTATGAAGACAGGATGGAAAAAATCACACTATATATTATTCTAATTGATATATTAGATCTTAGACCATTCCAGATTTCTGGATTAAATACATACGCATATGGCTGCACCCGGACTCACTGGCTTTATAGAAAATTATCCAAAAAGTAACATAACATTTTGAAAGGTTTCTGGATGCCTGGTGGCATCATTATGCAATTTATTAATATGTGGGCAGAGTGACTAATAGCACATTCAGAATATATTTTTAGTTTTAAAAAAAAATAAAGGGGAAAAGCAGCTACATGTTGATGCTGTATGCTAATAGGAGGTAATGGTGTGTACATAGCTCTACTCTTCAATAAACAGAACACAAAGCAAACCAGACGTCCTTTCAGATACAAACTATTAGGCTGGAACTTTCAAAGATGCTTAAAGGAGTTAGTGAACTAAATTCAGTAGGATTTGGGCAGCTAAATCCCTTATGGTTCTTTTGTCATCTAGAAGGGGCCATTGGACCATCTACTCTGACCTCCAGTATAATATAGGCCAGAGAATTTCATTCTATTACTCACACATTGAGCCTAATGACTAGTCTTTGGCTAGGACGTATTTTCCAGAAAGGCATCCGGTCTTCACGACTTGGAGACTCCATCACTTCCTCCGGCAGTTTGTTCCAGATAGTTTATTACTCTCACTGTTAAAAACATTTGACTTATTTTTAATCTGGATTTCTCTGGCTTTAATTCCAGCCATTGGTTATGTTATGCCTTTCTCTGCTAAACTGATTAACCCTTTAATACCCGGTTTTCTCCCCATGAAGGTACTTGTCCATTGTAATCAAGTTACCTCCTGATCTGCTTTTTGATAGGCTAACTAGATCGAGCACTTTAAATCTCTCACCTTAAGGCAATTTTTCCAGCCCTCAGATCGTTTTCATAAAATCCCAGCCTTAGGGCTTCAGTTTTACAAACTCCATCTCATGAATTCAAGCACATGAATATCAGGTTAATAAAGTGTGTTTCTTAGTAGGTCTTCCCTGGAGCAAAAAGCAGGATCAGGCTGACAGTGTGTTAGTCACACTTGCCCATGTCCACGAAGCAGTTGTGCTGGCATAACAGATTAAGGGGAAAGGACAAACTAAGAACAATGGGAGGATCCCTTCCTCCTTACCATTTTCTTCAGGCTCTCTCTGCACTCTCCCAGGTTGCATTTCTAACCGGAGCCAGAAGGTACCGATGTTTATCCCGGGGACTCCACGCAGGAGGGCATTTCCTGGACTTCACCCCCCTAGGGCAAAACGCAAAATTCAGGAGACTGCAAATTTTATATACTAGATAAAGTTGAGCTGTAAAAACTGCCCCCCTTCTAATATGATTAAAGTTCTATATATATGCAATAATACACAGCAGTACCACTGGGCCAGCGAGCAAGCTCAGCAGAGGTAGAAACACCAAGTGAGCCAACCTCCAACTAGGCCAAAGAACAGGTCTAGGAACCCCTGTGTGTTATCAGCAGAATTGCCAACTCCAAGAATTCAAAAAATCATGAGTCAGACCCCCCAAAAAATTCATGAAGGTCTAAAACTAATATACATAAGTGTTCATTCCACTTGCACTCTGGCTTTTGAACCTTGAGGGCTTTCTCTGCAATCACGAAGACTAGACACTTCCTTTAAAAACAGAAAGAAAGCTGAGATTCTTGTGTATTGTGTCACTCCAGGCTCTAGGGCCTTTAAGGAAAACACCAAATATCATGAGAGTTGGCAACACGCCCCACATGCCATTATTATGGCCTAAGTTTCCTTGGACTCCTGGATAAGCCAGCCTCTTGTCATCTTGTCTTGAGCATGTGTGAGTATATACAGTAGCCTAGTAACCAAGTGCTAATTATTTGACAGAAGTGACAACACTGATGTTTAAAAATTCCATGTGGTCTGGGCTTACACTGAACATTCTGGCAGGGAAAAGCTGCTCCGGACTCTTACCAAACCCTAACAATTTACAAGCAGACTGGGATCGCCAAAATACTCTACTGGGTTGGGTTGCTTGGCGACTGCCGGTCCCCTTTCTCCTGACCTTTCATTTCCCACCCCCTATTGTTTGGTTCGCTGCCATGAAACTTTTCTCCATATAGATCTGACCCAAAGCCCACTGATGTTCCATTGAAATATCCTATTGACTTCAATGAGGTTTGGATCAGGCTACATATTATCAAACATTACCACCTCCTCCTCTGTGTGACAGAATTCCTTGGGGAACAAGAGATGAACTTAAGTTTCCCACTCTCCTTAAAGAGAAGCTATGGGGAAGGACTATAAATCATCTGCTTGGGAGACAATCTACACAGGAAGGCAAAATGCCATTGTGTTACATTTTTCCATTTATGTTAATTTCCTTTGTTTCCTGGTTTCAAACATTGTGCTTGAGAAATCAAAACATTAAAATTACTATAGACAAAAAAAAAAAAGAACACCCAGAATTGTCTAATCTATTTTCACCATCACATCTGACTGAAGTGGAAAGAGTTAACAATGTTAACGGTGACCCGAAAAAGGGTTTTGTCTATAGCCATTTTAATGTTTTGATTCTCATTGACTAGAACAATTCTTTAATGTTGGAGTTGCAATAGCTACATTTTGGGTCTAAACTAACCTGGAGGTCTCTGTGCAAGTCTCTCTTTTTCATATGATTGAGCACTCTCTAATGTAAGACAGAAGTCGTCTTACAATTACTTCTGAGTGAAATGGATGACACAAAATTAGACGCCTGAATCTTCACCCACTTTTAGAATCAAACATGAACAAAAACATTTCCAAACCGTTTTGATAAATGTTCTCTCACATCTGGCATCCTGTCAAAACTATGAACAAAAGTGCCGGGAATCCTGAATTCCTGTGATCTCCAGTCCAATTTTGCAGCCATGGCAGGTCTGGGTAGTTCAAATAAAGATCTGAACGAGAAAACAAACCTGATAGAAAACGATGATAGAGGACATTGAATGTGCTGGCATCACATTCAATGTGAAGAACCACAACTAGCAAGTGACTGTAATCAGTGGAGGAACTGGACTGACCAACATCTCTGACACACTGGAGGAGCTAAGGTCTAAGGTAAGGTAAGGCAGCCTAGTAATCCATGGTTAAAGTCCCAGACAAGGTGATGTCTACTGATTATAACACATCAATTCTCTTTAATATCATTTATCCACATTGGGCATTTGGGACCTGCTCTATAATCTATTGAAGCCACTGGGAGTCTTTCCACTGTCTTCATTTGGCTTTGGAGCAGGCCCTTGATAGACATTTTCTCCCACAGGTCAGTCTGTAGAACATGGGTTTCTGCCAGCAGATTGTGCATAGAACATGTTGCTGCAGATTTACAGTCTTTATAAAATTTGAAACGCTACCCTATAGTTAAGATCATATGGTATATGGTGTTCATTCCTCATTCCCAGGTCTCTCTGAGGATGGTCATGTCTGCTATTGAAGTGGAAAGGTAAGACAAGCAGGGGCCAGCTGTCAGCTGCCCTGATGTTAGATGATGAGACAAACTGCTTTCTGGCCCCTGATGGGAGTCTTCCTTGGTAGTATAATAAATAATAAAAAAAATTAAAAAGGAAAAGCAGGTCAAATATTAAAGATTTTTTCTTTAATAAGCATCTATTTTAACCTTAGCATTCACAGATTCCAAGGCCATTCCATCAGAGGAACTATTGTGATCAAGAGAGCTGGGTTTTACTCCCAGCTCTGTCACTGACATGTTGTATAACATACATAAGTCACTTTCCTGCCTCAGTTTCCTTCTCTCCCCCCCCCCCCTCTGTCTTATCTATTTAGATTGTAAGCACTTTGGAGCAGGGATTGTCTTTTATTCTGTATTTGTACAGCACTTGCCCCAATAAGAGTGGTGACTGATTGTGCTCACTAGGTGTTACTTTAGTACACATAATAAATAGGGTAACTTTGTAGTCAGGTAGTGGGTCTGGGAATTAAGAGACCTGCGTTCTAGTCCTGACTTTTCTACCAGTCTTGTGCGTGACATTTGGCAGGTAACTTAACCAGCCCCAATTCATCCATCTGCAAAGTGGGGATAATAATACTTAACTACCTTTCAAAAAGTGCCTTTGGAGCATGAACTATGCATGCACAGAGTATCATCATCATTCAATATTAAAAGAAACCTTATTTAATTTCCTCGGCTATGTCAAAGCACTGCAGGTAATAATCCTACCGTGGCAGGCAATTAACTGGATGGGACCCAATAGATTTCTTCCATCTCTAACTTACATTTTCACTGTACTGTTTCAACAACATAATTTTCCTTTATTTCTTTTTCCTATTACAACTTTTCTATATAGTTAACTCACCTGTGAAGGGAACGATCTTCACAATTTTACACCTACCCTTTTGCAGCATCAGCAGGAATCTGAACAGTTCTTAATAGGATCACAGTGTTTCCTCTTTACTTCTTTGCCCTCATTTAGCGTAACAGGCTGGAGAAAATCTATTATTTAATAACATTTGTTCCTGTTGAAGGACCAGAACGCTGGACACTTGAAAATGCAACGACAGCACTTCTACAAACACTGGGTCAGATCTTGCACTGGTGTAAATGCACATGGTTCCTTTCAAGTCAACAGAGCTATGTTAATTTACATCAGCTGGGGATCGACTCCATTGTTTTTGCAGCTCCTAAAGCAGGTCCCCCCAGATTTTCTGTATTTTTGGGGAGGTTAGTCGTGAAATCCATTCAAGACCATAGTGAAAAACAGAAGTCAGAGAGGGCATTCTCTACCCATTTCATCAATTACTTTGCAGCCCCTTTTCAACAAAGGATGTTGATTCTGCTCAGACCATCTGAACAGAGGGATTGTCTGAGAATCAGGGAGGGGAATGTAGAAAGCCAAACATTTTTAGAAGTCAATGTAGTGCTCAGAAAAGGCCTATATGGAGATATATCTCTCTCTCATAGAGGCAGAAGGACCTTGAAGGTCATGGAGTCCAGTCCTCTAACTTCACTAGCAAGTACCATCCCTTACAGATTTATGCCCCAGATCCCTAAATGGCCCCCTCAAGGATTGAACTCACAACACTGGGTTTAAGCAGGCCAAAGCTCAAACCACTGAGCTATCCCCTCTGCCACACGGTACCCTGGTATAAAAATCTATAGGCTATTTTCAAAGTAGGGCAGGGGATTTAGCCACACACCTTCAATTACAAATGCATGGTCAAGTTCCTTGAGCTGACTTGAAAATCTGGATCACAGTAAAGATGTAGGGTGACCAGATGTTCTGATTTTATAGGGACAGTCCCAATTTTGGGGTCTTTTTCTTATATAGGCTCCTAGGACCCCCTTTTCCAAATTTTCACACTTGCTGTCTGGTCACCCTATAAAGATGTGACATGCATAGAAGAGTACAGCCTTGTCCTTAATGTCCCACTAATATCCCCAGAGCCTGTGTTTCAGAATGAAAGTAGTGACTTCTGTGGCTCTAGACTAGAGAGAACCCTTCCTAGCTAATATTTAAACTGACAATGACAAGCTTAAGAATAGTCTACACTAGAAAAGTATAGCTATAGCCGGAAACCCTCATAGTATAGAGAAAACTTCTACCTAACAAAAATGTGCTTTGCCTTCATAGTTCCTGGATGAAATAAGCTATATTGGCAAAACACTTTTTTGCTGGGATACGGCTTTTGCCAGAATAAAAATGTCATTAAAAAAATCACACCCCTAACCGACATTCTTATAGCAGCAAACATTTCTAATATAGACCTGGCATTAGAAAGAAATCCAGTCTAAGCTAGAGGTTACCTTGCCAGGCTTTGAGGACTGGGGAGCGTTAAACTGTTGGGAGGAAAGCAAGGGACCTGTCACCCTTTGTCAGGATCCTAAAGCCCTGTTATCCCCTTGTTTAGTTTCTTGGGAGTTTGGATCCATATAACCATGGAGGGATCCTGCAACATCAGCTCAGGTGACAGTCTCAGTTCCAGAAAAGTCGAGGAGGATTGCTGCAGCTCAGGACTGAGAAACACAAGCATAGCTTGAAGCACATTCATCTTCTGGGCTCTCTCTTCCTTTTATAATTGTTCACTCAAAACAAAAGGGACTGGGGGGGGGGAGAGAGTAATCCTGGAGGAGTTAAAAAGAATAACATGACCACAGGGTGTCACTCTTGACCCACATTTGGGTCAGCACACAACCTTGTCTATGGCAACAGGAAATTTGTTTTCAGAGCAGATTCGTAATAAGCCTCACATCCACTCTTACACTAAATACTGGATGGCACAGATAGTTTTATGCAGTTTAACCCTCAAAATATATTGTGTGCTGCTTTCTTAATGCCCAGGGTAGAGCTCTCTAATATGGGCACCAAAGCTAGCTAAAGAAAAGGGTGTCCTGACTTTCTAACTTTCAGGAAAAAAAGAAAAAATGGTGGTTCCGAAAAAACATTCCACTCAGAGCCGCATTCATGTTTGTGGGGCACCATGGCTGTTCCTTCTTGACTTAATTATATGTGATCTTTAGCCTGTGGAACATCTGGATCAGCAGTTCAAGAAACTCCACTATTGAAACTAACACCTGAGAGAATGTAAGACGGAAGGAAAGGAAGTTACTTTAGGCATGGGATACAGCTGGTTTAAGGTTAAGTAAGAGCAGTCACTTTGGTTTGTGTTTCACTTATGTAAAAGGAGGAAAAAAGAAAAGACTATAGAATATATTTTCTATTCACCTCTGCAATTTTAAAAACCATTTTGGTATAATATAAAATGAATCCTCAAAGCCAGGATTCTAAGAATTTCCTGGTGTTACTACAACTCCCTGTTTGTTCCTTTCAGGTGTTCTGGGTATGTTAATCTGTGCAAGTATGTTCTCCATGGCAAGGAGCTTGATCGGTCTCTAGAGTTGGATCAGGTAGTCTAAGTGCTGATGGAGGGCCGGATCAGTGTTCGTATCGCACTCCTCAACAGCACCTGACCCAGGTCAGGGAAGCGAACGATCCCACCAGTGGACCAAATTGGGTGATGAATCCTGGCCACCTGACACCTGAGGCATCTTGCGCATACGCTAAGGAGGAGGAGTGCGGATAATGCTCTGCTTTCAAACGCTAGTGCTCCCCAGAAACTGTTTTCTGATGAAGTAGGAGCTGGTTTTTAGTTGCAGTTTCAAACAATCCAAAAATAAAATAACGGCATCATTTCTCGCCTCAGGTTCTGGTGCGGGCTTGTCAAATTCTGCTACAGTCTTAACTAGACTTCTCCTATGTTCAGCCAGCTCCCGAAACAGCCTGGGGTATTTCAGAGTCTTGGGGAAGTCAAAGGCATGATTTTGGGGGAACTTATGTGCTGGGATCGGGAACTGAAACTTGCCACTCACCTGCACTCCCCACATGCAGCAGGGCAGGATCTCTGCTTGGTGCTAAACAGAATGCCTGGATAGCGAGCAGGCTTTTCCATAGGCCCACACAGGGACATGAACTACTAGTTACGAGTCTGATACCCAGCAGGCTAGTGGGAATGCTGCGGTCAGCAGCATGCCAGCTAAGGAGCAGGCTGCTCTTTTTCAAAGCATCAGCAAAGTGTGACCTATTGTGTGTCCTCTCTGGCAAGAGTCCTGAAGCAGAGGACACATTTGCAAGAATCCTTGCTCCCGTGGCAGTGCTGGTTGGGACAGTATTTGTCCCTGGGTGTACAGTGTATAATTCAGGTGACTATCATTTACATCTCACGAGCTCTTCACTGCAGCCATCCATCAATTATGCTTTGAACCATTCTGCAAGTTGCTGAGCACATACAGTGAGAGCAGGGGTGCTATCTATCTACCATGGAGGGAACGCTTATCACCTTGCAGGATCAGACCCTTTGCTTCGTAAAAGGCACTGTCCGAGTCGTATTTAAAATCAATCTTACCTGCCCTTGAATCTAGAATTTCTACAGTCAGTTCATTTTTCTGTCCCAGAACAGCATTCTGAGGCATGCTCAGTATTATTTTTAACACTTCACAGTTTTCCTCCAGGCCATCATCCTTAACGTGGATGTTCCAAGACTTTATGGAAACACCTGCAACGTGTAAAAGCAAATGAACGAATCCCAGTAACGCTGGAAAACAGCTTTTATGCAGCATGACCACAAAAAAAAAAAGCAGACGTGACTACAGCAAAACCTTATCTAAATAAAGATCAAAGTAAGCAGCAAAACGAAACTTTATTGTAGAAGTGAGGGCTGGAGAGAGAGTGCAGTGTCAGTAACACCCTAAAATAGAAAGTTCTCATGTACTAATTCATTTATATAGTACCATCTGCCTTTGACACAGCAAATTTGCATCACAGAATCGTTTCTACCTGGACATAAAGGCCCTTGGAAATAGCCTCACTTCAGCCATCACTGATGTAGCTCCGCTGCTGCTGATTCTAAGCATAGACAAGGGCAAGCAGAGGTTTAAGTAAGCCAGGCCTGGCCAGTATGGTGTACTGGCGAGAGCCGCTAAGCTGTGCCAGTTGGACCGGCTTCCCAGGCCAGCAATTTAAAGGGCCTGGGACTCTGGCCACTGTGGGGGGGGGGCTCGCCCTTTAAATCACCACTGGAGCCCCATAGCCAGTAGCGGCAGCGGCCCAGGGCTCTGGCAGTGATTTAAAGGGCCAGGGGCTGACAGAGCCCCAGGGGCTCCCAGCTGCTGCTGCTACCCCAGGGCTCCAGGCTCTGGTGGAGATTTAAAGGGCCTGGGGCTCCGATGTGGTAGCAGAAGCTGGAACCCCAGGCCCTTTAAATCACCCCCAAGCCCTGGGGCTCCCAGCCAACTCTGCAACTGGTAGCTCCGGGGCGTGATTTAAAGGGACTGGGGTTCCCAGCTGCAGCTACCGCAGCTGGAGCCCTGGAGCCTTTAAATCTTTATTTAAAGGGCCTGGGGATTTAAAGGCCCCACCTCTTCCAGCTGAAGCCACACCTCTTCTGGTTGAGGTCCCGACCCCTGCTCAGGACTCCAGCACACTAGTAAGTCCCTTAAGCTACTTTCACCCCTGTGTCCAAGTTCCTTTTCCACTGGTGATCACTTCCCCCCTCACAGCAGGACCTGCTGATAAAAGGTAGAGTGCAATAGTTTGGCAAATTTCCACTGAAGACCTTTTCTAGTGCTACTTATTAAGAAGCAAAAGCAGCAGTGCATGCAATCTCATAAGCACCCCAAAGCCAGTTGTTTGTTTCACATGACCTCTTTCACATCCTTGAGACACCTGCCTCTCTGCATCTTCTTCGCTTAGAACGGTTAAGTCCAGAAAGTCCCTGCTAACCGCTGTGGTGTAGCAATCAAGTGCTATTACCTTGAGTGCCATCATGGTCTTTATTAAGCCTTTGTAACCAAATTCTTAGCCTAACTGTTTTCATAGAAATACAGCGCAGACTGGACATTTACCTGTGTGAAGATTTAATAGAATTCTGTCTCCCATCCCAAATTCAGCTTTATCCAATGTTGCTTTTACAAAGCTGCAGGAAACACAGCATGAAAGACAATGGGCCAGATTCCAATCATGCATGCAAAAAATGGAGTGTTTCCACTGGAATCAATAGTTCCCCTTGATTTACACCAAAATAACAAAGATCAGAAACTGGCCCTTTATCTAGAGCCACAGTTTACTTCAGACAGCAATAAACTATTTGTACATGGGTTAAAGAGCTAATGAGGGGACAGGGCCGTTTACTATAGACAATGGCTTTGAGAACGAACATGTAGTAACCTGAAATTAGCAGGTTCTTGGCTGCAGAAACTACACCTGGGCCATGAGGGCTGTGTGTAGCTGGTGGTACAGACCTGCATTCAGCAGCAGAGATGATGAGAGGTTTGGGGAAAGGATTCACACTCATTGCCTATTAGACAAGGCCTAGCGCAAGTACTAATCTGGCTATTACTGTAGGATGAGTGGTGAGAGAGACTTGATTTGGACTCCAGAGGAAGGCTCATTCCCATCCAGATCCTCAAATCAGGAAAGTATGTACTTATGTCCCATTAAAATCGATGGGATTTAAGCATATTCATTCTTAAGTGCTTTCCTGAATCTGAGCCCTGCAGCAGAATAAGCACCACAAACTCCTAATAATCTAATAATCGGAGAGGAATAAAAAAAGAGGGAAAATACTCAAACTAGAAGCAAACATCACAAATTCATTTAAAAATTACACTCGGCTTTGCTGACTTCCTTGAGGTTACTTTATGGGACAAAACGCCTGGGCCATTTATAAACTATCAACAAATCACTGTAATGTAAATCAAAAGGAAAGTGTTTTCTCTCTCATTTTTTTGGCACAGCATAGTAGATATTAAGAGTTGAGAGGCTTACTCTTGAGGCCTTAACAGGGCAGAAGAAGAAAAACACAAACAATAGCAGAGTCTTCCAAACTCCTAATTAGAGCTAAGTTGGAATTTCCATCAAGTGGGAAATGCTGATATTTCAACATGGGGTTTCACCCTAAATTGGAACAAAAAGTTAAAGTATCAACATTATTCATAGAGCAAAAATTTCCAAAACATTTCAGTGCAGAAATGTTGAGTGGCCGATTGAAACAAAACATTTTAATGTTTCTGAACGGAATAGTTGATGTCAAGGGTACGCTCAGCTCTTCAGGTGGGCAGGGTAGCTTGTGGGTCACCTTGCAGTGCTCATCTTTAGTATTAACAACAGAGACAAAACATCCTCACCATTTTAATGTGTGGAGCCACTACTTGTATATTTAAAATGTTCTCACAGAAATAATCTTTAACCTTCTTGTTTGCTCCATCAGGACAGGCAGAGGATGGGAGATGGCTAGCAAGGAAGCACGTAATCTGTGAAGTCCATGTGAAGAGAAGGGGAAGTTACAGCAGCAGATTCAGCTCTTTCATTTGACACTCAGTGCATTCAAGTGGTAATTATCACCCCTCCTAGACAGCCATAAAAGCAAGAAAAGGAGCAGAGAGGCCAGAACAACAGCGGTGGGTGAATATAGAGGCATCAACGCCAACAGAAGTCCCTAGTGAACTGGCTTGGCAGTGGTTAGAAAGTGAAATAAATCCCAAGCCCCTGCCAACATAGACCAGGGAAGATGGTCAGCACCACTTGCAGGAAAACCTTTCTGTGTGATGTTCTCCTCCCACGTGTACAGTAGCAGAAATAATACTTCATATTTCAATTGCGTTCCGTCCAAGACTATCCAGACACTTTACAAAAAATAAAAAATTAATTCCCACAACACCTCTGTGAGGCTGACTCTCTCCATTTTACACATTGTGGTACTGAGAGCTTTTGAAGATCTGGGTCTGTATGTCTATAGCTGAGCAACCAAACATTGAGATTCCCAAGGGAGGACACTTTTGGAAATCTGGGTCCAAGTGGCCTAAAGAGAAAGGATGGTCTTGTGTTTAAGGCATTGGTATTCCTGGTATTAGAGTGTCCTAGGTTCTATTCCCTTCTCTACCACAGATTTCCTCTGAGAATGTAGGCAAATCACTCTGTTCCTGGTGGCTGTTTGTATTTTTACAGACATTCCGGATCTAAAAGCGTGATGATACCTGCATTAAGGATTGTGAGGAGCTCAGACACTGAAGTGATGGAGTCCATATACCCACTTAGAATATTCCTCTCCCTACCTTTTTTCCAGCAACTGGCCCCTACTGAGAAAGGGGATGCTTGTACATAGGGATAAGTGTGAATAAATCTGAAATCTTTATCCAGTTCTGCACAAAGATCAAGGGTAGCTTGTGGGCAAGTCATTTCTGTCTATCTAAATGCTTATGACCTCTGTCACTGTAGTAGCAGAGCATCTCACAATCTTTAATATATTTATCCTCACACTTTTAGGTAGGGAAGTAGTACTCCTATTTCTACAGAGGAGGAACAGAGCGACTGCTGTTTGGGCCGCTGGTGGATATGAAAGTCACCTAGGAAAAGCTAAAAAACCTGACCTAGTTGAAGTCGTCGGAGTGCCACAGAGAGGAAAGACGGCCCCATCACTGCACTGGGATTTTCTCTCTAGTTACACTGCCGCAGTGCAGCTGGGTATTTGTGTGGAGATGCTGTTAGAAGAGGCAATGAGGGTACCAACATGGGAACAGCTGCTCTGAGAAGCCACTTGAAAAACAATCAGTCACCAGAGTGGGTGAAACATCTGTGGTGGTGCTGCTACAAGCCTCTCTCAACACAACATTAGTGCTGCAGGGGAAAGGGCAGATAGAAGCAGCCCCGCCAACACAGTAGCCCAGTGACAGGTCCAAACGACATGTGTGGTCCACTCCTCAAGACCAGGTTCACAGAACCAAATGAGTGCACCTGGCAGCATTACGGGCCTGGCTGCGTAAAGGCAGTTTGCTCACACGATATCACAACTCACTGCTGAAGGGGCACTTACAGCGGATAACCAAGTATGGCTGAAACCACCCTCCAGCCTGCATCCGGAAGGAAAAAATGGTCAAAGGCTGGCAGTGTACTTTCCCCTCTCTTGTAGGCGGAGAGAGGGTGAGAGGCACAGCACAGAACTTGTAACCCAAGGGAAGGGGAGATTAAATCCACTTTAAAGTGACACTGGGCTGCTCTGAGAGCTGGAGAGGACCCCGGAATAATGAGACTGTCCTGATCCTATCAAAACAAAATCTATCTCCAGACTAGGATCTGAGGGCAGATCTCCTATCTTACTGAGGAAGAAGGAAGAGAATGGAAGAAATGTAGAAAGAGCCTTTTTCTGGTGATGATTGCAGACCGAAGATGAGACAACAGTACATTAAAACCTCGATTTAACGGACCTCGATTTAACGGATTTCGGATGCAACGGACAAAATTTTTAAGAAAGTCCGATGCATCCGAAATCCGTTTGTTGAGGTCCGGCTGCGGGCTCCCTGCTCTAGCCAGGGTTAGAGCTGCGCGCGGGCTGCCTGCCGGCTCCCCGCTGCCGCCCGGGTCCCGGCAGCGGGCGGGCTGCCTGCCGGCTCCCCGCTGCCGCCCGGGTCCCGGCAGCGGGCGGGCTGACTGCCAGCGCCCGCCCGGGTCCCGCCTGCCGCCCGGGTCCTGGCAGCCAGCTGGAGCCCCTAACCCCGGGGAGCGCGGATCAAGCCGCGCTCCCCGGGCGGCGGCTGCAGTCGCGCTCCCCAGGCGGCGGCTGGAGCCGCGAGCCCCGGGGAGCGCGGCGCCTGGAGCCCCGAGCCCCGGGGAGCGAACCCTTAGCCCCGGGGAGCGCGGATCAAGCCGCGCTCCCCGGGCGGCGGCTGGAGCCGCGAGCCCCGGGGAGCGCGGCGCCTGGAGACCCGAGCCCCAGGGAGTGAGCCCCGAGCCCAGGGGAGCGTGGATCAAGCCGCGCTCCCCAGGCGGCGGCTGGAGCCCCGAGCCCCGGCCGCCAGCGGGGACTGGGGCCGGGGCGCATGGGGGTCCAGGGCACGTTTTTTTGTTTGTTTGTTTTATTTAAAAAAAAATCGGCGGCTTTTCGGCAGAGGGAAAGTACAGTAAAACCTCAAATTAAGGACTAATTGGGCAGGCTGGGTTTTTTTTTTAATTATTAAATAACGGACTTTTGGGTTTAACGGACACCCAGTCGCCCGAATTAGTCCGTTAAATCGAGGTTTTACTGTATATAAAAAAACAAGACATAAATAAAAATAATCAGTGATTTAAAATGACCCAATTTTAGGACAATCAACTTCATACTGCTTAAAAGGGCAGGATTCTCAGAGAAAGTTGGCACTGATCAGCCTAAGTCAGGCACCCAAAAGCCAAGGCTCCCAATTGGGTTGCTATAATTGCTGGGTTTTGCTGCTCCCCGGCAGATAAGGGAAAGGGTTGATTGTTTTAAGATCTGCTGTATGAAAGAAAAATAACTGTAGCCAGGTTATAAAACTAGGCTTAATACATTCAAGATGAAAGAAATAAAATGAATTCTGCACCAGGATCAAACTCCACTAAACCTGCAGTACCGTGAGTGAAGTCTAAGCCAACACTAGCTGAAACCCCTCGGACCTTAAAAACAAAACGAGACACCAATAAACTGCATTAGACACAGCAACCAGGAATTTTGGCTTCATATTGTTAGCAAGTGTTAATGGCAACAAAAATGCAGTCTGTAGGGATTCGTTCATGGAAACAGGTCCCATATCCTACCCTTATGCCAACAAGTGTCCTGTCCTAACCACCATAATGGCAACAGTCCCGACATTTTCACATGCACAATAGTAAATTGCCACCTGTTCAACACTGGGCCATTTCAAGTCTGAAAAGAAATTACATCTTAAAATATTTCTTATTGCTACAGCATATGCAGCATGGAAATGTGGCTTGTAGCCACCATTGTTTCCTGCTCCTAGCTGTGTTCAATACAGCTGTGGATCGAGCCCTGGGGCAAACTCCTCTGCATCACTCAGCTGATGGACAAAGTAATCAACCATACTAACCCTGCACAACTGTAAATAGTACATCCAGCAGGTTTCAGGCTAGACAGAATCTGCAGATTTAACCATATCCCATAATTTGACATACTTTACCCCTGAACATCCAATGTGTTACTTATGTTCAGTATCCAGACATTCTTCATTTTCTTCCCCATCACCTATTCATCAGCTGCTATTCCCCCCAAAAGTGCAGATTTAAAGTCTTCCTGTAACATTTCACTTGTTCTGTGACTTAATAATAAAAAGAGCACTGAATAGAAAGGCCAGAGTTCAGTTTCTGAGCTCTATTACCATTTGCAAACTGCATTGTCCCATAGCTTCTCACTTGAAATACAGCCTACGATGCAATTTTATGCTGTCTCAGGAGCCATAAAACTGTACAGTTCCAGAGAAATTTAAAATCATTGTTCTACACCAGGGCAGAAATCTTAAAAATAGAAATATAAAAGATGAAAAGTGAGGGTTAAAGGGAAAGTTCTGGATTATACGATGTATAAGATTTTTTTTTTTATGTTTTTAGAGCAGATATTTGATTTGCTTTTAGAAGTGCAATGGTGCATTATTTTTATGATGATTTTTGTTTAAATTCCCTAAGCTTCCAAAAAATGTAAAACATTGCATTTGGGAAGAGAAACAAAAGAGAAAATACATCCCACCCCCAACAATCCATTTTAGCTAAAAAAAAATCTTCATCTTGACAAACTCACTTCTACTGACTTAACTACATGCACCAACAACCTAGATTCTGGTCCCACGTTCAGATCCTGGCAGGGCAAACCTACAAAACCATGAGGAGCCCTAGTGATCTCAGTGGGACTCAGCATAGCTGAAGCTGATGGCAGGATTGGGGCCCTAATTTGTACAAAGTGAACTACAGCCTGTTGAAATATATAGCGTGGGGACATTAGTGTTCTGATATGGCAGCACGGTCTAGTGCACAGGACATAAACCAGCAGGCAAGAGACCTGGGCTTTGTAACTCTGCCACGGACTTGCTATGTGACCTTGGACAAGTCACTTCTCTGTCTGTTTCCCCTTGCACCCTTCATCTACTTTGTCTATTTAGATTGTGGGATCTTTGGGGCAAAGTCCACCCCCGCACTGCATTGCTTAGCACTATGGGACCATGGTCTTAGCAGGGGCCTCTACGAGCTACTATCATATAAAGGATTAAAACCAAAGTGTGTAGAATTTTTTTACTGTTTTATTTTTGCAATTTCAGGCCCATGGAGTTGTGATTTTTTTACAAAACTTCAGACCAGTTACATTTTGCTCAAAATATTGTGCCGGAGAAGTAATGCAGAGGCTGGGAGCCAAATTCAGCTACACCACTGAGTAAATCCAGAGTAACTCCATTTGATCACAGAATGTGGTATATATTCCGAACCTTTTCAGGACCTAAGTCTGCTGTCATGGACAGGTTTTATACATGTCTAACTCTAGGGGACATGACCATGGTTCCTGCTACAGCCTCTTTGTGCCACACCTGTGGTACACATAAAAGCCAGCTCAGTAAGTCAGCTGAAGGTTCCACTGGCACAGGAGAATCCTTTGATGGTGAACAGCTGGCACGGTCAGTCTTGCACGACTACTCTTCATTCTGGGCAAGCAGGGGATGTAATCCGTTGCACGGAGGAGAGGGTGCGTAGCTAGAACACTAGTGTTCCAGAGATCACCAGCAGCTAGAATGGCCACTGAGCTGGTAAAATTTAGAGCTGCTCTGAAGTTGCTGTATGCTATACTATGGACTCCCAGGTAGCACCAGGATCAAGGAACCACAAAGGTGGCTCAGAACTATTTATTACTTACTTCCTGGGGGCTAGTCCCAACTTACCCGGATGTGGGCAAGGTCAAAATCAGGCCCAGATTCTTATTGACTGTTTTATTCTTCCATCCAATATTAGACCTGGCCAGGGAGCAGACAGCAGCCCCTTCAAACTCCACCTAAAACCATGTTAGATTCTGAAAATGTGCCTGAAATTTAAAAGAAATCCTTTCTGTGGGGATAAAATTCCATCTCAGAGAAGCTATAAGCACCTTGATCTTTTACAAGGGCCACACACTGCTATTTGTGAAGTTCAAACACTCCCCTCCCCCGATAGATTATACTGTCCCCTCCCCTCACCCTTCCAGTGAATATACTTGACTGGACTCTAACACTTACACTTCTGGAACCATTGCATTTCCTTCCACGTCTGATACTTGAAATTCAAAGCTATCTGAAGTCACTTCAGTGGAGGGATTTATGATGTACCGGATGATCTGCTGGTTTAAATCATTCTGGGTAAAAGTACTGCGTAATAACTACCTGCAATTGACAATGTACCATTAGAGCAGAGCTCAGATTCTCCAATTCATTATGGTCACTGCTGTATTTTTTATTATTAATGTGTCTTGAAAAATAAGATGTTTAGCTAAGACTACTAATTCTTTGAAACTCAAATCATTTAAGCTGTCTAACCTTATTCAGGATAATTATTTCTATCCATTATCCATCATGCTAAAGATGACAGCTCGGGGACAAGGAGGCTTTTCAAGCAAATGTTTTAAGACAGTGTTTTAGGTTGCAGGCACTGGCAAATGTTAATTAAATTAGATAAACAGTGACTCAGAGTAGCTGCACTATATTAGAAAAGAAAGATGGAGATGGAGAGGGGAAGCAATTTAATATCCTAAAACCTATTAGATTTTTGGAAACAAGAATCTATCCCTTAGACATTTATTTTGCCTAAATCCAGGTGGATAATGGGACATTTGATTGGGTATTTTTCATGATCACTGAAGGCTCCATAGTGAGCCAGCAGTGCATATATACCAAGGAGGTATAAAAAAAGCCCTCTTTACTTCCCTATACAGCCTACCTGCATCATGAGAAAATGCAAGTAAGTCGGAAGAGCAGCCAGCACTGGGCTGTTACTTCCCATCTCTTGCAGCTGGGTGGGCAGAGGTGGAGAGAGTGGGAGGAGCCTTGGCTTCACCCCTATGCATCAGCAAGAGCAGTTGTGTTGGTATGGAGGGGGGAATCTCCACTGAGAAACGGTTGGGCACGTACTCCACGGAGAAATCCAGGGGCAGTTAGGACTCAGTTTTGATTCTCAGAGCATAGCTACACTGCCCCTTACTTAGGCTGGATGGCAGAGTTCAGCCTTTAAAACATAAAACACTTCAACCTAATAAATAGCAATGGAGGATTCTTAAAAACACCATCTCCAATCATTTTTTATTTACAAGTTTTGTAAAAGTCAACTAGGAGCACACTTCCCTGCGGTGTCCCTGGTTTTCCCCATCACTTCACTACAGACCTGATCATTATACATAACTACCGGGTCCATCGGAGGTGGGGAGGGGCCAGAGAGCTGAGCGAGTGCGGGGTCTGTTGGAGGGGGGAGGGGGCAGAGAGCAAACCTGACACCCCCACCTCACCCCCCACCCAAACCCAACACCCCCTGACCAACACCCACACCTCACCCCCCGTAGACCAAACCTGACACACCCACCTCACTTTCTCCCCCAACCAAACCCGACACCCGTACCTACCACCACAAACAAACCTGACACCCACACCTCACTTACCCCTCGACCAACCCCAACCCCCCTCTTCCCCCCAACCAAACCCAACACCCCCACCTTACCCCCCCACCAAACCCAACACCCCCTGACCAACCCCAACACCCACACCTCACCCCTCACCCACCCCGACACCTTCCCACCCCTCCAGACCAAACCCGACACCCCCGGCTCACTTACCCCCCCCCCCCCGACCAAACCCGACACCCCCACCTCACCCCTGGACCAAACCCAACACCCCCACCTCACCCCCCGACCAAACCTGACACCCCCACCTCACTTACCCTCCGACCAAACCCAACTCGGGTCCATCGGAGGTGGGGAGGGGGCAGAGAGCTGAGCGAGTGCGGGGTCCGTTGGAGTGGGGAGGGGGCAGAGAGCTGAGCGAGTGCGGGGTCCGTTGGAGGGGGTATTATGACATCATAACTATGTCACAGAGAACAGCAGCTGCCCAGCTGATGTGAATGGACTTTAAAGAATTTCACCCCTGTGGGGGCGTCAGAGGTGAGATTTGAAAAAATCTTCGACTCTTACCCTGATTAGGACCCTAAGACCTCTAACTGTACCAAATTTCAAGTCTCTAGCTCAAACGGTGTGGAAGGAGTAAGCGCACATACATACCTCCACACCTCCGACGGACCCGAGCAACGCCGGGTATTTTCACTAGTATATAGATAAAAGGCAGATTTAGCATTTTTCGTAAACTTCAAAGCCCTTGAAAGTCGTCCATCCCGCTCCATGTCCACATGGAGAGAGGACCCAGCATCCCTAGAAGTGGGAAGTTCCACCTACAAGTCATACTCTCCCTTTTTCCTAGCCTGGTGGGACCTTTTTGGTGGAAGCTCTGTGTAGTCTGGGTTCCCTGGACCTGGGGGGGAGAGGGTGAAGCAGGAGAACTAGCTCCTCCAAATTCTCCCCCTGCTAGGCTCATGGGGAAGCTCCTGCAAGTGAAGGCAGCTAGAGCTTGGATTCACTTACACTAGCTTCCCCCTCCGAGCTGTGCATGGAGACAGCTGTGGTTGGGCTAGCCCAGGGGTCGGGAACCTATGGCTCGCGAGCCAGATGTGGCTCTGCTGTGACCGCGAGGCTGGGGGGCGGGGGAGGCGGTGTGGCGCGGCTCTGAAAGCGAGGCTGGGGGGCGTGTCGCTCCTCTCCTTCCCTCACTGGAGTCGGGTCACAGCAGCGTGACCCAGCAAACAAGTAAGCACGGGGGGGGGGGGGGAAGCCGTTTGCAAGGGAGCATGGGGGGGAGGCTGGGCTGGGAGCGGGGATAAGCCGTTTGCAAGGGAGCATGGGGAGGAGGCTGGGCTGGGAGTGGAGATAAGCCGTTTGCAAGGGAGCATGGGGGGCAGGCTGGGCTGGGAGCGGGGATAAGCCGTTTGCAAGGGAGCATGGGGGGGAGGCTGGGCTGGGAGCGGAGATAAGCCGTTTGCAAGGGAGCATGGGGGGGAGGCTGGGCTGGGAGCGGAGATAAGCCGTTTGCAAGGGAGCATGGGGGGGAGGCTGGGCTGGGAGCGGAGATAAGCCGTTTGCAAGGGAGCATGGGGGGGAGGCTGGGCTGGGAGCGGAGATAAGTCGTTTGCAAGGGAGCATGGGGGGGGAGGCTCGGCTGGGAGCGGAGATAAGCCGTTTGCAAGGGAGCATGGGGGGGGAGGCTGGGCTGGGAGCGGGGATAAACCGTTTGCCGGGGAGCATGGGGGGGAGGCTGGGCTGGGAGCGGAGATAAGCCGTTTGCCAGGGAGCATGGGGGGGAGGCTGGGCTGGGAGCGGAGATAAGCCGTTTGCCAGGGAGCATGGGGGGGAGGCTGGGCTGGGAGTGGAGATAAGCCGTTTGCCAGGGAGCATGGGGGGGAGGCTGGGCTGGGAGTGGAGATAAGCCGTTTGCCAGGGAGCATGGGGGGGAGGCTCAGCTGGGAGCGGAGATAAGCCGTTTGCAAGGGAGCATGGGGGGGAGGCTGGGCTGGGAGCGGAGATAAGCCGTTTGCAAGGGAGCATGGGGGGGAGGCTCAGCTGGGAGCAGAGATAAGCCGTTTGCAAGGGGGCATGGGGGTGAGGCTGGGCTGGGAGCGGGGATAAGCCGTTTGCAAGGGAGCATGGGGGGGAGGCTGGGCTGGGAGCGGGGATAATCCGTTTGCAAGGGAGCATGGGGGGGAGGCTGGGCTGGGAGCGGGGATAAACCGTTTGCCAGGGAGCATGGGGAGGAGGCTCGGCTGGGAGCGGAGATAAGCCGTTTGCCAGGGAGCATGGGGGGGAGGCTGGGCTGGGAGCGGGGGTAAGCCGTTTGCAAGGGGGCGTTGGGGGGAGGCTCGGCTGGGAGAGGAGATAAACCGTTTGCCAGGGAGCATGGGGGGGAGGCTGGGCTGGGAGCGGGGATAAGCCGTTTGCAAGGGGGCATTGGGGGGAGGCTGGGCTGGGAGCGGGGATAAGCGGTGTGGGGGAGAGACCGGGCTGGGTGGGTCAGTTGGGGGGGGGGGAAGCAGGTTTGGGGGGTGGGGAAGAAACCGGGCTGGGTGGGTCAGTTGGGGGGGGTTGGAGGAAAGGAGGTTTGGGGGGGAGAGACCGGGCTGGGTGGGTCATTTGGGGGGTGGGTGGGAGGGAAGGAGGTTTTGGGGGGAGAGACCGGGCTGAGTGGGTCAGTTGGGGGGGTGGGAGGGAAGGAGGTTTTGGGGGGGAGAGACTGGGGGGGGAGAGAGTGGGCTGGGCGGGTCAGGCAGGCGGCAGGACCCTGGCTGGCAAGGGGCCAGTGGGGGAAACCCCAAAGCAGTGCAGGGCTAAGGACTCCACCTGCCACTGCTTTGGGATTTCCCCTGCTGGCCCCTTGCCAGCTGGGGTCTCAACTCCCGTTGCCAGCCTGGGCTTCGGGGGAGGAGAGCGGAGCCGGGGCCGGGGCAGGAGGCGAGGCAAGGCAAGCCGGGGGAGGGGGGCAGTGAGAGCACGTCCGGAGCCAGGGGAGGAGAGCGCGGCCGGAGCGGGGGGGGGGGGGGAGCGCAGCCGGAGCGGGGGGCAGGGGGGGCGCGGCCGGAGCAGGGGGGGAGCGCGGCCGGGGGGGGGGCTATTATATGGCTCTTACTAAAATAAATTTCCAAATATTTTGTTTTCATGGCTCTCTGAGTCAAAAAGGTTCCTGACCCCTGGGCTAGCCCCTAGAAGCACAGATTCAGCAGAGGTCTGTGTAGCTCAGTATGGTCCCCCTCTAATGGTAGCTGGGCCACAGACAGAGGTTCATGAGCCACTACAATCTTGGCCAGAGACAGGCCATTTAACACAGGCAGCAGAGGTGTGTGCAATTAGATCCAGAATTCCCAGGCTCCATCCTGGTTGCCGATGATCCACCCAGGGGAACAGCAGTAGTCAATGGGTCAAGAAGGCAAAAGACAGCTGTATCACTCTTCACTGTACTATATTTGCATTCATCCTTTGCCTCTAGAAGGTAATCCTGTTATTCGCTTCTTAAATCTGTGCCTAAATGAGTAATAAGGAAAACTGATTCTTGCAACAACTGCAAAGAAGGGAGCAAACTACAGTGTAGAAAGGAGGAAGAAATTCACAAGTGTCCAGAATTTAAATCAAGAAATGTTCAGCTATTCTAACTCCTGTACATTTTGGGTTGTGTTCTTTCAAGCATGCAGCTAACTGTTAGCTTCTTTCTGAAAAAAGTCTAGAGAAGAAAAATGCTGGTGTTTTAATTCCCTATAGTGTCCAGTCCCTAAAGAAGGAACAAAGCTTCCCTAGCAGTCTGCATCACTGTAATTCAGTCAAGTGCTGAGTTTTATACCATTGAGAGACTGATCTATCAAAACTTTCTTCACCTGTTCTGATAATTTGCGCTCCTTTGGGATGCACACCTTCATGCCACTGTCCAACCAATTAGTTGCTTCACTGACTGCATTCTGCAACTCTTAAGTGATGGTTCCCCACATGACATCTTATGACAACTGATTAGTAAACTAGGCCATGAGTTTAAGAAATATGCAATTTTGGTGCTACTTCCTATTAACTCTTTATATACCTTTTTATTTTATTTTTGTGAACTAAATATGAAACTGGATGAAAACATGTTTGCTAGGTGACTATATTTTGCCAACTAGAATAAAGAAAGCATCTTAAGATTCACTTAACAATAGGTATTAAAGATGCAATCATGAGGGTATGTTCTGAAAAGTCAGACAAAATCTTTATTATAATGTCCAGGTGTAAAGGCATATTTTTAAAATTTCTAGCACAAGCCTAGTCAATAATTCATGCGATATTGAGTTAGGATATAAAAACAATAAACAAACAAATGTTTGTTAGAAATGCTAAGTCACTATAAATATAACCTGAAGATTTAAATGGGTGAATCTCTCTTCAGATTTAAACGCATTTCAACAGCAACAAGCCTCAGCATCACAGTGGTTAAATGTCGTTTAAGATTTGACTGTGTTTGGTCTGGGATTCGCTCTCACTTGAGAGCTGGTCAAACCAATCTTTCCAAAACACTGACTTCTGAACTTTTGCCAGAGGTGCCACTCTCTGGTGACTGTGAAGGCTGATTTACCAGACATGTTAAACCTGTCAGTTCTGAATAAGCAGTTATGTATGCACACACAGTAAGGAGTATATTTAAAGGTACAGTGTTTTCTTTTGCAAGCAAGCCACAGAATTTGAATGTATCCCACAAGATTTACAAACCTTTAGCTGGAGATTTTGGGCCGGATTCTCACTGAACTAAAATAAATTCCAGTAAGACAGTGAAACCTACAGAAGTTTCTGAGTGGCTGCTGCCCAGTGCCCTGTGCTCCCTGTCTCCCTCTCAGCTGGCACTCTGTGTTCCGATCTCCCCAACCCAGTTGCCAGTGCCCTTTCCCATCCCTCCCTCCACAACACACCCCAGTGGGTGGAACACCTGCTGCTGGCCCTCCCCCAGGCTAGATGTCTCCACTGGGACCACAGTGGTTAGAAGACAGGACTGGGCTGGACCAGGCAGTCCTAGCTGTTGTCTGGTGGGCAGCCCAATATTGTGCAGTATGGCAGCCTTCCAGACCCTCCTCTTCATCCCTCACCCTCACCCCCCCCACCCCCCACACATGCATGGCTGTTTTCACCCCTGCAAGATATTGAGGAGAGAAAGAAATGTAGATCTGCTCCCCCCAGTATTTCCACTGACAGGGTGTTAGCCCCCACACTCTGGTTCCACCACCCTTAAATGACATGAGTTCTCACTTAACCATTTCACTGCCATTGCAGGGACCTCAAGTGCTGGTGCAGCATGGTCCCCCTTATTATCTCCCTGTGGAACATAATCTAATCTCCTGTAGGGTGTAATATTTTAGTCTCATTTCAGCTGTTGGGTGTAGTGTGCGGGTGGCATTGGTGACCTATGAAATATAGGACATCAGACTAGATGATCTGGCAGTCCCTTCTGGCCTTAAACTCTATGGCAACGGTGAGTTTCTCAGAAGAAACTATCACTACATAAAGTTTGTTCCAAACTATATGGATTAGTGATGGGCATACACTATAAAGTTCAGATCTGGATTTGAACTTGGCCCAAGTTTGGAGGTTATAACATCTGGGATTTGGATCCAAGCCAATCTATTCTATACAATGTAGAGTATCAATAAAAACAATGGATAGAATTCACTCAAGGGGTGGATCTTAAAAGCTTTTGTTTGCTTCACACTAGCAAGTGTTCATACTCCTGATTTGCTTATCTAAACATTTTTGGTAGAGAAATGAAATAGTCTTATGAGAGTTGCAGTACCTGGTTGAGTCAGAAATACCACATGAGAAACATTTCATACAATCTTTTCCAGCAGTGCAAATCAAAATCAGGAGGCCCAGAGGTAAAGGCACAATAAAATAAGTAAATCAATAAAATCACCAAAAATCTGATCACTTTAAAAAAATAACATTTGTTTGCTCCAAGTTTTGACAAACAGCACAAATTAGTTTTTGCCCTATGTAAGCCTTTTAAGTCATGCCCTAGAATAATCATTATTAATCAGTTAATGAACATTGGCTAGAATACAATAAATACAATATATTGTCTACAATATAATACAATATTTTGCAGTTAAGAGGCCCAGTAGGGTTGGTAGGTACTTTCAGATGCAGTTAATAGAGATTTGATCTCAGATATTTTAATGGTTCCATTGTATTCAGAGAAGCACCTTCAAATTCACATGATTTTCAATATATCTGAGCCTCTTGAGTCTACACTTTTGGTCCAGATTTTTCATGGAAACATTCTCTCATACAAGATTTCAGCAATTCTTGGCTTGAACTGGAAAGTGTAAAGCTATATCAATATGGAAAATAATACCACCAAGCAGGCAAGTTATCTCAAGAGCAGGCAAAAACAAACAAACAAACCGTTTGTTCTTCCTCCCTCGTAGTTAGAGCTGGGCAAAAAATTTTGGCTGAAACCATTTTGGGCAAAAAAATGCAGATTTGGCAACACAAAAATGTTTCACAAATTTGTGTCTATTTTGAAAAATTATTTCAGTTGGAAATAAACTCCCCGAAAAATACTGAAACAATTTGTTCTGACATTTTCAAAATGAAGTGTTACATTTTTTTTGGTTAGAAATGACTTTTCATTTCAACATTCCTTTTTTTTTTAGCAAACAATTAAAAAGGTTGAAAATGGTCAAAATCGAAACAAGATGCTTTGTTTTTGTTGAAATGAAAAGTTTTGTTTGACCCTGTGGCGGGGTGACCACCCACCCCCTACCGGAAGGGGCTTGGAAAAGCCCCAAAAGGGGTTTAAAACAGACAAAGAAGGGACTGTGGCTGCGAGCCTGCAAGCTCCCAGACTGATTGGGAGCTAGGCTCAGCTGTGTGACCATGCCCCAAACACTCCCAGCCAGGGTATAAGGGCTGGGAGGCAGAGAAGCTGGGCAGTCTCCTCAGAGAGAGAAGCAGTCTCCTCTGCATTCAGAGGGAGACAGGCCTAGCTGCAGGAGCGGAGCCAGGTACCTGGGTTAGGGCAGAGCTGGGGCAGGGCAGAAGGAGCTGGGTGGGCTCTAGCCACGAGCCCCAGGCCTCCGGGCCTGATGCAAGGCCCGACCCACGACTACCAGGGTTGCAGGGAGCAGCCCAGGGCTGGAGATAGCGACAGCAGGCCAACCCTCCTTGCCTGTGATGAGAAGCCATGATACTGCAGTCTGCCCCAGTGAGCGGGGGCAAGTGGTGACTGACAGTGGCACACTCTGAGGCGAGGTGGGGATAGGGGGTAGAGGGCTCCCCCGGGGAGGGGAGACCCTAAGACCAAGGGGGTACTGCAGGGGTGCAGCACCCACAGTTGAAGGGCACCGGGGTCCGGGAGGGACACGGGGCCAGCAAAGGAGTGGGGCATCGACCTGCGGAGGGCGCTCTGGACGCTGAAGGAGCTGATTCCCCAGATGACCAGCGGGAGGCGCCGCGGGGGTGAGTGGTGACCCCGTTACAGACCCAAAAAGGATTTTTTTGAATTTTGGTTGCCACACTTCTTGGAAAAGTTCCTTTTCCATTTGACCCCAAACTATTTTATTTTTAAATTTCAGAATTGCCCGCAAACCAAAAAAAAATCTGTTATTAACGCAGCTCTAGTTAGAACTTAGTGGTCTCTTATTAGATAGCTACATTTAATAACCATGCTTACCTGTGTTGTAATTCCACTGGCTCTTCTTTCATTTGCCTATTGAACAGAAAAACATGATTGACTTTGTCAGTAGCTATAAATGAAAATCTATCAACTTGCCCAACACCTCCATTATGTCTGTAGTTCCATGTTATTGATATCCATCTGCGTAAACTGGCCCCAATACAAGACAGTCTCTGTCATGTACAGATGACCATACTGTAGTATGGTAATTATGTACGTTTTTTTCATGGACTATCCAGGTCTGTAAGCTGAAGAACATCTGAATGAAAGTTAAATTTTCAATGTAAAATAAGAGGCACAAATAACATTGCAGAATTCTAGAAGAATGCAGCTCTTTGTTGGACAGAGAAAAATATAGAAAGAATGAGATCTTCCTTGAAGACGTAGGCTCTGATTCAGCAAAACACTGAAGTGTGTTCTTAAGGGCTTTGCAGAATTGGGATATAAGGCCTGGTCTACACTAGGGGGAGGGTCAACCTAAGATACGCAACTTCAGCTACATGAATACCGTAGCTGAATTCAATGCATCTTAGATCAACTTATCTGCCATCCTCATGGCAGCAGCTCTCGACAGTGGACTCCTGTCAACTCTGTCTTGCGCCTTTTGGCGAGCTGGAGTTCCGGGATCGACGGAAGTGCCTCTGGGGATCAATTTATCGTGTCCTGACGAGACATGATAAATCAGTCCCCAATAAATCAATCTCTACGTGTCGATCCAGCTGGTAGTGTAGACAAGGTCTAAGATATAAGGACTCAGTTATGCCTTTAAGGATAGCCCCACATTGGGATGATGTAGAGTCACATTGCTCCAAAACTGTAACTTGTTTACCCAGAAATCCTTGGTGCCTAGGAAAAGCACACCTGCTGTGACATTTCACCTTCTCTTGCTTTCCTTGGAGAGGCCTTTGTCCTACAGGGCATTAGTGAGGAGCTGTCTCTGGACAGACAAGAGGATAGGACTGCAATTGTGCCTGGCTCCTTCATGGCAGTTGCAAGGCAATATTAAGGGCTCATTGTTCCCGTCCCAATCCTCCCTCCCCTTTGAGCACCCACATGGGGGGCAGCTAAATGTGTGTACATTATTTTACAGCCACCAAGATGATGCAGCTAAGGGATTATTTCCTTCTAGTAGAACAAATCAGTTAGTCCAACACCACACTATGTCTGGATGACATATGGGTCCTGCACTCCTTACTGTGAAAACCATCTAGTAAAGCCAATGGGAGGTTTGTTGCATGAAGAATGCTGGATTGGTGTCATAATTCATGAAGCTGTTTAAATGGTTAAGTGTACTATACATATGGTACTGATGAATTTTGAGTGCTGTAGTCAGTTTAAATAATATATGTTGCATTCTTTTACTGGGCTCCTAAGCCTGTAACATCCTCAAGTATAGGAAAAGCAATACTTGCTCCAGATAACCACACACTTCCACTCCTGGCCTTGGGTAGCTATACTACAGGAGAGGTTGAAGAACAAAGAGCAAGATGGTGATATTTACAAATATACCCACCATTTTAGATTCCCAGGCAGTTTTCTGACAGCTTCTAATCTAAATGAGGCTTGAGCTGAGATTTTCATAGGTAGTGCTTAGATCTCTAAATACTGCACTTCGTGTTCTTAATCACATCTGCTACAGAGAGGAGGCTATGAATAATTAACTATGCCTCCAACATTACAGTCATAGATTATGGTGGTAGTGACCGGTGAACTGTCATGCGCAGCATAAACCATTTAGGAAACTCTGTTATCCACTTTCCCTTTATATTTGTCTTGCAGTCACTTCCTGCTTAAAAGGGTAAATCTCTCATAGCTTTAATTAAAGCATTTAAAATAATTTACACTTAAATTGTATGTGCTCGGGTTTGTCAAAATTGATGCTTTAATAACTTGTCGTCCCTTTTTTCGATTGCCCTGAAATCTGTTAAAATTACCACTAATCTAATTGGGAACAAAGTTGTCAAATGCACGCAGCTTTGACAGTTTGTCTTTCTGCAAACTGCCGACAGATTGCAAGTTACGCATGTGTTGAGCAGATGGGTAAGTTAAAAGGAACACAGGAAAAAAAAAAGAAGCAATTTATTAAATCACCTGGAACCAGCAGCTCCATTCCAAAAATAGTGAGAATGAAATATAGCAAGGGCTAGGAAAGTTGGCACTGGAACATGCCAGAAGGTACCAGTTACAAAACAAGATAAACATTTTGAGAAGCCTCAGCTGTGTTGAAGAATAATGAGGAGTTATTTAACCCAATATAGATTACCAGCAGAAATTAATTTAGGGTGCAGGGTTTTTTAAAAAATGATTTTAACCCTTTCATTCTTGAAAAGCAGGCATCTCTTCCTCCCCCTCCCCCCATGCCACCCCAAAACAACCCAATGTCCCTGTTTTAAATCACCTAGGGCAGAGTGATGGAACAGTCATACAGATGATGCCCTCTGCTCTAGGTACTTAGCAAATCATCTCTTTCATGTGATCCCCCCTCCATTTATTGAGGGGATGCCAAATCCAGCCACGAATATGGAACTGATAATGCTATACACCAGTACAACTCCAGGCTTGTATTTGGATTTTATCTTCAATAGAGGGAACCTAAATATTAAGTGTAGATACAGGAAAATGTCAGGTATCTCCAAATGTAATCGGGTTTGGGGCGAGTCATTTCTAAGCTGCTCACTGTTAATACTTGTAGACCAAGGGCTATTTATCATTCCTTTATTTGTATTACAATAGTGCTTGGGAACCCAGTCAGGGGGCAGGGCCCAATTGTGCTGACAAGCAGAGCCAAGCAGACAAATAGCAAAGGTGACAGCCCCTGCTCCAGAGAGTATATAGTCTATGAAAGACAGGGCAGGGCAGTTGAACAAAACCAACAGACCGGACATGGATAAGAAGGGAGAGGGGATAACATAAGGTAGAGTGTTTAGCAGAAAACAAAGGTTCTGACTCGCCACTTGACCAGCCCATGCCAGGCAGAAGTGATTTGTAGGTGCCACAACAGAAGTAGGTTTTGAGGGGGAGGATTTGAAAGAGGAGAAGGTGGGGATTGTATGGATTTTGATGGGGAGCTTTCCCATGCATGCGGAGTGAAGGTGCTTAAGAAAGAAGTAGGCAGGCTGGCGACTGAGGCTAAATCACTAGCAGAGCAAAGGTAGGAGTCAATGGCTTGATAAGACAATAGACATGAGTGATAGGGCAGGGGCAAATAGTAAAAGGATCCTAAAGGCAGAGTTAAGATGTTCAGGCTTTTTCAGTAGAGGGACACAAAGAGGGAATTGATGCAGTTGGAGCAACACGTCAAGAAGATACAGCAGCATTCTGAATGGACTGGGAGTGGCAATGTGGCTGACCTCCAGGCCAGAGAGGAGGAGACTACATTAATCAAGGGATGAGATGATCAGGACTTGGACAAGAGGCTTGGCAGGACAGACAAAGAGGCTGAATCTTTGAAGTGTTATGTAGGCAGAGGTGGCAAGACTTGGAGATGGCCTGGAAGCATGAGACAAGAGCCAAATCAAAAATGATGCCTAGACTGAAGGTTGGCATGATAGGGAGATGGTGACGGTATCCATGGTGACAGAAATGGCGGAGAAGGAGAAAGCTTCATGAGGGAGAGAGAGAAGGAGAAGGGGGAAATCAGAAGCTCATTTTTGGCAGTGTTGAGCTTGAAGTTGTTGGCTGAATGAGTGGGTGACAAAAAGACAGGCCAAGATGCGCAACAGGATAGGGGGTGAACAGGTCTTTAGTAGAGAGGAAGATTTGTGCCATAAGTGCAGTTATGGTATTTGAAGCCAGGCTTGTGCATAGGAGTGTGTGAATAGCACATAGGAGGAGCCTGGATATTAATTGTGTGTTATACTAAATGTGGTGAGTCTTGCTAACTCTGACTGGTGAAATCTCTACTCCTAAAATTTATCGCTGTAGTATCGGCCAACATCAATTGGCAGATTCCATAACATCACAGTTCATATAACGCTAAGGGTGCAACAGGGCAATATTTCCATAAGTGACACAAAATGTAGAGTAATAAGAATTAGCAGCTACCTGGAGCCAGAGTATGACATGCACAACATACCCGTAGCACAAAGCAAGAACTCTGCTCACACCCCTGCATGAGCTACCCAGACTTTGGATATGTCTGGGAAGGGAAAAGGGGCATCATTTTCAATCATGTTAGCTCAAGTTAGGTTAACATGATTAAGAAACCCCATTAAAATGCAGGTAAATACATCTGAAGCTGAGTTAACTGGCCTTGTTGAGCTAACATGATGGGAGGGGGGGGTGTACTCATCAAGACATGGCCTTTGATTCCACAGGTTAATTCCTTCCCCACCGAAGTTGATGGAAGCTTTGCAATTGTTCAATAGGACCAGGATGTCATCCTACATGTGTAGGAGTAAGTTGGTGCTGCATTCCCATGCTGCTTCCAGAACAGGATGGTTGAAAATTGGCAGAGAGAGAGGTGGAGTCTTGGCTCTGCCATCCCACTTCTCACTGGCCACTGTAGCTGAGGCACCATGGGGTTGTCAGAATTCACTGCTGGTACCAGCCAGAAACAAACTACTAGACTCTCCCTGGAGCAAGGGAAAAGTAGAGAAGGAATCACAATTGCTGGGGTGTCTCTGAGTCCTAATGCCACGTATGGTTACTCCTTCATGGGGGGAGGGCCGGGGGAAAGCAGTTCACATGACACCCTTAGCTCAACACTGGGCCTACTGGCACAGTTTAGCCTACGGTGACCATACAGCAAACGTGAAAAATTGGGACCCGGGATGGGGGGTAATAGGCACCTATATACAAAAAAGACTCAAAAATCAGGATTCTCCCTATAAAATCAGGACATCTGGTCACCCTAGTTTAGCCCATAGGGCTTTACAGTTTCGGAAGAGTAATTTTCCAAGGAAGGATTGAGGCCCTTGGCCTTTCACAACATCTACTTGCTGATGGGAGCAGATGTGGAACTGAGCCTTGTGCCACATGGGGAATGTGTGTGCATCCCTTGTGTGGCCCCTCTAATTACACACACAAACACACACACACACCACACACACACACACACACCGTGTCCAGAGAAACTATACCAGTACCACTGCCAGAAAGCACTCAACACCTGCAAAAGAGGGACCATAATTTACTCCATGGAAACCAAACCAAACAACTGAATGAATCCAAAAGAATCACACACACACACACACACACACACACACACACACACACACACACACACACACACACACACACTGCTCTGGACAGAGAAGAACGTTACAAAATAAGGAGACTCTTAGAAGCAGCATTATAAACTTTCTTTATAAAGCCAAAGAGACAGTGTAAAATGGACCTAGCACAACTGAAGTAAATGCAGTTCTATTGATTTACACCAGCTAACAGCCTTGGCCTAGAATACAAAACATTGGGGGAGCATTCTTCATGGGCATAAGCAAACACAGCTCAAGTGACCTCAAGGGAATTGGGCCCACAGGTTCCATTTTATGTGTGTTTTTAGGGAGGAAAATAGTTCATTAAAATAGTTGAAAATATGAGGTTAAAAGGAAGAGCTGGTTAAAAAATGGAACTCTCCTTTCTATCTCTTTTCCCCATCAAAATTTTGAAGAAAAAGTTTGCTGAAATTTCTAAATTTTGCAATGTTTTAATAGTTCTAGTTAAAAGATTCTGTATGTTTGGATAGAGTGGAAGGTGTTTGCACAACTCTGCATTACTGATAGCGTTCCTTAAATAAAAAACATTTCCAAAAGATACAGGGCTGGAATTCTCATCTACCTTGTGTGACGGATTTGGTTACAGAGATCCCCTTGCGATGGTCACCTGACATGCTGAAGTTTCCTCTGAGCTGGTTTTCCCTGCCAGCTTGGGACTCCAGAATCCTATCTTGTTGAGCCAGACATGCTAGCCTGCTAGAACACAGACCCAGGTCTGGTCCATTCCCCCATAGCTGCAGACTTTAACCAAAAACTGCTCAGCAGGTCACCTATCTCCAGCACCAAGACACCCAGCTCCCAATGGGATCCAAACCCCAAAGAAATCCATTTTACTCGGTATAAAGCTTGTACAGGGTAAACTCATAAATTGTCTGTCCTCTATAATAGTGACAGAGAGAGATGCACAGCTGTTCTCCCCCTCCCCCAGGTATTAATCACTTACTCTGGCTTTACTAATAAACACATGTGATTTTATGAAGTATAAAAAATAGGAATTAAGCGGTTTCATGGAATAACAGACAGAATAAAGTAAGTCACACAGTAAAATAAAACAAAACATGCAAGTCTAATACATTAAGAAACTGTTTACAGGTAAAATCTCACCTGCAGAGATGTTCCAATAAGCTTCTTTCACAGACTAGACTCCTGCCTAGTCTGGGCCCAATCCTTTCCCCTGGTACAGTCCTTGTTAGTTCCAGCTGGCATCTTAGGTGAAAAGCAGGGGTTTTCTAATGACTGGGACCCCTCTTGTTCTGTTCCACCCCCTTTTATAGCTTTGGCACAAGGCGGGACTCTCATCTCTCTGGGTCCCCACCCCTCCTTCTAAATGGAAAAGCACCAGCTTTAAGATGGATTCCAGTATTCGGTGACATGTTCACATGTCCTGTGAGATGCCAGCCTTCATTCTTCCATGGCTGGACCACATACAGCCAGGAAGGTTTGCAAGTAAACAGACCATTTCCAACCAATTGTCCTAGTCAATGTGAGCCATCAAGATTCTAAACCACTATCAATGGTCCACACTTACATAATTACAGTAGGTCCTCAGAGTTATACTTTATACGTCTAGCTTCAGATACAAGTATGATACATACATACAAATAGGATGAACACACAGTAGATTATAAGCTTTGTAATGATACACTACAATTAAAAACCCGCGAAGGCCCATGCCAGCTAACTCAAGCTCGTAAATTTGGGGGCTCAGGCTAAGGAGCTGTTTAACTGCAGTGTAGACATTAGGGCTTGGACTGGAACCTAGGATCTAAGACCCTGCAAGGTGGGAGGGTCCCAACTCAAGCCCGAATGCTTACACTGTAATTAAACAGCCCTATAGCCCCATGAGCCTAAGTCTAACTGTAGTGTAGACATACCCTCTCTTCCTCTGCTTGGTGTAGGCACACCAGTGGGGAGGCAAAGGGACTTTAGGCAACTTTTGTGCCCTCCATATTCCAGGTCTGGTCCCCAGCATAAATTAAATTGGCCCCATGGATACTCCAACCTAGGTTAGACAGTTACAGCCCCTTAATAGCCATTTCACAGGGGAGAACAGCCAGAATGCAGCTGTGAATACAGCCTCTCCCTCCCTGCCATGCTCAGGGCACCATATGGGGTATTATTACAGCAGTGCATGGAAACCACTGGGACTGATTCCTGCACATGGCTCCATCTCCTTTACACTTCCTGGATGGTGGAAAGGGGCTGTAGAAGCTTGCCCGTACTTTTTATTTTTCCCTGTCTCCAAGCGATTTGAAGGAAAAAAAAGAGATTCTTTTTCATATCCAAGTGGGTCATAATGTAGAATCTCTGATTTATTTAATAGTGGTTTTAACCCCACTTAGAAATAGACCACTTTCATGATTTATTGATTCCTTCTTCCCCTTGTTAATTTGACTCATTTCTTAGGAAATTATTCCTAGTTAATCATAGTAAGAATAAAATTAGGTCTAGTCCCCATTTTGCTGCAAAGGGAGCGTAAATAACTTTTCAAGCACATCGGAAAGAAACCCCATGTTAAAAAAGCCCAGAACATATAAAATGGTATTTCAGAGTGGCCCGTAAATCAAGTCTCTGCCCTGTTACTGGGCAGAGCTGCTCAGAAATTTACATTCCACTGGAGTATGGTTTTCACAGCAGGTTCTTATCAATTGAATTTGCCACATCTTTTGGAAAACACGCCATTCTGGAAGATAAAATCTCCTGCCTCCCCCACTCCATTCATAGGATTAAAAAACAGCTCTGTTGTGTGCCTTTTTTGCCCACTGGAGGAATATAAAGCCATTATATTTAAGTATCATAATAGCCAACATATGCTTTTTCTTAGAAACGACACCACCATCTGGATTAAATTCTACCGATAATTTCAGACAATGTTACCCTTCCCCCCCCCCCCTTTCTCTCTTCAGGAGGAAGAAACTGACCAGAGAGCAACTACCTTTTCAGATGGGGAATAGATTTTCCTCCTTGCCCCATCACCTGAGATCTTGGAAAGGGCAGGGGGGGGGGGGGAACCCTCTTAAATGTACTAACATATTTTGATTTCACATGCTACTTGATTACGAACATCTAGCCAGGTATCCCTCAATACTAAGCATGTACGTCTCCTATTGCCTTTGGACATATGACTTCAATAATAAAAATACTGATAATAGTATACCATGATGTTATTGAAGCAGTCTCTTTGGTACTACCATATCAGTCATTAAATACTACACTTATTGCATGGTATAGGGAGTAAATGAGAAGCAAATTTAACCCTTAGCCTACTCAAGGTCTTTAAATACATTGGAGAGGAACAGAGAAGCCTTCTCACCTGAATGAATCCTTACTAACCTCATGGCTATTGTCATGAACGTAGCAGACCTCCTGGGCCACCACATCCAACTGGCTGTAACTGGAAATGGGCACGCCGGGATAATTGATGTACTCAATCTGACCGTGCACAGGTGGCACAGAGACGGCATACAGCAGCTTCTCGAGTTTGCTAGTGCCATCTGTTGCCATAAGAACATCTGTCGTCAAGGTCACCCTGTCACCCTCTGTTAAAGTTACAGGTTTGGTGAGTAGAACAATGTCCCCTAAAAAAATAAGAATAAAAAAAAAATCTCAGGAAGAGAAATTAAAAGGGGGGATAATCCTTTTACATTCCATAGGGGGAGGCGTGGAGGGAAGAGGGAGGGGGCGGAAATCTGCTTTTTGTACAGAGAGGGAGAGGTCGGGGAACTGAACCACAAAACACTGTAGGGGATTTAACAAAGAGAACTTTATCAAAACAGCTTGGGAAAGGATTTTGTGTTTTAGCCTGCCAGGTTTTCGATTTTCCTCAGTTAAATAACGTTCTTTTATAGCACAAAGAAACTTTAACGGAGGTGTGTGCAAGACATTTGCAACAGTACCGCCATACAGATCTAGAAGCATTTGTTTTAAAAACAAACCATTCCTCCTTCTGATTTTTAACTTCCAATCTGAGCCATACAACACAGAGGTTCCACTCAGTGTGTGTGCGCTCTGTATATATGTACATATGCATGCATATTTTTGCATGTACATGAGTTCCCCAAAATACTGAAACTGGCTTTGAGGTTCTCTCTTTGTGGAGAGAGAATGACCCATTTGTTCACAAAGAACAATTAAGTTAATAGGCCCAAATGAGCCGATTAACAAAATGTTTTAATGAACTAAGCACAACATTGCATTTTTAGCTGAGAGCGCTATGTGATGTTGTATTCTTGGCAACAGAGTTTCCATATCCATTAGATTTATTTTTTAACATCACAGCAGCACAGGAAGATCAACACAATTCTCACCGATTTACAAAACAGCAGCCAAAAGAAATTAAAACCATGAGGAGCTAGACAACTAAGATCAGAAGTAGAAATAATTTGCCGATTCACAGCCCTCTGGTACAGTTCTATCGTATTCACTCTTAACTCTCCTACGTTATAAAAAATGAAAGGGTTAAAATGACAACACAATGAGCTGGGTGACAACAATGGGACAAAAGTGGAGAATGGCGTCTTGTACTATCCCAGGGCTCAAGATGTGTGATCTTCATATCACCACGAGGAAGCCAAAAGCTGAAGCAAAGAGAAACTTTACATTTGATACTATATCTAAATGAAAAAATGCCATGCCGATTTCTTAATGCACTGCTGCAGATTAACATGCTGATGAAACAGACAAGCAGGGTGTTTGTAGCACTGAGCCAGGAGTTTTCATGCCTCTTACCTTTTTATAATGTTGCCAACTGACTTCCGTGTACAACGGAGCTCCTGTTATTCACGTAACTCAGCTAGCAACACTGGGGATGGTAGATTTTAAATATGTATTTTTTTATTCCTGCTGAAAACTCTGTTCTGCACTAAGTTTCCAGTGCTGTTGTCAAAACCAGTTTGATGGTTCAATATTACCCAAAATGTTTCATGGCAATTAACCATGAAAACCATCATTGCTGGCTTCCCACTGCATCTGCTTGCTGTCCTGGTATGCCACAGTAACCAATGGGACACTTGGATGTACTGCGTGCACTATATTTAGTGCATTAAGCAGTGACTAATTTCTTAGGAATTTATTTGTGGTTAACCACAGTATAAACACAATTAGTTATTTTGAATTTATAAAGTGAATGTAACCAACACTTGAAAGGAATTTTTGGAAATTAAGAAAAAAAATCCCCAAACTCTTCTTTGGAACACACACTTGAAAATTCAGGACTTGGAACATTTGGCAGAAGTCATTAAAGTTGTGTTTTAAAGAGAGGTAGGTGGGTTCCAGTTACATGTTGCCTCTAGGAAAGAATATTATTACATTCATAAGGCTCAGCAGAAGTGAAGGAGCCATTTCCATGCTGTTTCCAAAAGAGATCAAGGCGTGTGGGACGAAACATCAAAGACAAGGAGAGAGGAACAAAGCTAGCAGGGGAAGGATGGGTCCAGAGGTCAGGGAGCTTGCCTGAAACTCAGGAGGACCCAGCCTCTGTGCTCCCCCTTAATCAGGGGCAACTACACATGACCTTAGCATTTTTGAGTGGGCTTATAAAACATTTTTTTCCCTGTCCCCAAAATGTAACTGACTTCTGTCCACTGTGATCACAACACTCAGCATAAGGGCACCTTGAAGGATTGGAGGGAGAAAATCACTACGGCTTGGGCATCTGCACTTGGGCATCTGCACACTTGAAACCATTCTCAGCCCTCAGCGTGTCTGCAGGCAGCTTCCTAAAAGTTCTATTAGGTTTAAATGGCCACTGTGCATTCTCTCTCTCTCTCTCTCTCTCTCTCTCTCTCTCTCTCTCTCTGTGTGCGCGCGCACCAAGGTCAAGGGAGATTTGTGTTGCTTTTGTTGTGAACTTCTCAAACATTGCGGGCTTGAACGTTCTACTTGAAATAGAACATTGGTGGGTTTGCGGTAGAAGGAACAGAGAAGTTAGTAGGGCAAGACGAGCAGAGGGGACAGTTTAAAAGCAGGTACAAAGAGAGAAGGTGGAAGAGAGGACACTATGGGTGAAATAGTAAATGTATCACATGTGTCACATACAGGACACGTATGTGCTCCCACTTCTTCTAAGGAGCAATGCCTTTTAAAAAAATGCACTGCCCCATGTATATTTTTAAAAAACCTACCAAAACTAGACACTCCACTGCATACACTTCTCCTCCTGGGAAGAGGATGAGGGAACAAACGACACATGGCAGTCTTTCTAAAACAGAAAAATTTCCAAAACAGACTCCAACAAGAAGCTGAGGAACTGGAAATAATTTGCAAATTGGACACTATCAACCAAGGGTTAAACAGGGACTATGAATGGCTTTGTCATTACACAAATTGAATGCATTTTCCTAGTTAAGTCCCTTTTACAGGTTCTTATCAACTGTCGGACACAGATCCACTAAATTTTCACTACACAAGGTTTTTTTTTTCTCCTGCTGATAATGGCCCATCCAAATTAAAACAGCCTCTTAGAATTGGTATAGTAATTTACAACTTTTTTTTGCTTTCTATGTATATAAATGCATCTTACTTCTGTGTGTTCCAATCTATACATCCGATGAAGTGGGCTACAGCCTACAAAAGCTTATGTTGAAATAAACTGGTTAGTCTCTAAGGTGCCACAAGTATTCCTCATTTACAGATACAGACTAACATGCTGCTAATCTTAAACGTGGCAGCTGTTAGTCATGTTGCATAAGGCACTGCTGGAAGATGTTCAAATACTATGGTGATGAGTATCAGACTGTACATTAGAATGGTAGGATGATGGGAGAGACTCTCGATGGATTCATAGATTTTAAGACCAAAAGGGTACATCAGATCATCTAATGTGACCTCCACAAGCCAGAGAATTCCATCGAGTTACTCCTGCATCAGACACTTGTCACGAGGGCACCCCTTTTAGAGAATAAAACAGTTCTTTACAGGTATGATTCCCACTTGGGAAGTGGAGGTGGGGTGGAAAATGCAAACAAGGGGAAAGTTTATGGATTTGTACTAGTTTTGTGACCCCAATTAAGAGAGACCCACTCCCCCCATTCCAATCACCAGCCCCAATTGCACAAGCCTTAGCCTATTTTGTACTGCATTTTTACTTGATTGCACATATTATTGTCTCATTAACTGCCAAACTTTCCAGAGAACTGAAAAGGAGAGAGTATTAAAAATACACTGAAAAGTCCTAGAACTCAATTAACACACACTGGGGGAGATAGGGGAAAGGTTGGGTTTTCAGCTCCAATTATAAAAGGGAAATCTCTCTCTCCCTCTCTCTCTCTCTATATATACACACACACACACACACATATAGGTGTGTGTGTATATATATATATATACACACACACACACTTTTTTGTAATATCAGCTAATTAGACTTTGACAACCAATTAGCAGGATTCTTCGTTATGCTGAGAATCAAGTTAGCATTCAGAAAGGGGGAGGGAAGGGAAACCAGCAGGCAAAATGCTCCTTCTCCACATACAGGCTATGTTTAAAATTCATAGGGTCAGATCTTGCATGAGATTTACCTCCCTTGCAATTGACTGCCAAGGCGGGTGCACGAGGGTGTATATTTAGCACACAAGTTGCCCTGCTAACTTTATGTCACTATAACTCATGCAGGATAGTACCCTCCATCCTACTTGCAAGGTTACATTTATAACTTTTAATAACCTTTCTGCTCTTTTATTCCAGCATCCATGAAGTACCCAGATGATTATTTAGGATTAATGGATTATCAAAAGTGCCAGTTGGCACACTCCTAGTTAAAAAAAAAAAGTGTAACAAATGCAGCTGTTTACTAATAAATAAAGCCTCAGCTGTAACAGAAATAAATTAGATGCATTTAATTGGTGTACTGCAAACCTCCTCTCTTTATTACAATGCTGCTTCTTGTTATTTCATGATGTCAGGGTACATGGCAGACTGACAGAGTGTTTATGAATCACAGTTTGCAGATGGCACTCCTGGTTTTTCAGCAGTTATGAGCACAAGTAGCATGAGGACTCAATAGAGGGTTTTTGCCAACAAGGACCCCCTGAGAATTAGCTGCCTCCATTTCTCACTGACTGGAGCACTATTTCACAAAACCTACATTCAATAAATTACAGCCGCCTGGCAAGAATTTAGTAAAATTTAACACTCTGAGGACACTGGTGTCTCAATTTGATTTCTATTCATTTCTAAAGGACATGCGATAGTACTTGGAACAAACCTTGCATGGGTTATTTTCCACCCAGCTAGAAGAATAAGAGCCCAAGAATACCCCCACCCTGCCTACAAAGAGATTTTAGGTCTCCCGAGAATGGCTCATGGTCTTGTGCCCCAGACCTTGAGTGTTACCTTCACTAATGACAGTTTTATCATCCAGTGGGGAAATAATCTCAGACCACTGCGCTTGAAGCTAGTGAGCTGTAAGACTCCTGGACTGAACTCCCTGCTCTTGGCCACTTCAATGAGTTATGAGTAAATGCATGAGGGACGTGGCCATAATTGTCAACAGATTTGTCAACTTGTGTCATTAGTTATGCGCATAATGGATTTTATTCTAATGAGTTTGTTCATCAGAATGCCGGGAGGAGATGGCCTCTTCAGAGGAAATGAACTACAAACTTTGCCCATGCATTTTAAAACACATCAGTGCCACATAAAGGGAAACGGAGCATTTCCCTTCTTTTTAACAAGCTGCCGTTTTCACTTAGGTGAACTGGATTCATTGGGCTAACCCTGCCCATGATTGCTGTAGGCTCATTCTCTACCTTTGCCCACATTTCTAATGGAGATGTAGAAGCTTTCTGGTGGGCAGCTGTTCTCCCCATCTGTCACGTAAAACTGAAAACGATCATAACTCTTTGGACCCAGGATGTTAGTATGGAAATACCAGAGGAGGCTGATGTCCACATCCTCTTGAGTGAAATTAATTCCAGGATATAGAGTGGTCCAAGATGACATGGCCTGAAAAACAGAATGAAATGGTTGGATCTGTACCCACAAATGAAAAAAGAAAAATCCACTGAGGTGCCTTTTCCACAGCTTAACACATGGGCCAATCCACAAGACATGGTACATGCATGTAACATACAATATGCCTTTTGATTGAAGTATTATTAGGGGTACTAGCTTTATTCTCTCAAGAAATGAAACAACTACTAATGGTCACATCTAAGCTTGTTCTTCTGGAAACCTCACTCCTGCCTTTCCTGGAATCAACTTAGAAATTTTTATTGAATGCATTAGCTGGGAGAAATCCACACTCTCCCACCTAACCCTAGTTGGCACCCTTGCCAAAACAATGTTTTCCGTCTGCCCAGTGGACACCCACACCCCCTTGTCTCTCTCTAGTATCCTACTTCCCAGACAGTCACATATAAAAATCCCTGGCATGTGCCAAGTGCTGCAGATGGGTTCATTGTAGCACACTGTAATGTTCATAGCTGACACTCAGGTGTTTCTTTTTCTACTCGCTAGCTGGCCAGAGGCAGGTGTTCTGCCAAAGGGGAGGCACAAAGCACTTAGACAGCACGATGAGAAGATATTAGAAAAAGACAACTAAAGAAATAGGAGGAGGAACAAGAAAGGGGTTGCCCAGAGCAGAAGATAGACTAGTCCACTATCAATAGCCTTTTTCCATTAGTGGTTCGGAGTCCCTTCCACTACATCCCAAACACTATCTCGACACTGGATTATCTTTTTGAACTCTTTGCCACAATAATTCTATCTAGAGTTAGACTCATTCAGCTGGGACCTAACACCCACTGCAAAATCTTTGAAGTCTTGTTAGCTCTAAAGCAATGCATCTAAAGGCCCAGGTGGAGGCAGGATGGGCAGCGAGTTTCTGAGGATGTTTAGTCTGCTTGGCCTTTTCAGACTGGCAGCTGCAGGTGTGTATGCACTGCATAGGATACGGTAAAAGTGCCAACATACCTTCTCAACAGTTCACTTAAAAAAAACAAAAAAACAAAAAACAGCAGCCGCAAAATAGCCTTCTTCCAAACATCAGGATCTGAAGACAACATGTGTGGGGGGGGGGTTGCTGTTCAGCAGATGTACAGGGATCTTAAGATGAGTATCATTGTTCCTTTTGTCTTTTCCAAGTCTAGACACCACAAACAGCAGCTTCACACCCTAGGGTACATTCATAACTGTCCTGGCTATCGCAGAGAGGTATTATGTGCCACCCTGCACAAACCCATAGGATCCCCACACCATTTATCCCCACAGTGCTAGAAATAGCGTAGACCTTTATGAACAGACTTCTGGAGTAAGAACGTGATGAAAATTCACCTCAGACCTCTTCCCAAAGACAAATATTTTAAAAGATTCAGTTGAATGTTGCCCTAACTGAGTTTGCCAAGAGCTACATGGTAGGACAAGGCTGTGGGGTGCTGGGAGTCTGCTGGAAGGAGAATTACAGTAAGTCACTTACCTCTTAGAGTCCTGTAGCACCTTATAAACTAACAGACATATTGGCATATAAGATTTTGTGGATGAATACCCACTTTGTCAGATGAAGAAGTGGGTATTTTCACCCACGAAAGCTTATGCTCCAATACGTCGGTTAGTCTATAAGGTGCCACAGGACTCTTTGTTGCTTTTGCAGATCCAGACTAACATGGCTACCCCTCTGATACTTTACCTCTTAGAGGAACCTAGAGAAGAATATCTTCCAAGTGTCTGGAGTCTGCCAGAAAAACGGGAGGGAGAGACTGGGATAGCAAGAACCTGTTGGAATGTGAGGGTGTTGCTATGGTAATGGAATGGGAGGGCAGAAGAGATTAGGAGTCCGCGTAGGCCAGCAGCAATCACAGCACGCACTTTGAACCCAATGTTCTTCTTCTTCAAGTTGCCACTATATTTGTTGGTCTTTTGCAATGCAGAGGCACAAGTTAATTTTGGACTCCACTGCATGCATCCAACGAAGTGGGTATTAGCCCACGAAAGCTTATGCTTCAATACTTTAGTTAGTCTTTAAGGTGCCACAGGACTCTGTCACTTCTGAAATTCCAGACTAACACGGCTACCTCTCTGATTCCAAATATGTTGGGTTCCAAATCTGAATGTTCAGACCTGTGAAGATCCTTAATTACACACACATTTTATATATATATTATATAATATATATATTACTTTAATTGAATCCACAGCCCCATTTACAGTTCTATAAAGTCACACTTCCAAAACCCATAAAAATTGGACAATTTGATTGTTTACCATCTTTTAGAACTTCTAACTCTTTAGGTCTGAATCTGGAAGGGAGTTAAGAATATTCATGAAACTGCTGTTAGACAGAAAGGACAGTTCATTCAGACGTGCAGTAGTGAACAGTTGTGGCACCTGAAAAGAGTTTTGATTTGTTTCAACAGAATCACTAGGAGCACCACCGTTGCTCCTATCTAATGTGCAGCATGGATATGTAATAAATACGGTCTATCATATCCT
Organism: Sternotherus odoratus; assembly: GCA_032164245.1. Lineage (NCBI taxonomy): Eukaryota > Metazoa > Chordata > Testudines > Kinosternidae > Sternotherus > Sternotherus odoratus. The sequence goes on along the minus strand of JAVMKO010000008.1, from coordinate 79,061,237 downwards.
TCCCTCATCCACTTTTGATCAGCTTGCTGTCATTATCGACCAGTATTGTCAGATAGGACAAAAATCTGAGCTTGTAATTTAAACCATCTCCCAGAACGTAGGCTTCTTATTTAGAAGGCTCAATCCCCATTATATATTTTTTTTATTAGCAAACATGTTTGCTTATGTTCATGAGACTGAACAGTGAAGAAGCAATGAACTTATTTCCCCAACTTCAGATCAAGTTTAACTTTGACACAGCTCAAGCATTCAGAACTGTAACATAAAACCTCATTCAAATGATCCCCTTATAAAATTAATGTCTCAAAAGACTGGTCATATAATTACATATATATTCTTTAAAAAAAAAACCAACAACTTTGAGCATTGAAATATACCACCTTGTTTCTTAAAAAAAATTCTACAACATTTTTGCTTCATTTATCAGGCATCAGCAGTATCTAGACAGTTAAAGCGCTATACCATACCCATCCTAACTATCACCATAACATTTTCCATGTTCTTACCAATTTGCTATTTTTTTTGAAAAATTGTCAAGCATGAGCACCTAACTCCTGATACCACTTTTGGGACATCCCCAGCAAGCAAAGCAAAACAAAACATGCTGAAATACATTGTCATCTATTTCTATGAGCTAGCTTTCCTCATGCACACAATATGCCAAAAATCTGGAATTTTACTTTTAAAATCCCTCCTCTCCCACCACACATACTCATTTATATTAGTAAATTATGTGAGACTCATTACATTTTATAGCCCTGAATAAAACCGTACCATTTCTTACTAATATTTTGCAATGACATAATGCCATTTGTAGAGGTGCCACATAAAGGGATTGACTTTTACTGGCTTCTGATAGCAAGACTATCCACTTTATATTCTCTTTTATATAAGCGTTCTCAAAATTTATTGACCCCGATGGATTTCTCAAGTTGCTTAATTATAAAAGGAAGAAGACAGCATAGTGACTTAGTGAACCAATATAAAAGTCAGTTAAAGTGTTTCATTACAAGAGATGGTTCAAAGAGTCACGGAGCAAAGTGTCAGTTTCTAGAACCCAGTATAGAGAGGTGACATTTTTCTGCTGACTTATCCTAATGTCAGATGCTAAGACTCTGCAGAGTGATGTAGGGTTATGTCTACTGGCTCGCATTGATGTCAGATCAGGTGGGTCCTATTAGCTTTAATTCAAAAAGGGTAGACACTGAAATCCTTTCATTTCTGAAGCAAAGGGAATTTGGGGGAAGAGAAAGAGATACTACAGGGTGAACTCCTAGGACCAATCAAAATCAGGAGAACATTTTGGCTGTGGTTGATGTTTTATTGTTACTATTTTTTTGTTATCAAAAAGGCAAACCATGCAAGAGGTTAAGGGTGGACCACTTCAGGTGTGCAAATACTATGTTCATAATTAAGTGGGAAAGCTGCATGCTTACAAGTTAAAAATAGATGGACACTGAAAGATGTCAGCAGCTTTAAATTTAGGTTTCCTAATTTTGGCACGTTGTTGACGATGTCATGGAGTTTATCCCTGTGGCGATCTTTGTCTTCTGCTTCTAATGCTACACTAGAAATGACCTTATTCTCATAAACTTCAACTTCCAAACCTGTATTCCTGAGGAAGACACAAAGAGGACACCAGGTGAGTAAACCAAAAGGCATATTACTTCACAACTGGCATTGTACAACTGTAATCTGTGATCTGAAATTCTTGTTCCTCTTTGCACTTAGCCATGTCTCGATCTTGCACAGCGGCTACTAGCTCCAGAGGATGTATTTTACAGAACACTACACTCAGATCAGTGCAATCGAGGGTTGTTCTTTTTCTGAGCTGCTCAGAAAAAAACAAACAGAAATGGCAGGAAACAGCTCCCCTATCCAGCCCTCGTAGGCCAGTGTGTGTCTCAGATCCAATAACATTATCCCATTCCATCTTCTTGGGTCCACTAAGCAGCAGCAGTGCTAACAAGGGAAGGGAGGGAAATGAGGAGTTGAAAAGAATATGAGTGAAGTGGCTTGACAGAAATGTCCAAGAACTAACCAACCTATTAGTGGTCAACTGGGGTGTGATAAAGGAGATTATCCTATTTTTTAAAAATCTGGAAACTCTTGGGGGATGGCACAGAATCTCTATATGTTTGTACAGCACCCACCACAAGAGTTCTGCCAACAAAGCTTCCTGCCCATGTTTTATCCTTCTCTGACCCCATACTCCCTTGAATTTTAAATGGAGGAAGTAGTGTGATGTTGCTTTGCTGCTCAGATTATCTAAAGATGGTACCTCAGGCTCTAGTGTGGTGCTTGGTAAACTAAACAGCTATGCAAAAAGGTGAACATACCCTAATGGGGAATATTTGGCTGAAAAAACGTAAATATCTAGTAATTTCCTTAGGATGTTTTCACATTTCAGGAAAATTGTGTTCAAGAGAGAGCCATTCTCAGGAAACACTAATTTGTGTGACCATCACTTTACACGGCATGAGACAACAGGTCACTTCTCTTGGCAGCAGTACAGGGCTCATATTTTCATACGGATGAAGTATTCTTGAGCAATTTCTCCAATTTATTAAGCATGAACAGGCTTGTCTCAGCATCAAGCACATAGGGTATTTTATCTTTACTTTAAACAAACATTTATTACGGTACTTGAATGGAAAGTCCTGCCTATGTCAACATATGAGTTATGTCCTACTCAGAATCACAAGCTACGGATGGTGCACAAGTATGAGTTGTATGGCTCTCCTTTGCTGGAAGATCTCTCAAAACTCAGTAGTTATTTTTTATTTTTACACTGCACTCCATTACAATCATAGGAGCCAATTAAGCCATATAATTCCTAAGTTAGCAGGCAAGAAAGAGCAGAAAATTTCTAATCCTATTATGAGAGCATAGGTGAATAATATAAAATTATTTTCTTGCAATTTTTTGTAATTTGTTTAAAATGAATTTCTTTCAGCTGTCACCCTCTCTTTTTGTTTTTGTATTGCACAGACATTCAAGTGATCACATTCTCCTGACATATAGCTTGCAGAAAGGAAATGTCAAAATTGAATGGCTAAGTACTTGTGTCGTAAATTTACAGGGCCCAGTCGTTCAATCTTTAATCATGATGGTGAACTCTTACTCTCTGGGTAATCCCATTGTCATCAGTAGGAATAGTCATGTGAGTAAGTACCTACCAAGAGGAGTAAAGGTTGCACAGACACTAGTACTCACAGTTGGCGTAAGTGCATCCATCTTTATCCAACCAGAAAAAAGAAACAATACCATTTGCATCTGTAAAAGTGGGGGTACCCCAGCCTCTGTGCTCTTGAATACAAAGACTGGGACTCTTTTTTAGCCAGACCACTTAACTTTAGCTGCTTCCCAGCCAAGTTAATTCTGTACACCCCAAGACTCCCCCTTTTACCAGTTGGGTTCTTGGGGAACCACGGCTGCCAACATCTGAGTAGATATCCAAGGCCTTGGATTGGGGTACTCAGAATCCCCAAAACCCTAACTGTCCCCCTCCCTGAGAGCCAGAGTCAGACACCTGGAGGCTGTGTCACCTCCTCCCTCCTCTCATTGAAGAGAGAGAGACGTTCCTCAGCTTATACCCCGAGCTGATCCGTTTCCCTATCTCCCCTCTCTTCCCAGCCGGGAAGCAAAGGAAACCTTAAGGGAAGTAAACCAAACGTTTTATAACTAACAACATTTAATAAAGAAAAAGATTAGAACATAAGCACTGTACAGCTTACAATTTAGAATTCTCTACTTCTCATCTGCAATGGACAGAGACACCCCAGATAGGCACAGACTTGATGCAAAATCAAAATATTACTTACATTTAGCTAAGTAGGAATATAAGAAGGAAAGTTGAGCCATCTCCACAGCTAGAGATGAGCTCTCGGACCCTGGCCCCTGCTGCATGGCCAGCAACTAAACTAAAACTCTAAAACCCCTCCCTCCCTCCCTCTCTCATGGCAGGGAGCTCTTACGTCACTTGTTCTCAGGTAACAGTAACCCTCTCCAGCACTTTACACTTATGACAGCATCCTTTGATTTATCACGACTAAGCTGCACCACTCAAATTTTGAATAATATTGCTCAGTCCCCAGAATGTAAAAATTAAAAAGTTATTTGTTCAATTAATTTGAACACCAGATAAATCCGATTAATCACAGCGAACTGTGATGGAGTTTCCATAAGACAAAAAAGTGGTTAAATGCATCAAATAACTGAGATTCATAGATATGTAGGGCTGAAAGTGGCCTCAATAGGTCAAGTGGTATAACCTGTCCCTTGGTCCCTGAGAGCAGCCTTCTATACTCTGGGAAGCTTCAAACTCTGGCTCCACCAGAGAGCTGTTTGACCAAAGGCCAGCCTGAATATTATTTAGTACAGTCTGGTACTGTCAAACTTCTGATGTTACATTGTGACATTTGGGGCGGGGGGTTCATAATTCTCCATTGCCCCAGGGCTCCATAACCTGAAAGTCAGGGATGAAAGGTCAGTGATGTTTCCCTCACAGAGGAGAGAGTTTTGCACACTCTGAACAGGTGCAGGAGGAACAGGGCCTGAGAGGAAATCCAGGCAGAAAGCAGGGACTCTTCACCATTCTGTAGCTGTTCAATATTTACAGCATCTGTAAACATTTTAAAAATACACACATGATGCTCTGGGAATGTACCCAAGGCCATTTCAAATGTGTGGAGTATCAATACCAAACTGAGTACTCCACAGTCTGCTGCTTCACTATGGAGGAGGACAACATGAAGTGAATTGCTGAACTCTTTCTTTGACAGGGATCTTTATAGAAAGAAAAATCAGAACAACGTTTTATTTTATACATTCATAAAGCTTCTTAATCTATGCTTTGATATCCAGGCACGGTATTTATCCTCACAACTACAGATGGTCAGGAATTTGTTGAAATTGAAACTGTTCATGGGAAATAATTGGTTTCAAAGAATTTCCCATTTTGATAAGATTTGGGGGGGGGGGGGATTTAATTTTCAAAATGTTCTATTTCAAAATTTTCTAAAGCAAAAAATGTTCCATTTATCAGGTTGAAATGACTTTTTATTTCAAAATTTAAGCTAAAATATAATTTAAGTAAAATAAAATTTATAATATTTAAAAAGATTAAAGCAAAAATGAAACATTTTGAAATTATTGAAACAAAACTTTTAAATTGGCCCAATCCAATTTTTCTGCAGGAGAGGAGGGAGTTTCAGTTTATGAAAATATCTGAGAGTTCATCATTTTGTCCCAGTTCAGAACAGGAAAAGTTTTTGAAATCTCAGAAATTCTCACAGGAATGGTACACCATTTCACACCCAGCTCTATTTAACACACCTATGAAATAAGGAAGTACCATTACGCCCGTTTACAGATGTGAACTGACAGACAAAATGTCTTGCCCCAGATCACATAGGAAATCTGTGGTAGGACAAGGAATTAAACCCAGATCTCTCATATCCCAAGCTAATGCTCTTATCCCTGGACCTTCTTCCTATATATGTCAGGCCCATAAAAGAATATCATCCATTACTTTGTGCTTGTCCTATCAATTTTATTTTTTTGTGATCATATGTCTGGCAACTTTTGAAACCCTCTTATGAAGCATACTGTACTACTACCAGGCCTCTCCTTCATTTGATGGAAACTCTTCATTAAACTAAGAGTCCGTAACACCACTGGAAAGAGCCAAACTTCTCCATACAGTCCTTTAGTGACTTCAGTGGGCTTTGAATAGACCTTGAACAGAGACTATTAATTGTACCAGACTGTATGACGGCTTGCCTTCATGGAGGTCACCAAATTACTTTTCTCTCTCAGAGCCAAGACAGATTTTGAAATCTGATCTCTAAAATCAATGGGATTTTGGCCATTGACTTCAGAGGGTTCAAAATTTCACTCCAGACATCGAAGTCATACCTGTTGGAACATACCACAGTGTCACTCCCCATTCCCTACTCCAGAGTGAGAGGAACTGCCACATCTGCACCGTACCTTAGATTATGGGCAAATTTTCAAATTAAAATCAGCAAACAGATCTAAACAAGCCTTTGGTGCTCAGTTTCCAAATGTGGGTACCTAAAGTTGGACATCTAAATATGCAACTAATAGAACTGGTCAGCAAATGTATAATTTTTTCCCCATGAATAGAGGTTAATTGAAATTTTTCCTACATTATTTTGAGCTTTCATTAAAAATATATTCAGTTCATGAAAAACAAAACATTTTCAGATTCTGATAACTGTAAACTTCTGTTTTAATTTGTTTTGAGGTTTGTGGTTTTACAAACCCTTAATCAAAAAAGTATTTTTCATCATTTTTTCCTGGAAAAATATTTCCACCAGTTGTAATTAGGCATCTGAACAAACTGTCCTATATACAGAGGGCTGAGAATTGAAGTCAATTTTGTAGGTGTTTTCCTGAAAATCAGGTCATTTGGTTTTGGGCCTAAACACTGGAATTGGAAAATGTGGCCTTAATACTTGTAAACTTCACTGTCAGGTTTTGCACAAGGAAATCCCAGCCCATCACATTACATACCAATAAACTTGTTTTGGGGGAAATTAGCTTCTCCTGTATGTTTGCACCAAATTTTATTGCCTCAGAATATTTCCAAATTAAAAAGGATGTCGTTGTTTTAGCAAGATCATCAACAGGCTATAACACATGAGATTATTGCTCTCCAGTCAGAGCTGGAATTAACTTAAACACGTTGTAAGAACAGCAGCAATAGTACCTCATAAAAGGCATGTTCAGAGCATTTGGCACAGCAGGTGGTGCACTCTAGGATCCATTCAGCACCTACTGAAGTCAACAGAAGGGTTAACATTTAATGAGAGCAGATTCAGCCCCTATCTGCTAGTGAGCATCAATAGTACTCTCATCCCACTGCAGTAAATGGGGGTAATTGTCAAAAGTTAGACTGGGGAAAATGAAAAATGTGTTGTGGGTTAGGATGCAGGATAAGCTGATGAAGGATAGGGTGACCAGACAGCAAGGGGGGAGGGATAGCTCAGTGGTTTGAGCATTGGCCTGCTAAACCCAGGGTTGTGAGTTCAATCCTCGAGGGGGCCATTTAGGGATTGGGGGGGGGGAATCTGTCAGGGGACAGTACTCAATCCTGCTAGTGTAGGCAGGGGACTGGACTCGATGACCTTCAAGGTCTTTTCCAGTTCTAGGAGATTGGTATATCTCCATTTATTTATTTAAGTGAAAAATCAGGAAGGGAGGTTGGGGGATAATAGAAGCTATATTAGAAAAAGACCCCAAAATCGGGACTGTCCCTATAAAAATCGGGACATCTGGTCAACCTAATGAAGGGGGATGGGGAGGTGAAATCGTGGCCCAAATGAAGTCACTGAGAGTTTTGCCCTTGACTTCAATGCAGCTAGGATTTTACCATGTCCTTAAAATGTCCCCACATTCACACAATCACATTTAGTCTGTCAAGGCTTTAGCTGACCTCTGGCTTAGGTTACAATTCAATGTCGTCACTGTACAAGGTAAAAACAATTTTTTCCTACCAATGATTTACTCAAAATGCTAACAATTAGAAAGAAACCATGTTTTCCCTGGCTACTGCGCGTGTTGTTTCCTTAAAGTCATTTTGCGTTCAATGTCACTTAAATAGCTAACCTGGAAAGATGAGGGATTTCATCGTTGACTGGCATGATGTAGATGTAAAGTGTCCCTTGGACTGTGTGCTTGCCATCTGTCAGCTGCACGGTAAAACTATCCTCTAGGCTTTCTGTGTCATCATGCATGTACACTAGCATCAGTCCTATAGGAAGGGGAAGAGGCGAGGAAACTGGACACTGAAAACTTATAACAGAACACTCATGTCATCTTCAAAAGGATCCCAAATCATGGGATTCAAAACCCAATCACTGGGATTCAAGGCCTGGGACCCAGTCATTCCATGGCCCAATCATGCTCCTGTTGAAACGAGTAAGAGTTTTGCAATTCATTTCAATGGAAGCAGCGATAGCCTTAGGACACAATCCCTTTTACGTTGGATAATGGCAACTGAGATCCACTTGGCTGCTCTTGCTGTTATCCCTGTTCATGCACAACCACGGGAGAACAATCTCAGTGGAAGTTCCTTCACCTTGATTGTTCATCACCATCCGAGCTTGGTGAACTTCAGTGGAGACCATCAGTGAGCTCCATACCAGAGCTGAAATCATGACAGCTTCTGGAATGTGTTTCCGGGGCCTTTAAAATGGTTTTAGATAGCCTGGGCCTGATCCAGCATTCCTTCTACAGCTAAAACTGCCATTAAAATCAATCTCTCTAGGTACTTGTATAACCCTCGGCATCATCACATTGAAGCACTTCATAACTATTATAGATTTTATCCTCTTAACACCCCCTAGTGAGGTAGAGAAGTAGCAAGCCAAACTTTTCTCAACATAAGAACAGATGCACAGGGCAGATTAAGTGAATTGCCCAAGTCATACAGGAAATCGGTGGCTAGGGTGGGAATTAAATCAAGATCTCCAGAGTCCTAATCTAGCATCCCCTCTGCTAGACCATGAGTCTACCCTTCTTGGGGGAGCTGACTACAGAAGAAATGAGGGATCAGGCTCTCCATGGAAAGGACTTACCTAAAATTGGGATAGCGATTGACTTGAAAAACACCTAATTAAATAAATCAAGTGTTTGTCAAGTTCAAAAGGGACTTGAATCTAACGAGAAGGTATTTGAATATGCTGGCATTTTAAAACAGCATTAAATGAAAGACGTTCCTAAAAATAATCAGAGGTTAATTTAATAAAGTTATCCCAAGCAATTACAAGAGATACAGCAACAAATATTTTACAAGAATCAGAGAGAGGTAGCCGTGTTAGTAGCAGAAGTGACAAAGAGTCCTGTGGCACCTTAAAGACTAACTAAAGTATTGAACCATAAGCTTTCGTGGGCTAATACCCACTTCGTCGGATGCAACGACGAAGTGGGTATTAGCCCACGAAAACTTATGCTTCAATACTTTAGTTAGTCTTTAAGGTGCCACAGGACTCTTTGTTACCTCAAAATATTTTACAGGGTCTTATACCTTCCATTGCTGCCGACAGTTTTTATGCAGCACTTTAACCAAGAGCCTCTCTGTTTAATTTAGATTTATCTCCTTGACACAAAATGAGCTCTGCCAACTCAAACAATTGTTATTCACCAAATGTATCATGTATTTGTTGGGTTAAAATGTTTCTGTGCTCATACAGTCTTACGCCTGTAAGGTTCCACTCTGGCGTGGGCCTTTGCCAGTACAGTGCAGCTTGCAAAAGAGAGGCCTAAGAAAACAGAACTTGGATTCAAATCACATCTGTAAAGGGTTTTAAACTCATTGTATAAAAGCTGAACAAGCTTCTTACTTCTAGGAAACAGTGAGCAATGGATTGTGTTTTGTGGATGGCCCTGGTATATATGCAATATACATCTATATTCCCTTCCAGTTTGCAAAATATGTTTTTTTTAAATAAATCAGCTTCAGGAAGCTGATTTCCTCCAGTCTCAGTTTTTTTTCAAAAACGGAAGCAGCCATTATGTACAAGTTCCTTAAGGGCCATTACACTTCTCTGGAGTGTGCAATCCAAACAGTGTGGAGGATGGATCCAAATGATGTATTCTTCTCCTCGAAATCACGATGTGGAACATGCATATGTTCAGATGTACTCCATCTGAGAAAGCTCGAATAGATTGAATCCCTACATATCTTTCGCTGGGGTCAGTGGGCTGGATCCTTAGCTAGAGCAAATCAGTGTGGCTCTATGATTTCACTGGAATTAACAGAGCAAGGCCAGTTTACATCAGCTGAAGATCTAGCCCAGCAGTACCCCCACAATATCCTATGGTCATTTTTGGTTTAAGTTTAAAAAGAAAGATTTATGGGAAAGTACATTTAAATAACTGAAAAGGACCCGTTCAGCTTGTCAGATTTTCCTGGGAATAAGAAATTAAGGTAACTGGTAGTAAACTTTCCAAAAGCTTCAAACACCTGTTTTATATCTTGCTTCAAATGATGAGTATACCAATTTCAAGCAATTAAATCCATTTGGAACTATAGGAGTAGTATGCATAAGATTCTAGAAAATGTTCTGTACATACTCTAATATAACTCTATTAAGTTTGCAATAAATAGGTTTTTTCCCCTTTAAAGTTGTAATCAGTTTAATCTATACACAAATTTGAGATTTCTTTTTCCCCAGTCCAAGGCCTTTCTCTGAAAAAGGTTTATATCTCACTTAATTCAATTTAGAGAATTACTGTTGCTAGTTTAAAAAAAAATTAAAATTAGGTCTTTACAAATTTTAAACACACGTTAAACAAAGCTCTGTGATTGGTTTCTCAGCTTAAATCATAATCGTTTGTGGGTTGCTGGGGTGCCAAATAGCCCACAGCCGTTTACTGCTTCTCCTCCACACCCTGCTCCTCTCTCCTCACTTGGCAAGAATAGGACACAGATGCCAAGCTGTGCAACATACTTTATCTGCTACATCTGGTTCTTTAGCAGATTCTAGAGGCAGTTGTATTGGCAGCTTCAGAGATGCCTTTGGGTCCATCACATGGTTAAGCTGCAGTGGCCAGTTCTCTTTCACATCATTTCCCTTTGGCTTGGCTTGTGTTGTGGAGGGTATGTGCGCTTTCATCCACTTAACAACAAGCTATTGTGAAAATCTGTACAATCAGTATGGAAGCTCTAGTGTGGTTAGAGAAAGGGGGGAGGGAGAAGGGATGGACGATTTGTGAAATAATTCTTTATATTTGCAGAAAACTAGCATCCCGCTGACCTTCAAGCAAGCCATACATTCTATACAGTATGTTCACTATAAATTATCACTCTAGCCTCAGTTCTTTCTGTTTTTGAAGTGAGATCCCCAGACAATATTAAGGAAAGTGCAATTCATCCTCTTCCGTGAGTCTGAAAAGCTTAAGCATCTCCCGAGCCGGTTGCAATGAACTGTGGTTTCCAGCAGAGGCCATCCGCCGCTCATACAACGTAAATCTTGTTATATCGGAGGCAAGCTCTCGTGCTGCGAAGCTGATAAATGAAAATTATTAAGCATTCAGAGCCAACGATCTGACCCCAGCCTTTTAAAAGTCTTGTTCAGTAAAGACAAAACATCCTGTGAACAGATGACCATATTCCTCCTGAACGGGCCACAAGAGAGGCTGTAATTAATCCAAGTCTCATAATAGTGTGTTAACACTGTGAGACCAAGGAGACCATTTTGTACACGTGCAATCATATATAATCCACATCAGCCTGATGCAGTGAAAGTGTGTGAACAATAAAAGCCAGCAAAGGAAAGCCAGAGTTCCATTAGTCAGACCTTGCTCGAGTTCAGTCAAGGAAAAGCTGTGAAGCTGTAAGACTTGATAAAGGACTGCTGAGGTCAGCTCCTTGTACCCACCAACATCTCTGCCATAAACTCCATTTAATATAAATCTGTGAACAGGTGGGGCAACAACAGAGAAACTCAATGCATTATGAGGGACATCAGGGTCTTCAGCATTCCGAGTGCTAGGTCCCAGCTCACACGTCACCTTCCAAGGGAAGAGGGAGAAGAAAAGGAAATTTCTGAGAAGGAGAAGGAGGAATTTTTAAAGCCAGAGTGAAAGATATTGGAGGCTATCAAAGGACAATTCCCAAGAGATCCCTCTCAAGGTTTACCGTGCAGAGAGAGAGATTCAAAATCAGATGGGAGACACTGGTTTCCTATTGTTCGTAAAAACTGGATTTCTGGAGACCAGATGCAGACATGGGGCGAGTCTTTTAACCAGACTGACTGAGATAACCTGGCAGATCTGCTGTAATTGCAGGGGGCACTCAGGACAGAGGAGAGCGGGAATAGCAGTGGGTCAGATTTAGGGTGACCAGATGTCCTGTTTTTAAAGAGACAGGCCTGTTTTTGGGGACTTTTTCTTACATAGACGCCTATTACCCCCATCCCCGTCCCGTTTTTCCACCGCTGCTATCTGGTCACCCTAGTCAGATTGCATTATTTTCCTTAAATAAGATTTCCTTAAATAAGGCTCCTTCCTCCTGACAACTGGAAGCTAGATACTCCACAAGCATGCCCAGATTTGCTTGCACTGCCTTCATCCGGAGAACTCTAGATTTCATCAGTGATGAAAAATATGTCTGCATTATATGAGCTCTCCCTGCCCCCCAATAAATCCACATTTAAAAATACTGTAGATATCCCCAGTATAGTTGTTTTGCCCTTCATATCTAGCGTATAACAGTATAAAGTGAACACTTTAATGTCAAGTCATAAAAAAGCAAACAAATGTGTGTAAACAGTTCGGATACCGTCTTATATAGCTCATCTAGGATATTGGTTTGATTCCATTAGTTAACTAATTTTTGTCATTTAATTGGGAAGAGGAAGGTGAACGGATGATCCCATTCAAAGTGCTGGAGCTCTGCACTATCCGAGAGGGCCTCACTAAATTAGAAGCGTCATCTGTTTTGATTACAGATTTTATTTGAGCGGAACTGGAGTGTTAGACAAATTCACTTATCAAGCAAATGCTCTCACAAAGGACCATGACAGATCATGTTTTCCCCCAACTGGATTGTTGGAGGCAAGCTGCAGCCCTACCTACTGAAGTTTGGATTGGTTATATAGGCCTGATCCTGAAATCCTTGACATCAACGAGCATTAGAATCGTCGTCAACTCAAGGGGATGAGACGAGGCCACCTGTGCCGGCAATGGAAAGATCGGGGGTCAGAGGTGTAAACATCTGTGAATACCTTTTTTCAAATGCATTTGAATGAGCCATCTCTTAAATCCTTTCTCGGCTTGGCTCCTGTTCTCAGTTCCTCCATTCCTGAAGTTGGGGTAGTGGAGCACAAAGCACCCTTGCGATCTCTATATTCTGGGGCAGACAAGAGCCCACCCAGCTCCTGGGGTAAATTAGAGAAACCCTCTGAGCTGTTCTTGCTTCTGTTCTTGTTCCCATCAGGCCCTAGGAAGCAGACAATAGCCACAGCACAATGCAATCCGGTCACACCCTGACCCGCCCCTGACAAATCCCTATACCTGGGGCTGTGGGCAGGAATGAAAGCAGATCTGGGATAGAATCCATACACCAGCACTAAAAAGCCAGGGATGTCATCTGTGGACGGTGTATTACCCGCTTCCATCACTGGTAGGCTCAGCACAGCATAAAGGTTTTTTTTTGCGTAACTACAAATCCGGCCCAATTTGGAGTTTTCCCCTTCTGAACAGAAAAGGCTCATTAAATATTTAATATTTCAATTAAAAAGTCACTTTGAAAAAAAGTTAAATATTCATTCTTCTGCAGCTCTGTGAGCTCGGAGCAGCAGCACTGTTCCAGGGCATGAGAGCAGGAACCTGGGACTGGAAATCCCAGGGAAACTGTTCAGCCTCCATTCGCTGTCTGAGCTGACTGAAGTGCAAAAAATAAACAGTCAAGTCAATTTTTAAATCCTTACATTTTTAATAATCTCAGGTGTCTCATGGATTTTGTGCTCAGAGAGTCCCTTAAGAACTTGGAATGGATTCCTTGGCATTCTCAGTTTATACAAGGGATACTCAGAGAACTCAGAGAATGGCCATACTGGGTCAGACCAGAGGTCTATCTAGTCCGGTATCCTGTCTTCTGAGAGGGCCTGATGCCAGAGGCCTCAGATGGAGTTAACAGAATAGGGCAATTATCAAGTGATCCATCCTGCTGTCCACTCTCAGCTTCTGGCAATCAGAGATTTAGGGATGGGGATGCCTCCCTGACCATCTTGGTTAATAGCCATTGATGGACATATCCCCCCATGAACTTACCTAAGCAGAAAGACATCAGTGACACTCACCTGGATCAATGGATGGGGGAACTTGATGGGGCCAGCGGTGAAAGGGGGGTAGTTCCAATAGCAAGAGAGGGAAACACTCACCAAAGGACAGTAAATAGCTCCTTCCCACCCCCCCCAGGAGTCTCTGGCACCCATTGGCCAGATGGGGCAGAGGGGTGATGACTGGCCAGCATTTCCCAGCTCCCAGGATTTAGAACTGCCCACTCTATCCACCCAAACTAGGAATGGGAAGTCAGCCTAACTGATGCTCTGGGTCTAGTTAATCGCCTGTTTAGGGGGTCAGGAATTATTTCTCCCAGGGGCTAATTGACAGAGGAGCAGGGGTTTTTTTGCCTTTCTTGCAGCACCTTCATGCCACCAGGGGTTGAGATAGAGCATGCTTAGTACCTGACTGAGGTGGAGTTGTTTATTCATTATAATTTACGGCCATTTTCCAGTGAGATTAAGAGAATAAAATTAATGATTCTCAGAGGTAAAAGTCCTGGGATTTGTAAATCTGTGAATGGATCACAAGCAATTGAACATGTTATGGATGGCAGAGCCAAACCAGAGTGGCATTGTGACTCTGTGTGCCAGGTTGAAACGCCTTGCACAGAAATTTGGCCTATCAGCCATTCCATCATTTAAGGAACCCTCTCAAATGGGGGGCATCCATAGTCGGAAGCTAGGAATGGGCAATGGGATGGATCACTTGATGATTACCTGTTCTGTTCACATGGCCAGCTGTAACGTTTTTTCTGCCCCAAGCCCAAAAAAGAGGGGGAGGGCCGCAGCTGGAATGTGCCACCCCAAGATTGGCCAGAATGCTGCCCCTTAAAATGTGCCGCCCCAATCACATGATTCCTTGGTTGATGCCTGGAGCCATCCCTGTCTGTTCATTCCCTCCGGGGCACTGGCCATTGTCGGAAGACAGGATACTGGGCTAGAGCAGCAACAGCACTGCCTACTTGAAATACTGATGCTCATGCATGAATTAAGAGGGTTTCGTTTCTTTTATTTATCATTGTTCTGAGCTGGATGAAACCTTGTTGTGGGTTCAGTCAAAACCTCATTCAGTCTGATTTGTGAATCATTTCAGACAGTTGCAGGGTACGGTTAGGGGGCCATGCCCAAAAGAACGCCACAGTCTGCCCAGAAACTAAATCTTCGTGGGCAGAAGATTCCACCGGGGATTGTGACTTGGAGGGGGTGAAGGAAGGAAGGGCTGTGCAAGAGGGAAGAGAAATCACACGGAAACTGAGAACAGGCAAGGACAGAGAGAGAGGCAGAGGCAAAAAGCAAGCAAGAGAATTTTTGGGTCTATTGGCTAAAGAGGCTCAGAGCTGTAAGCTAAAAGCTGCTGCTTTTAGTTCCGGTTCCTCCTGCATTTGGAGAAGCAGGACTTTGCACATTTCTTATAAATAAACAAATTTGTGTCAAAGAAAATGCCCCACTCCATCAAATTCTTCTCCCCACTAGCACATCCCCAGGGCCTTGAAATTTGACTAGCTGCTGAGGTTGAAAAAGGGAAATATTTGTACTGCTTTGCATAGCTTCATATGCACATGAGAGGCATGGGCCTCATTTAGAATTAGTTGTAGCATGCAGATTTCTCAGTCTCCCTTTCCCTCCACTCAGCTTAGACTAGAACAGGGCAAGGAGATGCAATTTTTTCAAAGTGCAAATATTTCTGCGTAATTTGCCATGAAACACATACAAAACTTGACACAAGTTTATTTCTTTAATAAGGATTCTTCTAAATGGTCAGATTCCAAATTTTATATTTTATAATATGATGTATATAGTAATACAGTAAATTTCAGGATGAAAAAAGGGAAGCAAAATGGTCCATTCTTCTATTTCATGTCCAAACTTATGGTGGGGATTCATTGTTATACTTGTTCCCTTTTAACTTACTCTGTGATAGTGCATTGTTCAATTAAAAAATGATTCCTTACCCTCTCCCCATGTGATCTCAATATTATAGCTGTGTGTACCTTGAAATGCATCAATGATACACAATATCAACCAGGACTCCAGCTTCCATTTATCTTCAAATATTTCATAATCCACTGAAGAATATTCTCAGCTGCAAATTTTTGCTTTCAAGTTTGGCCACCATGTGTGTAGCATTAATTTCTCTGTTCGCATGTAATTCATTCAGGGACTTACACCAGCTGAGAACCACATATGGAAGCCCAGATTTACAGAGCTTTTATTTTGTGCCATGGAAGCCTCATGAAACAATTTTCTATTTGAATGTTGAGTGTTTACAGTGGTCTTGTCATTCACTAGAGACAGTGGATTATAAAATCATATTCTGTAACAATGCTACCAAAAAAACCCATCTAAGATTTAACAAACCAGCTTTATTTTATTTTGAAGTCTTTTTTTTTAATTCCCCACTCTCTTAATGTTTGTTATTAGTGTAACCCTTCTGCCCATCAGAGTTGGCAGCAACAAGGGCCGGGTTCAGTATCCAGGGGTTCCATTCTAATGACTCAATACAAAACCGGCTTGAGCCCCCACCCAATGACCTGGGACAACCATATACCACCCTTCTGGGCGCCTCTAAGAGGCAATACTTCCCCTCTCGCAAGCACAGAGTCTGAGTGTACCAAAACCCTTTTAATAACAGAGAGAAACACTGTGGCATATTATTGGGTAAACACCACAAACAAAAGTCACAAACCAAACCATGAACCAGAATCCTCCCCCCCCACACACACACGCAAATGGGCTGTGTCCTTTCCCTTGGGTTCTTGAGTCCCACAAGCCCCAAAGTCACCCAAAGTCCCAAAAGTCCAACAGCCCCAGCAGAGCTCAAAAGTTCATTAGCAGAGTTGTACCTCCCCACCGGGGTGGAAAGGGGGGGCAGGTTATGGGGCACCTTACGTGGTCAGAGGCCCACTGCCCCGCCTCTCCAGTCGTGCTGCAGTCCTCACCATGGGCCGTTCCATCAGGTGCCCAGGAACTGCTCTGCTTTCTCCAGCCGCTCTGCTCTGTCAGCCGCTGTACGCCATCAGCCACTCCACTATCGGTGACCCAAATGGCTCCGCTCCATCCACGGGCGGCGGCGGCGGCTGCTGCTGCTGCTGCACATTGCCAGCCACTCTGCTAGCAGTCACCCAAACTGCTCCCGCTCGGTCTGCGTCTGCATCTGCTGCTGCTGCTCATCACCAGCTACTCTGCTAGTGGTGACTCGGACAGCTCCATCCACTGCTGCTCATCACCAGCTACTCTGCTAGTGGTGATCCGACTGGCTCTACTCCATCCACTGCTCAGCAATACAATTTCAGCCCCCCTACAGGGCTTAGTGATCTCAGCTCATAGGAGGGGCCTTAGTGCAGATACACCACCAAACCCAAAACGACTTCAGCTCAGTGGGCTGAAGTTAGACTCCTAATGGAAGCAAAAGTCAGTTCTAACACTCCACAGGGGGGAGAGGCCAGGTGCAATAGGCCAGTAAGGCTCTCAGACAAGGCCCTCACCACAAGGTATAGAAGCCTGTCCATAGCCTCTCTCAATTCAGTGGGTTTTGGAACCCCTGTCCCTTGTCTAGTGAGCGCTACACAGCTGATGGTGAGTCCCTCCAGCATGCCAAAGGCCAAATACATGTCCCAATCCCTCATTCACATAAACAGGTTAATCAACACGTTATCATTCTTGCCCCAATACCAGAGAAACTGGGGGTCCCACAGTAGCCAAAGTGACCATTTGGGCTGTTAGAGTGCAGGCTAGGTGCGGTGGGTGTATCTATGCAAATAAGATGTTATTTTCCAAAAGTCACTGCAATTCCTGCAATTCACCACCAGATGTCACTCATCCTGACACTGCTTACATCCAATAATATCTATCTCCTTTTTTCACCAGTCCGGTTTCAGACACAGTTTCTGTCCCTGTGTGTGCCACCGTAGCAACTCTCAGAGCTAGACTGAGAAAATAATTTTTGAGATCTATGTAGGTGTAACTTACAGGGGGAACTGGAAGAAGATATAAGTCACACCTGCTTAGATGCCCTAATATTCACCTTAGCCTTCTCCCTCGGTCTTCCCTCTCTTTTCCTTTGGCTGTGGCTGACTCCAATGACAAATTTTAAATTCCTTCTCCTCAAAATAGAAATACTGATGCCCCCACTCCTACATCCACCCTTTCTAACATCCACATGTTACTGCATTTGGAATACAATTTAAAAGCAAACAAAACCCAGGCAATACTAGACAATTTGGTAAATGTATGGATCTTAACAAATTTCAACCTATAGATTGAGCTATTTGCAGGAACAGTACTTGTTCAATTATGCATAATGTACAATTTGCTATTCAAACTGTAGGATTACTCATTAGATCACATACTATTCAAGATGGGCTCTTTCTGCTGGAAAATGCTGATTCACTGAAAGTAAAACATTTAGCAGGAACGCATGAGTTTTGATTAAGCTTTGAAAAGAAACCTGCCACTTCGCTCACCTGTCCCCTCAGCAGCTCCATGAGTTTGTTTTATTTCAGTAACACTGAAACATGTCCCACCGCAAGAACATTTTGTTGTTTCCAAAAGGAAATATTGTGGAATTGCACTTCTGCAAACTGGACCCCACAATCTTTCCATATGAATGTGGAAAAACTTTGATCACTAGAATGTTTTCCACTCAGTTCTACTAAAGATCAAGGTGAAACTAGCTGGGGGATCGATTGAGGCGGAATGCAATAGCCCAAACTGGAATACGCCTACATCACTGGGGTTAACGTTTCCATTTTTGTGAAGACGTGCAAGAGATTTTGCATGACCAAAGGTCAGGAACTTGCCTGAGGTCTCATCTACAATATGGCATCTCCAATAATACAGATTCCCTTAACACCATGTCAGCATTCATTCAACATTCACTCTGATAAGAGTGACACCTACCGAATCACTAAATGGTGTGATATAAACATTGTGGCTCCTAGTTTATCAAAATGCAGAAAGGGACTGGACAGTTATAGGGATAACAAGAATATCCAGGATTATAATAGTTAACACTAACAATAATTTTACAATGAATGCCTCAGGATTTAAGCCAATTTGATGGTTTGAGAGACCAGGATGAGACCTGAAGTGGGGGACAGTTTATCCAACATATGCCAAATACAGCATCTGGTGCTGGCCGTGGTCAGAAACAAGAAACTGGACTAAATGGATCAGAGTCTGAACCAGTACAGCAGTTTTTGTGTTCTCATTTCTTGTTTCCAATGTCTCTGCTTATTGTTGCTGAAAACAAGTGTGCAGCTCACTCTAATTCCTTTTACAGGGCATGGAAAGAAAAGTACAAATCAACATTAGTTATAACTCATCTCTGTGTTCGTGGAAGTATTAGCTTTAAATCAATAAATATCAGCAACAGTCAATTTCTTCTTCTACCCATGGCCTCAGTTGCCATAACAAACCATAAAGAACAGGCTATCACACATTTATAAACATTGCAGCACACAATAATCCAACTTACAAATAAACTACAGGTATTGAATATCACAGGGCATCTGGCTTTATTTAATTTGCTTTGTAATGGGTAATAACATGACAGCACAGCTGACATGTGGAAGAGCATGTCGGGCCAACTAGTCAACTTAGCCACAAACCAGCCTCCAGGATTGTATCCATAAAAGTGAGCATATGCTCATTTTGCAGCCACGTGCCCAGAGTGAGTGTGCAAACATGGTTCCACACGCAAAACTGGGTTCTGAAGGCAAAACAGGTGCACACTCAACTTTGTATGCCTGTTCTTCGCAATTCCTCCCCAAAATATTGACATTAACTTTAAAAGAGCAGGGTAGAAATTAAAATTGAGAGACTGCCATCTGCATTTCTGGAGCAAATCTCACCTACATACCCCATTTATTTAAACAAAAGCATTTGAGGGAGGAACCTTTTTCTGTCATTGTTTGTACAGTGCCTAGAAAAACACAGGGCTCCTAGGCACTATTGCAATACAAATTATAATGAACATATGCAGTGACGTTATTAATTACTCTGCCTTTCTTCATTATATTCCTGCTTAATGTGAATAACCATTAATGGGAAAATATACCCTTGACACAAAGAAATGGGGGCAAATTGTGAGAGCAGCCAAGGACCTCTATGGTCTATAGAGCCAGGGAGTAAGTAATAAAACCAATTACTGCCCTAATCTAATTTTAAGTAACGATTTTGGACCAATGGGGAAAAAGAGCCTGACAACAATTTCATGTATGAATTGTAGAGATAGAAGAAAGTCTGAGATCTGAACATCTTCAATATCTGGGATAATAGGGGTCCTTCTACAAATTTCACAGGTGACACTTACTCCGTAATGGACCAGACAAATATTAAAGACTCAAACACTTTGAACTTTGTGAAAGTCTGGATCAGAACTTTACAGTTCAGGCCCAGCTCTAGTTAGTGGAAAGGTTTAGGGAAGAATTTGAACCACACTGGATCTCAGCTTTGGTATTCTGCTCTTCCTACTTACTGAGAACTCTTATGGTCTTCAATAAGGGATCAGCTCTCAAGAAGACCAGGGATATTAGCAGAGATCCCCAATGTACATATGAGGAGAAAAGAGGGCTTTTTAACCTTTGGAGCATAAGATCAAAGTTACCGTTATGTTCTCAAGTGGCAGGTCTGGGATTTTGGCATTAACTGGATTTATGATAATGTAGAAAGGCATCACTGTGGATTTATGAAGACCATCGCAAACAGAGATCATGAAATGATCAGCAGTGGGTTCTGAGCGTTCATACAGGGACAGAACATAGTTGATTTAACCAGCCCAGAGACTCTGAAGACTGAATGAACTGTGGTAGAAAGTAGATGAGATCAAAAATAAAGTAGAGGAAGTTTAAACTCAAACTTTGTAGGTCAGACCGATCTCTAAATATTATTGATAAGACCAAATAAGTACCGGTGAGGTCCAGTAGATTGTCGATTAGGTTTCCAAGGGAGCAGTGAAAATCCTTTTCCTTGAATTACTGAAAATTATACTAAACCAAGTACTCATGAATATACTGTGAAGAACCGTGTGCTGACTGATGAACAAGATAACAATAGGTTTCTATGATTTGACGCTGTTTAAATAGATAATGATTAGCTAGCTAGAAGCCACTTGCTGCACTGTATTTCCTCCAGATGTGTTCTCTCTCTCCTACCAACACCCATCAACCCTTCACCAGTTGTGAAGCATTATCCAATCATCTTTTACTACATTAAACTCCAATACATCCCTTTATTATTAGGAATACATCACAAAAATTCTGTAACACACTTTCATTGATTCCAGTATTGCTTTTTTCTTAGCCAGGTGGGGGAAGAGTGTCTTGTAGGTAACTATACTGAGGGTCTGTCTCCAAGAAGGTGGTTAGCTCCTCAGGGACTGTGTCTTTATCTGAGGCATTCCGATATTCCAAAATGATACATGCTGAAGACCCTTCAACCACTATGAACATGCACCCTGGGAAAAGCCAGGTCAGCACTATTCTAACTATTTGGAACAAATCACTTAGTTGCATCAGTTATCAACGTCTGGTTAATTGATCGAACCAAAAAATTACCAAGTGACAACTGCCTGGGCAGTCAGTTAATACAGGGGCTGCCAATCAGAGGAGTAGCTGTTTGTAAGGGGGTGGTGATATTTATAACTATTGGGTTAGAGTGAGAGTTTGTTAGCAAAGGGCAGTGCATAGCTCTGCCCCAGGAACAGAACAGGGAGAGAATTGGGACTTTCAGAAGCTCAAATCCCTACCTGGCTCCTCCCTTGCTCCTATGGGAAACAGTCTGGTACCGGGTCTATACCAATAACAGGTAATTCCCCCTCTCAAATGAAATGGCCAGTGCATTAGGGAGCTGGAATTCAGGCTCCACCTACTCTTGGCTAATTTGTAGGAAGGGAGGTAGCTCCCCCATGGAGTGAGGGCTGTAACAAGCCCTTTAGAAAAAAAGAAAGTAGCCAGGAAGTCTTAATAAATTAACTGAAGAGTCATTTTACCTCAGGTCTAATAGGTCTATTATTTTGTTTGGTTTTAAAACTATATTTTTTCATTGCTATGTACTAGAAGTATGTATTTAAATAAACATACATATTTTAAAAAATGCATTTTCAAAGACTACACACACATGATTTCTGAAAATAAATTCTTTAATATATATAAAAATGACTAGCACGGGAATGTAAGGACAAAATCAGAAAGGCTAAGACACAAAATGAGTAACACCTAGCAAGGAGTATAAATAGCAATAAGAAGAGGTTCTTTAAATGCATTAGGAGCAAGAGAAAGACAAAGGAAAGTGTAGGTCCTCTATTTAATAGGAAAGAGAGCTAATGACTGATGACATCAGGAAAGCTAGGTGTTAAATGCCCATTTTTCTTCAGTCTTCACTAAAAAAAGCTTAATGGCAACCAGATACTCAAAACAAACAATCTTAACAAGGAGGGAAAATTTCAAGGCAAAATAGGGAAAGAACACATTACATAAAATAATTAGAGAAGAAGTTAGATATATTCAAGTTGGCAGAGCCTGATGAAATTCATCCTGGGGTACTTAAGGAATTAGCTGAAGCAATCTTGGCACATAGCAATTCTCACCAAGAACTCATGGAGGATGTGTGAGATCCCAGAGGGCTGGAGAAGGGCAAACATAGTTCCTACAATTACAACAGGGGGGAAAAGAGGACTCAGGAAATTGTAGTCCAGTCAGCCTACCTTCGATATTTGGAAAGTTACTGGAACAAATTATTAAACAATCAATTTTGTAAGCACCGAGAGAATAATAGGGATACAATTGCCAACCTGGATTTGTCAAGAAAAAAAAATCATGCCAAACCAACCAAATTTCCTTCTTTGATAGGATTACTGGCCCAGTGGAGAAGGGGAAGCACTAGCTGTGATAGACCTTGATTTTGGGAAAGCTTTCGTCACAGTCCCACAAGACAGTTTCATAAACAAACTAGAGAAATGTAATCTAGATGAAATATCTATAAGGTGGGTGGCACAACTGGTTGATATCTACTTAGAGTAGATATCAATGGTTAGTTGCAAAGTGAAAAGGGGTCCTGCCAGAGTTAGTCCTGGATCTAGTACTATTCAACACGGTCATTAATGACTTGGATATTGAAGTGGAGAGTACGATCATACAATTTGCAAATGACAACAAGCTGGGAAGGGTTGCAAACACTTTAGTAGGCAGGGTCAGAATTCAAAAAGACCTTGACAATTTAGAAAACTGTTCTGAAATCAACAAGATGAAATTCGATTAAAACAAGTGCAAAATATTAAACGTAGGAAGGAAAAATCAAACACACAACAACAAAATGGGGAATTACTAGCTAGGTGGCAGGACTGCTGAAGAGGATCTGGGGACTATAGTGGATGACAAATTGAGTGTGAGTCAACAATGTAATGCAGTTGCAAAATTGGCTAATATTCTGAGGTGCACTAATCAGAGTGGTGTATGTAAGATGAGGAGGTAATTGTCATGCTGTACTCAGCATTGGGGAGACCTCAACTGGAGCACTGTTTCCTACTGTGGGTGCCACACTTTAGGAAAGAGGTGGACAAACTGGAGCGAGTCCAGAGGAGATCAACAAAAATGATAGAAAGTTTAGAAAACCTGACCTGTGAGGAAAGATTTTACTGGGCATGTTTAGTCTCGAGAAAAGAATACTGAATGAAGACCTGATAACAGTCTTCAAATATGTTTAGGGCTGTTACTAAGAGGACAGTGATCAATTGTTCTCCAAGTCCACTGAAGACAGAAGAAGCAGTAATGGGCTTAATCTGCAGCAAGGGAGATTTAGGTTTGATATTTCTAACTATAGAGGTAGTTAAGGTCTGGACTAGGCTCCCAAGGGAGGTTGTGGAATCGCCATCACTGGAGGTTGTTTAAGAACAGGTTAGACAAACACCTGTCAGAGATGGTCTGGTTTTCTTGGCCCTGCCTCAGCACGGGGGGCTGGACTTGATTCTCAAGGTCCCTTCCAGCCGTACATTTCTATGATGCTACCATATATGGGCAAGACCTGACTTTTAAAAAAAAATATAAACCATGTTTCTTTTTTTTTAATGACTGGATACTCCAAGTGGAGCCTTCATGCCAGCTAATACACTTCTTAGGTGTGTAGCGCCAACTGCCTCACTAAATCCCCCAAGATGCATTCATCAGCACGACCGCGCTGGCTTGCATCTTTGCCCATTTCTAGTTGATGCTGGAGGTTAAATTGTCTTCTGGCAAAGTTTGAAACCACAAACTTGTAGCAATGTGCACAGTTCAGTGTGTCAGTTAGTGTCAATATTATTATGGGACTGAGATCTGAATTGATTCCCCACTTGGCCCCTCTGAATCACCCTCCTCCAGCCGCTCTATCTAGGCCTTTGTAGGATGCCTATCACTGTGGTATCCTGCCTGCCTCTAATTCCCCACTGCTAAGACCCTGCCCTTTTGGAAGATCCTATGGGAGTGCTGATTCCTCATCTCAGATCACATCACCACGTACAGACCACAGTGCATCCCTCACAAGGGAAGCAACAGAGCACAGAAAAAAATAGAGAGCAGAATCTGAGCACAGAAGCAGAGCTGCACATGATGACCCAGCCAGAGATGGAATTTTGGAAGTTAGCAGGGGGATAGGATGGAACTGAAAGCACAGTGGGAGGTGGCGGGAAGGGAAAAGGGAGCCCGACAACGGATGCAAACTAGTGTTTTTGAAATGGAATGAGTAACCAGCAGTCGCAATGAAGCCACAGAGGATTGAGGACACATAGCACTTCTCAGGCTCTCAGGCCTTGTAGAATAGCTGAAGCAGGACTCAGCAAGAATTTTCAAAAGGGATGGTAAAAGGTGATGCACATCTGTGTATGTGGGGGAGGTTGGGAGAAACACCAGTGTAAAGAGACACACATCAAAACAAATCTTCCCCATTGTGCTGGCATCCAGCAGGGGATATTCACAGATCTCTTGCCCCCCATTCAAATAAAAAAAAAACCAAAACACCGATGAAAAAATTCTAACCAACTTTAATTTACACTTTTATCGTGTCCTTCATCCAAAGCTCCCAGAGCCTTCTATAAACAGAAATAAATTAGCCCCTGCTCCAGAAGTGCATTTAAGCACATGTTTAACAATAAGCTCATGAGCAGTCCCTTTGGGAATCTGCTCACATACTTAAAGTTAAGCACATGCTTAAGTGCTTTGCTGGACTGGGCTCTTAAACCTTATTCTGTAAGTTAAGTAATTTTTATACCTATTTTACAAAAAGAGAAACAGAGCCACTGAGATTTAAGATCACCATTTTCAGACGTGTCCATTAATTTTGGTTTCTTCCCTATTTCAGGAAAAGGCACCGAGGGCCTGGTTTTCAGAAGTGCTGAGCACCACTGATTTCTGTAGCTTTACTCACTAGGCTGTGCTCCTTTCTCCCATAAGAGGAGCACAATTCCTGCATTAACTGATTCCCAGCTTAACAGTGAGACTAGCATTTGATTTCTCCATTAAATGGGTCAGCCAAGGAGAATTACTGAGCAAAGGGGTGCATGGGTTTCATTACCAAATAAAAGAAAAACAAATAATTACTAAAAAAAAAAAGAATTAAAATAATGTGATGAATGAAAGGGAGTTCCAAATATCATGTTGCTGAAATACTTCTGCTACAAGTGTGCCTGCACAGATGGAGCGGAGCACTGTCACCAGTGACCTTGTTCACTCTTCCGCACCAACTCCATTTTTCCAAGTTTCTTACTGGAGCTACGGCCCTTCCATCCTCAGTGGTATTGCGACTTGCCAGCACACGTCTTTGAAAGGAACGTCTTTAAGCACTCATTTGAAAACAAAACAAAAAGTGAGGCAGGAAAATGATTTCCCTGGAAAGTGAGCAGAATAACCACTGTTGCACAGCATAACATTGCAGCACTAAATGTACATTGCCCTTGTTATAACCAGAGATTGTCAGTAATCATAGAATATCAGGGTTGGAAGAGACCTCAGAAGATCATCTAGTCCTTAAGGAAACAAAAGGGCTAAAAAAATCCCAACAACTAAGGGATCTCATAGAACATGGTATCAGAAAATTCAAGAGAACACAAAAGACTCCTACTTCCATAAAGGTTTGCTGCAGCTGATCTCAAGGTGGAGATGTATTATTTAACAATCACTAGGAGGCATCTACAGACAAAACAGTATCCACCAGGATGAGCGCACAGAATGCTAGTGTGCAACTGGCAATAGTCTGGGTACTCGTTCTGCCCATAGGAGAAAAGAGAAAGCAGTCTCCTATCGCCAAGACTGCTACAGCCACAGAGTGGGGGAGGAGGAGTGGGGAAAGCAGGTGGTCTTGAACTTGAAAGATTAATTTATTTATTTAAGTAGTGGTGCTCTTCTCCAGGCTGGTGGCATGAACAATAATCTGCTATGCTTGAAATCGGTACAACAGTAGCATTCTTGCTGCTGTGCAGGAGGAATTGAATGATAATATATCTGGAAATAAAAGCACACAAAAAAAAGTGAGAAACAAGGATTTTTTCCTACTGTAATTAAAGTATTTTAAAGGACAGACTTCTGATGTTCTTTATTGCAACTGAAACTGCACAAGAAAGGGGGTTGGCAGAGACTTCTAATACTCATTAGTATATACAAGCACAGTTTTAAAGTACAATCAGAAAAGGCGCAGGAGAGAATTGCACTGAAAATTTAACATTCAAAATATTGGCTTGACTCAAAAGAGCAAAGACAAGGACAATTCAGGCAGCTATTCCACCTTTAACTCATCCTGTAGTGTAGTGCCCAGGCAACTCAGTGCAAGTGGCACAGGGAAGCTCTAGGGCTCAACAAATACTTTGGGTAGAAACAATCTGTCTCAAATCACCCACCTTAGCAGGTGATTAAATGTTTGATTCAGACACCTATAAGATTCCCATGTCAAGGTGTTATGTTTGTCTCTACATAAACACACACTGAAGTCAAGGTGAATGAGGGTAGCGCAATCTGGCCCTAAAACCACTCAATCTTACACTCTTTACTTAGGCAAGATTCCCTTTGAAATGCCAACTGGGCTCCTAATGCGACTGCATTTACCCATTTGAAGATAGATTTTAAAAGAGCTACGGCAAATTTCTACCATGGTTTTAAAGAGGCAGCAGTGTCTATATTACACAGGATTTGTGAAAGTTCAACAGCAGTAAAAACTAGTTACTAGGAAGAGAGAAAACCAAAGTGTCTTTAGACCCCCATTTTGGTCTATATTAGGCTCCTGATTCTGCAAAGACTTATGCACATGCTTATCTATACACACACTGTCAGCAGTCTTATTAACTTCAGTGGGTCTACTCATAGCGTGAATAATTAAGCATGTGCATATGTCTTTTCAAGATCAGGACCTTAGTCATTAATAACTCTGGAGTTGTTTTATAGACATTTCACCCCAGAGTCAGACTCAGCCCAGGCAGAAACCTTTCCGGGAATCTGGTAAAAAAGACTGATGAAAATTAAAAATCTACTTAGTCGAGCCGAAGTAACCAATATGTGATTAATACTTTCCAATTATATTTCAGTACAGTGCATTGCTGAATTTGTTATTACCTGCACTCTTAACACTCCATCTGCAGTGTTAAATCCATCTGTTGCTGAAAATATGACTATATCTTCAAGGGTTTCTGAATCATCATGCTGGTACCTTTTAACATAATTATAATGAAAAGTGATATTCATTAAGTAGTGAAAATTAGAAACTTATAAATAGAAGGTGGGAGGGGAGGACTAAGGTCTAGCAATGCCCACCACTTACAAATGACTATATGAGATGCTTCTGTTTAATCTTAGCATATTGATCTAGATCCTCAGCCAGCATAAAACAGCATCACTCCATTAGCTTCAATGGAGTTACACTGATTTATGTCAGCTAATGATCTGGATCATGATCATTATTCAGTGGTTCAGAAGTAAGTGATAGATGAGTCCATAATATGAATCACAATTGTCTTCACTAGTGAATATAAACAAAGGAAAAAATCCCACATGTGCATAATTGTGAAAATGCCTTGTATGACATGGCATGACATAAAAGACATTTATGTCCTCACCTCTAATAGGTGAAGAGCCCAACACCGCTGGTCACATCTAGTTTGGACAGTATTCGATTTAATAGCTGTGTTTTCTAAATGCGCTCTAAAATTAATGACAAAATTATTTTTTTCCAAAAACATTTCCACTAGAGAAACAGAACCGTTGTTAATTCTTTTGAAATGGAAACATTATTTGCAATGAGAGATTTTTTTTAAAAAAAGGTGGAACCCAAATGCATTACCTGACTTTGTAAGACTGCAAATACTCAAGGGCAAACATATCTCCTTCCTGCATAATGGGTCCATGCAGTTCAATGTACCCATAATGAGGATATTTCTTCAGCTGGATTCGAAGGTCATCATCCCTGGTGACTTAGTCTGGAACCATTAAACTCTCCCCAGAGATGAAGAAACAGGCATCTTCCTCTGTGGTCACATGATTGGTGAAAATCTAAAACAGTGATAAGCTCACAAAATGCACTTGGGCACTATAAGGAATAGCAAAATAATATTCACGGGAAAATCATGAGTTTAACATGTCAGCAACTAACAAGTATTTCAAAGACAGACTTTGGCATAGAAGTGTCTATATTGGATTTCCTACTGATCTGCAACCATTTTCAGTGCAGTTTCAGAGTCTGCCTCCCAGATTTCATCCATACGTCTCACCAGAAAAAGCCCACCTGCATTGCCCCATGTTAACTTTCAGATAGTGCTATCACACGACATGGATACAGGGAAGGTAGTACTGATTCTGGTTATTGTTGCTGTCCTGTGACACGGGTGGAGACTGCTTTAAATGCTGTACCCACATAGAACCATAACACCACATTTCTGTTTTCAATGAGTAAACACCACCTGTTTTAACAATCAGATGAGACCTATACTTTTCTTAGAGAAGCACAGTTAGATATTAAAAACCAATTAAGCAAAAAAAAAAAAAAAATACAGGCCATTTACCAGACGGGAGAGTAAGTGCTGTAACTGAGCAGGCGGATATTGTGATCTACTACATTTCCTTGTTTAGGAGGGAGGTTTGGGCAGAAGTGTCTTTAACCAGTCTTTTCTTAACTGCAAAAAAAGTGCATCTCAGTTGGATACAAGTGAACAGATATGCAGGTGATCTTATATAACTACATTGCTTGCCCAACCCTGCTTGGAATCTGGATCAGCACAGACAGTCCTCCTTTGCTTTCAAAGCCCCTCAAATAAGTTATTTGACTGGAGTGCGATAACTGTAAGAGTTGGTTCCAAGTGTGTACTTAGAAGTCACTTTCCATTGATATTCTCTAAGACTTACATAAAGCTGGCTGTTTGGCTGAATGCCCCTGCCAGTGAACACATTTGCTAAAATATCTGTGGATAGTACACACAACAGGAGCATGAATATAGATGAAGCAAATACAGTGAATAATACCAACTAATATGGCCAGATAATGTTTAGCCTGTTCAAAAGAATGAGAGCACACTGGGAAGTCCAAGCACACCGCTTTTGGAATGACTCATTTGCCAGTTAGTACCATACCACTGCCCTAGCATATAGGGTCTTGAATTCACATCCCATTCTCACCCTTTCACGGTCTTCTAGGCCAACAAGAGGCATAGGAATCACAGAAGTAACAGTCCCAGCTTGAAGACAAAAATGCTTCACCATACCTCAGCAATCACTGCAAACTCACCAAACGGGATGAGAAGCAATGCTCGAACAGGACTTGCTGGGCCCCACCTCGCACTAAAAGATAATACAGAATAAGCCCAATGCACTCAGAGCAGAAATACCCTCCCGTATCATGGAAGGCTGCTGTTCTTTTTAGTCAAGAAGAAGTTATTAGCAATGTTGAATGGGAAAGGCTTTAAAAATGGAGCAAGAGCAGTTAGAGCTGCATGTCCACAATTATGTTAAAGCTTCAGACTGGATGCTGGATGGACCTCAGTTCATAGGAAGAAGCCAGGCAACAATTGTGTGGGGCAAAGGAATGTATTCCCCAAAAATATACAAAGAAATAATTGGTTGACTGGTTTGAATATTTAAAGCATTGTGATCAAAAGCCATCATACACTTAACCAGAATGTTTGAATCAATCATCCTTTTGGGGGGATGGTCATAGATTCCAATCCCTCAACTCTCCTGTTCACTCTAGAGCTGTAGAGTGGAAAGTCATTAGGAAGGCATCATATGTCAACAGATAATTAGAATACTTAATAAATACCTCAGGTGCTTCATCATCCACTGGCATCACTGTGCTGTTAAAGTTGAGTCCAGCCAGCACTCCTCCCCGCTGGTCACTAACAGAAAACTCAAACTGTACAAACAGTGGGTCAGGACTAATCTCTCTCTGTGGGGGCACGTACACCACTTTAGTACCATATCACTGTGGGAAACGGACATGACAATATCACATAGACCTCCCCAAATTGAATCTCCTGAGTTATGAATGAAGAACATAATGTGAGATGTGGCATTGGTGAAAATCACTGCAGCCTGACTCACCTGGCATATTCATCATAAATTAACCTCTCTCACTGTATTCAAAATGAATGCAACCAAGCAGTTCATCTGGCAAGACCCTCTTGATGTACAGAGGATTTGCATGTTTTTGAAACATTATCAAGAAGCAAACCACGCAGGATCATTGGGATTTATTGAAGCCATGCTGGGCCAAACTGATCCTTGGTGTGACTCCATTGAAACAAGTGAATTTGGCCCACTGGGTGCTCATAGAAACAATGTAAACATCAGGGAGGAGGTTTTCATAATCACAAAGGAGAGTTAGGTGCCAAAATCCAACTGGAAGCATATAGGAGCTGGGTGCTTATCTTTCCACTTGTGCCTTTGAAAATCTTCCCCCAATGCCTACTTTAATCAAAAGATCTGACTCAGTACAACGAGTGCCTTTAAAAACTATCACACATTTACCACCGGGAGTGAATTTACCACAATATTTCCAAGTACACTGTATATAATATGGTATAAACATCACCAATCTGCAAAACTTTATGTTTAGTAGCACTCAGTGTACCATTCATTACAGGTGAAATCCAGCCCTCTGAAGTTGGACAGCATCATGACTAGTCACCATTTAAATCCCACTCATGACAGCACCACAATTTCTCGTAATATAAAATATTCCAGTTGTTTACCTGAGTGAAAGATGTTAGCATAGAAATAGCAGGATCTTTTTTATAGCTTTTCATGCTGTCTGTGAAAATTAGCTTCGCCACATCATAAATTCTGTAAGGGGGGGGAAATGTTAGACCTTTTTCTCAATTGGCTTATAAAGTCTAATTTAGCCTGACAGTTTCATACATACCCAGGAGAAGAGGGAGAGAAACATGATTTAGAAACCATGTACATAAGCTGATTATCTGGGGACTCGCTGTCTGTAAAGTGGAGGTGATTCTTTGTGATGTGTTCAATCTCAGTTTCTTTGACAACAAGTTGCCTTGTAGTCCCAGGAACTTCCTCTGGCAACTGGTCTTTCACCAGCATAACACGAATCATTACAGTCTACAAAAGAATTGAAAAATTTGGGGAAACAGACCATGAAATCTGATCAGCAGCAGCTAGAGAATTCCACTCTGCTGCTAACAGTAAAACATGTTAGGAAATTAAAAATAAAATTTTCCTTTGATCTTGTGCTTTCCAATACCTTGATATTTCTGTTCATTTATTTTATTTGTGCAATTCTTCCAAAGGAAACATGGGCGGGAACGAATAGCTAAATCTTTAATTGTGTTCATGATCTTTTAATTTTGGTGCAAATCAGGAGTAACTCCATTGATTTCACTGAAGTAAAACTAATTTTACACAAGCATGAGATGAGAGTCAAGCCCATGAAGTATAATGTTAGCTTTTAGCAAGACATTTGCTACAAAAGTCCCATCATCCACATAGTTCTTTGCTATGCAATATTTATATCTTCTGGGCTTCCTGCCCCCTGCCACAGCATGCTAGACCATTGTCAAAACACTAGCTGTACTCACTTGAGTATCTGAAAGGTGAGGAGGTTCCTGCTATCAGATGAGATGAACTCAAATGAGTCTTGAAAAATCTGTCTTCCAAGATGGTGATAGTAAATGAGGCCTTGGAAGACATCCCTTTGGAAGAAAGTTGACACAGGAATACCTTGAAAATTCAATAGAGACAGCAAAAATAGTTTTCAGAAAACAATCCTTTGCTTTTCTCCCCTTCCATTAACTGGCAGTCCCATCCCACTAGAGTAGCCTCCTAGTGTGTGAGGCAAATACCTAGCATGTTTTTATAGCTGTTCCTTTATCCTTAAAAAAAGCCGCCTGTCCCAAAAAGTTACTAGTCATTCAATTGTTAAGTAATACGAGTTGACTGTTTCTTTCAGAGACTATCTACCTGGTCCATCTGGAAAGTGTTTCTTCATAATCTCTCCAGCACCCGGTGGCTTGGTTATCTTGCTAAGAATAATCATCATTGGACTCAAAAAGCAGACGACATCTGATGCTTTGCTATGAGGACTGTCTCCCCTTCTGTCAGCTGAAAGACAGTGTTGCTCACCAGCAACTGGTGGGCTGTTCTCTTTAAGGAGGATGTTAAATTGGAAACTTGTGCCTAATGCTGTGCCTTCCATCAAAGATTCTGAAAATTGCATAGTCCTGGGATGTGTCACTATCATCATGCTGAAAACAAAACTCCATCTTTGAGACCTTTAATTGTGAACTTGAAGCCTTTGCGTCCTGTTTTATAAATGCAGGACGAGACTTACCATGTGCTGTTTCTATCAACGTAAATCACCAACAAAGTTTTCACACCTGTGCAGCCATGACACAAAGCTTCTGTTTCACTATGTAAGGGTTTGATCCAAAGCCCATTGTAGTCAACAGGTCCCTTTCCATTCACTTCAATAGGTTTTACACCAGGGCCAAAGTAGTAGAATGATAATATTTTCCTGAGATACACTGTACTGTAAAAATACTTACTGACCTTGATTGACAATTTGGAAACCATGAAAGCCACAAGATCTGCACACTGCAAACGAACAAGACATTTCCACACAGGCTATGGGGGTGGGGGGGATAAACCTCTGCAGATGAGCTTTTGAATTCTGGGGCTCCACTGACCAGGGACAGAGACTTTGGGGACTCCTGGGTTGCTGGACTCAAGAACCCAAGGGAAAGGACATGGCCCAATTTGCCTGGGGTGGGGTTTTTTTTTGCTCATGGTTTGTGTTATGAAGCCTGTTTGTGGTGTTTCCCCAGCATAATGCCACATGGTTATTAAAAGGCTATTGCTACGCTCAGACTGTGTGCTTGAAAGAGGGGAAGTATTGCCTCTTAGAGGTGCCCAGGGGCGGGAGGGGTTGTATATATTTGTCTCAGGTCACTGGGTGGGGGCTTGAGCCAGTTTTGCATTGTGTTATTGGAAAAGAACTCCTAGATACTGAACCCAGCCCTTGTTGCTGCCAACTCTGATGGGCAGAAGGGTTACATATATTTTAAACTCCCAGGATTGGGGGAGGATCAGAGTGCAGGCCCTAAAAACAACTGGAAACCCAGCAGAGCCAACCCACGTATAGGGGAATCTTTAGGCAGAATACAACCACTACAGCAGCCCCTACACCACCTCCCTTCCTAGCTTCCATTGCAAAGGGCATTTCAAAGAAGAAGAGCATATGGCTGAGCATCCTTATTCCCCAGAAATTCCCAGCTGCTCAAACAGCCACTCGGAGTCTGTGGGAAACAGTGTAATAAAAAGCAGCCCTGAAAAGTACGGAGGTAACATTCAAGGAGTGAAAGTTGGCAAGACAAATATCACTACAACAGAAGCAGAATAAAGGAAGGAGTATGTGTTCAGAGTAGCTCTGGTTAAAAATTTTCCACACAGAGCAATAGGGTTAAGTAGTCCAGAGAGGCTGCAGTCAGGGCCGGCGACAGGGGGGTACTACGGGTACAGCTGTACCGGGCCCCGGACTTTAGGGGGGCCCCGGTACACAGCAGTACCCGTAGTTATCCCCCCTTGTCGCTGGGCCTGGAGAGCGGGGAAGGGGCGGGGAGGCGGCGCGGCTCTCCTCCGTCCCTGGCAGGAGCAGAGAGCCCGGCCGGCGGCAGCGGCGCACCACCGCCTGCAAAGAGGGCGAGGGCGGGGAGGCTCCGCAGCATGGTAGGGCTTCCCCCGCCGGGTCCGGGGGAGAAAGGGCGCGGGGGGGGGAAGAAAGAAAGGGGGCGGGGGGGGAGAGAAAGAAAGGGCGCGGGGGGGGAGAGAAAGAAAGGGCGCGGGGGGGGAGAGAAAGAAAGGGCGCGGGGGGGGGAGAAAGAAAGGGCGCGGGGGGGGGAGAGAAAGAAAGGGCGCGGGGGGAGAGGAGGGGAAGAGAAAGAAAGGGCGCGGGGGGGAGAGGAGGGAGAGAGAAAGAAAGGGCGCGGGGGGGAGAGAAAGAAAGGGCGCGGGGGGGAGAGAAATAAAGGGCGCGGGGGGGAGAGAAATAAAGGGCGCGGGGGGGGAGGAGGGGGAGAGAAAGAAAGAGCGCGGGGGGGCAGAGAAAGAAAGGGCGCGGGGGGGGAGAGAAAGAAAGGGCGCGGGGGGGGAGAGAAAGAAAGGGCGCGGGGGAGGAGAGAAAGAAAGGGCGCGGGGGAGGAGAGAAAGAAAGGGCGTGGGGGGGAGAGGAGGGGAAGAGAAAGAAAGGGCGCGGGGGGGGGAGAGAAAGAAAGGGCGCGGGGGGGGAGAGAAAGAAAGGGCGCGGGGGGGGAGAGAAAGAAAGGGCGCGGGGGGGGAGAGAAAGAAAGGGCGCGGGGGGGGAGAGAAAGAAAGGGCGCGGGGGGGGAGAGAAAGAAAGGGCGCGGGGGGGGAGAGAAAGAAAGGGCGCGGGGGGGGAGAGAAAGAAAGGGCGCGGGGGGGGAGAGAAAGAAAGGGCGCGGGGGGGGAGAGAAAGAAAGGGCGCGGGGGGGGAGAGAAAGAAAGAGCGCGGGGGGGCAGAGAAAGAAAGGGTGCGGGGGGGGGAAGAGAAAGAAAGGGTGCGGGGGGGAGGAGGGGGAGAGAAAGAAAGGGCGCGGGGGGGGGAGAAAGGTTGGCTCGCGCCGCTCCCGGGCTCGCGCTGCCGCCAGCTGCTGTCAGCTGGGGGGGGGAGAGGGAGCGCCGGCTGGGCTGGGCTGGGGGCCCCCCCGGCTGGGCTTCCCCCCCCAGCCGCTGTCAGCTGGGGGGGGAGCACTGGCTGGGCTGGGGGGGCCCCGGCTGGGCTTCCCCCCCAGCCGCTGTCAGCTGGGGGGGGCGGCTGGGCTAGGGGGGCCCCAAACGATCAGAGTAGGGGGCCCCCAAATTTCTGTCGCCAGCCCTGGCTGCAGTGCATCATGGGAGATATAATATGGCTGAGAAGGAGGACCCATAGGAAAGATTGGGGCATGAGGGATTATGCTGAAATAAATTGGTTAGTCTCTAAAGTGAATGTTAGTCTCTAAAGTGAATTCAATTTGCGATTGTTTAATCGTTGTGTTCCAATGGGAAGTTTCATTTTGAACTGTAATTTTTCAAAAATTTTCATTGCACAAAATGGTTTCCTATTTTGATTCAAATTGAAGATGAAAACAAGGGATGAAATATCAATTCCCATTGGACAGAAATTCCAGAATTTCTCAAAGTTGAGGGATGCTCATGTCAGTAGTTCCAATTCAGGTGCATCTCTAACAAGTGGCCAGCCACGTTAAAAGTTTCAGAGAGCTGGAGGGATAGATAATAAGCACAAATCTTACAGATTCTTATAGTTTCAGGGAACTTTAGCTATTTTATCCAGAACATCTGAAAAAGAAACAATATATCAAACCTGGCCCAAGGAAGCGGTCGGGATATAGGAGTGTTGGTATTTTGTTCTGGGAAGCTCACTGTGAATAGCAAAGTTAAGCAACCTGTTCAAAATTAAATAATCAATTCATCAAGACGGTTCACGCCCATCTGTGATGCAATGTACCTTGAGCTTTGATCCACCCATGCTGTGGCCCCTTCCATCACCAGCAGATGGTAGGTCCACTTCCCCAACACCCCACTGCAGAAGGGCACAGAAAACCTTTTCAGACTCAAGATTTGCAGTGTGCAGATGATGCAAAACCCCTCAAACTCCCATTCTATCCAGTCTATCTGCTGCACATCAGAATTGCATACGATCTGCTGCATTTAAGTCCCCCTGGCAAGAAGGAGAGGGCAAGATTTGCCCTTAGGAAGAGAAACACCGATTCAGAAGAAACAGTCAGCTCAAACCTTTGGTCTGTCAAACCAAAAATTTCCAGAATTTGCAAGTTTCAATACATTTCTCAAATCTGTCTTCTCAAATCCTGAAATTCCTTATCCTGTCCAGGACAGGATAAAAAAATCGGGTAATAGTGCTGGAAAGACTGTTTTTAAAGTGTTTTCAATACGAAATAAAGGAAAGTACTGTACTGAAAACCTTGTGAGTAAGCTTGTCCTTATGAGATTTCCAGCTTACTTTTAGTAAAGCATACTTTAGATCATGCCTTAATTGTGTTAACATTAATATATTCGTACTCTACCCTTGGCATCTTCTTTAGGATGAACAGCTTTTGCTAAGAGGAAATCTTTTATTAATATACATGTTTCTGTTGGAAATTTTGTAAGTGCAGGATTCACTAGAACTGGGCTAATTACCAGGTAAAAAATGATTGCAACACTTCATTGTACTAAAACAGTCAAGCTGAGTGATTACCTAGTCCAGAAGATTGTCAAGATATTAGTGGTCTGGATGTTTGTTTTTCTAGCACCTGCCAGATATATACAAGAAAATACAACATAACAAAACATAACTGTCTTAAATGACAATGTAAAAAAATGAGGAGGCCCAATTTAAAACTAGAAGGGAAGAGGGAAGGTAATTATAGAGCTAAGAGTAGTTATTCTGTCGACCCACTGGGGAAATCTATGGGACTATAGTGCTAGTCTCAACACCAGAGATGTCTGTAATACAGATTATTTACAGTACACTGCAAAGTATTGTGAATTCATACATTTAAACAACCTTGGGTAAAATTTCTCGTACTCATGTTCCATCCAACCCTAGGAGCCTCAGTCTTCGCACTTCTTATTGAAAAATGGACCATGATAGGAGAACTGCTCATGAAGGCACTATCAATTGCTTGAAACTCAACCTAGCAAAATAAACACTTCATGAAAGATTAATGCAGCATTTGGTAACTGGCAAGCTCTCTGTGGATGCAGGTACACTAATTCTGACTAAAAGCAATCCAGGTCCATGCCTCACCTCATAGTTCTGTCTCTCAGAATAAGTGATGTTGGGTGGCTGATAGCCAATCTTTGTGTTGTAAAAATCCTGCCGAATGAAAGATGCAGTGGCCTTGGTGAGTGAGTATTTGATAATGCTGAACACTTAATCTGTCTTTTGGGATTTCTCTTCGGGCCCATTTATTCTGTAAGCAGTTTGGGAACAGTCTCTTACCATGTGTTTGTATTATGCCTAGCAGAATGGGACCCTGGTCTCAGCTGAAGCCTAGTGCTGCTGTAATACTACTACTAATAATAATAAATAAGAATAATGGACAGTTGATCTCTTCCCATGGTCATCAAATAAGTAAGCACAGACTTATGTCGTACCTAGGTCTAAAGCAAGACCAATAGGATTCAAGGAAGCTAGAGAAATCAAGGTATAGCTTCAGTTAGGTCAGCTTCCACCTTCTCAATCACCATCTTCAAAAGGGGAAATCTCTAGTCAGAATGGACAGTGGCAAGATTGTTATTCTCAGAAGAATGGGTGAAATCCTGGCCCTAGTGAAAACAGTGAAATTTTTGCCACCGAATTCAATGGGGGAACAGATTTAACTCATAGACATTGGCAGAACTATTGCTTGCATTAGGGTGGTAGGTACTTTGACATGGAGAAGGAAGACAGTCCTTCCAATAACAGGCCAAGCACTCTCCATTTGCCCCCCTCCCCTTTTTTTAAGCCATGCAAGAGTCAAAGAAGAGGAGAAATGTTTTTACTGCCCAGCCCTATTAATGCTTCATACTCAGTGCTCCTTCCTCCAGGTAAGATGGCTTTTGGCTGTCTGACACCTCCTCCTCCCCTTCTACCACGTGCTCCAGCAGCTTTTTCAAAATTTTCAAATGTGAATATCTGCTCAAAAGTGGCTTTTCCTTTTTCACAAAAATATATGGTTAGCAAAATAATTCATTTAAAACAATTATTAAAATTGCCCCAGTTTCATACAAGTTTTGTAAACATGTCAGAAATTGTGTGTGTGTGTGATGAAATCACTAATATTTCTATACATTGCATGGTCTCATTAAGACACTTGAAAATGTGAGTCATGACGGGGTAATGCCACTCCCAGGGAGGTTGAAGCCTGTGACATTCTGCTCATGCCCAGGGGTGCACCCAAGTTAAGACCAATAATTAAATATGGTACAGACACCCAGCTGGCAGTGTTTTATTGCTTTTCCAAGTGATTGTCAAAATCAGTTATCTGCTCTCACCTGTAATGGAAATTGGCTCTTTTTATCTCTGATCTCCACCTGGATGGGGATGTAATCTGTGTCAGGGGATGTGGGGGCTGAAGTGTTGATATCTGAGTCGCATCACCAGGAAATCTTCACAGTCGGTCTTTAGAATATGCATTTCCTTTGATTCTGAATTGCAGGCATTAAACTGTGCATTTAATTCAAACACTGATCTTGTTGCAATAATTGCAACAAGATCTTTTGACTGGCCAATAATTTGTATGAACTTGTAATTTAGACTGTAGGCTCTTTGGAATAACCGTAGGCACTCTACATACAAATTCCCAGAGCACGTAGACTTCGGCATGTAAATAACTTTACCTAAGTAGTCCCATAGACTTCAATGGGATTACTCACGCGTAATAAATTAAGCACATTCATAGGTGTTTCAGGATTGGCACCTATGTTTGTATAGCACCTAATACAATGGAATTCAGAATCTGACTAGGTCATCCATGTGCTACTGTAATATAGTTATTAAAGATTATTGAAATATGGGGAGTGTCCTCCTTTACACAATTCCAGTTTTTTGGTAGAAAATAAAAAAATGAAATATTTCAAATTTGAAAATGCCGCTTGCAGGGCCTATGGAAATTGTTGTGTGGGTGCCTCTTGCTTCCATTCTCCTGTCCTCCACCTCCCATGATAAAGCACTGTGTCCCCCTGTTGGAAAGGAGAGGTAATCCATCATGGGAGTCACTGGTCAAGAGTTTTGACATAACCAACCCCCCCCCCAGCGGCCCAGGGCGGCTCCGCACTCGGTGAAGAGGCCGGAAGCGCCTGGGGGAGCCGCCGGCCAGGGACGTGCGTGGGCCGCCAGGCGGGGTCGGCTCGAACCTGGGGGGGGCCGCCGGTACCGCGGGGAGCTGACGGCCAATGGGGGGGGGGAGGCCGGGGTGGGCGAGGCGTGGGTGCAGGAGGTAAGGAGGTTTGGTGGGGGGAGGCTGGGCTGGGTGGGTCAGGCATGTGGGGCAGGAGGCTGGGTTGGGAGCGGGGAGGAGGTTAGCTTCGGTGGGGTGGGCCGGGCCAGGCAGGGGTGGGGGAAGAAAAGCAGTTAGATGGGAGGCTGGGCGGAGGTAAAGCAATATCACCCCCTACACCCAGGCTGATAGCAGGAGCTGACTGGGGCAGGCGGCAGGACCCTGACTGGCAAGGGGCCAGCGGGGAAACCCCAAAGCAGTGCAGGGCTAAGCACTCCGCCTGCCACTGCTTTGGGGTTTCCCCCGCTGGCCCCTTGCCAGCTGGGGTCTCAGCTCCCGTTGCCAGCCTGGGCTTCCTCGGGGGGGGGAGGGGAGGGGGAGCGGCAGTGGCCCACGAAGGACATTATAAATGTTCAAATGGCCCTTGGCACAAAAAAGGTTCCCCACCCCTGCTTTAGTTCTGTTATGCATTTTTGTAGAGAGTTAACCATTCACCAGCTTAAAAACACAAGAAAATAAAATGTGTTATACAGTACTCATTTATTTTTTCTATCAGTCTTCTACAAGAAGAGGAATACAGTTTGCCTTCATCTTTCTTTTATGTTCAGGACTGAATGCTTCCTCAAACAATATTTTGTTTTTAAATAATTCTTTCATCAATAAAATTACTTGGGATGCTGGCAAGAGTCCTTTGTCGCTGGAGAATTGTACACTTGTTCTATGGCCCAAAGCCCCATTCACATCAACTGTGCTCTACAGATTTACTGTTCTTTGCATGAGGAAATTTGGAAGATGCAGAGCAAAGTTGGAAAGGCTCCCACAGGACAACTTTATGTTCTTGTCAAGAAGAATACAGCACATACATTTTTAACAAGATTTTAAATAATAAGCTCACTCCACCCCACCAAAAATGTACTGTAGATGTATTGAGTGTTTTAAAATTCATCACCTGTCCTTGCTCTAGTGGTTTTCAGAAGGTTGGGTACATTTCCACTCCTATGGATATTGGGATCCTCTGCTACAATCTGGCCAAAAGCAGGATGCGAGGTCTCAGAAGACATGACCCTAATGGTGCAGACCGTACCTAGCCCATCAGCATTGTAGTTGAAAGTCAAGACACTTCTGTTCACTTGTTTAGATATGCCAAGAAACTCGGGAACATCTAGAGAGCTTTTTCCAAACTGAGTAATATTTGATTTTGGATTCCTGATCTCTACATGAAGAACAAAGGTCTCAACAATGGTCTCCAATCAGTAAACCTACATGTGAGAGATTTAATATTGTATTTCATCCTATATAAAGGAATGCAATTTGTTTTAGCCATTTATATAGCGACCTACGAATGCATATATTGTACAATTTTACTTTCCGCAAAAATCTATATTGTAAACAGCCAATAGGAATTGAGGGTGCTCAATGCCTCACAGAATCAATTTCTGAAAAATAATACTTTAGAGTTGCATGATGGACCAAATCCTCAGCTGCCACAAATCAATAAATCAATTTGCAGTAGCTGAAGATATGCCCCCATACATTTTTGGTTCCCTGGGATCATCTCTGTCGATTCTAACTAGGGTTCAGAATACCTCCCAGAAACAGATAATATACCTATTTTATAGTTGGGAGAAGTAAATCACACACAGGTTAAGGGACCTGCATAACCTCACAAAGGCAATCAGTGGTATTGCTGAGGATAAAACCCAAGATTCCTGACTCACAGATCTCTGCTCTAGTCCCTAATGACTATCATTGCTGAACTTGGTAATATCCTATCAATACTTTCAATGCTGCTCTCCAACATATTCATAACGAACACATAAGGTTGTTCATTGCCTTAGCATTCCCTTATGATCTATACAAATATCTGCATCAATGCAAATCACATGCAAGACAAGAACTTGTTTCTATCTTCAATGCACAAGTATTTTAAAATAAAAATGTACAGTATATCAAAGAAACATTCAAATACCCTGACATTGTGCATGGTCTTTAAGAAAGAGCTGTAAGTCAAAAAAACGTAAGTACATTGCACCAAAGCAGACCCTTGGGAGATCACTGAATTTCTGCTTTGCTGTTAAAACAAGGTATAATTTGAAGACAAGAAAATCATTGCCTGTTTCCTGAGGGAGATGTCTTTGAGGATACTAGCTTATGCCTGTAGTTTCACTAACAAGATCTTTGCTTCCTATCAATATTCTACATGACAAAATTCACCCTTGTGCAGAGGCCTGGCTATGCATCACTTAAGTTCTACTTAAGACCTCAAATAGAGCTTAAGTGATGCATGGGCCTCGTACTTGCTCTTTGCACAGGAGTGAATTTCACTCTGTGGTACTATACTTGTCCTCCTCCCAACTTATATTAGACTGGTAGGTTACTGTAAGCAAGCGGGCACTCACCCGGTGGCGCCTCCCGCTGGTCGTTTGGGGAATTAGCGTTCTCCAGCCCCTGGAGCGCCCTCTGCCGGGTGATGTCCGCGTCTGCTCTGGGTCAGTAGGCTCAGGTCGGTGTTCCCTCACACCAGCAGCCTGTCCTTACACCGTCAAGAAGGTTACTGCCTCTAGCCTTAGACTAGGGTGGCTTGGGCTCTTTGTGAGTACTGGAGGTCTAACTTGCGTAGGGGGAGGGATGTTAATAATGGCTGGGATTTTCAAAAATATCTAAGTAGTAAGGCATTCAACTCCTGTTGGCTTTCAATGGGTTGGTGCCTTATTCCATTCGGCCCCTTTGAAACTTCCAGAAAATAATAATGAGTCAAATCATTACCTTTCTCTCTGTATGTGAAGAGTATGAAAACCTCAATTGTGTGAGGAGGGGGAAGAGAAAATGCCTAGGAGACATCATATCTCCCTGTTCCCTGACCTAGCAAAGGGCTTATCACATGAATGTGAATCAGTGGACAAGGTGGCTATAACACAGAAGACATCTTGGAGTGGGCCATGGAAGGTTTGCTAACAAGGCATTGCAATCTTCTGTAGAGCTCATAGAGCCTGAGAGAGCGTCCTGACTCATGGTACCCCTTTTCCAAGTTGTGAACCTATGTTTAGGAGGACTTCCACAGTCCAATAGAAGACCTGTTGGCAGAGCTCAATCAGACCTAAGCTAACAGAGCTTCAGGGATGAGGTACAGGGGGCTAGGAAGCAGCATGGTACTACAGAATGGCCCTGGTTTCTGGCAGCTCCCTTGAGAACCACCATTTTGAGGATCAGCCTGTAGAAGGGAGAGGCAAACCTAGCTCCACATCAGACAAATAACAGGGTTGAAATTTCACAAGGGCAACCTATGAATTTCCTGTCCTCTATAGGGGTTCTTCCATGCAGGGGATTGATTTTGGATGAAGTTTCTACTGCAATTTAGAATGCTTCACCACATTCTGAGCAACCTGCGTAGGACGGGTCTTATAAATAAATGAAGAATATTGGGGATTGTAAAAGGATTACAGTCCTGATCCTACTCCAGCTGAAATCAATGGCAAAGCTTCCACTGGAGAAGGATGTAAATGAACATACTTTTTCATCTAAAAGTCACTCTGGAAGGAAAGTAACAAATATATATTTAAGTACCTTTGACCAAAAACAGCAACAACAAACCTAAGTTAATTTCACAGATCAACTTTGATATAATTTTGTTTTCAGATTTTCTTCTTATAGATTAAAATTCTTTTACTCAAATACATATCCAGAGACAGGTGTTTTTGCTCTACCTTAACATTCAAATTTTGTAAATGAATTTCAGGTTTTTTTTATTGTTATGATCCCTGAATCCCAGCAAATGAAAATGCTCTTGAAAGGAGATTAAATAAATATCTGCTATTTCAGCGCAAATGAGAGCCTACCTGTAAATTCGCAGCCTCTTCCAGAAGTCTTACTGGGCAAGAAATGGCAGTCAAATATCTGTCAAATTAAGTGGCATCAACAAACTGATAATGATTTTATGTAGTTGTATCAATCAAATCCTCTAGGCTTTAGTCAGGAAAGCAATGGGAGTTTTGCTTGAGGACTGGACTGCCAAATTGGACATATACTATACTTTCTGGATAAATTGTCCAGTTAAAAGGATCACCTAACATCAAGTAAAAAATAATTACTTTTCACTGTGTCCATTCAATTGCCCA
The DNA here is from genome assembly GCA_032164245.1 of Sternotherus odoratus. Taxonomy (NCBI): domain Eukaryota; kingdom Metazoa; phylum Chordata; order Testudines; family Kinosternidae; genus Sternotherus; species Sternotherus odoratus. The sequence goes on along the minus strand of JAVMKO010000008.1, from coordinate 79,017,849 downwards.
CTTTCATGGAGATGTCTTGAACAGGGCCCATTCACTCTAGGAAGAAACTTTCCCTGGGGGAGGGGGCAGGATAATTATGTTACCCAGTCAATATTGGGTAACAATTCCAGGGCTTATTGCACCTTTGTCTGAAACACTTGCTGCTAAGCACTGTCAAAGACAGGATATTAGACTAGACAAACCATTGGTCTGAGCCTATATGTAATTCCTATGTTCCTAATACGTATCAAACCATGTCAAGGAAAGCCTCCATCTCCCTCTTTCATTCATCATAATTCAAATGGCATTTTTGCTGGGAATTTCTTGGAAACCAGAAAGGTCTAGTTAATGTCAATGTCCCTTAGTATCTGAGCAGCACTTGGGGAAGTTCAATATCTCAATACTTGTACTTGTTCAGATGTTGGGACTGCCAGCCGGCGTGGTACAGCACATCATAACCATTTTAATAGGCTCTCTCAGATATGGGACTTCACACATCCTAACACCACCTTGAACTGCACTTGGAAACATCACATGGTTAGTGCAGAGTAAGGAGCATTGGTATTATATGCTCATTAGTACCCATCCCCATTCAAGAAATGAGTCCCCAAATTCTAAACCAATTGAAGCTTCTACGTGCAGCATCACAAAGCGAGCATTATAGTCATCTTGACGTTACAAAAGCATGAATTACTGGAGTGAAGTCCTAACCAGAAAGAAATGGTAGACACCCTCCAAGCTGCATCGTTTTGTGACAGCCTCAGCCCAGACTGAAACTCATGCCTGCAATTTTGCACCATGCACCTTCTGGCATGTTCAAAGCCATTTTCACACATGTACACTGGGTAATTATATGAGCAATTCAGAGACCACATTTGAAACTGTGGCCCACCAGTAAGTGCAAAGATTTTTTTTTCCTTTCAAAAATTAAATCTCAGAGCTGTGGAGTTTTAACAAAGCCTGTTCTCTGTGTTCATATATTTTATTAACAAAAAGCCTGTTTTCTAGTTCATACCAAGATCTAGCATACGAACGTGCAAGCTTGCAAGGAAGTTGTATTTAATTTAATGTGTGTTTTGAGTCTTTAATTAAAAAAAGGCTTTCAAAGTTGGCAATGTCCCTTCATTTCAGCTGTACATGCCTCAATTAAGAAGTCCCTACTAACGCAAATTATTTTTCTGTTTGACAGATGCATAGACTTTTTCCTGGTTTCACCCATAATCTACTTACTACCATGAGTACACCCATTGAAATCAATGAGACTACTCACTGTAGTAAGCATTACTCTCAATAGTAAATCAATAAGATTCTGGCCCTATTCAAGTCAATGGGAATTTTTCCTTTACCTTTAATGGATCCAGGATTTTATCCAATATATGTAAGATTAGGTTTTTAGATTTCAATTTCACAAAGATTTATGCATGTGCTTAATTTTAAGCATGTGGGTAATCCCACTGAAGTCAAGTGAATTTCAAACTTCAAAGTGATAATTATAAATTAAACCAAAAAACAGTAATAAGTCACCAGGACCACATGGTATGCACCTAAGAGTTCTGAAGGAACCCAAATATGAAATTGCAGATCTACTAACTGTGGTATGTATCCTATCACTTAAACCAGCTTCCATACTGGAATGTGATGTCAATTTTTAAAAAATGGTCCAGAGATGATCCTGGCAACTACAGGCTAGTAAGCCTAACTTTATTACCAAGAAAGTTGTTTGAAACTATAATAAAGAACAGAGTTATCAGACACATAGATGAACACAATTTGTTGGCGAAAAGCCAACACTACTTTTGTAAAGGGAAATCATGCCCCACCAATCTATTATGTATTAAATAGCAAGATAGATGTATGATATCCCCATTCTTCATTTTATAAATTATAATAATATGCAGATATTCGTGCAATTTAGTTTGCTTTAATGGGAGGGTTTTTTAGCTCAACTTAGAGTTTATTTACTGAGTTTTCCCCTACATTTTTAAAACCAGTAAAGACTAATTTTCATAAATTATATATTACAGACTAGACCAATTGATTGTATCAGATTTGGAATGTGTTGCTATACCTTTATTCTCCTGAGCATTACAAGGTTCAGTGCTGGAAAATAGTTTGCACTTCTTTTGTGAATGTACTAATTTTGAATTAAACAGGTCCATGAATCCTTCTGAAAAATTATGCAATTTAGTCTGGACTATTTGTAAAAAGGGCATGTGGCTGCAATTATACTGCCTAAACATCTTGGTAACACACTGACTTATTAGTGCCATAAGTAGTTTGTGCAACACACGCTGAGTAGTCCTCAAAGGAATAGATTTTAACATTCTAAAAAAGGGAGCTATGTTTTAAAATTTTAAAAATCCTGATAATTTTTAAAACTCATTATTAACAGCATAACATTTCATTACCCTGCCAGTTCTACACAGGGGGGAGAAGTGGCAAGCAGCAGGGAAAGGGAGTTGCCTTTGATATACCAGTTCCCCATTTCCTTTGGGCCCAGTGCTGGGAGCTTTTCAGGTCTATGATCTACTCTGGGGCTGGGGAGATGGGGACATTCCTATCTGAAAGTTGGCACGTATGGCTAATGACTGGGAGTGGATACCAAGGAACCATACCTGTTTGGTTTTTGGTTTCACATTTGAGCAGTCACTCACCGTTTTGTATGTTTACTGTAATCAGGTTGCAGTCTTATCATGGGAGCACTTAGAAGTCCCATCAAAATTGTGGCCTCATTGTGTTAACCAACATACAAGCATAAAGCAAGTATCAGGCTCTGAGCCACAAAGCTAAAGCCCTAAATTTTAGCAAAACACTTAAGAACCTACTACAGTGGAAGTTAAGCACATGCTTAAGTGCAAAACTGGGGCCTTAACAGACGAAAAAAGGAAAAATTATCAGCCCCAATACCTATTTTCAAATTTGCCCTTTCTTAATTTATTTCTGACGTTCCAACCTTTGCTGAGTGTGTCTTTTAAAGGACCGCACCAAGAAGTGTAGTTTGCAAATTTATATTTTGTAATTTGTGCCACGAGTGACTCATTTTGGAAAATTTTTGTTGCCTGCTGTAGGATATTGTGATTTTGTATAGAAGTATACTATGTATACTATAGTGTGACATTCTTCCAGCTATGGCTGGTCTTCTTTATCACGTGCCTAACACCAATGAGCCCTCCTGCTAATCTAGTATGACCACCATCATCTTGGTCAACATCAGGGACTGAACTGTGGACATCCAGAACCACAAACTTGTATAGCTTCAACTAAAGGACAAGCTCCTGCAGCTAGGAGCTGTAAAAGGCCCACGTCTTCTGTAGGTTCACGTCTTCTAAAAGGCTCACATCTTTTGAGACCATAGACCTCTGCCTCATCTCTCTCACACTGGAATATTGGCAAGGTGGCAGTGTGAAAAGAAGATCAGCAGATGTTATAAATGGCAAGAGTTTTCTAGATCTTAGACCTTGATGGGCGAACACTTTACTACATGAGAATGACATATGCACCAGGAATCTTATTTGTAATATTTCAAGTGCCTTCTGTTTTGATCTTTTTAAAATTGCAGTATGAATGAAATACAAGAAGAATGACATAACATCAATCATTAAACATTATCTACCTATCTTTCACTATTGAGTGATTGACGCCCATCTCCAATCGGGTCCATGACATCAGCTTCCATCACCCCCTTGTTGAATTTTCAAACAAGCATCTCATGATTTCTCCCTTTGCTCCCCACACGCTTGGGAGGAGCTCTCCATAAACATTCCACAAGGATGCCTTGGCCTACTCCTACAAACTCTCCTTTGCTGTAATTCCTACAAAAATAAACTTGACAACAGTTAGGCTGCTTGTGTGCTGAGACCACTGGCTATTGTGCCAAGCAATATTGTCTCATTGTTTCTTTGTTCTCCCAGTCTGTATTTACCTGTTTTTGACTCATACTTAGAATGTAAGGTCTTTGGGGCAGAGACTGCCTTTTTTCCCTGTGTTTGTACAGCGCCTAGCCCAGAGGGTTCTGGTCCATAATTGGGGATCATAGGTGCTCTGGTAATATAAATAGCAAACAATCACCCCCAATATCTTAGCTAGAGCATCTGCAAATTTAAAGACAATAGTAACTGCAAATATCATTTGCCTTTCAACCCCCAATCCTTCTGGCTCTCTGCTTTATTCTCCAACACTGTAGGGAAAGCTTATTTTCTTCATTATGTGCCTTTCACTGAACTAGATCAGAGAATCTTCTCATCTCCAAAGGGCTCATTCCTTTAGAATTAAGACACTGAGTCAGTTGTTTCTTTAGCTCCAGTGACCTTTCTTTCCCCACTAGCTAGGGGGCTTGATTTTTTCATAGGAGAACATGTAATATAAACATAATCAGTCCTTTCAATTCATGTAGTTCTTAGCTCCAGCAACAACTTCCTTTACTTGGAGATTTTCTGATAGAGGTTCTTTCTAAAGTAACATCAGGCCCATAGCGGGGGGGGGGGGGGGATGGGTTGGACGGGACGGACAGATTCGTGGGGGAACGGGACAGATTGGGCGGGGGGGGGAGTGTGATAAAAGACTTTAAATTCTAACATTTACATAACACCAAAATAAAAATGCACCTTGACCTTGTCATTGAAAATTAATATAAGCCAAGGTATGTGATATCCTGCTGCTAATTAACAGAGTCCTGTTGATTCCCCTTACACTAATTAGTTTAGGGGGGAAAATTCACACACACACAAATAGACAAAATATCCACAGGACTCCATTGTTAAGAACACCACTTGCAGGGGGGGCTGGGTAAATGTGTGTGTGTAATTTTAAACACCTGATTGCCTGAAGCATGCAGGTGTGGGTGAAATGTTGACTAAGTGGTGCAAGTCTTTAAAACTGCCATCAGTTTGCATGAAAATTCAGATTTCTCATTAGCTGTATGAATAATTGATCAGCAGCCTCATAAACCAGGAGAATGATACTTTTGTTATCTACTGAACTAGCAAGGAGGTGTCACCACCAAAAAAAGGGAAAAAATTCTAAACAATCAAATCTGCAGTCTTAAAGCATGATCATTCCTCTTCAGAACTTTCACAGATGTATTGTAAAGTCACCAGTTATTCTAGGACAGGACATTCCTTTCCATAACAGATAAAGCTGCAGAAAGAATTTAATATGATTTTAAAAGCTGTTCTTGCTTTAATTTACCCCCATTTGCTTCAAATCACAGTTGCAGTATGTACTGATTATTTAAAAAAAATATAGTATTAGTATTTTAACATTTTCTAAAATGGATTTCAGATTAGCTTGAGGAAGTTTGAAAGTCCTGTAAGGAATAAATATTGCTTCTAATCTTTCAAAGCACAACTGTAGCATTAGTGTTATCTGCTCTTGCCAAATGTAAAAAGCATAATGGTCTTTAGGCACCCAGCAGTGTTTCTTGGAAGGGCAATGAAAGAGTGAATGGCAAAAGCCTGCCAAAAGGAAAATCAAAGCCATACCTGCAAGCAGCAATACAGCTCAAGGAATCCCTTCAGACCTTTCTTTTCGTGTGTTTGAAACTGAAACTTTTCAAAATGCTGGTATGGTTCCTTAAAGTCACTTTACTTCTTAAAACCAAACAACTTGGGGTGGGGGGGGGGAGGCAGGGGGGGGGGAAGAGAGAGAGAGAGAGAGAGATTAAATATTATTGTCCCAAAGCAATCTCTTCAGAGGGAAAGAGCCTTAAAATGCAGGAAATCTGTCTAACCCTCTAACTATTCCCACTCAAGCTGCCCCGTAGTCACAGATGTTACTAATTCAGTTACATACCAATTCCAAGCTCTCCAAACAGATTTCAAGTGAGAAAATAGGAAAAGCCATTGGTTGCTATTAGATACGCATTCTGACGAAAAAAGAAGCATGAGCAGTGAAGATTCTGTGGCCCGGATTAGAGATTCCATGGTAATTAAAGAGTAATGACAAATAGGATCTACTGAATGCAAAGCCACGGAGGTTAAAAACTCAGGCTGCACTGCAAATTTGTAGGGAAACATGTCAAATCTTTCTACTGAGATTTACCAACAGAATTTTAAAGAATCACACTAATATGGTTTGAGGAAATATAATAGGGTTCTATACAATTACACTAAAAACCTAGACAATTTAACAGCAAATACTAAGCCTGGTAGAAGAGTTTAAAAAAAATCTTCTATAGAATTCTGTTGAAGGGATGTCATTTTCTGAGACATTTTATGGTATGGTCTCAAAAACACACCAAAGAAAACTAGGGGATGAGCTATTTTTGGTGAAACTGTGTAACACTTTTCCCTGAGCACTGCCCTGTACCCAATCATTCCATTTTTACAACAGGCGCCACTTTTATCAAAGCAAAAGAGAATAGGCCCGAACTTCACATGTTCCCAAGACAATGTACTGTATATCAAATCTTACTAAAATGATAAAGTATATGCATTTATAATAATCTTGCCATGACATAATTAGTATAAATTATAGCTAGTATAATACCCCCCGATGACACAAAAGCCCCACCACATAGAGAGAGACAATCTAGGCCCTAAAAAGCTCATATTGCAAAGAGACAAAGGACAGGCGGGGAAAGAGAGTGTTAGAAGGATTGATTCGAGGTCATGCAGGAGGTCAGTGGAAGATTTGGGATAGAGCCAAGTCGCTATCCACTAGAGCACACTGCTAACACTGAAGTGGTAAAAACTGACCGACACTGGAACGTACAAACCACTGATGGGGAAGGAAGGGCTGAAGGGGTTTCCTTCCCCTATCCTTCCATCTGTTCCCAAACACACACACACTTCACCTCCCTCATCATCTCCACACTTTGGAGAGCACGAAGGTGGAATATGGGAGAGTCTCTCTGCCCAGAGTGCCAGCATTACAGTGGCTTCTGGCAGCCATGCGAGAAGTGACGGTAGGAGAGACCCTGTTGGTCCCTGCAGCCCTGCTTGATACATATGAGAGAGAGAGAGAGAGAGAGAGAGAGAGAGAGAGAGAGAGAGAGAGAGAGAGAGAGAGAGAGAGAGAGAGAGAGATATGTTGGAGCAGGAACAAGCACACAGGGAATTTCAGAGAAAATGCCAGCAACCAATTGCATTTTCTAATCATCAACGTTGTAAATAAAAAAAGACAGACAAGCTCCCAGGCCCTACTCAGACACTGTCCAGGCCCCATCAGTGGAGCCAGGCCTTTCAGTCTAAGAAAACCAGTTCTAGCTCCCTAAGGGTATTTTTAAATAACACGCCAAGTGCTGACCTCACACCAGCATTGCGTGAGTATAACTCCGTTGGCTTTAAAGGAGTTATTCCTGATTTACACCTGTGTGCAAAACTGGCCCTACCCTGATCAGCTTCAAAACAAATGGAACTGGTTTTTGACAGCAGTGGTGTTTTATATACTGTCCTTTTCAAAAAGAAGACTTGATAGTCCCTGGCAGGAAGGGTTTCCCTAGCTCCCAATGCCCATCAAAGACAAAGATCCTCCATGGCACAGCCTTTGGGATAAACTGTGTCAGTAGATTAAAGTTCTGCTCTGGCTACATAATTGGCTCGGAGACCCTGATCTGTGTGAAATGAAGTTTTATTTTTGTTCCATTTCAGATTTCCAATCACCAGCTGAGGAAACGATGCTTTACAACATGATAGGTATATTTGGGGTGGGGGGAAGGAATATACACAACTCTAGGTGCCCTGGCAATTAGCTAAATTTACAATTCAGTTGGAATGAGTGCAGCAAAACAATTCTCCTGCACAATAAAGCAAATTAACTTGACCAGCCAGTAAATAAAGCAACATGTAATGCCCCATTCTACCCAGCTCAAAATCCCATGGCATCAACCTTCTTCTACAACTGTAAGTTATTTTTATGTTTTGGGGTTTTTTTTACAACACGCCCAGAAAAATCAGTGGATTTGGACTGTTTCATACCAAGGAGGCAGAGGGACAAGTGCCAGAGCCAATGCATAATTGCAGAATGTTCTGTTGACTGGCCTGTAATGTGAAGGTTTTTATCTTGAGGGACTCCACTGAGTACAACTGCAGCAGAATGGTACTTTGCTACAGGTTTTAAAACAGATGATGCACCCACTGAAAACAACTTATAAGGTATTCGAACTGTAGTGCCTAATTCACTGCATCTCTCAATTATTTTTATTGTACCTGAATATTTCTGATGGGAAAAACACCTGAAATAAACTGCTTGTGAATAATTCACTGATTTAGAAACTCACTTATTATTCACTCATCATGAATATTCATGTCGCTGTTTGGTTTGCAAAAATGTTTACTCAAGTCAGTCTTCAGACCTGTTAATCAAGAAAATTTGTTTTATGGCAAAAAAGAAATTTGTTTTGAGCAGAAGAGGACCTAGTACAATCAGATTCCAACTCGTCGCCCAGCTGCAGAACAAAAACCAATACCATGTGACTGAGGACACCAATAATTATACTTAAGTTACAAATAAACCATAGCTCAAATATCCACATAAAATCTATCTACATATATATAGGCTGACCATATTTCCTTGAGACAAAAACGGGACATTGGGATGGCAAAAACGGGACGGGGTTGGGGGGGGGGTCTCACCAGATGAAATTGGTGCAGTGGCTGCAGAACCTGGACTGAGGGGTGCTGGGTGGTGGTGGTTGGGGGCTCGGGGGGGGGGGCTCTGGGCAGTCTGGGGGGGCTCTAGGTCCCAGGGGGTCTCACCAGATGAAGTCGGTGCAGTGGCTGCAGAACGTGGGCTGAGGGGCGCTGGGAGGGCTCTAGGGGGGTCTCACCAGATGAGGTCAGTGCAGTGGCTGCATAACGTGCGCTGCTTGCACAAGCGTGCGGAGACTTTGTGGCTCTTGACCACGTGGATCACCTTCTGGCGCAGCGCCCCCTTGCGGCAAAACAGCAGCTTGGCCAGGCACTCCAGCTCGGTGGGCGAGGTGACCAGCGCCATGGCCCCACCTGGGCCCCCCAGCGCCGGGTGGGGGGAAGCAGAGCGGGAACTGGGGGGGGGGATGGATGGAGGAATAAGCAGAACAGGGATGGGGGATGAAGAGGATGGAGGGAGAGAGAGAAGGGGGGATGAGGGATGAAGAGGATGGAGGGGATGGAGGGAGAGAAGGCACGAAGGTGAGAAGGGAGAGGATGGATGGATGAGAGAAGAGATGGGGGTAGGGAGCAGGGGGGATGGAGGAGGCAAGGGACAGCAAGAAGGAGGGATGGAGAGAAGGGAGATGGAAGAGGAGGCAGTGGACGGAGGGAGAGAGGGAAGGGAGGGATGGAGAAGGGAGATAGAGAGAAGGAAGAGAGGGATGGAGGAATAGAGAGAAGGGAGGAAGGAAGGGATGGAGGGATGGAGAAGGGGATAGAGAGAAGGGATGGAGGGAGCGAGACGAGGCAGCGGACGGAGGGAGAGAGCAGGGAGGGATGGAGAAGGGGGTTGGAGAGAATGGAGGGATGGAGAGAAGGAGGGAAGAAGGAGGAATAGTGAGAAGAGGAGGCAGCGGGCGGCGGGCTGAAGCCGACGGTGGAGCGGAGCTGTCCGGAGCTGCAGCCGAGGGCCGAGCGCACCGGCGGGGGGGCTGCCGTCCGGGTTTTATGAGACATAATCATAAAACCCGGCCGCCAGCCCCCCCGGAGGCGCGCTCAGCCCCCGGCTGCGGCTCTGGACAGCTCCGCTCCGCCGTCGGCTTCAGCCCGCCGCCTCCTCTTCTCACTATTCCTCCTTCTTCCCTCCTTCTCTCCATCCCTCCCTTCTCTCCACCCCTCCCTTCCTCCCTGTTCTCTCACTCCATCCGCTGCCTCCTCTCCCTACCTAAGGACTAGTATCAGATGTCAAAATCTCCGATGAGTGCAGTTTGCTCATCGGAGATTTTGACATCTGATACTTGTCCTTAGGTAGCAAGATTCTTCACCTGAGCTCTTGTGAGTCCTGCAAAGAAAGAACCTCCCCCTAGAAAGCAGCTTGGGACCTGCCCCAAAAACGGGACAAAATTGATATTTTTGTCAAAAAGACGGGGCGGTCCAAAAATATGTAAAAAACGGGACTGTCCCGTTCAAAACGGGACGTATGGTCAGCCTACAAATATAGTAGTTATAATTTGGAATAATGAATACATTAAAATTATGAACAGGAAAGAAGGGTTAAATAATCATTCAGCCAGCTCAACCCATAGAGCTGAACTGAATCCTTCTGAGAAGAGGACTTCATTTTATCCACTGTGTCTCTTTCAGAAGACATCACCACAGAGACCGCTTATTTTTATAGATCTGTGGATGCCGTATGTTGAACCCAAGAGTCAAAATGTTGTGACATATAAACAGAAAGCTTAAGTACAGCTGATGCCCTCACTGCTTGGGGCAGTTCCTTTGATGGGTAAAGAGGTTAACTTTTCCTGAGGAAATGGAGAACTGGATCACCGATAGGTAACTGTCTGGTTTCAGGCTAAACTATTGGGAGAGCTAGTGGGGCAACAAAGCTAAATACTCTGCCACAATTTACTCTGCCTTCCTGAAGTTCATTACTTTCTTGAAGGTGTTAAAAAAATAGGATGGAGAATAAAGTAAACATCCCTGGCTCTTATAAGCCATAGAGACTGGCAAACTTCAAACAGTTCAGAAGATTGCCACCCTACATCAGACTGTGTGTATTGAAATCTCATGCAAAAGTTCTCCCAGTGTTTTCTAATTTAGGTCAGACTGGGATATACTGCAGAGACGGGTCTTCCTTCTGTAGACTCAATGCCTTGTGAACACATAGTTCACTTAGTACAAATGGACAGCTGTAATTACTGCAATGAAACTACCTGTGCACATAAAGTTAACCACATGCATGAGTGTTTATAGGATCAGGACCAGATTTTCCAGCTATAATTTCTACTCCCAGACAGAACCCAGAAGTACAAAGACAGATGAGAATATAAAGATAACAAGGTAAACTGTTACTCTAAAAAAAACCCACAAAGAGTTCCATTTAAATTAGAGACAAGGGGATTCTAATGTTAGACAAGTCATTTCATTCATCCTGAGATGCAACGGAACAACTCCCTGGCAACTTCTGAAGGATTAATAACTCCCTTTCTCTGAAAAAGCTATACAAGGAGAGAGCTGGATTTCTGGACAAGGAAACAGCCGCCAAAAATAATTGGTTTAAATCCTGTTAATTTAAAGCTCAATGCAAGATTCAAACCAAGGCAGGCAAAGCACACGGCCATATTACTGTTTATCCATTAACATAATAAAGTGGACTTAAAGGCAAATGGGGATGCAGAGAGCAAATGTTTAAAGTGGCACACTGGGATTAATGGGATGAGACTGACAAAGAACACTGAGATGGAATATCATGAAAACCTTTCTGACATTGAGATGTATGAGGCTGTTGAAGATTCTCTCAAGGAAAGTGGAAGAAATCCTTTGACTTGGCACTCAAAATTAGACTGAATAAAATACTAGTCAATGTATTGCATGGAAAGTCCTGCATTGGCAGAAGATTGAATGCATAATGATTATGGACTATTCATTTTGATAACACCTCTATGATAGGTAGACAGTTTACTGGCAGGTATGAAAACAATGTTACGCCACACACACCTTCCCCCCCCCCCCCAAAAGCTCAAACTATACTATATGAACATAGTATTGTATGTATACGATACACTATACTATATCAGACCATTTAGCCAGAGCCTGGCAGGTGGGGAGGAAAACAGGGCCAAAACTACCCTAAGAGAGCACATTAGGAGATATGACACCTTCTAGAATTCCAAGGGGAAGGCACAATCTGCATCATTCCTTGGGATGAAGAAGTGTGTTCCCTTTCCCATACACAGCCAGCTCCATCGGTCACTATGGCAGGAGGGGGAAATGTAAGGCTGTTCCCATACTCCCCTCCCCATTTTAAGGAGATTAGCACTAGAGGAAGGAGCAGTCTTCTGAGCGCAGGGTCTGCAATTGCCCATGGTCCTTGGCCTGTAATGTACAAACAAGGGATGGGACTGGTAAGCAATAAAGAGCCGTGATACAGAGTCTGTCTTGTTATTTTCATAACACTATTCCCTGTTTTAATGATATGTTATTTATAGCTATTTGATGAAATGCCATCAGTTAGATAACACTCCTCTTTGAGAAACACTTGTGGCACCTTAAAGACTAACCAGTTTATTTCAGCATAAGCTTTTGTGGGCTATAGCCCACTTCATCAAATGCATAGAATAGAACACACAGAAGTAACTAACATGGCTGTTAATCTTAAACTTCTCTTTGAGGGGTTTTGGAGTGAACAGGAAGCGCTATCTATCAGCTCTTTTCCTTTTCTATCTTCTATGATTATTTTTATTTGTTAATGTTGTTTAAAGCTGGACAAATAATGGGGAAAAATAATTAAAATAATTAAAGTATTTTGTTTGAAAAACGTTGCCTGTGTGTTCATGGATACTCACAAATTATTTGTCCAGCTCGATAAACTGTGTGAAAAATTGAGAAAAAGAAACCTCTTCATTTATTGGAAATGTAGCACAAAATGCACTGCATCCATTATCTCATTGGTGCTTATTTGATAAGTTTTAATGGCGTGGATGAAAGTGTGAAGTATACAGGCCGGAGTGGGAGAAAGGAAACAGTGACAGATTTCCCGATTTTATAGAGTGACTAACCTGTCATTGGAAAGCTGATTAGTTACTGATGGAATGATCTCTGGCAAGGAAGTAGGTCAACCATACAGATACTAATGAGACAGAAGACATGCCAGGATTGGATGAGATTCCCATACCTACACAGAAGAGTTAGCTGCTGAGAGACAGGTGTTATTTGTTCAGTGCCTGGGGCACTGGTTATATGCACAGTTCTACCAGCATCAGCAGGAGAAATGTTTGACAATGCATTTGTTTATTTTCCCTATGTCATATAAATTCAAAACACTATATGAAGGAACAGCAGAATGACAACATTGTCAGTGATTGTTTATTACCAGGTGTTGCTCCATCTGAAGGCCTCATTGAACAAAGATACCCTGTAAGACCCCAACCCTGCAACTGTTTCTACTTACACGATCGCTTTTGGAAATCTTGGCCTCTCTCCCTGATCTCCTTCCACTAGCCAGCTCAGCAACCAGGCTAACTTCTCTGAGATGGGACTGAATCACCCGTGCTGGATGAGAATGAGATTAACTCCAAAACTGTTTCAGATCTGTACAGTCACCAACGTTTGCTAAATATGATCGGTTTAGGGGTCAGTGAGGCAACTCACAATTTGATCTCAGAATATGCCTGTGACCTATGAGTTGAGTCTGCCTTTCCAATATTAACTCCCTGATAACAGGAATTTGTAAATCAGCTGTAAAAGCCCACTCCTGTGTGAAACTTGGATTGCAGCTCAGACGTAATGAACGCTCTACAAATGTATTTTGAATCAATTTCCCATTTTAAGTTACAAATTACTACACTAGTCACAGAGCCCCTAGTGGGACGGCTGCTGAAAGCAAGCACTTCTGAGCAGGAACCAACAAAGGGGTCCCCTCTTCTCCCTCTTGGCCTTCACCAGGCCCCTGTTACCTCTTCCTGGGGTTGTGATTACTGCATCTAGCCCAATAACTATTGGTTGAGCTAGATCACATCTGTTGGAAAAATATTTTATCTTATTCAAAAAAGACTCCAAGTGATGGAAAATCCACCAGCTTCCCCTGATAAACTCCAATGGTTACTTGCTACCAGTTACTTTACATATTCCAGCCATTTCAAACTTTCCTGACTTCGGCTTCTAAGTAGTTGCTACTGCAGCTTCCTAGCCTAATGCAGCTACTGAGGGAGAAGCCCCCTTAGGAAAGAAAGGGAACCCCCTCATCACTCAGCATGATGGATTAACCCTTCAGCGAGAGAACAAACAGTAGAGCCACCTGAGTCATAAAGAGAAGGAAGGGCTTAATTCTGGAGGCAGATGTCCACAAATTATAAAACCAGCTCTCGTTTTAAAACCAATTGTTCATGAAGGAAGAAGTCTTCCTAGATCCAAACAGTGATGAAGAAACATAGGACTCCTCCCCTCACCCTAGGAACTTAAGCAAACACCGTAACTATTCCTATTGATGCAATCCAATTTATTATAGTGCATCGCTGATACAAGGCCAGAATTTCACCATCTCGGAGATTCTTAAATGTTATATGATTAATAACCTCTTACTCCAACAAATTGCTGGTTTTCACTCTTCAACAAATCTCTCCTCTTTGCAAAGCTTGTTATCAGGGCTGATGTTTAGTGGGGAGCATTACATTCTGTGTACCATTACACCCGGGGGGAAATTATGCTTCCAGTTTTGACATCATATTAATGCAACTAAAAAAGAAAAATCTGATTTTTTTAATTGAAGGTAGATCACATTTTAAGCATCACCAGAAAGGAAACCTTTTGTACCTTACTTGGTGATTTATGACTACCCCCTTTGGAACAAATTCCTATTTATACATTCATTTATTGTGTCTCCTGGTGTCATATTTTTGGCAAGTCACTGGACACTGTATAGTGTGTCCCAATTCTCCCACCATCAGAAAACATTTAGCAGCACTGCCTTTTAATAATCATACTGTCTTTTAATTTTCCTGAATAGGACTGCAGCTCATACCACTCTCCTCAGCTTTTCTTTTGATTAATGGGAATGCATTTCTGCTTACGGTGAGCTGGGTTGCAAGCATTACAGGCTATAACAATTCCAATATATAGTTTCAAATGGAGAAACCCAAAGGGCTTGGAATGTATTGTTTTAAGATAGTTTTATCCTTCAATCCATTCAGAATCTATGGTGGGAAAGTGGATAAAAAAGAATTCTTGTCTTTAGTAAAAGCTTCTGTTAGAAATTATGCTGTTTAGATGGATTGACTTCCTTTGATTGGAGAGATATGTTACTTGGATAAGAACAGGGGGGAAAAAGAACATTCTGCTGATAAGGAGAATGGATACCTCTGCTTTCCCATTCTATTCCATCATGAACAAAATAATATAATCTAAGAGATAGGCATGAAATATTTCAATTAGCATTTGGTTATCTTTATATTATGTAACTGCAATGACATTCGGTAGGGTTGGGATATGAGAGAGGAGTTTTGCATTGAAAAGCAACCTGATCTGTTGTTCTGCATTAGTCTCTTGAGATGCCATCACTCTGAATTCCAACTGGCATTTATACAGAAAGAATTAATGGAAGATTAAAAAGTTGTCTAATATTGAGCAACTAAATTATTTGACCCCAAGCCTGAGATGACTTGCCTGTGGGCATGGACTTCAATGGCGCTCCATGCCTACATAAGGGTCATCATTGGAGGATTAGGGCCCTATTCAACACATTTCAGCTTATCTATTTGTGACTTGAACACCAACAGATAATTAATTTCTCCAATGTATTTGTTATTCAAAATTTGGAACAGTGAAGAATCATCATGAATAATTTTTGGTCAATAGCTCAACTGCAAGCAGCTCATTACAAGCATTTGGTATTCTGATCTCAATGTGTATTTACTGGACAGACATTGACACCTGGTGTCTCGGTTTCCTCACTGGATAAGTGTAACTCTTAGAATCAGATTTCTGTTTAGAATGCTCATGATAACAAATTTGGCAGGTGAGCGATTGCATGGAAGTTAGACTAGCCTTGTTTGACTCAAACATGGCTAGCACACTCATTTTTTCTGTTATTAGGAGATGTGACTTTCTGAAGAACACATGCTCACTAACACTCAATCATTAATACACTAAGAGTTTGGGGGTAATCCCAATGTACACATGGTAGTCCAGGACCAACAGCACATGACAAATGTGATAAAGCTTAGGTGGTATTGTACAGAAGATTGTTACTTCTTAGTAATTGCACCTGTTAGCCCGAGACATTAAAACTTTTGATTAAAAATGGAGTTGTAAAGTTGGACTGTCTTTGTAAAATAAATATTGGATTTTAGCAGGAGTTAAAATACAAGACAGGAGGAGGGAACTCACCAAATCTGGTGGTTGTCACAATAGGTCTGACGTTATAGCTACAGGAAATAAATACACAGATATTTATAATCCCATAGCAAGTCCAGCAAAATTGCAGGCACAGCTTACAGAGTTGAGTAGGGGCACACTTTTAGAACTCCCACCCCCATTCCTATAAAAGCTATCATCCCACTTCACCAGAGTGAAGAATGTGTGTTGACAAAAAAAAAAGTTAGATCGGGGGTTCTCCCACAAAACATGTGAAATAATTAGTGCAATTTGCTGAATTGTAGAAGATTTTAAAGACTTTTTTAAAATACCAAATATAAACATGCATTTCTCTCTCTTTCTTGGAAGGAGCAGGTGTGACTCTTTCCCCTCTTCCTCTGCCGGAGGGAAGCTGGCTGCAGGAGTAGGATTTGTTTAGAGACAGGAAGTGAATGGGTGATGCTCAGCTGTGGTACCCTCTCTTCCCCCATCACACTCCAGCTCCCAATGCATCAAGAGCCCCAGAAACTGCCCAGCCAAACACCAGCTCCTGCTTCCCTCCTTTCAGATGTGTACTCACCTCACCAAGGATGAGGCTCAAACACCACTCCAGCCAGTCTCCGCAACCAAATAACTGTTGCTTAAGAGTGTTTCCTGGTACTTAATCCATGCTCCCCCTTTTCCTAATTGCCCTGCTGCATAAAGTCTTGACTCACCCCCTCAGAACTCTGTTCCCTGAGCCATATTGTGATGCAACTGATGGAAGCGTTCTCACTATTGTCGGTGGTTTCTGACACCCTGGTGACTACATTGCACAGTGCAGTACGAACACCTTGATGGCACAGTGATTCATTTTTGAACGTACTGAATAATTCTGCTTTTCCTGGTGAGCTTCCCAGGCTAAAGGCTGCATTCTCAACGAGAATGGGAGAGCTTTTGCTGCACTTCAGAGGGCATGCTTGCACTGAACAGCCTGCCAAATTGTAAAGCTATCTAAAATTTATATAGGTAAGTTTTTTGGCAAGATAAATATAAGATTAATATATAAGATATCGATAGAGAGAGAGACACACACACACACACATATACATACGTGTGTCTGCATATATATATATATATATATATACACACACACACACACACAACATTGTCTCTTTATTAATTCCTAAAAAAATTACAATCCTATGTCTCTCCTCTTCTTTAAAAAAAAGCCAATGTGTAATTTTCTAGTTCTATCATGTAATACATAATGTAATTCTAATATTAGCAAGCCCTTATTTTCACAACCTGAATTTTCCATACTTGCATCCCTAGGACTAGCAAAAAGCTGATTGCCAGACAACAATGAGCTCATCTCAAATGCTAATGCACGCAGTGCCAGGTGAACAAATTGTCTATTATTAGACTTCTCCATGCAGTCAGTGCTTTTATTCCCTACTTCTGGGTCTTAACACCTGGATATCAACTTTCAGAACGTCATTTCCCATTAACAACAGACTATAAAATGTATTAGAGAATTGCTTATACAGAAAGTGATTAACTTTGGTAAAGGGAGCTTTGTCAAACAGAAAGAAAAAGGGGAGGTGTGGTAGAAACTGGGTAATTCTGAATATAAATCATAAATCTATATTGAGTCAATGGAGGAAAAGTTAGACATCCAAATGCACTGGATGCATTTTGTGGTGTTAAAGAAAATACTACTAATCATGATGAGAAATTAGTTTTTATTAATAGTAATAATAAGTTGGGGTTTTTTTCCCTCCAGTGAGTTTCACACAAATAGAGAGTGTTTGACTAGTGTGTGAAAGTGTTGTTGGGATTGTGTGGGTTGGGCATATGGAAAAGACATAACCCAAACCCAGCAGCTTCAAAAACACATATATAGATATATAAAAATATTGAGTAGTGTGATCCAAGACCAAGTGTTTGAGAAAGAAATTATAATTAATAGGTCAGAAGGTACAAAATATGTTGAGGTTTGGTTTCTACTAAAACATTACAAGCTATTGCTGGTGGAACGATATCACACTTAGCAGAGAGCTTTGGTCTGATCAGATATGGCAAATCTTCTGTTTGTTATAATAAATAAGAACTAAGAGGCTGCTTTCAGCCTCCCTGACATACCTTTGAGGAAAGCACCCTTCAAAGCCCTTAACTTGTGATTAAAGCCTTGAAGTGGGGCTCAGTGTTCAATCCCAGCCTTTGCCACAGATACCGGATATAAACTGTGGGTGAGTCATGCAATCTGTTTTATGATTCAGTTCCCCATTTAATAAAAAGATAATAATCCTTCCTCTTCTCCCCTCCCACACACGCTTTACACCTGCTTTTTCTGTTTACATAGTTAACTCTTCAGGGCATGGCTATCATTACGTATTTGAACAGTGCCTAGCACAATCTCAGTTGGGCCTCTAGACATTACTGTAATACTGTGAATAGTGAAGATAGCCAGGATTAGTGAAACCCAATACAGCTGGACATTGTAACCAATTTAAGAAACAATTAGTGGCTGTTCAGACCTCTCTTACAACAGCGGCTAACCTAACTAGACTGGAGTCCAGTGCATTGCTGTGAACCAAATCCGACCACTGCTTCATTTCGCCTGGGTAGTACGGGTACAGCAAAGGCAGAATTTCTATCCTAGAGAGGTAGCGATGAACAGGACTCAAGTCTGTTTTGCCATGTGTCAAGAGAACAAGAATTCTATCCAACTATCCAGAAGATTTATGATGTTTTCAAACAACAAGAAGATCCCCACAAAACCTCTTTATATCCACAAGTGCCTCAACTTCCCATTGCCGCATGAAACACTGGAAGGAAATTATCACGAGGAAGATTTCTGCAGAAAAGCCAAGATTGTTTTGACTAGGTTTGGATTTTATTGTTCTTGAGTTGGGATTTTGTTTAAAAAAAGGTCTTCATGGTTTTATTATTAACATTTTGACACTGCAGATCTGAAGAACAGTATTTGACTATAATGAAATACCTATTATATAAAGAAACATTGGGAAAATCTTACTTACAACAAACAGCTGGCTGTGGTACGACTCCAGTGGTGTTTCAAACACTAACTAATGGATTAGTTAGTTCAAGTGCACCTGCTAAGGCAAAAAGAACCACATCATGATTGAATGTTTTACACCAAATTTCAATGCAAGCGTTTCATGTTGGGACTCTAGAAAGCTAGAGGGTTATTCAGTCACAACAACTGCTAGAATATTAGTAATACTTAGGGCTGTTCTTCAGTTTACTGTCCCAATACTGGGTGATGTCCAAGCTACACTGAGCACAGGAGTGCACGGCGGAGGAGGAAATGTGACTTCACAGACCTCTAGTCTTGATCAAGCCTAGGCTTAGCCTGGCATAAATTAGAACCACCTCACTGCTGTTCCAGTTTTTGCCCCGTTGCCTACGGCCAGCCCCCGGGGCCATTCTTGCAACCAGAGATTGCTAGTGCTTGGAAGTACCCTGCCCACTCCCCGTTTTTCCTCCAACTGGAAGGGGAAATGTGAAAGAGCCCCTACAATGACCATCAGCCATCCAGAAACCCTCCCACACTGACAGACTCCTCCACTAACCGTTTAAGCCAATTTTGCATTCATATTGTGCTTTCAAGGAGATGGAAAGCAGCCATAGAAGGCCCAAGTGTCTGGCTAGCAATCTTCAAAACACTGAACAACAAAAAAATCAATCCATAAAGGGCTTTTCCCCTGGGTCAAATTGGCAGAGACCCTAGGGGATTTTCACCTTCCTCTGCAGCATGGATCACTTGCAGTTTTAAACTAGTGTACATGGTAGATTCTCTTAACTTGAAGTCTTTAAATCATGATTTGAGGTCTTCAGTAACTCAGAGGTTATGGGTCTATTACAGGAGTGTGTGGGTGAGGTTCTGTGATCTGCAGTGTGCAGGAGGTTAGACTAGACGATCACAATGGTCCCTTCTGGCCTTAATCAACTGGAACCTGCAACAGCAAACTGCTAGGCTCCATTACTTTGCTCCATTGCAAAAATCTATACAAAATGCAATCTATTAAGTGTGGTGACATTTATTTATAGAATCCCCATCACCAGCAAAAGTGAGCAGATCTTAACAGAGAATTATAAATACCCAATCATAAAATCATAATAGAAAAACAATAAAAGGAGAAACAAACCTGCAGAAGTCCAAAAGAGGAAATATAAAGGAAGAGAATTTTACTTATGTGACGTGAGGGCACAAGATTTCTTTGTAAGCATTTTACTTGTCCTAGGATTTACCTACTACAAAAAGTTAAAGAAAGAAATTCATTTCTGTGCATGTGTTGCTTGCATGTCACACCATCTTGATGCTACACAGCAGCTCACGTGGTTCTGGTTACAAAATTTACTTCCAATATTTGTTACCATACATCAGAACATGAACCGAAATAAGGATGAAACTTATAACATACTAGCGAAAATACCCGGCGTTGCTCGGGTCAGTCGGAGGTGGGGAGAGGGCAGACAGCTGAGCGAGTGCGGGGTCCGTTGGAGGGGGAGGGGGCAGAGAGAAAACCTGACACCCCCACCCCACCCCCCGACCAAACCCGACACCCCCACCTCACTTACCCCTAGACCAACCCCGACTCACATTTTCACCCCCCCACCCAAACCCAACACCCCCACGTCACCCCCTACCAACCCCAACACCCCCTGACCAACACCCACACCTCACCCCCCCGTAGACGAAACCTGACACACCCACCTCACTTGCCCCCCCCAACCAAACCCGACACCCCTACCTACCACCACAAACAAATCCGACACCCACACCTCACTTACCCCTTGACCAACCCCGACTCCCCTCCTCACCCCCCCAACCAAACCCAACCCCCCCACCCTACCCCCCCACCAAACCCAACACCCCCTGACCAACCCCAACACCCACACCTCACCCCTCACCCAACCCGACACCTTCCCACCCCCCCAGACCAAACCCGACACCCCCGGCTCACTTACCCCCCAACCAAACCGGACACCCCCCACCTCACCCCCCCGACCAAACCCGACACCCCTACCTCACTTACCCTCCGACCAAACCCAACTCGGGTCTGTCGGAGGTGGGGAGGGGGCAGAGAGCTGAGCGAGTGCGGGGTCCGTTGGAGGGGGGTATTATGACATCATAACTATGTCACAGAGAACAGCAGCTGCCCAGCTGATGTGAATGGGCTTTAAAGAATTTCACCCCTGGGGGGGGCGTCAGAGGTGAGATTTGAAAAATTTTCGACTCTTACCCTGATTAGGACCCTAAGACCTCTAACTGTACCAAATTTCAAGTCTCTAGCTCAAACAGTGTGGAAGGAGTAAGCGCACATACATACATAAACCATTTGACTTTTATATATATAGATTAAGTTGTGCAGGACCACTCATTCAGTCAAGTCCTCTGAAACAGGTTTGATATGGTCCCTTGTACTAGGTGGCCAGGCAAATCGTTCTTATAAGATCTTTTTATACACTCTACTTTCATTAATTTAGAGAGAAATTTCTGTCTGTGCTGTTGTATGATAAAAATCACATGACTGCTGTAAAATGGGTTCAGGGGGCTCATGAATCTGCCTTAGCCACCAAAGATAAACAAATCTGGAACTCATTAGTCTTTGGATGGCAGTGTTTTGGCACACACTGGAAAAGGAGTTATCAAGACTAAATTCAGAGAGGTTGATACATGTATCTGCATCTCAAAATGTCTGTTAAACTGCCAACATGTTTCACGTAGTCCCTGTGAGGTTTGTATTTTTTCCTGCATTGTTTAAGCTGTCAAATGTTAATGTGTTCCTGGCTTAATTTATTACACTGATATGACAAGTTCTGAGCAAATATATTCTTGTTTACTACTGTTAATATTTTGGTTACAGTCATTAAGAACATTTTTAAGATTAGTCTTTTTTGTCATTTTACATGGTAGAAAAATAGAAGCAAAATTGTTAGAGAAAAAGGTTTCCCATTGACATTGTCCAGTACTTTAAATGGGAACCATTACATTAACAATGGCATCATCACAGGTAAGAATTAATCCTAATGAAGAGGTTTGCCATAGTCTGCCTGATGCATGAACCATCCTGTAACTCTTGGGATCTCAGTTAGCTACAAGGGATGGATGTTTCTCATTCAATGAAAATCCAGCATGCAGTTCTCTGTGAATTGACTGACTTTCAGCATTAGTGGGAAGAAGAGAGTCTTATAGATTCATCAATTTTAAGGCCATAAGAAACCACTGTGAGCATAGTCTGACCTGCATAACTGAGGTGATTCCTGCATCCATACCAATAACCTGTAACTGAACTAGAGGTTCTCAGATAATGCAGTTCTCGTGTCTATTAACAGGGGGTCCATATTCGAATATGAATGACCCAACAGCTACAGGCAATAGAGCAATTCCTATGCTCCAATGACAGTACATGAGCCATACAATATACTGTGATGTAGTGCCCTGTGTCTTCTCTCCTGTTGTCCTCTGCTAAAATATATGAACAACGTATTTCTGAGTAACAGTTCTCTCTACTAACTGAGCTACTGGAGACGTTCACTTAGCATACCAAGTAACAGTCTTTGTACCAGAGAGTCACTCATCCTCATTTCAAATGACGATCCTTCCTTTTCATGTTGTTAGACACTTATGGGCAAAAATCATCAGAACCTCTTCGGCAACTGGTTTCATCAGTCATTACACCAGAGAGGCCTAAAGCTGAGGTGATACCATCTGCCAGATCAGATGGTATTTTTAGGGAACCAGTTTCTATAAAATATCCACATCAGCCCTGTGACAAATTAGACTTTGGTTATGATCACTTCCAGTCTTTAACTACAAGCTCCACCAAAATGGTAGGAACAGAGGGCGTCAGATTCACTCATGTTACCCTTCAGGTGAATTCTGCATGTTCAGTAACGTACTGAATCCTGGAATATCACCAAATACTTTATCCCTTCTACCTGCTTAGCAGTTCAAAGGATGTCTTTACCCACATAAAGCACTGTGACACGCACTCATTTCGTGAGCCTATGAAACATGGGTTTGAAATGCAATATGGCTGTAGACAGGGCACATCAGAGAACAAGAAGTTAATTCCACCTCTCTATGGACCATGGGTACCACTTTACCAGAAAGATACTGACAATTGAGAAGTGCTCAGAACAAACATTGTAAGGGGCTTTTAGGACTAACTCATAAATTGAATGACCTAAATCATAGAGGAAAAGGACTTTCTATGAAAATCACCAAGGTATTTTGGTATTTTCTGGTAAATTGTTACCTGTTCTTGTGCCATATCGGAAATGCACAATACTTTTGTAACCATGAAAAGTCTTGCATGCTCCCTCCCCCCCGCCTCCCAAAGAAACCTCAATGCCTATAATTGACATATCACAAGAATATTATGAAAGGCAACTAACTGCTTGTCATACTTATGTGCATCTGATTGCTCCTGCTGCTGCATCTGCTGCTTGAGGGGAAGCTGTTGTCTCAATATCTTGTGATATTCCTTAGGAACTGTCAGCTCAGGAGTCAAATGTTCAAACTTAAACTACAAGAAAGAAGAACAAAGTATTATTTCATCCAGCCAGGGCACTTGGCATCTCTCATTGTCCCAAAGTCCTTTTTAAATGGAATGCACAGAAACAACTTCACAAACACACACACACACACACACACACACACACACACACACTGAAATGCAGCCAACCTGGTGCAGAGCTTGATGACTGCAAACCAGCAAGCAAAGATGCTGTAGAACTGTTTAGGTGTAGGGAGTGAAGAATAGTGCATCCCACTGAAACTATGGGGGAGGGAGGAATTTAAATAAACAGAACACAGTTAATATGCAAACTGCATTTAGCCTATTGGAATTAGATTTGTCAAAGATCTGTGTGTTCATTTATGGCCACCGGTTCTTGTGATCCCAGTTCTGTTCTATTTAGGGCCTTCAGTAGCTCAGCACTTACCCCCACACTGTGGCACTGGTTAAGTACTGTCTCCACATAAAGCAGACCATCTATTAAACCATCAACCATCATTTCCCATAGCAGCTCCTTGGTAAACTACTAACCAGGTGCAACCGCATCTAAGTTCATGACGAGAAAATTGATGAGAACCTGTCTTGAGGTATGGCTGGAGGTAGCCTTAACAGCAACAAAGACAATAACAGCAACAGATCTAAGAGTTGGAAAGGAGATAGAAAGTTTACCGCACCCATCTCCATTCCCTCATTAATAGGCCCTTCCAAATTCAGGGTCCATGTGGGTCAATTTCACAGTCATAGGATTTTAAAAATAATAAATTTCATGATTTCAGCTATTTAAATCTGAAATTTCATGGTGGTGTAATTTATCGGGGTCCTGACCCAGAAAGGAGCTATGGGGAGTATGGGTCACAAAGTTATTGTATGGGAAGATGCAGTATTGCTGTTCTTACTTCTGCACTGCTGCTTACGATGGCTCTGCCTTCAGAGCTGGGCATCTGGATAGCGGCAGCTGGGAGCCCCGCTCTGAAAGCAGAGTCGCTGCCATTAACAGCACAGAAGTAAGGATGGCAGGGTATGGTATTACCACCCTTCTGTGCTGCTGCCTGCAGAGCTGGGCACCCGGCCAACAGCTACTGCTCTCTGGCCACCCAGTTCTGAAGACAGCACAAACTTAAGAGTGGCAATACCATGACTCCCAAAAATAACCTTGTGACCCCCCTCCAACTTGCTTTTGGGTCAGAACCCCCAATTTGAGAAATGCTGGTCTCCCACATTAAATCTATATAGCAGCGGTTCTCAAACTTGTTGAGACCGCGGCCCCTTTTTCTGCTCCGGCGGCACGGTGCGACCCCTCCATGTCCGCCGAAAAGCTGCCAAATTCAATACTTCCCCAGTCCCGGCTATGCTCCCGGCTGCGCCCCGGCCCCAGTCCCGGGCAGGCTGCCAGCTGCAGCCCCGGTCCCCGCCGCAGGCTGGCTGCCGGCTGTGGCCCCAGCGGCAGCATGCCGGCAGCGGCAGGAGCTCGTGACCTCCCGGGGAGCACTCGGCAACCCCCCGGGGGGTCACGACCCCCAGTTTGAGAAACCCTGCTGTATAGTATACGGTAAAAACACACAAAAGACCAGATTTCACAGTCAGAGATGCACTTTTCATGGCTATGAATTTGGTAGGGCCCTTCTCATTCTTTTGGTAGAGATGCCCAGACTTTAAAGGGATCTCTGGTTAATTTTAGATTTCGAGGATTCTAGCTATGCAAGTATCAGAGAGAAAGCAGTAGCAGCAAGGAGCTTAGTGCACATGAATTATGGTGATGAGGAGTAGCCAAGCCATGTATAAGTACTACAACCCTGTAATGGGGTTCGTGCAGGGCCCTCCTGGCTCCTGCCCCTGTTTGTCCCAGAAAGTCACTCAAGAGACCAGGTCTGCAGTGCTCACCTGTGGTTTATTATACAAGACCTCCCACCACCTTCGCAGTACAATATATACAAGCTCCTTCTCTCTTCCCCTCAGAAGGAGAGAAGGGCAGGCTAGTCCTTCCTGGTTCCCCTCAGAGCAGCTTTCCTTCTCCCTAGGTCCTTCATTCACCTCCTTTTCAGGTACTTTTCCTGTCCATCCCCACCCCCAGCTTCCTTTCCCTGAGGCTTTTAACCAGCCCCAGCCGGCAGAGACAGCAGCTGCCCCTGCTCTGCCAATCAGGGCCAGGTGGCCTCCCCAGCTCCAATTACCTTCCCTCAGTGTAGCTGGGGTGACAGAGGGTTTGCTGGCAGTTTTTCTGCTATCACCCTGTCACAACCCCTATGTGTTACATTAGGATCTCTTTAGTCTATTACAAGTAATTCAATTTCCAATCCAAGAGATTTCAAAGAATGTGCTAGTGATCTTTCTTTAATACTTTGATTTTATTTTTTGTTTATTGCTTCCTCTTACAGAATCCTAGGGTAACAATTGATGGTCAAGAATCTCAGACGTGATTGGTGATGGGGCCTCAGTGTGAGACACCCGAAAGGAGCCCAGTTTTCAGAGAGTGGGGGATGCAGCACTTCCTAACAATTGAGCCCCTTAGGTGCCTAATGTGAGACACCCTAACACCAACAGTCAGTTTAGAAAAATCCAAGCCCCTCAGAGCTCTCAGCCTTTGCTTGTCATGAACATTATTTCTTCCTTTTCCCTGTAAGATATGCATTTGCTCTTTTGCATCTTTCCCCCAAATTTCTCTTCAGTGAATAGGGCTGCAAACGATATTTTAGGTTTTTTTCCTTCTCTTTCTGATAAAGGATGTGATGGGGATGCCACAAAACAGCATCATCATCTCAAGTGAGAAACAAGATCCAGCAATAGATGAACTCTTAAGGTTCCAGCCTGCATCCAAATGTATCTTTTAATCATTAATAATGAGGAACAAAGAAGCTGAATTGTTTCCAAACAGCTGTTTTTCACGATTCACTGGCTTTCTTATGAAGTCTTTTAGACCTACCTCCTCTATTGTTCCCCCATCATGTTGGCTCTTTCAGATGGCCTAAAGTATAAATTATAATTTTATTATGGTCAATTTGTTTTCATTAAAATTAACAGTTCTGAATGAAATGTCATCTCTCCACAATCTTCCAGACATTGTTATATATATTTATACCTCCCTGGCCTACTCTGAATTTAAGACCAGATTCTTTGTTGGTATAAGCCAGCATACTGGAGCCAATGGAATTGCACCAATTTACCCCAGTCAAAAATTTGGCTAAGCACATGCAGACTTGTTGGATATTTCTCACCTTCTTTGCTTTGCTTCAGCATGAGCATCCTGAAACATGGAAAGCCCTGATAGCAGATGAGGCAACCAGTCTACAACCCAGCTTTTTTGCCTATCCATTCTCCTCTACACAACCTAGAATATATTTATAATGTTATATGTTATAATTTTCACTTCACCATCATGTTCCAAATAAGACCAGAATGCTGAAATTCCTTCTGTCTACATATGCCTTTCTCCTCTGTTTTCTTTGTCATGCTTCTTGGCGTTTTAATTTTCTGGGATTTCCCCTTCTATATCTCTTCCTCCCCCGTCCTCTCCCAATTTATATTCTGAGTTTAAGGCAATAAAGCACGTACATAAACCTATACAGGAAACGGACTTTTTTTCTTTCAATGTTTGCTTGTTCCACCTTGAATGGCTGGGGTGTGTATAAAGCCATAAAAGTGCATTGCTTCATATTGATAGTGAAGTCAGTGCTAATGGGTACATATCTGCCTGCACTGGAAATACAGCACCTCTCTAACAAGTTGTCAATCTTAATTAAGACATCAACATGTCAAATTAAGAAGGTATTGCTGCACAGTCTTTTGCTGAACTGCATGTCAGGTGAAATAAGCACTAATTATACACTTAGCCAAATATGGCCATTCTGGATTACTTCAAAACTAAGGTCACTGAGTTATTATGAAGTGGTAGTTTACACAATTTTAGATTCCACCAAGTGGCAGGTGGCCTTACAAATATGCAACTCAGCATGTTTCGTTTGGTCCCCACAGCTGTGCTGCCAATCAGTTAAGGATGGCTGCGAGTAAATGCTAATTAGCTTCTCTTGATCTGCATATTCCAGCAGCCTCCCAGGATTCCCATTTTGATATGCAAGATTGCCAGTTGGGTCGGTGATTGAATTAAGAACCAAGAAAAGATTTTATCTTCCATGCTGGAAAATGCGGGTCTGAATCCCCAACAGAGGCTGTTATCGCTCTGATTTATGTCTGGCAGTTCCTGTCATCAGAGTGGTGGCAAAGGCTCAGTGCTAGGGGGTGCTACCTTCCTTCTCATGAAGGCAAAAGAGCCTCCTAGTCCTATTACGAGTTAACATTCTTACCATCTGGTACCTGATCCATCCCTGGCATTTCCATTTGCGAGGATTCTGCAGGTCTGCTTCCCCAGTCCCAGCATACGCTCTCCTGTAGGTTGAATGGGCCTTGAAAAAAAAAATATGACCAGACAAAATATAAATTCCACAAGGGCAGAAAGATTTTGGATTTTTTTTGCCAGGGTGGAGCGATGAAAATGAGAGTTTGAAGGGTCCTTGGTATCCTGTTAATACTAGGCTAAGTTTGCTAGGCCTGCAAAGAAAGGACAAGGTTAGAAATTTGTACTACTGGAACCAGTGTATTTAGATTTTGCACCTGTACTTCATTGGGGGGGAGGGGGGGGGAAATGATCTCACTAGGTAAACATTACAATAACAATTTTCAAAAATATTCCTTGGCTCTGGTATTAGCAAGTTCTGGTTCCCTGCAGTGATGAAACAATATTTCTTGGAAACCACTCACAGAATATGATAGCAAAATAAAATTTGTGTCATCTTTTAGGTATTTTTCTTTTGACCCAGATCAGACATTGCAGGGGGGGGGGATGATTATTTAAGCCTGGCGCCAAGTTTGTTTATGTTTTTATCATATTGTTTCTTACGTTTTAAAAATCATAAATCAATAAAGGTTGGCTTCAGACCAATGGCACATTGTATGCTGCTTTCAAAATGCCAGGGAACAGATCTTCCGTAGGGACTTAAAATTATTTTTTTTAAATGATGCCATTCTCCCATTCATGAAGCTTGTCAGCATCCTGCTCTAAGCAAGACACCTAAGTAAATGAACATTAGTACTTTAATAGAGTTCACAGAGGAAATTAATATGTTAGTGATTTCATTCCAGTCTTTAGTAGCACATTTAATAGACAAGAGCCCAAAAATATGGTAACAAATACCACATTAAAAGGCACCTGTAAAGAGACTCCCCCCCACACACACACACACACAGTTCAAGACAGTGAAAACTTCACCCTCTTTTAGAAGATATTAATAAGCACCAAGATACAGTACTCTATTATGTAATAAAATGTGTGCCAGGTACAATAAAATAAGATATAAAGAACTCTATTAATGGAGCTATAATGAATAATACACTTGTGTCAAATATATATTAAAATAAAAGCAATTTTCCCATGAATCCTAAGTCCAAACATGATGTAGGAAGTCTGCTTTTTCCTCACACACTCTTCATAAATGCAAATACAGTCTTGGGGCTCATTCTTTAAGGCAAAAAGGGGTTTGGAATTTGGAGTGAGAAGAAAAAAAAAATCGAAACATCTCCTTTGGACCAAAGAACAATCTTTAATAAGAGAAGAAAAAGAACCTTAGCTGTAATTCCCTCTGCTGCTAGGAAATTATATCAGTGACAAAACCCCTAGTATTTTTGTGAATTACATGGATATTTTTAAAGGTCAAGGAGTTATTCATAAATGAAGCCTACAACTGCTAAGCCTGAAAATACCTAAAACTGATTTCCAGTAAGTTTCTATATGATGCCCATATTATTATCTAAGGCCCAATTCAGCAAGGTACTCAAGCACATGCTTACCTTTAACCATGTGCTTAAATCCCATTGAAGGTAATAAGAATTAAACATGCTTATTCACTTTCCTGAACTGGGGCCTAGGTGTTTTCCAGAGTTATTACGCATGCCGCATTATATTTCTCTTTCTCTGCAACCCAGACAGCAGGAACTCAGCTTAGTTTGTTTTTGTCTGGCTCTCATTTCTGTAGTGAGACTGTAGGAATACCTGTCACAGAAGTGGTGTTTGCATTTTTTGCTCTGTAGGTGCTGAGAATCACAGATGCTCTGATCTCACCTGGGATTGTGGACTAGGCATTGAGAAAGCTCCACCTCCTTTCCCCGTGGGTTTCACTCTGAGGTTGGCAGCCCTGTTGTCTCTCTCGAGTATTGCTGTCACGGGAGGCCAAGATAGCATAGGTGAGACAATCCCTCAGGTAACATGGTGTTCAAAGATGAGAACTGAAATCTTGAATTTAATCTGCAACCAACGCAGTGAATGTGAAGAGAATGGAGTAATGTCGGAGTAATGTCTTTCACTAGCACGAGTTGCTGCTAATAGCATACTGTGCTCTGAACTAATTGAACCTTTTTTAATTTGGGGGGTTTTACACACAGATACAGGGAATTACAATAATCAACAGCACTTCATCAACAGCAGCTCAGTATGCAAGGTAGCAACTTCATCCTTCACCATCCAGTGGAAATTATACAAAGCAATGAGAATTAATTTTACAAAGAAAAACAAAGGCTCTTTTGATCTTGCAATGAATTCATGTAGTGTTACACCTAATGGCCGGGGCATGATGAAATGGCAAAGGAACTAATAAGTGCCCACACGGACTCCAGCCATGATCATTCAATTTTCCAATTAAATATTCATTTGTACTTCCATAATGCCATGGTCAAAGAACCCAAAATACTTCATAATTACTATGGCCCAGATCCTCGGAGCTCTTCTTTGCCTAGAGTAGCTTTATTATTCCCACAACTTCAAAGGAGTCTGCTAGAATAGGCAGTGTATCAAAGAGAATTCACCACAAGGTTTTGATCAACTCACGGAGTGAATCAAGTGCAGTGTTTGGGCTGGCCTACACTAACTCTGTAAGTCAATATAAGTTACGGAAGATCGTAACTAAAGTCAATGTAACTTGGGTCGATTTACGCCAGTATCTAGATCACGCTATGTAGGCAGCAGACACTGTCCTGTCGACATAGCTTCCACCTTTGTGGGAGGTGGAGCACAAACGTTGACAGGAGTGCAATCTCCCATTGACTTAGCGTGTCTTCACCAGACCAACTAAATTGAAACTGCTGCATCGATCGCAGTGGTGCCAATTTAGCCAGTAGTGTAGACATGGCCTTTCTGCGCAACTCCCTACTTTATTTGTTTAAAGGAAGGTTGTTTTGTGACAGCTCTCCAGTCTACACTACACAAGAGCAGACTGCCTGAAATAGAAAGTCCAGGCAGCTTGACAGACAAAGTTGCTGGAGACATTCATCTTATGTAGATGACCAGTGACATCTGTTGCGTACTACTATGTATGCCCAAGAGCGAACTCATTCCTGAGCATATACCACATGAGCCTGTGTAAGTGCCAGGAAAGTAGCTCACACAACTAAACATTTTGCCCTTTATAAACAAGAAGACATTGCATTAAGTATTAATTTTTAACCCAACTTTGGTTACTTGATGATTAATTTACTATTTAAATACTCCTTTTCATCAAAGATTTTCAAAGTGCTTTATAACCACTATGTTTCAGAACATCCCTATGATGTAGGCAACTACTACACCCATTTTATGGATGGGTAAACAGAGAGGGGGAGGGTGAATGAAATTTGCTCAAATTCATGCAAGAAATTAGTGGTATAGCTGGGCCTAGAACACAATAATCTAGTCCTCAGCTCCAGAGCCTTAATTATGTCCTATAGGCTCATTCTCTTCTGTTTTGAATCCATCCATGAAAGTTCCTCTAGGTCTGCCCTCTTGATTTCTTGGGATATACCAGGGATATTGGCTCAGGGACATCTTAAGTACCTTTAACGTCAGTTTAGTTCTTTCCTATATTGAAAATAAGTGAAGCATATACAGATACAACTTCTTTAGCTCCGAGAGTCATTGGATTTGGTTTTTTTTAAGTTAGAAGTGATGTAATAAATAGCCCTAAGTGGTGTGCATGTTACAGAATAATTGTGAACTTCACTGGTTTTGTTATTAGATGACCGAACAACTAATAGAATTAACAATTTTAGGCTACAGTATTTTGAAAAAAAAATATTCTCCTGCTCTTCTCTTCCACTAAATGAACTGCTGGAATTCTCAATGCCTATTGCAGGGGGAATCAAAACATTAGTTACTATTTATTAAATCAAAATAATCAAAGCTCTATTTGCACATTTCTGTCTGATATTCCCACTATATCAATATCACTGGGAGACTGCATTCCCCCCTGGGGGAGTAAAACAGAGTTTCTGATGTTCAGTCATTCCAATAGTTTTGCAAAAGTACACCAAGCATAGCACTGCAATAAATCCCGGAAAAGGAAAACTTGGGCTGAATAAAGGTAAAACTTCCCATCAATGAGATGTAGCTTTTGGAATAATCTTCCAAAGGAAGCAGAAAGTCCCATTTGGGACATTTAAATACTAGAAGTTTTACTGTAAGACTCAATCTTGCACTAACAGTAAGATGGAATGGATAACTCAAAGTTCTTTGATACGGTCTGGAGAGTTTTAGTGGTGGGAACTTGGTTGTCAAGGGAAGAAGTATGATCAGAGGAAGACCACCTTAAAAGTGGTTTTATAAGGCTTCAAACTATGTAAGAAGACTCATCTGAACCAAACCCCATCACTAGTATCCTGTAGCCCTGTAATAGTTCATTTCCAGCATGACTTGGGGGATCTGGATTTGTTAACCTTGCGAACATAGTGCAAAGCTCTGTTTCTCTATAGCTCGTGGTTAGTGGGTGAGCTGAAGATGTGAGACGGTTAGATAAAGGGACATTATTACTGTGGTGGGCAATATCAATATTAAAAGGAGTTGTGGAGACAGTGTATATGGTGACAATTTATATGTTATGTGATTTACTTTTTGTTAAAGTGCTGTTTCCATAAAAACTAAAATAATTAAATACACAGATTTCCATCCACACAAATTTACCTCCTCTAAAAATTCTCATCTATTTTGTAGACTTGGACCCAGAATCTCCATAGTTCAGATCCAAACTGTCACAAAGTTTGGGGCTGCTAGGACCTGAGGGGGTTAGTTTGGGTTCTTTTAACAGAAAACCACACCGCTCTGAACGAGAACAATACAAAAGCATGTTAAGACTGACAGCCAGGATGTAAAAACTCCCCATTCTCTCCTCACACACAAAAAGTATGAAAACATTTATAATGAAACATATTTTTCCTTACTGTATTGCAGAATGTAAACAAGTTATTGTGACATATGGGGCCATGTGTTTCCTTAAAGAGGTGTTATGTATGTCAGAAGCAGCATATGTATCGTGTGATTCAGCTACCACCATGGTGAGCATTTGTTATTGCCTAATGAACAGGTGCATGCAACCCCCATGTAAATAGATGTCACTGCTTTGCTAAGTCTTCTTTTACTCATGTGTCTCCTCTAGAAGAACGTGTATTTTCTACATGTATATACTTGCCACTTTCCCTATTGTAGATTTTACTTTAATGCACAACAGGTGTTGGAAGGAAGAATCAGACCAAGGATGAACTGTTTTAGTTCTGTAAGGTACTCGGATGCCGTGATAACAAGCTCCATATACATCTCTAGATATATACAGTAGATGCATGATTCAGTTTTGGCAAAGGAAAATAATCGGATATAAAAAAATCTTAAATTGTAGATTAAAAAAAAATTAGTTGCTTTTTTGTCCATTTTTTTAAACTACTTTTTCTGCCAGAAAGAATAAAAGATTTGATGAACAGTCTGCACTCAGTCACATTATCAAAAACACAGAGGAGCTTGTATCTAGGAATGGTTCCGTGTTTTATCTAGTAGCCACTTGGACTGGCTTCCTGGGGCATAGTGGAGGCTGAGACCAAAAAAGTAAAAACCATCAATGAGGGTTTTTATTAAGACAATTGTGTAGCTCCAGAAGCAGTTGCTGCAGCAGCAGCCCCTGACCATAACTAAAAAGCAAACATTCTGTAACCTGCCTGGACACACTATTACAGATTTAAAAGTCACCATTCTGCAGAAAGGGAACTTCAGATCCAGACTGCAAAGAGAGACTGCAGAGCTTCAATTCATTTGCAAATTCAGCACACACTCTTTGGGATTGAACCGAGATCTACAATGGTTGGCTCATTACAGACATTGTTTCTCGTCTCTCCATGTTCACACACCCCATTCAAATGCTAGACGAATAATCCACACTCCTTGATCGGAGATAACAAGCTGGCTCATCTTAATTGGACTAACCTTTTCACCTCCCACCTGGCTCTTACCTACTTTTCTATAACTGCCTGTTTGTGAACACTTCTACTGCCTGCATCCGACGAAGTGGGTATTAGCCCACGAAAGCTCATGCTTCAAAACTTTATAGTTAGTCTTTAAGGTGCCACAGGACTTTGTTAATTCTGTAACTATAATTCGAATTTTAGTTATAAGGAGGAACTAATCCCATTTTCCTTTAATAAGTACATAACTCTGTTTCCAGTACCTACAGGTGGACATCTTGCTCTAATGGCACGTCTATCAGGCCCCACATCCGGTCAGTTATCCTGTATTACCAGTGGCAAAGTAAAATCATTGGGACCAGATAGATGGTCTGAAAGATCTCTGCTTTGCTCTTGGGAAGCCGTGCCAGATGAATGAAGTTCCATACTCCATCATCTGACAGTTTGTAAGCGTGCGCTCCTCTTTTCGCAGCAATTTTTCAGTGGAGACATGAACCTGGGTTCTCTTTTTTTGTAAGATTCCAGGTTTTTGTATTCTTACAAATGAGACATTCAAATTTTAGATAAATAACATTTATCTTTCTGCCATATATTTTTGTTGTTTCTGTTGAATATTTTTTCTTATATCCAATTGCACGGCTATATCAAATGCAGCTCCCAGAAATCCAGCAATGTTTAATTTAGTATGCATTTCCCTGGTATGTAATAATTCAGGAGGTGACCTTTGCATTGTGCCATGGCCCATAGCTCCGTAGATTTGTAACAAAGGTCCTCCATGCTTTTCTTTCCAACATAGCTGTCTGTAGATTCAAACTTCTGTTGAACCATTCAATTTCTCCATAAGCTTGAGGGTCATTCATGGATGATCTTCTATGTCTAATGTTCCTCTCTGCCAGAAAAGTTTCAGATCCCAGTGAGGTAAATTGCATTCTGTTGTCCATTACTGATTCTTTCAAGTTCTGTTTCTTGCTAAAGATATCAACAAGAACTTGATCACCATGACAGAGCTAACCAGAGATGTAAATGTCACTTCCAGCCATTTACTGGAGATCAAGGTGATAGTATAGCAACAATCACTTGGGACATGGTCAAATGGACCTCTAATATCAGTGGCAAGTTTTTGCCATGTTGCATCTGGGAGAGGAGGCTTTACTGGTGGCACATGCATCACCACTGTCTTGTGACGTAATGCCCAAGTAACACGTTTTTATAGAGATCTGAACTGGCATTTGGCCAAATTCAGTTTCAGCCCCATTGTTCTGATGTGGCCTGGATTTGTCTGTGTTCCTCAGGAGGGTTCATGGACACAATATCATCACCCAAATAACTCTGGACTCCAGGCTGGTTACTGAGAATCACTTCCTGAGATTCATTCTTTGGAAAGTGCTGGGTGCTGATGCAAAGCTCTATGGTTCACATTTAAAGTGGAATACCCCATATGCATAATAAACACTGTGAAATCTCTGCTGTCCTCCTGTAGCACAAATTGGGGATACACACTCTGTAGATCAGTAGTAGAAAACATTTTTGCACCATGAAGTTCCATGAACATTTCTTTTGTAGGTGGGAGTGGCTGTCTGTCAATCAGAACACCTTTATTTGGCTCCCTTAGATCTATGCAAAGATTAATTCTTCACCACCACCACCACCATTGGTGAGACCCATTCAGATGATGCAATTGTTTCAATAATACCATTTGGTATTTTTTTAAGCTTTTGTGAGAATCCCTGCCCGAGAACAATAGATGAGCAACATCTATCATATGGGTGTCATATTAAGTCAAAGTTTAATTTTGTGAGCAAATCCAAAGGCACAGCTCCCATTGGCTAGGAACTTCAGCCAATGGGAACTGCAGGGGCAGTGCAAAGAAGCGCCCGGCTGCATTTCCACATAGGAGCTAGAGAGGTGACACGCTGCTGTTTCTGGGAGCTGCTTGAGGTAAGCACTGTCCAGAACCTGTCCCGCTGACCCTATCCACTGCCCCGACCCCCTGCCCCAGCCCTGATCTCCCTCACGCCCTCCAAACCCCTTGGTCTGAGCCCAGAACACTGTCTGCACCCCAAATCCCTCATCCACAGCCCCATTCCAGAGCCCACACCCCCAGCCAGAGCCCTCACCCCCTCTCACAGCCCAACCTCCATTTTTGTGAGCATTCATGACTCGCCATACAATGTCTATGTGGCAAAACGTTTGCCCACACCGATTTAAATAAAAGATATTAGCTAGTAAGTCTACTGAGGTCTTCATATATGTAACTTCCCCACTATGTTGCTGTTACATTTATTTAAATACAGGAGTTTGACAGAATATTTACACTTCTATACTTTAGTACACAGCTCCCTCTTTCATCTTCTTCTGGAAGGGATTTCTCAGTCTCTACAATGTAGCCATAATACCTACTGTGGGACACCCTGTGTGTCACTTCTGAGGTTTAGAAGAATGGCAGCTTTTCTCCTTTCCAAACAATTCAGAGCCTTAAAGCCCTTACAGCTAGCAGCAACCCAGCCCTTGGGTTAATAGAGGACTAGTCTCCTCAGTTGCAGGAGTGATAGGAAATCTGTTTCCTGTATCTAAAGAGGTACAGGTATTGGAAACATAAAAAAATATCCATTCCCTGGATTTATCGAGGGCTCTCACGCTATAGGGCATTATGTTTTCCCTGCAAGCACCGGTAAGATTTTACAAGCCCTCACCTCTCTGAGCGGCGCACTGTCCCATTCTCGTTTTAACTGGGACAAAAGCTTAGTTTAAAGTAGTTAGCGAATCACTGAATATAAATTCCACAGATTCGGACACCTCTAGGAGTCACAAATGCTCCCCTCCCAGTTCTCCCTCTGTGTTCATAAAACACACTATGGGGGACCAAATGTTATCCTACTGGAGGGCTTCATTTGTACATAAAGCTGGAATCGCACTCACCCTGGAACCCATCCCCTACAGCAGACAAACCCCATGGTACTCGGTCAATCAGCCACTAAGTCCACAGGGCTGTCTTTAACGCCTATATTTATGAATTCACCTCTCACATCTCCACTCTCTGATTGACTCAGCTCTGAACTGGTGACTTTGTATAGGATCTACAAAATCTGCTTCCTTTAAATGAAAACTTCCGGTGGAGCTTCGGAAACAGCGGCTGAGCTTGTCCAGTAATGGACACACCCTACTTCTGGATGTTTCCAGGCCTCTGTGGCTGAGATGCCCTGCCCAGCTCAGCAGATGTGCAGAAACACAGTATTCTAACTAAAATCCATGTCTCCTCCCCACTGCTTCTCTCCCTTTGTTTGGGTGGGGAAAAAATCAAATGCTGCCATTTAAAGCATGCAGGTTACACTGGCAATCCCCTCTTTCAGGAAACTCAAACGGAACATGAATGACTGGATCCCAGAGAGCAATTCTGACTCTAGAAAGATTAAGGCAGAGAGCAAACTTTCCTGCTGTTTGCAACAGCTTTCTCAAAAAGTAACTATCATAAAACTAACAACAATACAGCATTTCTCCAAAGACTGAAATAGTGCTCGTACACTACAAAAAATGACTATGTGAAACAGCGCCATCTGGTGAGTTCCACTGTAACAATATTTTATCTTAGTAAAATTGGACTGGAAAAAATAATCTACATTTCTGCATATTTTTGTATATATTTTTTTCATTCACTGACAATCATCATTTCTGGATGTCTGCAAAAATGAATGCATGTTTTCCAGTGAAAACATGCCTAAAGAAATCAGTCAATTCACAATGGCTACACAGAGGGAAGATTAGAAGAGTGGTTTAGGAGTGGAAGGATGGTCTCCTGGTGAGGGTATTAACTTAGAATTTGGGAGTGCAGGGTTTAAGTCCCTAGTCTACCATAAACTTCCTGTATGAAGGTAGACACATCACTTGATCATTCTGTGCTTCAATTCCTCATCTGTAACATGGGGATAAAAGCACTTCCCTACCTCATAAAGGTACTGTGAGAATAAATACATTTAAGACGTGAGGTGCTCCGATGTTATGGTAATGGGTACCATAGATAGGGACTTAATTTACCTATGTGTAATTTTTTTCAACAAACAAGTATATAATTTTTTACATATGATTTGACAGACTCCCTATCTCCTTCATCTGATTTCTCAGATTATATGCCCTTTAGGACAAGAATTGTATTTTTCCATGTGTTTGTACACACCTAACACAAGGGGTCCCTGCCAACCCTATTCCTGATCAGGGCCTCTATGTGCTACTATAATATAAATATTAATTAATAAAATATGCTGAATGAGATGGATTTATGTCAAACATCTAAAACAATGTTCATTCCCCCAAATGGGTTTACCTTCCTTTACCAACAGAATAATCTTTGTGAATTCCTCAGCGGAAATGGTACCATTTAATTCAAACAATTTCTGATAGCTCCAATGAGGACATTGGTTCTACAGTCCCATCTGCTTCAGCACATTGCTCCCTAACAACCGACTAAGGGCACTGGTTGAGTACTGACTGTGAGTAAAGACCCCTACCTTTACTCACAACTTCCCTTCCTACAACACCTGGATTTTTCAGGGACATATCTCAGACAAGTACTGACCTGATCTGACACGGCTAAGTTTAGGATCAGAGGAGCTCATAGCCTACAGCGAGTGGTATGGCTGCAGGCCATAGCAGAAAGAGTAGAGTATCCAGGGATCAGAAAAACAGATTCCTTTTTTCTGTATTTGCTTTTGTTACTTTTCCAGCATGCTCAGTATTGGTGCAATGGAGAGAAAACAGTCGGCTGAGTTTAAATGATAGTTAAACTTCAATTATTTAAAAAGCATTAAGAGCTTCAGAGAGACGCTCTGCAACAACCTTGCAAGTTTTAGCGCAGTCCTTGTTTCTGAGCAGAAGGGTGGGCTACAGTGCAAGTTTGAACTTTAAATAAAGAAAACAATGGATGCCTGCTCTATAAATCCCCATCTCTTCCTCATGCACTGATCACTTTAAGCATAAAAGCATTCACCTTTACACAACTCACATATTCCCACAGGTTTTTCTAAAATGACAAATGTCTGATTCATATAAAAACCAAATCCAAAATATAAAATAAACATTATTAACCTCAGTCCCAGAGGGAGCCCATCTTTAACTATACCACCTTTTAAGACCCCCAAGGTCTTGCTTGTGGACACTTTAATAGTGGTCCATAGACTTGACTCTCCCCCTTTATTCCTGTAGTAGGGAGGAATCATCCGCTTTTCAAAAGACCATGGCCCACAATGCTCATTTTACAATGAATCATTGTCATACACACATATTCTATGGTTGTCTGTAGGGTTGAACCTGGCACATTCAGCATTGAAATACTGGGCTTGAGAAAGTAGCAAGGTGTTATAGTCAACGATGCTAGTCACACACAACCACCCAGTGTATGTCACAAAGAGAGTACAGGGAAAAGTCAGGAAGTAGCATTACTCTGAGTGCAAAGCAGAGTGCAGAACGGTATGGGGGGAGTTACGGCCGGTATAGAGCAGAAGTCTCATTTGAGTGTGTGGCCCAGAAAATGAATGTCCAAGGCAGAGTGCTAGGAAGAGAGTGCTTGTGAAGGAGACCATGTACGGGCCAGATTCT
This sequence comes from Sternotherus odoratus, assembly GCA_032164245.1. Lineage (NCBI taxonomy): Eukaryota > Metazoa > Chordata > Testudines > Kinosternidae > Sternotherus > Sternotherus odoratus. Next base: position 78,978,587 of record JAVMKO010000008.1, on the reverse strand, counting down.
GTCCCCGCCAAGTCACACTGAATAATTACCTTACTTCACAAATGGTCACTGTATGCCAGGAGTCTAGCTCGTCAGCCCAGGAAGGATCCATTCCCCCACAGAGTCTGTTTTTGGGCCTTGCTGGGCATAATATATTGGTTTAATTGGAAACTTAGCAAAATACCAAAATAAAATATTTCCTCTTCCCCACATAAGCTTTTCCCTTACCTCTTTCAGCTAGTGCCCTGACCTATCCCTGCTGTTCTCACTCCCCAAGCCATCTGCCTAGGAGTCACCTAACAGTTGTGCTTTTTCACCTACCCCAGGGCATTTATTTATTCATTTTCAGAATTTTGTCTCATTAACTTTTTTGGAAATGTTGGGTCTTTGTCCCAATTCCGGGTGAAAAGAATTTAAATTTTTTGTGGGACAGAAAATCCATAACCAGCATGGTCTTCATTGGGCATATGTTGCATAGCTCCATTTAAGAACTGGCCCAATATCCCTGACTTGCCACTTTGTTACACCATTGTAAACCCTTTGCTTTCACTGGAGTTACACTGGCATAAAACCAGAGCAACTGGGTGATAGATCAGGCCTAGTTTATTTCTGATGGCTGGTGCTTATCACGACATGAGGCTGCATTGGATGCTGATACTCAGGAAATCAAATAGAAAGGGAATAAAATTGCAGGATGGTAAAGGAAAGCCAAGAGAAATAATAGAAAAATAAGTAGTCCTCCATTTTCAGGGCCTTATGCATCTTATCTTTCCACATGATTGGTACAGCTAACTCAATTATTGCTTTCCTAGGATGTCTTGTTTGTTTTCACCAGACGGAAGTAATATAAAATTATGTAAATTGACTTTACTCGAAGTAAAGAATCATGGACCAGTCAATAATGTTTATGCATTAAGAAAGGGCAGCTCCTCCTGGAAGAAATAACACAGGGAGCCGATCGTAAGTAAACATTTCTAAACAGACAAAGGGCCGGTCCCTGCAGCACAATATATTATCATATTTCCACATAATTAGTTTGTTTTCCACTTGAAATCAGAAAACGATTCGACATTGCAGTCTGTGCCTCAGGATGATGCATACAGTAGAATTCTCATGTGGAGGTTCATATGTTGAATAATTAGAAAGAATTAATCTGTTGAAATTAAAGTTTGGAATATTATAGAACTCATGAATAGTGCATGGGACAATCAAGTAAATTAAACCAGAAACAGAATTTAAGAAGCCAGACAATAGCAGATGACTGCTGGCAATCTGCTTTTTAATCAGTGAGTTACAAGCCAGAGGGATGAATATGGTTACTGGCTTTGGAAAATATTGTAAAACGTTAGCAGGCACAATAAAGAAGACTTACTAAGTAAGCACATTTTTATTTTTATTTTTTTTAAAAAAAAGGTTATTTGCAAAAGGGACTGTTAAATTTGAACCTTTACCCCTCTCCAAGATTTTCAAGCAGAAAAGAGCATCCTGTAATTCAGATAAGTACCGCAGCTGCACTAAGGAATGAGGGGAGTTCCACCTAACTCTGTTTTAAAGTTCTGTTTGTTTACCTGGAGCCAAATGTGTAAGTTTTTGTTTAGTTTCTTTTAAAGTAGCTATTGGATGAGTGTGAATAAGGGCTGCACTGAGCACATGGCAGGTGATTTTTCTTTGCAGAGGTTGGGGGGGTGGGGGGGAGAATTACATTAGTTTTATTTTATATGCATCTAATCAACAGAAACCATACCTCTTCTTTGCTTGTTTTATTGTGGAGAATGTGTTGGCCAACCCCCCCAAAAAGTGGCACAAAAAGAAACTCTGTGTTCCTAAATCATGTGAAGAATAGCTATTTCTATATTGAATAAAAAATATATTTCCCTTGGAGAGAATAGCTTTAAATCTGAATGCACATTTGACCTCCTGTAATTTGTATGATCCTGTTAAATTGGAAGAGGTTTCCAGATCTATTTGAAAAATGGCCATTACAGTTAGCTGAAACTTCAATCTTGAAAATGAATGAATGGAGCTGGTCCAGTACATTGGCTCTGGACCAGTCTTTAAAATACAGCAGAACAATGAATAACCGAATTCACAGCCAGCTGGTATCATAGTTGGGCAGTGAAAGTGTCAAAATATTAGTGACTTTTTTACATTTGTCAAAATCATTGCCAATATGGGGAAGCATGGGCAGCTTGCAAATGTGAATCTTGCACCAAAGGAGTTTTTTTTGAATCTTGCCTCAAGAATGTGTGTTCGGTTTCCCAGTTTTACACCATGCTATCAAAGATAGGGAGGGAGGGGAGATTAAAGTATCTTTTACTTAGAAGATAAAAGCCATTATTGATTTATCATCAATCATCAGCTACTAATTTACTGTAGTGATGCTACATGCCCTGCAGTAATAATGGATCCAGCAGCATTTGCATTCCTTCTTTTCTGGGATCTAATAAGTCATCTATTCAATCATTCCTAGAATTTAGCATGCCAGGTCTCAGAGGAAGAGTAAATATATATATATAAGAAATGTAAAGGGCGGGGGAATGCCATTTGGCCATGTTTCAGTGATAGGAGGGAAAAGAAAAATAAACATATGCTAGTGGTGTCTGACACTCTTTTCTGCTCCAATAATTTGAAAAATGTTTGTTATATTTTTAAACAAAATTGTGCTGGAGTTGAGAGCGTGCTGCATATGAGGCACTTTTGCTATTTTTGAAAGAAAAATCGGCACGACTGAGTCATTGCATTGGAGCAAATAAAATCAGTGACTGAGTGCGTGCTGTGTTTAATTCTTATCAAGAGGTTCATCCAAATTTTTACCACATACCTTATGCTTGCAGTGCATGTCATCACCTGTATTGATGAAGCTCTGTTTAGCTATTGGGACAGATTTCCAAAGGAGTATGAACGGTTGAGTAAAACAGCCCTTTCGGTGAATGTTTAAACAGCAACCTATAATTCTGAAGGAGCAATATTTATCACTGCCATAAAGATTAAGCAAGGGACTTATAGGATAAAACAATCCACAGAGTTTCTGGAAACCATCCTACCAAATTAATGATGGTCCCTAAGGGCCCGATTCTGCAAATCCCATGAATAACTTTACTCAGGTGACTAGCCACATTGGTATCTATGGGACAACACATTGAGTAAAGAATCAGAGAGGTAGCCATGTTAGTCTGGAATTGCAGAATTGACAGAGTCCTGTGGCACCTTAAAGACTAAACTAAAGTATTGAAGCACAAGCTTTCGTGGGCTAATACCCACTTCGTTGGATGCATCGAAGTGGGTATTAGCCCACGAAAGCTTATGCTTCAATACTTTAGTTTAGTCTTTAAGGTGCCACAGGACTCTTTGTCACATTGAGTGAAGTTACTCAAATGAGTAAGTATTTTGCACCATCAAACCCTAACAGACTTTTGGACTCATCCTGCTGATTTTAGTTCATTCAAAAATTCTCACTATATCCAATGAAGACACAAATGCTCATTCATATGCAATTTTTAATGGAAACAAATGCAGCTAACTTCTGTTTCTTAGTAAGTCGTTAAGATTCACCTCAAAGGCATCAGATGTCTGAACCAGTATTAAGGGATATGACTATATATTTGCTGCCATTTAGAAAATTGTATGTTACAGAGTAAGGGAAACTTTGCAGGGTTTTTTTTTTTTTTTTTTTTGAGGTGGGATACACAACTCCCTGCTTTTCATCATTCCTTTTGAGGATTCACTAGAGCAGTGGAACACAAAGTTTTTATCTCGTGCCCACTCTTATTCATAATGGAATCTGTCCACGCCCTCCTCCCATTCCAGAGCTGAAGTTCAGGGATGGGACTGGAAGCCGAGGCTGAAGCTGGAGCTGTGGCCAGGAGTGGAGTCAGAGTCAGGACCGGGACCAGGAGTGGAGTCGCAGTCAGGGCCGGCAGCCAGAACTGTGGTAGGGATGGGCGGTGCTCCCGGCCCCCCGGGAGGGCTTCCCTGAGCCCCACCACACCACGCTGAATGTTCCTCCACACCCACCTATGGGGATGCTCCACAATTTGGGGACCACTGCACAGGAGAGCCAATTTATGCTCCTTTACTAGTTTTATGTTGAAGAATCATCATTTCTGGTACCTTCCCTCACCCTCTTCTAGCCCTTTGCAAGAAAATTTTCTCAGCTCAGACAAAATAAGATTTCAGCTAGAAAGTTTCCCTCAAGAAGGCTTTAATTTCTTATCTTGTCTGCTATAAAGTAAAGAGTATGCCAAGTGCCACTGACCTTACCTCTCCTAAATCAAAAATATCTGAAGTGATATATAGAAAACTTTGATGTGTGGATATGCTAATCAGTAAGGAAATGTCAAATTTGCATACATTTCAAGTGACCCAACAATATTTACCTTAGAGCTAAGTTTCATATTTTTCTGACAATTGCAGCATTGAACAAGTGACTCATTTAGCATATCTAAGTAGCATTATGTCACAGGGATTTACCTCAGAGTTGTTTGAAAGCATCAAAAAGATGAACATCACTGTCTGAAATTAACAACAAGCCTAATTTGATTTGACAAATGATGTTGATTTAGATAGGGTCACTAGCTATGGAAGATGCTGAGGACAAATAATGCCTTGAAGCCTTGATAAAACTGCATATTTAAACAGTTCATTATGCAAATTTGCCCTCTACCTGTCAGTAGTGACTAAAGTATAGGGTTAGAGTGCTGGAGAAAGACTGAGCTTGAGTGATGACTAGTGTACTTGCACCTGGTTCTTTTAAAAACATCTCCTTAGACATTTTATTTGGCCCAACTTTGACAATAACAAAACAAACAGGAAAGTGTTTGCTCCTGAAACTTTTGGGTTCTGGCTATAGTACAGAAAAATTACCATTACTAAGATGGTAGGCAGTTGTTGATGCTCCCTATAGTAAATTTAGAACCTGATTCTGCAATCCCTAGTAGCCCAACTGACGTCAGTGGAACTAGGGTGACTAGACAGCAAATGTGAAAAATTGGGATGGGGGTAGGGGATAATAAGAGCCTATATAAGAAAAAGACCCAAAAATCGGGACTGTCCCTATAAAATCAGGACATCTGGTCACCCTAAGTGGAGCTATTCCACTTGCTATTCCAAATGCTACTCATTGTGAACAGAACTGGATCCATATTGTAGTAATCTCTTATGTTTGTAAGAGGTTTTGGATTCCTAAAGACCACAAGGCACTTTACAAACTGCAATATCAAAAAGCTTTTAGGGGTGAGTAAAGCCATGCTGTCCCTGGCATGAAAGGGCAGCCACCTTGTGGACAACTAATGCCCTGTATGCAGCACAAAGCATGGAACAGAGGAAATCTTGTCCAAGGATACTAGGACAAACCCTCATTCATAGGAGTATGAATTTGAAATAAGAAAACAATTAGGGTGTTGCGGGGCAAGGGGAGCATGATGTAGACCTCCCTTGCAAATAGATATCCATGCCAGGCTGCTGTACCTATATGAACTGGCATATGGCATGTTTTGCAGATGAATCGGCAGTCGAATATAGCTGTGCACGTCCAGCAAGCATAATTAATGGTTTTAGTTACCCAACTAGCAGCAGCCACATTTTGAGGGGGGAGTCATCTTTCGCACAATGCAAAGGTCCATCGGTGGCAACATCCCTCCTGTATAACAAGCTCTGTTGCCAGGGTGACTAGGGAACACCCCACTTGCGGCCCATGAGGTCATGACTCACCTCTGCTGTGGGTCTGCAGACATCACCCCATAAATTCTGGCTTTTACACACTCTAGTCCAGGGGTGGGCAAACTTTTTGGCCTGATCACATTCCTGGATAAACAGCAGTGTGGGATCTTCTACAGCACCACTCCACTCCACTCAGGAGGAGTCAGGGCTGCAAGAAGTGAGCCTTTAGGACCAGATTCAGATACACTCATTCATACTGAATAGTACTTTACTCCAAGAGCATTTGTATTGTTCACAATGATCCCTTCTGGCCTTAAAAGAGAATTTATGAGCAGTAACCTTGAAATAAATGACTCTGGTAGTAAGGTGCTAGTCAACATGAGAATGGATAGCAGAATCTGACCTGTAGGAAGTTGTGTACAAAATGCTTTCTTTAAAAAAATTATCTATTGCAGAGAAAAGAAATCCACCACACTGATGGCCTCCTCAGGATTTTCCCCATACCAAGCCAGAGTCAAAGCCCCTTTCACTCTTGGAGAGTGAGCACTAAAGTCCTTTCTCTGTCATTATTGGAGCATGTAAAAGCTAAAGGTCCCTTATTTCGCTTGTACCTTTTTCCTTCTCCACCTCAAACTTAGCATGCCCCTTTCCTGTATTGTGTGTGCATGTTACATATGAAACTTAAAAGGCTACTATGAAACATTTCAAGGACCCTTAGTAATTGAAAATGTCAGAGTGGTAATCAAGAATTCATGCACCTTCAAAAAGTGTATGTTTTATAAAAAACAAATTCTCTCTTCACTTATCCAAATATCAATAATTTCACAATTAACATTGATGGCATGAACTCAAGATCTTTTTTCAACTCCTCATATTTTACTACTAGTTAGATGTTACTGACTCTTTATCGTGGGGCAAATTCTGCAACCCATGCTAGAGCCGAGAATCTCTTACTTATGCAAGGAGTCCCTCTGAGCTAGTTTCTGACACTCGTACACAGGCTGAGTAGTTACATTGCAACTAGCCCTATGATTTTGATGCAAAATTTAAAAGCAGCCTTCAAAGTTGCTGGGGCTACATGCAGAGTAAGCTACTGGTCAACATAACCATGGCAGAATCTGGTTCTTATAAGTCTATGGAATTCTATGCGTGAGTAAATGCTACTCTACATGAGTAAGTGTAACCCCATAAGAGTTCAGTATTAGAGGGGTAGCCGTGTTTGTTGCTTTTACAGATCCAGACTAAGAGTCTTGTAACACCTTATAGACTAACAGATGTTTAGGAGCATAAGCTTTCATGGGCGATGAAATGGGTCTTCGCCCATGAAAGCTTATGCTTCTAAACATCTGTTAGTCTATAAGTTGCTACAAGACTCTTTGTCGCTTTCCCATAAGAGTTAATGGATAAATGACCATTGATCACACTCTTTGATGCTACCTCCTCCTTCCCACCAGAGGTTAAAACCTTGTGAAAGTTTCTGATATCACTATAAATAGCTTTATCAGTAGGATTTAGGCCCTTTTATTGGAAGCAGCTAAAGACAGATATGATTTTTTTTTAAAAATAGATGTCTCAATTGTAAGATGTAAAAACTCAAGAAACTAAAAAATACCAGAAGGATCAACAGCAGGTAGTGGCCAAAGATATATTCATGGAACAAATATCATGCCGGTGACTGGACCGCAGCCAAGTCTTTCTATTCTGTGTTTTTAAAAATGCAGAGACTATGAGAGTCATAAAAGAGTGTTTTGTCTCTGGACTCTGCTGGAATAAAAGGCAGATATGATTCGACATTGACATGGACATTCATCATGTCCCAGATTTAGCTGGTTATTAATTCTGAAAGTATTAAATATGGGACGAGTTCAGTGTCTAACAAATTTGCAACATTATTCAATTATAACAACAATGTTAGACTGAATGTGTCTCCTAAACAGCCTCTTGTATATTAAGTCACTGAAAAGCACTTCCAGCCCTAACCATAAAGCCAACTCTTTGGGGATCAGGGTAGTTGTCTTGATAACACCAAGCACTGGAGCCTGAATTGTTTCAATGAGACATGGGAGAGGAGGAAGAAATGCATATGCCTAATTCACTGTAACACACACAAACAAAATCCTTTCAATTGCTGCCCTATTTATGGCATTCTAATTGCTCCTGCTGGGGGAAGCCTGAAGTCAGGAAGGTTTGTAAACCTCCTGATGAAGCCGTGGAACACCCTACCCTTAGTAACACTTCAACATCCATCCATCTATGTTGGGAACTTCAGGAGCCACCACACCTCCTTGGGCTACCGAGAATTTAACAAAAATGGACTGGATCTCGTAGAGTAGACTTCTGCACGTGACTTATGTCCCTTGCATGAGTCACCTTTTTCTTTGCTGAGTAGAAGCAGGGCTAGTCTCCTAACCTCAGTTGAGCTACCTCTGCCAGGGGGCGACTGTTACCAGCCTCCTGCAGAGTCCTTGGAAATTTTGGGCACAGCCAGCATTACCCTATTCTTACTTGGACAGAAATCACAATCCCCAGAACCACCACTACCCCTAGACTGCAGTGGAATATAGAAGAGCTTCCTGGAAAACATACTTAGAGCTCACCGATATATATAGTGTGCATACCATATAATACCTCTGTAGAAGATGTTTGCCTTTGTTTTTACAAAGAAGTCTTCAAAGCAGCCACACAATCTATTTCACATGGCTATCAAAAGATACTGTCTATTTTGAAGCATCATTTCAAAGTATGCTTATGTACCCTGCTTAGATGAGGAATGTGCAGAACTTTTGAAGTAGTACGAAGAATCTGGTGATGTGGAGACAGCAAACCACCTCAATGACAGCCTCAATTTCCTTTGCAGGGAACACTGGAAAGAAGTTACATCAAATATGGACATGATCTAGGTCTAGCAGGAAAGCATAGTCACTCATAAGAAAGCTTGGCGTAGCGTCAAAACCACCACATGTCAGTGTAAAGTGTCCCTAAACAGCATCGCCACAGACCTAACACGGCAAAAGCCAAGAAGGATAAGCCTTTTGAGGAATTGGTGAGCAGGGAATGGTGCAGATACAGACTGTCTCCACCTCGTACTCAGGAAGGCGTTTTCCAGCCTTTCCACACTGAGAAAGTGGAGACAGAACTGAGCCACATGAAACCCGGTGGCCATGACAAGATTTCAGAAGAAATGCTACTTCACCTTGTTAAGAGCATAAAACGTGTCAATTATCATTTCCCATCTCATCCAAGAGAGCAAGATGCCTAAGATGTGGCAAAAAGCTATGGGGATAGCTACTAGAACCAGGAAAAGACCAGCCTCTTTCAGCTGATATCACTTCTGAGCTGTGTTTACAAACTTCTGGACCAATTAATTCTGCAGAGAATCGTGTCCATAGTAGAGCAGGCTCTAAGTGATGATCAGGCACACTTCATATCTAAGAGGAGCACTTGCACCCCAATTTTTGCTCTTATCACTTATATAGACAATGGTATCCAACAAGGGCTGTGTTTCTTGACCATACCACATGATACCATCTTGCACACTGACCCGCTGGTCAAGATGTCAAAGATGTTACCTTGATGTGTTGTTATGGTTACAGAAATGATGCTTCAAAATAGACAATTCTAAGCAATAAACGGAACACACAGAGGACCCAGAAGAACAGACTCACTCAGGGATCCATTCTTGCTCCAAATGTTTTCAATGCACTTATGAATAATCTGCCTCCAACATCGTTCAAGTATGCTGATGACATCTGCCTAGTTCCAAGAGACAGAGACTTCAAAAGACTGAGGACAACCTGAACCATGGTATGGCAACCCTTAGTGGCCACTGAAAGAAGTGGAGACATAAGTCCAGTGTGTCAAAGACAATGTTGTCATGCTTTCATCTAAAAAATTGCTAAAACTTTCTGAGAGCTCATGATCTTCATGGAAGGAGAACAACAGGCACATGCTCCAAACCCAGTATATCTAGGAGTAACTCTAGCTTGCATACCTGAGGGCTCAACTTGGGAAGCTAATGCACAAACACTTTGCATCTCAGGGCTAGCTCTCCGCTATTCAGTTGGAGAATACTGTATTCCAACATGTTTAAACTCTTCCCACTCAAAGCTAGTTGAATGTATAATTGAACCAAACAATAGGGGCTATGAGATCAAGCAAACACCAAGTGGTTACAAGTCCTCTTATCTCTGGTGCAAGCTCAACCATTTCACAGGTGGGATCGTGAGCTGTGCAGTAAATGACAACACCGAGGGACTCAGGAACAACCCTCTGTATAGCTGTGGTGCATTTGAGGCTATACACTAGTGAATAGCTTTACTCTTGGGTCACTGGACTCTCTGCTTTTCTTAACTCTGGGTTCTTAAAGTCTTCCTCAAGATTCTGGACCCAAACTGCAAACGCCTGATTGTAGATAGCTCTTTGGGGAAAAAACATACTAACTCTGAGTCTCATTGGGATTTGTTTATTTCAGTGTCTAGAAGCATTAAACAAAGCCAAACCAGAAAGAGACAAGTGTTTTCTCATATCCATCCACTGTCATGAATCAGGGGAGGAGAGGATGTTTGGATGAATCTGTGTCAAATTGAGTTCAGATGTTCTGGCTCCTACTGCAATTTCTACTGTGTCTAAGGCCATAGCTTCACGCAAAGTCGTACCAATTTAACTAAAGGAGTGATTTTAAACTAATTAAATCTGGTTCTGCACGGTGATACTTTTATTTCGGTTTCTGTTAAACCAAATTGCCTTGGGAGACCTCAGGCGTATGTTTGCTCCCTCAGCTATAGTGATGGAAAGTGGACAGCCTTACAGAATTCCTGAATTACCTCTACTTTCTTAACCCAAACTAAGCCACTTAATATAAATGTGTCTACACACAAACCTCCATGGCTTTAACCAAACTGATTTCAAAGCACTCCTTTTCTTAAACCAGTTCAGATGTGTTTGTAGATAAAGCCTAACTAAAAATTCACCCGGCTGATTTAAGCAAAGTTTATTGGTTGTTGAGGGGTTCTTGGTTTTTTTTTTGGGGGGGGGGTAGTTAGGAAAGGGGGAGGAATAGCTGCTTTTTTATTTTTTTAAAAAATGCTCTTGGCTGAGAGCTTACACACCCAGTCTGCACCATATGTGAGGTCAGGGAAGGCCCTCCTTGGCTCAAGAGTAAGACACTTGTAGGAAGGTATTGGTGCCTCCTTCATTTTCTAAGCCAGGGCAAACCCTTTAATCATGCCCTTGACCCACCCTCTTAGAGCACTCAACCCCTAAATTTCTCAGGGAACTTGGGCATGACTAACAAGATGTTCTGAAAATCCCCTGGTCACATAAACATGCACCAAGTCCCAGGCAGAGCATATCAGAAGCCACTTGTGCTCAGGCAAGCTTTTGAAAATCCCTGCATTAATCACAACAGGTATGATCAACTCCCACTACAGTCACCTGAAAGGCTCCCATTGACTTCAGTGAGAATTGGCTTGGGACCTATACCCTTGAATGCATAACAAAACCAGATTTAATTTCTGATCACAGCAATACTCAGGCAATAATCTTTTGAGAACTAAGTAGGCCAACTTCAAAAGCTTATGCCCAAATACATTTGTTAGTCTCTAAGGTGCCACAAGTACTTCTCACTGTTTTTGCTGATACAGACTAACACGGCTACAACTCCGAAATAGGTCTCACTGTAGCTCATTGGCAGTATAAATTCAGTGACTATCTGTGCAAAGCACGTGTAATGCTTTTTTGCCAAGTTGGAGACTATTATAAGGCAGAAGAACCTAGCAGTAAATTTATTTTGTGTATTGACATTTATCGCACTGCTAATCTTTTTATTGGTGGCGAGATAAAATCTGCATCAAAGTGTTGTCAAACAAGCTTGCTCATTGTTTATGAAAGCTGAGCGTGCACGTGTTAGGTGAAAGTTAGTGTAAGCAAATGTTTTTAATTAAATAAAGCCAATGCAATCTGTTTCATTGGTATGAAATCATAATTAGGCCTGTGTTATCTTAAGCATCAAGGTGTGACCGATGCTTAATTATCAATAGAGCTGAAGCCTCCAGGTTGGAGCACAGCAGTAGGTTCTGTTTATCTGCAACTGTAGATCACTCACAAGCTTCACCTAATGCAGAACTCCTTTGATGCAGCAGGAGTATATTACATGTGTGCTCCATGAACATATTTAAGGACTGAAGGCTGGCATTTTTAGTGGAGAGTCCACAACTAGTGACTCGCTTCTCTATGGTAGCCTGACTGAACCTGACTTTCAAGGAACAGTGCTACCTGGTCTTTTTCTTATGTAGGCTCTTATTACTCCCCACCTCCTGTCCTCATTTTTCACATTTGCTGTCTGGTCACCCTACTAGTAGGATTCAGCACAGCTGAGCTTCAGGCTGTAGTGCAAGGCCTCTTTTAGGTCAAACATTTGCTTGACTAAAAACCATTGTGGAATTATTATGGCCACTCGGGGCAGTTCAAGGGGGACAGGCTATAATGAGCAGGCAAACATTTCCTGTATTTAATTGTCAAGTGCCAAGATAGGACAATGATGGGTGCGAAATAACACCAGTAAATATATAAATTTGACTTTCATCCTGAGTAACAAAACAGAGTTTGTAGATTTGCCATCCATATTTCATCTGCCCTGTGGGTCTAAGAGAATTCAGACTGAGAATTCAGTCTCCTGTGCTAGCAATCTGACATGGGCTTAAGTGCTGGTGTGGGACAGAAGACTTTGCTAACTCTGCCCACTGATCTATTACAGCTAGAAAAATCCTGGCTGAACAGCAAAGAGTTAAGTACTGGCCAAAATATCAGCAGAAGCAGGAGGCTCTGGTGCTTTGAAACTCTGCTTAACATATGTCTGAAAGATTTCTAGGACTGCACATAACTGTAGGAAAGGAGAAGATTGGCAAGGCAGATGTTCCTTGTTTACTGACCTCCAAGGAAATCTGCCCTTTTCTTTACCCATTTGAGATGTTCAATAGATAAGTTGGTGCTGATTTTTAAGCCTTGTGCTGCCAAAAATCTGGTGTATTTCTCTGTCCCAGAGAGTTTGAAAACAAGTAGTACACTAGACTAGTGTGAAAATACTCTTCCTTATGGCAGGTTTATGAGCTGATCCCGGGCAACAAAATTCTTGTAAAAAAACATGTTGAAAACCATGACAGGCTCATTGACAACAAGCAAAGCCCTCACAATCTTATTGCAGGCAGAGGGTCAGATTGCAGCTCAGACACCAAGCAATTGTTTATTAGAGCTTTGCAAAAAGTATGAAATGTTGCCTTGTGCATCGTTGTGTGGGAAGGCTGATATTCTCACAAACACTAACATGAAAACAGGACTGTGAGAACTCCTGAATGTAATCAAGCTCACCTACCATTTTTCTATATGGCTAGAATGGCAATATTTACACCATGGTCACCTGTCAGAACACTCATTTGCAACTAGGTTTACTACTTGTCTGGTTTGGGTGGGTTTTTTTCATGAATTTGCCAGTTGCCAGAAAAACAATTTAATCTGTCACGTTGTTGTTTTTTTTAACATGGGTCTAAAGACTTGCATCATCATCACAATACACTGGAAATTTAATGTTAAAAGTTTGTATCCAGCTAAAGATGCTACATTGTTCCCACTTCTGCAATCTAAGTTTGATAACATCATTTTCTAACTTATCTGTATATATTCCCTCTCTCAAAACTATAAGAGGCTGTTGAAGTTGTGGGGAGGGATTGCAGAGTTGCCTTGTGATTGGAAGCTAGGTTGGTTTTTCCTTAGGAAAATTAAAATTTGTCCATGAACCTCTTCTGCTCAACTGAATACTGGGAGATGCAGGCATAGTATAGGTTAAAACAGACGTTTATATTACTTTCTGAATCTGCTCTTAGAGGCACTTTGACCTCAGATGTTAACTGTCTTGCTCAAGGCTGTCATCAGGAGAAAATAAACAAGGATATTGTCCCAGATGGAATGATCAGGGCTCATTAAGGCAAAGGCATTCTAGGGCCACCAGCTCCTAGAGTCATCTGATTACAGCAGAACTTCATCTTTCCTTAAACACACACACACACACAGAAAGTTTCTAACCCTTATGATTGCAAGGTTAGCAGACAGTCCTGCTGTAGACCGTTTCACTGATAGTCACAACTGCTATACACTATGATTAAACAAAACAAAGCCTACATAGGAACACATGCAGCAATCTAAATGTTAATGTTTTTTTTAAAAAAAACAAACAGATACCGAGTACAGGAGGTGAGTATGCGTAGAAGTGGACTCACCAGAGGCACTTCCCCAGCGAAGCAGATTTTCCTTTCACTAGCACCCATCTGGCAACAGCCACTCTGCCTCTTCTCATGACTTGGGGCTCCGGGCAGGCCACATTTCGCTCCTGTGGTGTATTGAAAACCATACTAAGATTGTGGGGCTGACTTTAAAATTTCAGAAGGGTTTTCTAGTCCTACTTGCAGGCTGGGGGACTCTTTAGAAAAGCATGTGGTCAGGGCCTAGGAGAGAGAGAGAGAGAATGAGGCAGGGTGAGTGGTGCCTCTCTGTTTTAGACAGCAGCCTACTTTGTCTGGTTTTGGGTGCTATCATTAAAAAAAAATAAAGTAGTGTTACATTGCAACCTGCCAGAAAGTCTATTTATGTTTTTAATCTGACTTCCCTCTGTGTTTGCTTTCCAGGCCACTCAAGGAAATCTCAGCTCAAGTACATCTCGTCTCACTTCATTCCTAGTGCTTCACTGAACCCTATCTTGGGTTTGCCATGGTGAAAACCCCTCATCGCCTGCAATCTCAGTACTTCCTCAGTCTCAGCTCCACCTTTTTTGGATCCACTGCAGTGAGAAATACCATCTCACCATTAAACTGTCCAAACACAGGGTTTCTCTGCCTGTAGGGCCTTTCCTGGTACCTTGAGCTTTCTGGACTTCCTTTCCCAGGTCCCATACCCACCTACCTTCCTCTAGGCTTTTTGTAGGGGCTCAGCCTGATGCTACCAAGGTTTTTTTTCCACTCTTAGTTTTGTTTTACCTCATAGGCACTACCCCCTCTAGTTCTGGCTACAATCTTCCCACAGCCAATAATCCACAAGAAGGAACTCCAAGCTAATTCTCCCTTAGATCTCCTTCTGCCTACTGTTCCTTCCTTTATGAAGGCCCAGCTCTTCCTCACTGCAGCTGATCATCATTCAAGCCAAGCACCCCTCCAGGTGCTACCCAGTGAGTTAACTGGGCTCAAGGTCCTGTCATAGTTAACCAGCGTGAGGTTTATGTAGCCCATCACAGCACAGTATTCAAACCTAGATAGACATGACCCCATAGCATGGTACACACTAAAATTCTTGGAGAGCTCTATCCAAAGTTGGGCAATCTTCCGTGATCTCTTTTCTTCTCTCTGTCTCTCCAATAGACATGAAGGATGGAACATACCAAACACCTCAAGGTGTTGTTTTCACAATTTATTAATGTATTCCTACTGCCATTTTCAGCTCTCTTTCAATGCCTTTGATAGCTGACACATCATTTCTATCACATCCCATTTTGCCATAGGCATTTCTCTTCTTCCTTAAACCACTTCATTCCCAATTCCTGGGCAAACTTCTGTGCTCATATTCATTTAAATGACCTTTTTCAGACTTCCTTTTGAAATCTGAAATAATCCCAGGATTACGAGCTGGCACCTTCAGGGACTGGGGGTCTGTCAGAAACACTGTAAATTGTTCTCTTTGTGGGGGAGGGTGTTTTATTTTGGAGTCTGTGAAGGAATCCCATCTCATATGCTTACAGATTAGGGTCAATAAAATGAGGGAGTAGACACTTCATAATTTAAATATTACATGGGCTATCCCCCATACCCTCTCCAGTCACTTCCCCCCAATACACTCAGTCCCCTTTCCCTCTTCTCCACCTTCCCTCTTTAACAGGTCTCCTCACTGATACAAGTATGGGAGGTTATCGTGCTTTGTAGGGTAAATTCTTTGCTTCCCTACCCAAGCTATGCCAATAGCTCTCACTTCCCCCTCAGTACGACTGAGTGCGGTGTGTGTGGTAGTGAAGTTTACTCATTATAAAGCACAAGATCCCCTCCCCACACTGCTAGAGAAGAGAATCTAGTGTTTGGGGGGGAAACATAAGCAGGATGATGAATATTGCATTTATATTGTTCCTTTTAAAATCCTGTATCATGCAGGCAAGTACTTTTGCTACTGCTATAGTTCGGCTGGTAAAGAAGCTCCAGCAAAGCTGGTAGCAGCAGCTGCCACTCTATTTACCCTGTTACTTGGGCTTTCTGTGGATGATCACAGAATCCTAGAATGTCAGGATTGGAAGGGACCTCAGGAGGTCATCTAGCGACCAACCCACTGCTCAAAGCAGGACCAATCCCCAACTAAATCATCCCAGCCAGGGCTTTGTCAAGCCTGACCTTAAAAATCTCTAAGGAAGGAGATTCCACCACCTCCCTAGGTAACCCATTCCAGTGCTTCACCACCCTCCTAGGGAAAAAGTTGTTCTTAATATCCAACCTAATCCTCCCCCACTACAACTTGAGACCATTACTCCTTGTTCTGTCAATGATGCACATTCAGGAATAGAACCCAGCATACACTCCCTTAGTTTTGATGGTTCCTCAGTGATCACAGGAAGTGAAACATATATAAAGCTCTATGTATTGATGTCAGTAAGTGAAGTGGCAGAACTGTTGAGAAAGAAGGTACTATTTTTAAAAAAGCTATTTTCTGATGATAGTTAACAAAGCAGTTATATTTGCTGGGAGGAGGCGGTTGCCCTGTTCCAACATGACAGGTCCTAATGAGGTCTTGGAGCTTTTGACTATATTCATTAACAGCCTATAGCTAAGTGGTGCATTTCTACCTACCTACTTTGGCTCTATAGCTCCCTTTTTATTTTATTATATTGGCAGTTAATTTTGAAAATGGGGTCTGGAAAAGGACTAGATCTAAGGGGAATAGGAAGGAAAGAGGCAGTTCCTTTTCCCTCTCCCCCATCATTTCTTTTCTTCAAAGAGGAGTTATTTGTATCTAGGACTTTACTAGGTCTGGAGTTTAGCGCTAGACGATGTTCTCAGAAGGATCTCATAGTTAGTAGTATAGATGAGATCAGACTTAAGAAGTGTGAGTTATTTGCTTGTTTGGTTAACCAGAATATTTGCTTTGCTGTTCTTTGATTTAAACAGATGTATAGATTGTTGTCCTGTACTTGAAAGTAATGGGAGAGTGTTTCTTAAATTAATAACGGCATCTGTTCTAAATGGACTTTGAGGAGTCTTCACACGGGGTGTACAATTTATCTGTTTGTTCAAGGATTAATATTATTCAAGTAGCTAAGTCTTCAGCAACCATCTAAGATTTATATTACCTAAACATGTCTTCTTTTTTTAAAAAAAAATATCCTTTTTTTCTTCTATTCTCCTATTTGTTCTGCTCAGGAATCTGAGCTCATTACCAAGTGGAACCTTAGCTTTACTAAGAGTGCTCTGGGGACTTCATCACTTGCTAAGGAAAGTAAACTTTTATTTTAAAAAATTATATTCGCTCTTATAGTTGTGAAAGTAACTTTCCAAATCTGAACTGAGGCCATACTGTCTCTCAAATCCGCAGATAGAAACTATAGCTCTAAGGAGCATGAACGGCACCCATTAATCTAGGTGATGTGTTAACTCTGAAACCTAACAATGTAACTATGTAGTAATTGGGCAAGTTTCAGGTCTAGTGCAACAGCATTTGAACTTCAGTACAAAGTGATGCTACCTAATCTTTGGTTACTTGCCTACTTATCCCATCCCGGGAGCAGATGGGCAGAGTGTTGGCTACATATTGGCCCAAGTAACTGAACCAATGTGAGCAGATAGCAAATTACTACTGATATAGGCAGAAGCTGGAGTGACATGTCTAAGTCACTGTCTCTGCTGGGGGGGGGGGTTCAGCTTACACATCAGCCTTTGCTCAAGGCTGTGCCTAAAGTCATAATCTAGCTCTTTATTAGTTACTAATACCCCATAAAACTTTAATCATACAGAAAAGAACCATGTTGGCCTATATAAAAATCATGCAAGTAACTGAGGTCAGTAGATCCTACCCAGGCTGGACGAGAGCGTACTAGTAATCTGGAGGATCTACAAAGGGTTTATTTGAAAAAGACTTATTTGATGGCTTGTGCCTGGTGACATAATACATCATAAACTTGATTTTAAAATTTTTGACAAGTTGCTTGGGGCACTCTATCAAAATGAGCCTTATGTTGATTTTGATGAACAGAAGAGGGGTTGGGGGAGGGCAGCAGAAATCTTGCTTGGAAATAGCAATGTAACTACTCCAGAGAGGATGAGAGAAGTGAGATCTGCCTGGATACTCTACTCCTTCCAGGAGCTCGTGTTCATCAGCAGGATTAAAAGTGAAGCTCTTCCGCTGTTGACACAGTGGAGAAGGGAGCCCAGAAGCCCCTTATTAAAATTCCGATATTTAATTGAGAAGAGGTAATAGAACTGCACATCCACCCTCTACAATTATTACTTAATGATCCCTGCCAGACATGACAGCTAGGAGAAGCAATCTGGGGTACAATTTTGGCCAGGTCTCCACCTGACCTGCACTTGCAGGTACAAACTAGCATTTGCAAACTCCTAGTAAAAACATTACCGCATTCAGGTGTCATTGTCACTCGCAAACCCCATGCCTTTGCAGGCACAAATGTTACCATGTGAACATCAGCTAGTGCTAGACTATTTAAAGGAGATGTGGAAATGTTAATGCAACACAGGTATTACCTGGTGGAAGTTTATGAATGCCCCCAATTTGTGCACACAAGTTAAGGCTGAGGGCTGAAAATCTAGACCTTAGAAAGCATGAAATGGATGGTGCCTGTCCCCATGCTTGGTCCCATCCCAGCCCCTTGGTTAGAATTCTCCATTTATGGGCACTTCTGGATCCCCTGTTACTCCTAAAGTCCCATGTGGCCCGAGTGTCTAGAAGAGCTCTTTTTCCCCTCCAGTACAAAGATTACACCCACCATCTATCTCAGTGGACCTTGCCATGGACATCCATAGCTTTATAATTTCCAGGATGGATTACGTAAGGGGGCTCTATGCATAGCTATCCTGAAAGACTACTAGAAGCTGTTGTCTTGCAGAATGCTGCAGGGGTCAGTGCTTTAAGAACACAGTGGTTCCCTATTAGCTCTTCAGGTGCAAATCAAAGTGTTGATATTTATCTGAAGCTCTGGTTGGTTTGTGTCCTAAGTACAGTACACGAAAACCTCCTCTCTCCCTATACACTGCCACCACTGTAGACGTCAATTAATATGCTGCCTGGTTTTCTGTGTAAGGGTAAAGTGTATCTAAAGGAGGGACAATAAGTCTTGGGTCTCTTGATCTTCAGCTCACAATGAAAACCTTGGCTATTGACTCAGGAGGGTGTAACCTCAACCCACAGCTGATTGTATGATTGAGCCTTGTTAGATTTAATAGTATGTGAACTAATGATTCCTGGTTTTTAAAAAATAATTGATGCAGGTGCATGCAGAGACATTATGAAAGATGTATTTCAAAATAATAATTCCTTCTATTGGGACCCCATGCAGCTCGATCTACCTTCTGAGCTGAAATCAATGGTTTTAAGGGTATCCTATTTTGTGCTTTTTTTTTGTAAATTAGAAAAAAAGATATAAAACACAAATGGTCATTTTCTTGCTATAGCCGAATCTACAATCTTCCTTTTTAGTTTTTCCGATTACCTTTTCAAATCAGTGCTCTACCAGTCTCCAGCTCTGGATCTACATCTAGCCAAGTCGCAAACTATATTGACATTTAAAATGATAAACAAAAGAAAATATTTGTGCCTACCTCAGATTTTTCAGATTCGCACAAACAGAAATATCAAAAAACTCTTCCAACACTTCGAAGACACGCCACTTGGTCCATCATGACCTACATCTACAGGCAAGACTAGCTACTGTTTACTGCAGTAGAAGTGCTGCCAGTTTCTGTTCCTCTTTGTCTGATGCTGGATAGCAAATCAGCCAAGACAACGTTTGCATGCCAATAAGTTCAACAAGCCCAAGAGTGACTGGTGTTTGGCCTGTGGAGTTTCTTTTCCTCCTAACTTAAATACAGGCCCCAGCTGACTCTGCCAAACATAACCAAGTATACAGACAGTCCCGGAGCCTTTAAAAGGTCCACCCGCCTTGCTTGCTTTGTTATTTGTTTGGTTTTTTTTGTTTTGAACAAGAACGCAATTTTTCTTCAGTGGAATCCCCCCTGCAAAAAGGGTGGAATTTCAAGACTCCTGGAATGTACATGAAATTCTATGGTTTAGTAATCCCAGTGGAAACGCTATGATCGCAAAGCATTGTTTCAGCAAATTAATGCTCATTCAGTGGTTCCAACACAAATTCAACTGAAACCTTTGAACCAGTGAATTGGGAATACCTCTCTTCAGATTAACATATTAGACAGGAATGGTTGAACCATTCACCTGCTCTAAGAAACAAATGCAAAATGAGACATTTTTTGAGATGTGAAAGTGTTTGGCTGCCTTCCCTCTCTCACTCTTACTTCTACCCCGTCCCCCCACGTTCCCTCCCTAACCCCACCCTTCCTGAAGGACGGAAGCAGAAGGGCTAAAGCTAGATTTAGAAAAATTCCTTTTTTAAGATCAGAAACAGGAAGTATCAGACCTCCTGTGCTCTTGAAATATCTCTGTGTAACACGCCCCAAAGGGTTTTGAATATTTGGATAAACATCCGGAACTGCTGGGCAGTTTATCCCATCTGAACTTCTGACCTTTTGCCAATCTATAATATTAGGGCGGACCAGGGTAGAATTAGACACAAACAGCATACAGCTGAATTCACGAGAGCTGTGTTCAGTGAAACTGCACACCCATAGACCAAATCTGCAAATTGACACTGTGCCCAGACAAGTTACTTGTCATTTTGATGATCTACGAGGCATCCATAAAAATAAGTTATTCTGACTGAGCTTCATTCCTCAAGGTCAATGCCAAGGTTAATTTATTTGTTTTTTCGCCTTCAGTTGTGGGTGGATAGTCCCTGGATGAGTAGCCTTCTTTATCAAATGCCTTCTCTTAAGTATCCAGTTTTCTCTCCTGCTATCGTTTGTATTCCACACCTTCACAAATGGCCCCATGAACCTACACAGTACTAATGGGGTCAAAGGTGGTTCTCAAGATTTCTTTCTCACAGATTTTTCCCAGGATTATGATAACAACAATGCGGCTGGCTATATGACATCAGTTTGATAGTAGATAGCCACCCTACTAGAGAAAATTAGTAAAGATTTAGAGGGAAAGAGAAGAAAGTTAAATGCTATAAAAACCATACTGATAGGATTTTAGAATCACAGACTGATCACTGAGTCTCTTTTTCATCTAGTCACATAGAAAACTGATCTCTGAGACCTCCAATCTCTGAAAGTCCTCTCCTCTTCCTGTATGCAATGTAGGTAAATCTCCATTAAAAGACCTCCACTAAGACAAGATTTTGGATTAACAGCAGGTTGATTTGATTCCTAGAGGTTGCAAGTTTGAAAAATTTAAAATGTGCCCAAAACAAACTAATAGATCCTAGTGATCCCTGAGGTTTGGGGGAGTTTGCATCAGGCTTGTGTCCTTGTGGATATATGTACAGTAGTAAAATGTCTTTCTTCACAATGGGTGTCAGATACAGTTCCAGCACCATCCTAGCCAGCCCTCAAATCAGTGTTGAAAACAACATAGCTGCTGCTAAAGCCAGAACCAAACTGTTTTCAGCGCCCATTAAGGAAAGTGTGCTAGACACCAGTTTTCTGTAATGGATGTTGAAACCTCTTTGATCCTTTCTATACTAGAAGTTCTACTGTTTCAACAGCTGGGTATATTTGGTGAGAAGGTTGATAGGGGCAGAGGAAAGCCACTGCTGATGGCCTCATCAACAACAGGACATTTTCCTAGTGTAGAAAGGGCTTGTAATGGGTCACATCTAATCCTGGATCTCAACACCCTTAAAACTGGGGAGAGTTGAGTTTTCATCTCAACCTGTTCATGGTATACCCCTCTATTAACATGAAGGTTGGGGAGGGAAGAACACCACAGAGGGGAAAGGATACCCAAGTACCATTCTGCCTTTAGCCTATTTCTGAGTTCCATGAAATGACCTGAAAGAAATATACCCACCCATGTCATTATTTAACAATGTATTTCTCAGAGAGATTAGTTAAATGGCCACTAGTCACGACTTTGTAAAAAGTAATTAATTACCTGGGGAGGAAAGAATGAGATGATAAACATAAGGCCTTGTCTACACTAGAGGGTTAAGTCAATGTATGTTATGTAACTTAAGTTGCCTTAGTTTATGTCAACTTAATGCAGTGTTTACACCATGCTATATCAATGGGACACACTCTCCTAGCAACATAGGGCTGGTCTTCACTGTGGAGGGATTGACTGAAGATATGCAACTTCAGCTATGTGAATAATGTAGCTAAAGTCGGCGTATCTTCAGCTGACTTACTTTGCCGCCCTCATGCTTGCGGCAAGCTGGAGTTACAGAGTCGACAGGGCCCCGCTGGCGATCGATTTATCACGTCTTAACGAGACGCGATAAATAGATTGCCAAAAGATCGATCGCTACCCGCCAATCTGGCGGGTAGTGAAGACCTACCCTGAGATTCAGCCTCTCCTGGAGGTGGAGCGCTCTCCCATCAACTTATTGCATCTTCACCAGATCAGCTAAATCGATTGACTGCAACAGCGCCAATTTAGCTGCATAGTATAGACAGATTTGCTTTCAGATCAGGAGAAAGCATCAAAACTCGGCTAGCAGAGCTCACTGACAGAAAATGCTACAGCAGCAAGCACACCTCTCAGATAATGGAACCATTTCCTTCCTATTCATGCTGCAGAAACGGGAGGAACAATTGAGTCTCTCCTTGTGAGCAGGCGGGTTTCACATGCCAACTCCAAACACTGCTCACTCAAGCTATAGGGGGCCTAAAATGTACCGACTTTCTGGGTTTGATTTAATTCATGTCGTTTTATTCAAAATAGGGCATACCTGGGACTTCAATAGCACATATGCCTCGTGCTGGTTCTTTGCTCAGGGCTGAATTTTACCACAAGGAACTCATAATGAAACAAAAACTCCAACTCCAGCCTTGCCTCCAGGCGTGGCTGCTCCCAGGTTTCTCCCCCCCCCCCCAGGCCTCCACCCTCAGCCCTCTTTCTCAGCCACTCTCAACACCTAGACAGGGTAACAAGTTACCTGCAATTGTGACACACTTGACAATCCTGTTGGAAAAGATTATGTTCTCCTATGGTGTTTTCCAGCAAACACTGCCAGCCCATTGCATTCTACTTCAAGGGTGCAAACTAAAAATAATCTCACGCCTACATTACAATTTACCATGCACCCAGGAAAAATGAGGTATTTCTGTTAAACATAAAGAGAGGTAAACACTGCTCTGAGTTACACTAGTACTGTTGAGTTCAATGCAGTTGCTCTGGTGCAACAATCCATAAGCTGGCATGAAGTATTTTAATGAACACATCTGATCTCTATGGACGGTGGTTTATTTTTATTTTCAAAATCCCACTCAACAGATGGCCAGGAGACTCAGCTATTTCACTTTGTTATATTCTTCTGAAATTAATTACTAACTGTTGTAATAAAATAGTATCCAAAAAGAAATGAACAATGCAGTCACAAACTGTAAGAAAGAAGAATACAGGCATTCAAAGAAATGCTAGCCCGGGTCATTTGCTTTGCTATACCTGGAAGAGTAAAACGTACGATAGATGTGTGCAAAATGCAGCATGCAGGAGTGATCCTTCTTGGGGGAATCCTGACTTCTTGCACCCCATTACTTCATGCAGTATTCTGACAAGGCATATAAGTGGTGAGCTGAAGTTAAATAAATGAAATCAGCTGTCTGACTTTAAGATAAATGATGTTATTAAAACATAATTGTATAACCCCATATAGCTTACAGCGCCAAAGGATGTGTATTTCACATGCCCTACTATAATTACATTCCCATTATAATTTTGCAGTTAGTTGCTATGAGCTCTGGTCATGAAAACATGCCAATTTTGCACAGGATTGAAGTCTGCCTAATTTTAGCAAATTGAGAGCCGCACAAAAGAAAAGAGATAAATACTATGTTGTTATTTTTCATTAGAGAATTGCTATATTAAGAGGCTGTGATCCAGCTGTGTTTGTTTAAATAAAAGTGTGATTTGAATACCTCCTACAGCTACGTTCCTGCCAATGAATAAAAGATAAAATGCAGCTCTCGTTGGATGGTAGTCTCTGAGTTCGAGCTGACTGGGAGATTTATTGTTTAACATAAGGAAGTGAAAAGCATGTAGAGCAGACCACACACAGGGCTCTTTTGTGTATTGTTTCAAGCCATACCACTAATAGATTTGTTCCACCACGGCTCGCAGCCGTTCAGCTGTGCTAAAATGCTCCACTTAACTGTGAAAAAATAAAATAAAATAGTAATTATGTCTAACTGGCACATGCAGCTTAGACCAGCACCCTGAGTAATGTAAACAGGAATTAATACCATTAAAAGCTGTACGTTATCATCATTATGATAATTAAATTAAGCTTTTATTTCCTCCAAACAAGCTCTTTAACTTAGTACCCAATGTCTCTGTAAACACAGTGACGTCCCCTCAGACCCTGATATGATCTCTGAAGTTGCTGCAGTAATATCCTGCCAATGTGTAGTGACAGTCGTTATTCTGCATTCCATTAGCCGGCCCAAATCTTGCCATAGAGAACTGGGAATTCACTGCATGGCAAAAATCCCCTTACAATGCAAACATAAAGAGATGCACATAAATGATCACCCCATTGTAGCAGCCTGTTTTGTGGTTTTCTTCATGGTAATCTGACATTCAGGCACATCATTCTAAGGAGCGGATACGTTTCAATGGACTTAGTTACAGCCAAATGCAGAAGTGAGTGGCTGCATGCCAGTGAGCACTGACTATTGAAGGGTTGGGGATGGCAGAAGGACTGACTTGGGCTGTCTGAGTTCATTTAAAGAACACAAATGCCTCCAGCAACAAAAAAATATCTATTTAAACATTGACCCTTGTGTTATAATTTTCACTATATGGACTGGTGACTGACTGATAAGGATGGCTTAGTGCAATACTTTGTAACTGTAAACCAAACAGATTACTCTGAGCTAGGCAAGCAAGCAGGAGATAACGTCCTTGGGAAAAAAAAGCAGGAGGAGGAATATGGAGCAGCCCAAGTGAAAAGAGAAGGAATTTTTTCAGAGGGATGGATTGTGACTTGGACTACACACCAGGAGTAAGAATCCCCCCCCCCCCTTACATCTCTGCACAAGCAATCCAGCCCTTGTGTCCCAGTGTGTAGGAGTAAGTGGGGTACACACTCCCCCACGGTGGGCAGGTGGAAGAGTTGGAGAATGGATTAAGCCCTCTCTCCACTCCCTGCTCTCCAGCCGGAGCTGCAAAGCCAGAGCATTTGTAGAAGGGGGAATAATTTACAGCTAACATAGGCAAGTGGTAAATCGTCACCCTTCTCCCCCCAAGACAAGGAGGAAGCAGGGGGGAACTGAGACTCACTGGAATGGTCTCGGAGCAAAACAATTTACGCAACCCTCCTTGCTCAAAGCTCTGCTTAAAGTCAGAAGCTAGCCCAGAGTCTGAGTTAATTTAGCATGAACTCTTCATGTTTGGGGGATATAACCTCAACTCACTATACAGGTCTTTAGCCCTGAAACACTCAAATGCATCAATAACACTATCCTATCCTCTTTTTACATACCACCTCTCCCCTCAAAGGTTTTCAGATGAGATTTGACAATGGTCGGAGAGGCAATGACTTGGAAGGGGATGGCAGACAGTGGACAAGAGAAATCTCTCTTCCCCATAGTGGTAAGACAGTGTGAAGGGATTAAGGGTACCTCTCCACTACCCACTGGATCGGCTGGCAGTGATTGATCTATCGGGGATCGATTTATCGCATCTACTGTCGATGCAATAAATCAATCCCCGAGCGCGCTCCCCGTCGACTCCGGAACTCCACCTCTGCAAGAGGCGGAAGCAGAGTCAACGGGGGAGCATGTGGACAACCAGGTAAGTCGCCCTAAGATACGCCGACTTCAGCTACCCTATTTGCATAGCTGAAGTTGCGTATCTGAGATCGACTCCCCCTTAGTGTATCCCAGGCCTAGGTGTTTTAGATAAGCAAACACATATCACTCAGTGGGTTGGTCACCAAACATCTGGTTCCATGCTCTCAGCTGCTCACTTTTCAGGGTGTATGGTTAGATGTCCACGTCACCGGATATTGTTTCTGCTCATGATTGGATAATTGACACTCTTCTAAACTGGAGGATGGGAATCTGACATTTCCAGAGAGCTGCACAAACTCTTTATAAAGTTTCTGAAGAACATAAACAGTGGGCATCATTTGAAAAACTTGTCTTTCGCATTTTATTCTATTTGTATTGATGAACATAAGCTATTACTAGTTCCCCTGGTATTCCCCAATACAAGAATATGGGATAGTGACTCAAACAGGTGATCTCTAACCTACCAGAAAAAAGATTTGAGAACGTTCTCTATGCGCCCACTGTGTTTGTACTGATATTTGTTAAACTCTCACATTCCACAAGTATACTTGTCACCAAAATAATCACTGGTATGAATGTTTGAGAAAAACAAATAAAAAAGAATCAATTCTATGTTTGCAGGTGCACAATTATTTAAATACTGAAACTTCTTCCCTTGCCCCTACCCCCACTATTCACCCATCTCTAATTGATCTTAATAAACATTATAAAACTAGAGATGACTGCAAAAAATGGCCTCAACAGTACTTGATTTCTCACAGTAAACTAGCAGTGGTATTCATAGTCCTTCAAAGTGATTGTTCAAGGTGCTAGCAGAGCAAGGCCCAGTCATCTGTGTTTGAACTGATATTCCAGGATATTTAGCTTGATCACTCTCGACTCTGCATTGAGTTGTTAGAGAGAGCAGTTGGTATGATAGCAATGCCGACATTTCATTATTTTCAGTCTTTACTGTTTCAACCCTTCGCCTTCTTGATCTCTGCTAGCAGGGTTTATTTGCGGTTTTAAAAATAGCGATGAGCTGATTTTCTAGCTGTGATTTAAGTTAAACAAACTCAAAGCAGCTGAACTACTGTAGGATCCAGGTAGTTCATCAGTTTACAATGCAAAATGATTTAAAGTTCCAACAGTTATTTCCTCAGCAATCTTTCCTCATTGATTATACCGCAGTAATAGACCAAAATGCTAAGATTTACACTAGTACTACTGCATACCTAGCGTTATGCCAACCCTTGCTGTGACTCCACTGGTTTTCACAAGCCAGACTGGCTCAGTATTTGAATGGGAGACTTCCCCACAAAGAAGATAAGCAACACTGACTGCAGGCTAGACTCTTTTTGAGCAGCTAAACAGAATTCAATGTCTCAGCATAGCAACTGGGGACACCAATTTGCTGGAGGTGCTACTTTCTGGATGATATTTATTATAACTGAATCTTGTAGTAGGAGCCTCATTCTGCTAGGGACTGTACAAACATATATGAAGACACCAATTCATGAAAAAGTTCTTCCCTGGTTAAACTGGGCTCTCCCACAGGCAAAAGAAACTTGCAGATTCAAGAAGTAGCCTGGATGGGAACATGGATTTGGGATACAGCTTTGTTATGCCTTACTTCTGCAGAATATCCAAGACAACAAAGAGAAAGGAAATGTGAAACTCTTCTAAAACACTGTCTGAGCTCTAGCACGGGGGTGGGGGGAAGGATACACAGAGAGGGAGAGAGAATGCATGAAATGTCTGCAAAATGTAACTCAATTATCAGAGATCAGCCATAACAAGGGGGAAAAAATCACATAAGGCCGTAAGAGCTATAAGTATCAAATAGTTACGTTTACTGCATTTATAAACAGATATCTTTTGGCAGGAGACTCAAAGAGGCCTCCACAAGGCACAAGATTCTGGGCTTGAATCCATTCATTCTGTGAATTAATTGACTTGGTTTGAACTCCACTGTTTTCAGTTGGAGAATTCACTGTGAACATGTTGTACGTATCTCAGATATCAAATAGCAAATGTACTGAAGCCAGACACTGAACTGGAGCCAGAAATTCTCCATTAATCAGTATTGTATGCTTTCTGTGAATAGGAAATAGAACAACAACAAGCTGACAAGAATGGGAAAAAATATTTCTCTCGCTCCCTGTCTTCACTTCCTCCCAAACCCATACAATTATTAGCATTCATTATTTATATGACTGTTGCACTGAGTGGTCCCACCTGAGACTGGGGACCCATTGTGCTCAGCCCTGTACAAACTTAATTCTATAAACAGGGAGAGGAAACAGCAGCCCAGAAAGGTGAAATGCTTTGCCGAAGGTTACGTGACAGGTCAGTGGCAAAACTGGGAATAGAATCCAGGAGTGAGATCCTGGCTCAAAATTAAAGTCACTAGCAAAACTATCACTGACTTCAGTAGAGACAGAATTTCATCCCAGATCACCTGTGCCCGGTGCTGGCTCCCTGTCCTGTGCTCTATCCACTGGACTATACTTTATCCCCAGCCCTGCAGAGGAGGTAGTTACTTATTTATTTCATGATGGGATACTTATCTTAAAATAAAAGTAACAGGCTTGGAAGAGGGTGGCTTGCTCCATGGGTGAAAGACTCTAGGGCTATGCCACCACAGATTACATGGTGAGCCCCGTTTGCGATGGAATCAGACGATTCCAGTATAAGGAGAAGGAAGTTGAAGTGAAGTGCAGAAGGTGCAGGAATCTGTGGCAGAGTCTACAGAAAGTAGGGAAAGCCCTCTAGGTAGGAAACCTGGGAGAGACCCTGACCAAGCAGGGGAGGGACAGCAAACCTCTCCAGGAAGTGAGGTGGAAGACAAACTGTGGGTTGTACAAACTTATGAATGGATTTTGTTTTGGGAGGTTGCATTTTATTTACAGTTTAAGATCAATAAACCCCAGCTGCAAAGAGAGATTTTTTTGACCAAGAAAAAAGCCTGACGTGAAGTTTATTTGAACAGTCCAAATGAGGAAACTGAGGCAAGCAAGAGGGTGCAGAGGAGGCAGACAACCTGGTTACAAAGCCTGATTCTCATTGTATAGTGGTGTAAAACTGATAGAACTCCTTTGCCTTCAGTGGAGTTCCTCCTGATTTACACAAGTCATAGGCCTGGTCTACAATACGCGATTATATTGGAATTAGCCACGTTATATCGGATTAAAACTAAATCTGTCGATTTAAAGGACTCTTAAAACCGGTTTCTGTACTCCACCTCGGCAGGAGTAGTGCTAAAATCGACATCGCTGTTTCACAGTTCAACGGTATTGGCCTCAGGGAGCTACCCCAGAATGCTGCATGAATGACTGCTCTGGACAACACTTTCAGCTCAGATGCAGTAGCCAGGTTGTCAGGAAAAGCCCCAGGAACTTTTGAATTTCATTTCCTGCAGTCCCAGAATCGCAAAGAGCTATAGCATGGACCAAACAGGAGATACTGGATCTGATCGCAGTATGGGGAGAAGAATCTGTGAAGGCAGAACTCCGTTCAAAAAAACGGAATGCCAATGGGCAGGGGAGACTGCGGGGACGTGGGATAGCTACCCATAGTGCACCACTCTGAGAGTCGATGCTAGCCACAGTACTTTGGATGCACTCCGCCAACTTAACGCACTTAGTGAGGCCACACATGATCGACTGTATAAAATCTCTTCCAAAAAATTAACTTCTATAAATTCGATATCATTTCATACTGTAGACGTACCGTAAGGGTTTACATTAGAGGTAGGAGTATGATTCTTAGCTTGTAAAAATAGTCATGTAGTCACAGTAGCATGGGCTAACCGTGTCGAGTACATACAAGACACAGCTTGCTGGTGCCTACTCTAGCTACACTACTATTTTTAGTGTGCTAGGTGGATGAGAGCTAGCTCAAGTATGTCTACACAAGCTGGGAGTCACACCCCTAGCTCCGAGTGTTGTCATAGCCCCAGAGAAGAAAATCAGGCCCAGAGCTTTTGCAAAGCAGAAGGAAGGGGTAGGTTAGGCTTTAATTTCTTTACAGATTCTTATTGGCAATTGTTAAATAGAACAATCTGCATGGCATAAACAAATGCATCCTCCTCTTTTAATGACAAAGCACAGCCATGCATTTTGCAGACTAATTCTGTTCTACATTCTCAACCATTCACTATCCCTGCTGAGCACAAATTATGTGGTAAGTGCACCTGGAGTTACGGTGCATTGTAGCTCTCTGCCTCCAAGTCTAATCACCCACACAACCTGCAGTGAATAAACCTTCATTATTGCACGTTTAGACTGCAGTATGCCAGGGCCTAAGCCTTTTTTTTTTTTTACGGAAGCAAAATCTGCATGAATTTAGTCCAAGTCATGTGGAGAATCCACTGGAAAATGATGACTGCTTCTCTGTCTTCCCCCTGCTTCTAAGCTACCAATTTGCAAGCCAAATATATACATAAAAGAAAAAGCATATTACACAGTTGCCAGAGGGAAGGATATTTCTACTTATACAAATGAGCACAGGGAGATGGAGACAGAGAGAGGGAGAGGAACACAAGCAGGAAAATAAATGAGCAGATGGAGAAAACAGCAAATGGGGAAACAACACAAGGCAGACTCCTGGCTATAATTTCAGGAGCCCACCTGCAAACGTTTCATGGTGAGTATGCAAGAGAAGATTGTTTCTATTGGCTGTCTTGGTCCTTGAATCACATTGCCCAATCTCTTCACGGCACATAGGAGAGAAATGAACCAGCAGACAGAAGAGACAGAAGCAGGTAAAAAAAAAGTAGTAAGATTAGTATCACTGTGTCTGTGGTTTGTGAGCTAGAAGTTGGCAAACTGGATAATTTAATATCAGAGCTTACTCTTGGAATACCTCTCTTCCAGCCTTTGCCCTATACCTATCGCCACATGTTCCTACCCGACACATTGGCCCAAGCCTTTTGGGGGTTGTGAAAGTTCAATAAAGAGCATATTCCCCAAATTATCTACTAGTGAACTGAAAAAAAAAAATCACATTATAGGTCCACTCCAAAGTGCACTGAAGTCAATAGAAAAACTCCCAGTGACTTCAATGGGCTTTGGGTTAGGGCCCATCTGCTTTGACAAGCCTTTTTGGAGAGAAGCACAGATGCCCTTCACTCGCTCCAATCTCTCATCTTCATGAGATCATTGATTTCTCCTCCATCACACCCACCACCAGTACCCTAGCCCCAATACATGGTTTCATTTTCATCTTCCGATAATCAGGTTGCCCATTCCCACACTCTTGGACTGTGTCTTCTGTAGGTGGGGAAAAAAAGTTTATTTGTAACCCATTTTAAGCTAACCCATGTTAAAACCCTAGTGTAGACAAAGCAGTTGTAATTTTAACTCATGTTAACTAGTCAAGGTAAACCTTAGGCTCCTCTGCTAGGGTTTACCTTGAGTTAAAACTGTCTTGTCTTTAATATGGTTTTAACATAGGTCAAAAAACACAAAACACCTTTTTTCCTAGTGAGGACAAGGCCTTCAGAACCTATTTAAGTGTTCTGCTGATTTCATTGCCTGAGAATTTTAAGGGTCTGCTGATTCCACCTGTGTCTTCATGAGACTGGTCTGATTTTGTCTTCTGGATTTTCCTGAATTGTCAAAGGCTGTCCAGGACAGATTCATGGGCATGTTGATTCCAGTTTCTGAAGTAAAAGCAACAACAACAAAGTCTCTCAGCTCACTCCTGGAACTTATTTCTCAAGGCTTGGGGGTGGGGAGAACACAAACAAAATGGGGAATCTCCCCCTCATCTCTTACCACACAATGCAATGAAAATGGGAAGAGGTAGTCTGCTGGACCTTAGAATGTTCAAAGTGAAATGCCTCAAATGGTCCCAATGCACAGATCCTCATCTGCTCCACCTTTATACATTTTCTGCTTCTCACAGGTTACAAGGACTTAGAGTTTCCCCGCAGGCTCCTGCTAGCCAGGGTCTGAGCTCCCGCTGCCAGCCTGGGTTCCCTAAACCCAGGCTGGCAGTGGGAGCTGACTGGGGCAGGCGGCAGGAGCCTGGGGAGAGAGCCCAAAGAGGCAGTGGGCTGAGCACTCAACCTGCTGCCGCTTTGGGATTTCCCCCCAGGCTCCCGCCAGGCGGGGTCTCAACCCACTGCCAGCCTGGGCTTCCTACACCCAGGCTAGCAGGGGAGCTGACTGGGACAGGTGGTGGGCCCACCACCATCCCCTCCCACCCCCAGGGCAACCGGCGAACCCCCCCCCCCCCCCCCCCAGTAGTTGCGTGATTATCCGGGATTTTATTAACCGGGATTAAGTTTTTCCTGATCATCCCGGATAATCGAGAGTCTACTGTATAGAAAACTCTTCTGTGAAATTAAATTTTTCATACATACTTAATTTTAATTACACAAACATGTCTACATAAGTAAAAACAGGTAAACTAACTACTGTAATTTGTCAATTTTTTAACATACGCATTCGGAAAACCTACTTTATTATATAACGGACTTTCGGCTTTAACGGACACCCCCTCGCCCGAATTAGTCCGTTATATTAGTCCGAATTAGTCCGTTTTACTGTATGTAAAATGTACCCTTCCCTTTAGCACTCCATTACCCTGCTTCAGAAATGAGAAATGCATTTGCTTGTAGCAATGTCTAAAGCAAGTAGTCACTAGACAAATGTATTAATGTTTGGGAAAGAGTCACTTCCTTCCCTCCCCTAGCTGTGTAGTTATATGCTGTAAATAAAATATTGCTAAAATTCCATATTTGGCATGAAGAGATTGTCAGCTATTGAATCGGAGGCAGTTTAATTTAATCTAGACAACCACTGTCTGGTTTAAATGAAATATGAATATTTATCATTACAAAATAGATAAATTATTTACATTGTTTATATTAGGTGGGGAAAGAGTTCTTTAAAGGAAAAGATGGCTGACTCTAAAGAGATAAAACTATAAAGATATCCAAGATTTTTTTTATAGTTTTAACACGTTCTGTTTAAATACAGATTATGTGCAAGATTTTTTTTTTTTACCTCAGTGTAGACTGGCTGAATAGAAGTGTCCAAATGGTCTCATAATGCAAGAACAAGGGAAGTAAATTAAACTGAAAGGCAGCAAATTTAAAACGGATCAAAGGAAATGTGTTTCACTCTGTTCACACTTGTTTTGTGGAACTCATTGCCACCAGGTATGCCAAGAGTCCAGTAGAATTCAGAAAAAGGATTATACACACCTCAGACAGCATAAGGCGTCCCAGGTCCAGTCAATCTATTTACAAAGCCCAGATCCTTTTCATGCAAAGGATCCAGGGAACTGTAGTCCCCAGAGGGGTCATATTACTGCAGGCTGAAAAACAGGGTCAGCTATAAAAGAGGTAACACATTGTGTTTGTGTTCTCCCCACCCCCAAGCCTTGAGAAATAAGTTCCAGGAGTGAGCTGAGAGACTTTGTTGTTGTTGCTTTTACTTCAGAAACTGGAATCAACATGCCCATGAATCTGTCCTGGACAGCCTTTGACAATTCAGGAAAATCCAGAAGACAAAATCAGACCAGTCTCCTGAAGACACAGGTGGAATCAGCAGACCCTTAAAATTCTCAGGCAATGAAATCAGCAGAACACTTAAATAGGTTCTGAAGGCCTCGGGAGAGAGATGTCTGAAGTGGCTCTCCACAGTGGCCCAGGAAAAAAGTCATGTGGTGAACGACTTCTGGGAAGAGTCCAGGGCGAAGGTCTAGTCACATGGAAGGAGCCCAGGAAGATTTGTAATGATCAGTAAAGACAGAACCTCCAGCAATAGATGGTACTGTATATTTATCTTAGTATTACATTGTTGTCTTGTCTTGATATTATGTTGTTATGGTTTGAGAGGAGGGGTGCTAGGAGGAAGTTATGTCCCGCCTGGGTATGCTGGAGTTAGGATTACTAGACAGCAAGTGTGAAAATTTGGGATGGGGTGAGGGGTAATAGGCACCTATATAAGACAAGCCCCAAAGATTGGGAGTATCCCTATAAAATTGGGACATCTGGTCACCCTAGATGGAGTTGTTACTTGCAGTTTTTAAAAAAAAAACTCCTTTGATTTCTACAAGTGAGTATTACAGATTCAGTGAAAGACTATGGGGAACAAACTGGGAAGAAGGCCTACACAGAGAGGATAACTGTAGGAAGTGGCCCTGGGAATAAAGACTGGGAAGCTTGCATAGGTCCATTTGGTCTTTGTGGTAGACAGACCTCTACCTGTAGTAACCTTCATGGAAGTTGGAGGAAGGAGCATAGGTTGAAGGAGGAAGAGTTTAGAGCAGGGGTCTCAAACTCAAATGACCACGAGGGCCGCATGAGGACTAGTGCACTGGCCCGAGGGCCGCACCACTGACACACGTACACACCCTCGCTGCCCCAGCTCCGCCCCCACTCCACCCCTTCCAAGAGGTCCCACCCCTGCCCCACCTCCTCCTCTGAGCACGCAGCTCCCCATTCCCTCCTGGAAAGCGCTAGGCACCACCAACAGCTGTTTGGCAAACAAAGCAAGAGCAATATAGGAAGTCCAGAGCTAGAAACACGCGTGGCCCAGCCAGGCAGCAGAGAAGCCTCTGCTTCTGGCCCCTCCCTCCCGCAAACTGCTATAGGGGGGGCGGAACAGGAAGCCTGGCGGGCCGTAGGGAAGGGCTTCGCGGGCCACATGCGGCCCCCAGGCCGCATGTTTGAGACCCCTGGTTTAGAGGAAGTCAGTCTGTGTGTACATGGCTAGAACGCTAGCTGCAGCAGCAACACCTCTGTAAACAGTTCTTAATAAAGAGAGACAGACAGTTCAGTTGTAGAAACATTCCTCATGTTATTACCCAGAACATACTACATGAAACATTGGCTGTGATTTAGGGTCCCAGAGCCCAGAACAGAGGGAAGGCTGGGCTCCCTTTTGATGTCACTAGGTGGGCCACTCATCCAGTTTTAAACCAAACAATCTTCTTGGTGAGTGGTTTGTGCCCATCTGGTACTGAGACAAAATCAGACATGGTTTTGTCCAATATGGGATTTTCCAATACGAGTTCTCCATTTTGAAGAACTTGCCGCTCCGCCCCTGCCGGCATGACCTCGCATGCTGGTGGGGACAGAGCAGCACACCCTTCAAAATGGCATCTGCCATGTGGCATTACCGCATCCACACTGTGTGTGTACCGGACATTCCGTTATTCTGGTAAGTGGCCAGCCTAACTGTCACCTAAAGGTGGTGGTGAATAATTCCTGTCATTGAGGGGCCAAGATTTTACTGGGGAGGGCTGAAGGAACCATGCTGTTTAGGAAGGGCTGAAGAACTACACTTAGCCTTACAGTAAGAACTGCTCACCCTGATACAAGGGGAAGTGCGTGGGGTTGGGTGTTTTTTTGTTTTACTCTTTTGTTTATCCTTGACTGGGAAGACAGTGCTTGGGGCAGGAGGCCAAAGCAGGAAAACTGTCCAGTCACTAGGAGAGTAAGGAAAAACAGAAGCAGCAGGAGTGTTTCTATGCCAAGGAAAGGTAAGGCAGCTGTTTTATATAGAGAACTCCCCCCCCCCTTTTTTTGTGAGGAATATAATGTTACATGGAAAGGATATAATCCCTTATGTTTTAGGACACAAACCTGCTCTGATTAAGGAAAATTAGGAAGAAACTTCCCTGAGAATAGATTATTCCATAACTGCCTAATGTAGACTTTCTTGCAT
Organism: Sternotherus odoratus; assembly: GCA_032164245.1. NCBI lineage: Eukaryota > Metazoa > Chordata > Testudines > Kinosternidae > Sternotherus > Sternotherus odoratus. The sequence continues at coordinate 78,943,162 of JAVMKO010000008.1, read as the reverse complement.
CTATTGTAGATATTTATATGGAAGCAACTGTGAAGTATTCAGATACAATGGTAATCTTGAGTAGACTTTTCTCCCAACACCCCTAAGTAAGACAGTGTCATGACATCCCATTTTACAGATGGGCAATGAAGTCACAGAAGAGCGAAGGGCCAGACTTTTAGAAGTATTTAAATGCCTAATGAGGCACATAGCTGGGTAGTGGGATTTTCAAGAGCACCTAGGCAACTAACTCCCATTGATTTTATTGATAATGTTTGGAAATACAATAATTATATACAGTTGCTATTACTTCCAGAAAGAACTCTCATTCAGCTAATGAAAAGAATCAATTGCAATTAATTACCCTTTAGATATTAAGAATGACGTGACATTTACACTACAAGTCAATAGATGATCTCTTTACTTATTATCCCTGCCTAATTAAGTATAATTAAAAGTTGGATTTTTTTTTGTAACTTTAAACAATTGCATCAAAAGGTCATTTTTCACCTGTGATAACATAATGGAGAACTAGATCAATAGATTAATTATACTCCCTGTTTTCTAAACACTTTTCTTAATGAATTATGATAAGCATTGTGGAAATTGGGCAAAGGAAAATCCACAGTTGAAAGATCTTACCCTTCAGTGGCAGGCATATGAATGCAAAATATGCCAGCCTGTTTTTATTTCAGCAAAGACTTTCATTTTTATGGCTTATTAAACTCCTAACTCCTATTCTTTAGCTAAAAATAATGTCCATAGAGGAAACAAATAAGCAGCATAATTGATTTTACTAGCCCATTATCCAGAATAGGGTGAAGAAACGACAGATTGTTACATGACAGAAATAGAGAAATGGCAAACATAATATCCATTTTGGGCAAATCCAACTGTACTATTTTAACTCGTAGATGGCTTAGAATTCCTCCTCTGCAGATGGCAATGAGGATGAGTGTCCTCAGCTGTCCCTCATCCCCTCCAGCTCTGGTCAGTCCCTGTTAGCCTTAGGGAGTGGGTCTATATTTAAAAAGAGGGTGTTTGGGGGTTAGCTAGCCTGCATCAGCAGTGAAGACATGGCAATTCAGCTTTTAACTCTAGTTAGCAGCTTGAGTTAAGGTCTATAGGAGCAGGTCTACTAAGCTGCAATGGCCATTTTATCCACAGTTGCTTGAGCCCAACTAGCCCAGATCTCACATTTTGGACTGGCAGGCTCATTCCCAGCTGCAGTGTAGGCATAAGCTAGGAAAGGCTGGGATGGTACTTGAGCTGCTAGCCAGAGTTAAAAGCCAAGCTGCCCTGGATTCACTGTTATCCTGGCCCGAGATAAGTATACCCTATTTTTCCAGGGTAGACATACCATAAGCAGCGTGCACTCCTTTCAGCTTCCTATGACTACTCCATGCCCTTCTAAACGACCCCAGTCTGACCCTTCCCCTGTCCATCGCCTGTTCCCTCTCCCAGCATCTCTTGAAGCAGAGATCAAGTGCAGACGTAATGTATATACAGGTATTATTTATAGAGTCTGCTGGACACTGACCCTAGAGCATACCTGCCAACATGAACCCCCGCATAGCTAGATTCCAGCTTGCCTAAATCTTCATCAATGTGCATCGAGACTGCTCCCTGCTTCTCACATTCATTCCATTGCACCTCCACTCGTTCCACACCCATCCATGTTCATCCCCACTACATGCCCAATACAAACACACACACACTTTCCTAGCCAGAACCCACTCTGAGTCCTCCTTCACCCACACCATTCTTTTCATGCCCTCCCATCCCACTGTTCTCCACCCAACCATCATACAAACACCTACATCCACTCTCCGCACACATCTCATCAACCCTAGGAGCAGTTCAACAGTGAACTCCACCGAGGCAACCCCCAGGCAAAAGCAGAGATGGGAAAGTACAGACATGAGCAGAGCCCAGGAGAAGGGTAGAGCTTCTGATACTTAGAAATCCTTCTCCTGCAAGTCAACACCTCAGACCCCTACCTCCCTGCTTTTATTCTTGGGTCCCTTTAACCTGGGCAAGAAGCCCCTAATGTCCTCTATGGACCGCCCTCAAGATCTCCAGTGCTCTCATGGTCCTATCCCCATAAGCCCTTCAAACTGATGTGCTGTTGTCCCCTCTCCCCCACTCTCCCTCCCTTACATCCCAGCTGAGCTCCCCTTTACCTTAGGAGTCTGCGAAGTGAGGGCCTCTATGGGCTGCTATATCTTAGAGGGGCCACAGTTCCTCCAGTCAACAAAGGAGAAGGACCTCGAGGAGAAGAGCGGCATCTCGGCATTCACCAGTCAGGCCATGGCTATGCCCGTAGACTGAGGTGTGCTGGTGGCAGCCCTAGGGAAGCATCACCCCTACAGTGGACTATGCTTCCCTTTGATAAGGAGGGTTTCCACATCACGTGGGCCACTGTCATTCAGTAGGTTGAGCAGCTCTCACTGGCTGTTCTTCCCCAGGAGGTGGGGAATGGTGAAAGAACAGCCAATCAAATAAGATTTTCCCCATAGCCCTTGTCTCTTAGAGTCTAAAATCCCACAGACCACAGGGAAAAGATGATAGGTTCATTGTAGGTCTCTCTAGCTCACCAGCTCCCAGACTAATGCAGCCTGTGCTGCTTCATATTACCAAACACTGTATCCCTATGGCCTGAGCAGTCTGGGAAAGCACTACTAACTACACAACACACTGCAGGGTCATCTGCACCTCTCTTCCATTTATGATCTGCCCAATGGACCCATCTCTCAACAACTGGGTTTCCAATTGGCCATACAGAATGATTCTGAGAAGCCTTTGGGGAAGGGAGGGGGAAGGAGGGTCTAAAAGAAAGGAAATAGAGTCTTATTGTTGACAGAGTTTTGATCCACTCCCAGAACCCCTTCTGTATTCCAGCCTTACCTGCTTCTGCAGAAGACTTTGCCACTAGTTCAGTTTTTCCTTCCTGGGCTTCCCACTAACTGTCCCCAGGCTCTTCACCCCACCTTGGAGTGTGATTTATAGAAGCCATATCACTGTTTAGGGTTACCACTGGTCCGGATTCCCCCAGACATGTCCGGCTTTTTTGGATAAAAATAGCGGCCGGGGATTTATAAATATCTGGAAATGTCCCGGATTTCTCCCGTGCAGAGCGGGGCAACTGACAGGGCTGCTGGCTGGATTCAGCGCATGGAGCTCTGCAGCCACCGCCCACCCCTCCCCTGCAGCTTCCCATTACTGGCCAGCTCCTCCTCTCCTCTCCCTCTCCCCTCCTCTCTCCTCTCCCCCTCCCCATTTTCAGATCGCTGGCTGCTGGCTGGCCCTTGGCAGATCCTTCTCACCTGCGGGGACCAGCTGTGCAGGGGAGGGGCAGCATGTTGGCTCCAGGTGGAGGCCGCCTGTTTTGAGCAGCGGGGGGGGGGAGGGGAATTGAAGGGGTTTCTGGAGGGGGTAGTCAAGGGACAGGGAGTGGGGGGTTGGATGGAGCGGGGGTGGGGAATAATGGTGGGGCAGGCAGAGGATTGTTAGGGGGTAGATTCCTAGGGGGGCAGTTAGTGTGGGGGGGTTCTCAAGAGGGGGCAGTCAAGGTACAAGGAGCTTCAGGGAGGCATAAATGGGGGTGGGCTCCTGGGGGGGCAATTAGGGGCAGGGATCCCAGGAGGGGGCAGTCAGGGGATGTCATGGGACAAGGAGCAGGGAGGCTTAGATAGGAGGTGGACTCCTGGGTGGGCAATTAGGAGCAGGGATCCCAGGAGGGGGCAGTCAGGGAGCAAGAGGGGGTTGGGAGTTCTGAGGGGAGTGGGAAGTGGGAGGGAGTGGATGGGGTGGGGTCGGGGCTAGGGTGGGAGTGGGGCTAGGGTGTCCCCCCTTGTGTCCTCTTTTTTTGATGGCTGAAATATGGTAAGCCTATCATTGTTCAATTGTTAAATCAAGCCAAGAGAAGCCTTTCCCCAATGCCACAGTTTCTTCAGCCCCTGGCTGGGTTCAGAGGTGTCTTCCCAAAATGTAGGTTCTCTGCCTGGCATTTCCAAAAGCATCATCTTCTGAAGCTTCTACCCCAGTCTTCTGTGATTGTGGAACCCTTGTAGGAATCTTCCTTCTTCCTACAGACCTTCCTCTTATAGTAAGCCCTGCTCTGGGCTATCACATGTTCCTGGTCCCTGAACCAATTGCTGGCCCAAGTCCAAATTCATCACTGGCACCAGGTAACTAGCCAGAGGTGGGGCTAAAGCCAATGCCCTTAAAGGGCTAGCTCAGCCTATGACATCTTCCCACCACACAGACTAGGGCAGGGGTGGGCAAACTATGACCCGAGGGCCACATCCAGCCCACCAGATGTTTTAATCTGGCCTTCAGTCTCCCATTGGGGAGTGGGGTCTGGGGCTTGCCCCACTCTGGCGCTTCAGCCAGGGAATGGGGCTTGCTCCTCTCCATGTGGCTCCCAGAAGCAGTGGCTGAATCCTATGCATTGGGGCATCCAGGGGGTTCCACACGCTGCTCCCATCCCAAGCGCCACCTCCATAACCCCCATTGGTCGGGGACTGCAGTCAATGGGACCTGCAGGGGTGGCGCTTGTGGACTGGGCAGCATGCAGAGCTACCTGGCCACGCCTCTGCATAGGAGCCAGAGATGGGACAAGATGTTGCTTCTAGGAGCTGCTTCAGTTAAGCAGTGCCCAGAGCCTGAACCCCTGATGCTCTGCACCACAACCCTCTGTCCCAGCCCTCATTCCCCTCCTGACCCCAAGCTCCTCATCACCAGCCCCACCCCAGAGCCTGTACCTCCAGCCAGAGCCCTCCCTGACCCGCACCCCAACCCCCTGCCCCAGCCCGGAGCCCCCTCCCACACCCTGAACTCCTCATTTCTGGCCCTACCTCAGCGCCCACACCCACAGCTGTTGCCCTCACCCCCTCCTGCACACTAACCCCCAAGTTCATAAACATTCATGGTCCGCCATACAATTTCCATACCCAGAGGTGTCCCTCAGGCCAAAAAGTTTGCCCACCCGTAGATTAGTGCCATCTTCACAATTCCTTCAAACCTATAAAAATAGTCCGTTTCCCAGATGATAAAGTTGTAAATTTTGTTCACTGTGGCCACTGTGAACCAAGCAGACCTACTATTCATATGGCTCTTGTCACTAGCGCATGAGAGATTAGAAAGAAAACTAATCTTGATTTTCTAATAGATGCTCCCAGTACATATAATACAATGTCCACTGATAGAATACAAGTGTGACCAAAAGGCTGTGCTCTGCTGAGCTGCAGCATCGGGCTGATCGCACAGCAGGGACATGTGACATTTATTTTTAATAAAATCTCTAAAATCTCTGGTAAGGATGGAGTGCTCTGTTTGTTAAAAAAGCTACCCGTGATTACACGGGTTGTGTGCAGATTTCATTGCTTAGAATGCAACAGACACAAGTAGCATTTCTGCTTGGCTTTTCATTCAGCAGAGTGAAAGACAGATGTTAGCAATTCACCTCTTTCCCCCTTGATTGCTAAATTTCAACCCCTAAGTGGCATGCACTATAAAGTAGGGGGTGAAATCACCAGAAAATGACAGGCATACCATAGTGAAGAAAGAAGAGAGCTGTTTTGTAGTCTAAATAAGATGGTAATTACAACATCAAAGGGGGAGGGGAGTTTTATAAGAGCCGTGCAGTGGCGGGTCTGACTCATGTTCTGGACACTCCCAAATATGGGATTTTACATGAATAATTATTTAATGAAAGGTCCCCTAACTACAATCACATCTTGCAGGGCTAGGATTAGAGGGTCATAGAAAGTGTTTCAGATGTGCCAAGAAGTATATCTTAAATCTTAGTCACTCTGGGATGTTGTACAAAGAGATAGGATTCTGAAATGGAAGAAGTGAAAGATAACACAGACCTGAGTCCAAAACACAGTGGTTGGTTGGGGTGGAGGATTGTGACTAACAGGGCAGAGACCAGTTGCCTAAAGACACAGAACAGAGCACTCATAACCAGGGCCGGCGACAGGGGGGTACAACGGGTACAGCTGTACCGGGCCCCGGACTTCAGGAGGCCCCCTGAAGTCCGGGGCGGGCCCGGTATGCAGCTGTACCCCCTTGTCGCCAGGCCTGTGAGCGAGGCGCGGCTCCGGGCAGACGCTGCAGCGCTCACCAGCCCCCTCCCCCGGCACCCAGCAGCTTCCCCCCGCCCCCCTTTGCTTCTCCCGGCCAGGCCACGCGGCCACAGCGCATGCGGGGGTTGGGGCCCGCGGGAGGCAGGAGACTGGCCGGGGGGGGGCACGGGCAGTGGGAGACCGGCCGGGGGGGGGCACGGGCAGCGGGAGACTGGGGGGGGGCCCGCGGGCGGCCGGCCGGGGGTGGGGGGACCCACGGGCGGCGGGAGACCGGGGGGGGGGGCGTGGGCGGCGGGAGACTGGCGGGGGGGGCATACGATCTGCCGTACGGGGCCCCAAAATTCCTGTCGCTGGCCCTGCTCATAACAGGTAGGCAACGTAGGGGAACCCCAGGCTGGTAGACAAAGGAACCCACAGAAAACTGGACAGATAATCGAACATTACAGGGGCTCTCTGTCATATAGCAACATGTACAGTAGACTCCCGATTATCCAGGATGATAGGGAAAAAATTAATTCTGGTTAATAAAATCCTGGATAATCACCATCCATAGGAAATATGGGGAGAGGGGGTTTGGTTCACTGGCTGCCATGTGCCCTGGTGGGGTTTTTTTGGTGTGCTCTTGGGGCGGCAGCAGAGACAGAGCCAGCCCTACGAGTTGCATGTATTTTTTTTTGACATCCTGGTTAATCCACATTCTGGTTAATCCAATCCTGGATAATCGAGAGTCAAGGTATATTTTTCTACAGCATCTTGTAGTACTCTGGGCCAGAGTCCATCAGGCAGGTATATGAAAAGAACACAGCAAGACCTACTTACCCAACGCACTACAGATTGCAGGGTCAGTTCCTCAGATGTGTAAATCAGCCTCACCCATTGACATTAGCAAAGTGGGACTGATTTACACCAGCTGACATCTTGTCCTAAGCGTACAATCTTACCAATCCTAGCAGTTTGCTAGCATAGATAAGACACCTCAATTTTCACAGAAGCAAGAATTCCCATCACGATAATCAGCAAAGAGTTGATGCAGATCAGCATGGGTAGAAATTTATATACAAGTTTCTTTTCATATTAAAAACATATAGCGCCATTTAAGACAGGCTGGGCAGTGTCTGTCTCAACCACCAAAGAATTCAGTAAGGACTGTGATGGTATGGTGATATTAGTAGGCCCTGATTCTAATTTGCACTAACTAAGACCTATTTCCACTGTGTAACTTATACCCACCTTACTGCCCCTTTAGATTGCCAGAAGACTATACGGGGCCCTTAATGTAAATAAGAATCAGGTCTGTAGGTTTTAGACCAGAAGGGACCGTTAACATCTAACATCACAAAGCTGTTTCCCCCACAGGAGCTGAGAACATCACTTCGGTGGCATTCTTCCCCTCCTGCCAATCAAAGAAACATGGCCAGGAGACAGATTCTTAGTTCCCATGTGGCCCCTGGGACACACATGGCAATTTCCTGCAATATCCTTGGAGACTTCCACTGCTTGTATCTGACGAAGTGGGTATTAGCCCACGAAAGCTTATGCTTCTATACTTTACAGTGAGTCTTTAAGGTGCCACAGGACTCTTTGTTACCTCTGCTATTCCAGACTAACACGGCTACCTCTCTGATTCTTCACATCTTTAAAGTTAAACACATGCTTAACTGGTTTGCTGGATGGGGACCAGATCCAGGCCCTTTAAAAAGCAAGTGGAAGGAAACATAAGTTACAGTATCCAGTATTTCCTTTTTAGCAAAATTATACAATTCTACTGTTGTTTTACTTAAATTTGTCCTTTTAGAAAAAGGACGATTTATGGGCCCAATCTTTGTGTCCTTACTCATTAAACTAATTGAGGCAAAACTCTCATTGAACTCAGCTGGAAGGAGTATATACAATAACTTCTGCGTAAATTACTTATAATTCTAGTTTTCTAGAATCCTGAGATCAGGGAAAATAAAATCTGTCCTAAAGGCAAAACTACCTATGCATAAGCTACTTTCATTTGACAGTGGCAAAATACCATAGAAAGTATCACTATCTAATAACACCAAAAAAACCCACCTTCATTACAATAAAGGAAATTTTATTATTCTACTTTCTCTCTTTGCTTCACTATAGACCTTATGCCTAGAACCTTCCCCAGCCCATGTTCTGCACAGCTTCCTCTGACACTTTTAAATAAAACAGCGTAGGCATCCTGACAGCCACAGTTTCAATTGTTATGTGGTACAGGAAGACTGCAGACCAAAAAGACACAAATCTGAATTGAACTAAGACTGCCTTGCTACCGCCAAGGGATGTGGCTTTGCTTAGATACACGAGCTCTCACAGCCACACTCCCATTCTTTAGCGCTAGAGACAGAGATCCTGAAATATTTTTTTATTGTAACTCAGGTGCATGAGACAAGTAGGGAAAAAGATTAAAAACCACTGGCTTAAAACACTGACAAAGTTTTTTATGTGCAGGTTCTTACACAGAGATTGTTGTCACAATGTTGTCAACTAGCCAGGGGTCATTTTATCTTGTCAGGTCTGCCAAGCAATTTTAACTTGTTTGCGGACTTTTTCAAACTTACTTCAAGTTTTGTTTTCATCATGGACTATAAACTGTCCATGAGTTTCTACCATTTGTTTACCATTTTCATCTGTTCTCCTTTAATTTCCATTTCTTGTGATTTTCATTTGGCAAGACCCAACCCTGCAATTGAGAGGACTACACACTACTGCAGTATAAACCTGCTCTGTTGATGCCGGCTTATAACCTATGCGCCTTCCCCTCATTCTGCAGGGGATCTCCCATGTGCAGTACAAAATGTGCCCTCCCGTTGGGGCTGAGCGTGCCACTTGCTGCCCTCCTCTTCTGAATAAATTGTCTACCCGTGGAGCTATTCAGCAATAGCTATTGCAATTTACATTCACACCCTACCTTAAATCTAAATTAACTTTCAACTGTAAGTGGGTGAGCATGGCTCCTTCATAGAGCCACTCTTCTGAACTGCCACACCCTTCGCCTAAGTCCTCCCTCTTCCTATTTTGAAGTGACAGTGAAAACACCAGCGTGACGAGGTGTAACGTCACAGCCAGTTGGGAAAAATACATCCTGTATAGCTATCACATACACAAAAATGGTATTAAAAGAACATTCTCAATATTGCAAAGTCACTCAAAAACTAGGAAATGACCAATTTAAGGTTGCCCGTGCAACCTTAATTCAGCCCCCTCCTGCATGTGGACCACGGTCACGTGATATTTTTTTCCACAGGACCCGTCTCATTCAGTACTCAAGATTGATGGTGCTCATCTAATGAACAGCTCTATTCAATATTTTGTTTTATGCTATTTGCTCAATGTGTGGTCCTAGGCCTTACATACTGTACACTATTCAGACTCTGCTCTGAAGACAGAATTAATTTCTTCATGAGCTTTTCCGTGCGTCTCATCACAACTGTTTCTGAGTGCTTCACAAACATTCATGAATTTATTTTCACAACACCATGGGGAGCTGAGGCACTATTATCCCCATTTTACAGATGGGGAACTGAGGGAGCTGAAAGATTAAGGTTCCTGGAATTCATTAATTTGGGGCTATCGTCTTTCAAGGACGTGGTGATATCGTGAGATTATACCATGCTGTGCAAGAAAGAGCATCCACTGGGAGAGGAAAACACTGGGCTTTAGATCTACAAGTTCACCTTATTTTGATATCAATAGCAGGACCCAAAACTAAGCAAAAACCATCTGAGTGAGTCTCACGCTAGTTCATGAAAAGCAGAGGGTTGCCAACCCTCCAGGATTGTCCTGGAGTCTCCAGGAATGAAAGATGAATCTTTAATTAGAGATTATGTCCTGGGATGAAACCTCCAGGAAGACAGCCATCCAAAACTGGCAACCGTAGCAAAGCCCCACTCTGTAACAGACCAGTCAGCCTTGCACCTGGGACATTTTCAAGTGTGGTTTGGTGGTGGCCACAGTGATCATCTACACCAGCACAGATTTCAATGATATGTTTTTGTTTTTCCATTTGAATTCCTTGTGCTACTGATTTGCAGTCGAGAACAGCAGACCCGCAGCTGATCCATCAAACAGGCAGAGTATGGGGTTTCTTTATTACAATTCTCAATAAACCATTCCTCTTTTTCCTTGTCAATTTACACTGGGTATTTGTATTTTTCACTTTGGGATGGGAGGGAGCGTTTATTATTTTCAAAGCGAAACAGAACAGGCTGGGTTTTAAAATAGAGATGCCTTCAGATAACACTGCACATGTCTAGCTTTGGAAATCTGGTCTAATATGGGCATGATGTGAGCAAACGAGGCATGAGATTAATGTAATGATATTTGCAAGGGATGTGAATCTGAATGATAATTGAAGTGACCTGGATCTGAGAGATTATACCAGCTTGGCTGATCCTTACCAGCTCCAGCCAAGCTCAATGGTGTAGCTGGTACTCTGCACCTCTCAGGATCTCACCCCTTCGATAGCTAAATAAATCCTGACTAGACAATGGAAATTATGTATTGAAAGTTCAAAGCCATGTTTAGAAATCTCTATGTCAGTGTCTTCCATGCAGGGAGATGTTGTCTCTTTCACAAAGGGGTCTGACAGTTTAGTGTCTAATTGTCAGGAGAGGCAGTGTGGTCCAATGGGCAGGGCATTGCACTGGCACTTAGGAAACATGGGGTTTGTGTCTAGCTCTGGCACTGACCCGCTGGGTGTCCTTGGGGAAGTCACTTCATTTCTTTGTGCCTCTGTTCCTCCTCCCACCTGCCTTGTCCATTTAGGCCAGGAACCATCTCTTATTAAAAATATTACGCAGGGTGGCTCCAGTCTAGGCACTAAAGTAAAACAAATAATTAACGATGCTTCTCACCACACACGTCTTTTTATGATGCAATGTAGAAAGAACTGAAAATCAAGTTTCAAAGGTGTAAGTTATAGGATTGGATGGAATAGGCAAGATATAAAAGCTTAACAAACCTCCCAACTTTGGCAAACAGCCCCAGGTGTATATATTGTTTTAATTATAGAATTTACCTTCCAGCAACTTTCAAACGCTGATTCCTATTGCTCCCTGGGGAAGCAGGTTCTTCCATTCCTATTTTGCATCACACATTAAATAGCTGCTTTCTATGTGATTGTTAATTAATTGTTATATGTAAGATATTAATTATTTTGCTAGTTAATTACTCTTCCTTGGAGTTAGATGGCAAATTATAGATGGCTCATTGCAGGTATATTGGTGGTGCTATGTTCCCCATACATAGAAAGCAAAATAAAATAGGGTGAGATTTTCAAAAGCACTCAGACCTTGGCTTATTTCAGCTCCCATTGAGGTCTGTGGGAGTTTTACCGTTGACTTCAAAGGGAGCAGAATTAGCCAGATGTGCAGAAAGAATAGCAAATATGGCAGGCGACCAGCTTGGCTTAACAGAGAAATCTTTGGTGAGCTTAAGCACAAAAAGGAAGCTTACAGAAGTGGAAACTTGGACAGATGATTAGAGAAGAGGATAAAAATATGCTCAAGCAGGCAGGGAGGCCAAAGCACAATTGGAGTTGCAGCTAGCAAGGAGTGTGAGGGTAACAAGAAGGGTTTCTAAGGTATGTTAGCAACAAGAAGGTCAGGGAAAGTGTGGGACCCTTACCGAATGGGGGAGGCAACCTAGTGACAGATGATGTGGGAAAAGCTGAAGTACTCAATGTTTTTTTTGGCCTTGGTCTTCACAGACAAGGTCAGCTCTCAGACAGCTGAACAGGGCAGCACAGTATGGGGAGGAGGTGAGCAACCCTCAGTGCTGAAAGAACTACTTAGAAAAGCTGGACATGCACAAGAGGTTGCTGAGGGAGTTGATGTGATGTGGTGATTGCAGAGCCATTGGACATTGGACATTATCTTTGAAAATTCATGGTGATCGGGGGAGGTCTTGGACAACTGGAAAAAGGCAAATATAGTGCCCATCTTTAAAAAAAGGGAAGAAGGAGAATCTGGGGAATTAACGACCGGTTAGCCTCTCCTCAGTCCTCTGAGTCCAGCTCCGACATCCAGCTTTGAGTTCTGGCTCTGACTCTGGCTTGCCCCCCAACTCTGGTAATCAGAAATTGACTCTGGTGCTGACCCTGGACTCCGTTCTTATCACCTGCTCCCCCCACTAGCTATAACTCCGACTCTGACCACTAGGCCAGGCTGCTTACGTCCTGGACCGTAACAGTTAATATCCTTAAATCAAGAAATCATACCTGTTTTTATGATTCATTTGCCAGTCCATTTGTATCAAGCCTAATTCAGATGTCTAAATAACTGGAATTTGACTCTAATACATTCTTGAAGGGCCATAATCCATATGCTGTGCCTGTAAAAACCTGACACAGGCCCAAAGTCCAGAGTGTGGTCAAAGGCTAAGGCTTCGACACAGTGAACAATATTGGCTAAGAAACCTGAAATCTGTGTATACTCCTCTGCAAGAGGAAATAGGATGCCTTCCCCGCATACCAACTTTGAGGTCATGGAAAGGCCTAAGCATGTCAGTATGAGATATGACATTCTCCCTCCTCCTTCTGATGATACCTGTGTCTGCCTTTAAAAGCACAAATAAGTAACTGAAAAAAACAATTTCTATTGGCATGTATTTTCAATGGGTTTTTTTTGTTGTTGTTTTAATTCCCAGGTATATATCTGTGCGACCATCAGAGAAGCCACTTCATTCCCATGGATCCCAAATCAGAGTTCAACATGTATATTTTATACTAATATGCGTTATTCATTGTTTAAAGAAAAACACCCGTATACTAATTGTAGCATTTGACTATTGGCCACTGTGCCTATCTTGTCTTGCTGCTAGACCTATTCAGGAGCTCTGGACTTCCCATCCCGTTTCTTCCCTCTGCCCATGGAAATTCAATATAATCCACTGTAATCAAATGATTGGCAGTGTCTCTGAGCTGAACAAGCAAAGTGACACTCTGCCAGCGCTGTGCGTAGTAAACCTACATGCTTAATTCTACACAGTGTCCATTTTCGTTCCTTCGTTTGGTGTTTTGGGGAGGGGGTTAGTTGTTTTTAGTCCATACTCAAATCCAGTGCAAACTGTCTGGAAAAACATGATCTCTGTGGAAACAATATCCTGCACCTGCCTACAAATATTTTCAAAGCCAGACAGTTTGAAATCAGACAGCTACCACCAATCTCTTATTGTTTCCCAGTACACAAATCAAAGAGAACCAGACATTAATGTAGTTCCTGAGGCTTGTGAAATGCTTAGCTCCAAACATCTAAGTCATCCCATTGGCACGTGGGAGTAAAATTAAGCATGAGAACAGTTATTGGCGGGGTCAGGGCCTCGATTGGGTCAGTGTTTGCGTTTTTTACAAACGAATAATGGACCAATCTAAAGAGAGATGTGTTCCTTGACACAATCATTTTTATTTTTTCTTTAAAACTTTTATTTCAATTGTATTGTTCCACAAGAAATTTTCGAAGTGAATTTTGATAAATAGCCCTAAATCTTCTGTGTAACTACCCACAACTCTATCAATTTTATAGCCAATCTATCTGATAACATATGGGCTGGCACTGTGTGTGAGTGTGCGTATTTGGGGTGGGCAATTTTTTTCTCTCATGAAACCAACACAATTTAGAGTGATATTTTAATTTATTATTATGAAAGGGATGGCAACTGGTTTTTAATGGTTGCAGAATGGTGACTCACAACACAGTCCCCAGCTGCTGTCACTGTCGCTATGAGAGCAGATTTGCAACATCTTGTCATAGGCACACATCAATGCCCATGCCTGCTGCCTTCATCCCAGAGGACAGCCTAACACCTGCTGCTGGCAGCGCGCCGGGCCTTCAGGGAACAAATGTTCTATTGCTGCTGGGTGATAGGACAGGACAGACTCTAGATTTCAAGTGAACTGGCTAAAGGCACCTTAGGGCTCAGGGAACCCACTTCTGCACCCATATGGTTCCTATTTCTATCGGAAGATGACACACATAGTGAGTGATGGGGGGGTAGCTACATTCTGTAAATACAGAACAAAATAAGTAAAGTATCCTTTCTGGTAAGAGTCTTAGCATTAGTTGTAATTCTTCAGAAAAACACTGTTTCTGAGTGAACATATTGTTGGAGTAATATGCTCCTCCACTGTGCTTATGACATTATAAACTTAGGGAAGTGCATTATAGAATTTGTCAACAAAGCATACCTACCGTGACACTGAAGGATAATGTGCATAGTTCTGCTGGAGAATATACTTTACACTCTTCATGACACTGGAGAAAATAAACAGAATTTTATGTGATTAAAACTGATTAATCAGAATTATTTTTTTTTAATTGTGATTATTATTTTTTAGTTAATCGCAGGTCTAACTAGCCCAGAGAGAGAGTAGTATCAGTCTAGGGTGTACACCTCTCATCATCACCGCACCAGGCATAAGGTGGTACCCTTTGTACAGCAAAGGTGAGTGAAAGCTTCAAGAACTTCTGTGACTTTTCAGCTATTTAGGCTATTTCACTTTTCCCTTAGATTAGATGCATCCCTTTTTTTGTCCACACTATTCCAGCAGATGAGTTTTATTAGCTGGAATGTTTGCCAAAACAGAATTTTAAGTGAACTTTCCAGAAGATTCCTGGAAAGCACATTTTATTTGGCTACCTTCATACTTTCACCAGAAACCTGAGTTATGGTCTTCCACCCAAGGAATAGAAATGTGATCTATGTGCCCAAGCAAAACAGTTCCACTACTTGCAATGGTTCATGGACAAGAATTATTCAGACATTTGACAAAATTTGAGAAAAGTCATGATCTCATCATGGATTATTTATTAACAGTAAAATAGCACTCCTTGTACCACTCCCTCCAGCTTTTCTATTGCCCTTCATTGTACATAACTTACTTGCTTCTCAGCTCTGTTGCCATCACTACAATACAGGTTAACCCTGAGTAAGGAGTTGGGGGGAAATGATGAGGGGTAGTTATTAAACTGAATAGCTGAATGGTTCTTATAGTTCCCTTATGTCTCTTCACACAACATTTACATCCTTGGGAAACACTGACTGTCAACACAATAGGACTAGTGAGTTCTTCTCTTCGCAGAATGCTTTACTATTGTAGGAACTATCTCTATCCTTAAAATAAATTGGAAAGTTAAAGAGATTTGGGGCTTAACAGCTGTGAAAGACACACACTCTATCATTCATACACAAGAGATTTAATCCTTGTAGTGTCAACGCAGCTTTGTCCTCAGATCTAGTTGTTATATATCAGGTGGATATTTCTGCTTAGATAACCAACAGTGGCATAGTTAAACAATGTTGACATATTTTCATCTTTAGGTTTTAGAGTTATTCATTAAGATGAATGGGGCTGTTTTAATCTCTGAGACCTATTGTTTCAGGCAACCTACGCATTCAGGAAGGCACACTGCATCCGTTTGCTCTCAGTTCAAGGTTTCCCCTCTCCTCACAGTGCAAATTAATTCATTTAAAAGTGAAAGTTTAGATTTTTGATATATATTTTTATGACAACATGCATTAGTGAACACGTTGACAATCATCAAGACTTACAATTTTAAATCAAATGTTAGCACATTAAATTTAAAGTAGCCTCTTAGAATTTTCTACAATTCAAAGCTCATTGAAAACAATGACAGTCTTCATTGATCTCACTGGGCTTTGGAACATGACCTGATTGCTTTGAACAAAGTGATTAATTCAAAACAAACCAGTCAGTTAACTGTTAGGTTGGTTGGATGTTTCCACTCTCCTGGCCAAATTAATAAACCAGAGAGATGTTTGGTCTTCCAGGTATCTTATACATCATACACAAGTGCTTTAGTTTGTATTTACCTTCAATATCCTTGCAAGATCTCCCTTTCTCTGCATAAATAGTTACATTACATCGCATTTTTTCATGCAGCCACAGCATAACCAGTCAAAAAATTCAGCTAAGAGAAGGCAAACTACACTGAAATGCCCTTCTGGAAGAAGAGAATGTTTATGGGGTTCTGTAATAAGTAAACAGAGAATTGAATGTATTTCATTTTCCACTACAGTGAAAGGTAGTTGCTGACCCTCGTGTTAAGTACATGAAACAAAATCCATTTGCCATAAGTTCCCATGGAAAGCTATTTCAGACAAATTAATTAAGCAATAAGATATGACAGGGTGAGAATCACTTGGTAATGATTTATGCCTATTGTGTTGTTAGGCAGAAGACCAAAGGCCATGTGCTGTCAAAGCACCTAGGTGTAAATTATTGATAATTTGAGCCCTGGCATGCCTTATTGTAACCAAGAAGGGTTTTATAGTAAAATTTTGTTAAACAGTTCTATGTTTAACTGATTCTAAGGCATGTTTTGATACTTGAAATCCTGTCATTAAAAAAAATCACTTTATTTTTTGTAGGATGTTTCATACAACCTATATCCTCAAATGCTTTAAGGATTAAATGTGACAGTACAAGACAGTGCATGGCACAGAAACCAGTGGTAAAATGACACTGTGCAATGACTAAATTACAGAAAGCATTCATAAGGCAAGTTAAAGACACCTAGGAAACATTAGAGGAGAGGGGGAAATTTAAGATGAGGTTTGAAGAGAGATGGCAAGTCAGTGAGGAGGAGTAAGACTGTCCCAGATGGCTTTTGTACCAATAGTGGAGGGCTGGTTAAAAAGAGGCAGGCACTAGGTGAACAGAGATAACAGGGAAGATAACATATTGGGCCCAACTTTACTGAGCTGGAGCTGTGCCACCACTACTCACATCACTAGCCTACGATCTGTGGGGAGCAGCTCTATGGTATTTACTAGAAACAAGGAAGTTGACTGGGTCCTGAAATGAAGGGAAATCATGTAGAGTCCAGGGAAGATGTAGGCCTGGTCTACACTAGGAAGGTTTACCAATGTATCTATGCCTGTTATAAGGGTGAAACAAACAAACAAAAAACCCTCCCTAGCCACTATAACTATACCAGCAAAAGTGTAGTGTAGACACAGTTGTGATGGCAAAAGAACTCTTCCACTAATAAAAACTGTGCCTCCCTGAAGGAGTTTGCTGGCATCCCTCTATGGCTATATCTATACTGGGAAACCCATTCAAGTGTTGAAAATGCCATAGATATGTTTGAATTTTCCATGCTTAGCAGCAGTATTTCTTTGCAGAGATGTCCATTTTGAGGTTCCTGTACTTGTGTAAACCCTTCTCCTCCCTCCCCCATCATTCAGTGCATTTAATCTGTATAATCCATTGGAACCATCCACTTGAGAACAGGATTAGGTTCATTCAGCTCCAGCAGGATGCAGTTGTACAAGTTTAGCTTCTGTATCAGAATCTGCTTATTCCCTTTAGCTGTTAGGTTGGATCATTCCATCTGTGTATTACTCAGTGATGTAATTCTAATCACAGAATTAACAAGCATTATGGGTATTAATTTTTATGACACACTTGGATTGACAAAGGGGGAGGAATCTTTTTAATACCTTATACTTGAACTCACTTAAAATCTCTCTTTTCGTAGTTAAATAAACTAGCTTTAATTGGTAATCAAAATTAATCCAGTGTTGTGTTCAAACTGAATTGTTTGCTAACATTCCATCATTCCATCTGCTTGCATCCGACAAAGTGGGTATTAGCCCACGAAAGCTTATGCTCCAATACTTTAGTTAGTCTTTAAGGTGCCACAGGACTCTTTGTTACCTCTGCTATTCCAGACTAACACGGCTACCTCTCTGATTCAGAGAAAGAAAACTGCCCCATTTTGGACCAGCCATATCTTCAAAATCAGCAATGGGTAACCTTGTAAATGGGGTAATTGTCGAAAACAGTGTAACTCCTCAAGTGTATTCTAATAAATTACCGCACTGCAATCATTTTATAGCGTTTACTTTTTTCTTACTGTTTATATCTGACACTGTTTTGGTTGGGGTTTTTAGATGAGAGGAGAGTGGGGCTTCTCTAATTTTTTTACCTTCATTTCACATTTGTCACAAAGGCTACGGCACAATCCACATTGCCTTCTAATCAATCAGCAAGATTCATCTAGCTAAACAGTTGATTTTACCATCAGCCCATCATGTTATTAGTAGGTTAGGGTTTGGAAAAGTGACAGAGAAACAGATGTTGGGATTATTATATGAAGTATAAATACCATAATGATGTACAGTTGTCAGAAGCTCCTCTTTTCTTAGTTTAAGAAGATGATTATTTCATTTGGGAAATGACTTTGTTTTTCACAAGCTGGGAGAAGGGGGAGAAAAGAGAGAGAGCTCTCAGGAAAAAAATATAAGGACGGGATGGTGAATGTTTAGTCTGTGCCTAAACATATGTTAAGAACATATGCAATTAATGGAGATGTTTATGGGAATAATCTACATTGTGCCAGATATCCTAAACGATGCAGGTCTCACAAAATTAGAAAGCAATCTATATTTTTAGGACTTGTGTCACCTCTGTCTTCAGTCAGTGCTGAGGGAATCTATTCATTCCTTGATGAAGCTTACTAGCCTCAATAGGAATCATGTATATACACAATAGCTGTCCAGGAGACAATAAACCATTTATTGCCAGTTTGGTGTATTGATTTGGATCATTGATGGAATTTTCCAATTTAAAATATGAAGGTGGAGATTTTCAGAACTGACTGGTGATTTTTGATGGCTCACTTTTCAGGTGCCCAAGCCGGGGTACTGTTCTTAAAGAAATTAAGTGATAATAAAACCATGTCAACCTGAGGACTCAGCAACACCTCTTACAGGAAATAGTCCTTCCCACCTTCTTTTCCTCCCCACCTTCCCCAATATTGCCTTGTAGTGTTAGGTCTGAGTAAGAATCCAAAGCCTTCTGAGAAAATTATACTGGTCCCCACTACTGTAATAAATAAAGTCTTGAGGGCACTCAGTACTTTCTGAAACTGCTCAGCACCCTTCAGGATTGAGCACGTTGGGCTGTAAATAACCTGATGAGTCACTTCCTCCTTTCATGAAACATGCCACACAAGTCAATAGCAAAATTCTGATTGATCTGATTGGGAGTAGGCCCTAAATGAATAAACGTATAAGAAAGCAGTATATGGAGTTACATAAGGCTGTACTAGCTGAACTACAGTGTGAGAGGCTTGACACAAATGAAAAGATGGATGTTCAGTTTACAGGAAAACACCTGAAATTGACTAGAAAAACTTGAAACAAGAAGGTATAGACTAGCAACCCCCGGAAGGAAGGTTATATGGATATTTATTATTGATGTCAAACATTATTTTATCACTAAAATTTATGCCTTTAACAAAAGAGAGTTCTATCTCTCTAAATGTATACCTTTAGCAGAGGAATAGGTCTCTATGGATGCCTCCTTTTAATCGAATAGATCATAAAAACTATACACCTAATAAAGTTAACATATAGTTGATATAACATTTGAATTTAGACTACTCTTTTTTAATTATGGGATTCTTAGATGGAATATATTGTATATTCTGTACATTCATCAGGAATAGCTCCCTTTTTGATTTATTTACCCAACCAGTGTTTCCTTACTCATATAATTTAGTTCAAAAGCAATTAAGAAATGGTGTATCTGATAGTAAATTTGATTTTTATTAAGAGATTTAAGCCCCGGAGTTTGCATTTTTTTCATGTAACTTTAATCAAAATAACACAGTTCAGTTATTTTAAATAGCAATGTTGATTGCCAGAATACCATAATTTTACCTGATTAATCAGCTGATTAGTCACTTCTTATAATTCTATTCCATTTTAAATATTAATTTAATAGATATAATTCACAATGCTGAACAAAATTTTTGTATTGTAATTAAAAAAATACACTATTCTCGTATTTGCTTATATGAATGAAATTTTCTGAATTCTTGTCATACTTACAGACTTAGAAAAAAAAAAGAGCTAATCAATTGCACACTGTGGCCTGATGCTGCTCCCATAGAAATTCATTCTTAACATCCTACTATACGGTTCATATTCCAAACTAAAGACAGGTTCAATATTAGAGACAGGTTGAAAGCCACAGATCTGAGCATACTTTAGCCTTGGGGAAGTTCTGATCCACATCCAAATTTCAGCAGCTTGCCCCCCCTCTCTCCTTGTCATATGTTAAACCAAACTCCTGGATAAATCAACCCTAGATATTGAAGTAGCTGTTGCAGTTAAGACCCATCTCTGTTAGATGCTGTGTAACATATAGCTATTAGCAAAAGTGACAAACACAGAAACATCTGTGGGCTTTTTATGTACCTCATGAAAGGTTCCAATGGTCTACAAATCGCCATTGTAGGACACACAGGGATTCTAAGATTGTGAACATTTACAATATTTTGGAAGTGTTTTTATACTTGTAATCTGATTACACTAAATTCCACAGGAATGCAAGCAAGCTTGCCGTCAAAGACAGGAACTGCAGCTAAAGAGAAATAAATTAGGAACACTCCAAGCAGATGATTTTATCCTTAGGGTGGGATAAATTGCCTTCTTAGACTAGTATTTTCCCCCCGGAGGAATAACCAGAATAATTTAATTGTCTTTATGGTGTCCAGTTTAACATAACAAGTTATGGTATTTTATGGTTCTTTCAAATAAGAAATCTGTACTGGGAAACATTTAAAGATAGCAATCAGCATAATACAGAGGTTCTGTAGTTCTGCCCTTGTGAGTTTATTTAATAGCTGAACTGCTATAAAGTCAGGTTTCCATCCGACTGTTAGACAGGCATCCAATTTCAGTATTGCTCTCTTGTACTATATGTGATCAGTTCTGAAATAAGATTTTTAGGGATATAAAGTGAGCAGCCTCTATTCCCAAGGTAAAGTAAGACTGTTTCACGAGTTACTTTATGGACCATATGGTTATGATTGGTTACATTCAGTGACATAACATCACATTAAGCAACTTAGCCTAGTGTATCCAGACAGCATGCAATGCAAATGGAGCAGTTCGTTAGAGCTTTAAAGGAGCCTCCTCTTTCCCCCATGGGTATACAGTGTTGAATATAGTTGTTAGCCATGTTTCCCATAAGCCTTTAACACTCCAGCTACTCAAACTAGTTTGTAACCATTCAGCACAAGGGAACCAAAGTGTTCTCAATTCATTCTGAAAGTAGAAAATTAAGTTCTGACTAGTTAAATGGAACACTTTAGGGTTTCATCGATCCATTGTTAAAATGACAAACCATCCCTGATGTGCAGCTACCGGTGTCCTTAACTCAACCTACAGAAGTCACTGAAAAGACTCCCATGACTTTCCTTGAGCTCTGGATCAGGCCCAGAGTTAAGGTATTTCTGAACTCTAATCCCTGTGGTATCTTAGAACCACATTGAGGCTAAGCGCTTCACTCCTGGAAATGGCAAAGACTGGAAGCAGGCGAGAGGCAAGACAGACACAAAAGTCTTCCCAAAAAAGGAATGAAAAGTTAACCCTAACATGCCCAAAGGTGACTGTATTCCCCATATTATAATTAATATAATTATAAATGTCCGTTGTATAAAAGTCTGGTATGATCCTGGGGTAAGGTGCTTCTCTGGCCATTGCTGTCAGGAATGCTTTGACCCTGTGTATCTAATTGGATTAGGTGTGTGCTTAATTACACCCTGGCAAAAACATTTCTAATAGCATGGCTAGAATATTCCATTCTATATTTAAAATGCATTAATTTTGGACAGGAATATTGTATTTGGGTACATTCCACCTTTGTTTTAAGGTCTCTTTATGGCATACAAAACAATAGAGCTACTATTAATTATCTTGGATTTCAGGTCATGGACCACAATTATAAACTCTTTTTATTACTTGTAACAATAACTTGGCATCCGACGAAGTGGGTATTAGCCCACGAAAGCTTATGCTTCAATACTTTAGTTAGTCTTTAAGGTGCCACAGGACTCTTTGTTACCTCTGCTATTCCAGACTAACACGGCTACCTCTCTAATTCTTGACATCATGCAAGGCACTGCATTTAGCCGTATGGAGTGGAAATCCATCAGGCATCCGACGAAGTGGGTATTAGCCCACAAAAGCTTATGCTTCAATACTTTGGTTAGTGTTTAAGGTGCCACAGGACTCTTTGTTAACAATGAGAGTGTTATACAGAAGATGTGGTGTATGCATAACTACGGGCAGGTAGATATTGACACTCTTCATAGCTTTGGCCATTCATGAGGGAATGTCTATTAATGTCATAATCACCACCACCCTTCCATAAACAGAAGCAGCATTTTTTGCTGGCTCCATGTTTCTGCTGCTTGCTCTCCAATCTTCTGCTCTTGTCACCCTCCAATCCAGCCTCATGGTAGGTTGACAAAAGTGACAGTGTTTGGTTGCCAGCAAGAAAATTTTAACAGAACAATCCCGAAACTGATTGTTCTCAGCTAACATGCCTCTCCAGCGGATTTCAGCCCTTTCATAGGAAATTGCTTTTTGCTATGTCCATCTGTCTGATCTCCAAACTGGGCTCCCAAGATTTCACATTTTAGGCAGTTCTGATTCTTTCTCCTCTCTTTCACTTTCAGTTTTTAAGAAGAAAAATATACTAAGAAAGGCTATTGGGAAGCACCAACAATGCCTAGCACTTGTACGGGGCGTCACAACTTCAACAAATTAATCTTCATATAACCCCTCCACTAGGCAAGTAATTAGTACCCACTTTACACATGGGTAAACTACAAGGACAAGCAGTAAACCAGCATCAGCCACAGGAATAGAACTTGGGAGTCCTGACTCCCTGTTACTTGCTCTAACCATCAGACAGCGCTCCTCATCATCATTCATATGCTAAGCACTAATCTGATACCCCCATTCCGTTAGAAGAAAGAGCTTCATGTGTGTAAGTGGTTAACCACCGCTACCCCAATTTTCAGGCAATGAATGACTAATAACATATAATTGCATTTTAACAGACACGGACACTCAGAGTTAACAGTGAACTAAGAAATTGTTAACAATGTTTTTGTTCTACAGAAAGAGGGTTATGCTGGGAATTTATGTCAAAATAAAGTAATTTGTGCCTAATTTAAATGCATTGTCATTTTATGCAACATATGTTCATTTTTTAAATACTTGCCTTGCCAGAAGCTAAGGAACCGGCCATAAAAATAAATTAAACCAGACAATGTCTGGTAAAGTTTAGAGAAAAATTGCTTTAAGATGTATTGTTTTTTTGTAGTTGTCCCTACTGTACTGTGGAAAGAGATACAGTTATATCAAGCTGATTAGGTTAGTTCAAACATGCTAGCTGAAAATTACTAATTGTATTGAAAAAGACTTCTGCTTATACAAGACGACAATGCTTGAGGGGATTGGTTAAAACCAAACATCTCCATATTTGGTGTGTTTTCTTGTGTCTAGTGGTGACAGGTTTGAGACAAGCGGAAAAAAACTGACTTTTTCACATTAGCCCCCATCCAGACCTAGTGAGAATTGTAAACTCCTTCACTGTAGCCATAGAAATTATGGGATGGCCAAGAGTTGTGGGTGCCACCTAACATGGATGATACACCAGGAGCTGAAGGAAACTCAAACAGCAGGGGATCAAGCAGGAAGTGCAAGAAGTAATCAATAATAACGAAAAAGAATAGGGAAGTTAGAAAATATCAATTGTAAAGAGAAATGGGGGGGGGAAGCAAGTTTGAGATTGAGAATCTTCAAATTGAGATTAAGGAACTTGAAACAATAAGAAGAAAACTTAAAGGCTCCCACTGAGGAAAGGCAAATCCTTAAAGAGTTCAGGGAAAATGTCTACATTAAACAAAGGACTGGATTCATTACATGGATAATGAACTGCACTGACTAAATCACTAATTCCTGCACTGTACTTCCCTCATGGGCAAAATCCATCCCTACTGTAAGCAGGTACAATGCCATTCATCCCAATGGCGTTCTACCCATATCCCAGAACTGAAATTAGCCCTGCATGTTGGTGCCACAGCACACATGACATCAAAAGAATGCCATTTGAGGAAAGGCAGCCAAAGTGCAGCAGCCGCAAAGATGATGGCAGCTGCAAAATGCCAGCAGACCCAGCTTGGGAGCAGAACAGCCAAGACTCAGCTTCGCCATGCGATGACACAGATTCCATGGCAAATGCACAGTGACATGGAAAGTGTTTCCTAGCAATGTCCAGAATTCACTAGTTAACTCCTCTAATGGCTGCTCTACTCTGATTTCTATGGTTATCCCAGCTGTTCAGATGCTCCTGTTCAGAAGAGAACACTGGCAAAGCGGAGTCATCATTAAAGAATCAACATGAGAGGGCCAAAGGAATTGTAAGAAGCATGTGTGTGATTATTACACTAAGAAATGTACTTAGCTGTTCTGTTTTTTGTCTGATAGTTGGCCCTTTGTGCATCAAATTGATGTTAGAAGTCGAGAAGCAATTTGCATAGCTGAAGTTGCGTATCTTAGGTCAACCCCCTCCCCCTAGTCTATCCCAGCCCTTATATAGCTACTTCCTGTGCTACTGCATCATCGATTACTAACCAGAAACCGCATGTCACTGGCTAAATGAAATAAAACTGCCATAAAAGAGAGAATTTTAATTTTAAAAGCCATACCGATGGCGATCTGAAACTTGTTGGTCTTTCATGATAGCTAATCACAGGGCTAAGAAAATATGCAGCCATATAAGTTTGGCTGCAATCCTGTCTGATCTTGCAAGTTAAATAGAGCCAGATCACGTCAGTGTTTGGATAGAAAACCTCCAAGGAAAATCTGGTGATTCAGTAAGTGACACCGTTGCTGTAAAGTTAAGTCAACCCGAGACCAGCCTGGTGCTAAGGGTGGTGGCAGTGCTGGTTTTAATATAACATGTAAAACATCTCCTGGCTCTTTTCACAAGAGTTGAAATGTTCAGCTCATTGTTTTGGTAATTACATTCTATCTGTAAGTCTACTCTATATTTTCAGTTGGATCTGGCTTTCTTTACTTCATGATTTACCGGTAAACTGTTGGATAATGATTTTTGATCACCAATAAAAAAAAACCACTAATGTATTCCACAGTAGAGGTGGCTGCAATTCTGCAGTGAGAGAAGTATCCCTGTTTATATATAAGATTTGCAAAGCATTTGTAGGATCCTCATGATGAAAGGCAACAAACTATGTATAATGGTTTACAGGTTGCTTGGAATTTTAAATCTTCATTCACTAGCAACAGTATACTCGTAACAAGGGGTTAAAAGGTTAGACTACAGGAATCGTATTCCTGGTTCTGCCACTGACTCACTGCATGATCTTGATAGAACTAATTAGCTCTTACTGCCTCGGTTTACCCATTTTAAGAATGAGGATAATCCTCCCCTACATTACATTGTGAGGTTTAATTAATGAACAGAAGCCTGCATTCCATGAGCACCTAAACTCTACTGATGGCTGTGGGAGCTTTTGGGTATACAAGGAATGCAGGATCAACCCCTGTGTATATGAGATCCTTTGACTAGTCTTCTATAACTGCTATGCAGAACACAAAAAATGCACTCATACTATTACAGCAAGAACAGATGACCATTTTTGCAGAGGTCAAAACAAAATTTAAAAATGTTTCACTTTTTACAGTTTGTGTTTCTAATAAGTTTCCATGGCATGTCTAAAGCATTATACACAAAGGTCTATTCTAATAGCAGAAGACTCATAAAACACAGGACCAAATGATCAGCTGTCTCCTGACCCATATACGTATTTACAGTAAAAGTACTTTAATAAAGGTAGCTACTTCCTCTAGATCCCCAGACCTTTATTTGAACTCTTTGCTGTAGCATAATTGATGGATAGAATTAGAGTGGATATTAAGACCTGGAACTGAACTTTTTCCAATAGGCTCAGCTATACTCACATTACTCATAATATTAAAAAGTAGCTGCCATGGTCATATTAAATGATTCCATCCTGACACAGATTAACGGAGTATGCAATTATATTTAAATGCTGTAATTGGAACATGCTGTTAAGTGCCTACTGTCAGTCCTGCATTTCCCTCCAGGCAAGTAAGCCGCTTCTTCCTTAGCTCTATACATTTAATGCCTTGTTCTCCATCCAGAAATAGCTGATATTTCGTCAGGAACACTTAATTTATTTCAATTCACTGTGAAAACATAGAACTTGGGAACACTTTGAGGTGCAGATTTACTCTGAGATGTAAATATGTTTAAAAAAAAAGGCATTGTGGAGTTTCATGTGTATTTTGTTACATTGGTTCCATAAGAAATTTGCTTAGTCCAGCAAACTCGGCCTGAAATCTAAAAGCCAAACTGAGTTAAATCATTCACACATATCATCACTGTTAACAAAGATCCGACGCATCCGACGAAGTGGGTATCAGCCCACAAAAGCTTATACTTCAATACTTTAGTTAGTCTTTAAGGTGCCACAGGACTCTTTGTCACTTCTGCAATTCCAGACTAACACGGCTACCTCTCTGATTGTTAACAAAGATTCTGCTCGCCAGATTAGGCCCTTGGTTACAGCTATGCCATTCCCTCTGACCTCATATTATGCCCACACTCCTGCCAGTGCTGTCCTCTTGATGAATAATGGCACTGCACAGGTATAGCTGGGGGCCTAATATGAACTGCAGAATCTCTACTATTTGGGATGATGCATAAAAAGGAAAGAACTCAGCTTGACTTTCAGACCCTAGATTGAGAATGCAGGGGTGGAAGTTAGAGGAGGAAAAAACACCCACAAAGTATATGATTGAAACCCCTTACAGAGTTATAGTTCAGAGACCAGCCTCATGTTGAATGTCTACAAAATGTATGTGATAAAGTTGTTCTGCATTAATTATCAGTCAATTGCTTTACTAGATTGAATGAGGATATAATTGCTTATGTCTGAATCCATCAAAGTTTGTTTACTTCTCTATCAATCAAGTCCTAATTCTTTCCTATTATATCAAATTGTAGTGGTTTTGGCTAACATTTCATAGGATTTCCAGTAAGTATTACTGCTCAAAGAGTATGAAGAGTGACAAAACAATGACTAAAGTATCAGGCAAAAAAAATCTCATGTTTCTGAAAGATCTGGAATGAACAGCCTGGCAATGAGCAGTAGTTTCCCTACATTGCCTTGCAAAAGTGTTTCAACCTAGAATGCTTCTAAGGGTGGAATATACAGTTGTAAAGTCTGCATATCCATGCAGTCTTTGACTGGGCTGGATTTAGGGGGTGCTAGGGATGCCAGGCTTGTGGTACTGTTTTTGTTGTTAGTGACAAAAGGGAAAATTGAATGTTTGAAGTAAAAATGTTTCAGGTATTCCGTATGTGGATCCATTTTTCACTAACCTTCTAGAATGTTCTGGACCTTTCTAGAATCTCATGGAAATCATTCAGACCTTCTGAGAACTACATTTTCCTTCAACCTCCTAAAATGTTATCAGCCATGCCATGTTAGGGAAAAAGGGGGCAGGGTATCGCCAGTCAGGGAGATATTTTAACAAACTGAGAGCCCAGCCATGATATTGCAAACCTTGATTTATTATGAAAGTGTACTTGTGTTTTAAAGACTTGAAGAGTGCAAGTAGTGACTAATAAAGGACGTATTTAATGAAACACCAGAGATATTTATCAAACCCCTATCCACGCAAAAGAAAATGTCTAGTCTCAATTGTGGTTTGGCACGATATCCTGTTCCAAGTAAACATTGTGAGAACAACATTAGAAACTCAGTCACAACCACTACTACTTTGATGAGAAGCTGCCTTGATTTTGTTGTGTCCTACAGAGACAATGGATTTGAAGATGTCATCTCTGCTGCCAAAGAAATGGTG
Source organism: Sternotherus odoratus (assembly GCA_032164245.1). Lineage (NCBI taxonomy): Eukaryota > Metazoa > Chordata > Testudines > Kinosternidae > Sternotherus > Sternotherus odoratus. Next base: position 78,915,335 of record JAVMKO010000008.1, on the reverse strand, counting down.
GAAAGCTTAGGAGTTGATCCTGTCTTCAAGGAAACTTGTATTCATCAGAAGAAGAGACAGTGTGATTACCAGGGCAAAGATGAGGCGATGGGAAGCTCGGAAGAAATATTCTAGAGCAGTAGTCATCAAACTGGGGTGTGCGCACCTCTGGGGGTGCACAAGACCTCCCCAGGGGGGGCGCGAGAACCCGGCGCCGCTGCAGAGACTGCCCGGGAGACCGGTGAACTCCCGGGTGTGCTATTTTGGTCCCGCCGAAATGCTGCTGCCACCAGAAGCTTCCAGTTTTTGCAGCGGCATTTCACCGGACATACCCACTTTTCCCTCCATGGAAAGGGGCCGGGGGGGGGGGGGAGCTTGCACACCCCTGTTCTAGAGGAATTTTTTTGCTCACTTGTTGATACTGCTCGAGTGTCCATCGAAGAAAGGTTTGGACAAATGAAGCACCATGAAAAGACATGGGGAGTTTTAATAAGATGCCAGCAGAGGAAAACACTCAAACAATTGTACAGACCTTCACCGGAGGCTGACAGATGGGAAATGTTCAGATATTAATGATAAAGACCCTACATTGAATTGAACAATATCTGTCACATTTTGCAATACGGGAAGCACCTTCCATTCCAAGTTCTCCAATTAATTCATGATGCAGAGCTGAAGGACACTTTTCCTAACATGTGGATAGCTTTGAAGATTCTGACCATGCTCTGGTCACAGTCACGAGTGGTGAGCGCAGCTTTTCGAAGCTCAGACTTATTAAAACCTACCTTTGATCGTCGATGGCCGACGAGAGATTGACATCGCTTGCTATTTTATTGCCTGAAAATGCCATTGGCCAGTCTTTGAATCTCTCTGATGCTGTGCTTCCATTTGCAAGGGAGAAAAAAATTGAACTTTTGAACTAAAGGTCTTGAAGTTAACATTCTAAGGTTGTCACTTACTGTAACACTATGTAATACTGGTCCACCCAATGTTGATATACAATTCAGTTTCTTGATGTTAGTACATTTCAGTTATTCTTTAAACTTATAGAAATGTTTTAATTTAGTGGAAAGTAATTTTTATTTGCTTATATATGGCATGAATAAATATAGATTTTCAGATCCTAGCATGTAAATTTATCATCTTATATAACAGGGATGATATCTACAGGCACCAAAACCCTTGTAAATCCAGATATAATTCTTTCTATTGAAGCAGAGGTTCTAGTGAGAAAATAAAGTGTATATCGATACCTTTATTGAGAAACGTACTGAGATCTGAAATGAGAGATGGGGCAGTTCAAGAACAGTTTATTCTGCATTGTCTAAAATCCTCCTATTAATTGATTTCTTCTTTCTGTTTCTTGAAAATACATACTTCTCTGTGGGTAAACACCACTAGCCATCACCAAGGGGGCCTTGTCTCATCTGTCGAAGCACAGTATTGTTTTCACAGTACGGAGAATACTAGGATCTCACACAGAGACTTGTATGACATTGGTTGAGGCCCATCTGTGAGATCCAGAAAAGAGTCTAGTCCAATTAATGCAACTTTCTGTGAACTGCCAGAGTTCCAAGAACAGCCGCATCTTCCTTGCCCCCCTTTCCAATATGGCCATGCTGGTATACAAATTTTAAGCATGGCTACTCTCTGAGATGCCCAACAAGGGCAACTAATCTTACATGTGCACTGTGATGCTGGTAGATCAGCTGCCAGCTCATGCCAAGGACCCTCGGTCCCACTGAACACTGATTAACGCATAGCTGGCAATCAGTCTGACTCGCCTATGTCTCAGCATTGTTAAAAGAGATCTTATATTTATAAGAATGTGTTTAGACTTTATGAAATGTGTCTAAGTTGCTGCACACATTAATCTCATAATATCTGTGTCCTAATGTTATAAGGGAATATTTGAGGGTTTGCTTTGTAAATATAAAAGTGTTTGCTCAGTCAGGAGAGAAGCATTACCAAGTGTGAAATACTAGTTTACCACAAGAGGTGCCATCTCCTGGCCAACAACAGAAGGCCCAAAGACATCAAATAAACCATTGTGGAACATCAGTGGACAAAAGACTTTGTTGATGGCCCCCTCCCACACGCATGAACTGTAACCAAGTACAAACCCTCCTCCGATCAGCTTAAGCTTTGGGGGAAGGGGATGAAAGTCCCTGTCAAGAAAAAAATTCTGTTGTGCTGGAATTTGGAGAGGGAAATATTTCTAAGCATAAGCAAGGGATCTCCAAACTACTTGGCTCTAAAGGACAAACAGAGCCTGCATATTACAGCAGCATCTATTACCTTTTTGAAAGCTAAGGCGGTAAGTCATTTCTGTGTGTATATTTACCTGCTTGAACCTTGTACAGAACTCTCATTTCTTTTTCCTAGTTAATAAGTCTTTAGTTCATTACAGGAATTGGCTACAAACCTTATCTTTGGTGAGAGATCTAAGGTACAGTTAACCTGGGACAAGTGACTGATCCTTTGGGACTGGGATAACATGAATAGTGTTGTGATTTTTGGTGTAAGGCACCATCTATCACAAAGAGGGGCTTGGCTGAGTGGCCAGATAGGCCTCCGGGCACTCCAGTCTGTGTGTGACTCCATGCTAAGTCTGTTATTATGCTTGAGGAGCTGATAATTGGTTGGTGAAACCTAATTATAGAATACACAGTCAGGTTGGGGGTTGTGCCCTGCTTCCTGAGAGTCTGTCCTGGCTTGCATCCGACGAAGTGGGTATTAGCCCACGAAAGCTTATGCTTCAATACTTTAGTTAGTCTTTAAGGTGCCACAGGACTCTTTGTCACTTCTACTATTCCAGACGAAGGGTATGTCTTCACTACAGCAGTAGGTCGATTTCCCTTAAGTCGATTTTCTAAAGTCTACTTTAGAAAATCAACTTAGTGCGTCCCCACAAAGGACAGCAGGTCGACAGTGTCTGTCCTTCAACTTTTGCAGGGGTCGACATAGCCCGCATTGCACTGTGGGTAGAATCAGAGAGGCTACCTCTCTGATTCTTGTCCTGAAGTTGGCACCCAGTCATGAGCCATTCCAGACAGCTTGACATGCACATTTTAAATTTAACACAATATTCTCATATAGTGTTCAAAATTCCCACGTGGGCACAATTGCTTGTCATACTTTTCCTTCCCCACAGATACTGTGTATTCTAACACTCTGTATGCTAACACGATATGTGAACTGAGATGGACGATAGAAGTGATTTGGGTGCTTTATTAGAACACCTTCTAAACAAGATCTCTGGCCACCCGCAGGCAGACACCCTGGGGTAAACCATGTCTCCTCTGCACGTTACAATAGTGTAAAGTGGCCTTAGGATAAATAAGAAGCTGATGTCAAAAGTGAATATCCATATTATATTAGGAATGACATAATTATTAGCATCAATGAACTGGTTTTCTTCTTTGTGTTGATCAAGAAGGGAAAATGCAACTTCGTCATATCCACTACTATGATGATCAATGTTTGTGCACTCACAATGCTTGTGCACTCACAAAGACCTTGGTGGCAAGGCAGTAGTTTTAGACTAACATTCAGTATGACTGAGAATCCCCACAATTCCACTCTTCAGTCTCGGGCACCTTTTTCCTCCTACTATCATCTTATCTCCCCTTTTTTTTAGCAGCATCTTTAATTGCTGCATTTATCTTGTGCTGGAGCCAGCCTCCTTCTGATCTACCAGCTACTAGAGAAGGTGAAGTTAAGATCACTCTCACCTTGGATGCTGTCAGTGCCCCCTCTGTGATAATTCTAGCCTGTGCGCCTATAGAACAAGATCTAGAATAGGGCTTGGCTTTAGGTCCACTACTGCTGCCCTTCCCACTGTGTTTTTGAGCCAACCAAGGATCATATTTTTTGTAGATATTTCTGCTCTGTTGTACTTGATAATCAGCTTTTTCAAGATTCCCATTAGAACATGCACAATGAAATTCTGGCCCCACTGAAGTCCGTGGCAAAACTCCCATTGTCTTCAATGGGCCAGGACATCACCCCTAGAATTAAAAGTTAGAAATGCAGGCCAACAGGCTACAAAAATACTAATGGAGTCATTTTCAATCTACTGCCATAATTGAAGCTTCTATTTTGGAAGTGAGACTTAATCCCCACATTAGGCAACAATAGGTCTTTCCAAGGAATGGGTGGTAGTGACAGTGAGACTTAGAGGTTGTGACAGGCCTGCTGTCCTAATTAATAGCTTGTCAATCTTCAAATGGAGTCAGGCTATTCTATCAGCAGGCCTCTAAACCTGAGTATACACAAAGGCAGGGTTAATTGATGTTGTGTACTAATTTAAAACATCATGAAGTTGCGGGGGAGGGAATTGAAACATTTGGTATAATGTTCTGATATGAAGTGATACCTCTGGACCTTAATACATGCTTTTAGCAAATGGTCTGCCATTGCTATATAGCGTAAGCCAGACATTCCTAAGTCCTGTCATGGGGACAAAAGGTGAAGTATGTGTGGCTAAGGGAACATATCTTGAGGCTATGTGAATTTAGCAAAAACAAACAACTCCCAAGGTTCTCTCTCTCTCTCTCTCTCTCTCTTGGTGGGGGGGTCAAACTCGGGAATTGTTGGGAGATCTCAATTATAATAAATAGGAGAGGATGGACATCCTAAAGTAGTGAGGTATAAAAACGGTGAAAAATATTAAACACATTTCATGTGTAAATGAATCCGATATCATTCTTGGGAAGAATTTGTATGAAAAAGGGAAGAATGCATAGACACAAGGAGTTGAGTAAAGGCACAGACAGTAGTGGGCCAAATTCTTCCCTCAGCTGTCTATCTATCTATCTAGATCCTTCTGTGAACTCCCTTCACCAGAGTATCTGAGTGTCTCACAAACATTCAATAATTATCCTCATGACACCCATGTACAGTAGGAAATGATTATTCCTTTTTACAGATGAGGAACTGAGGCAAAGAGATTAAATGACTTGACCAAGGTCACACTGTAGCAAGCCAGTAACTGAAGCCAGATTGCCTGTATCCTAAAACAGTGCCTTGACACATGAGTATAAAGGCAGAATTTGATCCAATACATGAATCCACCTATCCATCCCAGTAATCAAGAAAGAAGTGATTTATGCTTAACAGTGAGCCAGCCAACATCTCTCTCTGTTTTGTGTTAGCGTGATAGAGATAAAATGACTTCCCAGGTATTTGGGGCCGCATTGAATTGCACAGTCTATTCTCAAAAGACTGATTTCCATATCTAGACTTGTAACTTTTTCATGAAAATACTTAATCAGAGATGGAGACTAGTTCCGCCCTCCACCAAACTACAGGAAAAGTTGGGAGCTGAACTCTGGGGCTCATATGTCTCCATTTATAACAGGCAGGAATTAATAACCCAAATCTGAATGCCCTGAATTTAGGGAAAGTTCAGATTGAGGTCAGAAATTCTTAGTTCAAACCCATCTCTAAAGTACATTTTTAATCAAAAGTATTGATTGAAGTTTGCATATCTTGAAAAAAAAGCAGAGATAGTTATTCACTTTCAACTTTTAATCACTGAACACCTAGATGGCAACCATCCATCTCAAAAGATGATGGTGTAAGCATTAAAGCAGCTCCGTTAGTATGCATTACGCTGCAGCATCCTGAGTAACAGTCCAATTCTTGAGCAGTAGTCTTGCTACAGCAGTAAAATACCAGTGTAGACAAAATCTCCATTTTCCTATACAAAATTGGCTTCTGCTAACCCATAGCATATTTTACTCGGGGGTCCAAATTTAGGGAAAGCCCTTGGAATCCCTTTACATTTTAAAGTATTCAGATCAGTGGGTCCTGCAGAGAGGGGATTGCTTCCTTTGTACTAGATGTACTGTATTGAGTCCCTTGATCTCACCTAAGAGTAGATTGTGCTTCCTGAAGAAGCTTCTTGATTGAAAAGAAGAAGACTGCCCCCAGAAGAAAACACAAGGTGGGTAGAGAATAGGAGAAATGGTCTGCCACACGAAGTAGAGCTAAACCATCCTTCCTGGTCATTCCCATATCACCTGTCCTGTTATAGCTAAGCTCCTTTTGGGTAACATAGTTAGATTTATCACAATATTATAGCAGCCAGCCAGAAGGGGGCGCTGACGCCCAGGTTGTAAAAGCTCAGAGGGCCAACTTAATGCCGGGTGTAATTCCACTGATAGTATATATCCTTTCTATATATAACAGCCTTGATATGTAGAAATAGAACACTCGGCTTCATTTCTTACACCATGAGGCTACTGAACACCAAGGACAAATTTGGCCACAGTCTGGGAGAAGCTGTTGCTAGATATATTAACTGCTAGGGGAAAGGAGAGTTATAACTAACAGACTTGAATTATGCAAGTGTGCAGAGGAGAGTGGATGTTGGAAAGTGTTGGGAGGACACAAGGGAATCATTTGGGGGATCTAAAAATTGCACCTCCCTCGAGGAAACTAAAACAGGTGGCCAGATGTGAGAGGCCAAATAAATGGTAAAACGTAACAAACTTAAAGGAGTTTGTGTTATATAAATACATTGGACAAGGTAAAAATATGGAAGTTATTTGCACTTATTTGTGGAAAATTGTCAGATCTGTCAGCTATGACATCATCCATGAACTTATGAAAATAAATTCTATATTTCCATCCAGACCATTATACATTATTTCCATGCATCACAGAATGGGTAAAGGAAGCAAAATGTCAAACCTTTTAAGCCATCAAGGCTACATGTTAGAACCCATACGTTCAGTAAAGATATATACATTAATCGCCTGCTGCCTTAGCATGTGCTGCTTTCGTTTCTGACTGACGCTTTGTATTATTTCAGAAGTCTTTTTTCTCTCTCCCAGAGGTTTACAGTGTTAAAATCATACTGTTTCATAACAGGGCTTGAAATGAAAGCAAACCCTACATGGGGCTTGCCTAATGCTCAGTGAGGAAATTTGTAAACAGATGCCAGTACTAAGTGCTTACATTAGATAATAAATGGCACCTATCTCCCGAATGCTTTGCACGCCATTTACTGTGTGCGCAGCCTGGGAATTTTTATTTATTTATTTTATTGTGCTTTTAGGATCTTTTAGGCAAGCAATTTGCTTGTGAATCTTGCACAACTGTCACTGGTTTCATACAGGCTTAAAAGGGATTAGTTCTTTTCTAAAGGGTCCCCGTTGGATTCTTTATTAACCTTTTGGGTAATAAACATTTATCTCATTTTTACAGCGGCATTTAACACTATCTATTTATGGCCAAATATCTGCAAATCCATTACATGAGCCGAAAATGCACCTGCTTCTTAAAAAAGGGCTCTCTGGAGAAGCTGCGGCAGGGGCTGATAATTGTAAACAAAACAAACAAGAGCCCGTAAAATAAAAATGAAAGTATTACCCTGAGCTCTATGTCTTACAAAATGACTTCACTTTGAATGTAAACCCAATAATTATCATAACACGGCTATAAAAAAAAAAGAGAGAATGAGGGAAGATTGAATGAGTCAAACTGAGGAAGACGGACACATTTGCAACCCTGAATGGCTTTATCTGTGTGTGTGAGTGAGTGAGAGATTATATATCAATGCCAGACCTCCTATTGTGCTGTTCATATATTACACCGATGGTCTATGCAGACCATAGTCTTGTCTATTAACATTTTATAGCACCCAAAAGTGCACGAGGTGCTTCAGAGAAAGAAATAATACAGTCTCTGCCCCAATGAGCTTATAGCCTCATTGTTATATTTGAAAGAAAGAATGACGGTGACTTAAAGGAGGGAGGGGATGGATGTAAAGGGGACAGGGGTTACAGAAAGGTGACCTTTTGGGTTGATGTGCGTGCACATCTCGGTAGTTTTGCTGAATTTGGGATACAGCTCTATATGTCATACGGAAGATAAAGACACAAGAGTGGTTGGTCCTGACTTACTGTGTAGCAACGTCAAAAAGTTTGACTCAGGTAGGCAATTAGGCATCTCACTCCTCAGCCCAGCTTGGGCTAGGATTCTAATGAGGGAGAAACAAACAATATTGGGTGGGATTTTCAAAAATGCCAAGAAAACTGTTGGGCACCCGAGTCCCATTGACTTTCAGTGGGAGCGGGGTGCCTGCCTCCTTTAGAAATCCTGAAAATCCTGCCCATTCTCCTCAGAACATCTCCCAGGTTACAGGTGCCTACTGGGAGCAAGCGCAGTTCTCAGAATAGAGACGATAAGGTATAGAGGGCCTAATCTTGTACCACAGATGCCAATAGTACAAAATCAGGCACACAGACCTTAACTCATCAAGGTGCTTAAGCACGTTAGTCCCATTGTCTTCTCACGTGCGTCAAGGTAAGCACATGCTTAAATGTCTCGCTGAATTAGGGCCATGGTGAGGAAAATGGTAGTCACTGTCTGTGTTAAAAACAAAACCAAACAAAACCACACCACACACAGGACACAAATGGGAGTTAACTAAAGGAACCTATAACACTCTAGTGATCAGACCTTCTTGGCACCATAATATTTTTGAGTTTAACTTAGTTTCAAGTTTAAGCAAAGATTTGGATTGTATCCAGCCACGCTTGCCGTTATTCCATAGTACCGACAGAGATGCCACCCATCAGTATGCACAAGGTTCTGGGGGGAAATGACATTTCCATATTATGGACGTCATTCAATTTTGAACACTTATGCTGCTTTCCAAGTTTATATCAGCTTTCATTACATCATATGGTGTTGGTTACCTGCTGCAGTGAGATAATAATAAAGCACGTCACACTGCGAGGCATGTTGATCTCTCTCTTGTTTAAGAAGTAAATACTAGTCCTAGGGGGGGTATCAGCCTAGCATGGCAGGTGTTTAGCCCACATACCTGCTAACAGAAACAGTGAGTATTCCACTAGCAGCACTAACTTCCCCTGCTCCACCACCACCCCAGTATGATAAAAATAAGGGTAAAAGAAATTACATCATTGTGGCATGAAAGAAAGCAGCATTCCTTTCACTGGGCTGATCAAATTAATTATGCTAAGTAGCTGAAAACAGAGAGAAATGAAACAGAATTAGCCCTTCAAATGGTACTTGAGGCAGAGCCAGAAATGAGACCACTTCGGAGTGGTCCAGTGATATTTCCAAATCGGAATCTCATGCAGTTCCCTCTGGCTCTGACTGACACCAGTTTGGGTCATCATTCTAGATTTCTGTAGCAGAATCACAGCATACAGGAGTGCAGGGTGCAAGCTCTGAAGTTCTGAGCTGCAGTTAGCGCTAGAGATGCGATTTTCTTTAAAGAACTTTCAGCAATTGTTAATGCTGATTTTTGATTCAGAAGTTATATGTCATTTGTAATGTCATTTACATAATGTGATTTTCGTACAAGGATAATTCATTCTGAGAGTTCTTGGATCTGCATACAATAGACACACACATCAGGAGAAATCCCACATCATTTACACCTGTGCAAGCCAAATTAAGTTACTCAGTTGAACAATTATAACTGAGCAAAGAATTTGAACTACCGGGTCTTGTTGTTTGTATATTGTTTCTTTTTAAATACATTAGCCTCCAAGAGCAAAAGAAAACCACAAAAATACTCTTTAAAAAAACAAACTAAAACAGCAGCCTCATCTACTCCTGATGTGGTTTGTGGGCAAACCAATGAGCTCTCATGATAAACATTACCAAAGGCCATTGATAATCCTAACAATATTGGCATAGACACCCAGGATGAAATCCTGGCCCAACTGAAATCAATGACAAACCTCTCGTTGATTTAAATGGCACCAGAATTTTACCCTGAACTTCATCCATTACCAAGAGGGAGATTTTATCCCACCAGACGTCAACTCTTGGCTGTGCCCAGATTTGTACCAAGATTGATAAGGTTCCAAGAGATCTGAGTCATCCAGGAGCTGTCTCGCCACATCCTTTTAAGTCATCTTAACTAGAAATGGTAGATGAGACACTGTATAATAGATAAAGAGATTACCCTAACCAACCCCCCCATGCAATTTTGCAACCTCGATGTGACCCTTGGGCCAAAAAGTTTGCCCACTCCTGCTGTAGAGCCAGATTAGAGAGTGTGAGAGAGAGGACTGGTTTGGCCTGGAGGAGTGGGGGAGAGAAGGGGAGAAGGGGATCAGAACAGAAAAGAAGCACAGAAAAAGTGTGGGGGAAGGGCTGCAGCATCTTGGAAGGAACACTGGAATGACCTAGAGGTGATCTGAGAGTGAAAGAACTGCTATCTCCATGGCTTCCTTATAGTGAAAGCTGCAGAAAAACAGGATCTCATGGATCTCATACACATGTTGAAGATAAATAATTCTCTAGCACAGGGGTGGGCAAACTACAGCCCATGGACCACGTCTGTCCCGCGGACTGCTCCTGCCCAGCCCCTGAGCTCCCGGCTCCGGAGGCTCCCCACAACCTCTCCCCCCGCTGTTCCCCCTCCTGCACAGCCTCAGTGCACCGCGCAGGCAGCACTCTGGCCCGTAGCTCCTGCCAGCAGCCTCGGCAGTGCTGCACACTCTTGCGGGGCAGCGTGTTTTGGGGTTGGGTCGGGGGTGGCATCCTGGGAGGGGCAATTAGAGGGGGAGCTAGAAGGAAAAAGCAGGGCACGCGGTGCACTCAGGGGCGGAGGCGGAGCGGAGGTAGAGGTAAGCTGGTGGGGGGGAAGCTGCCGATGGGTGCTCCAGCCCCGAAGCACCCATGGAGTTGGCTCCTTTGCCTGTGCCCTTTCCAATGGCCTTGGGAGGATTATAATCCCTGCCTGAATGTATACTTCATTTTGTTCATGATCCTGCTTTCTTAAAGTCTGTAAATTAATTAAGTTTATTATCCTTAATTTTGGGGACATCAGATTTAGAAGACTCTGGGTGCATTAGCAAAATAAGCTTAGAACACAGGGCTAGATTTGTGTCAATTTAGTTGCTGCTACATTTACAGCTAAATTCCAGAGAAGGCACAAGAGAGTGAAGGATGAACAAAGCAGTTTGGCTAGAATAAGAACTGACCTGAAGCTTCACCTAATAGGGAAACAGAACCAGAAAAACTCTTCTGAGGGCCACAAATGTCTGGTTAATCTTTATTTTCTCATTAGTTTTAATTGCCACTGTACTGCCAGGTTTCAGCCAGGCCTGAACTAGAGGCAGGGAAGAGGGGTAAAACTATGAGACAGGTAGTTTTTAGGGGGCTTCTTTCCATCCAGAGTTCCCACAAGGAAAGCCAATTATCATATTTCCAGCCCAGTTTTATACAAGAAACATTTGGACAAGCATACAGGTTTTTGTATTTAGCCCAACTAAACCTCAGAGCCACTTCAGTCTTGACCATCGGGAGAGAAAATCAATTGTAAGAGAAAGACGTCTTTTGCATAGACACCTGCCAGCTAGTGGGCATAGATTCCTCTTATATGTCATTATATTAAGGCACTGGTTCAGCATTTGTTTCCAAGTATTTCTAGAGCTCTTATCACCTTCATGCTGACTAAAAAGCGAAACACCACTACCTACAACAACTCTTCCTGCAGTACCTGGGTTTTCCTTGGTCTCCCATACAAGCCAAAATAACTTAAAGGGCCGGATCCTTAGCTGGTATACATTCCCATGGCTCCTGGAAGGCAGTGGAGCTGTGCTGATTTACAGCAGCTGAGATTTTGATCCATCATTGAACTTCTGAGTGATCTATGTTTTGCCTCCTACTCAAGATCCATACACTAGATCATCCTTGTCATGCAATTGTATTAGCCTTTTCCAACCTTAACTTCAACAGTGGATGTGTGTTCCATATATGTGGGGCATGGCATATTTTTATCAATGAAAAGCAGCACAGTGTTTACTTATGTGGGTGGGAGCGGTTCTTATCAAGTTCACTCTTGAATGCTCAATTTATGGCTCTTTTTTTCAGCTCAGACTATTTTGCATAAGATTTGGATTGTCTATCTATTGTCCACCCCCTGTAAAAGGAAGCAGAAGTGTTAGGGCACATTCAAAGTATTCACATCTAATAAGAATCAATACCATCACCCATAGTCCTACATTTTGGATAAGTACCAGCTTGTGTCACTAATGTTGCTAACTATATACTAACTTATTTTGCGTTGATATCTTCTGACTCTGACTGGTTACACTATTGCATCCAATAAGTCTCCTTATTTTCATTCATACTGTTGCAAAAGAGTCCAAAGCTCCACTAGCGGTGTGAGAATATGCATGCACTGTGCTTCTTGAAACTTGACAGTAAAAAAGAAACTGTAGGAAATAAAATTGTTTTATTTGGACAGTGGTTATATAAACCATGCTTCCTTTTCAAACTGGCAAGTGTGTAGTACTATAGTATTCATGTATGTTCTTGGAGTAATTTTGCAATGTACTTTGGACAGCTGAGTTAAAGCTCTCAGCTGCCAATATTCCATTGCTAGTGTCAAGCCGTAGTCAGGCTCTTGTCTGATTTCAATGCCAGCAAACTGAGTTTCTGCCACTGCTAAAGTAACAATACATCAGCAAGACCATTAACCTTTGCTAGCACTTACTCAGCTCTGAAGTGGATATTATTTATCAAGCAATGCACAGTGCAAATAATTTTAGCAGATTTGATCACCTCTATTTTCTTTCTTTTACTGAATATATTGAATGTAATGTCTCTACTCTTAGGCATAAATAGGGATGGATACTGATAATTCTTAATACTGATATTTCACAGAGGGCAAAACAGTCCTACTTCTAGGAAAAATAAAATATTCGTAGCTATTCTAATAAAATAAAATAAAATAAATAAATAAATGGAAATATACTAATCTCCTAGAACTGGAAAGACCTTGAAAGGTCATCAAGTCCAGTCCCCTGCCTACACTAGTAGGACCAAGTACTGTCCCCTGATAGATTTTTTTTCCCCCAGATCCCTAAATGGTCCCCTCAAGGATTGAACTCACAACCGTGGGTTTAGCAGGCCAATGCTCAAACCACTGAGTAATTCTCAGTGGGAGGGGGGGGAGTAATTCTCCCCTCACTGAGCTACAAAGCAAATAATTTTTACTATACCTGGTCCAAAAATTTCTCTTTCAACAGTTTTTCAATGGAAAATGACTTTTGCAACAAAATGAAGATTTGAGGAAAATTCCCTGTGCATCTAAAACATTCCAGTTTGAGGGGGAGGCGAGGAGACCCTTGAAAACTGAAAACATTTTGCTTTTCCGTTAAAACAAAAAATCACAAATTTTGACAAGAACAAAAATTACTTTCACTAAAAAAAATTTCAGGCAGGCATAAGAGGGTGGGGGGGAAGGGAGTAGCTTGATATTTTACCCAAAACCCCAGCAACTCCACCCTGCTCCTCAACACAGCTCTTTGGTGAAGAATCATAGTATTATTTTCTTCAATTTTTACAGCTCTTCCTTTACTATCAATTGTTCTTGAATTTATTTATTTATTTGTTGTAATGATGTTTATTTGCCTACTTGCTAGAATATATATATATATATATATATATATAAATAAATCATTAATTCACAATGGGTCTCTCAGACATCAATATGAATTAGCAAGAGATTACTGTACTGATAGAGAGGACAGGGCTGGACCCAGATCTCAGTGGAGCTACCCTTATTTACACAGCTAAGGCTCCTTTCTCTCCCTCTCAAAGAATACATTATAGATCGGATCCTGGGTGGGAGTTCAGGGACATGAGTCTGTACAAAGTTATATCTATATATTTTAATATATAAATACGGCCATCAAAATAATTTTACTCACATAGAGGCACCCAGCAGCATTGTCCTCTTTCCCTACTTCTATCTCTTTTATTCTTGGGGTCAATAGCTTTGGCAGTTAAAGTAGCCGATAACACCAAAGGAATCACACTGGCTGGATGGACAGTCCTAAGGACAGTTGCTATGTGGCAGGCAAGGCCCTGTATCTCAAAGTTCCCTCTTGTGTCAGAGCTCCTTCATAGCACACCCCCCCCAACCTCCACCTCCAATATCCTATTTGACCACCTACACCCTGGAAGATTAACTGTGGGACTCTAAACATCCCTGCCTTTCTTTCTACTTGATGAAAGCCTTCTGACGTCCTACCCATCAGTAATGGCAAGTGCCCTGACACACACTCCTAATGGCATCCCAACATCCCTAACCTTCCAGATGCGCTGGGCCCGACTCTGATCTCACTTATACCAGAGCAAAATCAAGATGAAGTCCTTTCAAGTCAAATAGTCTGGTTCAAGATATGGAAGTATACCTTTAAGCAGCATATGTACAGAACAAAATGTATTAAAGCCATCAATATTTATAGAACAGGTAGAATTCATATTAGGCTTGTTATTTGTCAAAATAATCTTGATTCCGACTTGATATCCAAAACAATGAGAATTAATGCCGGGGCCAGTTCCCCCTTAAATCAAGTTAAAAGACAATATATTACCATGCCAACAAAAGTAAAGTTATCACATAAATGAATCCTAAGGGATATCCATACGTATCGAATCTCTGTCAATTCTAGGCATATGCTGAAAATCTCCAACACTACACACATCATTGAGTAGCCCAGGGGCATAACTTTGTCAAAGTAATTTTGTCCTTCAGAGCAGAGTACTAATTGTTCAGAAGTCTTCTGGGTGAATTATGCTAAAAGTAAATTAATTAGTGACTCAATCTCCAATTTTCCAAACAAAACATCAGAATAGAACAGTGGGCTACAGATTGACCACTCTGACATAGGATATGTTATCTTACATAAGGGACAGGCTAAAAGATTCTTCTTATACAGACTCTTCTGGATTCATTTTGAGATTTACATATTTAGATTCCGATCTTGTGTTGGTTGAAGTCAGTGGGAACTCTACTGTTAACTTCAGTGGAAAGAAGTTCATGCCCTTACTGGAAAAGAATATTCAACTGGGGGTATTTAATGCTTCTAGAACAAAACCTGAAGCCAGGCAGAACTCACTTAGCTTCTAATTTTGTTACAAACCAGAAACTCTGAGCTTATTTGCCAACCAGCGCATGAGTTTTGATTTGACCTTAGGCCAAATTTTAGAAAAACCTCAGCCACCTCAAGGTTTCATATGGTTGCAGTTTCAGCTGGGTGAGTTTCACTTTGAGGTTTTAGCAGAATTCAAAGCAAAACAACTCAAAGAAAAAACTTAATTGGGGTGAACTCACACAAACCAGGGCAAATTAAAAGGGACTAAGCTAACTCAGGAGACTTAAATCATGACTCCCCTATGCATTAGCCTTGTCTAGATTGGGCAAAGAGGTTGTGGTTGAAATCTTGTTAGCTAATATACCATGATTTTGACCCTAGTCTAGACACAGACACATGCTGATTGTGCTTAAACCTAGACTCCTCCAACTAGGCTTAATGTTAACCAGCTAATATGTATTAAACGGAGCTCACCTCAATCTACAGTAGGGGCAAAATCCTGGTGGAAATCATATCAGCTAAAACAATGCCCACCATCAACAGATCCTGAGATGCTATGGGATTCCAGCAAAGATTGTTAACTTGAGAAAAGCTTTGTGTGACCAGGCTATGCATGCTCTGCTGTATTTTTAAATGAGACATACCAGACAGACAATACTTTTTCCCCAAAATGGACCAGCTAACAAAGACATTTTAATGCAAATATCTGCTTAATGTTTGTTTTGTTGGTTGTTTAATCCAATCATTAAATACTATTTTAAATGTAAAGAGAGAAGCGATCATTCCAGGCTCATTTTCCAGCTCAAGCCTCCTTCCAACGTCTCCAAAGAGAAGGGAAAGTTTGTTGTTGATTTTAACAAGAGCAGGTTAGAGCTCCTAAACCATTTTGACTGTAAGCTGCACCCTCTTCTTGGAATATTACATTAGGGCAATCAGAGCAGTCAAGTTTATTACAGGTTCTGAAGGCAGTCAAGGAGGGGACTGTATCATTGTTTGATATTTGACATCATTGTTTGATATTCCAGCTCATAGTTCTGGGAACAAAGACATACGAAGGCTAAAACTGTACAGAGCAGACAGGGAGATGTGCACAAGGGGCCTGATTCTGCTACATGCTGAGCATTTCTTGCAAGGTGGTGAGTGTCTTCAACTCCAGTGGCTTCGGTTGGAGTGAACGGTTCTAAGCAACTCCTAATATCAGCCCTCATCAAAAAAATTTCAAGGAAGACTAAGTAGAATTTAATCTATTACATGATTGTGCAAAAATTACTTAACCACATCAAAGCAGCAGTGGCATCATACTCGGGGAATAGACGTTGCAAAATAGTTCTCAAATACAAAATGCAATCTTACACGTGATTTAGTCAGGGGAATGGATCATTGAATATATGTTTCATTTATGCCTCTAAGATTAGAACAATGGAACCATTATCCGAGCCAGAAATGTTAGAACCATTTTCCTTATTAGTTCTGCTCATTAGAGGGACATTTAGCCATCAAGCAATTTTAACTGCTTTTTTTAAAAAAATCAAAGTTCTTCTGGAAAGCATCCCTACTAAAAATAGAGGGGGGTGTCTCCAAAGGTTCAGGAGAAATATTTTAAAGAATAAATTGAATTGGTGTCTTTCATGCCAATCACTTTTTTTTTTTGAATAAAAATAAGTTCCAACCCAAACTTTTCCCATTTCTCTTCTCAAACGTGAATATTTTTTTATGATACTCAATAGAAAAGTAATAGTTTGCTCATCTCCAAATCAGAGTAATATACTCTTGAGCACTGCTTTAATTTTACAGAAGCGATGAAACATGCATCCAACGAAGTGGGTACTAGCACACAAAAGCTTATGCTTCAATACTTTTGTTAGTCTTTAAGGTGCCACAGGACTCTTTGTCGCTTCTGCAAATCCAGACTAACACGGTTACCTCTCTCATGCTTTCATTTTATTTAGTGTTTCAAATGTACAAAGGTTCAGTTGGTTGGCTCAGATAGACCCAAATGAGTTTGAACACCTACCTGTATTGTTACCCCTTTTCAATTGAACTGGCTAATCAGAGTTCAGGAACTTGTAGGTTGTTCTACTTGGAAGTAGAAATTGATGAAAGAGTCTGGTATTTTCTTGTATGCAATCTTGTTTATTTACAAGGAATGTACAAAGTCATGCTTCTCTAAAGGCACTGGCGCCAGTGGATGCTCGTACCCCCTCTCACCTCCGGCCCTGCCACGACTCCACTCCTGCCCCAAAGTCCCCACCCAAACTCTGCCCCTATTTGACCCTTCTCCAAATCCCCACCCCAGCCCCGCCTCCTTCCCTGAGTGTGCCACATTCCCCCTTCCTCCCAGGCTTGCCACGCAAAACAGCTGTTTCACGGCACAAGCGCTGGGAGGGAGGTGGGAGAAGCAGTAGGAGGTGGCACATTCAGGGGAGAAGGCAGAGGTGAGCTGGGGTGAGGGGCCGGGGGGTGGGAACTGCTGGTGGGTCCAGCCCCAGAGCACCCATGGAGTTGGCCCCTATGTCTGAAGGCAGAAGAAACCAAAACAACAGGAATAGTTTCTAAGCTTTCACCACCACCCCTCTTTTCTTTCAGCCAGTACCCCAACCCAGAACTTAACCTCTCTCTCTCTAGTCTTCTCCAAAGGCCACACCATTCTTATTGGCAGCACCTTAGCTTTCCTGCTTCACCTCTCAGTTTCTCATCTGTCCCCCCCACCCCTCCCCCAAACTCCAGTTAGTCTTTTCCATGCCCACAGATACATACCTCCACCTTGTCAGAACAATATATAGAAACCTCAACGCACATGGTGCTTCTTTTTAGACATCGGGCCCTGTTTTAGGTGCAGCTCCTTAACTATTTCTTACAGCTGTCATAAATGAACAGTGCATTCACACTCATCAGTTTCAATGAGATCTTAACTCAGCCCATAACAAGGTTTAACCTAGCTCATAACAGTTCCATATCCAAATTATCCAATCCAAATAAAGCTGGCAAAATTGACTGAAAAACTGTCAAGACCACACTTTCTTGAGTGGTTTTTGGTACAGGTCAAAAATACCATTTCATAAAGACCTCACATATCATGAAAACAACTTTTCATAATACACTTGTCTTTTTTGTTTTGTGTAGGCTGTATGAACCTGATTCTGTGGTATGGGAAGGAATGCTCCATGCAAATCCAGGGAATGTGGATTTAAGGCACATCCGTAATTACTATTTGCTCTCCCATGATTCTGGGGCCATTTTAACTTTGTGTTCACTGTCGAGAGCACCAATGGGATATGCAGGCAGCTGGGAAAAGCAGGATTGCCTTTTTCCCAGCCATATCCTCTGGGTGGGAGAGAGGAGGTATGATACTCCTCATTGCCTGTGTCTGATCATCCATTCAGACAAATTCACTCAGTTACTTAATGATCAGATCCATCTCAGATGCCAGAAATACCCCATAAACCATTAATCATTAAGGGTCCATTGCACTGTTATTCATGTTATATAAGCTGAAGGACCTGGAACTGCCTTTGAAGCTTCACTTAGGGCTGAAGAGGTTGATTTTAAGTGGCTGAAGGGGAGGGGAGGCGTGTAGTATATAGGAATAAGGTGGGACCCACTTCAATAGATAATCACTACTAGCTCTATTCTATTCCTGTACATTACTGTAGTCCTGCAGGGAAAAGGCCTTAACCCTGCAATATTTTTCTGCATCTGCTCTGTATATATTTGTTGGGAGAGGGGATAAGCCTGAACTAAAAAGCTGGAGTTAGGCCCACACCCAGTTCTGTTTAAAAGAGGAACTTTTGGTCTCTTTGGAACTCTTGTTCTGTGGTGTCCCTGGTACCCATTTTAGGTAAGAGATGCTGGATGCTTCCATGTCCTGCTACAACTGAAATGAATAACAAAGCTTCTATCAGGACCTGCTCCAGGCACCAATGCAGCAAGCGCGTTCCTGGGGTGGCAAGTCGCAGGGGGTAGCCTGATGGTCGCTATTAGGATTTGGCGTAAACCGAAGCCGCAGGATCCATGGAACTCCTGCCAAAACGCTGCCAAATCGCCGGGGCCGGCGGAGCTCCCACAGTCATGCTGCTGAAGGCCGCCTGACTGCCGCGCTTGGGGAGGCAAAAACCCTAGAGCCGCCCCTGGCTTCTATAGACTTCCCTGGGAGTTGAAAGCATGTTGCAGATTGCAGAATTGGGCCTTGAAAGCTTTCTAGTGGGTAGTGTTTGCTTTGCTGGGATGGGAGGTTGCAGGCTTTTGTTAAGAACCTTTCCATTCCTTGATTCCATCTGGGGTGCTGCAAAACCACTTCATTTAGTAGAGTGAAAATATAAGATCCTTTGGTGACATACCGTTTTTGATTAACACCGGACATGGAGTTTGCTTCTTCCAAGAATTAAGTGTAATAGAGTAATAATTCTCTACTCAGACGAATGGGGGGGGGGCATTGTTTTTATTCAAACTAATTAAATAAATGTGTTCCTCAGCAAAGCCCTGCAGTCCGGAGTGAAATTCTGTATCTGCGTTAATATAAACCCCTGAAAATAAGAGCTCATGACAGAAGTGCTGACACAGCCTTAGCTATGGCAGCAGAACTATTTGTGCTGCTGCAATAAAGATTTGATTGTACTTCAGCCAAGAACACCTTGACAATCTTGTTTGGGCTTTGTGATTAGTTTTTAGCACTAGTATGCCATAGTTCAGTAGAACTAAGACAGTGAGTTTAGCCGAGGTTTTGTGATTACACTGCATGAAGTAATGCTTCTGAAGCAGAATCAGTTTGGGTGCAAATAACAAATGAATTGCCAATGCATCTCAGTGGGCAAAATCAGAACATTGTTTCTCAGATTGTCCTTATTTAAAAGCCCAGAAATCTTCTTTCACCCTCCTTTTTTGTTAACGTGACTAGAGCAAATCAGTGATGGCAGCCAACACTACAGAAGCCAATGCCAACAATTTAAAATTGTTGATAAACTGAGAAAAACCAGAGAAAAATCAGGTGGGAGGCGATTAACATTTTACAATTCTATCTCTGACTATATAAAATTAACAAAGCACTTCTCAGAAAAATACTAATAAAAATCCATTAAATATAAAAGCTAGGGGCCAAATTCTGCTTACAGTCATGCCTGTGTAAATCCAGATTATCTGCTTTAAAGTCAAGTATTTATACTGGTACAAATGAGAGCAAATTCTGTATATATAGCTAAAGTACAGTAAAACCTCCATTTAACGGACTAATTCGGGCGAGGGGGGTGTCCGTTAAATCAAAAAGTCCGTTATTTAATAATAAAAAAAAAGAGCTGTCGGAGCAGCCGCCCACCCGCCACAGGGTCAGGACGGCAGCTCCGCAGCCTGCCCGCTGCTGGGACCCGGGCGGCAGCCGGGAGCCGGCAGCCAGCCCACCCGCTGCCAGGTCCTGGGCGGGAGCCGGCAGCCAGCCCGCCTGCTGCTGGGATCGGGGCGGGAGTCGGCAGCCAGACCGCCCGCTGCCGGGATCTGGGCGGCAGCCGGGAGCCGGCAGCCAGACCGCCAGCGGCTGGGACCGGGGCAGCAGCCGGGAGCAGACAGCCAGCCGCCGAAATTTTGTCCGTTGCATCCGAAGTCCGTTAAATCTAGGTCCGTTAAATCGAGGTTTTACTGTATATATAGCTTGGGAACATAAGTCTGATTCCATGCAGAGAATTGGGACTGAAAAGAAAAAAATGGCAATGCTCTTAAAATATCCATGGTATACCTGACTAATTATCATAGTCAAAATATGATCCACAATATGAACTAAAGACACAAAGAAAGATTAGAAAAGGGTGATCTTAACAATGCTGATGAATAACTTTTTCTATAACTTTACCCTCAATTGTCTGTGGCATGTAACAAAGGCTAGTCTGGGTGGAAAGTCCCCCCTATAAAATAGTGCTTTTCAAAGGTGCCTTTTGTTTTCAAAGGGGCTGCCCAGTGCAACAAAAAATAGCATTCTACTCACACAAGTGCAGGCTGAGAACTTGCTGCTGGATTGACGTACAGCACAACAAACTGTGTAGGGGGAACTCCCACTGACAAATAGAAAGTGGTGGAGCATGGCTCCATCCCCTAATATTCTGGAATCCCAATTAAGTCATGATGATCACTTTACTACATCATTCATAGGCTCCAGTATTACCACCAGAAATACACATCGCGGGGGCACTCTATCTCAGTTTTGCTCTGGGATTTAGGGAGTCCTGAACTGCTTGACGTGGAAATCAATTTTAAAGCTTCCACTCACGAGCTTGACATTTTTATGTCTTTTTCCCCTTTAAAATCCATTAAAAACAACAGGCTCTCTTAGGACAAGGAGATACCAGCACTGTCTAATAATGAAGAAAGGGGAAAGCAGAAGAAATGAGCAAGACAAGATCATGAAACAGTAGTTGCTAGTGAAGTTTCCCAATGGAGTCAACAGGAGTCGGCCATGCTTTATTTTGGCCACTAGTTGGTGCTGTGTGCACCTATAAATAACAAGCAGGCCCAGAGCCTCAGGTGATTCATACTGAAGGCTGCCTAGGGGGAGCACCCTTTGTTGCTGGCTCTCCACAGGATCCGGGGGATGATTTCCATTCTAGGGAAATACTTCTCCAGGTAAGACAGTCCACTGCAAGTCCTGAGTTAACCCTGGCAGTGGCTCCCCCAACTCCATCACGTCTCTCAGTGGCAGACAGCTTTGGCACACCCAATAGGGTGTAGTAACAACTGAGGGCTAGATTATGCTTGATTCAACTCAGCCTACAGTAAGGGAGTGCGCTCACAGCTATTGGCCTTCGGGGCTTGCAGCATATGCCTGCCGCTGTGCCAGGCCTGCTCCCTGGGAGCAGGGCCTGTCTGGAGGTGGATTACATTGTTCTAGTGCAGGGAGAGAGGGGCCTCTGAGCCTCTTCACTGAGTTCAAGGTCTGCAAAGGCTGCCCCTTCCTCAGGACACACGGGGGGGGGGGGGGGGTCGGTAGAAGTTTGTCAAGAAGGCCAATATATCTATTGCTTCAAGGGCAGGTGTTGGCAGTGCAGTGCTAAGGTGAAACTATCTGCCAATATCTGTGTTGGACACAATAGTACTAAGAATGTTAAATACATTTTTTTTTCTTTTTGAAAATGCACTTGAAATAAAGAGTTGCACATTTAAAGATGAGGGTGAATACTGTGATTCTTCAACTAAATCTCCATATATTTGAATCCCTGATGGGAAACCTTTATAGACTGTGAGCAAGTGACTCTGGGGGCCGGAGAGATGGACTTTGAAGACCGTCTGGAAGGGGCTTCTAAAACATGGAGCTGATTGTGTTCCTGCCACAAACCTCCGATGTAGGGACGAACAACTGAATTGTACCTTTCTTGCAGGGGTTGTCTCTAGTGTCCTCCTAAAACAGTGAAGAATTATGTTGCCCCTGGTTCAGGGTTGTGGCTTTTAAACCACAAGCTAGCCTGTATAATTACATAGAAAATAGTAAGATTTCTATGTATTTTTGAACAATGCAATGGGATTTCACAGAGTTAAATCCATGCCAGCGAATTCTAAAGGAGGGTTAAAACCCCCTCTTCAGAATAATTTCTATAGAACATATTGTTTTCTTCCTCATTGTACAGGACTTTTCTGTAAAGAATTATTGATTGGGGAAGATGTTTGATTCCATGGATTTCAATGGTGAGTTTGGACATATTTTTGTTCTGGAAATATTTCTTCTTCTCTGTGTGTCTAGCTTGTGGTGTCAAAAAGTTCTACTGCTGGAAATCTGAGTAGGTTATTTTGGTTGATTCAAACACTATCCTGTCTGTGCATGTGATTTATAGTCCAGAATATCACAGAAGCACAGCCCAGCATGGGCTCTGAATAAGTCAACAAAATGCAACGTTTTCATGTATTCATGTCCATTTTGCATATGTGTAAATTTTTAGGGCACTCTATTCTGTGCACTATGTAGAATAACAGAGACAACTGAGAGAATGCAGAGGACCGAAGACCATGTCTGCTGGAGAGCATATGGTGTTTCTGGTCTTTGGCATATGAAATTGTGTCCATAAGAATTGTGCTACAAAATGTAGCAAGTCAGTCTGCATATGGTGATGCTGATGAACCTTTCCAATTATTCGAGATTATATCCTTGGCTACAGGAAAGAATATTAAACTGACTTGTAGAAGAAGACATGGGAGAACCTTTGTTTCTGACAGGCCTTAAGTCTGGATACAGCTTAGTATTACACAAAGTCAAGCAATGACAACAGTAAGAGTATATATTGACCAACATTTTCAATCTTGGAAAGTCAGTGAGAGACACAGGCATGACCCTTGGCATTGAAACTTGGAGAAGCATCATAAAAGTGTGGAGCATCCATATTTTGTTGCATGTCAGTTTATAATTGACAGATTATAAAGCTTTTAACTGTAGAACCTCTTTTTAAAAATATTATTTCACTGTGGAAAATAAATAAACCTGTTGTCAATTTATGACCGCTCAACTGTGTGTTTGGGGGGCGGGGCGGCTGTTACAGTTTGTAGAGCAGGTTTATTTGAATTCCACGGTGGGAGACAGTCTTTAAAAAATAGGCTTTATCATTGGAAAAACATTGGAATCTTTTGTCTGTGTTCTGTATTTTGGTCGTTTGGGGTCTGGATTGGCCTGGGTCCCTGCTGAGGATATTGTGGAGGTAGGTACAGGATTCCTGCCCTGTCAGGTTGTGAGGCATTCTGGGGGGAAGGGAGAAGGACCCAAATTTGACAGCCCCAAATACAAGTGATGCCTCCCACAAACACAGTTCATGTTAGTTCTGGCCCCTATCGCGCACACACCATTAATGCCACTAGTCCTGCAATTAATGAGCCCCCACAATTAATAGTGGCTGCTCCCTCCATCCCCCACCTCAGCACTGTTGCAGCTGGCCCCCTGCTCCGCTGGGGCTCAAGGATTCTTAACGGCATGGTCTATTTTAGTTGTAGGCCTCTGGTTCCTCACCTTCAGGGAGCAGTGAGAAGCATGAGAGATGAGCAGAGATGCTGCCCATCAGGTAGGGTGAAGGGAGATTTCCGATATGGGGAAGGGAGAAGAGGAAATTTGTTGCTCAGATGAAGCAACATCATATCCACAGCAAGGGAGGAGACCACATAGGGAGCCCAGCAACTCAGAGTTGGCTTATGCACCTCTTCCCTGGCTTCCCCTTCCCAAATAATGTATGAGCTCAGTTACCCCCTCTGCCCATACTCTATTGGCAGCTCCTTCCTTCCCTCCCATATTCCTTCCTGTTCTGTAACAGTAAAGGGAGTGCCTGGAAAGGAGTAAGGGGCCCAGAAGTGCTGCAACAGCAGGAGCATGCCACCCCATCCCACACCTATTTAGGTCACAATGCCATGGGGCAAGAACCCTGAACTGGCTAGTGTAGAAGGCATCACATTCAACAATGCAATTGAGAACTCGGTGCACGTGCTTGGCACCTCTGGAAATCAGACAAGTTAGGTGCCTAATTTGAGAAGTCATGTTGGGATCAATTTTCTGGACCACCAGAGCCATCCCCAGGAGTTGCTGACTTCAGTGAGTGTGGTTCTAGGAAGTCTTGCTAAGGTCTAGTAGCTACTAGTTTATTCCTAATTTTGGAGAAAGCTGATTGAGAAGGTTCTTTTTGCTTTTTCTCTGCTCATGCTGTGTGGGAATTGGTTTTAAATTAGTGATGAGAGAATTGCAAATGTTTCACCCTAAATCACCCTAAAATGTTAACATTCAAGCACTAATCCCAGAGCCAGTTGTTGATTTTTTTTTTTCAGATCCAGGCTGAAATTAGGAAAGAAAAGGACTTTTTGTTGAAATTTTTCTGTACTTCCTATTTCTGGGCTAGAAAGCTACATGAACAGCCTTTTTCACTGTCACAATGACATCTGTTGACCCAAATGCTTATTGTGACAAAAGAGTGTAGCCATTTATTATTAGAGGGTAGTCATTAGATATGATGCCATCAAATTAACTCTTATTTTGCTTGTGTGTGTGATCTCAGGACTAAGAGTTTGTCTTCCTGACACTGCTAAGATACTACGAGAACATATTTCATAGGTGCTAACTTTATACTTTTTGCCTGTTTAATTACTATTACTTGGATTATTAACAAAATGTGATAAGGAAAATTGATGAAAACAAGTTTTAGTCATACATCTAACACAAACTATGGGTTATGTACATGTAACAGGATTATGAACAGGGTGTGTAAAAATGTATGGAATAAAATATAAGAGAATACACACATGATACAATGCTGTTATGATACATATAATGATGGGGAGGTTGTTTTTAAGAACTTTTCTAGTGCAATACCTTATCAAACTTAAGATTTAAGGAAAGATCTTACCAAAAGCCATGTTGCAGAGGCTCATTTCTTCCAGTGATCTCCAGAGAAAGCAAATAAACTACAAATCCCCAGTCTGGAATTCTTTCTTTTTTTTTTTCTCCTCCAGCAGTGAATCTGTGCAACCATCAACACAACTTCCAGTGTGGCCTCCAACTGCCAAATCAGGGGGCAGCCACATCCGTCCAGTGTGGTTTCCAACTCTTGAAACCAGAGCCAGTGTAAACACACTGTCTTTCAACTTGACTTCCAATCCATAACTGAATCTGGATCAGTGGGGACATCAAGGAAAAATATATGTTAGAAGGCTCATCACTAAATTGACACACTATTTAAATTCTGTGACCTCCTGCAGACCATTCTCATGAAATCTCAGAAATTCTTTTTCTAGCTGGAACTAGGAAATGCCAAAATCCTTATAAGAAAAAAATACTGTATCCCTCTAGACAACCATAGTTTGAATGATTGAGAACTTCAATGTAAAAAATATTCTGCTATTGTTTGATGAAAGGATGTACTACAGAAATTGGGAGCTGGAGGGGACAGCTGACTTTTTTTTACCTTTTAGGTTCCTGTAGCAGGCAGCTGACCAGAGCCTGCTGAGTCAGCCCCTGCTCCCTCCTAGCTCAGGAAAGGGAGAAGCCTCTGCAAGCCTTCCCTAGTAGGGAAGGCTAATCAGCCACCTGGGTGTAGCCCTAGGCTGCAGAGGGCGTAATGTGCTCCACCTGGCAGCCTCCACGGGCTATGTGTGTGAGGGGGGAGGGTGTGGGCAGGGCAGGGAGTAAAGGGGAGGAAGGTAGCGGAGGCTGATTGCCTGCCAGAGCTAACTATTCCTGAGGCCAGCCGTGCTGAGCCTAAGCTGAACTTGTATATAGTGCTGTACATAGGTGGTGGGGATTTGCACTGTGTGAAAGAATAAAGAACACTGGTGAAGCCAAAACGGAGTCTCCTGCCTGTGTTTTGAAGAGGGCTGTCAGAGGCCCGCTTACAGTTCCATTCAAATTTGGTGTGAATATTCTTATTTTAGCTATTCCTCCCCCCCCCCCCGTCTCCTTAAAAATGTTATAGAAGGTACGTGAAGAAAAGCTGTGGGATGGGGTTCAATCATTCTTCGCTGGGAGGGAAAGTACAAAATTGATAGAGGGAGGAATTGTATTTTCCAGCTTTTAAAGGAGGGCAAGGGCATTACAAACAATTGAGATTAAATAGAAAATTAAACTATAACCGAGTACTTGACAACCTCTCTTCTGCATTTATCAGATTGTGCTGCACAAGCTAAAAGAGGGGGCAAGAAGGGGCTCTGCTGTTTGTTTTTAATATGATCATGTTTTTGGCTTCCAAGTACACCTGACTCCTGAATAAATGCTGCTTGTATCATTCAGAAACACACCTCATTATCTCTTGTTAAATGTTTAGCTGCTAGAAAATGCACAGTGGTAGATAGTATGCCTCTGAAGTTTATAGTATATAGGAAAGATTTAAGATCAGAGTATATTGGCAATCAATGACAATACTGTCTGCTAATCCATTATTATGTCTCTTATCTTGTTCTTAGTCATAAATATTTTGTCACCTCACCTTTACGGCAGATCTGCATTGGGGGCTAAGTTTTTTACACAACTGGTTTAGCTATTATTGCTCTACTTTTTATCTCACATGTGCTAACTTGTGCATATTTAGCAAAATAGTCTAATAAAATATATAAACAGGGATGGAGCTCAATTGGCATCTTTTAAGCTTTCCTTTCATGGAAAATGGAGGCTGATTTGAAAGCCATAGCGCTTAATTTGCGGAAGGGGAGAGTTAATTTTAGTTCTCGGAGTCTTGTTTTCAGGAACTGAAAAGCTAGGTCCAGGTTTCAATGCATCACTCGTGAAGCATTGAACAAAATCATTCTTTGTTCTTCAGTGAAACTTATCTGCAGAGGAGCTGCATTACTTCCTGTGAAATACAGCCTTGCAGATGTGCTTTGCTAGGAGTCACTCTGCTTCTGCTTCCTTTGGTCGAGTCGTCAAGAATAGGCACTTTGTGCTAGAGTGAAAATGATGCTGTGTTGCCTGTTCCCCCCGCTGAGATTGAGCCCTTCTCACCAAATAGGCACAGCTCCCTGCTAGTTATTCTGTTTGTTTATTTGCTGGGAAATGGGATGTCACTCACTCAAACCAAAGCCTCACCCCTTAAGATCCTGGAACAACAGGCAGCAGATTCTCAAGCAAGTGCAATTTGAACTAATAAGATAAATACATTAAACTAGAAAATACGTGAGGGAACTTGTCTAGGGCTGCTGGGACTGTGAATGTGCTATGCAATAATTAAATAGGTTAGCTCAGAAAAGGCTGAGATCAGGGTTGAGGTGGAAGCTTGTCCCATATTTAAGAAGCCAGAAAATATGAAAATTAATTGCAGAAAAATTAAGGCTGTAAGTGATTAGGTTATATAAACCAGAATAGAAATTGATTTCATAATGGTGCTTTGTATACTCAAAGAATCGCTAAGTGCTTTATGGTATTTAAACTGATAGTACAGTAATTGTGCAGTTAAATGAATCTGTTCTTAAGCTCTGAACAATAATTCACCTAGTCTTTGAGATCAGATTGGACTAAATTTTGCCCTCATGCATCGATGTTTCATTTACCATCATTGTTTTAAGATCATGGCCGTGTGTTAAGTGCTGTACAAACAAGTTGACTTAAAGTTCCTCTCCCAAAGAATAAACAATCTAAGAAAATAAGGAACATACAGAGAGTAGTTGAGAGGAAGACAGTCAGCTACATACAGGTGTTCCTATATTTAATGTAATTACAAAAAAATCAGTTAAATACTGAATTATTCCAATTGCCATTAATCATTGTCTCATTTCTTCCAGAGGTTATGGCAGAAGTGGATCTAGAGGAGAAGAAAAGGTAATGACTCCAAGAATAAATTCATGGCAGTATGTGAATGTAGAATGGGGGGTGGGAGAGGTAAGGAAATGAGATGATCCAAACAGTAATTAGTTCTCTGTCCTCCTCTTTAAGTATGATCAGGACCTCTGGCAGTTCTGCATCCTGCCCTTGGTTTCACCATGGGCTGCTACTATTGAGTGTGCCATCTAATTTTCCTCCATTCTGGTTCCTTACACAAAGGTTGGGGTTCTTGGGGAGTGGGTTCCAGAATGGTGGCCCAGCTTGTTGACAAGGCTTCTGTTTTCTTAGGTGTGTGCCCGGGTTACAGCAAGCCTAGTGGCTTTTGTTCATAGCTATCATGAAAACCTCATGAACACTGGTGGCCTGTTGAGGGCTTTTTATACTGAGTGTCAGCAATGCCTGTCCTGTGGGACTGGCCTGACTCCCTGCTCCTGACCATTGGCTCTCACCACAACATGCAGGCAGAGGCTTCCCACTGTTCAGCCCTGCCACCTTCCTGGCCCTGGATGGGAATGGGGCAGAAGGGATCATGCTTGTGAGGAATCTTCTGCCAACTAAAGCACACTCCTTTTCAGAGTAGGGAATGGAACCAAAGATTCCTGAGTCACCCCATTCCTCTGCGGTTAGCAAACATCTGAAACCCATTGGGAAATTGGACTAGCACTAGGGGAGGATGGGACATGTAGAAGATGACAACCTACTATGCTATCAGTTAGGATTGGCTCAAGAGGCAGAGGTCTGTGTGGAGAATCTAAAGGTTCCAACCCTGCTCATGTGGGTGTCAGTATGATGCCACATGATGGAATTCCTGCTTTTTTACTTTATTTTAATTAGGTTTGCTGGAAATTTTACACCAGTGTATGGTCAAAGCTATTCAAACCTTTTACACTCCCTGGCGCATAACACTTTGCTCTTTTCTTTAATATTACACTGTCCTAGGCATCTTTTCCAATAACAGACTCTTGGCACGTATTTGTGCTCTGTGTTATATTTTTATAAGCATTGTCTGGGATAATCCACTGTGGAATAATCTTCTGAATTATCCATTGGAGCCCTGGTCTTCCAGAACAAACATAAATGTGCTCCAAATAACGCTGTTCCCCCTTTAGGAAGAAAATCAGTACACTGTCAGGTAAATGAATTACAAGAAGGAACGTATTCTGTGTTTTTAAGCCAAAATGAGGCACACTGATCAAAATCAACTCAGTATCGATTGACCATATGTGCTTCAAAAGTGCTTATGAAAGGATAAAATGAGGAACAGGGGAACTCGTTTTGCCTAATTTGCAATCTTCTCAAATATTGTGGGTATGAAAGTTCAACTCAAATGTTACAAGGCTTATGTTTTACATAGGTGTAGCTATTGAGAGAGAATCAGAGAGGAGAGCAACATTCTCATGAAACAATGCATTCTGTCTCTGTGCATGCACACAAATGTATATAATACTCATGCCAAGAGTGGGCGTCTATTTCTGCCAGTCTAGCTTTTGAAAACTGTTTTTCTGTTTTTAGCATTTTAGCCCAGGCATCCCTGTCACTGTACCAACATGCATCACCTTGGGAAAATAGTGGATTAAATTACAGCAGGGAGAGGCGTATGAACTTGAACTAATTTTGTGAACCTAAAATTTAATTCATAGGATCACAAAACCTCAGTGGGGTTTACCCATCCATATTTTGGCGCTCTCACTTTTTTTTTTCCCTTCCAAGAGCGAGAATCTATGTGTTGTTTGTGTGGCATAGGCATGCTAGTGCTTTATTTACCATCTCAAGATAAAATGGCACCAGCTATTCATATTGCATTCTCTGTTTACAGTAATGATCAAATGAGTGCCTTATTTCAGTGTCTAAAGTTGCATGAAGATTAAATCAGTGAAACCCAAAGTTCAGATAAGCACCCAAAAGCTGGGCTGCTTATCGAACTATAGGCTAACTATTTGAAAAACTGAGCATCCGAATAGATGCCTCTGTCTTCTGTCTCAGTGCTGCTTAGTTCTGTCTGGGAACAAAATTGGAAGCACCAGTGCACAACTGCAAAAAATTAAAAAGTTGATTTTTTTTATATCAAAAAGGGTTTGGATCATGGGTTGATAAAAGCAGTAGTTCTCAACCAGAGATATGTGTATCCCTGAGGGCACACAGAGGTCTTCCAGGGAGTACATCAACTCATCTAGAGATTTGCCTAGTTTTACAATAGACTTCATAAAAAGCACTAAAAGTCAATACAAACTAAAATTTCATACAATGACTTGTTTATACTGCTCTGTATCCTGTATACTTAATATAAAGAATCTTTATATTCCAGTTGATTTATAATTCTATGCTAAAAATGAGAAAATAAGCAATTTTTCATTAATAGTGTGACACTTGTAGTTTTATGTCCAATATTGTAAGCAAGTAGTTTTTAAGTGAGGTGAAACTTGGGGGTACTCAAGACAAATCAGATTCCTGAAAGGGGTACAGTCATCTGGAAAGATTGAGAGCCACTGGATTACAGGACTAAGTCAGCTGCTGTTTAAGCCACGTTGTCTCCCCTAATTGATCTGCAGCCAGGCTCACCTGATTTATACTATACTTCCTAAAATTAGTATTTTTAACACCATTTTACATAGGTGTTTAAGAGAGAATTTAATTCAGAGCTCTTTGGGTTTTCTGTAGGTCTTTCCCAGTATCTGTTATAATGCAAGCTAAGTAAAATTATTTTATCCTGTGTAAAATTCTGTCCAATATTGACAAGCTGAAGGTGTATCAGTTCCTCTATTGTCTCTAATTTAGCATCAGTTATTTGGGTTTTAAAAGAATAAGGGGACAGTTATTCGTACTTATTAATGTGAGGGACTGTTAGCACTAGTGATACTAATACGTACAATAGACGGATATTGTGCAGCATAGTTCTGTCAGCGTATCTTATTCCTGGCTTATCACATCCCTGCTGATTTATTTTAGTGCTGAACTTGAATAGCGTCCCAATGGCTTAATGAGAGATTCTCTCTTAGCTCTCGGTCCTTTTCTATTGGTTTATTTTTTCTCCCATTTGTGGTTTTTTTCCATAATTTATGTTTTGCATTTAGGAGGTGCTTTATAGCTCTGCAGTAATTTCTGTGGGCTGACCTTTGACCAGGGGTGTGTAAACATGGGTATTTTTCCCCTCTCTCTCTCCTCCCCCGCCCCCCATTGCTCTTGGGCTTGTATCACAAGCTAGTCTTGATAAGTTTTGACCTGTACTTCAAGGGTAGGGTTCCCACAGCACAGGACCATCTGACAAACTGAATTAGAAGACTTTGATCAAGCCATTTTGTGTAGGTTTGAAATGTCACCCAGTGTATTCTACCCAGCCATTGTCCTACCATACTGCCCTGAAGGTAAGCTATCTTAGGTTGTCTGCTAATTGTTGGTACGGGTAAATGGCTTACATTGAAGAAATAGGCAATAGATTTATTAGGCCACATGTGGCCTCTGTAAGCAGTCTGGTGTTGGAAATGAATTGAGTTAGTTAACAGCACAGGCTTCAGGAAGTATTGAGCCTCTCAAAGTAATTGTTTGAGTGGTCTTGCAAAAAGCACTACTATCGTGCCACAAATCAACAAAATGCTACACAAATATAGAGTGCAGCACTTTCCCTGCCTCAGATAGCTTGGCAAGATACAGAACCACAGCGCTAGTAAAAGAGAATAAAGAATCTTGCTGAGGGACGGAAGGACGAAAGCAATCTGTAACTCTTCATAGCAGTGCTGTCCTGACGTTTCAGCCTGAGAGATGAACATATTATTTCTAGAATCAGAGAGGTAGCCGTGTTAGTCTGGAATTGCAGAAGTGACAAAGAGTCCTGTGGCACCTTAAAGGCTAACTAAAGTATCGAAGCATAAGCTTTTGTGGGCTAATACCCACTTTGTTGGATGCATGCAGTGGAGTCCACCAACGAAGTGGGTATTAGCCCACGAAGGCTTATGCTTCAATACTTTAGTTAGTCTTTAAGGTGCCACAGGACTCTTTGTCACTTCTGCATATTATTTCTAAAATGTCAAGGAGTCGCAATCAGCTCTCGGGGGCAGGTGTGGTGTCCTGATATGCGTCTTTTGTGCTGCTCAAGGGGAGCAGAAACCAATCACAACCCTGGCTGGGGATTCCCCTGGTGCAGGGACCACTGAAGTTGAATTGGAACTAGCACCTATTGGCTATCCCGGGATGAAATGGAACTAGCAAGGCTGGCTCTTATACCTGTCTCCGTGAAGCCCTTGGCACAGGGGATGTTTCAGTGGTTGGCACGGGAGTGGTGCTCAAACTGTCCCTAGCTAGTGTATTGTCCCTGGACACCATAGCCAGCTGTCACCAGCTGGAGTGCTGCTCTTTGTCCAGCTCATACTCAGGGAGATAAAACCGGTTGTTGGTCATGAGCTTTTCCTCCTTTTTTTGATGCCTGAAGGAGAGGACCCACCCTTTCCAAGGCACTGCCCCCAGCTCAGTCAGAGCCAGTCCAGCTTCTATCCAGTCGTCCCTGCGGCTTCCACAGCCCAGTGGGTAGGCCCCCAGCCTGCTCCTTACAGTGGAGGGAGCCAATTCAGACACTTCAGTTTTACAAGTGGCTGGGTGGCCCCAGTGTAGAACCTTGAGAGGCACACATCAGCAGCTCTGTGCCACTCAAAAGCTCGTCTCTGTCACCAAGAGACATTAGCCTAATAAAAGATGTTACCTCACTCACCTTGTCTCTCTCCTATCCTAGGACTAACACAACTACAAACCCCTATTTACACACTGCATTTATATACTGTAAACCCCTATTTATAGCATTCATCTTCGCTTAGACTATTCAGAGCCCAAGTGAGGAAATAGTCTGTACATGCCACAGAAGTGGAAATGTAACCCCTGTATAGTCTGAGAACGAGCTTGTGGTTTACCAGGATATTTCTGTTTCATTCTGAGGTTTCCAGCTAATGAGAAATTTACCCAATCCATTTATTGACATTCAAATAAGGGTTATAGTCAACACACAAATCCAGTACTACTTTACTTTGTACTTTTAAAACACTTTCTCAGGAGCATTGTTGACTACGATGACTCTGCTTATGTTTTTGCTTGAAGCATCAAAGCAGCCTGCTGCTAACCTAGATCTAGATTCCAGCTATTCTTATAGTGCAGGCTTCAAAGCCAATCAGAAATGGTTTCAGGACCTGTTCAGCACAGAGAACTTCCCATTTCAGCCAGAGAAGGGAGTTCACTTTACAGATACTCCATACAGTGTGTCTAGAATGATACAACATAGGACTAAATTCACTGCAGGATTTACCCTGTCTTCTGCCAGCATAGAGACTTGGAGAAAATCTACTAAGCAACAAAATTTCAGTAGGGTAAAGTGGCCACAACCACGCTTGCACCAAAGGGTACTCAAACTGCAGGGCTTTTCCATTGCTGGGTAGACTTCTGGGCTTGAGCTCTCAGACCCTCCAGAGCCCAGTCTCTAGCCCAAGCACTGAAGTCTACCCAGCAATACAACAGCCCCCATCCGAGCCCCATAAGCCCAAGTTGCTGGCATGGTCCAACTGTGGGCTTTTCTTTGCTGTATGGTCCATTGCATTAGATGTCAGGCCAGCTTAAAAAGTGGGCAGCACTGGCCAGGATAGCATTATAAACAAGGTGACTGGAAAGTGCACTGGTTTAGCACCTCCTTTCAGCAGCACCCATTGGGAGAGCTCCAAAGACGTTCCAGTGGGAGTTATGTGTACAGGCCAGCTCATCAAAAACCTCATGGGACTATGGGGATGGAAAAACCACCTACCCCCTCTCATGGTGGATTCCACCACTGGAAAGAGGCTTACTTAGCATTACGACATGTCATTTATATCTCCCTTCACTCGGTTTTCTGAATCTGTCTTTTGACTAAGGAAGATCTATACTTTTAAACATTTGTGTGTTCAAGTTGTAACACTGTTTATTATTCCACACAAAAGCGTTAGTGTATCACTATGGGGCAGAAATCAAGTTCTCAGAATTCAGAAAATACATACTTGAGGCAGAAACCCTAACTGTAACTCTGTCTCCTTGAGCCTATGTTCTAATGCATGGTGTCTCGTGATATTACTATAAATGGTCAATTAATACAAGATATAATATCTGCAAACTGGAATATCTTGAACTTTCCATGTGGTGTAGTAAGTTATAGTACATCAATTTTACATCTTGGTTTGATTTTTGGTTTCAGCCAAGTTTGAAGAAAATTGATTTTAGTAGTTCTAAAGTTATCAAATCATTTATAAATATGGCAAGTTGAAACTTTTCCCTTTTTATTTACTTTTTTAAAAATCAACTCAAACCTATGAAGGCTTGCAGATATTTTCCACTAAAAAATATAATAACTTCCAGACTGGGACTAAGCATGGAAAATTTCAGCTCCAAAGAAATTTTTTCCTTTATAATTTTAACACTCTGAAAAGAGATTTACAGTGAACTTGCTTCAAAAGTGGAGAGTGCTCTGCACTTAAAATAGCTTTAGACCATCATAGTCCCCATTGGAATCATGCCAACAGAGAATTTGGCCCTATCTTCTAGGACCTTTTGAATGCACTGTGCTCAAGAGACCGACTTTCAAAGATGTGCTTTTCCTTTCATTCCGGTGGTGTGGATTAAACAAAAGATTATATGTTCTGTGCATATATCCTGGGGTCAGCCATGCATTATCTTGCTGTATAATGTTCAATAATCCAGAGCCACTTAAATGGATTATCCCAGACTTGCTTACAAAGTTTACATGCAGCTCAATCCTTTTCAAAGCACTTGGGTAAGTGAATCCTTGTCTAAGTATTTACCTATGCGGCTCAGCACATTGGTTGCCATTAAGATGGCATCCTCAAGAGGATGAGGTCAACATTCCCTTTGGAGATGCAGCAAAAGAAATAGAAAAGCGTTTAACAGGCAACTGAGCTGGCAAACAGGAGCAATTGCTAATATTAGAGAATTGATTTCTAAAATCACAACAAAAATGGATTTACTTCCACTCTGCTCAAGAATTGCAAGTGAACATAGGCAACTAAGTTGGTCAGTCTGCATCAATGTTTGTCTCATGGCACTGTAAATCCATAGTGATTCATTGTATTTGTTGTTTTGATTATATTGTCTCAGCTTCTGGGGCATTGCTCTTTTAAATAAATTGATGTTCATTATTACATCGGTCTTGTATACTGAGTGGTCTTCAAAAGTAACTCTAAGCAGAGAGCATTACAGAAGTTTCATATTAGGGAGGAGGAGCTTCAGCCTTCTGTTCAGCTGTGGATGGTAAAAGGCAGCATGAACTAGCACTGTTGCTTGAGAATCCAAGAGCACTGATGGGTCTATTGTCAACTACTGTGAGCTATTTTTGGCGAAAGGCATGGAGCTGCTCCTCCAAATGCTTCCCCTTGCCAACAGTCATTACGTCTTCCTTTCCAGCCATTTGTGACCAACTCTTACCTCAGCCAGAAATGGAGTGGACATCTAAAATATGGGGCCAGTGGAGGGATGGGCCTACTGATGCTACAGCAATCTCTTCATCCCCCTAATGGCCTTTCCAACACACTTAAAAGGAGAGGAGACAAGATGAACTGTGGGAGCCACCCAGTGACACCCCAGAGTGACAGCAAGCAATGGCCCAGCTGTACCAACTAAACCATTGAGGAAGGACACTGTGTTAGAGACTGTGTGGGGGGGGGGGGGAAATCGACTGAAGATAGGCAACTTCAGCTACGTGAATCATGTAGCTGAAATTGGCGTATCTTCAGCCGACTTACCTGCCATGCTCACGGAGGCGGCAGTTGGCGGCGCGCTCCCCCGTCGACTCCAGCTTGCACCTCTCAGGGAGCTGGAGTTCCGGAGTTGACGGGGGTGCCACGGACAATCGATTTCTCGCATCTTCACAAGACGCGAGAAATCGATCGCTAAAGAGAGCAACTGTAGTGGAGACAAGCTCAGCGTCTTGAGCAAAGGCCTACCCAGTGACTTGCCTGTGCAAGGGGAATGTTAATGATCCACATATTATTTCCTTAATTTCTTCCAAGTCGGTTTTCATAACACATCTATTGTCTAATGAAAATAGTGCAAGTCAATCAAAAGGTTAGATTGCTAACTTGTCAAAGTTAGGACAATATTTAGGACAATATTTAAGCCATTCACAAACCAACTTTGCATTGTATGGACAGTGCAGTAGAATAATAAAATTGTGTTCTTATGAATGAGGTGATTTTCAATTGGCTGACACATGAAACACGTTCATCCTATATATGCCAATTTACCGAGATGTCCAATAATAGTAAAGAGAGCAACTGTTCCACAACTCTGCCAGTGTTCATCAGACACAATGACAGTAGCCACATCATTAATCACACCGTATATTAGAAATAAAGTCACTGGAATGGAATGGTGTCAAAGGATAAATGTTTCCCACTTTGAAAATAAACTTCTCAGTTTCACCTCCAATGTTTTTTGATTCCAGTAAATTCTTTGGTTTCACCTGGCATTTATGTACTAGTAAGAAACCAATATCCTATGACACGGGCTTATTCCACAGACCGCTATGTCTTTAGCATACTCTTAAATCTACATAATTACTATGCCAAGACCCTTATTTTCCTTGGAGGTTAAATATAAATTACAGCCTGAAACAGTGTAACTAGATGTAATTAGCCTTGTTTAAGCACTCTCATTTTAAATTATATTTAAAACTCTATGATGCTTTTCAAGGCATTTAACCTTAAAGAGGTTTACTTGTACATTCACTTTTAACTTTATTCACAAATAACATTATAAAGATATTTGATTAGTTTATTCACTTACACCAGATGAACCAACATATACACGCTTGCCTTAGAGGTTATCATGCTTAACAAAACATGCTTTAAAATAATAAACTCCATGAAGATTGTAATTAAATTTACAGGCAGTCTTTTTCTACACCTTTAAGAAAAGATGTCTGACTGTATTTTTTTCCCTTTCCTTTCCTCTTTTTTTTTTTTAAGTCTTGTTCCATAAGGATTATAGCTCCCCCGCTGTTTGGAAAAGATAATTTCACTTGTAACACTAATAACTTGAGCAGGGAGAAGGCTGGCTCAGTGAATGGAATGCACTTCACTGCACATCTTGGCTTAGTTAGAAATCGGAAACAGATGGTCCTTGCGGCTGGCTTCCCACTCAGGCCTGCTCAGTGCCAGCCTGTGGTCGTTGGCTGGTTGCTGCTGGCACTGTGTGACTTGAACATAGTAGGACAGTGGCAAAAGAAATCAAATCTTTTTCATTGAGCAGCAAACTGTAATGAAATTTGACAGATCTGACATTCTATACCCAACATCTAGTTAGAATATATTAACCTTTTAGTTTTCTTAAGCTCCTCTCGTACAAGTTATGAATCTCCTTATGAGAGTTATGCAGTGGATTGAATCCTCTGCTAGGGTTACAGAAGAGAAACAGACGTCTTTTGGATGCCCTCTAACATCACAAGCAAAATAAATATTTTACAAGACAAATGAAATACTGGGCTTGTAATTCCTCCCCCAAAAAGTTATATGTAAAGAATAACAACACAAAAATATAGATTTGTAGATATTTTTTTATGGCAGGAGGAAAAAAATCCATAGCAAAGTGAGAGTAAAACTGGTGCGAGTATTTGGAATATTCTCTGTTTTCATTACCTAAACACTGTATTTTTAGCCCGGCATAACTTTGTTTGCATGTTGGGGAAAATGTCTTAATTTTTTACACTTTTATGTTTTCTGCCTTTCCTCCTACATCAAGTAGTTCCACTGACCTTAGTGGGACTACTCACAGTAGAAAGCATCATGCCTGATAGTACATGTCTGCAGGATTGGATCCTAAGGCATTGTAATTAGCCCTTTTCCAGTAATTTAACTGGCTGTGATTTGGGCCCTGATTCAGCAAAGCACTTAAGCAAGTGCTACAATGGGACTTATAACATGTTCTTAACTTTAAATAAGTGCTTCGCTGAATTGAGGCCTTAGAATGAAACCTGATATATTACTGAAGATGTTCAGTTATATCAGCATTAACAATAAATCTGCTTACATTTCTTAACACACTGGGAGGGGGGGGGTTTAATGTTTTAAGTTGAAACAAGGTTTTTCCTCTTTTTTTCCTGCTCCTTCTCCTTAATACTGATGTGAAGTCATAATGCTGCATCTCTGACATCAATTTGGTCTCCATAGTAACAGATTATGTCAGAAACAGAGGATTATGACTCCACTTGAGGATTTGGAAGGAGGAAAATCTGGGTGACTGGAAGATAATGAGTGGTGGCGGAGAGGGAGAATTACAGCTAACGGGTTGTATGCACTGAGTAAAATTACAGGTAAAGGATCAGACACAGAATAAAAAGAGATCAACCAGTAGCTCAGGAAAAATCCTCTCCCTCCTCCCTGAGGGAAGGACACAGATGAGTTGCCCCTTGGCTACTTTCCACATCCTGAAGTCTCCGGCAGGGTCTTCAACTGTTGCACTCAGTTTGGCCAGTGGATCCATTTAGTTGCAGAAACAGTGACCCCATGCTGCCTCACTCCATGTTTATGCCTTTAGCTGCAGCAGAGCCTGTTCACTGAAGCCAGGATGATAGGAGTTCCAAAAGCTAAAACATACACTTGTCAGAGACTTAGCATGAGTTCAGAGGATGTCCAAAAATCAACTGGTTGTCATTGGTAAAGAGTAGGAAACCCTTTTCATAACACATCTCAGTTAAGATGCTGCTGGGAAAATAGCTCCAAAATTAGGAGCAGATTTAAAATAATGCTATTGCACTCGGTTAAGAATTAACGCTTCCAACTAATGGCAACTGAAGAGGTATGAGAAGATCAATAAAGGGTTAATGGGCAATAGAGACCATCTAAAACAAACAGATAATCTAGTATATACATTGAAGTAAGTATCTATTACTGGGAGCTGCCTGCATCTGGAATGATACTACTTAGCTGCTTTTATCAGTGTGGATATTAGAAACCAATGTTTCTAATGTTCTCAGGCAGTCAATTTCCAATAGGATATATACCAACTTGAGATATATATCTGAATCCATGTACTTTGCTAGCCTGTTTTAGCATTCTTTCCTGGTTTTGTGCTCTTGATAGTAGCACGGACCTCTTCAGAATGCACTGGAGAGTGAAGATACACAGGAAATACTCACGCTGTTTGTGCTGTGGCAGGTACCTCTGCTCAACAATTAAGCAAATTATCTTTTTTTTGGCTACATCTCCAGTAGGAAGCCAGAAAGTGGCTGTTGGCAAATACCTCAACCCATTGCTTGAGGCCTAAAGCTGTTAGAAAACAAATCAGTAGTTCTGTAGCCCACCAACATGAAATATCAGTCATGAATCACCAGTACTTTTATTTTGCCACTGTGCCCCTATAGATGTATGTATAGCACTTAGTTTTTCTCCCTGCAGAACAAATCTAGGTTAGTAACAAACCTCTTTGCCATTTATTGTTGTTCTGAAGGCATCATTTTGTCCTTATGCCATTCACATGCAGCGTTGTGCAGACTGCTATTGACAAGAGTTAAATTCAAAACATGTAGCCATTTTCTTCTGTGTGGCTTTTTTTCTGATTGAAGGGAAACTATTTAGATGTTGGTTTCCAAAACGGCATCTGCCAGCAATCAAAGGGAAAAATTGCATAAAACAAATGCCATTGTTTGGAGTACCATTTCCTGGATCATGTTAAATGCTTGATTTGCTCCTCATTATGCTCACCAAATAATTTTATTTTCCACAATAATTGCAATATTTAACATGTATGTAATCTTGTTTTAATATTAACAGACCACTTATGAAAGGAGTAATTGCTCTAGGCTAGTAGATCCACCACTGCCATCCTCATAAAAAATAAAAAAATAAAAGAACGAAGTTAACTGCATTTAATTGTTTGGGATTTAAAACACTGCTATTCAATAAGAATGATTATGTCTTTCAAAACTACTGTGTTGTCTGGAAGAAAATGATTTCATGTTTCTGTCATTCATAAACTGAAATCTGTATCCTTTTTTTAATGACTGTTTATTTGATGTATTTCTATTTAATATTTTAAAGAAAAGTCTTTCTTTTTTAGGCCTAGGAAGACCTAAGCAGTGGTTACTGTAGGAATATAGGCAAATATTGTCGGCTGATGTATAACCACATCAGAACACGTATAATGACATAGGCAGGCTTATAAGTTTTGTCAGAGTTTTTTAATGGAAAGACATAAAGCAAGTCTGGCTTTGTAATAATAAATTAGTAATTAGAAGGGTGGGTAGGTTGTTTGATTTGAGAGAGGTAGAAGAGAAGTCAGAATGAAATTGAATCTGACATTGGTTCAAAGGTTGACGGTTGTTTAATCATTTTATTTTATATTTTGCGTAATTATTTTGAGAGAATGCTTCCACTAAGCAATGAGGAGTAGCTTTAACTAATCTGAAGTAACACAACACAATAAATGTTTTGGCTGGCCAATGCAGGGACGGTTCCTGGCAGAGTGTCCATTTTCTTCCTGGACCCTGACTACAACTTAACACTTCCCATGCTAGTCAGACCTTTCCCTGTAAATAGAGTTGATACTGTACCTGCAGTCCGGACTGGTGAAGCACATTGGGATGTTGTAGAGATAACATGTTTATGTATTTTTAA
Source organism: Sternotherus odoratus (assembly GCA_032164245.1). Lineage (NCBI taxonomy): Eukaryota > Metazoa > Chordata > Testudines > Kinosternidae > Sternotherus > Sternotherus odoratus. Next base: position 78,874,599 of record JAVMKO010000008.1, on the reverse strand, counting down.
TTCTATCCAAACATATTGTCAAGGTTGTCATCAGGAAGAGAGGAAATAAAGAATAGCCCTTGTTGTTGTAATAGAGCAGTTCAGGATTACCTTAAATCTTTTGTCATCTCTCAGTTCACAAAAATCTCATGATATAGTTCAAACTGAATGAAAGAAATTCTATACCATAGTGAATAACTATTTTTTAAACTATATAATCTGGAAGTGTATTTTGCTGTAGCCAAATAGTTAAGTCATCATTAGCATGCAGAACAACCTGAAAAATTATGTGCTCGCAAACTCTTTGCTTTTGCTCTAAACTAAAATGGATATTGTTTAATCTAGAGTGGAGATTCTTAATACATTTTCCCCTTGTGTCTAAATACTGAAAAGACTTGTACAGCTATCTTGGAATGACTTTATCACTCATAGTTCAGTAGAGGTTTGAAATAGCACTGGCAATCATCAGCAAGTTCACAAATTCACTCTTGGAGCATGTTAGGGAAAAAACTACTGTATAGATTGCAATGCCCTACTATTATATGATGGTGGTTATATATTGTACATCTGTCTGCTGATATTATAAAATGGTCTAATTTAAGTATAAACTATTCAGTGCCTATTTAATATTCTATCATCATAAAAGTGAACATTTATTTCCTGGATTTGCAATGCATTGAGATAATTTACCTCCTCCATATTCCAATTCTATGCTTTGTCTTTTATTTTATTTTCCAAGAAAGGAGGATATTGTTTAATGTCAGCATTTCATAACTTTTCAAAACTGTTGTTTTGTGATGTCCTTTTCTTTTTGGTGATGTTAGGGTTTTGTTTCCTAGAGTAAAAGTTGTGTGTTAATGAGAACACTGATGCATAGAGAAGTTTCGCAGTAGAGAGAAACAATCATACATGACTGCTATGGTTGTTACCAAACAATACTATAAAATGATACATTAAAAACAAGTTTAAAGAATGAAAAGGTGGAAAAAATGTACTGAAAAAAGAATTGTTTGATTAGTTTTTGGGTAGTCCCTTAGCCATCTGATCTACATATGGAAAGTCATTCATTTAAACAACGTTCTCTAGTACCTAAAAATAAGGATGGAGCCAAATCCTTCCCTTTTTTTAAAAAAAAAAATGAGACTGTATTTGATTCCTTTGGAAAGCTCTATCAATCACTGAGGGGGAAATAGACTTACGCAGCCTATACGTTTGTTTTACTTTTTGTTACTAAAATGATTATGTCCATAACTATTAAAAAAAATCAGCAAGAAAAAAGAAATTGAAAACATTCAGTAGGTTGTTCCCTCACTTCCCCCTCCCGGTCATGTTCATGGGAAAAGTAGCTGCGATAAACAGATACTGAATGAGACTGAAACTCTTTTTAAAAAAAAAAAAAAAAAAAAAAAAGCCAAAACATTGCATGATAGTCTCTAAGCAGTTCCATCTGTCAAGCAGAAATTTTAGGCTAATAGCCTGTGGCGATCTCCCTCCGCAGTCCACTACCTGCCTTTGTCCTATTAAATCTCTTTATTCTTCTTAAAAAGAAGAACGGGGGGAAAAGAAAGGGAAAACCTTGTAGACCAAAATTATGAGTGATGAAACCCTAATTTTGACCGCCTCTCTTTGATCTTGAGCAGTGGGTTCTTATTTTTTTAAAAAGGGGGGGGGAGGGAAGAGGACAGTGCTAGGAGCAGATGACTTTTCATCTCTACTTCACCTTGCCACTGGGTCCGTGAGAGATTGGTTCATTGTCAAGGAGATTTTTTTTTTTTACCCATGATTCCATATGGTATGGACCGGGCTACATGTTGCCCAACATGCCAGTGCAAATGTTTTCTCAATTAGGTGTCTTATCTCCCGTGAGTTAGCATCAGATGAAGCTTGCTGACAGCATAATGGCAGGGAAAACCTCCGACGGCTCCATCAAATGGCAGCTCTGCTACGACATCTCGGCCAGAACTTGGTGGATGGTGAGTTGGCAGCAGGGCTGCCTTTTTTTTTTTCCTCCCTTTTCTGCTTTCCCTCCCTCTTTGACAAAATGTCCCAGACCTCACATTTATCAAATTAACATTTGATTTTTTTCACACTCTTCCATGGAGCAGCCTCATTCTTGTCCCACTTGTATGCTTTCCTCTCTGTAACACGAGACCGTTAATGTGAACTAGTTTCCACAGGGAAGCTTATTCAATTCTCTTTTTAAAAGTACATGGAGAAGTAGTTGGAAAAAGACTGGTGCACAGTAACTTGTCTCAGGCAGCTCCCTCAGGCTCTCAGCTTTGTTTTACTTTTTTCTGCTGCTTTTTTCAAATAGGGCATGTATGTGTATTTTTGCCATACAATATTTTCTGTGGAGGGGAGGGGGAAAGTTCAATATATTACAGAACAACCTGATTACAGTAAAACTCTGGGATGGTACATTTATGTCAGAGTGTAAAATCATCACGTGTGAGAGAAGTGTGTTTTGCAAAGGGTTGCCTTTCATCAGAGACCCCAATCTAACTTTTCTCTCCGTTTGTTTATGTTAGAGCAGGTTACCATTCTGTTATGATCCCGAGCCATGTGTTATAGATCCCACATAATCTGGCTCGAGCTGCGTTTGGGCACAATTAAAGTTTTAATAAAGTTCCAGTGAGCTCCGCAGAACGAGTTAACTAGCATGTCATGGTCAGTCGGGCCAGCCAACCTTTGACATCTTGAATCTATACGAGGTATAGTGAGTTAGGAGGATGCACAATAGCCCATTGTAGCAGAAGATGCAAGTCCTGTTGTGATGAAGAGAGTCCTCAAATCATTACTGCCCTCGTTAGCGTGTTGTCCGTTAGGGATTAATTCGTTAGCAGTGCATTTTTAGTTTTCTGTAATTATTATTCTTGAAGCAAGCGTGAATTCTTCCAGTGAGAGAAAAAGTTCGCTGCCAGGACAATGAATGTATTATCCGTTCCTAACTGGACCGTGAACCTCAGCTCATTTCACATAGATATCAGTTAAAAAAGGACTGGCGAGTGGAATTACAAAACAAGGCATGATCAGTTTCATTGTATGATACGCTGAAACAAGTAGGGGGTTTTCCCTCCCCCTCACCTCCCTGTACCACTTTTGATATCATTTGGAAAGTTTAAGACCTCTGAGGACTTGAAAGACTTTTAAAAGTGAGATACGGAAGGTTTTTATTCTGCTCCTTGGTGGTGGCCAGTGTGTGTATCATGTGGCTTGTGTTTAAAGGTGTTCGGGCTTTTGGGGGGGTTGTTTTGTTTTTGTGTTTAGCGTTTTGTTTTAACGTTTAATTTCTTAACCATCCATTAGAGGTTTACCAGTGCTTGCCAGCGAAACATTACACGAAGCTTTTGGTTAATTATAATAGTGGAAGAATAACCACTTTACTTATACTACTGATTTTCCAATTAGACTTTCTGCCAGAGAAAATGGGAGGGAGCGGGGAGGAAAGAATGCAATGTTTGCATGCTCAGTAACTGTTGACTATTCATTTGACTTTTTTTTAGCTTGTAAAACTCCAGTAAATAACCCTATTGATTCTCAGCTATCATTTTCGAAGCAACGTTGTAAACTGCATATTTTAACTAGACACTTGATGTCACACTGTAATTTAAGCTTATTCTAATTCACTTGTCTATTTTATTAGCACTCCTATTTTATTGTTTATCACCTGCTTTTATGACAGGGTGTCAATGTTTATTTTTTCATAAGTATCTTCAAATTCAGTTAGACAACTATTATCTCCCTTTGGAAAGTATTCTGGGAAGTTAATTTTCATTCACAATTATTTCACAGATGTTTTACTGCTGTGAATATAATATGTAAAAATGCTTGAAACATTTAGTAATGCAGTTGACTAAAAATAAACAGTTTTCCAACCACACATACTATTGTTTAGATTAAACATTTGCAGAAAATTCTTCTTAAATGTGAACAGATCACACCATTTATTTTCTAAATGAACAAACAAGAAAAAAAAACCCAAAGAACCCCAAAAAACAGTCTGTTTAAAAACAAGTTGGGCTAGACGAAAGAGACTTTATTTTAATTAAAATAAATAATTCAAGAACTTGTACAATAGATGTGTTAGTTGCAAATAATTTTAAGATAAGATTTCAATTATTGATTGAAGAATAACTGTTTTGATATACCATCTGAGTCAATAATGTCTAGTATACTCAAAAGTCTGGATGTATTAGTTATTTTTACTCCAAAACCTCCTCAGAGTTGCTACAATTGTTTAATCAAAAGTAAGATACAAAGCAGATTTTAATGTTCTAAAGACAGATAAAGCTTTTAAAATTACCTCATGCATCTTCTGGCTGCACAACAATCTCTGCTGCATAGTGCTAAACTTCGGTTTGAGTACTGCCAGCATACAAAGAGATGAGTGAATACCCCTTCCATCCATACGGACTCAGCTGCCAGCACTGGGATATGCAATTTTGTTTTTTAATGAATTGAAAACAATGTGTGTGTCAAATGAATGAGTTTGTTTTCTTTCTGGAGCAGGTTCTGAACGAGATTTTAAACACAGTCATCTACTGTACTGAAGTATTATGACCAACTTTAAAGGTTCTGTGCTCTTATGATGAAAAGACCTGTTATAATAAAAGAATAAAAGAAAAGGCTTTATAAAAAGCTGGGTGTAGTAATCTGTCTCTGAACCTTTCACTCCAGTGTACATTATGTTTATAGCTAGATAGCTGGAGATAATGGCAATTGGTTGATTGGATGATTAGTGAAAATGAATAGATTTTATCTTTGGGTAAAGCAGCCTGCATTTTTAAAAAGAAATGGAGGCTTTATAATATGGAGTTCTGATGCTGACATTATGTTCTGTCATAAAGTAAGGCTATATTAATGCATCTCTAATAAATGCACTTTTTTGCACTGTAGCCGTATGTTCTCTGTAGCCAGCAAATGGACTGGCTAATGAAATGTATCTTCTGTCCTAGTAAAACAAAAAATGTAAAGTTTTTGTTTTAACCTGAGTTATAAATGCTTCGAAGTATTTTAAGGCTTATAGCATAGGTATTTTTTTAGAATAATTACATTTGTCACAGCAGTTTAAGAAATCTTTTGAAATCCGATCCAGTTCTCTCATGCTTTAATCATGCACATCCAGAAATAGATATTAATTTAGCTTTACTGTGTTGTGACATCTCTGGTTGGGAACGTTCTCAAAAGTTTACAGAATTTCTTTTGATTTTGCCGCCCCTCCCCCCTTTTTCAAATCTCTTGAACAACATGCAAAATATCAGGAATTGGGGGGGGGAAATTGTGTAAATGAACATATTGGAAAAATGATAATGAAACTTTTTGTTAAATCTGATGCTGCCTGAAAGACACTACAAAATATGAATCAGACAGAAGTTTCGCTGTTTTTGCAGTCTTGTGTTTGTAACAAATATATATTTCTGTACTAGTTTTATAAACTTTTTTTTTCAAAAACTCACATATCCTAGCAAGTTGGAATGGTATGATGTTGGTCCATTTAATGAGGGAGCCACCTGTATCATTCCTTTGTCTGTGATTTTTAAATGAATATATACCTGCCTATATAGGTGGGGAAAAATCTCATTTACAATATATAACTCTACTATGAAAAGATATTGAGCCAAACTTACTTTTGGTTTACTTCCGTGTAAATCCAGAGTCACTACGTTGAAATGAAGTGGCTCCAGATTTAGTCACCTGTGTGACTGAGAGCAAAGTTTAATCCATTATGTATAATTTCTTAGTCAAAATTGTTTTAAAACACAAACCGTTGTCCTCTTCCAAACTTCTCTAGAAAGATGTCTTTTTAATAAATAAAAAGTCATTTCAAAGGAGCACATGTAAGAGGTAACATGCAAATTGTTGTTATTGTGACAGTTAAAATGGATCCTTCAATTCCAGTAATATTCAAAATTAACGACGGGCTTTTTTATGTACAACTCAAAATACATACATCAGTATCTCCTTTTTTTCTTTAGGTGCTACCATATTACAAATATAATTTAAAAAACTCAGTTCATTAATGAACGTGCTGGTATCATCTCAAAGTGGTCATTTTACTAATTTAAATGTTTTTAAAACATCAGTTCTTTGCTCTGCAGCTCTTGATACATAATTTTCTTTCATGCCTTTACGCTCAATTTTCTGTGCAAGTGATTACAATTGCTCAGGTAATCTCTGCAGCAGCTAAAGCATAAAAATGGTCAAAATCAGTAGCAATTAGTAAATAAAGAATGAGTAAAATCTTCAGTATAAAGTATTACCACAGAGAGGAATGTAAACAGTAACATATTTTATGAGATTAAATAAAACATTTATTATCTGGAAACCCAATCATTCTTTAAAGACGGAGAAAATATCTGTCACCATAAAAGCCTATATAACTGCTTGTTATATATGTTAAATGAATTCTAACTACCCTAACATGCTGTTAAGTTGTACTTGGCTTTCCTAATTTTAGCCTCCTGCAGAGAATTTACTAAATAGCAAGAAATTTACATATATTAATACTTATCTTTGTCATGCTGTTATTAAAATAACAAAATGGAAACAAAATAATATTGTACTAAAGATTTTCCTTACATAGTAATTTCTTTATAGTTCTTCAGCAGCTGCGGAAATATATTTAAAATACTATTTTTAAAAAATGGCTGCCCCTTTAGTGTTTTCAGGCGATTACCAATATGTAGCTTATGCAATAGTAATTTGCTTACATGTAAACACTGTGCATCATTAGATATACTTCAGCTCCTCAAGTCTCTTGGTTTTTTGTTATTCTACTGCTGCTGTTTTAATGTATATGCATTTGTCCTCCTTATTTTCTGTTCTGTTTTTTCCATCACCTGTCCTGAATATTGTCAGGAATGTTTCTAATTTAAAGCCAAAGGAGTTAGTGCCTGATTAGAAGACAGGAAATTGGAGGATTAAACTGTCTGGTTGAACTTCCTTTACTATCAGCGCTCGGTAACTTACACTGGATTACAAACTCAACAGGACAATTTCTATAATGTGTCATTACTTCTGCTTGTTTGAATTTTATATTTTTGTTAAAAAGCAGCAAACTGGGGGCAAGAGGCTGATGGTGACACTAAGTCAATAGATTTGTGCAACATCGACATCCAGTAGTCTTAAAATATCATCCAGTCTGTATAAGTATCTTCATCCTTAGATCTGAGAGTTCATTCAATTTCATAATATAGATGTATTAAATGAACTTTAGCATGTAAACAACCAAGCACCAGATAATGAAATACTTTCCGGGAGGAAAGAATGACGTTACTTTGGTAAGAGGAGAATGCATCACATTAACCCTTATTCAACCCTTTTCCCTTCAGAAACATTCAGGTTCACTGTAACGTAATGGTATAGCCAGGCAACATCCTAAGGGAGGGATAGTGAGAATGAACTGGCTTTTCTCACTATCTGGAAGACTTAATTCTGATTCCTAGTACTACCAACTGTGCCAGGAATCTCAAGTGTGATGGTTTCGTTCCTAGTTTGCCAGGTGAGAACATTTCACAGAACCATTGATAACAGACAGGGATATGAAGAGGGAGTATTTCTTTTTAACTTTATGGGCCAGTCCATCTGCCCCATTGACTTCAGCAGAATTACTCTAGGGATGACCATAAACCTCTATTACCAAGTTTACCGTAATACATTAAAATAGCAAATAATAATGTGGCCAGGGAAGGGGGGAGGTAGGATCTCTCTCTTGTGCAGGATACCTACCGGTAATAGTAGCTCCAAACTTAATCTGTGAAGGACTTTGTGTCTCTCTGTGCTACCACTGTCCACCTCCCTTTCACACAAAATACTGTACTAAACTGGGATTCCAAATGCCACTGAAGATTAGAGCACACAGCTGAATGGGTGAAATGGGCACTGGCTGATAACAGTAGGTCTGCGATGCTGATCATGCAGAGGCTTACTTACAAAGGTAGTGGGACTGCTCGTGTTTAAATTAAGCATGTGCATAAATCTCTGCAGGATTAGAACTTCAGACTGGTAAACTAGAAGAGTTGCCAGGAATGGTTGGGAACCGCCGATGTACATGGTGCTTTGTGGCTGCTTCCAAGTTGTATGGGGTTGAGTCAACCAGCAGGACACCCAGACTGATGTTGAGAACAGATGAAAATAGAAGTGGGAGGAAAATATATATTTTAAAAAGGCTTAGTTGGTAAAGATGGATCCATTTCAATAAGAATATGAAAGATTCTGAAACTCTCTCAAATGAAACAGAAAATCCTCTGAATTATCTTTTCATTTGCATAGAGAGGAGGATGGAAAGTTTATTGGTGTAGGCACAGAACTGAGAGTCAGGGATCTCTGAGTTTTAATTCTAGCACTGAATGATTCCTACAATGGCTGTCAGCAATTCACTTCACCTCTCTTTATTTTTTCAATGTTGTGAGGATAAAAGTTTTGCAACTCACTTTAAAGATGAATAGAGCTAAATGTTCATAACTGCACCAGGTCCTTGAAAGCAGATAAAATATGCTAAGTGGAAATCAATGCCTCAGACTGGGGAAAACATGATTTAGTTTGCTAATATCTTTGGCCAAAATCTTTACAAAAGCAAAACTCTCTTTAGCTTTACTGGGAGTATTGGCTAAGCAAGCACCGTGGGATTTGCACCTACTAGCAATTATAAAGCTCGCTTGAAATTTTAAGCTCTTCATGTAGGCAAATCCATGTACAAACACTGAGGCCCTGATCCTGCTTCCATTAAAATTAATGGCAAAACTCCCCTGGGCCTCACTGGTGGAGAATCAGTCCTACATAATAAATGAGGCCAACCAGATTGGGACCCCATAGTGCCAGGCACTGTAGAGATGCCCCAAAGCTGTGAATGAAAATTTACCATAATAAAAATCACAGATCTGATTTCCATATACTAGATTACTGAAAAGTGTAGTGAGTAATATAAGAATTCATAGAAGAGAGAAAACAGATATATTGGCTAATGGAGTGAAATTCAAACCATTTGCTATATATAAACATATATTTTCCAGAGAGCTGCCAAACACAAACTTAACAATACAGCTAGAGATTTGTTAGAGTGTGGTATAGTACAGATGCCACATGTTTTGCAGACTTTTACTACCAATAATTACAATGTCTTTGCTTTCAAAGGAAAACATGAAGCCCTGGATCCACACAATCAGCCCATATTTATTTCAAAACTCAAGTGGAATTGCACACATGAATTAAGGCAGTCAGTCGGAGTTGGGTAGAAATTGAAGGCTGTATGTAGCCTCATTGACTATGGCTAAAACAGGACTACTCAAAATACATCAGGGCATAGTTTGCCATTGATCAATGCACATTTCTTAATTAAATCAGTGGACGTTTGGTTCAAAAAGATTTATGGTAAGATTCAGCCCCTAGCAAAGTGCTTCCACAATTTATATTTCTGGTACGTAAAGTAAAGATTATTTTGCCCAGAAAGAGATGGAGAAAATGAGCCAAATTCTGCCCCCAAGTACATTTGCAATTGAATTCAGAGGAGTTCTGCCTTATTAACACAAATATAACTAAATGCAGAATGTCGCCTAAAATATATGTGTAAGGCAGAGGTCTTATACTTTCAAGGTTAGTATAACCCTAAATTTGGCCTACACTACCTGTTTTATTTTGTGTAACATCCATACCTTATATGTTTCTTTAAAATCAAAACAAAACAAGGAACCATACCCAAATTCTCCAAGGAATCCTCTTCAAACAAAAGTGCAGTGCAGAGAGCTAAGTACTCATGCTCAAACCCCTACTGCAACAACAATCATTGCCCAGCCTGTAGGGGCAACCCTGCAATAACAAGTTTGCATGCATATGCAGCAAGGAAAATATTTTGGTAAGAGACCGATTTGTTTCAAGAATCCAGATGGTTATTGAGGACATTAAAGCATTTTCACAATTATTTTCTCATTCTTAAAGTTTAATATTGATGCCATATTACTAAAAAGCACTGTGTTAAAAAGATAAGTTTTTGTTATTACTATTTTACTTAAATATACTTTTGAAATATTTGCTTGAAATAAAGAACTTCAAGGCTGCTGGGGCCCGGAGGGTCTGAGACCACGGTGCAGGGAACTTAACATAGATTCAGAGAAGGAAACATTTCTTCTCCAACTGCTATGGAATGCCTCATTAGGCATACTGTGCTGCTCTATTCCCAGAAGCAGAGCTTCTTAGTAAGCCCAGATTGATAGCCATATGACAAATGATGTTGGGGAGGGGTGAACTCCACTAAAAAGTCCTTGCTCAGAACAGGCTCTTTCCCAGGTGACTGAAAGCCAGGCAGTCAAGAATTTTAAGAGCCATCACTCAAAATCCTGGTGTCCTGATCAGGTTCTAGCTGGGTTAATTATATACTGCCTACCTGGAGTTTTAACTGAATACAGTCATCGTCTTCACTTCCTGGCCCAAACTGTTGTGTAGAGTTGCTGTGTCATGTTAAGCAACTGCTGTGTTCCATCGCTGAGGGAGCTGCATTTCAACAGTTAACCTGCTACATCCAACAACTACCTCTCAGGGATGTTGTGAAAGCTTAACTTAAAACGTGTAAAGCACTTTGAGATATTCAAATGAAAGCTACTATTGATGACAAAATGATTTTTTTTATTATCTTCCTGTCATTGCTGGCTAGAAAGCTGAAAAACTTTGCTCGTTCATCTTGGCATGACTCAGCACTTTTAATTACCCTAAATCCTAAACTGTGTCTGAGGTCGTTTACTTCCAGACACTTTCACCAAGGACTTTTTGAATAAATTATTGCTACATGTGGGTGGGCGCGCGCACACTCACATTTTGATAGCCGTGACTTACAGAATTTCAGATTGCAGTATGATAGAGAGAAATCACTATCACAGTGCAAGGAGCCAAATTTTGATCTCGTTTTCACTGGTGTACATCTGGAGCAACTGTGTTGACATCAGATTTACACTAGTTTTAAATGAGAGTAGAAACTGACCATATGCACTTCCGTAATGCTTAGTTTCTGAGGATCTTAGAGCATTTACAAATATTCATTGTCTCATATCACTCGTGTGAGGAATGTCACTAGCAATGTACCTATTTTACTGAAGGGGAGTTAATGAAGCTGACTTGGCCAGGGTCACACACAGACCAATTGCAGAGGTAAGAATAGAAACTAGGCCATCTGATTTCTGGAACCTTGCTCTGACAATTTGCTTACATGCTTACTGTTAGCAACAGAGAGCACATGCATGTGTGATGTACACACAATTTGCCTATAGTAGATTTTACCAAAAGTTTTTGTTTATCTTTCTGCCCAAAATCATAGATTTGAAAGGGGGGGGAAGAAATGAAGGAAAGGCTACTTAAGACAGAGGTTTAAAGATGGATGGATTACCAAGGTGTCTGAGCTACGGCAATTGACAGCAGTAAGCTTTCAAAAGCAATGTACAGATACAGCAAAATCTAAAACAATTTTTAACTTTTGATATTGCTAATAGATGTTTTCAGCTCTGATAAATCATGCGATACATGAGCATTACAAGAAGACTTTTTGCTTCCTCTCTCTTCTTTTCCTATCAATCTTCTTTAAAAATTTCGATCTCCACCATGCCAGTCTCTAACTAGTAAGAAACAGGATGAGATGTATGTGTAACGCAGATTATCATACATCTCTCCCTATTGCCAGATTCTGACACAATCCACATTCACCTCTGCTGCTGTTGGCTCACATATACTGCACACGCCTAGTGGCGCTGTGGAGGCCATTCCCTATTGTGATCGAAAACTATCCCTTCAGCAACCATGGTAAGGTAAATTCATCATTTATAAAGGCAGAGTATGACGACTCACAGTCTGCCATATGTGATCAAGACAATGATTGCTGTAGACTTTGAGCACGCACAAGAAATTCCCTCATGTCCAAATCTGTATGAACAGTTCCCAAAGAATTAATAGAGAATAACTTTTCTATGAGTATTTTGACTAACTTATGTAATGTAATCAAAAGTTATATTTCTGCTTTTGGATTCTCTAAGGTGGTTTTAAAAACCTATAGAAAAGACCTCAGTCTTTAGTAAATCACATAGGATTTTTATAGTAATTGCTATAGAATCCCTGTTCTCATCCATATTCAATTCTGTAGTGCTCTTCCACGTGGAAATACGGGATGTTCATTCACCAGGTGACTCCCAAGGAAACAAAAGGAGTATGGTCTTAAATTAGTGGGGTTGCCCTGAGATGAAAACCTCAGACGTGTCAGCCAGTGAGAGGTGCTTATCCCAGCCATTGGTTTCTGCTATAGAAGAAGAAAACTGAAGACAAAGAAAATGGCCAACGAAAGCCCACTGATTCAATGACATTCCCTGGCAGGTGACAGAAGGGATTCGAGCTAGAGGCTCCCTTTTCTGTCATTGTGGTGACTGATAGTCAGGAGGTCGCACTTGCTACACTCTGGTGATGGGGCGGGGGTGGGGATAAGGGCAGCCTTTCATCTCTTACTCCACATTACTTCTAGGTCAACTTATTTTCTACTAAAAATCCAGGCCTCTAACAATCAGACTGCCAGCCTCCGTGGTCCTCCACTCCCTGGAGCACCACACAGGTGAATGACATTGGTTTAGAGCAGGAGTTAACCACTTCTTGCTTCATGCTCACCCGTGAGGGTTTGAAAGGGCTTGAAATTGAAGATGAGGAGTTCACTTGTGTGAATGCTCTATACTGGGGCTAATCCACAAATGGAAGCCAGGGACCTGTTTTATTGACTGAGAAAAAAGAAGCCCTTCCCCTAACTCTATGGCTTTTCTGTATGTCAATCGGTCCGTAATGAGAGAGTTTTTGAACACCACATCCGATCCATTCCAGCATGTTCGGGAATGATATATGCTTCAGATGGCAGAGCCCTATTGGCTTTGGTGAAAATCAGAAAACTGGAAAACGCCTGATTTCAGCTGGAGTAAGTGAAAGGAAAATCTCTCCCATTAGGTCTACTGTTTGGCCTACATAAGAAACAGTGAGCAACCTTATAGTTACTTGTTTTTATGGTAGTGCCCATGATGTTCCAGCCATTTTCCAGATATTCAAGAATCACCTCAGTTCGCTGTAGGCAGCGGGACTGTATGAGAACCTTACATGTGGCCAGGATAAGGGATTTGCAGATAGGGTCAAGGAGGTCATGCTCTGCAAAAACAGGCTGTGTGGAAGAAGGCATGGAGTTGACTATGTGGCCAGCAGGTGGATGAAGGCAAAAATATGGAGAGAGTGGAGCAATAAAGTTTGATCAGGAAGGGTAAGTGCGGAGGGGCAGAGCTACAGAGTCTTGAGGATGGTGACAGGAAGCTTAAATTTGAGGTAAACATCTGCTCATGTGCCTTGGATTGAAATACCTGTCCAAGTGTGTGTTAGTCTGCCCGTAAAGAGCCCCTTAGTCCCAGTGACTTTGGTGAATGTAAATTCTAACATTTGTGTCTATGAGCAGGTATAAGACTGTCTAATATGCATGAGCACATTTTAGAATGACCAAGTTTGCATTGGTATGTTGTAGGTGGTTGGGGCACTAGCCTAGGACTTGGGGGTTCAATTCCCTGCTCCCACCACAGATTTCCCGTATGACCGAGTGCAAGTTACTTAGCTGTTCCGTGCCTGAGTTCCCCATTTGTAAAATGGGGAGAATAGCACTTCCCTACCTCACAGTGGAATTCCTCTAGATTCCTCTAGATTCCTCCTAGATTCCTCTAGATTTGCCACTTTAACCTCTTCGTGCCTCAGCTTCCCCATCTGAACAATGGGGATAATAACATGTATCTCCATGGGCGGTGCTTTTATACAATTACAGAAGTTAAACATGGAAAAGATCTAAATGGTCATGTAACCTCAGTTTGTCGTATGATTGTCTCCGTTTTTACTGTGTGTTTATTGCTGATTTTATTTTATATGACCTATAAGCAAAATACTATTGGTTACTCATATAGCATATGCTACTTTCACTCTTAGCACAAGGTTAAAACAGTATGAGTTGTTCACTAAATTATCATTCTCAAAAGTTACATGATGATACTATAGTAAACCTTGATTTAAAAAGCCTAAAATGATAGGCATGCTTACCACACGCCTCCAGACAAAAAAAATGCTTTGTGCCTTTTTCTTTCTCTCTCAGAATGTGTGTGTCACTATTCTAAATAAAACAGGACAGTTTTGTAAACTGATGGGATTGCTAGGTTTTTATTTAAAAAGGATAATTATTGGATTACTCTTTGCCTTATGCTCATGAAGAAACTTATGTGTACTTAAAAAAGATATTAGGCATATACACTACATAATTTAAGTAAATATGTATAGTATGTATAAGATAGATATTAGAATAGCATTACAAAGCCCATCATTATTAATCAATTCAGTGATTCGTATATTGGCTGAAATGATTGGTTTGCATGGCAGTCACTGAGCAATTTTATGTTTACATTGCCTTGAGTGAAGGTTTATTTATCCCATGAGCAATGTTGGAATTCACGACCAAGTGTAGTTTGTCCAAGTTGTTTCTCCACAACTGTTATTTTATTCCGTAACCCTGTCTTACTATTGATACTTTAGAAGGGATGTTGCACTCTACCTTTTCCATCAGTGTCTGTCGGCCTGCATATGGGGGATTTGCATCTGTGCAAGGTGCTTTCTCAGCTTGGTTTTAATTAGAAGCCAGGTGATAAATCCAGGGGAAAAGATCTGAAAATGTCTGAAGTGAAATGGCTTCTATCACTGTATTAGTCATGAGGCAGAAGAGAAGGAATGTTGACATGATTTGAAAGTAACATTGTTGAGTAAATGAAGACGTGAGAAACACTTGCTAAACTAAATGAGCTCTGCAGTTTGGTTCACATTTGTTGTAATCCCATTCATTGATGCTTCACACAATTTGCAAGAACAAAAATAGAAACAAACCCATTAAGAAAAAATGCCTTGAACGATTTATTTCTTATTATTTTTCAAAACTGCTGCAATTCAGCTGCCATATTTCATGTCTGACCTGGGATAAGAAGCAAGCACAAACATTTTTCACAATATAATTCTATCAGTTTCCCTAGTTGGTGACAAGTGACCTTTGAACTTTTGATTTTTGGGGTTGACCTAGTAAGGACTCCGTCTCATTTATGCACAGATGTAATTATGAAAAGAAATGTTGATGCACTATACCTTCCCATAGCATCTACAATGGCTGTTTTTAGCTGATGATAGAGCACTTTTTCCTACCAAAGTGTGGAATGAGGTGTACGTAAAATGGAAAATATTGTAGTATGAGTGTCTTTTGCAGAATAAAATAAAATGAGTACAACCATACACAAGTTTTATATACTATTTTGTGACTGATTTTTCTCAGTATTGGACCTTGCTCTTGGGAAGGGTCTATTTTTTATAGTCTCTTTTCGCTATGTTAGTTCCCTCTATGCTCCTCTGACGTTTACTCATTTAGCCTGGATCTTTACCTTTGTGCCATTATACTTGTTGCTGTCTTGCTCAGTTAAGAAGTACAAGTAGCCCCAGCATTGCCAGCTGCAGTCCCAGACTGGATCATTATTCCAGATTTGAGGTTAATCAACTGCAAATTCCATTAGCTTCATACAGAGTGAAAATAAAGAACAGACGGTCTCTCATGTGAGCCAAAAGTCAGGTGCAGCACAATAAAGCTAGCCTTCAGGTATAGGTGTGGTTTTTTCCCCCTTTCAAAGGAACATTTCTTAAAGATAAGGGGGTAAGGATCAAATGAAAAAAGGGTTTTCAGGGAAGCTTTGTAGGAGTCCAAAATCTTTCCTTTTCCAGTGACAAATCTGAGTTCTTTCTAGCATTTTATTCCCCACACACCCACCCTGTTCTGAAAACTGTGGAAAGCTGCTATTGAGGATTTTATTTTCAGATGGGACATCCTGTATCCACTTGATCCTGTAACTTTCAGTATTACTTAAAGAAGTATCAAGGTGCAGCTATCTGTACTGTAATGTAAAGAAATGCAGTTTTTTGACCGAAAACCTATTTATTAAGGTGCCAATCCTGCAAACACTCATGCAGCGCTTACTGTTACTCAAGTGAGGATTTTCACTGACTTCAGTGAGACTGCCCACACGTGTCAAGTTAAGCACAAAAGTGTTTGCAGCATCCAGGCCTAAATACCTTTTTGCCACTTCTATTTTGTTAGTGTCTAAATAGCACCTATTCTTATTGCCGTTCGTTGTTTTCTCATTCATGTATTGTCTTGAATAGTCGTTTATATTTTCCTGTTATCTTGGTTTGTTTTTGAATAATGGGCTTCTTATTTGCACATGTAGTAAACGTTATTCATGCCCAAAATAATAATAATAATAGCCACAACACCTGGAAATAGAGCCGCAGTTGTCTGAAAATGATGCATCTGACATCCCTAGTTTCTCAGTCAAAGCTATTGAGACCAAATCTTTTCTATTAAAATTGAAAAAGATAAAAGTTTGATTAAAATTGAGACGTGATATGCATTGTTTACTGGCCTCTTTCCTGCTGCAAATTGAGAATTCACATTAAAATGACATTACTTAAATCATTTTGATGTGACCTTGATTTTTCTCATCTCCCCTCTCCCCTATTATTTGTGTTATTACACCCTAGGTATACAATGAAACAAATATTTTTTGTTAGATGATCACTTGGATCCCACTATAAACGGTTAGGGAAAATATTGCCACCATTGAAACAAAAGATTAAATAATCCAGTCTCTGGGAACTATAAACTAACAATCACTATCACAAATAGGCCCTTTCTAATTATAGTTTGTGGTGGAATGAAAGATGCAATTGTCTGGAAGTGATGAATATGGGATCCATGCTGGCTT
Organism: Sternotherus odoratus; assembly: GCA_032164245.1. Taxonomy (NCBI): domain Eukaryota; kingdom Metazoa; phylum Chordata; order Testudines; family Kinosternidae; genus Sternotherus; species Sternotherus odoratus. The sequence continues at coordinate 78,857,797 of JAVMKO010000008.1, read as the reverse complement.
AAAGGTCAAAGGTCATTTTATGCAAAGGTCCCTTTCTCTCTGGCACCGCTTCCTTTGTATAGCATAGTTTGGCAGCTATCTCTTTGCACTTCGGCTACCTGCCAATGCAGCTGGTACTGTGCAACTGTCTGGTACAGCCTACAAAGCATCACTCAGCAACCAGCAGCTCTGCATGGGGCCCCTTTTCTAGGATGACAAAGAAAGATGGGCTATGCATTCTGCCATCTATGCCCATTAAAGGGACTCTTAAATTGCATTACTACACGTTATTGTTAATTATGTAGTAGTCTCTGGGTCTCCACGATCCTTTTAGGGGATGATAATTTTTGCTCTATGCTATCGGTAGAAGTATTTAGGGGGGGAGATCTTTATTTGCTGGATAAAATATAATGTAAGTACTAATGTAATAAGTCACTCAGGCATAACCATATGACTAAAACCCTCATTTTGATTATCTGCCTCATAGGTTAGTTCCATATGCAACCAATAATCAACTGAACCAAGCAGATCACTGGTGAAGTTGTAGTCTTACAACTTCACGATTCGTTATAGTTAGGGTTGAGAAAGTGTGTGTGTTTGTCAACCGTTTATCTTGAGAGTTTTGTAAAACTGATTTTCATAATGTACTGTGAGCTGAAACGGAGATTTAACAAAATGAAGCAACTAGTTAGGACTTGGTTTCGTTCTGTTTTCACGTAACAAAAAATAAACAATTTTAAAATGAAGTTTAGAAGCCATTTAGAGTGTAACTGCTGTTCCCCTGTGGAGTTTTGAAAATAAAATGGCAGCATTACACTGTGGAATTCTATATACCTTTTTCTCATGGTTCATTTTGTTTCCCTGTATCGTTTCTTCAACAAATATATTTATTGTGACCAGTTGCAAGGAAAATCTTGGTCTCCAGTGTTTGACTTCTGTTTGTTTTCCCTATAAGTATCCGGAGTGTGTTATCTAGTTCAATCATGGGACAAAAAATACAACTCCTGTGTCGGGGCTCAAGTCGACAGGCCTGATTCTGGTGAACATTTTCCAACCATTGTGATACCAGTGACTACAGCGGAGTTATTCCAGATATTCATTGGTACAAGAAAGATCAGAATCAGTCATAATTAGAGGTACAGATGATTTAGCACATAGATCCCAGTCATTGCAACTCAATTGGTGTCAACTGGCATAGCTCCATTGAAATCAATGGAGTCACACTGATGTACACCAACTGAATTTCTAGCCCCTGCTTTATCTGAAGTTTTTAAAAAAATAGTCTGGAAAAGAAAATATGTGGAACTTATTTGTTTATAACTTTTTTTCTGCTCTCTGCACTATTTATGGTCTTTCACAAGCCTCCTGTATAGCTGGCAAGTTTCCTGAGTTGTTCACCATAATACCATTGCAAGAGTTACAGCCTGTAGAACCACTTTTATTTCCTCTTTTGTTCAAATTACATGAAAATCTGAGAGATGTGGAACACAATAGGAGGAGAGGAGAACCTCTTGTCTTCAGTTTCTACCGTTCCTCCTTGTGTCTAATATTCCATTTCTTGCATTGTTCCGATATCAGCTATTTGAAATAGTTATATATAATTTAACATTATACAAAAGTATTGTCATATCAAACATAGTGAAATGGATTCCAAAAACACCATCTGGTATTTGGGAATGCACTGTGAGTTGGGAACGTGAGAAGAGATATTCTTTGCCACTTTGCTTGGGACCCAGCCATTAGCAGTGTAATTGCCAAGAAAAGGTGACAGGCTTCAGGCTTAATGCAAGTGAGGGTTTTTTCTCCCCCCCCCCCCCCCCCCCGCCTTCTCCCGCCTATTAACTCTATGAGTCCTAAAGTAGATGCAAAAGGCACTCTAAGGGCATCACAATTTTGAAAAACAATAGGCTCCCTTAAATTAAAAGGTGGGGGGGACAACTACTGGGTTTTTGTAAGAATAGTAGGATTAGTGAAAGCAAAATAAGCCTTTTAGGAGGAGGAAAGAAATCAAGACATTTATTCTTTAAAGCTACGGTGCACTGTACAGAATTTTTCTCATAAGAAGTGGATTTGCAATGATTAGAGTTTTCCAAGCTTTATCCAAAAGCTTGTTTGAAAGCCGTCATCACTTTCTTCTAATCCACCCAAAATTGCAAAACCCATATTGTGAAGGTCATCTGTGGGCATTCTAAATCTGTTTTATTTCATGTAGTATCTAGTTTTCCTCTGTCTCTCCCATTCTTCCTCTTGTTCCCCACCCCATTTAGCGGAGGAAGCGGGAGGGAAAAAGCTGATAAATCTTTGTAAATTATTAGATTGCTTGCTAAGGCCATATTCTGGCATGTAACCCTCAAAGGAATGTGTAAAGTCCAGTTTTTATGATCTCTCTGATATCCTGGGACAGATCCTTGACAAGTGTAAAGCCAATGAATTAGACTGATTTTTCCCAGCTGAGGATCTGACTGTGTGAGACCAGATCAATCATAACAAGTGTAGGGGACAGAGAAGGAAAGGTGACATTTGCATATGGATCAAAGTTGTATCATATCTGTAAGCAGGCAACAAAATTTTGTAGCAGAGGATGAAAATAAGAGCCCAGCAAAAGGAATGTTGGAATCTTGCTCTGTCTTTGTTCCCTTTAACTTGTGAAATACTGCTGTATATCAGTCCAGAACTTAAAAGAAAAAAAAGCCACACTCATTTGTTTTAGTATGTCGCAAATTGCTACACTAAGTCTGCTATTAAATTACACAAAATAAAATGATTTCTGGTGGGTGTATCTAATGCTTGCCAAATTAGATGAAGTGAAAGTTAACCCTCTTAGTCTAGCTCTTGTTTTGAAATATTTGTCTTTAATAGACATTTGTGTGTGCCATGAAAGGGGACTGAAAACTCCGTTGCTATCTGACAATTTATGTACATGTGCAAAGTCCTTACAATCTCAGTACCAGAGTCAATGTTAGTCACCACAATGACAATGTTAGTCACCTAATAACATTAGGTGAAATGTTAGTCACCACAAGTTATTTTCAATTACATTAAAACAAGTGTGTTAGTTTGAGGAAATGCCAGGCAGACCTTGCGATTTTGTGATTTTTTTTTTAATTAAATTGTGCTGCAGTCCTACACCTCCTAGTCTAAAACTTTCTGCATGTAATGCAGATTTTCAGTGAGGAATGTGCAAATTCAGTGTAAAGGAGGTGGTGGCAGTTCAGCACATACCAAATAGCTTGGGGGAATGAGCATGGGGCCGTGAGCCCAGACTTCCCATACCTCCCACTGACCTGCCTTAATAAAACTTTGCCCTTTTGCAGTGCACTTTACAAACAGTACTGAGTTAGGTCTCGCCACACGCTGAGAGGTGTGAAAACAAGGCAGATTTTTCACGTAGGGCCTGATCCAAAGCCTGACAGTCAATGGGAGTCTCTCTTGACTTAAATGGGCTTTGGATCAGGTCCGAATTTTCCCCACCCCTACTCCACTTTTGGTACCATTTTCTCTTGGCAGCACTGAAGTTATCACAATTAGAACAAGGATCCTTGTGCTGAGGTGTGTTTATCTAGTGAGTCATCCAGTGCATTTGGCATTTAAAACCCTACAAACTAATAACCCAACATTGTAAGGCCTGGCACCTGAGGAGGAGGATCTGTAACTGGTTCATGCTAAAAATAAGACATTACTTTTCTCAGCAGAAATCACTTTCAGTTTAATAATAATCATTTTCCTTATCTGTAATAGTTAATTTTAAAACCATATAAGAGTAAGTCTGTCAACACAGAGATTTAATGAAGTTTAGACAGGGCTAAATTGGGTCATGATTACTGAGCCCCATCCCCAGGAAATTGGGTTTGAATTTTATCACTCCGGTTTTTTTCTTGATTGCAAGCCAAACAGAAATACTGAACTGCTCTGGATCTGGTTCAGCTTCTGATACTCAAAGAAGCTCTGCTTTCCAGACCCAGTTCTGCTTGCAACATTGCTATGAGGTATTATATGGACTCTACAGATGCAGAAACCAAGGTCATACAGGTTTCAGAGGGGTAGCCGTGTTAGGCCTTGGTTACACTGGCACTTTATAGTGCTATAAAGCCTCCAGGAGTGCTATAACTCCCTACCCGTCCACACTGGCAAGGCACATATTGCGCTATAAACCCAGAGTTATACCGCTCCTGGTAATCCTCCCTTCCCAGAGGATTAACAGCTATTGCGTATTCACTGCTCCATATTATCTCAAGTGTGAATGGGTATTAAGATTACAACGTTTTAAGTGATCTCTGGGGAAGCTCCTGAGCCATTTAAGGCAATTGACGTCTCTTCCCTTTGTTTTGAACTGGGCTGGAGGAATGCGGAAGTACATTTTCAGAGTTTCTCTCTTAACTCAGCAGATAAGCACTGCAAATGTTTACGGAGGGAGCTGTGTGACCTGAAATTCAGAGCCTGCTAGTTTTCTCTAAAGAAACTCACTCTCAGCACAAAGAAAATCCACTCATTCTCTCCCTCCGCATACACACAACACGTTCCCCCTCATCCCCACTCGTTTGAAAAGCATGTTGCACCCAGCTGAATGCTGGGATAGCTGCCCATAATGCACCACTCCCTGTGCCGCAAATGTGGCCACGCTATACCACTGGCAGGTCTAAGTGTGGACATGCTATATCGCTATACCTATTGCTGTATAAGGAGACAGCTATAACCAAAAGCGCTATAATCCTGTAAGTGTGCCCTTAATCTGTATCAGTAAAAATAAGGAGGAGTCCTTGTGGCACCTTAGAGACTAACACATGTTAGAGTCACTGCGGAGCAACCACAGTGTACATGAAATAATAAATGCTGTATGAATAACAGTAGTAGTACTTCTACACAACACAATTATCCCTCCCTCCCCAATACACAAGGAGGAATAAAATTCTCAGTAGTTTAGAGGTGTCAAACTAATTTGCAGAAGCTAATTTACTCTTTACATTTAGCCTCATATTCTGCCTCTGAGCATTTTCTCTAGTTTGTTTGGAATTGCTGGAATTTTGTGTGTGTGATTAGATTTGGCTGGGAGGGATAACTCAGTGGTTTGAGCATTGGCCTACTAAATCCAGGGTTGTGAGTTCAATCCTTGAGGAGGCCATTTAGGGATATGGGGAAAATATAGGGATTGGTCCTCCTTTGAGCAGGGGGTTGGACTAGATGCTCTCCTGAAGTCCCTTCCAGCCTTGATATTCCATTATTTGGGTTGGGGCGGGGGGTTTACTCAGTGAATTGAACATGAACACTTCAACACGAGTGGTCAAAATCAAACCTGTGCTAATTAGTTCGGAATAGTCTTGTCACACAGATTTTTTTCTCTTCCATCATTGGATGAGCATATCTCATATAGGTCCTGATCCAGCACAAACTTACAGTAGGTAACATTAAAGTACACAGATGAGTAGTCCCATTTAAGGCAATGGAGCTTCTCATACTGTGTAAGGCTAAACATGTGCCAAAGACTTTGCAGGATTGGGGCCATAACTGAGAGGAGAGCTTGAAGAAGCCTCCAGACTTTTGAATGTCTCAGAGAGAAGTAGCAAGAAGAGAATTATGGGAATTTTAACCTTTTTTTGGGACCACATAACCCTTACCCAAGGAATCACTCCTGGAGCCAATAGGCTACTGTCACATTAGTTGGCTGGGAGCGTGCTTTTAAATTTAAATCTTTTCCCGGAACGGCCCTATTCTTGAAGGTTGTGGTCAGATTGTCGTTTGACTCATGTAATTGCCTGCGTGCCAGGGCTCTGGCAAGGAGCTTGGGGGGAACATTTCCTCACCCCCCTTGCTGTGCATTCATGGAACTCAAATTCAGTAATTAGCGCTTTGGTGGAAAGCTGTCGTAAAAGGAGCCGGGGCCCGTCAGAAGAGAGATTTCATTTTCAAATCTGAGCGAATTCATTGCGGTACTCCACCAGTTCTAGTAGCTGGGCCTGTTGTCCTGTCGAAAAGAGCCGGCCACACAATGTCACGTGGAAGCGCTAGATTTTCCTGTTAAGTAATTGTCTTCTTTGTTTTAGGCTCTGTATACTTTCCTGATCGGTAGGTCTACCGTTTGGGTTTGGTTTTCCAGTGACATAATTATAGATTGTAAAAGTACAGTCAGAAAGAGTTTTGAATTAAAAATATTAAAAAACATTATTACCTTCCCTACCCCCACGCCGTACCTCTCTTTCTTTTTTCCTCCTGTTTTGATGGCAGTCAGATAATGCAGATGCCAAGCGGTGGAAGATATTTTTAAGCAGGAGCATCTGGCTTCTTGGCAGACTCCACAGGCAGTTGGGTTGGTTGTTTTGGAGTTGCCTCTGGGTCTGTCACATGTTTTGGCATCTGATTAATTGTCTGAGCCGCCTTGTCTTGTTGGACATATTTTTTCTTTGACTCACCTCTGATTCTGAATTCTCTTTATTTTCCTTTGCTAGTGAACAACAACTTTAGCAGATCCTGGGTTTGTTTATATAAAAATATTCTTATTTCCTCCATTCCTAGTGTGTGTGACTCACAGAAATCTTGTAACAGCCCAAACTTCACCACCAAAGGCGTATTGGGTCGCTGAGAAAGCTGCTTACTTGGTATTCAGGCCTTTGTTCGACAATGAACATTCTCCTGCCCGGTTACTTTTCTGAGACATAAACTGTTCGGGTGGGTGGGGGGAGGAGGTAACTTTCCTTTACATTTCCGACGACAGGCATCCCCAAAACAAACAGAACCAACAAGACAATTTCCCCTGGTAGATCCTATGTGTGCACATGTGCGTGCGCTAGCTTATTTTTATTTTTGCTTTCAAAGATGCATGTTAAGGAATTCCCACAATGTCTGGAAAAAAATGCAGCTTGAATTATTAGCCCTACCACAGCACATACCCCATAAAACTATCACTTGCCATGGCAGAAATGCTACGTGTCTGTGGTGCTTGTTTCACTGTCTGATTTCTTAGCATGGTGAAGCTAGGACTTGGAAGCCAGTCATGCCTTCAAACAAAACTGCCTGAACACGCCCCCCCCCCCCCCACACCCCGATGATTCGTTGTGGAGGTTTTCTTAGCATGACCTGCTGCAGCCAACCAAGCTAGCCCAGAATTTGTACTGTCAGGGCACTAAGGCTGACAGAAACAGGTGGGCTCACAGCAGGGAACAGAAGCAAAAGCCCCAGCACAAGTTTGACTTTTTTTTTTAAGGTGGCCAAACTAAATCTAATTAAACCAAAGCATGTTTAAATAAGCTTAATTTAATGTGCACTTCATCTAGCTTCCCTGTTACTAACAGCAGCTCCTTTTGTATGAGTGCTATCATTTCTTTGTCTCTTCCCGTACTCCTGGGAGCTCAGTGAATTATTTGTTGGGAGGGCTTGGGGGCAGGGGTCTTTATATGTCTAAAATCGTGTTTTGGAGCTGTCCTGTGAGCCAACCCTCGCTGTGCTCCGCATCACAGAGATGTAAGTCTGTGCTCTCAAACTAAAAGAAAACCACACTCCATGAAGAAATTATTTTCCTTCCAGAGGGGAGGGGGGGCAAGTTGAAGTGGAAAAACTGATACTTTTGAAATAAATCACTATTACTTTGAATGTAACCTTGCTTAACGTGGTTTTTAACACTCTACTGTAACAAAAATCCCTTTGTGATGGTGTTTTTGCCACTCTTATTTAGATCAGGGAGAAAGAGATAATTCATAGTATGCTTTTTAAAAAAAATAGCTCCTGAATGTCCATGTAAATAAAAGCCATTTCTTCCATTATCTAATTGTTGAAATACATATTTAGGAACCTTCATGTACAATGCCACTGTAAATCCTGAGATGTCAGAGACCAGCAAAGTGGTGGTGCTATGGAATGAAATTCACTATGCATCCATGGTGGTAGTGCTTGATGTATCGGGGATCGATTTATCGCGTCTCATCTAGACAGATGAATCGATTCCCGAATCAACTCCTGTACTCCACCTCGGCAAGGGGAGTAAGCAGAGTCGGCAGGGGAGTGGCTACGGTTGACTTGCTGCTGTGCGGATTGCCAGGTAAGTTGACCTAAGATACTGCAACTTCAGCAACGCTATTCGCATAGCTGAAGTTGCATATCTTAGGTTGACCCCATGCCACCTCCCCCCCACACACACACGTAGTGTAGCCCAGCCCAAAGCAGCTGGGGTACACATTTGTTCCTACAGACTTCCAGTCCCCTCAATCTGGACATGGAACATCGCTGGGAGGTAATTTCATAGTCCGCTTCTGGGCAAGGTGGAGTCTTCCATGGCTGGGATATTTTATTGTAGGAAATTAAAAATGGAAAGGGAAAATCAATTTTTAGGGTTTTTAAAGGTACATTTCTAGCCATATATCTTGCAAAAATCCTTGAAAATGTAAATTGATCACTATGGATAAAAGGAACAAGCATCTCTCTCTCTCTCTCTCTCTCTCTCTCTCACACACACACACACACACACACACACACACACACACACACACACACACACACTTACATAAAATGAATCCGATTGGAAAGGCAGTGTTGCCAACTCTCGCAGTATTATAGTGAGTCCTGTGATGCATGATGTTTTACTTAAAGTCCTCGACACTGGAGATGTGACTGTGAGAATTTCAGATTTTAGATTTTTTAAAGTACGTTTATAACCCTAATGGTTGCAGAGAAAAGCCTGAAAAATGTGGCCTCAATGTACCCTAAGGGCTCAAAAACCAGATGGCAGAGAAACAGAATCCAAAAATTATTTTTAAAAACTCATGCTTATTAGCCCAGCCTCATGGTTTTTTAGGGGTCTGGCTCATGCTTTTTAGGACACGTGGAGTTTACAATGCTGAAGTATCACAAAGAATCATCTTGCTCATCTCTCCCCGTCCTCTGCAAACAGGAGTCTGATATGCTTGAAATAGGGTGGGGCTATAGCAAAAAATCATTTCACATGCCCGCCCCCAAAATGCTTCAGCTCCTGAGAAATTGTCATTTCCCTGTGAGATTTCCCAGTGAGAAGAGACCACAATTCCTAGTGGGCTTTGCTGGATTCTGTGAGGTAGATTTGTGATATGAAAGCATTCTATGGGTGCTTACACCATTGTTTTCCTGCTCCTGCAACGTTTGGCAGATACACTACAAAGCAGCAGCACAAAACAAGATAGTTCCAAATTGTAGTTCTCTCCTGTGATACTGTCTCCTCTGGGGATGAGCAAATAGTAGAAAGCAGCTTACAGCACTTTGCCAAACTATCCCTCTGGGACAATGTGGTTACGGTAACTAAACCAATTTTAGTACAGTCTTCTTCACACTACTCTTTAAGTCTCTGCAGGCATGTCTAGTAGGAAGCTCTGTTTTCAGGACTTCTGTTTCAGCCCAGAATCTAAGATGGAAGTCTGCATACAAGATTTTTAACGTGCAGCCGTATTTTAGTTTAGAGTGAGAAGTCTGTACTGTTCGCTGGGCCAACAATCAGTCAACAAAGAAATCTCCAGGCGTGTATGAATGCTTCCTAAATGCTCTTGAATCTCTTATTATTATGAAGGCCCAGAGTCACTGCATCTGGACAGACATACTTAGTAAGGAAATAAACTCAGAAGCCCTGAAGGGTTTTTCTTTATCTATTGGTGACTCCAAATATAATGCAGTTCATAACCAGCAGTGTGTTCCCTTCTGATTGTTAACAAAGGCCACAGTCAGAATCAAAAAGTTACAGCAAAGCCTTATTTCTCGAGTCCTCAGTGTTCTTTTCTAAGCACTTGGAACCTCTCAGAGCTGATGGTCCTCTCTAGCTGTCTGTCTTCCTTCAGTGAGAGACTTTTTCATTCTTTACTTTACAGTAGTGATGCTTTTAATGTCGATAAATTGTTTATATGAGGCTCTCAAAGCATTTTGCAAAGAGTAATGAATTAGACTCCTCCATCCATTTGACAGGGGAGAACCACTATTTCCATTTTATAGATAGGAAAAATTAGGTTAATTTATTTATTCACATTTATACAGAAGCTTCCAGCGAAACCAGGAATATGATTCTCTACCGCCTTGCGTCTTGTGGTAGCATTTTGCACCCACTTGGCTACACAGCAGAATGGGAGGGGTTTTACACCCAATTTGCACAGATGTAGCACAAATGTAAAACAATGGAAATCCCCTTATCACCTGACTTCTGTTCTCTTTCTTTGCCAAGATCTGTCTTCACCCTTAATTGGTTTATTTTTAGGGCAGGTGGCCTCTTTTCCTTCTGAGCTGAATTAGCAAGAAGGTTCATCTGCTTCCCTCCATTGAGGGACAGGGAGCAGGGGAGCTGGATAGGGGGTAGGGTTCCAGGGGCCAGTTGGGGCAGGGGGCAGCAGGGCCGGCAACAGGGGGGTACTACTTTAGGGGGCCCCCGGTACACAGCTGTACCCGTTGTCGTCCCCCCTTGTTGCCGGACCTGGAGAGCGGGAAAGGGGCGGGGAGGCGGCGCAGCTCTCCTCTGGACGAGCGCGCGTGTCCCCGGCAGGAGCAGAGAGCCCGGCCGGCGGCAGTGGCGCAGTCCGGGGGAGAAGGAGCGGGGGGGAGGGGAGAACAGCAAGGGCGGCTCACGCCGCTCCCGGGCTCTCACTCCCGCTGCCGCCAGCTGTCAGCTGGGGGGGAGGCCGGCTGGGCGTGGGGGGGGGGCTGGGCTTCCTCCCCCAGCTCCTGTCAGCTGGGGGGGGAGCGCCAGCTGTGCTGGGGGGGGCTGGCTGGGCTGGGGGCCCCCCAGCCGCTGTCGGCTGGGCTGGGGGGGCAGCTGGGCTGGGGGGGGCCCAAACTATCCGAGTAGGGGGCCCCCAAATTTCTGTCGCTGGCCCTGGGGGGAAGTCAGGGGACAAAGAGCAGGGGTGGGGGTTTGGATGGGTCGGGAGTTCTGAGAGGGGCAGGACGTGGGAGGGGGTGGGTAGGGGCAGGAATCAGGCTGTTTGGGGAGGCACAGCCTTCCCTACCCAGCCCTCCATACTATTTTGCAACCCCGGTGTGGCCCTTGGGCCAAAAGGTTTGCCCACTCCTGATCTATAAATACTGAACATGGAACAGAACAAGTGGAGACCACATATGAACCAGCAGTAAATCTGGGTTAAATATTGACCAGACGTATGTCTCTGATAACCTCTCGCACCAGTAAAGCCTCTTGCAGAAATGTGTACAAATCAAAGAGACAAGGTGGGCGAGTTAATATCTTTTATTGGATCAACTTCTGTTGGTGAGAGAGAGAGAAACTTTAGAGCTTACATCGAGCTCTTCTTAGGTCGTCTCTCACAGTTATCAAAGAAAACAATTCATGGTAAATGGGTGTTTTTCCACGATGGGGAAAATGCTTAATAAGGAATCAGGTAGCAAATTTTGGAAGACAAAGGTGAGAATGAGATGGGGAATTATCAATACTTTGCCATCACAGTGATGGTCTCTTGACTAAGGAAATAGTTTGGGACTCAGGTAATCTGGGTTCAGCTCCTGACTTTATCAGAGAGTTCTTGTATGACCTTGGGGAAGTCCCTTAATCTCGCTCTACCTCATTTTCTGTGTCCATAATAATACTGCATGGGATGTTATGAAGGTAAGTCCATGAATGCACATCTGTTACAGTGATCTGGCCTTATAAATATGTATACAAATCTGCCTCGGTAGGGCCTTCAGCCTGCGTATCTGATGTTTGTTATATCTGTACTGATTATTAAACTGTGAGCTTCTTGGGGGCAGGGACTATGTCTCCCTGTACTTTTATATAATACACAATACAGGGCTGATGCAACCACTAGGCAACCTAGGCAGTCGCGTAGGGTGGCACAATTTGCGGGGCAGCATTTTGCCGCCCGCAGCAGCATTTTGGCAGCAGCTCCTCCCCTCCTCGGCAGCATTTCAGCAGCAACTCCTCGTCTCCTCTTCGGTGGCATTTCGGTGGTGACTCCTCCTCTGCTCTTTGATCCTTGGCAGCATTTTGGCAACAGCTCCTCCCCTCCTCGGCAGCATCTCCTCCTGTGCTCTTCCGCTTCTGTTCTGTACTCGGGGGCTGGGAATTTTTTTTGGCTTCGCCACCTAGGGGGGCAAAAAAGCTGACACCGGCACTGACGTAATATAGGTACTGCATATTAAATGAAATCTTGTAGATACAGATCTCAACACCTTGTAAGATTTTCTGATGCTTAGCTTGAAGTAGTTTACAGCTTTGGGCAGAAAGAGGCTGAAAAGATTGTCCTTTGATGTGCACTGTTCTAAAGTGAGATTATTCTGAGAGGTAAAATCACTTTCAGTCGAGCACAGAATCCAGTGCCATGTATAGTTTCAGCTACAGTGTCTGCAGCCAGTGTTGCAGTGATTGATGTTTCACTTAGATTGGTTGTGATATTACAGTTTTGTATCAATGGACATCCCTGTAGAAAACCCCAAAAGATTCTCACACTCTGAGAAACCCATGTCAAGTTTAATCTTGTAAATACTTTTCCCTTTGAAGCTGTACTGGTATATTCAGACTCTCTCAAATAATGGGATTTCATCTATCTTCAAGATTGCATTGCACAAGATATTGATATCAGTGGGTATGGTTACACAATGCACTGCCCTTTAATACAAAGGCTGTGTCTTTATATGTATCTATACAGTACCTAATAAACTGATGGTGTTACAGTAGTATAAATAAGGAAAAACATCAGGCCTTATTACTGCTGTAAATAAATTTCTACCAACCTCTTCAGAATACAAGGTTCAGCACATAGCTCCATTCTTCATCTGATCCATTTCTTAATGCCTCTGTCTTTTTCCATATTCGGTGTCCTCACAGTGTTGTCTTCTTATGGGTGAGCTATTTTTGACATAGTCGAGTATCATCAACTCTCCCAGTATATGGTGTTTCTCTTAAAGCTCCAGTTCCTAGAGTCCTGTGATTACATGAAATTCTTCTTTGTGATCAGGTTCCCCAGATCCCTTGCAACAGGTACTACAGCCTGCTTGCAACTTGGGGGCAGAAACAGACTCGTCAGTCGCTGGCAGCAGGGGAATACTCTGTCTCCTGAAGTTCCCTCCAGGTACTTATCCACCTCCCGGGGGAAGAGCAGCCAATCAAGGCTGCTGCAGGAAACAGGAAAAGTGTTCCCTGTTTCCCACAGGAGCTGGCATTATTATCACAGGAGGTGAGGTATTTCCAGGAGAATTATATTACCATTTGTGACAGGGACGTTCTACTCAAGGCTGGAGGGCGCCACTTTCTGACGGTTCTGAAGATTAGCTGTACCAGACTGATGCCCTTTCCGGTGGTCACACTCTGTGCAGAATGAGGAAGTGACAATCTGTCTCATTCCTGGAACTGCGACCTCATCTTTATGACTTGGGCCTCCAGCCAGATCACTCCATTTTTGTCCCTTTCGAGAGGTGAGCCAAAGTCTCTTCTCGCCAGCAGTCTCAGGTAGTCTTCCCATTCCCTAAATGGCTTATAGGGGAACCCAGGCCCACACTCTACTCTTGGTTCCAGCTCAGGGACCGTCTACTCAGCAGCTAACGTCTAGTCCTTCTTGGACCTTGCTGCTTTTCTCTGAGCCTCTTCCCTATCTCCTGTCTCCAACTCCTCTGGATTTGCCAGCCCAAAGTCCCTCCTTTCTGGGATTAATCATAGGCTAACTGCCTCTGTAGCCCCAATCACACCTGCCTTCTTCCAGGGAGTGACTGCAGACTACTTCTCTGCAGCCCCCCCTCCCCCCCTTCTGTTGCCAGATTCCTGGCTTTATAATCCCAGTGTAGCTTCTCCCCCCAGTTGGGCTTCATCAGCCATATAGGGTTTAGCACCCTCTGGCTTTCTTTCAGGTACCGCCTATTGGTTAATTGGGCTAATTTACGCCTTCTGGTATTGTGTGTGGGAGGGAAGACATGCCATTATACCTTTGTACAAGGCACTGGTGAGACCTCATCTGGAATAGTGTGAATTCAAATTGGAATGGTGGCAAAGAAGGGCTACTAGGATGATCAGAGGGATTGCGAACCTACCTTACAAGAGGAGACTTAAGGGTCTTGTCTTGTTTAGCCTAACAACACAAAAACTCGGAGGAGGTATGATCGCTCTCTATAAATACATCAGGGGGATAAACACCAGGGAGGGAGGGAAGTTATTTAAGTTAAGTGCCAGTGCTGGCACAAGAACAAATGGATATAAACTGGCCAGCAGGAAGTTTAGGCTTGAAATTAGATGAAGATTTCTAACCATCAAAAGAGTGAAGTTCAGGAACAGTGGGGGCAAAAAACATAACTGATTTCAAGACTGAGCTTGATAGGTTTATGGAGGGTGTGATGGTGTACCCCATAAGGCTTTATGGGGGGGGGTGCCTGTAAATATATGTATGATATTACTGGAATAAGGTTTTGCTACATATGCCATGTAACATATCTATGTGAAGGTAATGATCCACTGGATCTGTTCATCCTATTTGTATGTATGTGTCTGTTTTGTATTCAAAGTTATGGATATTGGCTATGTGCTTGGTTAGTTATATGTAGACTTTGGAAAGCAGCTGAGCAGCTCTCTGAGAAAAAACTATTCTCAGTTAAGCCCAATTGAGAACCAACCAAGCTAACAATGAACTTTATAGACGCCTGTCCACACCCGAGCTTCCTCAGGAATGCAGCCTGGCTGGTAATGAGCGGAGTCTGGTTCAAACCGGCAATTGAACCATGTGCTCTGAGTCTCCATGTGGACTCTGCATAAGAAGGAGGAGGGGCTCTCCACCCACAGGAGGAAGTCTATATAAACCTGGGAGAGACCTCTCCATTTTGTTCTCAGCTAGCTCAAAGAACAGCCCTCCACGCCCCAAGGATACTTGGAAGAAACTAGAACAGAGGTCTGTGGCTGCAGGGGGGGAGTGCGAATGACAGCTGGACCCAGGCTAACGGAGTTTAGCCTAAAAGAAGGAATTCACTGAGGGGAGGCTTTTGACTATATTAGTGTTATATTTGCATATTCTAATTTTATTTTATTTGGTAATTCACTTTATTCTGTCTTACTACTTGGAACCACTTAAATACTACTTCCTGTCTTTATTAAAATCACTTTTTACTTATTAATTAACCTGGAGTACATGTTGGTACCTGGGGGGGCAAACAGCTGTGCATATCTCTCTATCATTGTTATAGAGGGCGAACAATCTATGAGTTTGCCCTGTATAAGCTTTATACAGGGCAAAACAAATTTTATTCAGGGTTTGACCCCACTGGGAGTTGAGCATCTAAGTGCCAGAGGTAAGAATACGTCCTGCCTGTTTCCAGGAAAGCCCACAGCTGTTAGGGGACGTGGCTCAGACCTGGCAGGGTACTGAGGTCCTAAGCTGTTGGGGGCAGGAAAACTGAGGCAGGAGTAGCCTTAGCACATCAGGTGACAGCTCCTAAGGGGTTTCTGTGATCCCAACCCGTCACAGAGGGGATAGTATGATATGATGAGGTTGCCTACAATGCAATATGGCTCAACTGTGACTGCTATTAGCAAACCTTTCCAATGGCCAGTGATGGGATGCTAAATAGGGAAGACTGATCCCTGGTCTACACTGGGGGGAGGGGAAGATCAACCTAAGATGCACAACTTCAGCTATGGGAATAGTGTAGCTGAAGTTGATGTATTTAGGTCCACCTACCGCGGCATCTTCATGGCGCTGAGTCGACTGTTGCCACTCTCACATCGACTCCGCCTGCGCCTCCCACAGCGGTGGAGTACCAGAGTCAACGGGAGAGCACCCAGGGATCGATTTATTGCGTCTAAAGACTAGATTCAGAAAATTCTTTCCCCATTGCCATGTTTGGGAGAGAAAAAGGAATTTTTCCCCACGTCAAATTGGCAGATACCCTGGGGGTTGGGTTTTTTCGTTTGGGGGTGGGATTGTTTTGGTTTTTGCCTTTCTCTGCAGCGTAGGGCACAGGTCACTTGCTGTGACTAGAGTAAATGTGGATTCTCTGTAACTAAGTCTTTACATCAAGATATGAGGACTTCAGTAACTCAGCCAGAGGGTATGGTCTGTTACAGATGTGGGTGGTTGAGATTCTATGGCCTGTGATGTGCAGGTCAGACTGGCGGTTCATGATTAAGGATGCGATTTTTTCACAGAGGTCACAGATTCTGACCTCTCTGACTTCCACATCCGCTGCAGCATCAGGGCTCGGCAGTGGGACTTGGATCATTAGTTCTCCTCCCCTAGGGTTTTTTTAGTAAAAGTCACAGACAGGTCATGTGCTTCTGTGAATCTCTGTTTATGGCCTGCGACCTGTCCATGACTTTTACTAAAAATACCCATGACAAAATCTTAACCTTAATCATGATGGTCCATTCTGGCCTTAAAGTCTATGAGGGGAGAGAGGGGAAGCAGAAAGAGCCTGACCTTTCAGGGCTGCTCCATTCCCTCTCCCTCCTATGAGCAGTCAGAGGGCACCTCTGCCCCTTTCACCTCCCCCCCCCCATGCAAAGAGGGGACCTCCTGGCCATCCCCATAGGCTTGGGAGAGGTGGATCCCCGAGAGGAATAGAGGTGAGACAGGGGTGGGAGAGGGCAGAATTGAGGAGATCAGAGAAGCAGAATTGATGTGGGAGCAGAATTTATTAATCTTGTATCATTGTGCATCTGGGCCCCAGCTATATATTATTAAACACTCTAGTTTTAGCCGTTCTGTGCACAGACTGATGCTGCCTTTCCTTCCCTTCTTGGCAAATGTCTCAAATTCCTTACATCGGGTACCAGGGTAAAATTTCAAAAAGCAGCACTTCCCCTACAGAGGAGACTAAGCTCCTGCTGACCTCTCATTTCAGAGTCAGTTGGTGAAATGTGGCTTTTGCTGCCGTAATTAATTCTTTAAAGCAATGATTATAGACTGGATTTATTAAATGTCTGAATGGGGAAAATGCTTTAATTGATGTTTGTGCTATGTTGTAAATAACTTGATATTCACCACCATGGAGTTTCATTTCTCTGGATTACTTTATTTACACGTCTTTCATTGACTATTAGTTTTCAGATACTGTGACTGACATATTAATTTTATGCTTTGATTATTTCCTCCTTCTGTGTCCTACAATACCACTTACTCAGCCTTCTCTGATCAATAAAAGCTGCAAACAATTTGCTTGTAGCTGCACATACAAAATCAGTAATAAAGTTCTTCGTGTTTTTTAATTTTCCTTCATGTTGCTGGATTTATTATGTCTGATTAACACAGTAGAGTGAATCAGACAATGACCAGCTACAGTGAAAGGCATAGTGGATTTAGCGTACAGCCCTGGTGCAAAAGGCCTATGGAATTTAATACAGAATTCTATAGGAGAGAGAAATCTTTAGCAGAGATATAATTCTCTGTTCAATTCTCTAGAATGGCTTTTAAATTCTGTAGAAAAAGTAGGTTTCATGTGGTTTCATCACTATCAATCTGTGAGGTCAACTAAATGATTATAATGGTCCCTTGTGGACTAAAATCATATAAGAGCTAGATTGTCCTTAGTGGTTAGTTGGCTGTTCAGAGGAGGGGGAAGCACACTCCTCCTCTTCCTGCCGCCTCATCTCTTCCCTCTGCACAGCCTCCATGCATCTTGGCTGAGGCCTGGGGTGAAGAACAGACTGAGGCCCCAATGCTCCTGCACCAAGCAGATGAGTAGAAAGGGGCTGGGTGGAGCCTTAGACCTAACCTCCCATGTGTAGCCGGAAGAGCTGAGCAGATGCAAGGGGGTATGGGAAGCGTGTGGTAACTAGTGAAGGGCTGGAACAAACTACTCCAGTGCAGAAGCAAGAGGGAACAGGCAGAAATGTAACTCTAAGGGTATATCTTTGCTGCAGCTGGGAGTACATGACCAGGTGTCCAGTTTTTGACTGGAACACTGGGTTGAAAGGGGACCCTGGCGGGTCCGGTCAGCACAGCCAACTGTGCCATTAAAAGTGTGGTCCGAGGTGCTGCGGAGCCAAGGGAGGCTAGTCTCTACCTGTTGTGTTGTGGGGCACTGCACTACAGTACCCTGGAAGCGGCCTCTCCCCTCCCCCCTCCCCCTGCCAGACCTGCTCGCCACTTCTGGGGCTCAGCACGGTGCCCTAGGACAGGCAGGCAGCCTGCCTTGGCTCCACAGCACCGCCAAGAGGGAGCCACCTGAGGTAAACCCCCACCCCTACCCCAGCCCTGAGCTCCCCCCAACTGCACCCCAACCCCTCATCCACAGCCCCATCCCAGAGCTTGCACCCCCTGCCCCAGAGCCCGTATCCCCTCCTGCACCTCAGCCCTGAGCCCCACAATCCAGAGCCCCTTCCTTCACCTTAGAGTCTGCACCCCCAACCCAGAGCCCTCACCTCCTCCATACCTCAACCCCCTGCCTCAGCCTGGAGCCCCCTCCCACACCCTGAATCCCTCATCCTGGCCCCACCCTAGAGCCTTCACCTCCTCCTGCATCCCAACCCCCTGCTTCAACCTGCAGTCCTCTCCCGCACGCACCCCAGCCTGGAGCCCCCTCCCACACCCTGTAAACCCCTCATTTCCGGCCCCACCATGGAGCCCTGGAGCATGGTTCCCAATTTGGGTAGACAGAAGTAGCTCTTCTTGAGTTAGCCCACTAAAAATAGCAGTGTGGCTTTGTGTAGCATGGGCAGCAGTTCAGGCTAGCCTCTTGAGTACAAATCGGCCGGGACCCCTGGGGACATCCTCTGGTAGCTAAGCCAAACCACCACCCAGCCCACACCCAGCTACACTGCTATTTTAGTGTTCTAGTTTGAGCAGAGTTAGCACGTGTGTGTCTGCACCTAAACTGGAAAGCACGATACTAGCAGCAAGTGTAGACATACTCCCAAGCACAATTCCTTGTGAGGGCTCCTCTTGGGACAGTGTAGCTACATCCTGCTCCAGACTCAAGACATTAAGCTCAGTCTAAATCCTAGCCCTAAGGGTATTTAATAAATAGTTCAAATCAATACATTTTTGGGTTCTCCTGCTGAAAAAAATTGTTCATATTATTTTCCATAAACCATGACCTAAATCTTGCTCTCCTTTATTTACAAAAGCAGCATCAAGCCATGGACTTGAATGAGACTTTGTCATACGAGTAAAGGAAACAGGACTTGGCCCCATGACTATTCTAAAATATCCCGGGATTTGTTCCGTTTGCAGCCCTCAAAAGATGTTCACAAATATTGGCTCATATTCATTGTTTTTCACTCTTTAAAAATGTTGTTTGAACTCTTTAAAAAAATCTCTTTCCACACTTAGAGGCCATTTTAAATTCATACCCCTAGAGCAGGGGTGGGGAACCTTTTTTCTGCCAAGGGCCATTTGGACATTTATAATGTCCTTCGCAGGCCGCTCCCACCCCCCCAAGGAAGCCCAGGCTGGCAACGGGAGCTGAGACCCCAGCTGGCAAGGGGCCAGCGGGGGAAACCCCAAAGCTGTGGCAGGCGGAGTGCTTGCCAGCCGGGGTCCTGCCGCCTGCCCCAGTCAGCTCCCGCTATCAGCCTGGGTATAGGGGGCGATCTTCCTTTACCCCCACCCAGCCTCCCCCCATCTAACCGCCTTTCCTCCCCCACCCTTGCCTGGCCCGGCCACCCCACCGAACCTAACCTCCTCCCCCCCTCCCACTCCCAACCCAGCCTCCTGCCCCCCATGCCTGACCCACCCAGCCCAGCCTCCCCACCACCAAACCTCCTTCCCTCCCACACCCACGCCTCACCCACCCCATCCAGCCTAGTCTCCTGCCCTCCCTCCCCGCCCGCCCAGCCTGGCCTCCCCCCCCACCACCCCCTTGCCTGCCCCCCAGTCCCTCCTCCCTTGACCGTCGGCTCCCCGCGGCTCCTCCTTTCGCCACCCGGCTAATGGTGGCCGCGCGGCGCCGGCGGCTTCCCCAGGCGCTTCCCGGCCCCTTCGCCGAGCGCGGAGACGCCCCCGCCTGGCAGCCTGGGGCAGCTCTGCGCTCGGCGAAGGGGCCGGGAAGCACCTGGGGGAGCCGCCGGCCAGGGACACGCGCAGGTCGGACGGAATTATTTGGCGGGCCGTATAAGGCCCATGGGCCGGAGGTTCCCCACCCCTGCCCTAGAGAATTAAAACAACACTATAGGTCTGATTTAAAACTAACAAAAACAAGGAAGCTTGGTTTTAATGCCCTAGTCTCTGAACAGTAGGTGATCTTAGATAAAGCATTAGTGTTAACACAGATTTTCCTCTCTGTTGTTCCTGGTCCAGACTTTCCAAAGTCTAGTTCTGTTAAAGTGGAAATAAACTTTCAGCATAAGGATATGAGATCTGACATGACAGGAATCATTACATATATAAGATTTATCACATAAATCTATAGGCTCTTCATACACAGTGAAAGTTTTGGCTGGATAAGGCTTAATAATGCCAAACATCCTTGTCTGCCAGTAAATAGATACTTTTCATCAGAGAGATGTCTGCCTAGAAAATATACATTTTGTTCATGTAACTGACAGTGTTTGGGAAGAGTGGGAATTGGATCCAGCAGCTCTCACATTAAAAGCATGGCTTACTGCTTGAGTTTAAGAACTAATTTCCACAGCTCACAACAGTAGTATATTCATTAACAACTTCTGGTTCATCAGCCACTAGAGGGAGACAGACATCCACTATCTTCTAGTGTGGTTTATGTCATAACACAGGGGTGGGGAACCTCCGGCCCGCAGGCCTTATACGGCCCGCCAAAGCCTTCCATCCGGCCCGCGCGCGTCCCTGGCCGGCGGCTCCCCCAGGCGCTTCCCGGCCCCTTCGCCGAACGCGGAGCCGGCGCCCCCCGGCGGCCCGGGGCGGCTCCGCGCTCGGCGAAGAGGCCGGAAGCGCCTCGGGGAGCCGCCAGCCAGGGACACAAGGGGACGGCTCTGCGCTCCGTCCGGCAGGCAGGCGTGGCGCGGCGCTGGGGCCGGCAAGCGCCTGCGGGAGCCGCCGGCCAGGGACACGCGCGGGCCGCCAGGTGGGAGCGGCTCCCCCTGGCGGCCCGGGGCGGCTCCATGCTCAGCAAAGAGGCCGGAAACGCCTCGGGGAGCTGCCAGCCAGGGACGCGCGGGGGTGGCTGCACGCTGGGGCCGGGAAGCGCCGCGCGGCCACCCTCAGCCTGGCGGCGAAACAAGGAGCCGCGGGGAGCCGACGGGGGGGGGGGAGGAGAGAGACCGGGCTGGGCGGGTCAGGCAGGCGGCAGGACCCTGGCTGGCAAGGGGCCAGTGGGGGAAACCCCAAAGCAGTGCAGGGCTAAGGACTCCACCTGCCACTGCTTTGGGGTTTCCCCTGCTGGCCCCTTGCCAGCTGGGGTCTCAGCTCCCGTTGCCAGCCTGGGCTTGGGGGGGAGGGGAGCGGCCCGCGGATTACACTATAGTTGTCAAAATGGCCCTTGGCGGAGAAAAGGTTCCCCACCCCTGTCATAACATGACCTTCTTCCAAGATCTGTGAGAATGTGGGATCATTTCCCAGGATGTTAGATCGTTGATGATGTGCTGGAGAGGTTTTAACTGGGGGCTGTATTTGATGGCCAGTGGTGTTCTGTTATTTTCCTTGTCGGGCCTGTCCCGTAGTAGGTGACTTCTGGGTACCTGTCTCGCTCTGTCAATCTGTTTCTTCACTTCCCCAGGTGGGTATTATAGTTTTAAGAATGCTTGATAAAGATCTTGTAGACATTTGTCTCTCTCTGAGGGATTGAAGTAAATGTGGTTGTATCTTGGGGCTTGGCTATAGACAGTGGATCGAGTGATGTGTCCTGGGTAGAAGCTGGAGGCATGTAGGTAGGAATAACAGTCAGTAGGTTTCCGGTATCGGGTGGTGTTTATGGGACCATTGCTTATTTGCACTGTAGTATCCAGGAAGTGGATCTCTTGTGTAGACAGGTCCAGGCTGAGGTCGATGGTGGGATAGAAATTGTTGAAATCCATGTGGAATTCTCCAAGATCCTCCTTCCTGTAAGTCCATATGATGATGTTGTCATCAATATAGCGCAAGTAGAGGAGCCGTGCTAGGGGCTGAGAGCTGAGGAAACGTTGTTCTAAGTCAGCTATAAAAATGTTGGCATTCTGTGGGGCTATACAGGTACCCATAGCAGTGCCTCTGACTTAAAGGTATAAGTTGTCTCCAAATCTGAAATAGTTGTGGGTAAGGACAAAGTTACAAAGCTCAGCCACCAGGTGTGCCGTGGCCAGATGCTTCAGAGGGAATTAACAGAACTTGGCAATTAACAAGTGATCCATCCCCTGTTATTCACTCCCAGCTTCTGACAATCAGAGGCTTAGGACATCCAGAGCAAGGGATTGCATTCCTGACCCTCTTGGCTAATAACCATTGATGGACCTATCCTCCATTAGGATGACCAGATGTCCTGATTTTATAGGGACAGTCCCGATTTTGTGGTCTTTTTCTTATATAGGCTCCTATTACCCCTCACGCCCTGTCCCAATTTTTCACATTTTCTGTCTGGTCACCCTATCCTCAATGAGCTTATCTAGTATCTTTTTTTAACCCCGTTATAGTTTTGGCCTTCACAGCATCCCCTGGCAACACATTCCACAGGCTGACTGCATTGTGTGAAGTAGCACTTTCTTTTTGTTTGCTTTAAACTTGTTGCTTATTAATTTCATTGGGAGACCCCTGGTTCATGTGTTATGTGAAGGAGGAAATAACACTTACTTTCTCCACACCCGTCGTGATTTTATAGACTTCTGTCATATCCCCCCAGCTCTCTGTTTTCCAGCGAAAAAGTTCCAGTCTTTTTAATCTCTCCTCACGTGGACGCTGTTCCATGCCCCTAATAATTTTTGTTGCCCTTTTCTGTACCTTCTCCAATTCTGACCCATCTTTTTTGAGATGGGGTGACCAGAACTGCATACAGTATTCAAAATGTAGGCATAACATGGATTTATATAGTAGCATTCCGGTATTTTCTGTCGTATCTATCCCTTTCCTAATGGTTCTTAGCATTCTGTAAGCTTTTTCTGACTGTACACTGAGTGGATGTTTGAGAACTATCCACAATGACTCCAAGATGTCTTTCTTGAGTGGCAACAGCTAATTTAGACCCCATCATTTTGTATATATAATTGGGATTATGTTTTCCAATGAGCATTACTTTGCATTTATCAGTGTTGACTTTCATCTGCCATTTTCTTGCCCAGTCAGTCAGTGTTGTGAGATCTTTGTAACTCTTTGCAGTTTGCTTTGGACTTAGCTTTCTGGCCCTGAAATCTCTGCTGCCGCCTGCCGCTCACTGCCCTGATCTCTCTGCCTCTGTTCAGCTCCGCCACTGCTGTTTGTTGCTTATTGCCACTGTTGCGATGCTGCATTCTCAGGTTCCACCACTTAGTCCAGGTCTTGGTGATTCTAGCACTGAGTGATTCATGGGGAGCCTTATTGCTAGTGTAGCTTCTGCATTGTCTTTCACTGCAACACTGTCCCCGTATCAGTTCTACAGCTTAGCCCCAAAATGGCTCATTGGTGACTTCAGGTCTAGCAATCACTGTCCAATTAGCTTAACAATCACTGTCCAATTTGCTTCTCCTTAAACACTAGAGAGATGAGTCAAGTAGTGTCTGGGACTTTTTTTAAGCAGGGTCTATGCCAGCAGGTAGGAACACCTGTCCCCACCTCCTCTGCCTTCCACTGGGATTTGCCATCCCTTCCCCCTTTTTAGCAAGTGAGGTTCAATTTAGGGTGACTTCCTTGATCAGGGCATGCTAAGTACAGTTCTGCTGTCCTTTACTCATGCAATAAGCATAACATTTCATTACCCCTGAATTCAAATTTTAAAATGTTATTAAAGCTAATGTTAAACAATTATATAATAAACAGGTTAAGAAAAGAGTGTCTGTACCTCTGGGTATAGTGCTTAGATTATTCACAAATACAAAGTTTGTTTCAAAAGTCATAAGATACATATAGTACATAATCAACAATAACCCAAATTTAGGTAAATAAATTTAAGAATACAGTTTAGATATCCACATCCAAGTATTCGGGTACATCACTCAAGAAAAGTTGTACAGAGAATTGGTCATGGAAAGCAAAATATATCAATGAGTGAAGATTGTCCCTATTCAAGTGAATTGTAATCCCAAACCAGCCAAAACTGATCACTTTGGCAAAGCAGCTCTGCCTACTGAACACCTAGGCAGAATAGCTGAGTCTATGCAAATATGGTCTGTTCCTTAAGTCTCTTCCCCCAATTTATCACCGGATGTCAGAGGAAACTTCACTCAGACCCTGCTTACAACTTCAATGGGAGATGCTTAAATCTGTTGCTCCTTTGTGTCATCTGTGAAATGAGAATAATACTTAAGTAATTGCACATGTTGTGAAGATTAATCAAGCTGTATACAATTTTTTGAATTATAAACTATTAGCTTCCTCTTTCAATATGTGAGTTTAGGCCCAGAAACTTACAAAACATATAGTAGCTTCCTTTTTATACCCTGCTATAAAGATAAATGCTTTATCCTTCAAGTCAGGATTTAGCAATATTTCAACAACATGCATTACATTAAAGGGTTTTCTTCCTATAGTCCAGAACATCCCAGGAGTATTAGGGATGGGCAAACTGATTCAGGTTAAATGAGATCCAACTGCAGAGCCCAAAAGTTAGCCTCAAACTAATTGAAATTGGGAAAAGTTGTATCTATTGATACTGTAAGCTTTTTGGGATAGAAACTGACTCTCACTATGTGTTTGGAGAGCATGCAGAGCTACAGTAATGCAAATATTAATAATTACTTTTTCCAGACCATTAGATTTTGGTGTCATGAATCTTTGCCTTTTTATGTTTACACTAGATCTAAAGGCAGAAATGCTGTAATATGGAATATACTTTAGTGAAGCACCGGTTATTAGGCTCAATACATGAATAATAAAATTATCTGGCCGGTGTTATGTACGGGATGTCAGACTAGATGATCAAATGGTCTTTTCTGGACTTAAAATCTATTAATCCAAAAAAAATTAATGAAAATGCTATGGACTTACATTGAGGATAGTTTTTCCTGCCCAACCAGAAACAGAACGTGCTGGAAGTCTTGCAAGACATTGGTAACAAAGTCCTGTGGCACCTTAAAGACTAACTATAAAGTTTTGAAGCATGAGCTTTCGTGGGCTAATACCCACTTCCTGCATCCGACGAAGTGGGTATTAGCCCACGAAAGCTCATGCTTCAAAACTTTATAGTTAGTCTTTAAGGTGCCACAGGACTTTGTTACCTCTGCTATTCCAGACTAACACGGCTACCTCCCTGATTCTTGCAAGACATTGTGTGTTTGCGGCTCCAGCCCAGTTTTTGATCTCCATGCAGAAGACATGATATTTTTTAACTTCTTTTGACTTTTATGTAGGCATGTTAAGCACCTCCAATTTTGACTCCTAAATTAACAAAAGAATTCTAGAGTCCATAGTTGCATGCAGGCACTGATGGCTGTAAGGAAAGGCAAAGTTTGCCCCCTACCGAACAATTCTTGACTTAATACTGAGTAATGGAATGACTGTGGAATGACTCTGCATGGGAGCTCACAAACAATAATAATCATAATCGAATCACATGTATAATTAAGATGAAAGTGAGACCAAAAATGGAGACGAATGAAGATGTCACCTTCCAGTAAAGCATACTTTTGAGGAATGCCAGCCACGGTGTGTGAAATACTGCACAGAACACAGGAGAAATAACAACAGAAAGAGCTCAATGAAGAATGACTGCATCCATCAAGGATAGGCATGCCCCACTGCTCTCGCAATAAATACAAATAGTAGAATGATAAACAAGATGATGCAAAAGTACACCAAGAGTAAGGAAAAGGCTTCAAGGTGGATGTCTAAGAGGTCAGAAACCGGGAACTGAATAGGTTATAGGGGGAAAAGTGAGTGCTAACAAAAGCAAAGGCTGAGAATTGGCTGAAGATTGCATATACCGTTCCAGTGAATGGTAGGAATTTGAAACACCTTTATGCTATCCCAGTTGGAATAGAGCAGAGGTCGGCAGCCTTCCAGAAGGGGTGTGCCACGGCTTCATTTATTCACTCTAATTTAAGGTTTCGCGTGCCAGTAATACATTTTAACATTTTTAGAAGGTTTCTTTCTATAAGTCTATAATATATAACTAAACTATTGTTGTATGTAAAGTAAATAAGGTTTTTTAAATGTTTAAGACGCTTCATTTAAAATTAAATTAAAATGCAGAGCTCCCAGACCGGTGGCCAGGACCCAGGCAGGGTGAGTGCCGCTGAAAATCCGCTCTCTGTTGCCTTTGGCACCCATGCCATAGGTTGCCTACCCCTGGAATAGAGGCTGTTTATTAACCATTGTGGTGAATACTGTTATACATATAAACTGAATTAAGTTTATGTCATCTTCAAAGAGATGCCATTAAGCTATTGCTGGGAGAGCTCCCGAGCTCAGCCATGTAGCTTCAGTCACAGAATATCTGACTTCTGGAAAACATTGTTTTCTTTCTTCAGCCTGGGCCTCTGCCTTATTATTATTTTAAATGAATGCATAAAGATCTCCAAATCTGTGACAGCCACCTACCGTAAGTGCAACCATAGCTAGAGTGGAAACATGGGCTGACCCTTAGCCATAGAGGGCTATGGAAGGAACTACTCATAAGGAGATCTGGCAAAAAATAGTATTTGTCTGTTAGATTTTTTTAATGTAATTAAATTGGGGAGAGAAGGGAAAGAGAAGAGGTCATGGATTGAAGATGAAGCAATTCAGCCAGAATTTCTGTGCCCAACATTGAATTAAGATGGATTAAGGAGGTGATATTTGGATGTGGTTTAGTCTAGAATTGAGAGTTCAGTTTCTTGTATGAATCAAACATAAGCCCAGGCTTAGATTTGGTACTGCCAAACTCTTACAAGCTGTTCTTATGAAATTTCAGCAGAAAATCATAGAAGTCTTGTGATACCTACTGAAAGGTTTCTGCTACTTTGAGCCAGAGCCAAAGTAGATTTTAAAAATGGGACCCCTTTCAGCTGAATTCAAAACCAGATCCAAAAGATACTGGGATTTGAATCCAAAAAGCGCCTTCACAAAATAATGAGGTTTAGCACTGGTATTCTAGATTGGATATTCCCCTCCCCCTTTTTTTTTCAGTTGGAATATGAAATAAGTTCACAACTAGTGGTGAGGAAACCTCAAAAGGTACAGAATTTCTGTTCAATTCAATAAGCAACTAGTAATTAAGGTACGTGAATTTATCTAGAGCCCCCTGTTTTAGAAATCTGGGTATATCTAAGCTAGACACAGCCCAAAAGGTAGCTTTTCCTAATGGTATTTCTGCTTCTGGGCAAAGCCAGAAAAGCTGAGGCATGAGGGAAAGTAATTGGGTGCATGCATGCACACATACAGGAAACGAGTAGGTGGAGAGGGGATAAGTTCAGTTTGAAATATGGCCTTAACTCGGTTCTTATTTTATGCAACCCCATTCACAATGTCTTTGGAAAAGAAGGGAGTGTGACACTAAACAGACACAGGGTATGTCTACACTACCCACTGGATCGGTGGGTAGCGATCAATCTATCAGGGGTCGATTTATTGCACCTAGTCTTGAAGCGATAAATCAGTCCCTGAGTGCTCTCCCGTCAACTCCGGTACTCCACCGCCGCGAGAGGCACAGGTGATGGGGGAGCGGCAGCAGTCAACTCAGCATTGTGAAGACACTGCGGTAAGTCGATCTAGGTACATCGACTTCAGCTATGATATTGTCGTAGCTGAAGTTGCATATCTTAGGTCGATCACCCCTCCCCCAGTATAAATCAGGTGCTAAGGGTGTTTTCAAGGTAAAGATGATGAGGGATCATGTGGACTGATTTGCTTGCTTGTTTCTTGATCTGAAAAGCTCAGGTCTACTGGACTCTGTAATTTCCACCTTACTGTTGCGTGTATTTATGGTGAGGCACGAGGGTCCATTCCTGTAATCCTTACTCATGTGAGTAGTCCCTGTGAAGTCAATGGGACTACATGTATGTGTAAAGATTGCAGTTCGGGGCACACAATCAGAAAAGTGATAGATCAGTCCCTTGGCAGGAGGAAGCTTCGTGGTGCCTGAGAGGTCATTGTTTTCCACTTTGAGCCTGAATTTAAGAAAAGCCTCTTGTTCCATTGCCTCCCAGACGCCAGTGCCCTGTTCTCTTTACTTGGTTTCCTATGTGCACTGAAGCATCCTACTACCAGACTATTTCTCAAACATTCGTGACTTATTTATGTGTCCAGTCAGATGCCTGACTTGCATCTTTCACACTATTGGGAACATTCTTTCCCCGATGATCATGCTCTCTCTGTGATAATGCTAGTTTTAAAGCATTTAAACCTCTGATCCTACCCCAGGTAACTATGTTTCCACACAGAGTAGTGACACTTTGGAGTTTTGAAATTATCACTGGTTTAATAAGTTACATCCATCATTCTTGGATGGAATCCATGGCAAACAGAATGTGATAAAAGTTCAAACTAATGAGCGTCTTCAAGAAAGGATAGGGAGCTTCTGTTTATTTTATTTAGTCGTAAGAATTTAACTTCTGGCACTTCCATCACATCTCCAAATGGTAACTAAAGGTTGCTACTTTTTCAAGTTGTGCTGTGTAGCACATTTCATCAATTAAAATGCACCCTTAGTGTAAAATCACAACAGGGCCAGGCATGAAGAATACTATCATGTGATTTCTTTTTTTAAAAGGATACTTTTGTTTCAAGTTGCTGAGATCAGTCGTACAGCTGATTTGTGCTAAAGATAACATAGCATTACAAATATCCACTAAATGAATGCAACGTGTTCTTCTTATAGCCATGGTGCAGTGTGCATTGCAAGCAGAAATATGTTTCCTATGCCTTAAATATGTTTATAATGTGATTTTGAACTTTAAAAGGAAATTACGCCCTCATTGCTGTGGACTTTGTGCAGTGACAACACCAAATATGATGGTCCACAGGCACTAGAAATAATGCTTGAGTGTAGTTTCATGACCTTGACATGGATGTTAGGATTGTGCCGCAGAATGCTGTACCGTAATTAGAGCAGGAGACTGATGGTGAGGATAGCTGGGTTCTATCCCCAGCTCTGCTACTGACTTCATAAGTGTCCTTTGGTAAGTAATTTAAACCTGGGTGCTGCTCCTAACTCAATACACTGACTTGCTGTGTTATCTTGGACAAGTCACTTACCCGATCTGTCTTCACACACACACACACACCATCTATAAAATGTGATAATAAACTACTTGACAATGCCTTGGGATCCTCAGACTGTAAAAGTACAATGCATTATTTTTCATTCTTGTTGCAATTTTTATTACAGTGACATCTTCACTACATGTTGTTTCCTCTTCTCAGTTCTGCACTTGTCATGAGAGCATGAGAATGGTAATGTCAGACTGTCCCATGTATCTTTGGTAGCCCTTTAATTTTTCTTTTATGCTTCGTATCTTTCTTTATATAGGGGACGGTGAGTGGAATTGCTAATGGATCAAATTAGTAAAACACAATACAGTGTGGTAAACTGAATAAACTTCCTGTAAAAAAAAAATCATTGTTGTGACAAAAATTCAAAGACTAGCGATGACACTGTCTTAGATATTTGTACTAATGTTTCTAAATTAAGGGTCAGGCCCTCATCTGGTCTGAATCAGGATAGCTCCATTCTTGTGCATCTTTATTTGGATACTGTACACAGAGGCATTACTTGCACAGAAATGATTAGGTGACAACAGTCTTTCATAGTGTGCAAGTACAGTAATATATCTCACAGAACATACCACTGGATAAGCTTTGTATATTTTTTTTACAATTTATAGTGAGTGACAAACTTGCAGTCTGGGCCTGAAGAAAATGAGCAACAATCTAGCAAAATACCTTACACACAGTGAAGAAAACTTTACCCTTTGTGAAACTGAGTTAGATTGGCCAAGGCAAGAGACCTAATCATCTAAATCAGACGTGAACACGTGCAGTGAGTTTAGGCAATCCCTGTCCATTTACAAGAATATGTCTAAATCAGGACTAGGCAACCTATGACCCGGGTACCAAAGGCGGCATGTGAGCTGCTTTTTAGTGGCACTCACACTCCCCAGGTACGGGCCACTGGTCTGAGAGGCTTTGCATTGTAATTTAGTTTTAAATTAAGCTTCTTAAACATTTCAAAAATCGTATTTACTTTAAATACAAGAATAGTTTAGTTATATATTATAGACTTATAGAAAGACTTATAGAAGGTTATATATTATAGACTTATAGACAACGTTAAAATGTATTACTGGCACACAAAACCTTAAATTAGAGTGAATAAATGAAGACTCGGCACACCACTTCTGAAAGGTTGCCAACCCCGGCTAAATCAATCCTGCCTTGACATAGACTGAGCTGTCTCATCTTTAAGTGACATCAGGATGAAAAAGCACTGAGAATAGAAAGGGCTCCGAGCACTGTCAGACTCTGCCACAGTAGAAGAGCAAGAATAAAATGTTCAGATCCCATGACATTCACACCCCAGAGATTTCTTAGCAGGGCTTTGAAATCAAATTGAATAATGCTCTGATTTCTCATGGTATTTAAAGATGCTGGATTTTGGCTCATTTTCTTTTCACACCAGATAAACAGCATCATAATAATCTTAGCTACAGAGTGATCAATAAGCAAAGTGCTTCAGCCAATTACATGACCACAAACCTTGCTCATCTAGATGAAGTTTGTCACAGAGCGCTGAGCTACACCCATTTACCCAAACTAACAACCTGGCCTTCCATTTCTATTTCAGAGAAGTTTCGGGCAGAGTCTGATATTAATGTTGGTTCCACAATGTGTTTTCATTTCTGGTTAACACTCCTCCCCAGAGGTTTCGTTGCAATTCCGAGACTGATTTATAAAGAGGTCCATTAATTTTGCAGAGGGAACAGTTTCATATAAAACCAAGGATTGTGAATTTATTACAAGATAATAAATAAACAAACATAGGTCAAATAAACATAGGTTTCCCATGATTTAATCTCTGTAAATCTATAAGTAAGGTTGATACAGGTTCACGCCAGTTCTTTAGAACCAGGCCTAGGCTCTGATACAGTAATGTAATTGACTGCAAGGGACATGGAAACATTTCTGTTAGAATTAGGACTGTCAAATTATTTAAAAAATTAATCATAATTAATTGTGAGATTAAAAACAGTTGTCATTAATCACATTTTAATCACACTGTTAAGCAATAATAGAATATCAATTTAAATGTATTATGCATATTTTGGTGGGCTGTCGTATGATAAAACATCACAATCTCTAACGTGAAACTGCAACTTACAAATGTAGAATTATTTTTTACATAACTGCACTCAAAAACAAAACTGTGTAAAATTGTATAGCCTACAATTCAAAGCATGAAGGGACATATGAATGCTTATCATATCTGGCATGTAAATACCTTGCAAAGCTGGCTACAAAAGTGCCGTGCAAACACCTGTGCTCGCTTTCAAGTAACATTGTACATAAGAAGCAGGCAGAATTATCTCCTATAAATGAAAACAAATTTGTGTGTTCTAGCAATTGGCTGAACAAGAAGTAGGACTGAGTGGACTTGTATGAGGTGAATTTAAAAATACTATTTTTTGTTTAAATTTTGTACAGTGCAAATATTTATAATCAAAATAGTCATATAAAGTGAACACTGTATATTTTGTATTTTGTGTTGTAACTGAAATCAATATATTTGAAAATGTAGAAAATTTTAATTGACATTCTATTATTTAACAGTGCAATTAAAGCTGCAATTTATCAAGACTACTTTTTAAACCTAGTTAATTTGTTTTGCGTTAATTGCATGCATTAACATGATTAATTGACAGTCCTAGTTAGAATACAAACATCAAACAGAACAGAACCTGAATGTTTCTGGGGCTTTCTCTGTACCAGTGTTAATTTCAGTCTGAATCATTGCTAGAGCGTCTCCCTGATTTATCCGCAAAACCATCATTGTTCTCATTTTTACAAGTGTGCAAAAAAGTTAAACAATATTGTGTTTGCTTTGAATATTTGTCAAATAGCTGTTCTGTTTTCATATATGGAAAACTCTCCTTTCTGTGAAATGCTGTGTTCACAGACAGAAATAGCAAAATCATGCTGTTGGTCAAATTAGTGACTATCCATTTATGCGGTGTAATATTTGTGAAGGTTAAACTGCTATCTGTTGTATAGCTCTAATCACTAACTATTCAGCTGGTCAAAAGTCTTTCATTCTAATCCAAAGCTGGCATTGAGCTGACGCTTCCTGGTATTGAAATACCAATCCATAGTCACATGGGCCCAGATTCTAAAAGGCATTGCTCCACTTAATAACACCAAAGTCTCATTTTCATAAGTGATTTAGCACTTATGAGCCTAAATTCCACTGACATTCAAAACCCTTTAACAATCTGGGCCGGGGAGTCTTTCCATTGACATCAGTGGACTATTAAATGGGTGATGAAGCTATACAAGCTAGCAAATAACTAGGTTCATCTGTTATTTAAAGTCAATAGTGCAGAAAGTATTAAACGTGTAAAAGGTTCATACTGCATTTATGTTACAACCTTTCAGTTCTGAACCCTATTTACCCCAAATTTATTCATCGTTCTCAGCAAATATCCCCAAACTACAGTATAGTATAGTACATAGATTTCATACATCACAGAATATCATGATCAAGTGGGGCCAACTTTTTAGCAGGCCTCCCAAAATTCTGAGGGCATCCATTTTGTGTGCCCACAACAATCATATATAACATGTATAATTGCATGTACAAATGTTAATTGGAGAAAGGAAACTGGTATTTGTATGTGCAGTTACCATCAACTTGTTTAGGTTTGAAATTAGACAAAGGTTTCTAACCATGAGAGAAGTGAAGTTCTGGAACAGTGGGGGAAAAAACCCAAATGGCTTCAAGTCTGAGCTTGATAAGTTCATGGATGGGATGGCCTACAATGTCATGTGGCTCATTGGCGACTGCCAGTAACAAAAATTCCAAGCTGCTGGAGAAAGGCCAGTAGATGGGGAGGGCTCTAAGTTACTACAGAGAATTTGAGGCTTTCAGTAGACTTAGGGATCTACTACAGAAGTGGATGAGATTCTCTATCCAGCTATGTGCAGGAGATCAGACTAGATCAGGGGTTCTCAAAGTGGGGGTTGCGACCCCTCGAGGAGTCGCGGGCCACTTTTGTGGGGGTCGCCAGACCCTACCCCAGTAACTCCCTGCTGCGGGATCCCCGGCCGCCGGCGGCTGCCCAAGCAGCCACGATCTCCGGGGCCGCCGGTGGCTGCCCGAGCAGCCACGATCTCCAGGGCTGCCACCGGCTGCCGGAGCCGCGATCTCCGGGGCCGCCGCCGGCTGCCGGAGCCGCGATCTCCGGGGCCGCCGCCGGCTGCCGGAGCCGCGATCTCCGGGGCCGCCGCCGGCTGCCGGAGCCGCGATCTCCGGGGCCGCCGCCGGCTGCCGGAGCCGCGATCTCCGGGGCCGCCGCCGGCTGCGATCTCAGGGGCCGCCGGCGGCTGCGATCTCCGGGGGAGCCGGCAGCTGCCGGAGCCGCAATCTCCGGGGCCGCCGGCGGCTGCCGGAGCTGCGATCTCCGGGGCCGGCGGCGGCTGCTGGAGCCGCGATCTCCGGGGCCGCCCGCAGCGGGGACTGGGGGCCAGGGCGTCCGGCACGGTTGTTGGGGGGTTTTTTTGGGGGGGGTGTTTGGTAATTCGGTGGCTTTTCGGCGGAGGGGTCACGCCGGGCCGCCGGAGTACAAAAAGGGGTCGCAGTCTCAAAAAGTTTGAGAACCGCTGGACTAGATGATCATGATGGTCCCTTCAGGCCTTAAAGCCTATGAGTTACCTGTCCTTTATTTTCAGATTTCAGGATTGTTGGACTCATTTAATCAACAGGTACAAGCAAGAAGGCTAACGCTGGTGTGCTGTGAGTGTTGCTTATTAAACTGATCCTGATCATTTTGCTGTTACTTTGTATCTCATCTTATACTTGGGCTGTAAGCTCCTTGAGTGAGTGACTGTCTATTCACTGGTTTTATACAGTGTCTAACATAAAGGGCCCCTGATCCCTAATATAATTCATAAAGAATAATGTTGATGAAAATTTGGTACTGGAAACTCGGCAGATTTTAGAGGAACCATTTTTGTATTGCTCTTTATACATTTTGAATAGGTTCAGGTAATGGGGTATAGAGTTACTTTGAAGAGAGGTTTTCCAAGGAACACAAATGCATAGGGTTGGGTTTTTTAGGGGTGGAGGGGGGACTTATGGCCAGAAGGGACCATTAGATCAGCTTCCTGTATAACACAGGCGATAAACTTTCATCCAGTTATTCCTGTATTAAGCCCAGTAGCTTGTGCTTGACTAAAGCATTCCTTTCACAAATGCACACAGTGTTGATTTGAAGACTACAAGAGATGAAGAATCAATCACAACCCTTATTCCACTGGTTAATCACCCTCATGGTTAAAAATATTTGCCTTATTTCTAATTTGAATTTGTCCTGCTTTAACTTCCAGCCATTGGTTCTTGTTATGCCTTTCTCTGCCTGATTACTATATTCTACAAAAGGCTAATAATAATAGTGGTACTGGTAATAACCTCCTAGTCATTATTGACTTGGTTTTTGCATCCAATGAGGCCATGTGCCAACTGATGCAGGTGTTAAAATTACATTGCAAGAGGCCTCATGTATCTCTTGGTTGCAATGAAAAAGCTGCCTGTGTTCTTGCTTCATCAGCATCCAGTGTCACCTTTAGAAGACTGTAAGTTTCCTTTGCTTTTACTTCAGCCTTCAAAGAAAGAGAAAGGTTGTGCAGCTTTCCCGTTGCCACTTTGTGTGATCACTGTCCATGCAAGATCCAGGCAGATGCTGCAACCCACCTTCTTATTTTAGCTGGGAATGAGGCACTACCCATGTCCACAATCAATTTTTAAAGTGTTGCGCTGCCAACAAATATGGAAAGTTATTTCATCCTTGTCATTTGATGGTGGTGTGGGTATTTTTAACTTGCTTGCAAGATTGGCATGAGAGGCTGGATACTAACGTTAGCTCTTGTTCAAGGCAGTGTAAAACTGCACCATA
This sequence comes from Sternotherus odoratus, assembly GCA_032164245.1. Classification (NCBI taxonomy): domain Eukaryota; kingdom Metazoa; phylum Chordata; order Testudines; family Kinosternidae; genus Sternotherus; species Sternotherus odoratus. The sequence continues at coordinate 78,822,801 of JAVMKO010000008.1, read as the reverse complement.
CCCTGAGGAGCACTAGGTAGGTTTGTGCATTAGGAGCACAATCCCTCCCCCCGGCTCACCCATGAGCAGGGGATGTGCACATATCTTGCCAGCCTTAAAGATGGTGCAGCCTATTCAACTCCTTGCCATCACATTTCAGTGCTATGCCCTTTTCCCACCATGCCTCTTATAGAACAGATTGCATTTTAGGCACTGTCTTGCCTAAATGGGGATTCAAGGAACAAATACCCAAATGGTATAAACTTCCTTGTGTGTTGGTATAAATTGGGTACACAGGCAGGGGGACTGATTAACATAGGAAATATAAGCAAAGTGGTTGCATCCTTTTGCAATCAATGGTTATAAAGGCTGGCCATCATCTGTTTAACAAGATGACTTTTCCAGTTTCCAACAAGCCGTGTTTCATTTTACATAATTGCAACCATCTTGGTATGGAAATGCAGATAGAATGTTACCTTTGAAACGGCAGCAATTAACGGTTTCAAAATCGAATTTTGGATCATGATTAGCCTGTTGTACATTATTGTTTTCTGAAATGTATGGTTCAACCATTTTTCATACATACAACAAATGTAATATTTCATTTAAAAACAAAAACAAACCAAATGCAGACTTGTGGAGGCCTATGGGTAACAAAAACCATAGTAAAATGAGGAGAATGGGTTTTCCTATTTGATTAGAAGAGATTTAAAACTTATACTACAAGAAAATGTTGAATTTAGGGTAATTGGTTGCTGGATTTCTTCAGAATTGAAATCATTATGCCCTGGCGATATTCCAAGCCATCCTTTTCTTATTTTTTTTAAGGTTATAGTTAGAAACAGTGCGGAACATATTATAATGTTGTAGTTGTTCATGTAATGTCACTGAAGCTGGCTTCTGAAAAATAGACAAAGGACTTCATGTCCTGAAATGTTCTACTGGTGGAAAATTGATAGCAGCTTGAGATATGCTGTTACTGGGTTTTGTTCTACCTTCAAATTTGTGCTGACTAAAGCGCTTTTGTGCCCGCAAAAAAAAAATCAAAAAACAAAAAACTCTCTTGTCTAGAGAAGGCTGGAAGCTTAAAACAAATGCAGTTTGGAGGTCATTGATTCCTAAGCAGGATTTTCTGAATTTAGCTGGGAATCAATCAATAACAACCAAACTACTTTACTTTTGTCGATTGTAATTTCCCGAAAGAACGTGAATGGCAAGAAATAATAAAATTATTTCCAAGACATAAAAATAAAAATAAAATAGAAAAATTAAACAGTGTTTTCCCCACTGTTGTCCGTTTAGTTTGGAGTGATTGCCAGGGTTGTATACACGACAATCTATTCAAGCATTACTGAGAGATAGGAACCAGAGATGCCGTTTGAATGCAAATGAAGCATGTGCTTTTTACCAAAGCAGCTCAGAGACTGTGAGTGTGACCACAGATATATGAACCCTTCCTCCACCCCCTACCAAATATAAATAAATCAAACAAGTATCACTACCACCCCACCCCACCTACACTGGATAATAAAGGCTAAAATAAACCATCATTAATCATAAAAAAAATTGCCTTGCCTTACCTTAATGATACTGTGTGAGTTTGCTGCGATATCAGGAACAAGGGGATACATGGCTAGAGCAACTTGAACTCTGGAGACCACAGACAGGGGAACTATTTCTAGAGGACCATTACTGCCAGTGTAATATAGAGCAGCCCTTGGACTGCTCTAAGTTATGGTAAGTGACGAAATGGCCCTCAGAGGACGAAATCCTCTAGGATTTGGGCAGCAAAAACAGGGCCCATCCTTTCCCCCGGTCTATTCTCATATCTCATCTTGAACATATGAACATAGCTTGACCAGATACAAAATTCTGGCTCATTATTTCTGAGTGCTAGATACTGGTGCTTCTACCTTCCAAAGCTACCCTTTAAACAACATGCTTTCTTCCCTGAGGCTCACTGGCCTTTTCCTTTGCCAGATGCATCTTCTTTCCCAGAAACTTTCCTTCCCATTTCAGATTAAACTAGTGCTTTGCTCTCCATTCATTTTCTCATCAGCCCAAGGCACTGCATGCCATGGCGCCCTCTATAATTACAGCACAGCAGCCATCTGAACGGGTCTTCCTTACTCAGTTACAAGACTAGGTTCGGTGCATGCTCTGCATTTGTTTGGTTTTGAGGCCCTATGTAAATTGCGAGTTACAATATCATGTAATTGCAGTCAGTGTCATAACTTCCATTCATTTCAACATAAGCAGGAATGTGTAACCCATTCATATTCTTGGACTCCCTTAAATCATATTTAGAGTAGGTTTCATGTGAGGCCAAATCACGGGTAGGATTTAGGTGTGCTATTCTTGTTGACCCAAAATGGCAGAATTAGTCCAAAATCAGCTGTTTCTGGATGCAGTACTGATTGGGCTCCAAATACAATTCCATCCTAGGACCAGTGACAAAATACAGAGATATGAACAGGTGCAACACCAGTAACGTTGTGCGCATTCACGGGTGTTGATAAATGATGCTGGCAAATTGGAATTTGCGGCCTTTGGCCAGTGCACTACTTACTCTTGCAACAAGTGTCATAGGAACTTTAATGATTAGAAACTGTCAAGTTTTATCTTTCAAAAGATGGCACCTCTATCGGTAGCTGTTTGACACTAGGGTGCTTGTGTTCAATATATATTCTAAAGCAAGGGGATGACCTGTTGAATCACCACCATTATTTCCCACATCTGGTTGACCCAGGGAGAGTGCTCAGGTATTGGCCCAACCCCACTTCATTTGTGAACTGTGACAGACTGAGAGGACAACATGGTATGATGGCCAGCTGTTCACCAGTGGATGCTTTTCAAAGAAGACATCTCCAGCAGTATTTCGTGCCATGCTGAGAAATAGCTTTATTACTGACTCTGAGTGAAGTGTTTCAAAAAGGAACCCCTATGTCAGGAGCTATATAACACTCTCTTTTCTTCTCCATCTCAGATGGTTCCACCATCATTCCAGCTACCCTAAACAAGCAGCATTCTACATGAAGGGTAGCTGACTGCCCCTCATTCCTTGTCCACTACTGCTCTCGCTTTCTCTCTCCATTCCTGGCTGGGTATAGGCAGATTTTCAGATGAATAGTTTATTTGCTGAAAAATGCCATTTTGAGTCAGCTGTAACTATTGCAATAAATTTTGCCAAATAGTTTTAGGATCAAAAAGAGAGAGGGAGAAATTAAAGATTGGGTCAGAGTCACAAAGGAGCCTAGGCATTATTCATAAACTAGATGATGGAGCCGTTGCCCTTATTCTTGATAGTTCCATGGCTAAAGCATTCATCTGGGATGTGAAAGACATGAGTTCAAGTCCCTGCTCTGGAACCGGTGTTACCCAGGTTTCCTTTCACCCAGGTGAGTCCCCTTACCACCAGGCTGTTGGGTATTGTGTCTCTCTGAATCTCTCCTGGTAAAGCTAATCATTGGAACAGAGACTACAACCTGATTCTTCCCTGTCCCACCTGAATACCATAACTATCAGGCTATAGATAGAGTCTTCTTGCTCTCTCTCCCTGGCCTAGTTACTGTTCAAGTATTTCATACAAAATTAAACTTCTTTAACAGGAGATCACCCCAAACCATGGGATATTGGGTGTAAGGGAGGACACCACCAGCTCCTTCTCCTCTTCCAGTTTTGTGAATCTACCCCTTTATTTCCATTGCGTTTATTTTTTAAAAATGCCCAGAAATGTAATGCTTCACTTGACCCAAAATGACTTTTGTTGACTTTTTTAGCTTCACTGAAAAGTACATAACATTTGGTTTTGGTTTTGACCCAAACTACTTTTTTAAAAAAAAAAAATTCAGGACTGCGAGTGAACTGAAGAAGTCAAGAAAGCCAGGAATACTTGTAGCACCTTAGAGACTAACTAGTTTATTTCAGCATAAGCTTTCGTGAGCTATAGCTATAGCTCACTTCATCGGATGCATAGAATGGAACAGAAGTAAAAGCTTATGCTGAAATAAACTAGTTAGTCTCTAAGGTGCTACAAGTATTCCTGGCTTTCTTTACGGATACAGACTAACACGGCTGCTATTCTTGAACCTGAAGAAGTCAGTTATTTCCCTACCTGAACTCCTGGTATCACCTTCCAATGAATCTGGTACTGCCCAGGGAACCCACTTCAGAAAGTCCTGCAGCTGCCACGAATTCCCTATTATATGAAACATAAAAATCAGAACCAAAGGGTTTAGCAGTGCTTCTAATCCCACTGCCCCAAACTCCCAAAAAAAACCACCACAATATTTCAGGCCTGGGTTTCATAGCTGATTCATTAACTCTATACATGGGCCCATACCCTTCCTCTTAACACCCTATAGAGATCTGCATTTTGCTAGTGACCTTTATTTATAATGAGGCCACGCCAAAACCTTAGATTCTAACCATCAGTTTTTAGGATGTTTCCAGTCCACATCTAGATTTTGTAACATAGGTGCTTCTCTAGTTTATACTGGCCTGGTAACTGTACCTCACTCTTTTTATAATGCCCTGAGACTGGGTGTCTGCAAGGGACCACACTGAGAATGCCACACTCAGGCTGCAAGAAACAGGGCAGACAATCCTCCCAATATACTGGTGGTTTATTCTATAATTCAATTCACCAAGCCAGTAACAAAAGAGCTTCTGCAATACCACACATGTTAACCAGAAGCCAAACCCTTAGGCATTCCATACAAAGAGTTCTAATATAGTGAGAGGTTACTGAAAATCCAATTCACCATATATGAGGTTCTTATTAATCCCAAAGGATCAGACACTTACCCCCAGGTCAGTATATATCTCAGATCTTATCAAATATCACATGGTCAGACAATCCTTAAACTAACTAAATATTTATTAATCAAAGAAAAAAGAGAATTAAAAAGGTTAATAGAGCATAGGCATATAAGGACTTTGCAATCATTTGTATCAGGTTTGTAGCCATGATGGAATAGTGTGCTGGATTGCAAAAGTCTCTCCGATAGCTTCCAAAATATTGGAAGGTTCTCAGTCTGTAGTTAAAGATACTCCTTTTAGTTATAAATCCACAATCCAGAGAATTAGAGGCAAAATGGAGACGTCTCAGGTATCTTTTATATCCTCTGCAATGTGCATGAAATTTGCTGCCCCAAATAAAGTCTGCAGCCCCTGTGTATAGAGAGTTACTGGCCCAAGATGGATTCCAGGGTCATGCGAACATACCAGATGCCCCTACATGTTTTGCTAAGTCACCGGGGTTGGCCATTGGATCCTCACTCTCTGGGACATCCACAGGAAAGGCCTATTGGACGGGATGAGATTCTTCGATGTCCCATTGTGAGAGCTGAGTGACCATTGCTTCTTGTTCTGTCCGTATAAATGTCCATATAAACTCTTATCAATAGCACTTGGACATTAAAAATGGTTTTTAAATTGAGCTTCCACTTTTAACAAGTTGAAAAGCACAGTTGCTAATCAGTCATTAGGAAACAAAATTGTCTGCCACTCAAACACCTTCTGACCTACTTTTTAATAGGAGCAGAAACTAGAAACCTTTTATGCTGTTTAAAACCTTAAATGGGGTGCAATTCTAGTAAGCAAGAGCTCCTGAGGCACTTCTGTTACCTTGTCCCTTTTATGTTCTTTCTACCCTTTAGTCACTCACACAAAGCAAAGCCTTTCTATTTAAGTGTGCTTTGACTAATTAATTTATTCCATCTGCTCTTTCCTCCAGAAGTGCAATCGTGACACACAAGTTTCCAAAACAGATTTGGTTCTTATATGGATAACCAGTCACAGAAAAATGTAACGGAGTTGGAGAGAAATATTGAGATTTATTTTCTTTTATTTCATCCTCACTGGCTTTGAAGCAGATTGCTGATTTATACTGTATGCAGAATACATTAGGGCAGTCGACACATCTGAGATCATTCATGCAACTAGATTGGAAAAGCTGATCTCTGCCTAAGGAAGAGCCATAAAAAGTACAGTCCTTAAAATCATTTTTATTCAGATTCAGTGGAACTGAGTATTTCTTTTGCATATCAATGATATAGATAATGGCATGCAGAGTACACTTATAGAGTTTGTGGATACCACCAAGCTGGAAGGGGTTTGCAAGTGCTTTGGAGAATAGGATTAAAATTCAAAATGATCTGGAGAAATGGTTTAAAGAAGATAGGATGAAATTCAAAAAGGACAATTGCAAAGTACTCCACTTAGGAAGGAACAATCAGTTGCACACATACAAAATGGGAAATGACCACTTAGGAAGGAGTACTCCAGAAAGGGATCTGGGGGTTGTAGTGGACCAAAAGCTAAATATAAGTCAATAGTGTAATGCTCTTGCAAAAAAAGTGAACGTTATTCTGGTATGTATTAACAGGAGTGTTGTGAGCAAGACATGAGAAGTAATTCTTCTGCCCTATTCTGTGCTGATTAGGCCACAGCTGGAGTATTGTGTCCCATCCTGGGCACCACATTTCAGGAAGGACGTGGACAAATTGGAGAGAGTCCAGAGAAGAGCAATACAAATGATTAAACTAGAAAACATGACCTATGAGGGAAGATTGAAAAAATTGGGTTTGTTTAATCTGGAAAAGAGAAGACTGAGAGGGGACATAAGTTTTCAAGTATGTAAAAGGTTGTTACAAAGAGGAAGAAGAAAAATTGTTTTTCTTAACCTTTGAGGATAGACAAGAAGCAATGGGCTTAAATTGAAGCGAGAGGTTTAGGTTGGACATTAGGAAAAACTTCCTAACTATCTGGGGTGGTTAAGCACTGGAATAAATTGCCTAGGGAGGCTGTGGAGTCTTCATCATTGGAGACTTTTAAGAGCAGGTTGGACAAACACTTGTCTGGGTTGGTCTAGGGCAGGGTTTCTCAAACTGGGGGTCGCCGAGCGCTTCCCGGGGGGTCGTGAGCTCCTGCCGGCAGCCCACCCGCGGCGGGGACTGGAGGGGTCGTGCCACGCCGACGGAGCAGGAAAAGGGGTCGTGGTCTCAAAAAGTTTGAGAACCGCTGGTCTAGGGAATACTTAGTGCTGCCATGTGTGTAGGGGACTTGACTAGATGACCTTTCTAGGTCCCTTCCAGTTCTATGATTCTGTGCCATCTAATCTGAGGTTTGCTCTTGAAATGCCTGGCTAGAATCCCCATGGAACCAAAAATGATCAGCAAATAGGGACCCAATTTGATCATTTTTCTTCAGAGCATTTAGGAGGAGCTAGAGATCAATTTTTAAAAGTAAAAGCACGCCTGAACTTCATTCCCAGTACTTGTCATTTCACAGGCACTGCAGAATCAAATACTGCACTGTACTTCCCTATGCAAGTTAGCTTCTTCAAAGTTAGCCGCCTTTATTTTAGACCAAGTGCCCATTATCTGAACTGACAGCAGGTAACTGATCAAATATTACTGAGTTTGCCTTTAAATTTTAACCTGCAAAAGTTCCATTGCATCCTGTTTTTATGTTGTGTGGCATAACATGCCAGAACTAAGCAATATGGTACACCATAATGTAACATGACAGCTAAAATTCAGAAGTTGAGGACAGTTCTTTTACAGTGATTAACCACTCTTCAGACTGAATGACTTTGCAAATCCAGTACTTTGTGAATATTTTTTAACCTGCCAGGTATTCCTGTACTGAGATCAGCTTTTTGTCTGCCAGCTCTTTGCATATGAAGTTAGTCTATTAGATATAAATTTCCATGACTTGGCTGGGTTTGCAGGACAGAATAAGACAGTTTTGCATACGTCACTTTTTGAATTGGTTCAGATTTAGTTTCTCTTTCTGCATGTGAAGGGCGATCCATGTTCCTGCTTTGATGCAAACTAAACAGTTTGTAAACTTGAAGGGAAGCTAGGGAAAAGAGTTCCCTAGCAATATATCTGCGCTCATGTGGGACCTTATGAGACTCTCTTTGTATGTAATTTGGATAACCTTGACAACTAACACAGTAAACAGTGCCATAATTTTAAGTGACGATGAACTAGCATTTTAAAACATCTCTGCCAAAATCTAATGCAAGTGCCAAGCCTACCAGGTGTTTCATTGTGTTATCACATAGAACTAACATAATTTTTTCCTTCAGTTCTGAAGAGGTGGTCCAAAATGTTTAAACTACAGTAGTTGCAACATGTCAAAGTGGGAATTTATTATCTCAGCCCCAATAGGTCTTAATAAGCCTTACACAACTGTTTAGGCATTTATTCTATTAACGGCTGTTCATTCCAGTGGCTTCACCTGAATATTCATGATCTTACTATTCCCAGTGCTTCAGTGTAGCAGCTGTTTGAAATCCACAGCAAATGTTCAAGAGAGTTCCACAAATATAAACACCCTCACAGCTGAATGTTTGGGACTTGTGCATCACAGAGGAAAGATATGAAACATTTATGAGGAGTGATTTTTGGAGGATGGCATTTACAAAGCTTAAGTAGTCCTTGCACATTTGGGAGCACTTCACAATGATTGGGACATTACCATGGAGGACAAAGAGTCTGGGAGAGCCTATATCCCACAAAGATGGTATTCTCTCCTCTTCACCAGAATTCAGTGTAATGGAGGATTCCTGCTAAATTCTAAATTGATTAGAATAAGAACCAAGTCTCTTACAGTTGTAAGGTGTGTGTGTGTGTGTGCGTGCGTGTGTGCACTGTGTGTGTGTTGCTGTGGATTTTCTTAACCTATTTTGAAGGAGGGTGTAAACACGATGCACAGAAAGGACTCATTAAGGGCATGGCTACACTTGCGAGTCAGAGTGCATTAAAGCAGCCCCGTGTGCTCTAACTCATGACACGTTCACACTGGCAAGGCACGTAGAGCGCCTGGACTCCATGGAGCGAGCGCTCCTGGTTCTCCACCTCTGCGAGTGGAATAACATTTGATGTGCCCCTGCTGGAGCGCCACAGTGCCAGTGTGGATGCCCTGGTGTCCTACAATGCCTGTTCTAGCCACTCTGGTCATCACTTTGAACTCTACTGCTCTGGCCTCAGGTGATCAGCTGTCGGACCTGCCCTTTTACATTTTCTAGGAATTTTGAAAACCCCCTTCCTGTTTGCTTAGCCAGGTGTGGAGAGTTCTCGGTGAATCTTTCCAGGTGACCATGCCGCCATCCACAAGACGATCCCCAATATGGAGCAATGGCGAGGTGCTGGATCTCATCAGTGTTTGGGGGATGGAAGCTGTCTCATCCCAGATGAGCTCCAGCCATACGATACCTTTGGGCAGATATTAAGGGACATGATGGAAAGGGGCCATGACCAGGATGCACTGCAGTGCAGGGTGAAAGTGAAGGAGTTGTGGAATGCCTATAGCAAAGCCCGCGAGGCAAACCACCGCTCCGGTGCTGCCCCTGCGACCTGCCATTTCTACAAAGAGCTGGACACGATACTTGGGGGTGACCCCACCTTCACTTCAAGGAGCACCATGAACACTTCAGAGCCCAGCTCAACAAGGCAGAAGGAGGAGGACGAAAGCAGAAGTGAGGGTGCTGAGGAGGAGGACAGCAGCCAGGAGCTGTTCTCAAGCCAAGAGGAAGGTAGCCAGTCATGGCTGCCAGTGTTTGGGGAAAGAAAAACACCAGAGGAGGTTCCCGGTAAGTGGCTTTTATTTTGGGAAGGAAGTTATTCGGTCCAGGCTCTTGGGGCGAGGAGGGTTAGGGCTGCATGCATGCCTAGATGCAGAATAGGGCATTGATGTGCTCTCTCACATCGCGATAATTGGCCTCAGTGATCTCTTCAAAGGTCTCATCCAGAAGTTGGGCAATGCGCTTGTGCAGGTTTCCTGAGAGAGCCCCTGTGGTCCTTGTCCCAGTCAGGTTAACATGTCCGTGCCACTGTGCTGTGAGGGGTGGGAACCATTGCTCCGCAGAGGCCAGCTGCTTATGGACCAGGGCAGAAGCCGCATTGCAGTAGAAGACCCTCCCTTGCTTCCCGGGTCATCCTCAGCAGTGAGATATCTTTCAGGACGAACTCCTATGGAAAATCTGGGGACAGTGTTCAGTGTAGGTGCCTCCTGCAGCTGTTGGCTCTCCCGAAGGCACAGAAACCCAGAGGACAGTACAGCCATGAAACAATCAGTCCCCCTTGACCCTTTGCTTACTATTTTGGGGGTTGCATGGGTTATGTGTGTTCACTTTGGGATGGGCAAATTATGCTACTGTGTAGACCAGGGGTCTCCAAACTACGGCCCGCGGGCCGGATGCGGCCCGCGAGGCCCTCTCATCCGGCCCGCGGAGATATTTTTGGCTCCGCGCTGGGGCCTGGAAGCGCCGCGCGGGCCGCCGCCGCCAGCCGCGGGGCCTGGAAGCGCCGCGCGCTCGGCCGCCGCCGCCAGCCGCGGGGCCTAAGAAGCGCCGCGCGCTCGGCCGCCGCCGCCAGCCGCGGGGCCTAAGAAGCGCCGCGCGCTCGGCCGCCGCCGCCAGCCGCGGGGCCTGGAAGCGCCGCGCGCTCGGCCGCCGCCGCCAGCCGCGGGGCCTGGAAGCGCCGCGCGCTCGGCCGCCGCCGCCAGCCGCGGGGCCTGGAAGCGCCGCGCGCTCGGCCGCCGCCGCCAGCCGCGGGGCCGGGACGCGCCACGTGCTCGGCTGCAGGGACGGCTGGGAGCTGGGGCCGGGACGCGCCGCACAGCCACGCAGCGAACCGGTCTGTGGGGAGAGACCGGGTTGAGCAGGTCAGTTGGGGGGGTGAGAGACCGGGCTGGGTGGGTCAGTTGGGGGGTGGGTGGGAGGGAAGGAGGTTTTGGGGTGAGAGACCCTGCTGGGTGGGTCAGTTGGGGGTGGGGGGTGGGGGGTGGGAGGAAAGGAGGTTTTGGGGTGAGAGACCCTGCTGGGTGCGTCAGTTGGGGGGTGGGTGGGAGGGAAGGAGGTTTTGGGGTGAGACCCTGCTGGGTGCGTCAGTTGGGGGGGGGGGTGGGAGGGAGGAAAGGAGGTTTTGGGGTGAGAGACCCTGCTGGGTGGGTCAGTTGGGGGGGGTGGGTGGGAGGAAAGGAGGTTTTGGGGTGAGAGACCTGGCTGGGTGGGTCAGTTGGGGGGGGTGGGTGGGAGGAAAGGAGGTTTTGGGGTGAGAGACCTGGCTGGGTGGGTCAGTTGGGGGGGGGGGTTGGAGGAAAGGAGGTTTTGGGGTGAGAGACCTGGCTGGGTGGGTCATTTGGGGGGGGGGGTTGGAGGAAAGGAGGTTTTGGGGTGAGAGACCGGGCTGGGTGGGTCAGTTGGGGGGGGGGTGGGGACCCGGGGGGAGGGGGGCCGCGGGAGGCAGGAGACGGGGGGGGGGGGGCGCGGGAGGTAGGAGACCGGCGGGGGGGGGGGCCCTTGGGCGGCGGGAGATCGGTGGGGGGGGGCGCGGGAGGCAGGGGGGGGGAGCGCAGGTGGCGGGAGACTGGCCGGGGGCGGGGGGGGCCGCGGGCGGCGGGAGACTGGCGGGGGGGGGCCCCGTATGGTCTGCCGTACGGGGCCCCAAAATTCCTGTCGCCGGCCCTGCCCCCCCCCCCCCCCAGCCCTCTTACACCCGCCTCCCCCCCCCCCCCCCGCCCTCTTATCTTGTCGGCCCCCGAACCGCTATTTAATAGTTAATGCGGCCCTCGGGCTGAAAAGTTTGGAGACCCCTGGTGTAGACTGTGCTTGCCCTTAAGTATGGGGGAATCCTTGCCCTGTCTGGTGTGAACAATGCTGCCTCTGTTAAGTGTTGCATTTTTCCTTTACAGATGCAACCTTGTGATCTCAGCTGTCTGTGTTATCACCCGACAAAAGACTCCAGAAAGAGGCCACGTAGAAGCAAAGAGGACATACTGCATGAAATAATGCAGCAGTCCCTCAACAAGAATCTAAAAGTGCTGGAGTGGAGGGAGAGTGAAAGGAGGATCTGCAAGCAGAATTCAGAGCACCAGCACAGAAGCGCGGAACTCCAGCAGCAAAGCACAGATCAGCTGATAAGCATCATGGAGCGCTAAGCGGACTCAGCTCAGGCACTCGTAGCCACGCAGGTGGAGCATTACCAGGTCTACTCCCCTCTGCAGCCCTTGTCCCAAAACTCTTTCCCTTGTGCCCACATGTCACCTCCAACCCACTTCCCCCACATCCGAGTTCTTATCTTCCCCAGCTGTCTCCAACACCCGTAGCTTCACCACCCAGCCCTGAAAACTACAACCCGTCCCCACTGCACTCAACTCCCATCACCACACCTTATAGCATCCTGAAGTGCAGCAGTCATTGCTCAGCACTCCAGACAGGAAAGCTGAGTAGGATAACAGGACATACGCAAACCTGTGATTGTACCGTTCCCCACCCCACCCCTTCCCTCATTCCACACAGCACAGATCTGTCATGCCCTTTCTGTTTCTAAAGCAGTTATGTTTGTTTTCAATACATGGATTTTGGGGCTTTGAAAACATTCTTTATTATTGCATAAAATAAAAAATGCCATAGCCCAGAAAGCAACAGGCACTGCAAGTCAGCGTAGCAATCCAATGTCAGATTCTTACTAACACTGGAACCACTGCAATTCACTCCCGTGTAGGGCACAAGGCATTACTGGTGGCTTTCCGCCTCAGATTGCTCCCTCATGGTATCCCTAATCCTTGCAGTCCCTCTAATAGCCCTGCTCTCTGGCTGTTCAAATTCAGCCTCCAGGTGTTGAAGCTCCGAGTTCCATGCCTGAGTGACTCTTGCACCCCTCCCTTCACAAATGTTACGGAGATTACAGCACGCGGCTATAACCACAGGGATGTTGTCATCAGCCAGGTCCAGCTTCCTATACAGAGGGCACCAGTGGCCTTTTAAATGGCCAAAAGCACACTCCACAGGCATTCTGCACCGACTCAGCCTGCTGTTGAACTTCCCCTTGCTGCTGTCCAGGCTCCCTGTGTAGGGCTTCATGAGCCACGGCATTAAAGGGTAAGCAGGGTCTCCAAGGATCACAGTGGGCATTTTGACTTCTCATCTGGGAAAAAAGTCCCGGCTTGCAGCTTACTGAACAGGCCAGTGTTCCGGAAGATGCATGCGTCGTGCACCTTTCTGGGCCAGTCTGCATTAAAGTCAATGAAACATTCATGGTGATTCACAAGGGAACCATAGAGAAATACCCCTTCCGATTAACATACTCAGAGGCTAGGTGGGCTGGTGCCAGAATTGGAATATGCGTCTCATCTATGGCCCCCTCCGCAGTTAGGGAAACCCATTTGTGCAAAGCCCGCCACATAGACTCTGTGACTATTACCCAGAGTCACAATTCTTCTGAGCAGGATGCAATTAATGGCCCTGCAAACTTGCATCAACATGATGCCAACGGTCAACTTTCCCAGTCCAAACTGGTTAGTGACCGATCGGTAGCTGTCTGGAGTTGCCAGCTTCCAGATTGCAATAACCACCTGCTTCTCTATCGTCAAAGCAGCTCTCAATCTCATGTCCTTGCGCCGCAGAGTGGGGGCGAGCTCTTCAGTCCCATGAAAGTGGCTTTTCTCATCCGAAAGTTCTGCAGCCCTCCCGCTGCCGGGACCCGGGTGGCAGCCGGGAGCCGGCAGCCAGCCCGCCCGCGGTTGGGACCCTGGCGGCAGCAGGGAGCCGGCAGCCAGCCCGCCCGCTGCCGTGACCCAGGCGGCAGCCAGGAGCCGGCAGCCAGCCCGCCCGCTGCTGTGACCCGGGCGGGAGCCGGAAGCCAGCCCACGAGAAATGGATTTGGGATGCATCAGACTTTCTCAGAAATTTTGTCCGTTGCATCCGAAGTCCGTTAAATCGAGGTCCATTAAATCAAGGTTTTACTGTAATTAAATTGACCACCATGGCAAATAGGTCACTATACAATACATTTATAAAAAAGAAAAAAAATTGTGAAATTCCCCTAGCTCCTGCATGAAGCCAAGCAATTAACTCAGGGTCCTATGTATTTTTTTCTATGTATTTTTAAGCTGTTTTCTGCTTAATATTAAACAATATTCTGCTGAAGTCTAACTAGAAAAGACACTTCAGTTAACCAGCACATGGAGGAAGGACATACAGAATTCAAGGTTTTGTTTCAGAGTATTGGGAAGGGGAAAGGGAGTTCTCATCTCCATATATCATCTGTTCTATTTCCACCTAGGTTGCTAGTTACCGGGAATTGTTACCAGCTAAAGATTATTTGGTGGCCTTTGCTAAACGAATTGGTGGGTTTAGTAAGAGGACAGGTGTCCTCAAAAAAACAAAACAGAACAAAACCATTTAAGGCATGAAAGGATCGTTCATTTTGAGCAGATAGGTCCATTTGCAAGGCGGGTGGATGGGAGTTTAAAAGTGGTGCTGCATAGTCTGCAGAAAGTGGATTTCTGTCTCCATTATCATCACTCATGGGGAGGCAAAAAGATGGTGTTGTGGTCAAGGCACTGTGCTGGGCTTGAGAGATTTAGATTCATGGCTCAGCCACAGATTTTCTAAGTGACCTTGGTCAAGTCACTCAGTTTCTCCATTCTTCAATTCCGCAACTGTAAAATGGGGAATAACACTATCCTACTTGAGATGGTATTTTGAGATTGAATTTTTTAGTGATTTGTGAAATACTTGGATGCTAAATTGGTGTGAGCTATTTTACAGCCTAGAAATCTAGATGGACACATCCTATCTCTCTCGCCAGCAATACAATCAGCAAGAAAACAAAGGAATTTAAAAGAATCAGATAAAATTTTATTTAATTCTACTGGTTCGAACGCACTGACTTTTCAACTCCCGCTTTTCATCTCCTATCATCTCTCTAGAGGTTGCGCTGAGCTTCAAAATCTAGATGCATATCTGGATTCAAATATCCCCAATGTTTGGGGTGTTGGAAGCTGTTTGGATCTGGAAGTTTGGCTGGGCTCATTATAGAGGTGGGGGAAAGCAGCAAAAATTTCACCTTCATCTACACTGGTCCATAGTATGAGTTTGTTTGAATCTGGGATTTTGGTCTGGTCCAAACTTAGACTACTTCACTTTACTTCTTTTGATGTACTAGCAGATTTCTTATAAGAACAGCACAAAATTGTGTGGCATGGGATATGCTAAAGTGTGTGTATGTGTATAGTTGGGGGGAGCAAGGAAGTATCCAGTCACTTTACAGTGAACATCACTTCTGTGAGAATTACATCCAACTGTTGTCACCAAATGTGTCAAGTGAGTTGGTAGTTACTAAGATTTAAATTGTCAACTTCTCGTAACTATTTTCCTTCATACATATTTATATATTGGAGTAATGTTTGGTTAGACCTTCCACAAACAGTGTACAAAACATTAACTTCAATATAATTTAAATGCAAGATGCCATTTTAGAAAGTATGCCACTATGCTGATCACACTACACGAGTTTAAGTGTCCACAGCAAATTTCACAACAGTCCCAGGATTTTCAGTACTATACTAGAGAAGGCATTGTTCATGTACAGACCTGATCTCTGTGAACAGAAACGGTTCCAGGCTAATCATGAAATAATCCATTTTTACCAGATGAAAGAAGGGGGATCAGAAAAGTAACTTGAGCTATGGGTAATAACGGTGCCAAAAGCTTATAATGGAAAATATCTAAAGAATCCGAGACTCTCTTTGTTAGATATGAATGATTTCTTTTTTCTTGTGAAATGTGTATGAAGAACTTGAGAAGAAGTGCCTGAGTGAATTTTATGAGAAAAGGCTCTGTTTGGGGGGGGAAAGGGGTAGTGTCATGTTGCAACCCAAACACGTCTCAATGTTACGTAACAGGAGGCACAGTTGAAAGATGTTCAAGCGGCTGCACTCTGATGCACTTGGAGATTGAGTCTTTTTTTCTTTCATTCCCCCCAACCCCAAAAAACCAAGTTTGATCATTTTAACAGGAAAAGTTCAGTGTGTCTCATTATCAGTCTGTTCTAACTGATGTTTAGGGCAAAATTCTCGCCCCATTAAAGTCAGTGGGAATTTTGCCATTTACTTCAATAAGGTCGGGATTTCATCACTACAATCTCGCTACTGATAAAATAAATATTATACAGAAATGTAATGCATGAGTGCAGTTTCTGGGTCTCATCCTTCAAATCTCACTCCTGCATCCTTACTCACACGTTGTCCCATTGAAGTCACTAGAAGTAAAGAGTGGAAGAGTTCATCTGTGACAGTTCATAAACAATAGTCCTTATCGTTGTTTCCTCTGATCTTTTCCCCGAACCTCCCCGGTCTCACACTGAGGCCCGGCGACAGAAATTTTGGGGCCCAGTACTCTGATCATTTGTGGGCCCCCCTCCCCCCGGGCCGGTCTCCCGCCGCCCGCGCCCTGCCCCGCCCAGGCCTACGTGGGACTGCCTTGCCAGTCGGGCATAGCGGGGGTGTCGTGTCGCGGGGGTACTGGGCACGGTTGGCGGTAGCACGGTGGCGTGAGGCGTGCGGCGCGTGCGGGCGGCCTCTAGCACACCACCCCTGCCTGGTCCACCTCCCCCCCCAGCCTATTCTCCTTCCCCCCTGCCTGACCCTGCCCACCCAACCTAATCTCCTCCCCCAGCCTAACCTCCTCCCCTCCCCACCCATCCCTGCCTGGCCGGGGCTCACCCCGCTGTTGGGGGTGATCTTCCTTTACCCCCGCCCAGCCTCCCCCCATCTAACCGCCTTCCCTCCCCCACACCTGCCTGGCCCGGCCCATCCCACCGAATCTAACCTCCTCCCCCCTCCCACTCCCCACCCAGCCTCCTGCCCCCCATGCCTGATCTGCCCAGCCCAGCCTCCCCCCCCCCCACCAAATCTCCTTCCCTCCCGCACCCACGCCTCGCCCACCCCATCCAGCCTAGTCTCCTGCCCCCCTCCCCGCCCGCCCAGCCTGGCCTCCCCCCCCACCCCCTTGCCTGCCCCCCAGCTCAGCCACACCAATGAATGAACCTCCCAAGCGCCCACAGGGGGTGAACTCACCGCAGCGCTCGCCCACCCAAAGCCCCCCCCCCTGGAGCCGCCCCCCCCGCGAGTGGGGCCAGGCCCCCTGCCCCCTTACCCTGGCGTGGCCAGCTCCCCTTCTTGGAACCTCCGCCACCCTCAGCGCCGCACACCAGGGCGGCCGGGCGCGCTTCCCCGGGCCCGCTATGGAGTCTGCCATGCGGTGCAGGCGCTTGGCTACAGCGCTGGGGTGGCCGCCCGGTGGGGGATTTGCATGCGGCCAGCCGCGCGCGCGCCGGGGCTCTGCAGAGCATCCCCTGTTTCCACCCCGCCTGCGCACTCCTGAGTCCTGACATGGGGGCCCCCCTTAAGTCCGGGGCCCGGTACACCTGTCTCCCTGGTCTCCCCCTGTCACCGGCCCTGCTCACACTCATAGATAAGGAAAGAGAAAAAGCACATAAAAGATTAAAATAATTATATTTTAATATTTAGGCTTAATCTATGCCCCAAAAATATGAATACACCAACAATTGCATATACGGAATGTGCATTTGCCACATATAAAGAACCCAATCCCACGATCCTAGGGAATTCAAAATGTCATTTTGATATCGATGAAAGTTTTTGACTGCATGGAATTCCGGATTGAGTCACAAATGGGTAACTGTTTAAACTGCTCTCTCTGCGTGCCAGCACCTGTTTTGCATATTCAGTTGCTAGTATACTCGTCTTGCAGTGCATCTTAGAAAACATAATCTCTCTACAGTTCAGGAGATACCAAGATTTATCTCTGAAGAGGGCAGAGATGGGAGTGGGTGAGAGTGGCTATGAGGAAAAGGGAGGAAAGTGGGAATAAGAGCATGCACATTGGGCCTCATAAATGTTCTGGAGTTGCATCCTTTGTATTTCAGACCCTGATCTATCTTCTAATTCCCACTCAGAATCCCTTCAGCCATGTGTGTATTGGTTACTAATCACTAAATAATAAACTCTGGTACCTCTATGGCACATTAATCTGAGGATCTCAAAGTATATTACAGAATTTAGCTAATTAAGCATCACACGTGCCCACATACGCACATGGTTAGAAAAGTGTGTGTGTAATTCCAAATAAATCATTTGATTTCAGTGAGTGCTGGTTTGAGATTGAAATAAGAAATAGCTTGTTGATTATTAAGGCAATTAAAAGGATCCTCTTATTGATTCCCACCCAGCGAGGCACAGACCTCAGTAATGAACATCAACTGGCTTAATAAGGGAAAAAGCAAGATTTATTGGGCACATGTGCTTTTCATTAGAGAGCGCTGAAGAGAAATAAAAAATGCTGACCTATCAAGTCATGGCCCCGTCTTACTCTGATGAATGCAGCTAGCACAGGAAAGTGAGTAATAGAAAGTAGTATGTGACCTGTTAAAATTATTGAAACCAAAGAATCAGAAACAAGATTGTTTTTTCTCCAAAGTTTCCCCTTTTGTTTTTTTGTTTGTTTTTGTCCCTTTGATTTCAAAATTTGGATGGCGATGGGAAAGAGAGAGACTCAAATGTTTGAGAATTATAGTGAAGACTCTCCTTCTTCTCATGGACTCTTTAGGGAACCTCAGATACATACAAATTCTTCAGACACATGCTTAATTTTAAATCAAAATTAGACATTTTTTCTAAACATTGTACTCTAGTTCAAACAGGAATTAGATCAGGGAATTGCTATGGCCTGAGTTGTACAGAAGGTCAGACAAGATGATCACAGGCATTAACTAAGGCAGGGATCTGAAACTCGAATCACCAAGAGGGCCACATGAGGACTAGTACATTGGCCCGAGAGCCACATCACTGATACCCCCCACACACCTCCACTGCTCCCAGCCCTGCCCCC
Source organism: Sternotherus odoratus (assembly GCA_032164245.1). NCBI lineage: Eukaryota > Metazoa > Chordata > Testudines > Kinosternidae > Sternotherus > Sternotherus odoratus. The sequence continues at coordinate 78,804,113 of JAVMKO010000008.1, read as the reverse complement.
CACTCCACTCCTCCTATGGGGCCCTGCCTCTTCCCTGCCCTCTTTACAACCCCTTCCCCAAATCCCTGCCCCTGCCTCACCTGTTCTCCGCCTCCTCCCCTGAGCATGCAGCTCCCCGCTCCTCCCCCTTCCTCTTGGAAAGCGCTAAGCGCCTGGAGGTAAGCAGAGGAGCGGGGACACTGCGCACTGGGGGGAGGGAAAGTGGGGGGAGGGGAGCTTGGTGGGCTGCAGGAAATAACTCCGGGGGGAGGGGGGGAGGATGCAGGGAGCTTGATGGGCCGCAGGAAATAATTCCGCGGGCCGCATGTTTGAGACTCCTGATCTAGGAGATGTCACTTCAGGGAGAATAAAAAATGACTGCAAGCATAGAATAGGTAGTGAAATGTCCCAATTATGTGAGTGGTAGATTGGGTAGCTGCTGGATTTTTATAGCTACCAGTTGTAGCAGTAGATTTAGCAAACGTACAAATTGCTCTTGGGTGTTAACCCCCAGAGAGACTGTTCCTTCCAAAATCAGCACGGTGCACGTTTACATGCTGAAAAATGAAACCCTGCCTGAAATTATGGAATCTGATGTCATTGCTCCTTTTTCATGCAAGGAACGCAGGTTTTGTGTAGCTTATAAAAACTAAGGGACCCAATTCTGGTTTCAGCTATATTCTATAAATTCAGACTACCTCCACTGACTTTGGTGGAGTTACTCAAGTCTCTCAGCCTGTCACTGAGAGTAGAATTCTACCTGCCATTTACTAATGTAAGCAGTGTCGGGATGGGTGACATCCGGTGGTGAGTTGCAAGAATTGCAGTGACTTTTGGAAAATAACACCTTATTTGCTTAGACACACCCACCGCACCTAGCCTGCACTCTAACAGCCCAGATGGTCACTTTGGCTGCTGTGGGACCCCCAGTTTCTGTAGTATTGGGGCAAGAATGATAAGGTGTTGATTGACCTTTTTGTGTGAATGAGGGGTTGGGACCTATATTTGGCCTTTGGCATGCTGGAGGGACTCGCCATCAGCTGGGTAGCACTCACTAGACAAGGGACAGGGGTTCCAAAACCCACTGAATTGAGAGAGGCTGTGGACAGGCTCCTAGACCTTGTGGTCAGGGCCTTGTCTGAGGGCCTCACAGGCCTATTGCACTTGGCCTCTCTCCCCTGTGGAATGTTAGAGCTGACTTTTGCTTCCTTTAGGAGTCTAACTTCAGCTTACTGAGCTGAAGTTGCTTTGGGTCTGGTGGTGCTTCTGCACTAAGGCCCCCCACTATGAGCTGAAATCACTTAAGAGCTGAAAAATCACTGAGCTTTATCTTAAGTGGGGGGCCCTGAGCAGTTCTGGTGCCGGCTAGTGGACCCGTTCCTGAGACCGCTGGCAGAGCAGTTCCCGTGCCGGCAAGTGGACCCGTTCCTGAGACCGCTGGCAGAGCGGTTCCCGTGCCGGCGAGTGGACCCGTTCCTGAGACCGCTGCCAGAGCGGTTCCCGTGCCGGCGAGTGGACCCGTTCCTGAGACCGCTGCCAGAGCGGTTCCCGTGCCGGCGAGTGGACCCGTTCCTGAGACAGCTGCCAGAGCAGTTCCTGTGCTGGCGAGTGGACCTGTTCCTGAGACAGCTGCCAGAGCAGTTCCTGTGCTGGCGAGTGGACCTGTTCCTGAGATGGCTGCCAGAGCAGTTCCTGTGTCGGCTAGCAGGGCGGCTAGTGGAGTGACCAGCACGACTGGAGAGGTGGGGCAGTCGGCCTCTGACCACGTAAGGTGCCCCATAACCTGCCCCCCCCCACTTCGGTGGGGAGGTACAACTCTGCTATGAACTCTTGAACTCTGCTGGGGCTGTTGGACTTTGGGGACTTTGGGGGACTCAAGAACCCAAGGGAAAGGACACTGCCTATTGGCGTGTGAGTGTGGGGGGGGGATTCTGGTTCATGGTTTGGGTTGTGACTTTTGTTTGTGGTATTTACCCAATAATATGCCACAGTGTTTCTCTCTGTCATTAAAGGGGTTTTGGTACACTCAGACTCTGTGCTTGCGAGAGGGGAAGTATTGCCTCTTAGAGGCGCCCAGAAGGGTGGTATATGGTTGTCCCAGGTCACTGGGTGGGGGCTCGAGCCGGTTTTGTATTGTGTCCTTAGAATGGAACCCCTGGATACTGAACCCGGCCCTTGTTGCTGCCAACTCTGATGGGCAGAAGGGTTACACTAAGAAATAAAGCTTTTAGCTTCAGCACTTCCTCATTTTATGGGAAGGATAGTCAGACCTACTGATTGGTGAAATCCTTCATAAAACTTGAAGAACTGGAATCCTACACATGAACCCTTCATCATTTGTCCTGTGTGCAGGGCTCTTGGTTTCTAGATCCCTGCGATAAAGCCTGAATCCAGGCAGTCTTTCCCCAGCCCTGATCCCGTATTCCCTTCTGTGGCAGTATATTGTGAGCTGGCATCGAGGACATTTCTTGGCCACAGAGCCCCTTGCCTCTCATCCTCCCCACATACCCAACACAGTGACACTGTGGTGCTTCCACAGCTCAGGCCTTGTATGGGGCCTCCACCAATGAGTGAATTCTGCCCATTCTGAGCTCTGCTATTGTGAACCTGTTATTGATGTAGCAAACCTCTGTATGTACTGACGTTGTTCTGACATCAGGTTCCACTGTGTATTTGGTTTGTGAGCTTGTTTTGGATAAGTGGGTCCCTGTGAAGGTAGTGCAGGATTAATGGGATGGTTAATTGTCTTGTGGCATGAAAAAGTACTGAAAACGGGGTGGGGGTTGTTTATGTTAAAAATCATCAGTGAATGTGACTGGGCAAATATCCCTCAAACTCTTTCTCAATGTACCTATAAAAAAGAACATCCGTCTAGGCTATTCCATTTCTAGGCCCATTAGTCTGCTGAGGCAGCCCACAAGAGTATCAATGAGAGCCAGGCGGTGGTGGTGCCTTTGGGTTAAGAACACTGAGGCCTGAACCATGGCCACAGACTCTTTCTTTTCACATAATCTCTAACTAGTCATCAGAGATTAAGAACTCTCCGGCCTTGTCTATTAGGAAACTGCACCAGTATGACCTAGGATCTGAATTTAAACAGTTAAACCAGTGCAAACCATTGCGTGGACACTCTCTTACATCAGGTTGAATGGCTTATTTCAGTTGAGCCTACTCTGGTTCCCTGTCCTGTGTGCAAACTGATGACTTAAGAGGTAGAAGACACGTGTTTGTCATTCTGCTGGAAGTCACCAACCAGGAACTGTGAACCACCAGCTGTGCTTGGGTGAGCTGTTCTCAGGGCGACTGCTCCTCTCCCTGACTCCAGGGAAGGGCAGGAATTGCTCTGGGGATCCCTCTACTGCAGCTCAAGCTGCTACCATCTGGCTGAAATCAGAGCTAAGGTTTTCCAATAGGCTGAGTCAGAAGAATTTGGTGAGTGTGTGATGGTTCCTTTATATCTTGGAAGTGCAAAGAAGTTTTGTGTGTAGATATGGAATGTGTGATATTGCTTACCATTATGTGTGGGCATGAAGTGGGTGGAGGAGGTCAAAAAAGCTACCTTGAACTGAATATTTCCAAGCTTTTTAGGTATTGCATGGGTGGGTTTTGCATTTATAGTCTTTAATGTAGTCAAACAAAGATTTTGTTGGGGTTACATAATACTGCTTAATCTGTCCCACGGCTTTTCATGATGGTGGGCTATCAGATTTGAAGGTTTGCCAGTGATCTAGGTTCCTAGGCTCCTGCTATTCAAAGTGCGCCTTCTGGAATGAGAGAGATCCAGGCGTATGTGAGAGACCAGTAAGGCAGTGCATGTTAGAATGAGGAATTAAGAAGGATCAGACACATTTAGGCAAGTCTGAGAGGGAATTCAATTTTCATTTGGAATCACTGGCTGGTAAAGGGACAATTTTGAAATAGACTACATTCTTTTCCAGTATCTTGTTTGTTTGGAGATGGGAGGAGGGGTTAAGAAAAATACTTTTCCTTAGACCGGAATATTCTAACGGGTTATAACTTGTAATGTGGGGCAAAAATTCCCAACTGTGCTTATGAAAAAGATCTCCAGGAAGAAAATAATGGGATTTAAAGATTGAGATTTTCTTTGGTCATTTTTAGCAACACTTAGGTCACCATTTCATCAGGGTGATCATTATGCAGGTGATCCCTAATTAAAATCCTAAATATCAGGGACCAGATAAAATGCTGACTTTTTCCTCTGAGGAAAGATGGATTGATTATTCTTTGTTGTTGGGTACCTTATGTATATTTAAAGATGTAATCTTGCCCATTCCCAGGCATTTTTTAAAGGTTCTGCCCTAGATTCATTAATGGGAGAAGCACTTGGCTGTGAAAGGCATTATATACTGTGTACTTGCTCTTGTGTAAACTAGGAATCATTTTACAGTAGTTTCTTTACTGTTTAATCTGTAATTTTTTATATTGGTCAGTTTCTGTGTTGAATCGATTTGTGTATAAGAAATACAAAATTCTTCCCAATTTTTTGGATCTTTTTCTTATATAGGCTCGTATTATCCCCCACCCCCGTTCTGATTTTTCACACTTGCTGTCTGGTCATCCTAATCACAGAATCGAATGCAGTGAATCCTAGAATGGGTTGGGGGGGGTTATTATATCATAAGAATATAAGAATCTCCATACTGGGTCAGACCAGTATCCCGCTCATCTAGCCCAGTATTCTGTCTTTTGACAGTGGCCAATAGCAGATGCTTCAGAGGGAATGAACAGAACATTAAATCATCGAGTGATCCATCCCGTGTTGTCCACTTCCAGCTTCTGTCAGTTAGAGCCGAGGGACACCAGTTGGGATGCATTCCTGACCCTTTTGGTTAATAGCCATTGATAGACCTATCCTCCATGAATTTATCTAATCCTTTTTAATCCTATTTTAGTTTTGGACTTCACAACATCCCCTGGCAATGCATTCCACAGGTTGACTGTGCATTATGTGAAGTACTTCCTTTATTTGTTTTAAACCTGCTGCCTATTCATTTCATTGGGCGACCCCAGGTTCTTGTGTTATGTAGAGGGGTAAATACAACTTACTTTCTCTACACCATTCATCATTTTGTTGAACTCTATCCTATCCCCCTTGGTCATCTCTTTTCCAAGCTGAAAAGTCCCAGTCTTTTTAATCTCTCCTCATATGGAATCTCTTCTTCACCCTTAATCATTTTTGTTGCCCCTCTCTTTATCTTTTCTGATTCTAATATTCACATAAGATATTTGCTATCAGTGTTCTCATTACAAAAAGAGATGGGGTGAATTGGTGAGATTGAAATAAAGGAAAAAGAGGGAAAGGGAAAACAGAGAGAAGTGAGCAAAGACAATGTGGAAAATTCAGATTATCAGAATTCTCATTTCTGAACATTTTGAAGTGCAGCAAGTCAAAACATGTTTTAATTTCTTCCCCATTTCCAACAAGGTTCCTTTGTTTTATGCACTGTTTTTGTAGCCATGTCAGTTCCAGGATATTATCAAGACAAGGTGGGTGAGGTAATATCTTTTTGGACCAATTTCTGTTGGCGAGAGAGATGAGCTTTCTTTTTTGGAAAGCTCGTGTCTCTCCCCAACAGAAGTTGGTTCAGTAAAAGATAGCATCACACACTGAAAACTTGTCTCTCTCACCCGCAGAAGTTAGTCCAATAAAAGAGACTACTTCACCCACCTTGTCTAAAGTTCCTTATGTCAGAGAATCGCAGAAATGAGGAGGGAAAGTTAGTTTGTTGAAAGACAGGGCATTAAACCAGAAGTTCAATTTGAACCCCCCAAAAAAGTGATCTGTTAGTTATTTTTGCCCTTAATTGTCATTAGCCTAGAGAACGTCCAACCTACTCCTGTCATTTCAGTTCCTTGAGTGGATGCAGACTAGTCAATAGTCTTAAATTGTTCTGACTATATTTAATGCTGGTTGCATCAATTTCAGGGCCAACAAAAGACCAAAAACATGAGTTTCGGACTCCGTGGACTCTTTGATATCAATTCCAGATACTTCTCACAATGCACAAGTAACCTTGTTTTGTTAATTATCCAGTAAGTTGAAATTGTGCCTATATATTTGTGAACATCATTAGGGTAATATTGAGACTATTTCTATTTTCAAAGAAAGTATTGAAAATCAGGAGCAGAGTACATTGGCATAAATTACTTTCAGTGTTTATATTCAAAAAGAAGGAAGGTGCGGGCCTACAGGATCTGTGTTCATATGTCTTCCCAAAGATGCAAAAATGCTAGGAGAAGGGAGGCAACAGCAGTTGTAAAACATACCAAGTTCCTTAGCTGGAAGTATTTTTATTTTGTTCCTGAAGTGTGTGCTGACTACATGGATAGTATAAAATATTGTAACTTGAAATAGGTGGGGTTCAGAGTGTATAGACCTTCTTGGGGAATTGAGGGCTCTCTTCCCTCCTGTACTTTTAGAGGACCCTATTTGTTTTGGGCAATCTTATCTATTCCAAAGGCAAAACATTTTCTCTTCAAAGTGTTTTAATGAGACACAGGGATAAGTCTGGCATGGATGATTTATCCATATCCTGAGAGAGGATGATTCCATCAAGGACACAGAAAGCATCCTCAACCTTCCCTTCAATTCTGGGGAAGAACTGTAATAAGGGACTTCAGCAAGTCCCCCTTAGTGCATCACTGCCTGTCTCACATTTGTCTGTGTATGTGTAAGCATTGTTTCACTTTGTTGCTACAGTAAAACCTCCATTTAACGGACTAATTCGGGCGAGGGGGTGTCCGTTAAATCAAAAAGTCCGTTATTTAATAAAAAAAAAAACCGAGCTGTCGGAGCAGCAGCCCGCCCGCCACAGGGTCGGGACGGCAGCTCCGCAGCTCACCCGCTGCCAGGACCCGGGCGGCAGATGGGACCCGGCAGCCAGCTCACCCGCTACTGGGACCCAGGCGGCAGCCGGGAGCCGGCAGCCTGCCCGCCCGCTGGTGGGACCCGAGCGGGAGCCGGCAGCCAGCCCGCCCACCCGCTGGTGGGACCTGGGCGGGAGCCGGCAGCCAGCCCACCCGCTGGCGGGACTCGGGCGGGACCCGGGAGCCGGCAGCCAGCCCGCTGGTGGGACCCGGGCGGGAGCCGGCAGCCAGCCAGCCCACTGGCGGGACCCGGGAGGGAGCTGGGAGCCGGCAGCCAGCCCGCCTGCTGGCGGGACCCGGGCAGGAGCCGGGAGTTGGCAGCCAGCCCGCCTGCTGCCGGGACCGGGGCGGCAGGCGGGAGCCAGCAGACGACCACAAGGGAAGGGGACCAGGGCTGCAGCAGGGAGGGGTCGCGGTCTGATATGGATCAGAAATTTTGTCCGTTGCATCCGAAGTCCGTTAAATCGAGGTTTTACTGTACTTCTATTTATTATATATGCCCTGACTCGCTCCCTGTACCAATAAGAATGTGCTTGACATTGTGTTATTTTTGCAGCATGCCACTGAGCTCACAGGAATTCAACTTGCCCTCTTGTAGTTCCTTCCTCAGCACACAGGAATTCTATTAATGGCAGATTACTTGAGATGTCCATTCACCTAAAATCAGTGCCCTTAGCCATCCACCCCCAGAGAGTAGTAGTTAAAATAAACTCTTCTCTGGTTTTCCTCATTATCCCCAGCTTCTCTACCACTAAGTATATAGTTTGCTGACCCTGTGAATGATTTGACCCACAGAACGAGAAATGCTGAACCAAAGGATTCTAAGTCACTCTGTCCCTGAAGTCTCTCTCACCCACATTGCTCAGTTAACATTTTACTGAGCATTTCACTCAACTGGAATCTGTTGTGAATAATTCCAGGAAACAACGGCACAGACAGTTCAGGCCAACGCTGACCCTAGCTTGCTAAATTCCCCCCCCCCCCGGTTTTTTTTTTTTGTCAAAACTACATTGGAACATAATTGATTGTACAAGTTTAACAGACTCATCTTGATAGTCCTTATTAGCATCTGCTTCTTCCCAGTCAAATGTATGCCATATCTTGCTTGTGCTAAATCCCAATCTCGGGATTGTTTGCAAAACTTGAGATTTGGAGAAAGCTAGTCTCCACTGAAGTTTAGAGTGCATACATCTGAACTGGAGGTCGGCAGTGGTAGAACTCCAGAACCCAGCATGGAGGATCAGCATTAAGGGAGTAGAGAGCAATCTACAGCGTCAAACTGATGTACCATTTACTAGTACAGGTACTGTGGTTGTGCACCAATGGACTGGAGAAGGTTCCTGACATTACTTAATAGAGAAAACAAACAAACCAGCCCTGCAGCCCACATAAGTAAATTCCCTGAACTGAAGATAAACTTGTCTGAAAAGCAGTGAGGAATCTGACAGGAAAGAGTTACTTTATGCCATGTTCTGGTGAGGTAAAACAGCCTTAGGTTTGCTCTTGTCTGCAGGTTTTTCTCAGTGAGAACAGAAGGTTGGGCACAAGGTGAACTGTCAGGAGGAAAAATCGAGGGAATCATAGAGAAGATGGGTCTTGTACATAATTGATCTGACAGAGTGCTGCCCACTCTATCATCATGGCTGAAATACAGTGGGCCTCCTGTGCAATAATGCATGCGAGTTTAACAGCACAAGACTTGGTCTGTTAGGGGATTTGTTTAATCAGGAGTGTAACTATCCCTGTCAGCACTGCACATCATTTGCAAAACAAGAAAGCTGGTCTTTGACTGGAAGGGAAAAATTCTGTTGCACTAATCACCTTTAACAACTGATGCCGGAAAAAAGATACTCCGGGTGAAATACTGGCCCTCGTTGAAGTTGATGGCAAAATTCCCAGTGACTTCAGTAGGTCCAGGATTTCACCCTTTGTTCCCTGAAAAATTGATATTGTTACTGCGCGTTCTTCACTCTTTTTTCCCCCGCCCTGGCATAGTTAATTTCATTGGGAATTGTAATTATGTTGAAGCACCTTGTAATTGCAAGAGTAATGTGCAAAGCTGGGAGTGCTACTCGTTCCCTGTTATCGAAACGGGCGTGGTGGGGCAGGAGACTCCCAAAGATTTGGGGTTAAACAGGCAGGCAAAAGGATTGAAATTCCTGACTGTTATTGGTTTCAGTTTGGAAGGAAAAAATGACCTCATCCCATAACAAAAAGACCCGGTTTTAAAGGAGAATGAGAAAGATGGTCCTCAAAGCTTTCAGATGCAGAGTAAGATTTTCAGAAAGGACAAGAGATTTTGTGTGCCCAACCTGAGACTCCTTTAGAGGAGACTGATAGAGGTTGGTGCTCATTGCTTACTGAAAACCGGGCCCCTTTAAGGTGATTCAAGAAAGTAGGCCCCCAAAACGAGAAGCACCCCAGATCACTAGTCCCTTTTAAAAATCTTGGCTAAAAGGGCCAATCGTGCTGGATGCTGAGCACTCCCTGAGAGGCACTGAATGGATTCCAAGGGAGTTGATGGCACTGAGCATTGTACAGGCTCAGGTTCTTATTGATTATCTGAAAAATGGAATCAGGGAAGGACCATCCTATTCATTCCTCTGCCTTGACCTGGAGAAACCACCCTCTACTGAGGTGACAGAGTAATTCACTAGCTATTCTTTACATTCTGTCTTGTGATGGATTAATCAGGCTGCTAATATAATTATATTGTTGTGGCATCATCATCTGTTTCCGAAGAACTAATTTTATATCCCCACAAATTTCATTTAAATGGTTACCACCAATGAAAATCTATAGTAGCTATAAAAATAACTTTGCTCTTGAAACAACTCTTTCATGCAATGTTTCTATTATGGATGTTAAACCAGATTGTGATTACTTTCAGCACGTAGGGATTTACCCTCTGGATAGTGTTGGCAGGCTCTGTGATGCCCTGTGCCTGAAACAAATATTATCTAAAAACATTTGTTATGAAAAGGGTTAACAGTTTCCTCTCAGTGTGAAGCCATAAAGAAATTAGTGTTCTGAAGTGTAGAACATTCACTTTTACAGTAGGTGGTGGTGTTACACTTTCATACATGCCAGGCTAATTAACTATCCTAAAGACCACATCATTACATTATTTCCTCTGCTTAAAACATTGCAATGCTTAATGTACCCTGGCAATTCAATCATGTTTTAAACAATATCCTAATCATCAGCTGTTGCATGGAGACATTTAGAGAAGATTTCACATTTTACTAGGGATGCAAGTAAAATAGTGAGCAGAAAATAGAATCTGCAGTCCAGAAAAGCTATTTGAACAAAAATCTTCTAAGAGAACTTCTAAATGGGGCTAGTTAATGTCTAGACAATTGATTCTTCCTGCATACTGTTCTGAAAAAGTTCATTTGAAGACTTCAAAAGGCTTTTTTCCTGTTTTTCCCCTACACTATTTGCTAAAGTTATCTCCTGCATGTGACTGTGCTTCAAGGTGTATTTCATTTTGTTGTTTTGTATAGTTTGTTTACCACCAAGTGAAATCCCTTTAACAAAGTCTCACCAATTTATTTTTAAATAATCAAAATACTGGTGGCTTTGTTTTCTGAAGTTATATTGCAGACATTCACTGAGATAGCTTTTTGAAAAATAAATGCATCAAAGTGCATTGTTTCCCATCAAGTCAAAATATCTCAAGTTAATACAACTGACCAAGAAAGGGCAGTGTTCTGGCTTCTCTGATGTATACAAAAGCATCACTTCCTTCCACCAGTAATGGATCATCTTTGGGACAGAAGAAGTGTTATAGTAGCACAGATTTTTGTCTGAAGGACAGCTAAGCTACCTCACTCCTTGCAAAGGGCATATTTTAATGTGGATATAGACATGGAAATGGCATGGTTTTTGGCCCTGCATGGGAACAGCATACAGGCTACCTTCAAAAAGAGAAACTTCCTCCACTGGATATAGTGTATATAACCTGTTGGATCCCTAGAAAATCAGAGGTAAAACTGCCAAACTGATGGTCCTGACACTGAACATGTCCAAAAGCTACTGCCTGCACATTCTCTGCCGTTCCCTGTCCCCTGTGAGGTATTCAGAGACAAGTCGAAGACACACACCGATTCTTTGCGTGCCAAATTCCACCCTCCTCAAGCAAAAAGCCACGTTACTAGTTGATAAAAGAAGCAGAAGTCCTGTGGTGCATTGACCCCCATTTCCTCCAACTAGATAAAAAAGTAAATCAAAATCATTTTTAAAATGTTTATTTTAAATAATACAGAAGACACTCAGGTCAGAGTGCAGAGTTCAGTATTAAAGAAAGGACTGAGTCAAAAGCCCAGATACACTTTCAGACTGGGAGGTGTTCATCTTTAATTGCAGTTGCTATGTGAGCCGTGTGTATAGTCCTAACACTCCTCTCCATGGAGGTGTAAGTTATTTCCCACACAACATCTGTCTGGTACATCAGTGACTGAAGCTGCCATATCTGAGAGTAGACATGATCTGACAGACTAAGACATATAAGAACACAACACAGACCGTCTACAAAAAGACATCTGGTAAATAAGACACAGATGAGGCACAGCTCAGAATGACAGCAGAATGCTACTTGAAGTTGCAGACACTCCTTGTTATAGAAAAAAATAGTTAGAGACATGTGAGAAGGTCACTATTCATGTAGCTTTAAGGGGCAAACCTGAAACAATTGTCTCTTCTTCACCCTGAGATTATCTCAGAGGGGTGAAAAAGAGGGAGGGTGTTGTTTTTGTGCCACTGTGATTTGGGGATCAAATTATTATTGATACATAAGAACATTATTCCAGAGTAGCCTCTTTTTAAAACTACCATAGGGTCAAGCTAGAAAATTCAGACCTAGTTCTAGAACGGGGTGGGCAAACCTTTTGCCCCAAGGGACACATCGGGGTTGCAAAACTGTATGGAGGCCCAGGTAGGGAAGTCTCTGCCTCCTCAAACAGCCTGGCCTCACCCCCTACCCCCGCTCCCAGTTCCCAACTCCTGACTTTCCCCCTCAGAACCACCAACGCATCCAACCCCCTTGCTCCTTGTCCCCTGACTGCCCCCTCCAGGGACCTCACCTCCAACTGCCCCCTGGGACCCTGCCTCCTATCCAACCCCCCATCCCTTGACTGCCCCAACCCCTATCCACACCCCGCCCCCGACAGGCCCCCCTGGGACTCCTACGCCTATCCAACCCCCCCCCCCCCCCGATCCCTGTCCCCTGACTGCTCTGACCTGTTTCCACACCTCCAACCCTAACCACTCCCCGGGACGGGACCCCATCCTCTATCCACACACACACGCGCACACACGTCCTCCTCCCCTGACCACCTCACCAAACCTCTGCCCCATCCAACCACCCCCTGCTCCCTGTCTCCTGACCGGGAACTCAGGGACCAGGCAGGTCCCGCGGGCCGGATGTGGCCCACAAGTCATAGTTTGCACACCTCTGTTCTAGACATTGATTATGTAAAGCTCATATTATTCAGATCCCTCATTTTGATTGAACCTCATTATATTGTTATTTTAAAAACTTGGATCCCGATTACAGTTTAAACATTCCTAAAGTCTGGGGGTGGCTGGCTCGGGAGTTTAGTTTCAGATCCATCTGTATTATTTATTTTAAAAGAGGACTGATGTGTAGAAGTGTTGACCGCTGCTGTTTTATCTCAGGGAAATAACTGTGTTATGCCAACCAAAATTCCTCTCTCCCTTGCAATTGCATTCCCGCTGCAGTTCCCAAATTTATTCTTCACTGCCTGTTTCACTTTCTTCAGTAGTATTTACTGCTTTTCTATGATGTTCCTTATAGACATATGTGAGGTCTGAGCAACACTTCACAAACACTATTACATTTATCCTCACTTTACAGATTGCTAAAATAAAGCACAAATCAGTTAAGTGACCTACCAAGAAGCAGCCAGGTATAGAGATCACATTTCCTAATTTACAGTCCAGTGCTTTATCCTTCCTCCTGTTGCTGTGTGCTGTTAAGTAGGTGTCATGTTCATCTTAGAGAGAGATGCTTATAATCGGTGGGTGAAGTGTTCTCTTCATGTAGTGTGCGTAAAGTGTTTCATGATTCTGTTCGATGTAAGACACTATGCAAATCTTTATATCTGGTGTAACTTGAACAGGAAAGTTCAACAGATGGCACAAAAATCTGAATTACAAGTTCTCAATACAAGCAAGCTATAATTGAAATACTCTAGAGTAAAAGTGACTGCCACCTGTGCTTTGCCGTTTTAAAAAAAAAAAAAAGAATCTGAAATAGCCTCCACACAGGAAACGTCTGTTTCAATGGATTGCATAGACCCATTTTCTATGGGACAGTTCCCAATGTATTACTCTCCCCTGTTATATAAGCAGTAAGTTTTTCAGCGGTTCTTTTTCCAGTGCTTGAGGAGATTTGATAGCTGCTTTCAACTACCTGAAAGGGGGTTCTAAAGAGGATGGATCTAGACTGTTCTCAGTGGTAGCAGATGACCGAACAAGGAGTAATGGTCTCAAGTTGCAGTTGGGAAGGTTTAGATTGGATATTAGGAAAAACTTTTTCACTAGGAGGGTGGTGAAGCATTGGAATGGGTTACCTAGGGAGGTAGTAGAATCACCTTCCTTAGAGGTTTTTAAGATCAGGCTTGATAAAGCCCTGACTGGAATGATTTAGTTGGGGATTGGTCCTGCTTTAAGCAGGTGGTCGGACTAGATGACCTCCAGAGGTCCCTTCCAACCCTAATATTCTATGATTAATAATATGTAAAAGTTTATGTAGTATAATCTCATAAACATTTATTAGTATGCTAACAGATAGTAATGGTCATGTGGACATAAAATTAAACTATCATCTGAGATAACAGTGCAAAATACTGTTCAATTCAGCCATGTTATCCATTTTTCTGCTGGCACTCAGGTTTCAAACAAATGCACAAATCTGCATAATTTGGCTAGCTCTCATTTTCCTTGTAAAGTGAGAGAACAAAATACTGTATTTATGTTCTTTCCATGCAGCGCTTTTCATGTTTTCCCTTCATCAGATCTTAGTGCTATATAATTATACTATTTCAGTCTTATCCTCTTACATCTCAGAAATCCTATGCTCGCGTTTTTTAAAATGTATGTATTTTAAGAGAATTAAGTATTGGTTAAAACCCTAAGTGCTTGAAGGCCTCCTTTTAGATTATTGGCTCTTTTGTGCAGGGACTCTGTCTTTTTCTATTTTGTACTGTTTTGTTCAACCAGTCATAACATTTAACCACACAACAGGCATAACAAAGAAACCAGCCTTAATCTTCCATCAATACTGCCTTTCCATTTTTCCTTCTTAGTGTTTTGGAACAACTTTTTGTTTTGTTTTGCGTGCAAAGGTAGTTCAGTCTCCATCCAGTTTAGTTGAGGCCACTAATCCATTTTGCATAGCTAATGCACAATCTGTCTTATGGTGACAACTTTCAGCCACAAGAGAGCTGGTACCTGATCCAGAGGTCACTGAAATCAACAAAGACTCTTATTGACTTATTTGGGCATTACATCAGGCCCCTGGGCAAAATTCAAACCAGTATCCCAAAAGTTTGAAAGGTTTCAGCTGCTGTTCCATGCCCACTGCCATCCATTCCTCTGTAATTAACTAAATTTAGTTTTAAATAAATAAATAAATAAATAAATAATTTCCCCTCCAAAGTGGTTGATTTTTGCAGTTTTAAAAATAAAGATTAGTCTTTCCACAAAATTCTTGCCTGATGTGCAGTGGGTCAGTCTCGGGTCGAGTACTAGTCAATATTTTCATTAATGACTTGGATAATGGAGTGGAGAGTAGGCTTAAAAAACTTGCAGATGACACCAAACTGAGAAGGGTTGCAGGCACTTTGGAGGACAGAATTAGAATTCAAAATGACCTTGACAAATTGGAGAATTGGTCTGAAATCAACAAGATGAAATTCAATAAAGATAAGTGCAACGTACTACACTTAGGAAGGAAAAATCAAATGCACTCCTACAAAATGGGGAATAATTGGCTAGGCGGTAAGACTGCTGACAAGGATCTGAGTGGTACACTGAACCACGATGACAGCCACAGCATCATAGAGGAGGCCTTGAAATGGCTTATAGACCTACAACTCAATCTATAAAATGTTGTTCTGCAGAAGCCATACCCAAGAGCAAGCGAGTGGTTCACAAATTGAATCTGAGTCAGCAATGTGATGCCATTGCGAAAAAGGCGAATATCGTTCTGCGGTGCCATGTGTAAGATACGGGTGGTAATTGTCCCGCTCTGCTTGCCATTGATAATGCTTCAGCTGGAGTACTGTATCCAGTTCTGGGTGCCACATGTTAGGAAAGATGTGAACAAACTGGAGTCCTGAAGAGAGCAACAAAAATCATAAAAGGTTTAGATCTATGAGAAAAAGTTAAGAAACTGGGCATATTTAGTCTTGAGGAAAGAAGACTAAAGTGGGGACCTGAGAACAGTCTTCAAATATGTTAAGGGCTGTTAATAAGAGGACGGTGATAAGTTGTCCTCCATGTCCACTGAAGGAGGACAAGAAGTAATGGCCTTGATTTGCAGCAAGGGAGATCGAGGTTAGGTATTAGGAAAATCTTCTTAACTATATGGGTAGTTAAACTCTGGAATAGGTTTCCAACGGAGGTTGTGGAATCCTCATTATTTGGAGGTTTTTGAGAAGAGGTTGGACAAATACCTGTTGGGGATGGTCTATGTTTTCTTGGTCCTGCCTCAGAGCAGGAGGCTGGACTTGATGATCTCTGCAGGTCCCTTCCAGACCTACCTTTCTATGATTAACCCACGGTATAGGTTTACACTGATACTTGTCCATAATTTCCCATCCCTTCACTGTTGTCTCGCATGTTGTGTATTGGTCAGTTCAGTTGCCACCCTCCATTCCAGAGGTGGCTGCATTTAAGAGATGCTGAATGTAGTTTTGTAAATCACTTTAGGTTACTTCAGAATGAAAGGTTCTGTATAAAACATAAGACACTATTACTGTTTCCATGGCATTCTGCCTCTGCTAAAAATAAAACTGGAATAAAGTGTTGGAATCCTCTATATATTGTTATTGAGATGGAAAGCTACAGATTGGAGGCTTGGCTTTCCACCCATCTGTGCAGATATATAGTATCCCCAGGATGCCCCCAACAGTTTTTTAAAAACCTTGTTTTTCTAAGGTTTCTCAGGGCTAGAACAGATTCTGTATAGACATTTCCTGAAACCAATATTCAATTTCAAGATGCCTAACAAAGTAGAAAAACTTGATACATTTTTTAAAAAGTCAGATTTATCTCCCCGGGGACTGGACGTCTCAGAGACTTGATAATGGAATATATAGAGCTTTTGATCTTCAGGTTGCCAGGGTGTCACCAATACTAACTGAGAGTAGTTATGTCATGGCTGTTTTGATGGCCTATGTAAAGTGATGTCCAATTCCCACTACACAGTTGTCCACATCTCAAAACCTCATAAAAGTTAGCAGTAATTTTCACTGTTCCTGGTAATCTCAGCAGAGAGCCGGAGCTTTGAATGATCCTCTCCTCCCTCTAGCAGTACTTTGTTGAGATGTAATCAGAGGCATATTGAAGGGGGAGCTTGTTCTAAGACTACCTATGCTATATTACTTTTAGGCCAGATTGTATTATCCTCAAGCATGTTGAGTACTACCTTACTCTTTGAGTCGTCCCATTGGTGTAGGGGTTACTTCTGGAGTGATTATTACACAGTGTGAATAAATGTATCAGAATCTGGCCCAAAGTGAATAAATGTGGGTTTTCATTATCCAGGGCTGTCAATCCAGCACTGAATTCATAAATAAAAACAGATTCACAAATCTAGACACAGAGACTACACACAATGTCTTTGTTTTTACCTTCAAAGAAACCTGACTCGTCACTGAGAGATCTCCTGTACAGCACCAAGCACAGTGGGCTCTGGTCTGTGATTGGAGCTTCTAAATGCTTCCACAATGCAAATAATTGATTATAATAATCTCCAGGTCCCCTTGGAAAAACTCATCGGTCGTACAGATGGAGTACAAGGTGGGCTAGCTGCCTTTGAAAATGAGATAAAATCCTTAAATATGAAAGCCAATTTAGATGCAAAAATTAATGCAGTCGAAACAGGGTTACTGAGAACAGAGGAATAAGTCAGGACTCAAGACAAGGACAACATAACGTCCCAGGCAACAGCCATGGGGAAAATAAATTACTGAAGAGGTGATCAGGCATAGAAGACCTTAGAATATCTTGAAAGGGTTATAGTCAATCCTATATTAAGCATAACAGTAGAGGGACTTGAACTTGAGAACTTTGTGGGAAATAAAATTGTATTTTGCAGGGAGTCCTAGCTCCATTGAGCCGCTGTAGTGTAACCTAGGCCAGAACTTACATATGCACCCACACAAGTAATGTAGTTTATTGAGTGTGGTCTTTGATGTACCCAGTTTAAAGCTGTGCAATGAAAAATACATACTGTATGTCTTAGTCTTCTGTTGGGTTCTACAATAATGAGCTCAATATAAAGACATTTGACATTTGTAACTATAGTTTGAAACATATGAAGGTGACATATAGTTTGTTGTACAATTGTGCTCTTGCTTCTGAATAATGGTTTACAAATTAATTTTTTAATATGGTATTTTTAGTTTATGTATTTTCCATGTGTTCTGATTTCCTGTTTTGCATTTTATTCTGTTTTATACCATCATGTGGGCAAAGAAACCTCATTTTTAGAAACTTCAGTTTCTGGCTCTGCTTCACAGATAAATTGCAAATGTCAAGATAATTTCCCTTCTCAATAGCTTCCTAAACTCTAATTAGCGCAACGAGGTGCATGTAACCTAAACTATTATTCTGTGAGTGTTGTACAACATATATGCATGTACATAACAACTGCTAACTTTCTCATTCTGTTCCGTTCTGTCCCCTGCAAGGATAGATTTCAATGGGAATTACTCATATGCTGTTTTGGGGATAATTTGGTCTCACTTATTTTTAAAATCACATTTTAATAAGTGTCTGGACACCCAAAAGAAGCTTTGAGGGCTAACTTTTTTTAAGCAGCTGCTACCTTTAACAAAACCAGATCCCACTTAATTCTAAAGAAGAATTCCTTTGAAAGGAATTACTGTGCATGCAGGAAGGTTAGTTCAGTAGATTAGGCACTGGTCTTCCCCTGGAACTCCACCTTGCTTGTAAAACCATTACAATTGCAGATCCTCGTGGCCACGTGACTGACAGATATATCCATTGTTGTGGACAGTAAGATCCTATATCCCATTACCAGTCTTCTGGGCTATTAAGCTCTTCACAATAATACTTCGGATATATAGTAGCTATACGTAGGTAAATACTGATATAGTGTTAGAAATAGGCCTGAATTAAAACCTGAGATCTTAATATGTCATTTATGTACAGTACCTTTCATCTCGATATTCCTCATCAGTATTCAGTCAGCCAGCCTCTGGACATTCTCATGACATATACTAAATGGGTATTATGTCCATTTTACTGATGTATTAAACTCAGGCAGGAAAAAGTTAATTGACTTCCCAAGCTCACTCAATGGCTGAACCAGAAAAAAACTCAAGATTTTCTGATTTTCAGACTCTTGTTCTACCACTGCACCGCACTCCTTCTGTGAACCTCCACTTTCCTGCTATGTGCTCTTTGAGACGTTCCCTCTCTTTTTCCAAAGGTAGAACCATAGTTGCAGTCAATCTGAGGGCAGAATTTTTTTTTTCCCTTTCAGCAGTATGATCCTCTTGGTGTGAATGTGCAAAATGTGTTAGAGCAGGGGTAGGAAACATATGCCAGAGGTTGCCTACCCCTGATATACATCATCCATCCACCCACCTCACCATCTAATGTGAATTATGGGAGGGGCATTCAGAAATGGTCAGTGTTGTCCTAACTCTATTCCTATTATTATTCTTCATTATTTTTATTGCATATATTATAATAGCACCTAAATGCCCTAACTGAAATCAGGGCCCCATTGGGGGGTAATCACCGTAGAAATATATATATTGAGACACTCCATGTAGCAAAGAGTTTACAATCAAATAGACATGGCAGAGAAAGAGTGGGGAGGGAAACTGAGGCACTGGGAGGTGAAGTGACTTCTCCAGTGTCAGAGTAGGTCAGCGGCAAAGTCAGGGAAAGAACACATCCAGCACCCTATCCAGAGAGGACCATGCTCTCTGTCTGTTCTATATACTACTGTAGTCATGATAGACAGTAAAATATGCACGCATACAAATATGTAGATACACATTTTGCTTCAAAATACTCCTAATGCAAAGTTCTGCAGTTCTGTTTTGAATTATGACTTAAAAAAAAAAGTGCTGAGAAAATGATCTTTTAAACTAATCTGATAAACTCAAAAGTATGCTCATTTGTCATCGCTTTGGGCTGAGTACTTTGCTTTGGATACACTGAAGTTGTCTAACGGAAACTGGAGCATATTTTTAAAAGTTTGCAAAATGAACCCTCTTTGCAACTCTTTTGTGTGCCGCTTTAATGTACTCTCTGTCACCGAAATTTGAGGCTTTGCTTTATCAGTGCTGTAGGAAAACATTACTCTGTTTGACTGTACAAAGCTCACACATTTCACCACGTCTGTAATCCCAAAGGTCACAGTTAAGGTTGGGAGAGAACAAAAATGATACTTTGTGGTCTAACATTCACACAATTATCAACTCATAAATCTTGGTCATACTGTAATTAGAGTCTAAGAGATAAGAGAATTCTACACAGACTGATTGTGTCCCTGACAAAAAAATAATTTCAAAGTTATACAAAAGCCAAAGATTGTATTTAGTGCATGACAAAACAGACCTTTTTTGAAAGCATTTTTATTTTTCCAGTCTCTTAACTTACTGCATTTTTATGTATGACCAGGAAAGAGTGTTGCCATTTTGAAATACATAAAGCATGTAGTGAGGCAGTTATGATCATATGCTGAATCATTTAAAGGATGTCATAAAGACACTTCTGTTCTGAAAATAAATGACTCTTATGCTGTGTATTTGGTAGCTTGAAAGGGGATCTCATTCCTTAATTACATTCTTCCTCTCCAGTGTGTATATATTAAGTTTGCTATTATATAATTGTTCATAGTAATAGTTTACACTTTTCTTTCAGTCAAAGCGCATTGATTGATAAAGCCTCAAAGCATCTCTATGAAGTCAGTGTTAATTCTGATTTTTTTTAGAGAAGCTAGGGAATTAACCTGTGGCTTCAGAGACCTGGATTCAGGTCCCTACTACACTACAGACTTCCTGTGTGACCCTGAGCAAATGATCGAGCCCATCTGTGCCTCAGTTCCCCCTATGTAAAATTGGGATCAGAACTTCCTTTCCCCACAGGGGTGCTGGAAGGATAAACACATTAGATTTTGAGTTGCTCAGATAAAGTCGCTATAAATCCCATAAGTCAGAAACAGAGACACAGTGAGGTTAAATGACTTGTGTGAAGAGCCTGCTGTAAGTCTCACTAGGGGCTTGTCTACACCATGCAGCTTTTAGCGACCAGGCTGTGACAACACAGCCTGGTCGCTAAAAGTCAACGTGTGTAAATACTCTTTGTGGGTACTTTGTCGGCACTTTTGCCGACATAATACTTCCAGCCCCACGAGCAGCATTAGCTTTGTTGGCAGGAGAGCACTCCTACGACAAAGCCATGTTCACACTGCCACTTGCGTCTGCAAAACTTCTGTCTTTTGCGGGGGGGGCTTTTTTAAGTACCCGTGAAAGACAAAAGTTTCGTCAACAACTTTACAGTGTAGACAAGCCCTAGATCAGATAGAAAATTTGAAAGAACTTATTTTCCACTCCTGTTCCAGATGCAGCTGAAATCTTACAAGAACAGTTGATCTCAACATAGAAGATTGCATGCGAGATTTCTGCTGCTTTAGGCAAAGCTGTCTTTCAAACAGATGCTTTTGAGATTTTGTCTTCATTGAATATGAGCCCTAGCCCTGATTTGACCTTGATGTCTAGCCCGTAGCCTAACTCCAATCTGGATACAGATCACAGAACCACTTCCTTGGTCCATCTTCCGTTTATATTTTAAAAGCAGTGTTTGGTTTTCTTGAGGAATCTCTTCCAAATCTTTAACCTCTGATTTCTCAGGAGTTTCTCTCATGTTCTTCCTCAGGTAAACACTAGAGCTAAGTTCTGCCACCTGTTACATTGACTCAGCCCCATTGAGGGAAGTCATGAGAGTGTGTAGATGTAACGGAGGGCAGAATTTGACCCTTTGAAAACCAGTTTTGTTCCTACAGACCAAGTTGCCACCGTTCTTGATCTGATTTCTTCTTTTTCTTATTATTCCTCTCAGCTTGTTGCTGGGGAAAGGTGTTGGTTAGGTAAGAATATTGCTGAATTAAAATCATTGAGTTGTGCAAGAAAGGTGTCAGAAAATCTTTTTAGTTACACCTACAAAATTATTCCCATCTTTATGAAATATTGTGCACAAATATGTTTCCCTGGGACTTTTCTTTTTGCCACCTTTTAAAGTGTAGCAGCTCACACTCATTCTAATGAGAGTGTACAAGCTCTGGAATAATTTGCTGGAAGGTGGTTATGTCTTTCTAACTAGTTTTCTCCCCAGATTCTTGTGGCAATCCATGTACTAAAGCTAAACCAAATGTATGTTTATGTAAAACAGCTCATGCTATATGAAGCCTGTGCTTTTTGTGTGACCTCTAGTGTAAAATGCAATATGTCTGGTCCAAGTTATGTTATTCTGTCAACGTGTTCCAGTTTGGGCTAAGCTGGAAGCAGCCTTCTGTACATCTGGCTTGGGAAAAGAGGACATCTGTGCAACTAGTCCTATAAACCAGAGCAATTTAATGGAATATTGTTCTAGTGTTTGGGAATGAAGAGAATTTTTGCATTGTAAAACATAACAACTGCCGACTTCTACAAATAAGAGTTAGCTGCAGAAATACTCAGCTGTAAATCAGCACAATGAGAGATGAGAAGAAGTGAAATGGCACTGCTGTTTCAAACGTAAATGCACTCCTTCAAACACACAAATAGTCTGGGTTAATTTAAAGCGATTTAATTCACAGGGATTTATCTCCTTTAAAATGCACTTTGAGATTTATGGATGAAAAACTTTAACTACAGGTATATATTTTTACTTTTTTTATTTAATTTTCTTAGTTTAATACTCTCTGCCTTCTAGAAGTTATTTTATTATTGATGTGGCACCCAGGGGCCTAATCTGAAATCGGGATCCCACTGTGATAGGCACTGTACAAATATTACAAAAGAACACTCCTTGAATATTGAAATGACACTGATACAATGTGCATGAAGTGGTTATCTATTAAGAATGAACCAAGCGCTCACTTGATACTGGCTGCAAAGAGCCTCCCAACTTCCTAAGTGGAAACAAGTCGTCCTTCCCATATTAATGATCACAGACATCTGGGATATGATGGTACCTGAGAAGGTCCATGAGTGCAGAATCAATATGTTTTCTGATTAAACACTGTTTTAGACTCCACTCATGAAGTCTTGGGCTTTGTGAAACCATGCTGCTTCGATGTCTTTTCAGTTAGAGATGGTCCCAGAACAGCCACTGAACTGAAAAATTAGTTGTTTCCTCAGCTCCACCTTGTACCCCGAAATAGCTAGTCACAAGCTAGTCCAGAAATGCATGCTGGGTAAGGGGATTCTCTCCCTCAGATCTAATGTGCATTTTTGTCAGAGCAAAGCTCTTTGAAACAGGCTTTTCTCAGCTTTCTGTGACTTTTTAAGTTCTTACCATTCATGAGTTTTTTTAGATATGGATCCAAGCTATGTACTTCAGAACCTGCCTGGGATATTTGATCTAATTTTCTAGGATATCCTAAATGAATTATGTGAAAATAAACAGACAAAAAGAAATGTTCACGTACAAAAAACCTGTCTCTTTTGTACTTCGGGGAGAGAATATTGACTGGCATGTCACCATGGAATATCAGTTCAGTGTACATGGGTCTTGTTCATTCAGAGACCTCTAGCTTCCAGTGAAGCAAAAAGTAGTTGCTAAATTCTAAACAGTCCTGTCAGCCGGAGTATAAATTCCACTTCTGCAGTCAGGCAACACAAAAGGGACACACAGGGAGGATTCCGCATCAGAACATTAACCACCCCGAGACATACTTCCAGGGTTGCATTGTGAAGAAGAGTCCACCAGAAGGGAGCTGAGCAACTGCTGCTCAGTCTGTGCTGGGAAGAGCCACCAAGGGTTTGGGTGGAAGGATTTAGTGGGATGGAGATTGAACAGAATGGATGGGTTTGGAGGAAAGAAAAGGAAGAGAGAGGATGGATTTAAAAGGATGAGTGGTTGTATGTATTGGAATAAATGTGTTCTGTGTTATTTTTGGCTTCCTCTTCTAATGGGCCTCAGTTTGGATGGAGAAGTTTTGGGAAGAACGTCCCTCAAAGTTATGTAGTGGGGCCCACCTTTTTTGAATGCCCTTCAAAAAATAGTGAATAGCCCCACCTAGGGGATGGTATTTGAAGAGTCAGATTCTGTCTGACTTGCAGCTTATGTAAATCCCTTGACTTCAGTGGAGCTGCACATGGTATAAGTCAGAGCGGAATTTAGACTGTCATGAACATGAATTCCTAAAAACAGCATTCAAATGAAGTTCTGCTTCTGATTTAAATTGAGTGAAGTTCAGAGTTTGGGCTGTTACTCCACCCTTAACTGAGGAGGCCAGTACACTTGTGGAGCGTGTGGTGCAAAACTTGACAACCTTTGAAGTGCTTAGGGAGAGAGGACAGAGTGGTCATCTTGATTCTGAAATTCTTTGGCTTTGTTTGTCGTTGGCAAAAGAACAACAACATTGGTTTAATACAGCATTTGCAGTAGCCCTTTAAAAAAAAAACTCTGTAATTTGAAAGAGTAAAAGGGCTTCCAAAAGTTGCTTCCAGACGGTTTGGTTTTAATGTAGCACATGATGCACTGAAGTGCCTGGAAGAGCAAAGAAGTGTGGTGCTCCTCCGTGCATCCTCCAAGTGTCACAGACTGCACATATCTCTCACATAGCGGAAAGTGTCAGCCGGGAGCATGGAAACCTTATTGTTGGATTGATGACATGGGGTATAAAGACTCTGTAGAGACACTTATAAATGGAACTGTGGCTGTGTTATAAGCCTACAAAAAAAAACGGATACAATTAAACAATCTCCAAACTCTACCCTACTCTCCCATCCTCTGGGGGAGTTCAATTCGGGGTGCAGACTTCACAGCTCAGAACACATTTCAATTATTGACCCAAATTTTTAGCTAAATGTGAATATTCCCCCAAATACCGGGAACATCTCTCAACAAAATGCTTTCTTTTGTTGCTACTATTAGGTGCCATGTACATTTAAAAAGTATCTAGAAAGTAAATGCAATTGGGGTGGAATATATCATTCTAAGTGATTTGTTCTCTGAGATCTATTCACACCAATAGTGTGCTAGTAACTTGTCGGTTATTAAATGCAGGCAAAGCTCCAGAGTTGTAGCACTGAGGGTCAGACTTAACAAACTGTCAGCAAGTCGTTCTGATTTAGGCAGAGATTGTCTGTCGATAGTAAATTCAGGAAAATAGCATGGCAACATATTCCGAAACTGAGGATGCATTTCTGAACTCACAATTGTGAAAACGCTCAAGTACATGAAGGAAAGCATGCCAGCTTGTTTGAAAAAATGTGTGTTTCTTGAACTATTCAAAGGGACTGACCCGGCTAGTTCTAAAGTCGGTGCCAAAACTGCTGTTGACTTCAGAAGCAGGACTGTGCCCCAATTTTTTTCAGTGTATTTATTACATCTCTCTCTTGCTGCAGTGGGAGGAAAACGATCTAGTGAGTTATTTTATTAGGTTTCCCCATATATCTCATTCTTTCCTTAAGGCCGCTCAAAACAATCACACTTTAGCATCATCTGCTGGAAGAGACAGGCAATTGACCAGAGTACTTGAACACAATCCGTGTAAAAACCTGACTCCCTTTCTGAGTTGAATGCCTGTTCCTGCAGCAACCTTGTGTGTCTGACTCAAGCTATTCAGGCAAAATAAGCTCAGTTTTTCTCCTCTGCTGGGACAGCTGTGACTTCTGGAATAAAGAGAAAGTTCCTAGTGGTAGTGGAATAGATAGTGGAAGCTCAGTTTAGACTTAAGCAGGATTGCATGCTTATTAGGATCTCTGCATCATAGCAGCGCTAGGACATACAGGGTCAGGAGTGTAGGAACAGCTGATCCCAGAGACAAAGATTATGCTGTTAATTTTTGCAAGTAACTTTAAAGTTGCCTCTTTCCGTTCAGCACTGTAAAGTACTGTGGGCAATAGGTGCTACTCTGTCTGCTATACAAGCTATGTAACTGCGAATCTTAAATTCATTTGAAGATTTCACTTTACACTGACATAACGTCATCCATTCCGGGATCTCAAAGGATTTCACAGATGACAGGTAATCCTCAAAATACCCTTTAAAAACCCTGTAAGTAGGGTGACCAGATGTCCCGATTTCATAGGGAAGATCCCAATATTTGAGGCTTTGTCTTATATAGGTGTCTATAATCCCCTACCCCCCGTCCCAATTTTTCACACTTGCTGTCTGGTCACCCTACCTGTAAGGTAGAGTATTATCACCCCCATTTTACATTTAGGGAAACAGATACAGAGAGACTAAGTGACTCGCCCAAGGTCACATAATGAGTCTGTGACAGAGGCAGGAACAGAATACAGCTATTGTGACTCTCATTTTTATTTCTTTTGCCACAAGAACATGTTCCTGCTCTCCATCTAACTCTAATAAAAGGTCATAAAGTAATACCATTTTTAGCTAATGACTCATTTCTCAGGTGCACATGACACCATGAAGTGTGTAGCGTATTACGTATAAATCTAAAAGGTAAATAGTGACCGACTGACTTGTATGAACAAATGTTGTCTTTAGGAATGATTCTCAATGTTCCTGAGATGAATTGCTTTTTAGAAAGAAAACCACATTTTGCAGGAAAAACATTTAAATGAGCTGGCTAGTTCATATGCATGCCGCTGTTCTCTCCTGGATGTAGTCGAACCTCCTTAGTTGTATCATAGGCCCTACATTGCCAAAAGGTAATGGAGACCCTCCTTTATCTCAGCTGACAGAGGCCTTTGCTTTTGGTGCAGCATGGGCTGGGTTTTCCTCCTGTTACAGGCATGAGGTTTTCAGTAGTCATGGGGTGCAGCATATGGACAGCTATGAAGCCTTGATGCCCACAAAATTGGAACAGAGTATGGAGCAAAGGTATAATGTGCTGTACATTGCTTGCCCTACAAAGTAGGTGGGTTGGATGCATTGCATGCTGGCTGAACTTTTTGGGTGGCTTTCAAATTTAGCTCAAGGTACAGCACCTTGCAGTAGCCTAACCCTGAGATAACAAATGGATTCCATTGGTTAGGTTAGAGAAAGGGTTACCAATGATTGGCTGGCTGAAAACCGAGTTTCTTGCTACTTGCAGCCTCTCTCAGAGAAGACTTCAGTAGGAATCACTCTGAGTACACATCACAGCTGGGAATCCCATCACCACACCTACAGTCAACACAACTTACTCCTTTTCCAAGCCTCAGCCTCCCTTAGCTGGCACCTTCTCTCCTTGATCAACCTCATGATAACACACCTAATATGTCCAGGAGTTATATTATAATCTTTCCCCATTGCTGCCCTTCCCATCAGCCTCTCCCCAATGCTTTCTACTGCCTCCTCCCCACCTTTCCTAGCTGCTTTCTAATTCTAACTCAGACTCTTTTTCCCCCTTACACATTCTAGAAACCCTCAGCAAGTTTTACACGTGCATCTACCTTGCATGTCTTTCTCTTTCTCTCACCCTAACTCTGCCTCTTGTGCGCATATGTATGTGGGCCGGAGGATTAGGATGGGCCTTCTTCCTTGTGCTGGCTACTTTAATGATACAAAAACGGAAGACTACCCAGCAAGTGCTTGCTATTATGAGCACCTTAATTTGTGCCTCTTGGCCTGGCAGAGCCTCTGATACAGCTGTAGGTGCTTCTGAAATTGCAGTTTGGTTTTCAATCCCCTAAGATCACTCCCAGTGTGCTCCCTTGAAGTACAAAAACCACTGACAACTTGGGTTCGGCCAAGTGCCAGCTCTCAAAAATCCCTGAATACCCCACTTTACCTGAGCCCCTCACTGGATGCTCAAATGCCTGGGTGTTCCTGTCTATGTTTATTGAAAGTGTTGGCTTGAAGGTGTCTGTGTCTCAGCTTTTCATTCTGTAGAATGCTGTCAAAATGCTTAGAGAACTGCAAAGTATGTACAGGACAGTATACACATAGTAAGTACGTATAACATGCTAAGTGTTTACAGTGTTGTTAATTTCTTTGCTTAATTCTGCTGCTATATATAGAATTTTAATCACAGTCTTTACATCTGTTATTGTTAAGGAAAGAATTCCACAGACAGTTTGGAAACAGGACAGTACTCTGAATCTCTGGAAATGAAAATACATAATTTTTGTGACCTTTCTAAGGAGTAATAAGCAAGATGGGGAAAAAAGTGAATTTTTTTATCCAAATTTACTTACCTAGATATTAATGTATCCATTATTGTTCATGTGCATTATCGAAGATTTAAAAAATGAATATCCTCTCTGAATACAAAGATGCCAAAATGTGTCTTACTGAGCAGCTAAAAAGAGAAAGGAAGACATGGCCAATGATGATTTAAATGGAGTGAGACCTGATTTGTTGCTTCCTGAATAGAAATAGGGATTTTTGTTTCATGTGTTGGCTGCGTTTGTATGTGTTCACATACTTGACGTTCCATGCGAGCACAGCAAGATTGTGGATTTTATTTCTTAGTATGTCAATCTAGGTGTTTCTTACTAATAAAAGTCAAGATAGTGCATGTTGCGGGCAGAGCCCCTTCCTCGGCTTCTGGAATACCCGGGGAGGAAATCGTTTGCAACATTCCTTAGGATAGCACAGCCTGCTCCCCTCTCTGAGCCTAGCCAACTCCACATGGGTCCAAGCCAACTCCCATTGAAGTCAATTGGAACGTTCCCACTAACTTCATTGAGAGTTGGACTAGGTCATCAGCCATTGTGAGTGGAGGGCAGGGACATTGATGGGGGGGGGGATAGCTCAGTAGTTTGAGCATGTCCATCCTAAACCCAGAGTTGGAAGTTCAATCCTTGAGAGGGCCATTTAGTGATGGGAGCAAAAATCTGTTGGATGATTTAGCTGGGGATTGGTCCTGCTTTGAGCACAGGGTTGGACTGGATGATCTCCTGAGTTCCCCCCCAACCCCCAGATTGACTTGTTTTCTCTACTGCCCCCCCCACTCCCAGATATAGTAATTCTGCTCCTCTGTGTGCACACACTGTGCTTGCTCTTGCCTTTTCCTCAGAGAGGCAAAAGTTGGCAAAGGCTCCTTGTGCTCTTTGCCCCATGAGCAAGTGACAGCAATGTGGAAGGTGCCCAGCGCTGACCTGGCAACATGCCTGAGTACTGACGTGGAGAGACAAGAGGTTCATGTAGATTTCAGGCCTATTGGATCCGTGGTTTTTGAGGAGGACAATTCATACGCTGGGGGTGCATTGTGGCTGTTTGTTGGTGATAAATAGAGATGACTCCAAACTTTAAGGAAGATCAGATCTGGACTTGGATCTCAATTTTGTGGCTGGGTCACATGTCCAAATAGAAGCTGGACTGAGTCCACTGGTTCATCTCACAAAGGCCACTGAACAGCGTACTGTGTCCTGGAAGAGAGATTCTGTACCCCATTGCCAATCCCACAAACCAGGTCTCTATCATTCAAGCTGTTTTTCTGTGTACACTACAATTTATAATAAACCAACAATCTCCACTACAGAACCATAGCTAATGGCTTTAGCAGATACAATCCACTGCTCTGCCCTTATCTACCTGGTATCTTTGAAGAACCACAAGTTACTTTTGCAAAATAAAAATTAATCTTCGGAAACGTGGGTTTGGTTTGGAAAAAAAATTAAATCAGTATAAATTCTGGGCCAGATTCACCTCTGTTATTCCAATTTTATACTGCTATAATTCCATTGCTGTTAGCACAGAAGTGAAGCTCACCCACCCACCCCCAGACACACACATTCTGTTAAGAAAACATTATTCTTATGTGGATCTGGTTCTTGTTTACCTTCAACCTGTACGGTATTTTTTTTTTACATTATATTACATTTTTTACATTTTTTTATATTACTTTTAGAAATGATTGTACCAGTTCTCATAAAATTCAAGCTGCCTCAAATCAAACCTTTTTTAGAGGTTCAAAAAAGTGTGGGTTACTTTTTCTCCCAGTTATTTTCATTTGCCCTTTTGGTTCTGCCTAGACCTGGAGCTGCAAACACAAAACATTCCAAGGGGGCAATTCTTCATTGCTTAGTGCTTCACGTCTACAAACAGTAACCATTTAAGTGCGAACTATAATTTATCAGCATTATTATTTTTTGTTGTATTTACAGCATGAGTGGAAAACATTTGCCCAAAATACCAGAGGGAAAAATCTCTTGAGACAGCCTGTTCTTGCAAGATTTCCATCCCAATATTTACAGACCCAGGAAGTCCAGATAAGCTTTGGATATTCATCAAAGTTTGTGGATGCTTATCCGAACCAAGCACAAGCCCGGATCTTTTTGAAGTTTGTCCATCACTAGATATCTGTATCCAGTTCCTCCGCTTTTATAACAAGAATTATAGTCCCTGTCTTCAGGAAGTTCTTATGTTCAATTACTCCTAATTTTCCACAAAGGTATATACAGAATTATATTAATGTCTATACCGGCCTTTCAAAAGAAGTCATGCCTCAGTTCTCTTCTAATTCTTAAGCCTATTGCTCTTCTTTACAATTTGAAACATAAACGAAACTCATGGAGCTTAATAGTATCTGAACTAAGCATCTGCATCTCTCCTTTATGCATCATTTAAGGCCAATAACCTGGAAGGTGTAGTGAGTTAAAAATCTAGCCTTTCACCACTGGGAACAAGGTTCAAGTTCATCTTGAAGTCTTGAGTGAAATACGTTTGGTGATTTCTGCTCACTCCCTGGTGAACAGTAGCTCACGTAATAAAACTATCAGACCTAATTCAACCCAACTGGCAAGTTTTTCTAGGGACAGGCCTTGCATGTGGCAGATTTATTGGATAACCCCAAGAGAAGATACTCCCTATAGGTCAAGTGAGATGAGGTCATTGGCTGGGCAATAATGATGAAGTTTTTGGCTGTAAATTCCACATTTCAACAACTATAACAGACAGCTATGAACCATCTGGATAAGGATCTTGCATGATTTAATAAAAAAATAAAATTCTTATTCTATGTTCGGCTTAAAGCCATTATCCTTCCCCCCACTCACCCCACTTTGCATTGTGCTATTTATACAGCAAAGCTACCAGAACCAATTTATTTTCCGTGTTGACAGAAGTTAGTGAATATCTTCTTAGTCCTTTCAAGTTCATCCATTTACAAAATTCAGTGGAGATTGTTTCAATTAGGGTCATCTGGTCATGTATCCCTTGATCCTTTGATCACCAGAGCAGCAATACCGTGTCAGTAATCTCTAGGCCGCCATTTGGGTTAATGAATCGGCTTGACTTTAATTCTAGCCCAGATGTAATCTTTTATAGCTTACTGATTTGTTCTAACATGAGCACCAATTGAATGTAAACAGTTTCTTGATTTAGAGTGGAAATAGGGGTTTTTTTAATGCCTTATTTCTAATTAATCGTGGCGCAATTAAATCAAAGCTTGATCTCTTGCAATCAAGATTAAATCACAGTGTAGATTGGACTGCTAATATCGTCTTTGAGATCATTATTATCAAGGCTAACAGTAATCAGCAAAGGAGAAAGAAACGGATATAACTGGGGTCACAGATCTGAAGAATTGTTCAGCTCAATTTCAGTACAGATTTCTCCTCATCTTTGACAGCTGGTCTGATGTAATGCATAATAACACTTCTTTAGTAACTCATATTCAAGGATCTCAAAGCACTTTTCAAGCATCAATTTATTCTTGCGGCGCAGATGTGCAGTAGGTAAATATTATCTCCCATAAACAGAAGGAAAAACTAAGACACAGTGTGCTTAAGCAGCTTCTGCAAGATCACACAGTAAGGCCTCAATCTCGATATCAACAAAGTTCTGATAAGAGAGCTTTGCAATGGAATCTATATACAGTAAAACCTCGATTTAACGGACTTCGGATGCAACGGACAAAATTTCTGAGCAAGTCTGATGCATCCCAAATCCATTTCTCGCGGGCTGGCTGCCAGCTCCCGGCTGCCGCCCGGGTCACAGCAGCGGGCAGGCTGGCTGACGGGTCCCGGCTGCCACCCGGGTCCCAGCAGCGGGCGGGCTGGCTGACGGGTCCCGGCTGCCACCCAGGTCCCGGCAGCGGGCGGGCTGGCTGACGGGTCCCGGCTGCCACCCGGGTCCCGGCAGCGGGCGGGCTGCGGAGCTGCCGCCCCGACCCTGTGGCGGGTGGGCTGCTGCTCCGACAGCTCGGGTTTTTTTTAATTATTAAATAACGGACTTTTTGATTTAACGGACACCCCCTGGCCCGAATTAGTCCGTTAAATGGAGGTTTCACTGTATGCTGTTTGATAGGGGTGGAGGGCATCCTTGCCCACAGGCATTCATACAGAATAGGTTATGTGGCCTGCTGCAGCCACCTGAATGATGATGTGGCTCAGCGCGTCCATGCTGTTCTCAGACTCTCTAGCTATGCCGTGGAGTTCAGACGTTCTCCATGAAGAGCCTTAGAAACTTGTCATGTAGCTTTTATCTGCAATTGCTATGGGAGAGTGGAGGGAGAGCTTTGTAGTATCCCCAGTGGTAGAGAAAGAACAGGGCTCATTTGTAATAAGTCAACAAGGTGCTTTATTGAGGCTCAGGGTATGTCTACAGTGCAATGTAAACCTGTGATTAGTGGCACTCCAGTCAATGGATCCTGGGTTTGAGAACCATCTACATTGATTTTCAACTCTAGAGAATATCTACCCCGGGCCTGAAAGTGGGTCTCCAGCAACCACACTATGGTACACAGATTTGAGTACAACCAACCGTATCCCAGACTTCCTACTGCCCTCTTGAAATGTGGCCGCTCTAGCTCTGGTTGTGATGCAGTGTGGGAAAACTTGATTATCCACCAAACTTGACTGTCCAGAGGACAAAGAAAGTTGGCCCATAATGTTGTGGGATACTTTTGGCAGTCTGCCAGAGCATGAGTCCAGTGAGGCTGCGGCTACAGTGCAAACCAATAGGGTTTGAACCTGGGTCCTGGCTAGACTAAGGCTTGGACCTTCCATCCCCAGGTTAACACAATTTGTGTGTGGATGGAAGGGGGGTTAAACCTGAGTTCAAACCCTGGATTTACATTGCTGTGTAGACATACCCTGAAGGACCTATATCTCCTTAGCTCCCAGAGCCCACACCCCTCACCCTCTCCTGCATCCCAATCGCCTGCACTAGTCTGGAGTCCCCTCCTGCACCCAAACTCCCTCCCAGACCTCGCACCCCCTCCATTAATATAGTAGACATGTTCAGCCCATGACGACTTACCAAAATTCATGGACTGGCCCCCCTGCAAAAAGTATTGCCCACCCCTGACATAGGCGCTCCCTAAATCTTGGTCTGGATTAAACTGTGAATAAAAAGGGACTGTGGATTACACTTCAAGCTTAGTCAATGGAAAAGCCAGGAATTACAATCCGGGAGTCCAGAGTCCCACTCCTCTTCTCTAATCATATCTCTGAATCATGGCATTACTATTCTAGAACAGCTCTGACAAAAGCTGTTTTACAGGGATCTCTGCAATTATTTATACTGTCACATTCTCTGGAAGATTAATTCAATCTAAAGAGGAATCCTTTGCCCAAATGGGTCATGCGTATGACACAGGGATCCCACAGAAATTACACAGTGATCCGAATTTGACCTTGAACACAGAAAATATATGAAAGCAGCACACTGTAATTTGTATTTCAGTTCATATTAGCTTGAAAAAAAATTACAGCAGTGCCATTTTCAATTCAGTGTTACGCTGGAAAGGTTGCAAATTGATTAGAATTATGCCTTTTTTGTGCCAAGTGATAATTTACTGCAATTAATTATCAAAAGATCTACTGCTGTCAATTATGGTACTTGCCCTTTGGGGGAAGGGGAGCTATTTAGGAAGAGCTAAATTCTGTAACAAAGTTCTATTTGACTTTGTTGTTTTCAATTAAACTATCATTTGCTTTCCTTCTGCCAAACATAATAAAGACCTGTTAGGAAGTAATCATGCTACTGTGACCTTTTTTTTCCCCTTAATCTAAACATTATGTAGACCTCCATTGAGTCAACACTCCTATTGTTACACCTGCAAATTGTACATGGAGAGGAGCATACTTCAGAATTAATGAGCACAGCTGCCGTCTCTCTTACATTCAACACTTGTAAAATAGACCTCTTTAAAGTGCCATTATCACAATATTGATAGAGTTATTTATAGTACTGCAAACGTTCCCAGTCATAACAGAGTCCTTGTTATCCCCTGTAGCACTTCATATTGTTGCCATCCCCTGGCCTCATTCCAGAGCCTGTGATAAGGCACCAGGTGGACAATCCTTCACAGATGAACTATAAAAGACATTAGGAAAACTTTTATATAAGCAAGTTTTATAGTGGGGAATAGGTCAAGCTGTCGAGCCCAAGCTTGTAGCAGACTTGTCATGTGCTTCCAGGGCCCCATTTCTCTCATTTTCAGAGTGGAATGTGAAAAGAAATGAGAAGCCGTGCAAGCTGGAAATGATCTGTCCGGCATTTTTGCAGTTACTAAGATTGTTTTACCATAACTCAGCAAAACAGATGTAAGTTCAAACTCATGGTGTCAGTCGTTGAAAACAAACAATCACAGGTGCCAACTTTTGTTGCTAGGGGAATAAAAGAAGTGTGGGCGTCATGTTGTGTATGTGCAGAGCTCGAGGTTGTACAAGCTGGTGGTTCTGTCGTCACTAAGCAGTTATTTGGGTTTTCAGAAATATGTGGGGCGGGGGGGGGGGGGGAATAATCCTGCTAGGCAGGTCAGCCTTCTGACCCATAGGAAATTTCATCGCAATCTGATTCAGATGCTGTCGCTCACATTTTGGATTCAGTCCTGTTCCCATAAAGTCAGTGCGGTAGATTCTGCATCTAATTCTTTATTTGCATTTGTCTTACTCTAGGCTTAAATTTTGTAACATGATTCTCTTTCACATTTGGTGCCCATACACATCCCAAGATCTTCGATCATCCTCAGAATGTCCAGGGCTGCAGATGGTGGTTCCCAGAACGGTCCCAGAACTAATTCAGTGCCTTTGCCTCATTCAGTGAAATTGCTATAGCAGTATCAAGATCACACAGTTTTGGGAGCAAGCAGGCTTCACTTTGAGTTTCAGGTTCAATTTAACCCAAAAAATTCAAACTTCAGAGAAAACTCAGAGTTTGGTCATGAAACCGCTGAATTTTAATAGTCTCCTGTGAGATTAAAGAGTTTACTCATGTGTGTAACAATCCCCAATGAAAACCCCTGCTAGTTTCAAGCCAGCCTTTCTATTCTATTCCAAAACCTATTTCCAGATCTGAGCACCTTACAAAATGTAAAAGATCTAAAGCCCCAATCCTGCATCTGTGTGTACAAACTCTCACCCCAGAGATGGCCCACACCTGCCCATACTGGGGGGACAGAGTGAAGGCAGCGGCTTCAGCTGATGTTACTGAGCATGCTCAGTTCAAGCCAAGCAGCAACTTGAGAGAGAGGGGGTAACATGACCTCACATGCCCTCCCCCACACACACATGTCCCCACTGTCCCAAACCAGCAAGGAGCCTGACTTCAGTGATCTGTGTGGGTGGCTGTCGCTGTAGGATTTGGGTCGATGTAATAACTACCTCAGATTGTAAACTTCTTGGAGCAGGGGCCTCTCGTCATGTTCTGTGTATGTACAGCACCTAGCACAAAGGGGTCCTGGTCCATGACTAGGGCTCCCAGGCACTACAGCAAGATAAACAATGAATAATATGATTCAGGTCCATACAGAGAGTTGAGTCTAGATTCTCCAGTTCATTGAGGCTGTTTGTGCCACTCTGGCAGTACAAAGTAGTTTTAAAGTCACCTTATCTGGCCGTAGAGGGAGCGCTCTAGGTAGTGAAATCCTCCGGTGGGATATGCCCATAGTAGTAGCTTCTACATTACCAACACCTTGACTTAGGGCGAATGGCCTAGGGTCCCATGGCCCCACATGTGACCTATGTGTCTAGTCAAGAAAGACCAAGGTCTGTCCACAGAAATTATTTATTGAATAATTTTGGATAAGGAGTAAAGGCAAGATTATGACGTGGCTTCTGCTGCTGTGTAGAGGGATAAGGTGCTCCCTGAATTCTCCCACATGGGCAGACAGCACGTCACAACAATGGGGTAGAGAAGAGTCACTTCCATGGACACAGACTCTCCCTCCTGCACAGGTGGGCAGGCAAGGGTGGGAACGAGTAATCTTGGTCTACCTCCAGCTCACTAGCCCGTGTAGATGAGCTAGAACAGAGGGGAACATATTCTGCTACTGGTGCACTGGCCTTTGAAGTAAGATTGAAGCAAGGAACAAACTATGACTCTTAGAATGGGTCCCTCCCTGGTCTCCTCAAGGCAGGTTATGCTGCCACAGTCTAGCCCTAAATTTGGGAACACCTTCCTGTTCTTTTCAGCAAAGAAGTCAAGGATTTGCATACCCCATTATTTTTACAGCTAATCCCACAAAGCTTGAAGAATCTGCAATGTTACATGTTTCCTCTGGAGGACTTCTGTCTACCAAAGCACTTCTATATACCGTCACTATAGGACCTCAATGTCTTTGTAACGTGTTTATTCTCTCAACACCCTTGTGAGGTAGGGAAATGCTATTATTCCCCTTTTATAAAAGGGAATTGAAGCACATAGAGGCTAAGTGACTTAACCAAGGTCACACATAAAGACAGTAGTGGAGGAGGAACTTGATCTCCCAAATCCTAAGATAGTGCTCAAACCATTGGACCATCCTTCCTCTACATTATGTGACACCTTTCACAGACAGTAAATTACCTTCATTTAGTGTGTATGTGTGTGTATATATATCTATATATATCTATATCTATCTATATCTATATCTATAGATATAGATATAGATATATATCTACACAGTAGACTCTCGATTATCCAGGATTGGATTAATCAAAATGTGGATTAACCAGGATGTCAAAAAAAGTATGTGTAACTCACAGGGCCGGCTTTGGCTTTGTTGCCGCCCCAAGCACACACAAAAAAACCCCACCAGGGTGCAGGGCAGCCAGTGAACCAACACCCCCTCCCCCCCGGGTGCAGGGTGGCTGGTGAACCAACCTCCCCCTCCCCATATTTCCTATGGATGGTGATTATCCAGGATTTTATTAACCAGGATTAATTTTTTCCCTATCATCCTGGATAATCGAGAGTCTACTGTATATATATATATATAATATTACTGTCAGAGAGTGAGATGCCTCCACATCAGTGCAACAGTCTTTTCAGTTCCCCAGCACTCAGTGTTTTTTGCAAGTGGAAAAAAAATCTAGATTGGGGGGAGGGTTGTGGGGGGGGGGGGGGAGAAGGAGAAGTTAGTTGCTTTTAGTTTCTCCAAACTTGTTTTAAAAATTAGACATAATGTTGGTACATGCACAATGAAACTCATCCAGTTAAAATCAGAAAGGGGTTTCTCATAATTCAGTTGGAGTTGTTTTTAAAATTTGGATGTTGGTCAAGGACAACTTTATTGATTAAATGTAATTGCATATATTTTCCTGTCCTTTTATTGAAGCCTATTTTTCAAGCCACTTGAGAGGCTGCTAACATTTCAGAAAGGGGATATGCCAAAGCATTGCTTTAATTCATTATCTTTTGGACATACAGTAGTTGCTACTTAGCCTGAATTAAATCAGTTGGAGAATGTGATAGTGTAATTACTTACAGGTATCCAAAACTCCTTTTAAGTGAATTCACTGGGAAATTGTACATAAGATTTGTCTTGCATTTACATTAGATGCAAATGTCTGTTATTTCAATTATACTATTCCATCAACAAAAGATGGAATTTTCTTTTTTCCACATGATATTTAAAGGGATACAATTCCGGTTAGGTCATTTATTTTCTAAAATAACTTAATATAGAAACGTTCCACGAATTACTTCGCTAATTCTTTCAAAATGTGTAAACATGATGATCCTCAAGGTAACGGGAAATAAATCTAGGATTTTGTTTCCTTTTTTTTTTTTCCTCCCAAACCATGTTATCACTGAGGAAAGTTTGTAGACAAAACTTGAACATTAGCTAGATTCCTTCACTGCGTTTCAATGACGTAAAGTCTGTGCTCTTCCAAAAGTTATGTCATCCTGCTTCACATCGTAGGTAAGATCTAGATGTTCTCAGATTAGAATGATCTATGGGCTGGAAAGAACAGTGCAGTGAGGTAATATTCAGAATGTTAGCATCAGTGCACCAGAGCAGTCTCTGAATACACGCATTCCTAACACTGAGCTGCTTCTGTGGAACGTTCCAATTTGCATGCGTAGCTATATCTCATTGAAGCAGCTGAACGCTGAAGGTATAGT
This sequence comes from Sternotherus odoratus, assembly GCA_032164245.1. Classification (NCBI taxonomy): domain Eukaryota; kingdom Metazoa; phylum Chordata; order Testudines; family Kinosternidae; genus Sternotherus; species Sternotherus odoratus. The sequence goes on along the minus strand of JAVMKO010000008.1, from coordinate 78,766,571 downwards.
TTTAGAAGGTGAAAACACTGTAACCATTGCTGAAACTGCTGTAACCACTTCCTTTCTCTCCACATTGTCTGTCTACAGTTTGTTACTCCCATTTGGATTGTCCTGCCTTCAAATATAGTTCAGTCTAGCAAAGCATAAAGTACATGCACAACTTGAATTGTTTGAGCAATCCTATGGACTTCCATCGAAGCATGGAAGCTCTTTGGGGCAGATATCTTGTCTTTCCCCTTGTCCAATCAACTAATTAGCATACTTTTGGTGGCTGTAAAAATAAACAAACAAACAAAAATAATAATAATAGGTTTATTTTATTAATTAATAATGGGCTCAAGCTGCGAAATTTGGTTCTGAATTTGAAAGTGTTTGGATGCATGGTTGTGCTGGGGCCCATCTCTGTTTCAGAGCGAGGTGAGCAAACTCAGGTTAGTTTAGTATTTGGAAATTCAAAATCGGGAATGGCTTAGACACCCCATTTTATAAGAAATCTCAGTGTTTACTTTTGTGGAGAGAAGGGATGTTCAGATAAATGATTCCTCTTTTATCCTATCTCTAGCTTCAGATCTGAGAGTCAGGAAATGTAGACGTGAGTTGAAATACTTGATGCTTGCATTACTCCCAGAATTTACCTGATTCTAGTGTCAGACCCAATTCACAAATGCTTGACTTGGGAATTCAGAACCCATCCGAAGTGAAGTGCTCATGGCACTCCTGTTGCAATGAACTGAACCACAGATGGATGTGTGATTTTGAGGGCCACTGAATGTTGACAATTTCCCCAACTGAATCGAAATTACAGAAACACCTGCATGGTTGCATCTGCAGCCTCAGCTAAATTGATGCCACGTGACATCCAACCTGAAATTGTTGTGCATTTTAATCAAATGTGTTGTAATGTCAGTAGAGAACTTTGTATAAAATCAGCTTAATCTGTGGAAAGTTCCACTGAAGCATTTTTATTTGGCACCAATATAACTCAAAGTGAGGCTCCATGAATTAAAATCCAAACACAGTGTATACAAGCTCCAAGGGCACTGATGTTTTAATTAATGAAATTGTTTTACCGGTGTTTTCTAAGGTTAAATAATGCTAATAGTGTCATATGATACTATCCATCTATCTATCTATCTATATATGCAGTCTGATCCCGCCAGCTGCTCCACGTACGTAGAGCACTGTCCCCATTGAAAGCCCCCTTGACTTCCTTAGGGCTCTGCCTAGGGACAAGTTTCTGCCCACACAAAACAGCTTACAGGATCAGGGCGCAAGTGACTGAAAAACCAATGGACATGGTCTTGAAATTCCGTGAGCAACCAATGTGTTCACCCTATTGATGTAATCAGCATCAGGTTTGGTATCTTGGAGTGAGGGAAAGTGCAGATTTAAATTTAGTGGATTAGAATCTGGAAGGATGGGTACTGCAAGATAGAGTGTTACCTGCTGCTCTCTTGATTTACTTTTGCATATGGCCCCAATACACCCAAAACTATAGATCAAGGAATTTCTCCCCTGATGGTACATTAAAAAATACTCTGAGAATTGTTCAATGAGTACAAAATCTGTAAGTTCACCGGTTCTCAAACTCTGAGTGGGGACCCCAAAGTGGGTTGCAACTTTGTTGTAATGTGGTTGCTTAGACTGGCTTAGACTTCCTGGGGCCCAGGGCCAAAGCTGAAGCCTGAGTCCCACTGCCCGCTTTGGCCCTCCCATCCGGAGTGGTGGGGCTTGGGCAGGCACAGGTTTCAGTCCTCACTCCTGGGGTCCTGTATTATTTTCCGTTATCAGAAGGGGGTCCCGGTGCAATTAATTTTGAGAACCTCTGTGTTAATTAAAGACCTAAACAAAAGAAATGATGTGAGACCTAGGTCCTTGTTTGGCAAGTTCTTTCAGATGATGATGCCTGTTCACTAAGAACTTAACTGAGATTAGGAACTCATTGTAGGTAGTTATCAGAAAGTCAAGTGGTTTAATGTTTCTCTGTCCCCCAATTGCAATGGAATGGAAATACAGATGAAATGAGATCATTTGGGACGTTATTTTACTGAATAGATTCTGGATTTCAACTTCATGAAGGAGGTTTGCTCTTCACTGCATTATTGACTTGTATACGCACAAATATCTATTAGAGAACTGTCCACAGACCTTAAGCATGTGCGGAAAAGAAAGACTCATGTTGTAAATCTCTCTATGTATATGACCATATGCTCATAGCACTTCCCAAGTATGTATCCACCCAACATTCTGCTGAGGTAGGGAAGCATGATGATCTCCATTTCACAGATGGGGAGCTGAGGGATAGAGAAATTAAAACTGAGATTTTCAAAGTTATCTAGGCTTTAAATTTACTTTCTCTGGAATTGGGCATCAAAATCCCTTTGAAAATCTCTGCTTAAGTGGCTTGTCCAAAGTAGCCCAGGAAGTCTGGGACAGAGCCAGAAGCCAACCCCAGAGCTCCTGAGTCCCAGTGCACTGCCTTAACCACAAGACCATCCTTCCTCCCGTGAAGAGGCTCAAGTGCATAATGTTGCATGGCCAACAGAGGAGACTACATATAATTAAGCCACCCCTTCCTGAGAAACGATTCTTGAATCTGCTTGTATTTGTGCTGCATTTACCTCGCTACTCAAATTACCCTTTGCAACCTAAATATGAAGGAATAAAAAGGAAGGGGGGGAACTATGTTAGATGGCCACATTAAGTTCAGTGATTTCTAATAACGTTTGCCGCAAATGATCTCAATCCACATCAAAAACATCTACTCAAGTGCATAGCAAGGGGTCTATTCTCATGTCAGTGCTCATGTGTTAACTCCCACTGACATTAATGGGAGCTACTTGCATGTAAGGAGACATTAATAGTCCCTATGGGAATTGGGTAAAATAAAATAAAAATAAAAACAGAGTGTGAGTATACAAAGGCTGCCTCAATTGTCAAGACAAAATAATCCAGTGGGGAAAGGAAATTTAAAGAATGTTGTGGATAAACCTTGGCCTTTGAACACCACGGACAATCCAGTGTGAAGGGAATGGTTCCAACTAGGCCGCCTGATCTAACCACTGGTTACACATAACAGATGTGAATGTGCTATCCATTCACCCGCCCACCCACATTCTTAGTATTGGCACTCATCACCACACTAAATAATCTCCCAACAATGACATCTCTCTCTTACTTCTCTGCCACTAGGAGGCTGGTTTAGGAGTTGGGGGTATTAACATAAATTATCAGAAGTCTGATTCACAAGGAAATGTCAAGTTTTCACCAATGCACAGCTGTTGATATTGATTAGCCCTGATGGAATGCCAGATGTACGGTATTTGTTGTGTACAGTTTGATTCAGTTCTCTGACCTGTGGTTCTCAAACACTTGTTTAATAAAGACAGAACTCTCTTAGTTTTGTATCTATTTGTAAGCTTTAACAAAACAACACACCCACATACCTGCGAGATAAATTTCATAAGTTAATAAATTTACAGATTTTAAGGCAAAACGGGACCATGCTGAACTCTAATCTGTGTAGAACACAGGCCATAAAATAAGTAATCTTGAAAATCACATTTTTTCTTCTTGACAGATATTTTGAGTTTAGCCCTCAGCCCACCCACTTCAGGCTGTGAATTCATCATATTTAATAAACAAGGCAATGCTTGGTCAAAACTTGGATGGAAGATCCCAAAAGAACACTGTTGACCCTAAAGAAGTGATGCTAGATATATAGTAGATGACACTCTTCATCTGTGATTATATTGAACTTTTATGGCAGACATCATCAGCTGGTAGTGTTACACATGCCAAGTTCTTTTTCTTAGCATGTGAGCAAGTGTTTAGGGAAGACAATCTCTGTATTGTTGTACTTATGCAAGGTTCTGGTTAGTTTGAACAGCAGGAACATTCGCTTTCTACCTTGATCTCTGATTAGAATTCATTCTGGAGGCATAGTTGCTCCCTGAGAACTGAGCATTGGTGTTGGGCTGAGATTCCCAAAGCCTGGGATTTCCCTGCATGCTGTTTGTGACCCCCTCTGTTCTAGGCCTGGTGAATCTGTGTACGTAAAACAAGAGACATGGAGAATGTACCCAGACTGTGTGACACTGATTTCTCCTCCACTGGGAAGCAGGCGTGTAAAGATGAGGACATCTGCTGCTGCTTGCCAGACAAACAACAGTACTAATGCCCAATATGGAGATACTCTGTCTGTGGGGCGGGGCTGGCCTATTGGATGGCCTGATGTGGCCTGCCTGACAAGTTTCTGAGCTTTCATTTTTGTGCAGAATTACAGGTTTCTTTCTCTCTTCTTTGTTTGCTTGTTTTGTTTTGTGGAAGTACGTTTCCAGCAGCACCTGCTTCCTTCTGCATGATTGGAGCCACCATGCAGGTAACTCATGTTGGGCTTCCGGACTGGAGCTTACTCCCTCTCCTTCCTCTGCATGGATGTAGATTCCAAATCACCATCTAGTCCCCCATGTTCATGTGACTCACGTGCGAATGTGTGTTTCATGCCAGAAAGGACCATTCAATCATCTAGTCTGGCCTCCTGCATCTCACAGGCCTTTACATTTCACCCAGGATAATTTGCGTTTGGCTAAAACTTATCTTCCAGAAAGTTATCCAGATGTAAGACATGGAGAATCCACCACTGCCATTGGGTACTTTAATTAGTGGTTAATCACCTTAATGTTTAAAAACATGGTGCCTAATTTCTATTTTAATTAGCCCAGCTTCAGCTTCCAGCCTTCGGGTTCTTGTTATGTTTTGTTTCTCTGCTAGAATAAAGAGCTCCTTAGTATCTGCTATTTTCTCCCCCGTTTTATAAGCTTTTTATAAGCTAACCAGATCAAACTCTTTAAGCCTCCAGTCCTCAAATCACCTTGATGGCTCTTTTCTCCAATTTTTCAATATCCTTTTTTAAAATGTAGACACGGGAATGTGACACAATATTCCAGTATCGGTCTCACCAACACTGTGTACAGGGGTAAACTGGCTTCCTTAATCCTGTTCACTACTCCCCTCTTTGTACAGCCAAGAATCACATTAGTCCTTTTTGCCACAGCATCATGCTGGGAGCTCATGTTCAGTTGCTTGTTCACTATGACCCCCTAAATATTTTTCAGCATCACTGCTTTCCAGAATACAGCCCCCCATTCTGGAGGTCTGGCCTGCCCTGCTTGTTACCTTTGCATTTGGCAATATTAAGATGCATTTTGTTTGACTGGATCCAGCTTACCAAGAGATTCTGATTGTTTAATGATGGGGCCAGGGCAGTCCTATCATTTACCATTCCGTCACTGTTTCTGTCATCTACAAATTTGGTCCTCAGTGATTTTATATTTACCGCCCGATTATTGATTAAAATGTTGAATAGCATTGATCCTAGTACTGGTCCATGTAGAGACCCATTAGAAACACCCCCTTTTGAAAAAAGCTCCCATTGACAACTATCTTTGAGATCTGCCAGTTGCCAGTTATGAATCCACTTAACGTGTGCGTTATTGGTATTGTATAGCGCTTGTTTTTTAAAATCAGAATGTTGTGTGATACTAAGTGAACTGCTGTACAAATGTCTTAGTATATACATCTATACAGCTACCTTTATCAACCAAGCCTGTAATCACATCAGACTGAAATCAGGTTTGTTTGACAAGACCTATTTTCCATAAAGCCATGTTGACAGACATTAATTATGTTCTTATATTTTAGTTTTTATCCATTGAATCCTGTATCAGTTTTTCCATTATTTTGCCCCGGGGTTGATGTTAGAGGTTTTTCTCTGCATCTGGTCAACAGGGGCTTTAAATCCATGAATAGCTCTACTTTAAGGTTCTTTAGCTCATGCTATAGAAAGTCATGTTCCTGGGGTTAGCCACAATGGCAGCCATCACAATTAGACACCATCTAATTGGGGGGAGGGATAGCTCAGTGGTTTGAGCATTGGCCTGCTAAACCCAGGGTTTTGAGTTCAGTCCTCAAGGGGGCCATTTAGGGATTGGGGGCAAAAAAATTGTCAGGACAGTACTTGGTCCTGCCTAGTGTAGGTAGGGGACTGGATTTGATGACCTTTCAGTTCTAGGAGAGAGGTATATCTCCATTTATTTTATTTCATCAAGTGACTAATTGACCACTAGCCAAATTGGTCGGCCATATGTACTCTGTAAAAAATGTAATTACATTATTATATATGATATTACAAGGTCGGCCATGGGTTTAACCAAAGTTTCTAAATGACCATTAGTGCCAAAAGTATGACTACTAAATTCTCCTGGAGAATAACATGCCTGGCCACACAAGATGCATCACGAAAGGGAACGTGAAATATCAGCTATCATGTAACTATCCATAAATGTTGGATTTCTACAAAGTGATTCTACTGCATCATAATTAAGGATTTGAAAGTCAAATGATTTAAGTGCTAGTTTTAATTACTGCTTGGTGAACTTTAGTGCATTAGAATTGTCACAACTTTCCTTGAGGATTAATCTCAAGCCAGGCAATACAGTGGGAAATTATTAACTCGTACTTTGGTTCAGCAATTATCTGCATTACAAGGTTTATGCAATTAGCTGTTTAAGATGTCATTATATTTTGCCATCTGGTACACAGGAGTTTATGCATATGAGCAGGCATGTATTGAAGTGATTTTCACTATATGACTCTTGATCGCAACCCAAATCATCACTATAATGAGTGGAAGACACAGTGTACAGTACGTTAGTGACAGGTGCATACTATCAAGCTTCATTTTAATAGAAGACTTTCATTTTTCCATTTTAAAGTATTCTCCACAAGTGCTGGGAAATTAATTACACGTTTGCAATTTAGCAAAGACCAAAGACATGCTATTGCAAAATGTTAAGGAACATCAGTTTTCAGAAAGGGAGTCACAACATTAGTGTTCTTTCCTTCTATACTATAGGGTCAAATTCTTGGTACCAGGTACCAATGCAAATGTCTCATTCAACTCGGTGAGGACATGTCTGCTCGCATCCTAGTGAACAGGATTTAACCCTCCATGATTTATTTGTGAAACTCTTATGTGAGTGGCAAATCTCTCAAAGCTGTGGATCAAGGGAAATAACAGAGCAATTTACAAACTGATAGGCTGCCTTGAAACTCACCTATGGTGGGATACCTGTGAAATCCTTGACAGTGGTTAGCCAGCTGGTGTGCAGTGACTGCGACCTACGGCTGTGTACATAAAGTGCCTCATTGTTACCTTGTGTTTCTCCCCACCCCTGTTTATCTGTCTTTTTCATATCCACTCGTTGACTCTCACCTTAAACTTTGATTGCAAGCTCTATGAGGAAGGGACCGTGTCTTTGTGTATGTCTGGACAGTGCCTAGGTCGATAGTGTCCTGGCCTCCTGGGCCCACCACAACACAAATCATAAATATTAATAACAGGCCATTATATTGAGTTATGATAGTACATGCTATTTCTACATATATGGGGCTCAGAGCCTTCATAATCATTAACAAATTAATTGCTTCTGTGAGGTAAACTGAGGCACTGAACGGTTAAATGACTTCCTTGAGTACAGAAGAAATCTATAGCACAGACCAGAATCAAACCCCATACACAAGGGACTTTTCATATGCAGAAGTGCCTTTCTGAATCAGGACACTGGTCCTTAGGCCTGTGCTGATAGTATTATAATACAGTACTATCATTCATCCGTAAATACCAGCCACAAAAAATGTGTATAGATGAGGAGGGGGAAATTACATTGGAGGATGGTTTGAGTGTTCAGAGGCAGGGAATGGATTTTCAGAGGACGGAATTTCCCTGGCTTCTCCCACTACCAATAAATCACTGCCAACTCTCCACTACACTTTGCAGATCTTGTATTCTAAAGTGTAATTCAGACAGTCCCATTGCTTAGTTCCTGCTACCCCAGTTTCAGAAAGTCCTCCTTTTGTGAAAGGTATTTAGTATCACACATGTGTATAGTTCAGACTTGCTGTGAAATGTGATCAATCTTCTAGCAAATCAAATCTCGCATGAATTTTTTTTTTAGTATTGCTTCTCATCTTATGTTCTGGATCGTCTTAATTGCTTGGAGCAATGAATAATAATTTAGATCCACGGGAAAAAGGCATCTCAGCAAGGTATGCTTCCAATTACAGCCCTTAAAATTCCCAGCATGAGGGTTGTGCTCTCTGTGTCTGTTTGCACAAGTTGGAACTTCATTATTGAATTACATTAAAAGGACGCCCTCTAGTGTCCCATTTTATTCCATGGGTAAAAGAAAAGTGGACTGGAGAGTCCATAGGGTTATTGACTATTGTTTATATTAGTTTGGGGTGGGAAAAAAATTCTCCTAAGGGATAAGTCACTCAATGAAGCTGACATGAAATATTTGTATGGAATAGATTTAAAGTGTTCCTTCAGAACAGAATGTCTGAGATTTTGCATGAAAAGATTTTTTCTACGAGGCTGAGGGAAATTATCCCAGAAGACCGAACAAAAATATTACAGAAATCTGTGCACACACTAAGGTGCAGAACTTGCCTCTCCTAGAAAATGAGTGTTGATGGATCTGTGGTTCATTTTACCGTTAGTCAGAGATTATTATATGATATATAAACACTTTTCATATAACAATTCATATATTGTTATATGAGAAATATAAAAATGTTTATAGAAATATAAGAGTATTTTCCACATTCATGCATGTGCAATGATATCCATCTGGAAAATAACTGGAAATGTTTTTCGAAATGGAGCCAAATATTCACTCAATCACAATGCCCACTGATGAAAATAAACAGGTGAGATATATAAAGTAAGGGAAAATTAACATTCAGAAATTGCAATATGTTTGATCCCCAGAACAAAACAGATTAACAATGAAAATTCAAACAGGGAGCTTGGTCCTGAAACTTTTACTCTCACACAAGTAGCCCCTTTGACTTCAGTGGAGCTACTCAGGTAAGTAAGGACTGCTAAATTGAGCAAGTGTAGCAGGATAGGACCCATGTGTCAAGCTTTGCTGGACCAAATGCTCAACTGATGTAAATTGATATGTGAAGTCAATGGTGCTACACCAATTTATACCAGCTGAAGATCTATCTCCCTAGATCAATATGTCCTCTAACATCCAAACCACCCACATGCCCTTCATTTTATGAATCATTTACATCTTCTTTACAAATATTCTTGTTTTCTGCAAGAAAAAGCACCTCTTCCTTTAAATAAACATAAACCACTCTTGGGAAAGACTAAAGCGTTAATTGAAGGTCATTGGAATTTTTCTGATCGTTACAAATCTATTGCAAACAGAGCAGCCATTGAAAAGTGACACTGATGGATGAGGAGGGCTGCTGGATACCTTGAAAAAGTTGGGTTGCTAGTAGTGAGAACTGTGTCATTTTCCCAGGCGAATGTTACTTTTTTCCCCTCCCTCACCTTCATCTCTAAATCCTTTTGAATTGTGTAAATATCCATGTTTGCAAAAGTTAAGGTGAAGAAGACAGAGCAGGATGTAAATCCAACAGGATCATTCCCCTTTTCAACAAGCAAGGAACTAGAATAATTAAAATTGGGCTCTAGTCACATATTATCAACACACCAAAGCCTAAGAAAGCAATGGTAAATGTGTGGAAAAGAGGATACATCTATATATTGGACTGGAGAACAACTTCTTGGTTGTAATCCTTTGGCTTATAGTTGTCCTTTTCTTTTTGAGAGTGGGGAGTTGTCTCCTTTCTTTACATAAGGGCAGGTCATTGCATGGGCTTATTTTATATATATCCATACTCGCATACCCCAGTACTCCAAGATTGTAAGACAATAGTCAAAAAAACTGTTTAGCACTATTGTGAACTGTAATGTTTAAAAGCCATTATTGTAGAATACTGTCATAGGGGTTTATGTTTGCAGAGGAGCTGTCTAAAACTGACTACAGGGCAAAATTATTGTGTCCTGACAGACATCCTAGAACAATTATTCTCACAGATTGGTGAAGATATCACTACAGTTACCTCGGGCTTTTGCCATTGATTCTGATTTAGAATTCCCCACCACAGTCTCCTTCCTGCTTTAATGATAAATTCTGGGTCCATGCTTTGGGCTGATCCCCTGTGCTCCCCTGCTGCCTGCCTCTCAGTTACCTTTCTATGCTCTAACCTACAGCAGATCTTAGGCTACTCTAAATCCCAGCCTCATATGATCCGGTGCACTCAAGGATTTGGAGCAGCAGGGCTGGATTTAGGGGCAGACCGAGCACCTTGGGTGCCAGCCTCGGTGGGAAGCCAGGCTCAGGGTGCTGTAAGGTATTCAGAAGTTTAACAGCTGGAGGGGGACACTGAAGATGCTCCTCACCTGTGGTGCCATTTGGTTTAGGGCCGGCCCTGGGCAGCAGAATACCTTTTGGGGCAGCCCAGGCTCCATGGTGGGTTAGATTAGCTCCACTGAAGGGCCTGAGGCTGCAGGTCTTTCTGATTCAGATAATCCCATTGAAAGCAGTGGAGTTATTGGTATGAGGGTGTATTCGTATGAGTAAGTTTTCAGGACTGGGCCTTTAGAGGGTCATAGAGATGGGAATAGAAAGAGATTCCCTGCTGCAGCAAAAGAGAGGGCAATAAGGTTGCTGGAACAGCCAGAAGTCTTAGGCCACGTCTACACTACCCGCCAGATCGGGAGGTAATAATCAATCTATCAGGAATCTATTTATAATGTCTACTGTAGAACCAATAAATTGATCTCCAAGCGCTCTCCCCGTCCACTCCGGCATTCCGCAAGAGGCAGAAGCAGAGTCGACGCAGGAGCGGCAGCATTCAACTCGCCGCCATGAGGATGCCGAGGTAAGTCAACCTAAGATACGTCGACTTCAGCTACGTTATTCGCGTAGCTGAAGTTGCGTATCTTAGGTCGATCCCCCATCCCCAGTGTAGACCTGGCCTTAGTCTGGTAAACTGGTACGGGTGACTACAATTTTTAGGAATCACCGAGGAGTGTTTTGTACACCAAATACTGCCCACCACTCCAATGTAATGGCTATGTTTTCAAAAGTGTCTCAAGACAGTCTTTAATTTTTACTGACAGTCCCTCTAGGTGCATATTTAGGTTGCAAGCTCTTTGGGGCAGAGACCATTTCTTTGTGTTTGTAAAGTGTCTAGCACAATGGCGTCTTGGTCCATGATTGGATGCCTAGGTGCTACAGTGATTCAAATAATGAGGATGAGATCATTAATTGATAAATAGGCATTGTTCTGTGTATGCGTAGTTGCATGTGTACATTTATCGTTTGCATGGGTCACTGACAGCGCACACACACCTATGCGCACAGATTAAGCTCAGAACTGTATACAAAATAAGAGATCTTGTTATGACCATTTGAAGCATTTGTCGTTAAGTTGCACTTCTGTAAGATAACAACAATGCAAAGGGAAATTATACAAATACATAATAATGCATATTGGTGTGGTTGTCTGAATGCTGAAATAATAAACGGTAATACTTTGAAGGACTGGAGCATTGTATAATCTTATTTTCATTCCATTTATATTTCATACATAAATGTTCAGATTGTAGGGCTTCCTGAAAGCAGAGGAGATGTAATAGGTGTGCTTTATTGTCACTTGCATTTGAAGATCATAAAGAAACAGTTTAGTAAAGATAGCTGGCCTAAAATCAGTGCTTTGGTTATAATTCAATCAAACCTTGGGTGTCCAGACATCAAGTGTGAAAAATTGGGATGGGGGGGGGGGGCAAATAGGACCCTATATAATAAAAAAGACCCCAAAATCAGGACTGTCCCTATAAAATCGGGACATCTGGTCACCCTAATCAAACCCTTCATTTTTGAGCCTAGCAACTGCAATCACAATGGTCAGATTGCAAGCTCCCCTGAGGCTTCTGTTCCTAAATTCACCTTAGGGGGTGATGAAACTGGGACTTTAGGAACAGTGGCTTTGAGGACAGAGATGCTGGCTGGTTTCAGCTGCAAGTTTGTGATGATTTTTCTTCTGGATCCTCTCTTTCAACCACTTTATTCTCTTGGGATGTATCCATGTTACTGTGCAAAGGGGGACTTGCCTACATACTGGAGCCAAAATACACATGCATCATTTTGCAAAGTCCCAGGTAATATTACATGGACATATTGCCTCTGGCCCTTCCCTGTGCAATGTTTATTTGAATGAAACAGAAGCCTCAGAGGTTGGCCTCCTTGGGATCAAACATATTTTTCCACTTGGTGTTGTATATGCAGGTGAAAATCTTTAAGATTATGCTGCAGTGGAGTGGGGGGGGGGTGTTCTATGAAACACGTTGTGAGGAAGAACACGTCCCATTTGCTGAGGCATAGGCCTTAAGAAGAGAGCTTTGCAGCCTTTCCTCGGGGTGATACCCCGGGATTGCCTCTAGGTGGCGCGCTGACCGTCTCGCTCCATGTGAAGGGAGGACTCGGGAGCACGTTTAAACGCCTTCCACACAAGCCAACTACTCAACATAATCCAGAAATACTTAGTTACCACTCATGGTTTCTGGAAATAGACAGAAAAATCCCAGCCTTTGGGGCCTACGGCTGGGGGAGAGGGGGGTTGGTTTTGGGGTTTTTTTTCCCTAAGGAAGAAAGTTTTAACTTGAAGCCACATTAACAGAAGTCACCCTCTCCTTGCTAAAGACATTAGCCTGCAAGCGAGCTGATTTCCATGGGACTCCCCAGGCAGATTTCCTGTGGGGAGAGGGACAGGGGGCATTGCTCAGATGAAGTGAACAGCGTATGAGGCAGGGAAATAACGTCCCTAACTTTTCTTGGCGGGGTGAGTCCAGGAGGCACCGAGAGATACAAAAAGGGAAAGGGGGGAATCGGCTCCCCTCGGAGGGGGAGGGGGGAGCGAGCAGAGGACTGGCCAGCGTGTGATGTCTGCGTCCCCCATGGCACCTGTTGCAGCATGAGTCTCTTCCAACCCGCCCATGCGTCTCCCCAGGACCTGTATGAAACGTGGAGCGTCCACACTGGTCTCCAGGGGCTCACTCCCCTTGAAAGTCTGCGGCCGGCGGGTGGGGGGGGGGTCGCCACGTCGCTTTACGGGTCGCTCCCTCCGGCTCGGAGTGAAGCTCTTCTGCACGTGTGAGATAGGACAGCTGGCTAGCGGCGGTGCCTCTTATTGGCAGCCGAGTGGCACCGTCAGGAGCCCCTGTGGGGCTCAGTCAAGCCGAGGGGGCTGCCAGGCTGGGTGCAAAGACCATTCGCCGCCGGCGCTGGGCGGCCGCGGGGGTGGCTTGCCGGATTTCTCATTGATTTACGCAGCCCAGAGCTGGGTGCGCTCCTGCTGAAGCAAAGCTACAACCCCGTTCACACTGAGCTCCACTGACGTGAATCTCGCCCGATTGAAAGCAACGGGGATTGTGGCCATTAGCTTCAATGGGAGCTCGATCGGGCCTTGTACTTTTCTTCCTTGCTACGCTGGCTGAAGGAGAGCGACTGCTCCAGTCACTGAAAGTTCAGGGGGCAGTTTAGTCCTCGTAAGACAAATCTCCTCTGAAAGTAGACTGGGGGCTCAGCTCCAGAAATAAATATATCTAGATAGATAAACGAAAACCAGGTCAAATCTATATTAAATTGGATCTAGACCTAATTCCACCACGTTCTACACGCTTAGGGCATTTCTCTATTTTCTCCAGCTAATATATTACTAGTTTGTGTATCTTCCTTAATCTGTTGCTAAATGATTGCCAGGCCTATCAAGAGTCCATGGTTTTAGGAAGTGCGTTAAATGCTCCTTGATTTAAAAATAGTAGAATAGGGTTTGTTGGCTGGTTTTGCTGGGAGATAGACTGAAATGACAATAGGGAATTGAGTAGCGATTAGCTGTGGAGACCAACAAATGAAAAAACAATGTATTTAGTTACACTGTTTTAAAAATGAATCATATAATGTGACGGTATATTAGCAAAATATCCTTATCGTCAAAAGCTATTTATCTTTCAATCTCCCCAATAGAGCACAGTTAGCAATGAATGTGTATTATTATTTGATGGTTTTAATTACAGGATGGTGGTTTAATATGTTTTCCACGTGGTATTTAAATAATTAAAGGCCACCTTATTAAAAGTCCTGGTCTAAACTCTGCCAACCCTTGTAAGAGCGGGGTGAAAATATTAGAAGGTGAACACCAGCTGGCTTTTCATTCACTGTTAACTTTTTAGAGGAAGCCGGTGGCTCTGCAGTTCAACTTTGTTTTGCGGCCTAATAGAAGATTGGGGGCTAAGGGGCTTAGTTCTTTCCTATGATCACCCAGTTTAAATCGAATTAGACAGCAATTTATAAAGCCCATTGGTATGTCTCCTGAAGTAAGTCCTCCTGTATCATTTTAGTCATTCCATGCAAATACAGCCCTCATCTTGCTGTCTACTCCGGTAAAACTCCCCTTGACTTCTCTGAAGTTTGGCCTCGGGATCAGGCCCTATACATTGTGATAGGGGAGTCAATAGGCAGCTTTTTCCCAGTCCCTCCAGAGTGGTAGGAGATAGTAGTTTGCACTTTACAAACAAACAAAAAAACCTAGTTTACTTTTATTTCACCAGCCAAAAGCCAGGGAGTGACTCTCTCATAATAGTTCTGCTGTCCATACTGGGAGTATTTTGTGCCAAAACACAGAAGGTGAACTCCTAACATTCACAACCCCTGTGTGGTTGCAAGTCGTGGAACTAATGATCCGTGAACACACACATTTGGGAACAGGGGAAAGTAAAACTATCTAGCAACGCTAGGGCCTAGCAATCAGTGTTTCCCAGAAAGGATTAGTGACCGAGAACTAAGAGGCGACTCTAAAAAGGGGGGGAGGGGACACCTTTGAATAAAATCCTCTAAAATGAAATGATCAGTTGGGGCTTTTCAGAGAACAGTTTGTCACATGGGGTAAAGTGCAGTTGGGGTGAATTAGGATCGATTCATGTCCTGCACTAAAGGCAGCCAAGGGGAGTATAGGTCTCTAATCTCTGCAAAGGCGGAGGGGCCCGATCCTGGTTTGAATCAAATCGGGGAGGGGGGGTTCGGAGCACGCCCCCGAGCTGGGTGGATTGAGTCCCCTTTTTTACGATTAAACCCGCTTGGGTTTTTTGGTAAAGGCAAAGCCACGGTGCAGTCCGTGCTGGGCGCCCGGGGGGGGGGGGGGGGGCGTTTGACACGTGCCAGGCCTGGCCACGGCTTCTCTCCCCGGGGCTGTGTGGATGGGACGGGGACTGTGGTGAGCGCCGCGGCTGGCTGAAGTTCCAACCCGGGCCGAAAGAGACCAGGCGCCAGAGAGGCGCTAATCGGAGCAATGATCATGGCTCGTCAATTGCTCCTCGGGCCCCCAATGACTCCCCCGCCGCGGGGCGACTCCGAATACACTGGGGGGGGGGCTGAACCCCTTGACATGAAACGTGTGTGAGAGAGATTCCGATCCGTCCTCAAGTCAGAGTCTCTGGACGTGAGACCGGATCGAAAGCGTCAGCCCCCCCCCCCCCCCCCCCCCCCGCCAGGTCCCCTCCCTCCGGCTTCCCGGGCGGACTCCTCCCGGGCCCCGGGGCTAGAGCCGCCCGCTGGAGTCACGGTAGATCTCACGCCAGGGGGCAGGCCCCGGCTTAGGGGGCGCTGGTTGCAAGGCCCCGCGGTCCTTGCCCCAGCGCCGGGGGTTGGGAGCGGGGCTGACTCCCAAGGGGTTTATTGGACCCCCCGGCCGCTGGGTATGACTGGGAGTGTGCGGCAAAGGGCCCTGGCCGAGCCTGGCTTCTGGTGGGAACTGGAAAGGGGCCCTGGGTTCTTGGAGGAGGCGAGGCTGGGTCCAGGACGTCCGGGGGGAGGGGGAGGGTTATTCGTAGGGGAAGTGTCAGCTTTGCTCCCCCACAAGAGCCCCCCTGTTGCTTGTCTGCGCCCCTGCGGGGGAGCAAAATCACACGGGACCCTCCTAAGCCCACCCCGGCGCTCCTGCGGGCGGCCAAGCGCGCCTAAGCCCCCTGCCAAGTTGGCCTGGCTGTCCTGCTTGTACCCGTGTCCGGAGCCGGGGAAATCCGGGGAGAGAAGTTCTAGGCCGCATCCCCCCTTCAACCAAATTCAACCCCCCAAAGGGGGAAACTGTCTCTGCTCCCTGGGTTGGGGGAGGGGGCGGTGGTTTCTTTCATGACTCCTCTAGTCCACGGATGCTTCCCCCACGCTGAGTCCTGCGCTGATTTGGAGTCAGCCCCGATTCCTGTTGATCTTTGTCGCCCTCCCCCTTCAAAGGGGAAGACCAGACATGATTTTTCCCTCGGTACTATTGCTACATAGTCTCTCGTCTCTTTTCTAACGGACTTGCGGCCTCAGGCCCTCTAAAAAAGCAGCCCCGGCTTTGATTTGGGCTCATGACACTGATGCTGTGATGTGGTTTCATTTCAATGGTGCTTGCAACAGTTGGAAATTTCCTACAGACTTGGTGGGACTTTTCTTTGCCCTGGTTGTAAACTTGATCTTCACCTGCAGGTTTCTATTTCTAAAGGGTCTAGTAGTGGATGAAGGGTACTAACCTCGCCAGCGCCGGCCTTTCCAACTGAAGTGTGAAATACCTACATTTCGGAGAGAGGGTATTTCTACGAAGAACAAAACCAAGTTTATTACACACACTGCTCTAAATTCTGGACTAGTCATGTAGCTTTATTTTACCTTCTTACTTAATGTCTTTAACTCGACATTTTCTCTCTGAAGTTGTACCATTTCCCCCACTGAAGACCAGAGGTAACCGTTTACACAGGTTTAATATCACAGCGAGGATATGGTCTGTAGTCCTTTAGAGTCATGGTATGTTAGAACACAATGCAAAATTCGCGTAGTGGCCGAAGTTTGGAGCCTAGTAGTAATTTTTTAAAATGCCAAATTAGGTTTAAATCTATATTAACGTTTTTTAAATGTTAAGGAGTGAAAAAAATCTGAAGATTTGATTTTTTATTTCCTTCTTACAAGCCTACAAGCTCCAAGTAGGAGAAAATGTTCACGTCCCACTAGTCCATATAGTGTGCTAGTCCCTTTGGGTGTTTATATATAAAATCCCTGTTTTAACAGGGTTTTGGTATATGGATCACTTGTGTGTAGGCGTTAAAAAGTAGAATGCGTCTGTGTGGTTATTTATTATCTAGGGAGTTTCAAAAGTGTCGCGCTGACTTCGGAAGACAAGTATCATAAACTTGTGGCTCTAGAGCCACTTTTGAAACTCCCACGCCCCACCCTTAAGATGTGTGTATCTATTGCTAACTTCGATCGACCGAAAACAAAATGCCCCTCTGTTCGCATCAATAATCCACCGATGTGGGTCGCAATCAGAAGAACAGCAAGAGCAGACCTTAGAAGGAAACACTACGATTTATTGTGTCTATGCGGGTTATTTATAGCGGTGCTACAAACACTTTTCAGATTGTCTTTCGCTGTGGTTAAAAATGCATCCAATGGACGTGCAAAACTACATCCGTTGTGCGAAGTGCCTAACCTGCTGAACACGTGCAAACAGTCGGTGTTGGGGCTTCCGTCAGTCCTGAGGTCATTCACCAGCCGTACCTGGGTAGGCGTGTAGCACCTGTGCTGTGTTCCGCTTCCCACCGACCTCAGCTCACCGGAACACTCCTCACCAGAGGGCAGGTGACAAGACTGAAGCGCTGATTACAAATGTCCTTGCTTGTATCGATTTTCACTCCCAGGCTAGACGTTACCTGAAGGGCTTTGTGTTAATTGCAGGGATTTACATCCAGCTAATCAACCAAGAATAGCAACATACAGACTATAAATGCTGTGCAAGACCACACGGGCAGGATTTGCAGAAAGACTCAACAGCTCTTAATAGTGGCACCTAGCTCTGTTGTTTTGTAAATGCATCTATTAATACAGACCAAAATATATACTGTAGAATTGGTTGGGAGCCATAATATATAATGTGTGTGTATATATATATCCCGAAAGGCACTATAGATCTATACACACACACATCTTTCAGGAGCCCTCTAGTGCATTTTGATCACAACCCAAACCCCTTGAAAGAAAGTTTAGCCATTCAGTCTTGCCATAGGAGATTAGAAAGCCGGCTGCCTCTCACCTCTCTCACGTGCAATGCCTCCCTGGACTCTCTTCCCCACCATACGGGCTCCAGCGAAACCTCACCTGCCGCCTGTCCAGCGTGTGAATATTTTGAAAGCCAGGTTTCGTCGGCACCCAGGTCTAGTGCGTCCCTTTTGAAAATCACGTGAGCGCGAGCAAAGAGGAGCGCGTATGTTGCTTCCCAGTGACCAGCTTCCCATAGAGCCGGCTTGAGCGTCAGTTTCACCCTCTCCTACGTGCCTGTCTCACCGTCTAGTTTTGTTCAGACTTTATTTCCTTCCAAGCTGCTTTACAGGGCGCTTGTCCGCGCCGGGGGGGAGGGGGGGGCTCTTTTTTTTTTTTTTTGGTCTTTTATTTCCCACTTCCCTCTGTTCAACAATCCGGATTTTTCCCCCCTTTCTTTCTCCCTCACTGTGGCTCAGATCTGGCCACACATTGTGTGTGTGTGTGTGTGTGTGTGTGTGTGTGTGTGAGAGAGAGAGAGAGAGAGAGAGAGAGATTTAAAGTGGTATAATTGAGCGTTGGGGCTGGAGCAGTGAATGATTCGCTGTGATCAATCAGCGTGGCTGTCTCCAGTACTGTACTTCCATTATTCATCTCCGGGCGTGTTGGTTTATACTATGGACGTAGACTGCGGCAAAAAAAAAAAAAATCACAACCCCAGCGCGCCGCAGCTGCTCACCTCTGCATCAACAGCAGCCGCGGCTGGCGAGGGACCGGGCACCGCACGGATTGATTATTCCCCCCTCCCCGGCAAGCTCCGTGCAGCGCCGCAATTCGAAACGAATTGACCGGAGAACAGCCACTGGATGACTGTGGATTCGGTTCTCTGCCTACGGCTCGTTTGGTGTTTTGGGTTTTTTTTTCTCATGACCTTTGTTTCCCCCCCTCTTCCTTTTTCTGTACCTTGCATGAAAATGGCTACCACTGACTTCATGAATAATTGGGAAGGCAGACTTGGCAGGATATGAGACTATGATTTTTTTTTTTGTAAACACCATTCATTTATTTTCTCCTTCCTCCTTTTCCACCGATGCACGAGAGTGTACAACAGAGGGGGAAGCCGGGACTGGGGAGGGAAATATATAACGCTTGTTTTCTTTTGTAGCGATCATTTTTATTCTGGCTCCTTGTGCCTTTGCTCGGAGGAGTTAAAACCATCCCTGCTGCGAAATCAGTTGTCGAATAAAAATTGTGATTTGTACAATGTCAAGCACCATGGTCAATGTCAGTTTTACGTTGATGGTACTTCCAGCGATACAGCTGTTAGAGCGGATACTGCAGTCCTAGGGTTTAGGACTTTACCTCCTGTATGTGCAAATAAAAGCAAATGGTTCTGGATAGTTACTTTCCTTAAGATTGAGGATTGACTAGCTAATAAAAGAAATATATGATTTGTCTGGGGCGGTGGAATGTGAGTAACAATCAATCATTCATGTTCCCTTATGCAGTGATTGTGTCTAAATATTAAAGTGACATACAAGAATTTTGGAAGCTATAGGTCCTGGTGTATGCAGGACAAACAAAAAAGTGGGAGAAAAAATCTCGAAAAATATTTTCCATTCATGTCAAAGTGCTTATAAATTCATCTATTTCTGTTTCTGCCTAAACTGTTAATTTGGTTTTGCCAGCTACAAATGATCATTGCAATGTTGGTAAAGACCTAATAATACAGTAGCAGAAATCATTTTAAACCACACCTCACTGTTTACTATGCTATAACTTTCCCAAAGTTTATTTGTGGCATGAAGAGTTAAAGTACAGAACAAATTGCAAATGAGCAGCTCTGTTTCTAGAGATAGTGTGTATGGCTACTAGAGTTACTACAAATTAGGAACAATCCAAATCTGAAGAGGATTTTAAAAAAAATACATCTGCAGGGAAATGCTTATTTCCTGTTAAGGGAGAAAAATCTGCAGTCAGAACTTTTCCATGTTCTAAATGGAAAAATATATGATATTTGATTTATGTAAACTGGCTAAACTGCAATTGTAACAATACACCTGTTTCATAAGATGAAAACAGAACTTCAGAAAAAGCTACATTTTAAAAATATGAGTTCCCTGCATTTACACAGAATAACTGAGTCCCCTGTTGTGATGTGTGTGTATATACAGGAGTAAAAACAGAACCCCCCAAAACCCTCCAAATGAACCAAGCCAGGATTCATTTATCCCTTTATAATCACATTTCAGTGTTTGCATTATGTCTAGTTGCTATTAGGGTTACAACTGCAATTGTCCCAACTTGATATGGAAGTTAACACCAAATGTTCCCTCTAATTTTTGACAGGCCAGGTGCACAAAAAAAAATCTGTACAAATGTTTGTGCATCTGTGCAACTTTTTGTGTGTGCGGTGTTTCACTGTGTGTGCAGGGTTTAGGATCCGTGTGTGCACACACATGTGCACAGCGTAGAGGGAACAGTGGTTAACACCCCTTTAAAATGAATAGAAGAAATTCTCTCCTTTTCTAGTGCTATTTCAGTCTGTTTCCAGAAGGTAAGTACATCGTTGATTACAATAGCTCTACAACCACAAACTTACTTTTGTCAGAAGAAACCTTATATTCTGCAAAATAAAGTAACGTGCAGAAAGATCCTACCTTACCCTGTGTTCCCCATAACCAAAGATCTAGATTGCCAATACTTATAATGCAGCAGGTCTTAGAATTACAGCAGTGAAGACTTGAAAATGTTCTGATGGTGAAGCTAATGCATTTATTAGATGTTATACAAAACCTTTAGCCTTTCTGAACAGCGGAGCAGGAGGAAAAAAAATTAGCTAAACTTGATCATATAATTTACTTGTTTAGAAAACTCTTCAACTGGAGCACATGCGGACAGAAGCACTAGCTCCTATGTGCACAAAAAGCAACAAGTAAACATTTCAATTTAATAATCGAAACTGAAGATTAGTATTAACAGTTTAATCACTACTGCTTCCTTGGTTAAAATCTTTAAAAATAAAAAGTGGATTTTGTAAAACTCAGTGCATAGAAAAGTTTCTGTCTTCCCTAGAGTGAATTCTACAACTTGTGTATACTATTTTCATGTTAGGGGAGATTTAAGTTGGGCCCAATGGAGAATTTTTATAACATAGATAAATATTGACAAAACTTTTGTGCTCTTATATTTTTAAGTTCTCTTCACATCTTAGGAAAGTGATCAGCTTTCCACCTGCACACATTCTTACCCCTTATTTGGAGACTTACCTCATATGATGGATTACACTATTTTGATACATACAGGCTTCATACATTCTCTAGTTCTTGGAGTGATTTGAAGACAGACCTCATTCAACATACACAGTTCCAGAAACAGTAATACTGAAAGGTCAGATGTTAGCATGCCGAGATTCTTCATGCCTCGTCACCGTCCCCGTGCACAAAGTTAGGAGAGATTTTCCTGAAAAGTAGGGTGCTGATATTCTACAGACTTATTTCTAATAAAGAAAAATACAAGGAACAAACATAGTACTTAAACAGGTCACTAATTCTTGCAGTTTGAGAAATATTATATGTCTCATCTTAATTTTAAACTTTATTGCTCACAAAGAAAAAAAGTTCAACATAGGACAAACAGAGGAAAGCATTCTAAGTGTGGTATAAATAAAAGTTGTGAGGAGTCTTTCATTATACTCCCCCATTTTCTCTTAGTCATAACTTTTCTATAAAGTATACTGCAGTTGCTGAGTGTTAATCTTATTCTACTAAATTCAATTAACATCTTCTAAGCCATATTTTCACCTCAACTATTAAATTTCCGATTCAGTATGTAGTAAGTGAACACAAGACAAATCACTGTATTCAATGGTCTGTTTTCATATGATAGAAAAATAATAACAAAAGTAAACAAAGTGACTCAGTTTGGGAAGTATATTGTCATAAACAAAAAAAATTGCATGTATAAAAATATATAGTAGGTATTTTATATTACAACAGTATTTTCATAATTTGACTCATCCTACACTCCTTACTCAAGCAAAATGACTACTAAAGAGTGCAGGATTAGGTCCAAAATTATGTGACATCAATATTGGAGAATGTAATCACTCAGCACCACTGCAGTGTCATTTATTGCCCTTGAGAAAGGCGTCTGTCGGTTTTAGATAAAGAGAAGAGAGGTGAATAACATGATGTGACTATATAAAAAAAGTTTCCCTATATTACTTTATACGTACGTTCTTCCATGTCTGTGGCTTAGTAGCGTAACAAACATGATGGTTTGCATCAAACCAGGGCAGGGACTGTCTTTTTAATACGTGTTTGTACAGTGCTAACATGGTTCTGATCTCTGACTAGGTGCTACTGTAATACAAATAAAATAATAATAATTTTCTGTCAATAATACTTATTAAATTAAAACTATTTTCACTATGAACGTTGTAGTTTTCAAAAGTGAATCCTGTTTAAACTGAAACACTATTTAAAATGAAATATTCAATTGTCAAAACTACAATCAAATAAGGAAAGAAAATAATGATTATTTTGGATCTTTGTCTCCGATTCCTCTTTTCTTCCTTTCATTAATTTGAACCCATCTGATTGTAAGTGGCTATTTCTGTATAACTTGCAATACATAAAAGTATAAACTCATTTGGAAAAATCTGCAGAATTTTTCAGTGATCAGCTAGAACCAGGAGCAAAACAGACTTTTCCCCCTGATATGTTGGAGAACAAAGTTTGGATTAGTGAAAATAGAAAGCTTTAGCATGGCAGGTGGGACCAATGGTTATAACACTTGCCTAGGCCCTGAGACTTGTCTTCAATTCCCTGCTCTACCACAGACATCTTGTGTGACTTTGGACAAGTCACTTGACTTCAGTGGGATGTAGGAGCTTAAAATACCTTTTGAGGATCTTAGTTTTAATTCCCCATCTATAAAATGGAGATAATAAGCACTTCCCCACCTTCCAAGGTTGTAGTGAGGATGAATGCATGAAAGATTATTCAGTACTAGGATGATGGCACTATGTAAGTATCCAAGACAAACAGAACGCTGCATATGTGAAAATTTATTATTCACAGGAATTAAGTAATTTTAAATTAGTAATTTGGTATCAGATTTCCATCAAACCTGTGTGTGTGTTCATTTAATCTAAAACAGTTGAGCCTATCAGTTTACTGGAAGACTATCCTACTGGTTTAAGGGTGATATGCCACTTTCATAAGAATATTATAATTTATATTGTTGCAGTGTCTAGATCACCAGCTTGTAATCTTATTTTCAGCTTCTTCTAAAAGAATAGAAATGAACACCCCCAAAAAGTAACAGAATAGATGGGTATTGTCAGTCTTTTTCGAAGTATCTTTTGCGCAATAAATGATAAAACTGGGGAGGAGTAATACAACCCAGTCAATATCTAACAACTTCCCCCTACCACACACAATATTTTTATTGGAATAAGAAATGTCTTATGGCGCACACATCAAATTATAGGCTGTAGAGTAAGTGTTTAGCACTTAGCTCTGTACAGTGAATGTAAATCTCTAAGGAATTAATCTTAAACCAATTGGAGGCTTTCTATTGACTTCAGTGGGCTTGCAAACAAGCCCTGAAGTCCTGACTCGGAGAGGAGCTGACTTCAGTGTGAGTTGGAGTCAGTAGTGTCCAGGGCTTCTCAGATGGTGGTTAGCACCTTGGAAGGTTGGGGATCCATGGCAGTTGAGCATGCCTTGAAGAAGGTAGTCAGCACTTTGGAGGATCAGGCCTCTAATGATCAGTTTGATGTTAATATTGCCGTGCTCCATAATACCCAATTATTTTCTGTCTAAATTCCCCCTTATGTGACCCACCTCCTTTCTAAAAGCCCAATATATTCTACCACCAGTGTCTTTATTGCACACCTGCCCATCTACAGACATTCCAACAGTCCCGGTTTTGGGGAGGATAGTCTCGCTTTGCCTCCATCCCAGTTGAAGCAGAACATTTCTGACATTCAGGGCCACCAGAAAGGAGCAGTTTGCCTCACTCCTCCCGCCTTCCCCCCATTCCCAATCCCAGTTTCAAAGAGCTACAAAGCAAGTTGCAGCCTGGTGCAGGGAGTCATAGCAAGGGTTTGGCCCATGCTTCCTCCATCTCCTTCAGAGCAGACAGGCCAAACCTGAGTGGCACCGCATCCTTCTTTAGCCACTTGAAATGGATCAAGAGTATTCTTTGATAACTCTTGATAACATGGCAGACAATCCTCTGTCATGTTTCTTTTAACAACGCTCTCAGGGTACAACATAGATGGTTTAATTTAAGCTGCAGACAATATTTCATCGTTCAATGATTTGCTAATAGAAATAATCTGAGAAAAGCCCCTCACTAAATAGCAGAAGTTTATGCAAACCAGTATCTACCACCTTTATTCACCAATTTTAGTTAACACTATAGTCTGGTAGATCTTTAATGCTTCAAGCTCATCCATTTAATAATAATAAATATTTGGGGGTAATCATGATACCCCAGCAGTCCTTACACATCTAAATTATAAAGTTCCAGAAATTATCAATTGGGTTTTTTTGTTTTTGTAATATCAAGAGATCTCAAGCTTCCAATGCATGATGCAATGCTTTTGCAGTCTGCTGTTAATTACAGAAACCTCCTTCACCATCAAGGATAGTTGGGAGTTAGGCTAGATGACCTTTGTGGTCCCTTCTAACCCTGTGGTTCTATGATTCAGAGCTACACACAATTGACTGGTGGCTTTCTAGCTCTCACACCCTCTTTGGGAGATTTTTTTCAAATTAAGTTTAGCAGATTGTATTTTAGGAGTTGTAGATATCAGGGTTATCCTGCAAACGTGGCCAAAGGTAGTTAACAGACACAACATCTTGCAAGGGTGACACCGGGACTATATTTGGGGAGCTGCGGAAGTTGAATACCTTGCAGCCAGGAATTCGATGGCTGCTATTACCATTATCCATGACTCTAACGATAACCCGCCCCCACTTTCAGATTTTCCAACAGTGCGGTGGAGCAGCACAAATCGAATGAGAATCGAGCAGGATCCTTTTGTTTTGGCTGCATTTGATTTCCGATCTCGTCGGATTCAATCCATTTAAGAGGAACTTTACCCCACCCAGTGCAAATGGCTCCCGGCCAGGCTCCTTGCACTAATCCAGTCACTTGCAAAAAGCGGTCGGGTTTGTTTGCTTGTGAAAGGAGAGGATCCGTTGCAAGGCGGACCCCGGCACTACAGCATGCAGCAAACCATCTCCTTAGACCCCATCCCAATGTCCGCCTGCAGAAAGAACTTGCATTGCGTGCAATATCCCCTGCTCCTCTTCCTCCCGCCAGCCGCTGCTGCTGGACTGGGGCCTATTGTAGGTAGATCTCTGTCCCGGCCGCAACTCGAGCTGAATCCTGCAGCTCGCGTTGATGGGAGATCCAGTAGCTGCCATTGGCCCAGGGTGCGCCCCGTGCGTGCATCAGCCTCCCCCATGTGCGTCCGTGGTTCCTATGCAAATTGCAGCGAATGCGGAAATAAACACGGGGAGGGGCGGGGGGAGAGAGCGAGCGAGAGACGGCCGAATCGATCGCAACTTCTGCAAAGTCTAACATAATCCAAAACCCACAAGGCAAAGCCAGGGAGAGAGAGAGAGAGACTCTGAGAACCCAGCCAGCCCGGCTTGGATGGCTTTCAAAAAAGAGGCGAGAGAGTGAGAGAGAAAGAGAAATTGCATTGCAAATCCTTCTGATTTGGGAGCAAAGTTTTTTTTTTTTTTAAAAAAAGAAAGAAACCTATTGGCTACAGCGTTTATTATCTTCCGGGTTTTCAACGGTTCCAAGTTTATTTTAGATATTTAAAAAAAAATTGAAAAAAGTGTCAACCAATGAAGCCAATCGTCTCAGCCTTGTAAAGTTTCTCACGTACTCTTTATACATTGCAATGGTACGTGGTGCATCTTAAACTTTCTATTTCCATGTTTTTGTAAACAAAGATACTGTATGTAACGTGATACTGACTAGCTAGTATATTGCCGATACATTCATTGTAAGTGATTTGCTACAACAAATAATGGGCAGTTGAATGTATTTCTGTGTTGTGGGTGCAGGAGATAGTCGCTGTGGTTTTGTTTTGTGTGTATATATATGCACTAGAGTTTCCTTCTTTTTTCTCCCAGGGATTTCAGAAAATCGCTGAGCTTGACAGATTCCCTTCCCCCCCTCCCAGCGCTTGCTCGGTTCCAAAGAGAAAAAAAAATGTACGTGCTCGGGTCTGTAAAAAGACGTCTGGCATCGGCAGCCAACCCAGCACAAAAGGAAGTGTCTAGACTTCACGTGTAATTGACACACGCATTCTCTAATCAATGTTGCAAAGCTCCATGATGGACCAGAGCGCTGTCCAATGAGAGAGCAGCGTGGCTGTTGCAACGTTCGAATGGGAAGGAAGCCGAGAGTGGGTTGGCCTCCTCCCCTCTCAAAGTTCTTTGAGCTCAGCAGGGGCCAGTGTAGTTTCAAGCTGTCAAACCTGCTGCAGACTTCCGGATTTAGCAAAGCGCGCACGCACGCACGCACACACACACACACACACACACACACACACAAAAGTGTTTCTGCTAGTTTAGCAAAATGCTGAGTTAGGGTGATTTTAAAAGAAAGTGCATGTGCTTCGCTTTGCCTTTTGTACGTTAAAATAGATTCAAGGAATGATTAGACCACCCTTCCCCCTTCCCGTTGACATTTTTGTGAAAGAAAAAGCGATCAGTACAGTATTTCTTATGGGAAGTCGAGAAGAGTCCCCCTCAGCTCGTTGTGTGTTACTTTGCCACTCTGTGTGTGCATAATAATGGATATTAGATGATTAGACCAAAATGTTTAGCTGGCCGCAGGTGTCTTTGCACATTAACTGTTACACGGGGCCAAAATGTAGGAAGATTTAGGAAGTGCTTTGTAAGACTGGCCGTGCGCCTTCCTCTCGCGTGTTAATCCTTTGTATGGTTGTTTATGGTTTTCTTAACCCATTAGTTACTGAATGGTGAACAGTGTGTATTGAGGGGCGGGAGGTCTGTTTTGGATTTGTTCACAGGCGACTGGCAGATGTTTTATAAAGTTCGGGGGGGGGGGTGCGCGCGCGTGGGTGGCTGGGTGGGTATGGAGTTGGGGGAGATGGAGTTAAAGCTACCATCAGGAATGTAAGTAACCCGGGACCGATGAATCTGTACGTTTATTCCTGTTACTAGCCTTCTCTGTGTGAGTGTAGGAGATCAGGAACACGCTAATTTGGAGTCGGGCCCGTAGTCCCCTGCTTATAAATCCCTGACACAAGTTCAGTGGAAACTTACTCCAACAGCTTGTCTTGGAGACAGTTGCTGGCAGGCACCGACTTAAAATATCCATCTCCTCTTTCCCTTGAGCGATGTAGGTACTGTACTTTGAAAGTTAACTAGAAATGGTATAGTTTCTTTTAGCTCTTTGGAAATAGCTCCCTGGGAGTGGACCCCTAAGTCTTCCCGTGTTTCTACTTAAGGCAGATTTCGGAGTCAACAAAATTCATACATTGCACTTAGTTGTGTGCAGACTGTCTTTCCGTGATCGTGACCTTAATACCCAGTGTTTTATTCCCAGAAAGCGGCTCATAGTAACCAAAGTGCAACAAAGCTGGAAAGAAAAAACAACAACCCTCCCCCTCAAGATAACGGGCAAAGAAATTGTTGCTTTAACAAGAAAAGAAAGTGTATAAAGGAGGGGGAGGGGAGAGAGTGTGGATATTCAGTATTGGCCGAGTTCTGACTTCAGTGCGCATTGGGCGCCCAAGCCTAAATCACACTAATACGGCCTCACGATTAAGTACCTCCGAAAGAGAAGAGAGTTCAGATGTACGTATCAGTGAACTCTTATTGACGTAATTTATATATCTAAGAGGATTGCACTAACGCTGGCAAGGTAAAGTTTCTGCAAATAAAACATTGTAAATGCAATGCCGGGCAAAGTGCCAGAAAGAATATGGATAGCAGGGATCATGGCAGAAGTCCCGCTCTCCCTTTAAACAGACATCGCAAGGCAGCCTATAGCACTTTCAAAATAAATGATCGAAGTTCCCCTTTCCAGTGTCTCCTTCCTAGCAGCTGATCTCCAGGTTTGCTTTAGTGCCTAGCTTGTTTTGTGGTGATGAAGGAATTTGCTTTGACTATGCTTCCCCGCCCCCACTCCTGCCGTGCCTTTTAGTAGGTTTATATATCATCCGACGGTGATTTCTCTTGGAAACCCCCTCCCCCCACTTCCCTCCCCTCCCCCGCTTTGTTTGAACATTCCTGTTGGAACTTTCACTGGGCGAAAGGAGGTTGTGAGCCAGGTGGGAGCAGCCCGGTGCAAAGCTCCCCTCTCTCCTACCTTGTCTGTGGGCTCATGAGCCGCGAGTTGAAGCGTGCCCCGTGTGTGCTGGAGTGGAGAAAGCGGATGCGAAGGGGTTTGGTGCTGAACTTGGATGCAGCCTCTGCCTAGAGGGCGCAAACCATCGTCCCACGTCCAGAAGTCTTACGAAGGGCGCCAAAAGTTACTTATGATAACCGCAAAAAGTTGGAAATGGTGGAGCGGGGCTGCCTGCTGCCCCGAAAGGACGGCGAGGGGCCCGATCCCGCATTCCTGGCGCACCTAGGGAGTTCATTATCCCGGAGTTCATGGAGCTCCACGGTAGCTTATATTTGTGTCGGACAGGGAATGCAGGATCGGACCCCGGAAGGGAAATTACCCGCCCGTGACTTACTTTATTCTTAAAACTGTTTTGTATAAATAGATCTTACTGTGTATCGCTACAAAGTACCTCCCTTTTGCCGCGGGGCTCTCAATAGAGACAAATGTCAACATTATAGCAACAAAAGCAAGTAAAAGAGGGGTTGGTTATTATTTTTGCAAAGGCAGGCTTTGCTCAGTATCTGCTCTCCGTGCCTCAGGTACACGTCTTGCTGTCCGCCAGAAACTTCTATCGAGGAAACTTGGAGAGCCATGAAGTGATATATGGCAGCAAATATTTAGCTTACAGTGTTTCTTATCATTTGACTAAGAGATATAGAACACTTTTTTTTAAATCAAAGGAAAGCACTGAGTGAAAACAGTTCATTTGTCCGGGACATCTCCAGTTAAAGACAATCTTGTGGAGAACTTCCACCAAGCATCGCTTTTCAGTTAGCAAATGTAGTGACGTTCGGGGAGGGGGGGGGGAATGAAAAACTCTCTACTCTCCAGTTGGACAGAGGGACTTCTTGTGACTTTTCTTACATCGGGTTTTCGGACGGAACCTGTTCTTGTAACAGCAATGGGCACAGGGATTAACACTCCTGAACTTGTTGGGAAAAGGGTTTAGTGTGAAATACAGCCCCCATCCACATGAGAAGCTTTTCACGGTGCATGCGGTGTGTCTTGTGGCGTCCCCTTTCCTTGGTGTGTGTGTGTGTGTTTATGAATGGTTGTGGATATGTACGTGTCTGCAGGCTGCTTGCAGCTCATTGGGAAAAGGAAGAAGGGAAGGAGTACCCCGTCCAGGCGATATATTGATGTTAGACCGGAGAGAAAATATAAGACTCAATAAAAGAGAAAAAGCTAGCTGCCTGGAACCTTTCCAAACCCAAAAAACCAAACCCTTCCTGGTGCCAAAACAGTACGTTAGCGCCGAAAGAAGTGGCTGGAGGCTCGGGTCTGTTTTAAGTGCTTTGCTTTTACTGGGGTGGGGAGACCAGGGTATATGAAAAGCACAGGTTGTGCATTTTGAGTAAAATAAGCACCCCTCACCAGACTGATTTAAAATGGCAATCACATGCCCAGTATCAGAGATATTTGGAAAGTTTTGAACAAATTTACCACCCCGCACTCTCTCCTACTTAACTTTAAAAGACATTCCAGTTGGTAAAATATTTATGGTCCTGAACCGTACTAATGGGTGTAGATTTTTAAATATATGTATATATATGAAAAATCCCTAGTGGTCTGTATCCTCTACAGGGTTATAATTCATTAGGCTCCACAGTCCAGGAAAAAAATAAATCTGGGAAGCTTCCAGGGGTAAAAAAAAAATAAAAATCTTCAAGACCTCCGCTAATGAACACGATGCCTGCAAAAAAAAAAAAGTTTTGAGTTTACAAGGCGTAATTAAATAGATCCCGCTCTTCAGAGGAGCGTCTGCAAGCGGCCCCCACAAAATGTTCCCAGACTTTTGCATCTGTGGGGCTTTACAATCGGCAGCTGTATACGCTCTTTCCTGACGAGATCGGTGAAGTTCCTCCAGTCCTTTAGGCGATGCACGGAGTCAGGGTGTGTGTGTGTGTGTGTGTGTGGGGGGGGGGGGGATAGCACTGTGGAAAAGTAGTTTTGTTTGCAGAAGCACATCCTGTGTAGCCTATAGCCGCCCGTGAGTCCTGACTGTAACTGCTCCTGACTGCGTTACCCAGTAATGCACTGAGAGCGGGGATCGGGGATAGGGAGGGCTGGCCGAGCACAGCACTGCAGCCCCTCTCCCCTCCCCTCCCTCCCCCGGGCAAGGAGGCGAGCGAGCTGCTGCTGCTCTTGGTGCGGTGCAGAGCGGAGCAGGAACAGGAGGCGCGCGGGCAGGTTCCCGGGGAGCCTGGGCGCGCGGCTGGAAGCGGGGGGTGGGAAGTGCGTGCTATGCCTTTAACGCCTGGGTACGTACAGTAGACATGCATAGTGTGTAGTGTAGGGAAAGTCTAGGCGGGGTTAAAGTTCAGCTCATGGAGCTGCTCAGCGCTCGCTGCAGTTTAGCAGAGTTGGAAATGTGAAAGCAAGAAGCAGGCTAGGTTCTCCCCCCCTCTTTCTCTCTCTCCCTCTCTCTCTTTTCCTCTCTCTCCCTTTCTCTCTCTCCCTCTCTCTCTCACTCTCACACACACACACCTCCAAACCACAAAAAAACCCCACAGCAGTCATGTATTCTCCTCTCTGTCTCACCCAGGTAAGCAGCTGTTTGGATGCATTTGGGGCTGGTTTTGCTGGGTGGTGTGTGTGTGTGTATGCGCTGGGGGGGGGGGGGAGAGTGGTGAAGGGGGGGAGAAATGCAGCTTTAAAAAGTAACTTTGTTTCCATTAGGTTGCATTCCTCTTCTTGCACGCCATTTGTGTAGGCACATGGCTAATGGCGCCTACTTATTAATGGTTTAATTAATATTGGTGGTGGGGGTTTTCTGCTCATATGCAATTTTTGGAGGGACGACCTGCACGTGTTTAGCAGGGTTGCAGCCCATGACATGCTTGGTCATCTGCAATCAATACTCACTGTGCTTCCGATGCGAGTAATGCATGAAAACATAAATGTGCTTAGGGTTATTTTTTTTAATGTAGCATTATAAGCTGCTGCATGATCTATTTTAAGACGTAAGGTATTGCATAGTCTGCATTGATTTTCCCTCCCTGAAGTCCACACTTTTGTTTGTATGGGTATGGGTTTGTAGATGCGGTTAAGGTTTGCCTATGAGTATTTCTGTACGTTACCCATGCCTGGACTTATAGCTATATATATTGCACCTAGGCATAGATCTGCAGCTATATACATTGCCCTGATCTATAGCCCATCATATATAAAATACACATTGCACCCATGCAGAGACGCATAGCTGCACGCACTGCATAGGTCTACAGCTGTACATACATTTTACTCGTGCACAGATCTATATGTCTGTAAGTAGACTGCAGCCGTGCAGACATCTACCGCTCTATACGTTGCACCCCATGCACAGATCTGGAGATGCAGCCTCCGATGGTCAAGCTCTGCCTTGCTCTCTGGAAATGTACCGCTTTGACGCGCGTTGTCACTTTCCCGGGTGTCCCATTTGCCTGGATGTTTGGGGAGTGGGGGAAGTTTGAACTGCAAGTTCCATCAGTGTTTTGCACAAAGTTCCTCGAGCCCTTAGGGCAGCAAAGTTGCCTCTGTGTTATTTTTTTCACCATGATTATTTCAAATGCCTTTCCCCTCTCCATACTCCCCTCCCTCCCCACTGCATCTCTGGAGTTTCAGCTTGTGTGCTGACGCCCAGCCCTCGACTTGCCCTCCATTCCGGACGGTCTCTTCCGTTCACAGCTGCTGCTCTAGCTCCTGCTACTCCAGCTACACTGAACTGCTCGGGACTTCGGGCAACTTTTCTTCCCAGCCTCCTGTCCCTCCCTCTACACTTCCTCGGGCAAAGGGTTGCGCTTTTACTGCTCCGGATCCCGTGCTGGCATTTTTCATATGTATTTTCACTATTAAAAGGCACAGAGCTGAAGCGAGGTGTGATTTTTGTTCTCTCCAAAGCTTCCCCTCCCCTCCATATAGCTCTGTAATCCTGTCTGGGATTTAGATGCCTTCTAGTCTGACTATTATTCATAAGGATAATAGTTTCTATTTAGTTCCAATTAAGTACAGTACCTTCTTCTGTCCCTTTTAATCCAGGTTATTGCAGACACTAAATTGTACACCTTCAATTAACAGGAGATAATCGTTTGAACTAGGAAATACTTTGTGGCAGACTCACACCAGAGATTGTTTTCTCCTGTATGGGATTCTAAGAGCATTATTCCTATTATTTTATGTTTATCTCTCTCTCTATACATAGAGAGAGAGAGTATGCCATTGCTGGAGAATGACTGACTCTGATCATGGGAATGGATAGCTCTTAGAAGTAGCCTGAATAGGATTAAAAGTTTTATTTTTTCCTTCCATAAATCAATGAATTTGTGGTTATAGTATCCAAACTGACTAGAGGGTGGAACTTTACCATGGTAGTAATCTTACAGTTGATTATAGGCAGAAGGTAGATATAGTGAATGGGCTTGTGAGCTGCAGTGAAATGCGGAGGCAAGAGGGTTTTTTTCAAACTCTGCACCTTTCTGGTCAAATTTATGCCGGGTTATTAATGAAATTGGAAATAGCTACTGTCTGTCGTTTCACCTACTGGATAATTGATAATAACATAACTTTCATAGAAACAGCCATATACTATTCTCTTTTCAAACGGCACACATGTAATCCTGTTTTAGTAGGCCCAGGAGGACATTAAGAAGACTTAAGACAAATTTGGGGTATTTTAAAATACTGAATATTGTATCATTCTGTTCCAGAATTCTTGCATGCTTGTTGCACATTTGGAAAAGTAGTTTAGGGATTCAGAAGCCCTCTTAAAAAACTCCACATTGAGAACGGAACAGTTATGTGGTTCTATCATTTTACGTAGAAAACATACGCAAAATCATTAATAAGGGTGTGAGAAGTTTTATAGTTTTCATGTCAGAATTAACATAAGCCTTTCATTTATACAAATTTTGAAATAAATGCTTTAAAGTTTTTTGGCTCAGTTTTAGAGGCACAACATTAGAAAGTGGATTTTTTAAAAATGGTCATAAAGCACATTAGTCCAAGAAATGCAATTGAAATGGCATGACTATGTACCTGACATAGAGATTTGAATCAAAGTATTAGTTTCACTTCCCTGCTGCATATCCAGAAAATATTTTGGGCATACATGTACCTCTCTTTATAGATTTATAGCCAAACATTTCTAGGAACATGGGTTTTAGAAATATTACCCTTGCTATATCTGATTTATTTTCGAACACATCCACGTAAATATATTGTGTAAAATAATTACTCTAAAGCATTAAATTATTTCTTTAACTCTGATCTGGATTTTAAGGCTCTTTTTGTCAGTAGATTTTACAGGGTTTTTTTAAGAATATGTGATAATTTTTATAGACATAGTTCTAAGGCCCAGTTTTTGGATGCAGAATGCGCTTTGAAGCACTATACCGACAAACTGAGAAAGTTTTATGATAAAGCTTATTGTTTATCACTGTCTTTTTTAAAAAATGTATTAAACACATTAGTGGTGCCTTTTATATTTTTTAGAGTAATCTTTAATTGTTAAAGTAGATAGTGTTTTTAAATTAAATTTTTGAAATATTTTTAACTTAACCTGAGAAAAGGCAAAAATAATCTTATTTTCTTTAAAATTTTATAATTTGCCATGATCACGTGAACAGACCTGCAGATTTACAAATACTCACTCTTGCATTGCTACATTTCAGAAAGTTTTTTGGTATTATAGCACTGAAAGAAATAACTTTATTATGCAGAATAAAACCAAATTTGGTTGGATTAGTAGTGGATTTCTTTATCCCTGTCATTGAGATTTAGGTAGGTTGATTTTACAGGGGAATACGTTTATGAAGACAGTTGGAAATGCTGGATGCCTGTCAGTCTTCTGTTCTTGAATTAACCTTTTTGCTTAGCATTTTGCCTCATTTTGCAAAATCACATTAGACTATTTATGTGATTATATTATGTGCATATATGTGTGGGGTAGAATGTAGTAATTTAATACAGACTAAGAACCGCTTACAATTATATCCTAGTCTTTAGGCCATATCATGGTTCCGAGCTTTTTTAAAGTCATCCCCGTCCTGTTCCTCCTCCCCCCCCCCGCCCCTGCCCTCCTTTCAGTTCTCTGAAGCTCATCTTTAAGACAAACTGAAGGATCTGTACTTTAGATAGTATCTAGCTCAGGTCCAAAAAAGTCATGAGCGTATGGGATCCATCAATAAGAAGTACTGTTGAAAGCAGAAAGTTAAATATTTCTGGATAAACCAAGATGTATTTAGAATTTAATAATGCTTAGAACAGTCCTCTATATCAATGTAGGTCTTTTCAGCAAATTGTATACCTTAGCAGATAAATGTCGACTTTGCAGAAGGCCTTTTCTCACGATCGGCTCTTCTAAAAGGGGGAAGGAGGAGAACTTTAAGGCTCAGAAGTGTGTTTTTATTATTTTTAATAGCTTCTGGTGACCTGCAGCTTTTACCTTTTTTTCTTCTAAAGCTATTTTTCATTTCTGAAAGTACAGCTACACGTGTTATGTTTGCTGCCTTCTCTTACTTTTTGAATCTGCTGGCTGAAAGCTAGCAGCATTTTTTGTTTTACTTTACTGAAATTTGAAACCAGGATCTTCTACAAATGGTGGGGGGGGGACTCTCCAAAGTAACATTGTATTTTTACATATTATATTTTAGTAATCATTCATATTTGTAATGACTTCTGCAATGACGTGCTGCATTGAAATATCTCTTTCATTTTCTGTAGTTTCTAACAATTTCCATTTTTTTCTGATATAAATGATCTAACATTGTTTACCGATTTTAATATTTAAATTTGAGGAAAAAAAGAGAATACATGCAATTAGGCTATTTAGAAAGCTAATACAAGGTCTTGAATTGTAATAGGAACATTCTATTAGCAAATTCCTATCACTGATTTCTTGGTTTTGCCTATATTTGTTTGAGCAGCAAAGCCTTGAAGAAAAAAAAAGCCATTGGAGCTATAGAATAAGTATATTCTAACAATGTTATTTTTAAGGTTATAAAATGATTTTGATATGTGACATACTCTACATGTGAATGTAAAAGAAGAAATTCAGTTAAACCGAAAAAACAACCCTTTATCTTGCAAGAATGGACATAAATTGGAGTTTAACATGCTGTAGGAAGCTCTGTGCAGTTTCATGGTGGGTTGTTTTTTTTTGCCCCACAGGACCCAATCCTGAAAATGGGAGTAACTTCATTCATGAAAAGTCCCATCAACTTCATGAGTGAAATTAGTCCATTTTGCATACACATTTTCATTACTGGGTCCTTAAAGTGTACATGCTTTTCTATAGATAGTGTAACATCCTGTAACAGTATTACATAGAGAAACATAACAAGCAGAATATAATGAATTATAACATGTTTTGATCTCCTTGTCTGATTTATGTAGTATTTTTTAGGTATATTTATTTATTTAAAAAGTTGAATATATGGATCTTTCTTGCAAGTTTCTATTCAGGTTCAAGAAACTTTTTCATACTGGTTATTTCTGTCTCAAGTAAGATGAGTGAACTTAAAATATTATTACTGAAGACAAGCGATGTTTTCAGGTGGAGAAAAATATAAATGTGGTCAATACTATTAAAATATTAACAAAAATAAATCATGTTTTGAGTTTGGCTCACTGTGGCAATGCGAAGATTTTGTGCCTTCATATTTACATAGAAGCTTCCCTCTAATTTTTTTTTTAATAGAAGGCCGTCAGAACTTGTCTTGTATCGACACAATATCAGCTTTATTATTTTTGGTAGGCTCCATATAAACCAAACATTTTTTTTTTAATTATAAGGGTAGAGTTTAAGTTTTTAATACTGTTTACCATTAGGCATACTGGAGACATTTGCAAACTGGTTACATTATTTACTGCTTCTAGTGGTGCAATAGACCGAGATTAGAAGCACCTTCTATTCTATTATAAAATCACTTATACTGAAATTTTATTACATTGCAGATTGCCATTTTAAAATGTGTCTTAGGGAAAGTTTTGCTGTATTTCAGACTTCCCCATACAAACATTGATTGGCATGCAAATGTTTAGAATTGCCAAATTGGCGGGCAGATGCTGACTCTGCCACAAACAGTGGGGTCAGGGAGAGAGCAAAGTAAGATATGCATTATTTGAAACTAGATTAAGGTCATGACACTTGTGTATTTTTAAGCTTTTATTTTATTTTATTTTTTAATGATTTTAAGTTGTAGGACTGAGTCTCATAGTTACAGAATCTTCCTCACACTTGTGTGCCTTTCAGTTGTTCTCTACCCTCTGTGATAGCAGTGTCATATTCTTTAGGCTGATATAATATTGAGATAGAGTGTATATATATAGATATGTGTAGCTGTACATATAGTATGTACGTGACTGTGTATATACAATATATGCAGTATACGTGTTAATATATGTGTGAGATTACAAAGGTGCTTGTGTTTTCTGCACTGCTTAGTATATACACGTTATCATTACTCAGTTCTCACTTGTAGCAGGTATTAATTTCTCATGTGTTAAAGTAGTTTTTTAAAGAGACGTTTTGAACTCTGACTGATTTGTTTGTGTTTTCATGACATCAATATAATTCTTTAACATTTTTCCAGGATGAGTTTCATCCCTTCATCGAAGCACTTCTGCCTCACGTCCGAGCATTTGCATACACATGGTTCAACCTGCAAGCCCGAAAACGAAAATACTTCAAAAAACATGAAAAACGCATGTCAAAAGAGGAAGAGAGAGCAGTGAAGGACGAATTGTTGAGCGAAAAACCTGAGGTCAAACAAAAATGGGCATCCAGACTTCTGGCAAAGCTGCGGAAAGATATCAGGCCTGAGTACCGAGAGGATTTTGTTCTCACAGTCACAGGAAAAAAGCCTCCATGTTGTGTTCTTTCCAATCCAGACCAGAAGGGCAAGATGAGAAGAATTGACTGCCTACGCCAGGCAGATAAGGTCTGGAGGTTGGACCTTGTTATGGTGATTTTATTTAAAGGTATTCCGCTCGAAAGTACTGATGGCGAACGCCTTGTAAAGTCCCCACAGTGCTCTAACCCAGGGCTGTGCGTACAGCCACATCATATAGGAGTTTCTGTTAAGGAACTCGATTTATATTTGGCATACTTTGTGCACGCAGCAGGTAAGTGCATTTATGCAAAGTTGTCCAACTTTCTGTATATCTACAGTCCTCTGCTGTATCACCTGAGCTGAGTGTTCTGACCAGGCAGAGACCGTATGAGTCAGTGTTTGAACTTGGGAGAATATGTGCCATGTCAGTGTGGTTGGCAGCATGGTTTTAACGCCAGTTCCAGGCCTGACATATAGTGTGTTACACTCAGGTTGTGAATGGACAGGCGTTCTCACACTTTATGTTGCCTTTAAGAAGTAGTAGTGTCAAGATATGTTGGTTATCCAGTACTAACAGCAATCAAATGTTTGTCACATCTAAGCTGCTTTCAGAAGTAGCTGACATTGATATTAGCACAGGAAATGTTAAAGTCTATCTTTTAGAACTATCTAGAGGCCTATTTAAAATTGACCTTATTTTAATATTGGTAAGAGAAAGATGTTGCTGAACCTTTTTTAAAACTGGCATTGTATGTGTGTTGTCGTGTAAATAATAAATTCAGGGAAATGGAAGTGTCAAAAGCCCAATTCTAGACCCAGTGAGTGCCTTCAACTCCTGTTGGCGTGGCTGAAAGGTGACGGTGCCCAGCACTTTGCAGGATTGGTCCCAGAGCGAAAAGCAAAGAAATTGCACAAATATGTAAATGTAACACTTCAGCGTGGATTGTAGCTAAAATAAAGGCCTGTGATATCAAATGGAGAAAATAAACTTAGTGTTAAAAATGTAACTACCATACAATAAATGAATACACTTAGAATCTGACTGATACTAAGAACTGATGGCTTGTTTGACAATATTGCATTCAGGAGAGTGGAAATGCTTTTATACATCATGAAATTTGCAATCTTGTCTGTGACTCCAATGCAAACCACACCTTGCTTGTGAATATTAGTATATTCAGAGGCTACCTAATAGGTCAACTGGATAAAATAACATGCTGTAGCATTTCTTTTCAATCATTTTGTTTCTGACAAAGTTGCTGAGTATGAAATGTTAGGCACGAGTTTTTTGAGCTTGTTGAGTTTTCATATATACGCACTAGTTTAGCTGGATTTCATTCACAGTAGTAATTTAAGCCTGGGTTGGAGGGAGTTGAACAGTGGGGGAAACAAAGAGACGTCAGTGGACTCTTATCAACAGAAACTTAAATATATAATACTTACAATAATAATAATATAAATCTTGCTTAAAAAAGAGAATACATCTATTATCTAGCATTCTTTTGGGGTGATATATGAAGTGCTGACTATCTGAAATTTGCCTGCAATAAATCAATATTCATTGCGATACATAGTATCACTTCAGTAACTTTGTGGATATACACTATGGTTAGAAGGAACCTTTGGATAGCATTGTGGTATGTTACATAGTTAAGCTGTGAAACTTTGTAATTAGATGTGATTTGATCAATCACACTTCACATTTCTGGAGAAGAAAATGTAGACAAATATTACAGGAAGAGTGATTTATTTACTACATTGCATAGTGAAATGGGAATGACCAATTAATGTAGACTTACGTTTAGTACTAGTGTTGTTTAGTTAGTGTTATGTTTCATGAATTAAATTCAGGCTTCTGAAAAGCACTGTAAATTGTCAGCAGAAGCCAATGACCTCCCACCTTAAAAACTTGAATACACATTATCGTTTTTTGCTGTGGTTCTGTATATGTCTAGATAGAATATAGTTGTGAGAGAGAGAGACAGGCAGCTAAACTAAGTATATATGTAATATAAGGAGGCCTAAAATGATAGTTTTTTCTGTTATGGCTGTCACACATTAGATCTTTAAAGAGTCTAATAATATTTTGATTAGTGGCATACCATCTTATACCATCTTATCAATATGACAGTGGTAACAAAGAGACCGCAGTTCAGCTTACTGTTCTTTGGACTAAACCTTTGCCACAGGAACTTAAACATTAGATTTAATCTTTATTTACATTTATAGCCACTTTTAAACTCTAAACCTCTCACTCTAACTATACAATTTAATATTTTACCTGTTGTTTACTGATTGTATATATTGCATTACCCTTTTATCGCAGTAGTTTGTGCTAGGATGTTAGTAAATCTAATCATAAGGTGGGACAAAATGGTTGTAAAGTGATATTTAGGAAACATGCAGTGTAGTATTTGTCTTAAAAAGATGTAATGAAAGCATCATGGATCAGGCTACCTTTTTAGTTTTTTGTTTTCCTCTGATATATCCCAGAATTCTTTGTTACACCTGAACACTGGCCAAGTCAACGGTGATTGGTTCTCACAGAGCCGCAGTAATGGCAGCTAGTGCTGTGTGCGCAACAGGGAAATGACAAAAGAAAAT
The DNA here is from genome assembly GCA_032164245.1 of Sternotherus odoratus. NCBI lineage: Eukaryota > Metazoa > Chordata > Testudines > Kinosternidae > Sternotherus > Sternotherus odoratus. Next base: position 78,726,775 of record JAVMKO010000008.1, on the reverse strand, counting down.
AGTAACTGTCCTTTGTCTCAGAATATTTCAGACTTGATTTCAGAGATTTACAGACCTGTTATTTATGCCGAGGAAGTTGCCAACACAAATATTAGGTAGGTTGGTCAACTTACATAGAGCTGATTTGACAGGCATCTGCTATAGTGCAGAAGATTTGTAAACACTAAACAATGTTTTTACCTCCTTAAAAGTTTTGAGAAGTTGCCAGTATTGGCAGGAGGCACAGACTTTGAAACGTGCTTTAAGATACGTGCCAAAACCATTGTGGCCTTTTCACCCATAGTGCTTGCTTCTTTTTAATATTTATTTGTTTATTTATTTAATAAATTAATTCTGTCCCACTATGCCTTGTTTGAGATGATTTCAGCAGTGAGATGTTCCTTTCCATCTAAACGTGTACTATAATTATTGCTTTGAGTCCAGGCTTTCTCTTTAGTTGGACTCTGTCATCTATGAGAGAATACATGTGCCCAGCTTTAAATAATGCTTCTGACAAAGCAGATTCAGCTACAGAAGTGAATTATTTTCTTTCAAGAACTACTATATAAAGAACAAGAAAACTCAAGTATGTGAATACACAAGCTGCATGCCTTTTTAGTAAGAAAACAAGGACTATTGGTGTTATCTGAATTAGAAGGTGACCGAAAATGTATTGAACTATAGAGCATCAGTTCCAATTTGCAGTTTGTAACCTGTTTAAGAAAAGCATTCTCATACCCTTAACTTGGGTTGGCTTTTTAATTTTCCTTTATTCTGCACATGTATCAAATGACAACTTGGAAACCACTGTGGCAAACCGTTTTCTTTGTGGGAGTGTAATTAGTAAAGCTAATTTATGACCAGTCCTTTACCAGATGATCTGTATCAGAATCTACAATAAACCAGGCACGTGGCAAGGTCACAATTTAAGTTGTTAAGGTCATAACCTTAGCCACCAGGCATTTGACCTTTTAGATAAAGTTAACCTTTGTTCATTAGTAAGCACTCAACCAAGAACTTTCTTGAGTTCTTTACTGCTTCGGAGTTACTTCTGCTAATGTGATCAGATTGTAGAAAAGATTTGCAGCTGAAGTAGTTAAATTTTCTGAGAGGTCAGGTTTTTTAAAGACTTCTTGAGTGGACAAAGCTAGGTTGTAATCTATAGGCCACAAAGTGATAGCAACACAATACTTGATTTTTTGACAGACATTATCCACCCTAGACAAGAATTAAAGCTGGCTAGAAATTTGCCGCCCAGAATCTTTTAATCTTTAAGATGGACATTTAAAAATGCTATATTTTAATAAAGCTGGGTTTTTTCACTTAAATAAAGCCATTTGACTGAATTTAATAATATTAACAGATGAAGCCGAGGTGGAAATAAGAAGTCTAACATATTTGTGCAACTGTGAAAGTTTACTTAGCATTGAAATACCTTCTGTGGATAATTTACTATGTAATAGTATGTACACATGACTTTAAGCTTAAAATAGACACATTTTATGCTATAATTGGTAGAATTTTAGTATTTATACTTAGGCTAAAATAAAGGAGTGGCAATTGAAATAATGCATATACAGGAAACGTACTTGCATATATTCAGAATATCAGTTAAAGTATCTTTTTTTGTTCCAGGTCAGAAAGGTATATAATACTTTGCACCATCATCTTTTAGTGCAATTGTTATTGATTGCTACTGCGTTAATCCTGTTAATAGCTTCAGTTGTTCAGCATGTATCTGTAATGTGAAAGGTGTTCTAACAATACTGTACATCATGAGAAGAGTTGTCGCAGCATCCTGAACCCCTGATGTCTGCTCTGCAAAAGTCTAGTGTAAAGTGTTACCGATTACCACATTACATACACCATATTGTTACTTTAATTATGTTGTAGTGAAAGCTCATTTTTAATTACTTAGGCTACTTTCTTGGTTTTCTTTGAGACAGCATTTATTATTAAATTTAAATCAAAAGAGTCCACTGTTAGTTTTTGATGCATTTTGTTTTTATTTTGGCTGTGTTATTGCCATTCCATCATACAGATAGCCACGATATGCAGATTGGCCAGATGGTCGTGTTAACAGATTGAGAACCCACTTCCCACTGCTAAAGAGCAGGTGTAAGATCAGTAGGGTTTTTTTTCGTCCCAAGATTCATCCCAAATGCTCATTAGAATAGCGTTTAATGATTTAAAAAGGCTACATTTCAAAATATCATCATATCTGTCATGAAGTAAATGTGTAATGCTCTCTGCAATTTGTATGTATATCTGGAGATATTTTAAGCATATCCTCACTATAAGACTGTTGGCAATTGACTTCTAATACATGGCTGTTGAAGTCCAGCGTATGTCAAAAACAATCTTAAATGTTTTACAAGTGAGGCTGGATGTTAATGACACACATGCATTATTTCAGAACATGCAGTTACATTGACTTTTAAAATAAAACAAATATATATATAAATACACACACCCACACCACCCTTCTGTGTGCAGATCCAAAGGAACCTGGCTACATCAATATTCAGAAAATCTCTTAACGTCTCAATATTTTAATGTTTATTTTTCATGGGTCTTCTTGCCATAGAGAAACATTTATGGGTTAAAAGTAATATGAGATGTAGTGCTCTTAACGTATTTCCACCATCAAAGAAGATCAGATCTTGTATTATTTCAAGCCCATAAAAGGCTCCCATTAAGAAGCCTGCAGAAAACATAAGTACTCACAACTGGATTTGGAATACAAAGACTAAAATCTCTAGGCAACCATAGTTTTATATCAGAAACACACACACACACACACATAAACACACACAGAGTCTATGGAGTAGAAAGATATCTTTGCCCATCAAAAAATTCTCTTTTGGAAAGTGGAAGTCAGTCTCTGCTCCTTGCAGGAGCAAACATTTAGTTGACAGAAGCAGGATTTAGGTTGATAAACTGTTTTCACCCTGCTGTTTTAACTCAGATGGTAAGTGGCTGTGTTAATTCTAACCCTAGCTATAGTGAAACTTGGGACTGTTTGCTGTATCATGAACCATTGGCAGTTCACTCGTGTGGTTTAGCTTTCTCCTTTCACCACCAACAACCAAACAAACACTGTCTAAATATGCTTTTAATGTGGCTAAAATATTTTCCAGGTGATTTTTGAAGTCAGTAACATAATATTATTTGTATGTGTAATTTATACAAGCAGAAGGGATCTGGAGAGAGACAGTAGATAGTCTGAGTGAAAAATTAGGAGAAGTCTTTGAATGGAGGTCAGTGCATTCATAGCTGTGAGGTTTGTGTGTTGGTAAGAAAGTCACCCAATGCTGCTGGCTGGGTTTTGACTTGTCTACAGTTACTGCATTTTTATATTTCCCTTCTTTTCCACCCAATGATGAATAGCATTAATTTAAATCTATTTAAGGCGAGTGTGGGAGAAACCACAATCTTTGTTGTGGTCACTGCTGTACACAGCAGGGCTGAATGTTTCATTTGGTTGAGGCCTCAAAGCATATAGGACCCAAAACAGCATGTCGGTCTTTCAAGCCCTGCAGAGAAGCAGTGGAAAGTCTGATTCTTCACAAATGTCGATATTTATTATTATGACTATTTGTTGTTCTTTTAAAATTCAATGTAAAGGAGAGGACGCCTATCCATGGCTCTGTGCACTCAAGCAATTACTGAAAAGAACATTCCTTACAAGAATAACCACCCAGCAATGTACTCAAACCTCACACACAACCAAATTAAATTAACATAACCAGCTAGTAATTCAAAACAGCACAATAAAGCCAACTGCATCAACTCCCTCACCCTCAACCCTCCTCAGAGCTGTAGCAAAGAGATGTTCTTCGCAGCACGTCCTAAACATCAACAGATTGGGGCTGTTTAGAGCTGGGTAGGTGGGAATAAATTCCAGACCAAAGTATCCCTTCTGGAGAACTCCCTGCTGGCAGGTCCTGTATCAGAGAGGTTCCAATTCACGTAGATTTGCTAGCCACAGCTGTGGCTGTATCACCCATTCTGGATTATTTAAAATGAATTTTAGGATTATAATTATACATTAAATATGAAAATTGCAAATTCAGGACCATTTGTTTAATCATTGCCATAGTAGTTACTATGGGTCACTCTGGGACTTATCACAGGGAGAGCTTGAAGCAGATGGAGTACTTTATGAAATAAATGGGATAGTTTGAATCCCAGGTAGGTACAAAGATACTCTTTGATTCATTTAATTTGTTTGCTTATTAGTTAATTATTTGTATTATGGTAGCACCCCGAACCCATGATCAGTTTCAGATAGGGTGACCAGATGTCCTGATTTTATAGGGACAGTCCCAATTTTGGGGTCTTTTTCTTATAGAGGCTCCTATTACCCTCCACCCCTGTCACTACTTTTCACATTTGCTGTATGGTCACCCTAGTTTCAGAGCACTGTTGTATTAGGCACTGTGAAAACACAGGGGTAGATGAGGTTCCTGCCCCCAAAAGTTTACAATCTGAGGCTTTGACTGGTTTGACCCAGATTCCCCAGACAGGTTTTCCAAATGTTCAAAACCTGAGGTGCTGAAGGTTAAGTGCACAAACTCATATGAGGGCACCTAATTAAATGGCTTGATTTTCAAAGTGCTGAGCACCTGCAGCTACAATTGATTTCAATGGGAGTTTTGCCCAAGTAAGTTAATTCTGATTGGTTCTGCCAGGAGTCGGAAAGTTTTCTGACCAGTTCCAGTGTTTATTATTCTACTCAGGGGATCATATTCTCCCATCACTAGCAAGAGTGCAATGGAGTCTCCACTGATGTAAATAAAAATAATGTATGTATACGCTTTGGGCAGTATTTAATAACCGTGTAACTCTGGGTAGACGTAAGTCAATGAATTTGACTATTTAAGCTCAATTCTGTCTGTAGCTGCATTCATGTAACTCATTGAGAGTAATGCATATAGCTCTAATGGCATGATTTAGCTGTTTTAAAGCAAATTACATTTCTGTGGGTCAGATTTATAGCTATCCTCCATAAACTAGACACGTACATCCATTTTGTGTTTACTAAACCCACGAGTGAATGTGCAAAATGGAGAATGGTGCAGTATAAACTGGTTTGAACTGTGTTTTGTGTGTATAAATTTGGGTTTTGCCTGTGCAAATGGGCTGCTCCTTCATATTCTATATGTGTATTGATGAAGGCTGGCCGAAGATTTGACCCTTAGAGCCCTATAGTTAGAAACCTCTTTGAATCCTTAAAATTTGAGGGGGAAAATGATTAATGTGATCCTTTACTAAGAATGGATGCCGCCAAGTACCATCATATGCCTCCAATCGAAGACACACAAATTTGTTACACTGTAAAGGCCTGTGGCTGCAACTTTATTGAAATGTTAATTAAAACTGCCAGGTAAATAACTAAACTCTTTTGGGCCATTGTGACAACCAAACCATTGGGACTCAGTATAGAAGTATATCAGACCCCACTCATAGCTCTAGACTCATGAAAGGAACCACTTACAGCATACTTGTGTTCAGTGTGCGGCTTGTCCCCATAGTGATGTTGTCTATGAGATCCTGTGTGCCAGAAACATGTTACATACCATCAGGGATCTTGTAATTGCAACAGATTATCCTATAACAGTGTTGAGTGTTGCAAAAGCTTTTCTGATGTGGACTGCTGAGGGAACCACCTAACCAGACCGTGAGGATGAAGTTTAGCTCTAATCATATACCAGAAAAGAGGGAAGGGAAGAATTCCACGGAAAGGTGAAAACCCTGAGTTTACCAAAGAGGGAAAATGCCTTCCTAATCCCATATATGGTAGACAGTAAAATCTGGTGCAATTTTAAGGAGACCTAAAACAAGCACAGGCAAATCCGCATCCAGCCATGGCAATAACCTGCAACTGATTAATGGATTGGGAGGACAAAGGGAAAAATTTCCCCATCTGAGGAGACTGGAGAATGTTCACCGGTTTCTAAATAACCTCCATCCCTATCTCCATCCCATTCTGGTTGACCAATCAGGTGCCATGGCAGGTTTTAAAATGGCCAATTGGGTACTGCCTTGGGCTCAGGGAGAGTACTCTTTCTTCATAAAGCCTTTTATATGGTAGTGTGATACGAGCTGAGTAAAATTGAGATCAGGTTAGATTTAATTCTGAGCTATTCTGAGGTTTTCATGGCTTTAGTGAAAAATGTCTGTCACTCAAAACCTAAATTTGAATTTAGTTCTTCACACTCCAAGACTAAAAAGATCCACACTATGGTGTGATTTTGGAGTGGAAAGCAATTAGCATATTTTGTAAGGATGATATAGACAGTATGTCTACATTCCTTTAAAATATAAATCTCGGTCATTTAATTATGTTTTCAGAAGGCAGATATGAAGATATACTGCAAAACTCAGTACCTATTATACTGACACGATAATCTTATTAACCTTGCTTTCTACTTTTTAATTTTATTGTGCACCCTGTATAACTCTTACGGTATCAAAAATAATTGCTTGGCGAACACATGATGTCAGAGGTCTGATATAACATTTATCTTCACAAGTAAAGAGACTGATAACTTGTGCGTTACATAACTGCTTGCAAGGGATCAGATAGCGCCTCGCAAGAGAAGGAAAGTGAAGATCATTGTCAGCCGATAATATACAAGAGAGGATGTGTACGTTTGTGCTTTAAACTGAAAATCAGTCTTGCAAAACTGGTGTGAAAATTGACCAGCATAGGTACAAAATATTCTCGTTTGTCCATTGATGATCCCCTCCCCTCCATTTTACTCACACATTAACTATTACTGGCTTAAGGTGAACAAAGTGTTCAAGGTTTATGTTTACAGCCAACCTCACCCCTCCAGTTTCTTTCATAAACCCTTGCACCCCATCACAATTCCACTGAAATCTCTCTCTCTCTCTCTTTCAGTGTTTAGTATATATTGGATATTTTCTCCTTTAGTTTGTGATCTGGGGGTGGTGGGCGGAGGGAAACAAATGCCATAATAATATCCCTTTTCAGAAGAATATAGTTTAATTTTGTGTGTGCATGCAGCAGCTGCCATTGGCAAGCTCTTGTCTTTGTTGCCATGGTTTTTATTGCATGTGTGCCAGAACATCACTGGATGGTTCAGCACGATCCCGTTATTGGACGAGATGTATCTATGGTGAGTCACAAAATTGTCATTTGATTGGTGGATTTAAAAAGTAGGATTATTCAAACAGGTGAGTCGGTTATGATGAAAGGTTATTTGGTGGTGGATGACATAATAACTTGGATGGCGCTGGTTAAAAATACCAGAGAGGCATATTTTTAAATATAGGAAAACAGAGCCCAACAGCATCCTCCAGCTGAACTATGAAGAGGCAAAACAAAATGGAATAGACACACCAGTATAATCGAACAAAAGTTAGGTCAATTGCTTTATCCCTTGCCATTTATGATGGCTATTACATAAATACATACGTTGGACCCAATCCTTTAGTTCATTGTTTCTCAAAACTCTCATTGAAGCTATTTGGAGCTTCATGCATTGACAGTAGCACCAAGTCCATGGTGTTTAGTTATTCCTAAACTATTAAAATAGTTGTGAGATGAGGGGCCAGTGTTGCATGGAAGGATCAGGGCCTGAGTGGTACATGTAGAAAGCATATATTGGACCTACCTGAGATCTGTTTGTGAAAAGTGCTATATAAGAGATAGGTATTATTATTTTATTACTCATGATTCTTTTAGTTGGGCATGTAGAAACTTAAGACAGGCAAAAGGATGAATATGGTCAGTAGTACACAATCCTTGTAATCATGTGTGATATTAGCAAGACCCCTTGACTCTGCCAGAGCTGTTACTTGCTAACTTTTGTAGCTACTGTTACTCTTGTTCTTTGGTTCTAGCTATCCATCAAATCATATTTATAATGTGCGTGTCACATTGGGATCTAAGCAAGGACTAGCTATTATTTGATAATATGTCTGCTATACACCCATTTTTCGTGACCCTATGTGTCTTCTCTAGTCATAACTGTTGACCTCCCCTGTTCTATCCCTTAACTCATGCACTGGATGCATAGAGATTATATTGGGAAAGGTGCCCTGGCACAGTTTATTCCTGGGTGCAGAATGCATTTGAAAATTTGGGAATTTGCCGTCTCATGTGGGCAAGCCCTCCAAGCACAGAACTCCCAAAGGGAACTCTTAGGGCCTGATTCAAAGGCCAATGAAGTCAGTAAAGATAAGTTCCATGAGTGGAAGGCTGTCATGTTGTGGTTTGTGGAGTGCAGATACCGTGAACAGCGTGTTACGGGCCTGTAAGGAGAAAATGCAGGATGATCCCAATGAAAAACTAAGGGCAGCATTAAATGTCGCGACAGCGTTATGTATGTATCTTGCTTATTTTTTTCACTTGAATACAATCTCTATGAACTATAGATCTAAGCTTTGTAACAGAAATGACAACTAGTCAAGCCACCACCTGAATATTTCTACTGAAGGCCAATGTAGACAGGGCCGGTGTAACTGCTAGGGCGCCCAGGTTTGGGGGCGCCAAAAAACGGTGGCCAAATTTTTTTTTACACTATTTCTCGAAAACAAATAAAGAAAAGAGAAATGTCGTTGAACGTGCTTTTTAACTCGTTGTTCTCTCGTACATTACAGATATAGCCTACGCCAGCTCCACGTTGCGGGCACAAGCGTACTGCTTCACTATGGTACAAAGTGGCAATGATGTCATTTTTCTTGTCGCGCGCAGCCGTTCCCCATACTGACAGGCTGTTTATAATGCCGAGTTTAGTCATTTTCAGAGGTTGTTGACTGAGGCTAACTATTTTTGTTGAATTATTTCAGATCTAAGACTCGGGCAAGTGCTGCTGCATCATTTCGCAAATACTTTGTGTCAGTTGTGTGTGTATGTTAAGTATTTGAGTGTATATGTTTATGTGCGAATATGCGTGAAATTTGTCATATCGATATTGTCAGTTGTTGTATGACGGAGTATCTGCCATTCGAATTGTTTAAATTTAATAATAAACAATAATTGGATATTCTAAAGGTAGAATAAAATGTAGTAGATTTGGATATGAAAGAATGAATGAAGGAAGTATATATATGTGACTAAGAAGGGTGTATTTCTGAAAGTATTTTGAAAGTTTATAATAAGTGATGGTCCGGGGGAGAGTTGGAGGAGGGTGCACAAGGTGGAAGCTTTGTTTAGGATGCAAAATTTCCTTGAACCGGCCCTGTGTACAGATTAGAAAATATACTCTGTACCATTGAAGGAACCCTGATGAACCTCTGCAGAGGCATCAAAAGGAAAGTCTGATCTTGATATGTTACTGTCAAGGCAAAAATCTAAGAGAAGTTTTAGGACAGAAATACGTTGTCTGTCACATTTCATCTCAAAGAGGATTGCTGGATTTTGGTGTTCTCTTTTTGCCCAAAGCAGCAGAGAAGAGAATTTTAGTTTGGAAAGGAAGAGCTATAGCAAAATTCCTGTCTGGTACTACATAGGGTGAAATTTCAATTTAATTCAGTTGGATTGTTGTTGTTAAGTGGTTGATTTTACTATTTAAGCAAAGTAGTTTCAAGTAACTTATAAGAATGAATTCGTTGTAGCTGGATGCTGTTCAAAAGTATTGCCGTTGTAATCCCTGTTGGGGAAAGATTGTGCAGTGGTGAGGACTTTTCTTGATGTTACGATGACTTCATTAAAAATATCTGGCAAACCAGTGTTCATTGATTGCTCTGCTGGAAAGTCAGTTCCTACATTACTTTATTTTAAGGTACTGTGAGTGGCTGGTACAAATGTAGAAGGCTTGATTTTAATCTCTGACCATTTATAAGGTCAGATCCTCAAGTGTGGTACATTAGGGTTGACCTACTGACCTCAGTGAAGCTGTGCTGATTTGCATCAGCTGAGAAACTGCTCCGTAGTGTTTTTATATAAAGCTCTTTTTAATTTTTTTTCAACTGATGATAATTTATACTTGCAGATAAAACTGTCTTTTGAAAAGTAAGATAAGTTGGAAAGACCACAGGGCTGGCTAGGTAGGAGGTGGTATTTTCATGGTCAAGATGTCACTATTCTTTGGAGATGGATCCCTGATATCAACTGACACTTTAACTCCAGTGCTTATCGGTACCTAGATGCTATGGTGATTGGTTCATTTTTTGATATGCATGTTATAGAGACAGATGCTGTCCTAGAGATTTTCACCCCAGTCTGAGAAGAATGTCCTCAGGATGTACTCTTCTTCTCTGCGACATGGCAAAGGATGTGTAAGTGTGATACCTGGAGAAAAGAATATGCTTAGAACCCATTTTAAGTTCTAAAGCTATTGTGCTCAAATGTTACAGGTCACAATCTCAGTATATATTTACAGAGTGGAATAATTATTTTAAATACATGATGTATCCTCTTATTTAAAAAGTGAATTTTTGTGCTGTGAAATGCACAGCCCTGGAGGTTGAAACTGTCTTGCCATAGAATAGGAACAGCAAGGGCAGTAACAGTGCATTGCCCCCCACCATTGTATTTTAAATTCTGACCCTGAGGCATTGGTCCCCATACCTGTTCAAACCTGTGGGCCGACCTCAGTGTCCTTGCTGTCCCATTGCAGTCATTGAGGTTCTTCAGGGCACAGAGATCACTCTGTACGCAGGCTGGGCTCTGAATAAGGACTCTTCACTGCTGATGCCTGGCACTTGTGTGCAAGGCGTCGGATGATACATGCACATCCCCTTCTCAATACGTTTGGGTGGGCTCTGGATAGAATCTACATCGAAAAATGTACTCAGTGCAAGGTGAAAATCAGAGTTCTCTTTTTTTTCTTTTGTAAATCTCAGGACCAGCATCTTAAGTTTTCTGTGCGACAGTCCACTTTGGAACTCAGTTCTGCTATTTGCCCAACTCTGACTGCAGATATGTTACCCATAATACTTATTCCTTTATTGTCCATATTGCTTAGCTCCCTCTAATCTCTGTTGGAACATGAACTTTCTTTTGTCCACTTTTAGTCATCCTCTGTTATTTTTTTTAATAACCTTAACATTCCCTTTCATCTCACTTACCAGAAGTTGCAAGTTTGATTCTTGGGCATCATCTCCAATGGTAGGTTCATAATAGAGTGTTCCACTGAAGAGATGTTGCAATAGCTGGATTCCTTCTGAAGAGTCTCTGACTCCTCTTTTTGCTGAAGGTTTTCTATCATAGCTGTTTCTTGGATTAAGCACTGCTGAAGGGTTCCCCACCCCCCATTGAAAGATAAATCTGCTTTCTTTTATTAATAGGACTGTTTTAATGGGCCAAGCTTCAGGTCTGAATCACTCCGAGTATGTCTACACAGGTGCAATTAGACACCCGTGACTGGCCTGTGCCAGCTGACTTGGGCTTGTGGGGCTCAGGCTAAGGAGCTGTTTAATTGAGGTATAGGCACTTGGGCTGGAGCCTGGTGTCTAGAACCCTGCGAAGTGGGAGGGGTCCCAGAGTTTGGGCTGCAGCCTCTGCAATTAAACAGCCCCTTTATCCCAAGGTGGAGTCATCTGCCACAGGCCAGCTGCAGGTATCTATTGAAGCATAGACATACCCTAAAAGTCCATGGAATCACTAGTTCAAACCCCAGAAGAACTAGCTCAGCCCTTCTTCCTCCTTAATTACTTATATTGCCTTCCATGAATTTTATTTTATGTGGGTCTTTTTACACCTCCTACCCAACTCAGCCGAGTTGTTATTTTGTAATGATTCCCATGATAACCCAAATAAATCATCTCTCCTCATACAAAAGTGGTTCCATACCCCTAATAATTTCTGACGCCCTCTTCTGAACCTTTTCAAGTTCCAACATATCTTTTAGAGATGGGATGACCACATCAGCATGCAGTATTCGAGATGTGGGCGTATCATGATTTATATAGAGGCAATATAATATTTTCTGTCTTTTTATCTATCCCTTTCTTAATAATTCCCAACATTCTGTTTGCTTTTTTGACTGCCGCTGCACACTGAGCGTATGTTTTCAGAGAACTATCCACAATGACTCCAAGATCTCTTTCTTGAGTGGTAACAGCTAATTTAAACCCCATCATTTTATATGTATAGTTGGGATTATGTTTTCCAATGTGCATTACTTTTCATTTATCTACATTGAATTTCATGGGCCATTTTTTTTGCTCAGTCACCCAGTTTTGTGAGCTTCTTTTGTAGCTCTTCACAGTCTGTTTGGGACTTAACTATCTTGAATAGTTTTGTATCATTCACAAATTTTGCCACCTAACTGTTTTTCCAGATCATTTCTGAATATGTTGAATAGGATTGGTCCTAGTACAGACCCTGGATTATTTACCTCTTTCCATTCTGAAAACTGACCATTTTTTCCTACCCTTTTTTCCCTATCTTTTAACCAGTTACCAATCTATGAGAGGACCTTCCCTCTTATCCCATGAACACTTACTTTGCTTAAGAGCCTTTGGTGAGAGACTTTGTCAAAAGCTTTCTGAAAATCGAAGTACAATATATCCACTGGATTCCCCTTGTTCGCATGGTGGTTGACCCCCTCAAAGAATTCTAATAGGTTAGTGAGGCATGATTTCTCTCTACAAAAACCACATTGAACAAATTATGTTCATCTGTGTGTCTGACAATTTTGTTCTTTACTATAGTTTCAATCAGTTTGCTTGGTACTGAAGTCAGGTTTACTGGCCTATAATTGCCGGGATTACGTCTGGAGCCCTTTTAAAAATTTGGCGTCACATTAGCTGTCCTCCAGTCATTTGGTACAGAAGCTGATTTAAATGATAGGTTACAGACTACAGTTAGTAGTTCTGCAAGTTCACATTTTAGTTCCTTCAGAACTCTTGGGTCCTGGTGACTTTTATTGTTTAGTTTATCAATTTGTTCCAAAACCTCCTGTAATGACACTTCAATCTGAGGCAGTTCCTCAGATTTGTCACCTAAAAGGAATGACTCAGGGTTGGGAATTTCCCTCTCATCCTCATCAATGAAGACTGATGCAAAGAATGGCCTTATCATCCTTAAGTGCTCCTTTAGCATCTTGATTATCTAGTGGCCTGGTTGTTTAGCAGTTGTTTAGTTAATACTAGCTACATCCCATTTGATGTAGCTTATATTAGCGATCCGGGTAGTTTAGCTGTCAAAGCAAGGGAGCGGAAGTCAGGATGCACTGGGAGGCTGATCACTAGATTTTTCTGTGTCTCTGTTTGCACCTCTGTGAAATGGGTTCAGTAATATCTTCTGACACTGTAATTGTGTCTTTAGATGGCATTGTAAAAGTGTAAAGCGATTTATCATTAGTAACAATAAATTCCTAAAGGGGGATGAGGCAAAGCTCTCTCACAAATCCATCATCATTACATACTTCAGTATATATTTTGAGTGGACCCACCTTTTAACTTTGCAACTTTTTAAGGAACTATTTTCTTAATGCTAGCCTTACATTCTGAATGTTCCACTGTAGGGACAGTCCAACTTTAAGAGAGATCAATGAACACTGAGTCATTTAACATTTTAATTGTCTGCCTTTAGCAAATGCTGTTTGCTGTGATGACCTGTTTGTCTGGATTATATCTCTTTTTAGTATTTTTTTAAAAAAAGAAAAAACAAAGGAAGTACAGTGCTATGCTCAGAACAATTATTAAAAACAGTTGGGAAGAATATAAAAGGTACTGTGTGTGAGAAACAGGACAGCTGTGATGGTCTATTGGGAAAGTGTGTACAGATGGTGATAGGGAGGAGAATGACGACTACATGGCTGATAAATGAAATACAAAAGTCATTAAATTGGTGGACTTACTAAGCAGTGTATTTTTGGGTGGAGGTGGCTGGTGCATCATTAGTGCTTGGTCTCTGCCTCCAGAAAGTGCAACTGTCTTTGCATATTTGCAGTTCTGATTTTGATTATAATTAAAGACATTCTTAATAAATTGTATGTCATGGAATTATTAAAGAAGGCAATTAAGCACATGTTTTTTGCTATATTTCCAGTGGCATGCGATTGTCATAAAGACTTTGCTGTACTCCAAATAAAATTGAGTCCAAGTTAGTCACAGTAACACGTCGAATTTCATGAAATCTAAACCAGATTTCTTTGTTTTGCAAGAAGTGGGAACAACAGAGTAAGCTGGATTTATCTTGTGGGGTGTCATCGTTCAAAAACTCCACTGAGACAGACAAAACATTTTACATTAATTTAAAAACACGTAATGATTCTGTACCTCGTGGTAAATCCAGTCTCTGGCACCCAGCCTGAGTATCTAGGTCAGGGGTGGGCAAACATTTTGGCCCGAGGGCCACATTGGGGTTTCAGAATTTTATGGAGGGCTGGGTAGGGAAGGCTGTGCCTCCCCCAAACAGCCTAACCCTGCTCCCTGACCCCCACCCTCTTTCTGCCCTCAAACTCCCCCCCCCCTCAGAATCCATGACCCATCCAACCCTTCCCTGCTCCTTGTCCCCTGACCTCCCCCTCCAGAGACCCCCTGCCCCAACCATCCCTCCCAAGACCCAACTCCCTATCTAAGCCCCCCCGTTCCCTGTCCCCTCACTGTCCCCCCCCGGGACTCCCTGCCTCTTATCCGACCCCCCTTCTCTCCACCCCCTTACCATGCCACTAACAGTGGTATTGCAGACAGAGCTACATGTGCTTCCACACTGCCCCGCAGGAGTGCGCTGCCGCAGCCCCCTAGAGCACTGCCCACATGGCGGTGTGTCTCTGGGGGAGGGGAGGAATGCAGGGGTGGAACTAGGGAACCTCCCTGGCTGGGAGCTCAGGGGCTGGGCAGGACGGTGCCACAGGCTGGATGTGGCCCGCGAGCCGTAATTTGCCCACCCCTGATCTAGGGAGATCCACGGGGCAAGTATCCTACAGAGATGATCCATGGAGTCCTAACATGCCTCCTCTACAGATGGGGTTGGAAGGACTGGGAAAGCCACGCAGAAACAGATCTTTTGGACTCATCTACAAACATCCATGTATGCAATTTCACAGGAAGCATATGTGGATCTAGGCTCTGCCACACAGAAATGCAGCTCTCCCCAAATCCAGCCCTTCCTTGCTCAGCAGAACGTCACCAGGTGTGTTTTCAGGGTCTTTCCCCGCCAATGGCCAGTGGAATTTAGGGCAGAATATGCCACAGTATCATAAAATAGATAAAACTGCCTAGGTTCTGAAAGCCTCGACTCAAGGGCACTGCTGAATACGACCCTTAACATTTTTAACCTTAGGCAGGACGACGTTTTCCTGAGCATCTAATCTAGTTCCCAGCTGACATCATTACAGCTTTTGTCCTTATTCAGTTCCTCCTGTTCATCCATTACTTGGTGTTTCTGCTCACTGTTTCTAGATACCATCAATAGATGAAAGCACTTGCCTTAATAATAAATAGGCTTCAGTAATGCTGTGCTTTTCCACAAACAAACTTACTGTCCAGCACACTGTGAGCCTCAATGATGTCATTCTATTCCTCTTCTGTTTCCTCTCTCTTTGCTTGGGAGTGAGTTGCTTTAGAATACCCCCATCTCTGACTCCCTGCCTAGCACCTGGGAATTGATTGCTTGTGTTTTAAATTGGAATCCATCCTAAATTGCGCTGCTTGCCAGCAAGCCAGTTCAATATACTAATGCATCAGCTTTAGTGCTTTGACTTCCTGATCTCTGGTACTATGAGTTCAAGTCATAGATAGGGATTAAAAATGTGCGTTTGGAGCGAGATGTTGAATTTCAGCTATGCTGGCTCGAGTGTCCGATTTATTATTGATATAGATCCTAATTGCACCTCCGCAGGTAGGACAAATGAAGTATAAATGGTCCTGCAGCACTTATAGCCATGTTCAAAATGTGGACTTGACAGGTGGGATAAAGAGGAATTGTTTTAGAGTCACCTTAGGCTGCACATGACAATGGGACAGGGACAAGGAAAAAATGCAAAATAGTGTTAGAAGCTGGGTCTGGACGAAAAGGGATGGATTACTCAATAAATTGTCCAGTTCCGTTTCACTCCCTCTGAAGCAGCTGCCACTGGCCACTGTCGTAAGACAGGATACTGAGTTAAAGGACCATTGATCTGACCCAATATGGCTGTTCTTTATGTTCTTATACACAAAACTGGAACAGTTATATATCTAAAGTACTTTTATGGTCCTGGGCTAGTACCTTAACCACTGGACCATCCTCCTCCTTCCTCTGAAGGATCTCATACTGGCCACGGTCAGAGACCGGATGCTAGACTAGAAGAACCATTTATCTGATCCAGTCTGGCAATTCCTATACCCTGATAAAGAATTTAAGAGGGGCCTCATGCATCTAATGGGAGGTTTCTATGTGGAAAGGATGCAAAATTGGGCCCTAAATATTTATATGATAATTAAAAAAGGTATGTAGCCCTTGTATAAGTTGACATTTTACGATGTGAAGAATTTTTCATTTATTTCATGTTTTACCAGTTGTTAACTTGCTATGTCTATGTATTTGGTGCCCAACCTACTCCCACTGAAGTAAACAGCAGAACTTCAGTGAGAGAAGGACTGAGTTCTTTTGTAAGTACGTAGCCTCTCAAAAAAGCCCTGCCCTTGCTTATTGAATAAAATGTTTTTTGTAAAATCTAGGCTTTCCCCTCTGAGGACGTGGGTTTAAATCAGTCCTTGAGTCTCATGGTGTTACCCTTGTCTCTAGTGGGGTCTACAGCACAAAACTGTCACATGCACAGAGTGGTGTAATTTGGCACAACTGGTTCAGCTTCTGCTCAAGAGGAGCAAAAGATGTAAAAAGTAGGGGTTCATTGATAGAATTGCTTGTGGAACTTAGCTCAGTTCCTGCCTGTGCCAGGTTGGTTCAAATAGTTCTGTTAGGCCTTTGCATGTAAATATTTTGTTTCAGTCAGAGCCCTCTGATTGTAGGGAAGCGGAGCCTTTCAAGGAGAGATAGAAACCATCTGAACTCAAGTCCTTCTCCCCTGTAGACAACATATTTCAGTCTCTTTGGGTGAAATCCTGACTTCATAGAATCATAGAACATCAGGGTTGGAAGGGACCTCAGGAGGTCATATAGTCAAACTCCTTTCTCAGAGCAGAACCAATGCCCAACTAAATCAAAGACTTCATTGAAGACAATGGCAAAACCCCCACTGATTTTGCTGTTATTAATTTCAGTTTTTCATTTAGAAGGATATAAAGGGGGAAAAATCCCCACTCCAGTAGTTGGAGGTTGCCGCATGCCCGGAACCACGAAGATTAATAAACCTTCTAAAACTCTTAGTTTATTGTTATTTTTGTAATTCTTAACTATCCTGATATGGGATCACCATGGTTTCATAAAGAAATTGTGAAATCAGACTTGGTAAAGTTTTATCAAGTTCAAATAAAGATCCTTTTTGTGACCAAGCAAATTTCCCTCTGCAGTTTTTTGGAATGTTAAAAGGGAGGAAAGGTTTGATAAGCAGAAAATGTGAGACAGCTTGATAAATTACCCTGGATTTCAGTGCAATAATTTTCCAAAAGTCAGATGTAATGTTTTTTTAAAAAGACACAAAGTAATAAAAAAAGAGCTACAAACTGTGTGTGTGTGAGAGAGAGAGAGATCATGTTGGCCAAATCGTGCAAGTTTGTTCCAAATTTCAGTATTATAATTACATAAAGCCCTTATTTTAGGAGCATGGTATTTTTTTTTAATGAGAAGAACTTGAGTCTTTTTTTTTTTTTTACAGATATCCCATAAACATATTTTACCTCCCACAAAGAAAATAGCCCGTTTTATTTACAATTTATTATATGCTAAAGGGGATTATTTGGGTACATATACAATGATTTGGTTCATAGATTATTCATTCTTATATAAATGTTTTATTTGTTATTAATCAGCTTCCCTGTTGTATCATTCCACTGAGTACAGAAGTCCTAACGCTCCAGTGACTAAAAGTTGCTTTGATGGATACTACAGAGACAGTGGAGAGAACTAAATTTTCATTGATTATAGATATTTCTCGTTGTAGCAATCAGCTTTTTTATGCCTGGCCTTGAAAATATCTGGGAACAAAATAATTCTCTCTCTCTCTTTAAACTAGTGTTAGGTCTGGATAAGGACACTTCACTAATCTCTCTATCACCAAATGTTTCCCTATGAATATGAAGAGATCCACATGTTATCTGATCCTTATTTCCAAATATAAATCAAAGCCAAACACCTTGCAACTCCGAATTAGATTACACTATATTATTTTTGTCTCTGATGTTCCCCTTCTCTCTCCTCTCCCATTGGTTTAAGGCCAGGTCTACACTATAAACTGACACTGCTGTAACTACGTCATTCAGAGGTGTGAAAAATCTACATCCCTGAGCTATGCAGTTATACTGACCTAACTCTTAGTGTAGACAGTGCTGTGTTGACAGGAGGGCGTCTCCCACTGACCTAGCTACTGCCTCTCTTGGAGATGGACTAACTATGCTGACGGGAGAAGCTCCCCTGTTGGTGTAGTAGTGTCTTCACTGAAGTGTTACAGCTGTGCTGTTACAGCGTTTTAAGTGTAGACCTGACCTAAGTTTGCTATTGAGAAGGTTGGGTCACCCTCCTCCACCTTTAACACAGACCATAGTACTTTAGTATTGCTCAAGTCCGAGTCTAAGCATTTGAGCCCTAATTCTGCTCTTAGTTACACTGATGTAAATTCTGGAGGTCTGGATTTATCCCAGATTTAAAAGCATTGTGACTCAGCACAATTTGGATCCAAATACATTGGGCTTGACTGATTTACTCTATGTCAGTGTAGCTGAGAGCAGAATTAGGCCCTCAGCGACCCATCTCATGTTTGGTGTGTACTGTTTGTGCTACTGTGTGTGGTGAAGAATGTGGAGACAAAATATATTACATGCATAGCTAGTGCTGAGAGCTTTGAAAGAAAACATTAATTCTGATTGAAGCAATGATTTGTATCTTTTGATTAGTTACTAACTTTATATATAAGCAAAATTCTATAATGATTTAATTGAGGTAAGAGGCAGGTCTCCTACTATATCAATTTGATTTACAGCTGCTGTTCCCAAATATAGTTTTTCTTCACAGAGAGCCTGATCCTGCAAGACACTGAGGTCCCTCATCGTTACTTCAGATTGCTAAATGGCTTGCAGAATCAGGCCCTTAAAGTGCACAAGTTGCTGTCCCCTGTTCCACCCCCATCCCAAGTATTTTAAGGTTCAAATAGAACAGTGCTACTGTTGTGAAGCAGACGGCAGGAAGGCAACTATTAAAAGTAGAAGGCTATTAAGCAGTCAGGTTTTTATTATGCTTTAGTGTTTTGTTTAAGTCTGTTCTTAATTGGTTGATTAATGTAAGCTAAGTCCTTTTCTCCCCCTCCATCTCTACAGATGGCAAATGGTAGGTCCCAACTGTCATTGTGCGTTAAAAAAGGTTATGGTTCAAAGTCAAAGATACAGAGATACCACAATAATCAATCATAGGAACTTCTCTCACTGTGCCCGGCCAGGCAAAAGTTAGATCTAGTGGTAATATTCTCTCAAAATCTATCAGGAAGAATTTTTTTTCCTCTACATTTTATTTATTTGGTGGGATTATTTAGTTACTGAAAACTTTTTGTCAGATTCACAACATATAAATAAAGGCAGAGTTGCAGGCACAGAATTGTGTAGCTTAATATTGCCTTGTCTCATTTTCTTGTTCTTAGTTCTCATCTTAAAGGTGTATTTTAATATATGGGTCCCAGTCTTGCGGTCTTTTTGTTTGCCAGGCTCCCATTAACTTCAGAGGGAGCCTTGCCCAAGCAACATTGGATGGACTGGGCCTATATGCTTAAAAGAATTAGCACAGGAGAAATATGGCAGCCTGAGTGTAATGTATGTTTAAAGAAATACTTCCAAAGAAATATCTTTTGTAAAAAAATACCTTTGATAATATATGAAGATGATTTATTAAGGCTAACTTCCTACTCAGGATGAAGTCTAGAATTATGCTTCTGGTATTGATCCATAAACGGGATTTGCATTTTATTCATACTATAAAAGCGCTTTTAATGGTGACCTTGTGGTAATTGAATCTATACTGTGTGTAACTACCAAAGTATCTTTTATGTTATTTTATGTGGTGTAATACAAAAACTAAATTTAAAGTCTTGTGAAAGGGAATGGTAGTACTCTGTCCTTAAGTGTAACATATATAGCTTTTAATATTCTAACAATGGAGTGGAGTTAAGGACATTATTTAAGGGGGGGAAAATGGAGAAAGATTTCATTACATTCAGCACAGTATGAGACTAAGTCAGAGTAGTTTTGCTAATTAAATTCAATTGCCATCCATTAGACCAATGGAATGAGATGAATCTACTATATAGCTGACACAGCACAGGTATGCAATTTGGCTAAATGACCATTTTTAAACCTCCTCAGCCTACATTTCTCAACTTGTTCGTTTTTGAGAGTTAGAATTTCTGCGCACACAAAAAGTTGAATACCGTAATAACTGATGCCCACAGAAGGGTAAAGATACCAGTCTCAAAGGAGTAAATGGTAGCAGTGACTCAATTTGAAAATGCTTGCTGTAGTAAGCTTACAAGGTACAGAAACAGTAAGAGAGATACTGTACATGGAATTCTTTTCTGTGTTCATTCATAGATACATGTTTTATTTATCCCGATATCTAAATTGATCTATGAAATTGCTTGGGCTGAATTAGTTCTGTTTTATTTAACAGCTCAGTCATTATTATAGAATAAGACTGTATAGTTATGTGTGTTTTTAAAAGTATTTGAAATTCACTTAGTAGGATAAATTTGTCTACATTTCAGCATAACTCACTATTTTAGGAAACGTTATATGTCAGCCTGAGAAGTTTCTTACCTCAGTGAAATGACAAGAATACCACTCAAGCATTGGCTGAGACAAAATTTTGACAGCCAGCAAGCCTGTAATGCTGCTGAGTGCACAGATTTACACTTCCTGCCAAGATTAAAATGGTCTAAAACCGAAAAGGATATTAGGGATTGTCACTTTAAGAAGAAATAACATGGTGGTGTATTGCACTGGTTTAAGAAATGTGATGATCCTTTGAACTGTCTACTCCCTGGAATCCTACAAGCTAATGTGTAGTAATTCTGATTGAGTTGTGAATGTCAGATATTTACAGTTTGGGAGAATACAAATAAATCAACAATTTGAAACTTTTACATTACTGTACTGTCAAGTCTAGGAGTGTAAAGCCCAAACCTGCAGTCTTTACCTTGACATTTCAGTGAAGTTGATGGGGCTTTTGCCTGAGTGAGGAGTCAGGTTTTAGTCCATGGTAGGATTTTGTTTTAAAATCATGTTGTATTTTCCTTCCAGTAATTTTTAAAATTCAGTAAAACCTAGGGGGGAAAAATAATCAAGTATGGTTGAAAAAAGGCCTAGCGAAAATTGTTGATTGAAGGTCCTCTTGCCGCAAACCATGTATTCTTAGACTTTCCTTTTGGCATGACTGGTTATGCTTTTTGATGATAAAAGTTTTGGGCTTAGGAGTGTTTGCTCAGTAGAATCTAGACAAAGAAATGTGAAAAAAGTGCTTTAAAAGATACAATTAAACCTCTTACTTTGTTATTTACAGTAACTACCCTTTTTAACAGTGGTGCAAGTTCAAATTAAGGTAGCAGTGTGAAGAGGGAAATGTGGGAACATTCATTTGTTGAAACTTTGCATTTCTTCAGCTTTATAACCATCAGAAAGGAGATTGTTGTGCATTCTATTAAATACTGCCAGTATGATTAATTTAAAGGGTTACTTTTTATTGAACCCTGGTGTAGATGTTCTTTGTCAACCCACATTCACTGCTAGTTAGAGTGTGTGTAGCATTTATCAAAACTTTCTGGAGCCCCTCTCACCTCATTAGCATCTGAATCTCTATTCAGCAGTTAATGTCCGTTACAGCTAGAGTGCTCAATTCTTGTTTTCAATAAGCCAGTTGTAAAATGTCAGACTGTCACTTACAATATAAAAAAGCAAAAATGATGGTATTTGTAAAAATGTTATCACCTCATAAAAACAAATTGTAAAGACATGAAAGTGATCTTGGTATGCTTTGCTTTCAGAAGTGAGTTAGTACAGCTGCTTTAAATACCAGTTGTCTGGATTCCCACACTTTCCTACCAATGGCGAGGTTTACACAAGCATAATTTAAGTTACAATTACCCTAATTAACATCTCATTTGCATAAATTGTTGAAGTCAAAACAACAAAGAATTACTTAAGAAGCTTAACCCTATTTGTCCAAAATAGAAAAATGAGTTTTCACTTTGCAGTAAAAATTGGCAGGTTCATTCTGTCTCTCAGCTATAATAGGAACTGAAGTTATACTATCAATTAATAGTTTATATTTTTGTAATAGGATGTGCCCCTTTTATTTATGGGATATAACATTTCAAAACATCCTGTTCTTGGAATCAAAGATACATAAAACTGTCAAAGAGTGATTCAGCATCATTCCCCACAGTTAGTAAAACTTATCTGATTGGTGGGGCTGATTCTTCTCTTTCTTACACCTGTGCAAATCTAGTGTTACTCTACTGGAATAAAATTGTTGGAAGAGGAAGATCATATCTAATATGTTTGAAAGCTGTTTTCTCAAAAAGAGAGCAAGTAATGTAAAGTGTCTAAAGTATAGCACTGAAAATTGCACTGACCAGAGAGACATGTTATCCTTTCTCAGCACTCACTTTCAAATAGTACACATACAGCAGAGGTGACTGGTCCTCTTTTGATATTTCAAGTGTTTTCAGACTTTCCAAGGTCACGGTAAACATTTGGTCTAATGCTGTAGCCTAATAAACTCAGGGAAAACTAAGGAATGCATCTGGCTTTCAGAAGTTAAATAGTTCTATGCCATGTGCCGGTTTGGAATAACATTTCAGTGTATTTAGCTGTACTATATTTAATAGCACCATATACGTTACTTGAAGAAGTACAAACAAAAATTGCTGCAAATAAAGTTTTAACTCTATATGCAGTGAAAATACAGTTGACCTTCCCTATTTCAGGACTTTGGCTTCAAGTTCTTTTAGGCTTATAACTAAATCTTGATGATGCCTGTTAGAAAGACTTTGTCCAATGACATGATCAGGAAGGAGTTGATTAGCACCGTTGCAGCTGGACATATGACTTTTGATTATTACCTGGCATAGTTCAGGGGAATTGTCAGGGCTTGAACCAAAGCGACTGAGTTAGTGCAAGTCTTTCCCTCGGGTACTTGTTTCCTTGGTTACATTAAGGCAAGTTCACTGGCAAGTTACAAGATCTTTATATATCTAATACAGGGGGCGGGCAAACTTTTTGGCCTGAGGGCCACATCAGGGTTGCAAAACTGTGTGAAGAGCCGGGTAGGGAACACCATGGCTCCCCAAACAGCCTGGCCCCTGCCCCCTCCCGTTCCCAGCTCCAACTGCCCCTCCTCAGAACCCCCAACCCATCCAACCCCACTGCTCGTCAGTCCCAGGACCATCCCCTTTGGACCGCTGCCCCTAACCACCTCCCGGGGACCCCACCCCCATCCAAGCCCTCCGTCCCCTGACTGGCCCTCTCAGAATCCCCGAAGTATCCAAGCTCCCCTCCCCCCCCCGGCTCCTTGTCCCCTGACCATTTCCTCCCGAGACTCCCTTCCAACCCTAATGACCCCGCCCCCAGGACCTCAACTCCTATCTAACCCCCCTGCTCTCTATCCCCTGACTGCCCGACCCCTAGCCACCCCTCACCCCTTGACAGGCCCCCCAGGACTCCCACGCCCTATTCACCCCCCCCCCCGTTCCCCGTCCCCTGACCGTCCCCTGGACCCCTCTGCCCCTTATCCAACCTCCCTTTCCCCCTTACCATGACGCTCAGATCAGTGTGTCTGGCAGCCACCCAGCTGGATTCAGACATGCTGTCCTGCTGAGGCACAGGGGTGTGCCGCCCCGCCCCGCCCCCCAGGGCGCTCCCTGTGCAGTACGCTGAGGCTCTGGGGAGGAGCGGGGATGGGGCCGGTGGATAGTCTCCCCAGCCGGGAGCTCTGGGGCCGGGTAGGACGGTCCCGCGGGCTGTAGTTTGCCCACCCCGATCTAATATATGACAGAGTCCTGGCTAGGATGATTTAGTTGGGATTGGTCCTGCTTTGAGCAGGGGGTTGGGCGAGATGACCTCCTGAGGTCTTTTCCAACCCTAATCTTCTGTGATTCTATGACAAATAATGATCGCAAATGTACAAATATTATGGTGGGTTTGTTCATTGTTAAGACCCTGGGTGTATGGCTAGATGTCAGCATTAAGGTGATTGAGATTATTGCTGTTTTACTCACCAAAACAAAAATCAGGGTAATGACACAGTTTTTTGGAATATTATGAAGCTAATGTATTTGCCAGTTTATTCTGCATCAGAAACTAGGATTTGTGTGACCTGTGCCATTGTTAACCTGTATATTGCACCTTTCGTTAGCATCTGCACAAAGACTGATCTGAATAACCTCAGATTTATAGCAAATGTTCAAGTGGTTAGTTCTCAAATTGAAACAGAGAGAAGTGAAGTGTGGGTGTCTTTGGACCCAGGTGTCATTCAGATAAAGTTCATGATTCTCCAGGAGAACATAACTTATTCTGGAATGTTATTTACTAGTGATGGCATGCAGTTTTGATAAGATGTCAGCTGTAGGTGTTTTTAATCACTAATGAAAGTGGTACCCATCATCAGTGTTACCTACAAATTTTCATATGCTCTATTATGTTGTTAGAGCTTCATTAGTTAAGTCAAAGTGAATGTGCGTTTCTTCCAGTGAAAATATTTATGCATCAAAGTGATTTAACATCCCATCCAATCAGTAGACTGACCCCAGATGTAAATTATTGCTCGTGTTTGTAAGAGTGAGGATGCTGATCAGTTGCATCAGCCCGGAGGACAGAATAAAAGCACATATTGTACGAGCTTTAAACTCTAAGGTTAATTCTGCATTGGAAACCTCTGTAAGCTAGAAACCATAATGAATTAATAATAATAAAATAGTTGTACTAAATATGGGTCTTTATATATAAGATTTTCATATTCTTTTGCATAGATTGCATTATAATTGAGTAGCTGACTTATACCCTTCCTTCTTTTTCATTAAACAATAATTCTACAATAGACAAAGCCTACATTCTGAACATGAATGAGTCTGCCAGTGCTAGTATGGTACTCTTTACAAAATAAGGCTTACCAGGTGGCAAGGATTGCATAATTGAATTGGACTGCATCCTGGTTTCCCACACCCAGAGCAGTTTCACTAAGAAGTAAATTGCAATTAAAAGAGACAGAATGTTTCCATTGTATTAGGAATTCTTAACAGCAAACTTTTCATCCATAAGGGTCTTTTTCTTCTTGAAGCATAGGGGAAATTACTGTATGTGCCTAACTACCATTAAAACTAATAAGAGTAATGTACATAAATCCCTGCATGTCGATGGGCGAATAGACCCCAGATGCCTTCATGCCTTTAAGAGAAATGTGCTTAAAGGGATTGAATGGAAGTGTGTTAGTTGGTCATTGTGGCATCTGTTCCAAAAAATGTGCAGACTTAACTTTAGGTATTGGGCTTTCAACCAGTTCTCCATAGTTCCATGTGGGAAAGCATTTTAAGGACAGAGCACTATCTATGCTCCTTTATCTAGAGCCTTCCTTAGAGGCACGTGAAAGAAGAAGCTGCATAAAGCATCAAGATAGAAAGGGCATTCACAGGTGAATGCTGTGGGCAGATTTATCTCCCACAAAAGTCACTGTTAACTTCTCTCCCATTACATTTCAAATGCTGCTTGCCAGCAAGTACCCACGTTCCCACATTTTTTGACCACCACTTCCTAGACTTGCAGATCAATGACACTTAAGGACAACTATCTCCTAATGTGACAAGGAGAGGATAGCACATCTTTTTCTTTTTTTTTCCTTTTCTTTCCAGAGGACCTCTGGACCCATTGGATTTGTCCCCTTCTTTTGTTTGTACTCCCCTCCCTCGGCAAGAGCCTGTCCAAACTACTTCTGATCCAGTTGTATGGGTTGGATAGCAAAGTAAGGGATTCCTTTGCCCACCCCATACTGTGATCTCAGCCCTTGAGTGAAGGACAAGACTTGAGTCTTGAGCTCTGATCCCATATGTTAGGATATTGCACTTACAGTCTCCTCCTTGGCCATCCCAGGAAGATGTATTTATACGGGCATCGTTGCTCTCAGATTAAGTGAAATGTTTAAGCTTTTATTCCAATCTGTTACCCATTATTCTCCGCTATACCTGGGTCATGCTTGGGATATCAGCTATGTTAAATTATCCCTGCCCTTCTCATTCAGAAATGAGCGAGGATGTATATAATCCCCCACTGATAGAGGTGGAACTCCATAAGTAACTACCACATATAGATATTCTGGATAAGATTGGGAACACACAATTTGGTAGCTGACTCCTTTGGCTAAATGGATTCAGTGATGTGAAACATGAGCGTATGCTATTTTGTTCCTTTCATTTTATTCCACATTCAGTCCTGCTGCAGCTATTGGGAGTTGCACATGTATACCCAGCTCTTATCTGGGCCCTAAATCTTTTAACACTCCTACTAAACTTTCAGATCTGTTCCGCTGGTTGGCAGGGCAAAGCACAGTCACCTTGCCACTAGGCTAGATAATTAATAGCTGTGTAACAGAAGTGAATATAGTTGCTCAGCAGAATGAGTGATGTAGACTACAAGGGAAAGCACTAGAAAGTACAGTGAAGCTGGAAAGTGTTTAGCGGGGAGAAACTTCTGTTTGTCCTTCATTAAGGGAAACTGTAAAGAAACGTAAGCTATGATCACATTAATCAGAAGAATTGGCATTACATTACATTCCTCATTTTTATTTGGCGTAGATTGGATGGCATTCATTAATTTAAATAATTAGTATATCTGAAATAACTCTTGCTGATATTTAATTAATTCTAAAGGTTGAGTTTGTTTTTTTAACAAAGGTTTAGGTTTATTAATTTTAAGGGACAGATTGTTATTCCCTTACCCCGTATAAAGTCCCATTGGAATCCATGGGGCTGTCTGCAGAGCAAGGTGCAACCAACTATGAGAAAAATCTTTAAAAAGTAAAAATAAACCATGGGATATTTCTGGGTTTTTTTACTTTGGCCTTTCATGGCATGTCGGTTCTTTTATCCGTTGTAGGTATTGGTCAGTAAAGATGAGATCACCAAGAAGTTCCATCAGTCATCTTTTTTTAAAAAAATACATTTTCCCTTTTAATTAACAACTTTGCAGATGGGCCCCATTCTGTGAAGTGCTGAGCTGCCACAGCTCTCACTGAAACCACAGAAGCTGTAGGAATTGACCCTCCGTTATGAAGTAGTGGACTTATGGCCACAAAACCACAGTAGATATACTGTAGTACTGTCAGTAAGTTGTGATGCTTTAGAACTGTGGTTATTTTTCTTCCTCCCTACCTTTTAGCAAAGCAAAACCACATATAACTTTGGGACTATCTTTGTAAAAAAGTGTTTTTAACTTTTTAGTGCATTTAGCAGCTTCACGCTTTGTTCCGTCTTTTCCAAATACATTTATTTCTGGAGAGTAAAAACAAACCAACATCTAACCAACAGATCCTGCAGCTTGTTGCAGCCAGTGTGGTTGAAAATAAGTGTGTGGATATGACTATCCAGAAAACTTAAAAGAATATTGAAAGAAAGCGGGATCTGATAGAGAGGGTGTTCTATTGGTTAAAACACTGAACTGGGGCTCAAGAGGTCGGCATTTAGTTCTCAGTTTTGCCACAGACATCCTGTGTGACCTTGGGCAAGTTATATAACTAACTTTGTGCTGCAGTTCTCCATCTGTAGAATGGGGATAATGTTGTTTTATTTTTCCCACCCTTCGTTTGTCTTGTCTACTTAGACTGCAGGTAGTCTGGGACACAGACTATATTTGTAAGTGCCTAGCGCAGCAGGGCCTTTGAGCACTGCCGTAATATAAATTATTAATATATATGTTTAGATTTATATGCTTCATAGTAATAATAATAATGAAAATGAGGGAAGGGAGGCCTTCTAAACGTAGCTGGAAGAAGAACATACTTACCAACATGAATGTTTTGAACTTTCTCATTTGAGATGCAAAGCATTTATCACATTTAGGAAACGATAAAACTACACACCGTTTTCAAAAATTAAAGGAAATAATTTGACATTCGGTCCTCAGCAGTCCAGCCATTCAGAAAGAACTTCACACATTTGGAGTAACATTGCCTTTGTTCTCATTAAGCTTTCCCATGAAGGTGACAGTTTTCAGTGATAAACAGACCTGTACTTATTAGCACCGACAGCCTTCTGAATGGACTGGCAAGTAAATAAGAGATTTCTTATGCCATTTGCCGATGGCATGTCCTTTTAGGAAGGAAGTCTTTTAAATGTTATAGTAGTGCTACAGTTTTAGGGGAGAGGGTCTCACACCATTGTTATTAACCACCCACTTGATGGGGTTTCAGAAATGCTGTAAGATTTTACTTTACACTGAAATGTGCATAGAAAGTCACCCCACCGAACAACTTTTGATTAGCAATTTTATTTTCTACCACTCTAGCTGTTTTGAGCTATAAGAGGTTTAAAAAGTAGTAACAAAGACCAAGTTCTTTGGTTTGGATGCTTCTGTTTGCAATCTCCTAATTCCAAACCACACCTAACATACAATTAAAAATATGTTCGCCTTTAAGGGTTGGGTTTTCCAAAGTGCTCAGTATTAGTCAAATGTTAAAACTCCCAGTGACTTCTGTGGGAGAAGAGCTGGGCCATTACTCAGCATTATTTTTGAAATCCTATCCTCAGTGTGTAGCAGATAACTACTAATAGTGCCCTGTATACAATCACAATGTCAGACTTAAAAGAAGTAAATAAAAATAACTAAGGGCTCTATCCTGCCTGCTAGACTGTGACCTGCCTTGGGGGCAGCACCTATCTGGGGTAGAGTTGGTATTATCTGGCCCAACACTATGAAGAATAACAGATTGGGGAATAGTGCTCTTTTAAAATACAAATTTTCACCTGTTGGAGTCCTCTTGAGATTTTTATTTTTGTTATTTAAAGCTTAGGCATTGGAGGGAAATGAGAATGGGGTGAGACAGTTCCCAGAAGGGATGTAATAGCTAATCACAGCAATGGGAGTAAGTGTATGTAGGGAAACAATCCTGATGACTTCAAGTGGAGCTGGCCTGGGAACTTAATCTTTGACTTCATGCTGTCTTACTACATGTCTAGGTCTGTAGCCCCTGCCATTTTCTGAGTTTCCTTATGGCGTTTAACTGCCATATTATGCCATATGCACAACTCCACCACATCACTGGTGGCGAAGAGCTGACACTAAGAAAGAAGCAGAGTGAATTTGCTATGGATAGTGTTTGAGCCGATGTAGGCCTTTATATAAAATAAATACTAAATTAATAATAGCTGGAATTGAAAAATGAAAAAGTTTAAGGGAACTACCAATAAAATACCATCAAAGAAGTATCCAGTTGAAAATTTTAAGATGTTTCTTGAGGGTTTTCCCCCCTTTGATTTACTCAAAAGTTAAAAAAAAAAATTAAAAGATGCTTTCTAATCTGGACCCAGTTTCAATTATTAATTGCAATTAACAGAAAATGATGAATTCACAAGCAGCAAACCAAAACGTGTGGCTGTATTTACGCTTACAAAGAATTTGTGTGTTATAAAGTGAGGCGTATCATCAGTGTATCATCAGTCTGGCTCTCAACCTTTCGAGATTATTGTACCCCTTTCAGGAGTCTGATTTGTCTTGCATATTTGCAACTTTGACCTCACTTAAAAACTACTTGCTTACAAAATGAGACATAAAAATACAAAAGTTTCACAGCACACTATTACCGAAAAATTGCTGACTTTCTTATTTTTACCATAGAATTATAAATCAATTGGAATATAAATATTGTACTTACATTTCAGTGTTTAATATATAGAGCAATATAAACAAGAACTGCTAACTGTGGTATGTAACCCTCTTGCTTAAATCAGCCTCTGTACTAATGACAGGTGGATAGCAAATGTAATACCAATTATTTTTTTAAAAAGGTTCTGGAGGTGATCCTGTCAATTGCAGGCTGGTAAGCCTAACTTCAGTACCAGGCAGATTGGTTGAAAGCATAGTAAAGAACAGAATTATCAGACACATAGATGAACATGATATGTTAGGGGAAGTGTCAACATGTCTTTTGTAAAGGGAAATCATGCCTTACAGATCTATCAGAATTCTTTGAAGGTGTAGAGGAATTTGTGGACAAGGGGGATCTGGTGGTTATAGTGTACTTGGACTTTCAGAACGCCTTTGACGAGGACTCTTGCCAAAGGTTCTTAAGCCATCCTGGGGTAAGAGGGAAGGTCCTTCTCATGGTTCAGTAACTGGTTAAAAGATAGGAGACAAAGGGTAGGAATGAATGACAGTTTTCACAGAGGACAGAGGGAAATAGCGGGGGGTCCCCCAGAGTTTTGTACTGGAGCTGGTCCTGTTCAACATATTCATAAGAGAGCTGAAAAAAGGGGTAAACGGTGAGATAGGAAAGTTTGCGGAGGATACAAGACTTAGCCCGACTCCCCTGGACCAGAGCAGATGAGCATAGTCCAGCCAATTAAAGAGGGGAGGCTGCACCTGGGACTATGAAGGCCTGCTAATAGGCAGCTGGGGGATGGACTGAGACAGAGGAGGGAAAGCCACACTGGAGTGGAGCTAGTGCCTATGGAGCAAGGGATCAGGGGCTTAGGGAAGGAACCCCTGTGGCTGTTGCTTTAAGGAGGGAGCAGAACTGACTGAGATTGGGAAACTGCCAGGAGCAGGCGTCCTGGAGATCCGTGGGAGGGGTGGCCCTGAAGCCTGAGGCCAGGGAGGAAGTTAAGACTGTTGTTCCATTTGTTGGCTAAGCTCTGTTAAGGAAATAAAACTCCTTGCAAAAGATTGGGCATGGCAGCACATGCTTTGGAGTTGGGGAGAAGCAACAAAATGGCAGAGAAACTTCCGTGTTGATAAATACAAAGTAATGTACGCTGGAAAACATAATCCCAACTCTACGTACAAAATGATGGGGTCTAAATTAGTTGTTACCACCCAGGAAAGAGATCTTGGAGTCATTGTAGACAGTTCTCTGAAAACATCTGCTCAGTGGGCAGTGGCAGTCAAAAAAGCAAACAGAATGTGGGGAATCATTAGGAAAAGACAGAAAATATTATAATGCCACTATATAAATCTATAGTACACCCATGCCTTGAATATTGCATGCAGTTCCGGTCGCCCGGACTTAAAAAAGATATATTAGAATTGGAAAAAATACACAGAAAGGAGGGAAAAAAGGACTAGAAATACGGTACAGCTTCTATATGAGGAAAGAGTAAAAAGACTGGGACTGTTTAGCTTAGAAAAGAGACAACTAAGGGGGGATATGATAGATGTCTGTAAAATCCTGAATGGTGTGGAGAAAGTGAATAAGGAAGAGTTATTGATCCCTTCGCATAACACAAGAATCAGGGTCACCCAATGAAATTAATAGGCGGCAGGTTTAAAACAAACATAAGGAAGTGCTTTGTCAGACAATGCACAGTCAACCTATGGAACTTGTTGCCAGAGGATGTTGTGAAGACCAGAAGAATAACTAGGTTCAAAAAGAATTAGATAAGTTCATGGAGGATGGGTCCATCAATGTATGTTAGCCAACATGGTCTGGAGTGCACCGCTCTGTTCTGGGCGTCGTGAACTGTCTGACTGCCTGATGCAGGGACTGGATGATGTGATGGATTACTCGATAAATTGCCTGGTTCTGTTCATCCCCCTCTGGCACTGTCGGAAGACAGGCTGTTGGTCTGACCCAATATGGCCATTCTTTGGTTCCTATGTTCTTACATGAATGGAAAATTACTAAATATATAACAGAAGTTAAAGTATCTAGAATGAAAGTCTAAAGTGTGGCAAAGGAACTTCTCTGCCAAATGAACAAAGAATCAATTAAAATTAAGTCTTGCTTTTTAAATTTTAAGTTTAATGTATGAAAATAGCATTAGAAAGGCCCATCTGGTTCATTCTTACATAAGAGTGCATGTAATATGCTGCATGCAGAATAGACCAGGTTCTGCTATTGTCTGTTCATGGGTCCTAATGTTTATTCTACACTATACTTGCTTCTATTAAATGTTGTGGGTTTTCTAGGGACTAATGGGGACATTTTGTGTTATAGCTTATTATTTGTTTGTCTGTCTGTTCATGTACTCTCTCACTCCACGTTTGGACACACATATGCAAAAAATGCTAGAGTTAAAGAAGAATGTCAACCATATGTAATATACAAGGAGATTAGTGGCAGTAAGATTGAATTAATTGTGGTTTTGGCAGTCAAGACACCATAAGGGCCATATTTTAGAGTTTTAGACAACTCCACATGTATTCCAGAGTTTGCCTTGGATCTACAGTATGTGTAGCTCATTAGATACACAATCTGCCTTATATTCTATCCTGTCATATGAAATGGATGGCAGCAAACTGGCGTCTTGGAGGTGTTGCTAGCACTACAGATTTTAACACTGATGCCAGACATGGGCATCATGAAACTTCTCCACCTTATCTGGTTGTGATGCCTCTCTGTGGCCCAAATTCTAATCTTACATGTTCTGTGGCCACTGCTGTGTGTGCTGGAAAATCTGCATGGTAACAGCAGACTTTGTTTATGTCAATGCCCGCTGCATGTCTGAGCTTATATTTTTTTGTTTCAGTTGTGTCTCTCTGATAGGTTGATATTCTGCTTCCAAGGGGCATGTAGTATTAAAAAAAGAAAGAAGATGGCCCCTGTCTCCGGTTGCTGTTTTTAAAGAAGACAACCTCTAACTGGTTACTAGCCCAAAATTTGTATTCTGCTATTCATGATGAGGATCTCAGTAAATGATATTACATCTCCAAATTAGGGTGACCACATTACAGCTTTATTTGATACGATTCTTTTTATATGTTGTCTTCAAAATAGTCTTTTGTCATTTTTTCCTAATATAACTAAGCAAGCATATACGATAAATTCCATCTCTCTCTCTCCACCCGTCTAATTCGTAATTTGTTACTTTTAAATCCCAGAATCTAAATACCTCTGTAAATATCTTTGTGCATAGACAGTGCTGCCAGCCAAAGTCTAATAACCACGCAAAAAATAAGCACTGTACAAAAAGGAAATTCCTGATATCTGTTCATTTGATTCTGATTTATATAAAAGTGGCAAACTCTTGGTTGAACTCATTTGAGTTCAAATGAGGCTACATTCAGCAGCGCCAAATGCCTAAATATAGGTGAAGGAAATGCTGGTTTGCTAATTTCTGCAGAATGTTTAAAACAAAGTGTTACTGTTTAATCTGGGCACATGATGGGCGATTGAATGTTTGAGTGAAATGACATAATTGTTAGTGAGTCTGTATAATTTGGAGAATGATCATATCTTTGCACAATTTTAACTCTTTCTAGATGGAGAGTTTTCTCATGGCATTCCCTAATGGCTATAAATTCTAGAATTCCATCTTTATTTGTATTTTTTCAACTTTTTAAATTACATAGACATCTCAGACTTGCTTAGCAGTTCATTTCAGTTGAGGAGTATTATATTTAACCTCTTTGCTCATGTTGCATATGATATTTAATCCATCATCTTTGTTTTAAACAAACAATACACAAGCTGTTGCTGGCATTGCTGTAAAGTGGATGGTCCATCTGGAAAGAATGAATATAGATCAGGGAACTAAGAGAATTAAAACTGTTTAGGGGTGCATTTGGATGTGTAAAACCTTCGAATCAGAACAGAGCATTTAACAGTTTTTTAAAAAGCAATTTGATAATGGGCAGGGAAAACTATTTTCCTTTTTTATGGAAGAGAGGAATCCTAAAGATAAGTCTGGTAGTAATAGATAGTTTCAAAACTATGTAGTTCTAAAATATATATGAATTTTGAAAATCTTTTATTTAAACAAAAATGTGCATGTGAGCGTCTTTATTTTAAAAGTTTGCTATTTATTCTAGCTAATGGAATGGCTAATAATGTCGCTTTAGTGTAAAGTTGACCATTATTCCTAGATAGAAGTGCAAAAGGTAAAAAGTTAACCAATCATAAAATAGCTTATTAATTAAACCACTGACTATTAGTGGTAAATATGTGCAATGGCCTGTGATGGGATGTTAGATTGGGTGGTATCTGAGTTACTACAGAGAATTCTTTCCTGGGTGTCTGGCTGGTGAGTCTTGCCCACATACTCCGGGTCCAGCTGATTGTCATATTTGGGGCTGGGAAGGAATTTTCCTCCAGGGAAGACTGGCAGAGGCCCTGGGGGGTTTTCGCCTTCCTCTGCAGCATGGGGCAAGGGTCACTTGCTGGAAGATTCTCTGCACCTTGAAGTCTTTAAACCATGATTTGAGGACTTCAGTAGCTCAGACATAGGTTAGAGGTTTATTGCAGGAGTGGGTGGGTAAGATTATGTGGCCTGCGTTGTGCAGGAGGTCAGACTAGAAGATCATAATGGTCCCTTCTGACCTTAAAGTCTATGAGTCGCTGGCAAACGGCCCTTTCAGCCAATTGGGCGTGCTACACAAAATATTACAGTTCAGCATTTGGCTTTTTTCTGATTGCCTGTAGTGTTCCAAAGCAAGGAGGACCAACCAACATACAGTTGCCATATCTGAGTCTATACAGGCGTTTTAAAGGAATTTCTTTTAGCCCAGAATAGTTGTGACATAATTTGTCTGTGGTGCCATCTTTGATCCTCTCTCTGAGAGAGCAGAATCCAACCAGATGTTTTATATTCACTGTAAAAATGGTACTCTTTTTACAAAATACAAGTCTTTTTCCCCCTCTCAAAAATGTTCTGTCACTTCAAAAGTACACTTTCTAGCTTTGCCTGAAATATTCTCCATCAGCACTACACAATAATTGTAGCAGAAAATTGCATGCCATTCATTTAGCTTTTAATGATACAATCATATTTAGAGATTAAAAGAAATTCCTTCATGCCTGTTCTGCAGTTTTGTTGCTGGAATTTGAGGTGTAAATTGAATACTCATTTGATAAAGAGAGAATGACCCTCTGTGTAATTGCGCAATAGTACTTATGAAGGGCTGAGGCACTCAAACAGTGTATCATAAGACCATGAAGCGTCACCACTATTTTGCTGATAGCAGGACTGATTTTTTTCATAGCTGGTACATTGACCAGATGTTTGCAATTTAGGGTTCACTCCTGCTCTCATTGAAATCAATGGCAAAACTCAACAGCTGCCATTCCAAAACAAAGTAAGAAGACAGCATGAACAAGAAGGAGTTACACACACTACTCCTGTCCTGTGGTGTACTGTAAGCTGTCACTGTTTATTTTTCATTCAAGTATATTTTGGGTGTAAAAACACTATGGTAAATGGGCAGGCAAAAGACCCGTGTGAAGAAGTTTAACAAAATATAAAATATAATTGGGACTTGCCAAACAATCTGACATCCTCATGAATCCTGCTCAGATATATATGGGTTTTGCTTTAATGACCGCACATAGAGTACTGCTGAGATAGTGGAAAATTTTACAGGGAATTTTGCTTAAGGAATGGCATTAACTCAAGTTACCTGTAGAATATGGTGTCATGTGGAAACACTTAGGGGGCTGTGGAAAACTTTCTGAAGTACAGTGGATTACACATAATAAGAAGGAATGGATTCAGTAAGAAGTGGGCTATGGAGTGGATAGGAAAAGAAGAATACAGTTGCAACAGTACAACGAAAATGAAAAGTACATAACCAAGTTAAAGGAATTGCTAAATGTCTATGCCTGGTGAACATCTTCAGGGTTTGATGTACACGTAACCTTGTTAAAGAGCAGAATTCAATAACCTTAAAAGACTCAGGGTGAAAAGAGAAAGAAAAGGAACCAAAATCTACAACCAATATGCATGCCCAATTCCCATGGACGTAAGCTGGAACTATGAAATGTGTCTCTGGGGCATAATGTGGCCCCAAATGTCCATATCATAAACTTAATTCCTATTGGCGTGAAATCCTTCTCTATCCTTCACAGGTGTGAAACTGGTTTAGCTCTACAGAGCTGGGAGGTGGGGCAGTCTATGGAGAGTTGAATCAGAAAAAAAGAGTCCACTTTTCAAGAGCATGCATGGAGATGGTATATGGGGGGAAGGGCTATAGTGTAGCCATCATATACAAACTGCTTAGCTCCACTGAACACTAACCCCATATAGGTGCCATAACCTGGATGGACAAATGTTCTACATCCCGGGGCCCCATTCAGTTCCCCCAACC
Source organism: Sternotherus odoratus (assembly GCA_032164245.1). Lineage (NCBI taxonomy): Eukaryota > Metazoa > Chordata > Testudines > Kinosternidae > Sternotherus > Sternotherus odoratus. The sequence continues at coordinate 78,690,508 of JAVMKO010000008.1, read as the reverse complement.
CATATAGCTCACCTGTGCAAGGCCTGTTTACTTGGATTTTGTGCTGGAATTGAGTATGTTAGGTCCACATCTTTAGGGAAGGAGAAGGCACTCCAGTATCATTATGGAACAATGAAGCACTTCTGACCAATCATAGCACAGGATACAGCAACAGTCTTAAATACCTTTGTGAAGTAGATACGTAGGTACAATACTGAAGGAAATGGTGAGGGTGCTCCTTGTAACCATGAAATATGTGTTTATTGGTAGGAACTGATTTACTGTCAAATGTCTGCATTTATATTTGCACAATTGAGGTTTCTCTCTGTCTCGATATCTTTTTAAAAGCAGCAGCCTTTTTAAAAATGGATTTTATTGTTTATCTCCTGAACTCTTATGATGCTGGACACTAGAGCATCTGGGCGCATCACAAGAATTAAAATTGACAAATCCATAAACAATAAACAACAGGCTCCCCACTTGGGCAGCCAAAAGCCCACCCCTGCATAAGCTCCAATCGCAGCACCCATCTGCCAAATAAAATCAGCCTCGCTGCCTCCTATTGTCAGCAGAGGCCTGACTGAATAAGTATGTCTTGCACTGGTAAGAACATGGCTGTTGCAGCAGAGCAGCCTCCCAGAAACCAACCAGCTCACCCTCCTCAATCAGGGTTCCCAAATGCTTCCCTAGTTGATACTTGTTCTGTATTTCAAAAGCAGCAAGGTTTTTTTCGGGAGTTTCTTCTCCCCATCATGGAGTAGCAACAAGTAACAACACCCTTTTACTTTTGACTTCTTGGCCTGCAAACTCTTTCAGAACACAATAGAAAAGCTACCACTGGCACCCAAGGGAGGAGACTTAATGACTAGAAAATAGAGAGAGAATTTACTTGGAGAAACGGTGGAATTAAAGTTCCGGACAAAACATGCATCGCTGATGCATAACCTTTTTGTTAATTGGGTCTTAACAGGTTTCTGACTCAAGCTGTAATCATTTGAGAAATGGGTCACATTAGGCAATGCCAGCAGAGTATCCTGCAGCTACAAGAACTTTTACCTAGTTTTGCCTGTGTAAAAACCGTAGGATTGGCCTTTAAAAGGGTTTGTTTCTGCTAGGACAGTGGTTTTCAACCTATGGTCCGCAGACACTGTCTAAGATTTCCAAAGGGGGCCAGACCTCCACTTGAAAATGTTAAGGGGTCTCCAAATGAAAAAAGGTTGAAAACCAGTGTGCTAAAAAAATGCAAACCTTTGTATGTGGGCTAGCTCCACAGCCCTACCTGTTATGGAAAGACATCTGGCAGATCTCAGTGCTAAGCATGACTTAAATTTCTCTTAAAGTTCTGGTAAGAAAGAGTCCTGTTACACCTTAAAGACTAACTTAAGGTGCCACAGGACTCTGTTACCTCTGCTATTCCAGACTAACACGGCTACCTCTCTGATTCTTAAAGTTCTGTAAGCTTCATGTTGTTTTTATTTCTTTTTCACTTGCTCCCTTACCCCTGACAGTGTCATTGGATTTTTCGAACTCCAGCCTTAAACTCTAATGACAAAATAGATCGCATGAAGGTTCTTTTTTTAATTTTATTTTTACTAAAACAAGATTAATTAAAATATAAAAATGCACCCAACTGTGGTAAAACCATTTCTTTTTCTAAAGTGATTGCTCTCTCTGCTAAATCCCTCTGTTTTCCACAGCAGAAGTATCTCCACGCAAGCAAAAGTCTTCTAATGCTCGTAAAGTAACCCTGATGTTATCTCTCTAATTAGCCGCCGAAAAAAAGATCAATTAATGATATAATTAAAAACAGTGTCTTTAGATCTGTTGTTTGTGGTGAACAAATGTGGTAATTACTTTGTTCATTGATGGAGTGATGTATTTCCCCCGACAGAATTTAGAGGACCTAGTTCTCAGTTACACTATGACCCTTTATGCCTCTCTAGAAGTGTAAAGGTGCATTAATAATCATACTCACTTTAAGTCACTTTCACACTGACAGAATAATGTAGAGGGGCCTTATTGTAGATTAATAGCAGGCCCAGGGGCTCCATTCTGCTGGTGATCCTTACGTTTATCTCCTGCCAATAACATATAGGAATCATGCATGTGCGCAGAAGGGAGAAGAGGCCTCCTAATGTTTATACCAGAACTCCATTTTAAACATAGCCGACACCTTTCTTTAGTACACATTGTTACATCAGCCTCATGTCCCCCTCCACTCTGGGACCACAATCTTCACTATTTTATTTCCAAATCCTTAAGTTGTTTATGTTGCAAAAAACCTTAGGTGGATCGAGTGTGTGTTTAAGTGCGTGATGCAATGCCGCTGCATGGCTGTCGAACGGAGTCCAGTGACGTGCCAGTGATTTTCATTGCAGAGCGAGGGAATAGTATATATCTGTGCAGATCTGCTTGGCCCGTCTCTGCTATAGAGTAAGCTGTTTTTCATATATTGTACCCTGGGAAAGCTCTGTTACTGTTAAAAGAGTAACCATATCTCTTTCTGTGCCGTTGCCAAGCAGATGTAGGGTTTTGGAATGTTTCCAACAAACTTACACAGCTGATACTTTAGCGACTGGTTCTTTTCCCTCTCTTTACGTGCACTTATTTAAATAGCTGAAGAACATAATTTTGTGTGGGACTGTAACTGTATTCCTTCCTTGTTAAATATAATTAATTGACTCTGATGGGTAGTCTTAGTACCGTGATAATTACAGTGTATTATATAAAGCACACAAATATTCATTTTCTAACGAATGGCTTCTTGGTAAAACCAAGCTGGTAATGAATAAGACTGGGTTCCCTAAACCATTTGTTTGGTCTGGTCCTGTTCCTGCATTCATTGAAGCGAAGGCAAAAATCCCATTTACTTCACTAAAGGCAGAGCTAGTAACTTAACACTTGTCTACACAGCAAGGTAATGCGTTCTTTGGGGATGTATGTTTTCTAAAGTACACTAACGTGTTGTGTATTAAATTGGTCCACGGTAGACCCTGCTGTTGTGCACTAAAGGCTCCCTAGTGTGCTTTAACATAGTAGTGTTTTGAACAGCACTATGTGCAAGCGCAACAGCGGGGTCTACATGGGCCAGTTAATGTGCAACAAATTAGTGTGCTTTAGAAATCCCACTCTTGTAGAGCACATTACCCCACCGTGTAGACAGGCCAATAGAGTGATAAAATGGGAGCAGTATAATGTTGCTGTTGTTAAAACTGATCTAATTGCAGATCAGTTTCTTTTTTGCAGGGGTGGGGGGTGGTGGGAAATAGGTCATTTTAAATGTGGAAAGATCTAACAATTCATAGATCATATAAAAGGGCTCCAAGAGTTTAGAATATAGCTAAGGGTATAGATGTTAGATTCTTTTACACAATAGAGGGTCTTTTGTTTCAGAATTCACTCTTGGCAGGAACCTTCTTGCCACTGCTGTTAATTTCCTGTCTATCTTTCATTGAGCAGCAGAGCTGGAGCTGGGGAGCAGTTGAATTTTTTTGTTTAGGCTGTGTTTGATATATTATTATTTTTTTTAAGCCCTGTCCTGAGCAGGATTTCCCCTGTATATGTTTGGAGTTCCTGAACTTCTTTGGAGAAAATTATCCTTAAAAAGCCTTGTCCATAATGCTGGGTTTCTTCTCTCTCTGTCTCTCTCTCTCAAAAACGTTTTAAATTATCATGTGCTTTTGAAAACTGTTACCTCACTGTTTATTGTCTGTGTACTTAAAAAGGCTGCCGACATTTTCTTTAGAGTGATCCTGTGACTTAAAAGTTGTAATTAAAAGTTAATTTGTACAATTTTATATTAAACAATTAGCACAGGAAACCATAGTGGAGAAAAGGATCCTGGCTTTTTATGTTAGTTGTTCTTGCAGCTGAAACCAGATTGTTTAAACCTCAGTGTGTATAACTCTGTGTATAACACTGATACACACAGTGATCTCGTTTCCCTATAGCTCCCGTGTTCCATTACCTCCAGTTCAATTAGTAAAAAGTACCAAGCCATCTTTCGGCTGCTGAAGATCTACCTCCAGCTGAGTCAGCCACTGCTAACTTGCATTCGTCCAGAGCATTGCACTGGCACAGCAGTGCAGACTTAGTGCTCCAGTGGCCTCTTCCTTTTCCCCATCCCTGCTGAAGGGTTCATTCTTGCAAGTTTCTGAGTGCCTCCAACTCCCAGAGGCTTGGGCCGTTAGGTCCCAGTTCAGTTAAGCATCTAAGCATGTGCCGAAGTATGTCTCTGTTTTGCAAAGTACTTAATCACATGCTCACTTCGAAGTCATTGGGATTTAAGCACACGCGGAAGTGCATTGCTGGCTAGAGATAGACTACTGAATCGGGGCCCTATAGGGCAGCCTTCTAGCCGTGCAGCTGTTGTTTATATTTTCCCCAGCTTTTCCAAATGATCCAATCAAATAACATTATTCATATTTCTTGACATCACAAAATGATAAAACCACATTTGCTGCACAGATATATTATAACTCCACCATTATAATATTAACTTAATAGCTTTTCATTTCTAGCAACATGCACCAAAATATTTTTGTTTGGACAAAACAGTATGTAAATAGGAAATAATAGGCAGAATAGAAACTGAAAGAAAGAAACACTATATCACTTTACATTTATATGAGATGTCTGAGGGAAAAATTGCCCCTGAAACCTCAGTTACAGTGGTGCTTGTACCCAAAGTAAATGCAACAGATAAAAATGATAAGGAGACAGAGTGATTGTCTCCTGTTTGTTGAGCAGTGTCCTCAGATTAAAAATGTTGCTATGCTGTTTGTAAATCTTCCTTCACCTTTCTAAAACTATTTTAAAAAGTCAGAAGGGCATTGTGAAGTGGTGTGAATACCACCCGTGTGATAGTAAATCAGTCAGAAACATGATCTACACAGTGATCCATTTTTATTTAGATTTTTAAAACCCTTCATATTAACAAATCAGTGATATGTGCATTCTGTAACACTGATTACCATTTACATATTTCCATACAGACAGGCTGGTCTGAACAAACTCAAGGCACATCTTATCTTCCAAAGTTTAAAATGCTAGCTAAAAGAAATAATCATACAAGGACTGAAAAGTTTGCTTCTTTACATAAAGTGTGGCTTGAGTTGAATTAAAGGGATACATTACAGTATACACGGACCACACCATTGTCACCCCGACTGCCGGAACGATGCTGGAAAGGACTCTGAAAGACACCATCCGCTTCTATTATGCCGAGAACCTCAAGCGGAAGCCAGACCAGGGCAAGATGTCTGAGGTGTCCAGCAAGTGGGACGCCAGCAACCACTTCCTCCATGGGGGCAGTTTCACCAGGTTCGCCGATTGGCGGTTCATCCACCGGGCCCGACTCAACTGCGTTCCCCTCAACGGAGCCGTCCACAATGGCAACCCGGACAAGCGCTGCAGGAGGTGCGGCTACGACAACGAAACCTTGCCCCACGTCCTGTGTTGGTGCAAGCCGCACTCCCGAGCCTGGCAGCACCGCCACAATGCCATCCAAAACCGGCTGGTGAAAGCCATCCCACCGTCCCTGGGGAAGATCTCTGTGAACTCCGCCATCCCCGGGACAGACAGCCGACTGCGACCTGATACTGTTGTGATCGACACAGAAAGGAAGGAGGCCCTCATAGTGGACGTCACGGTGCCATTCAAAAACCGGTCACTGGCCTTCTACGAGACCCAAGCACGGAAGATGCTGAAGTACACCCTGTTGGCCGACACCCTGAGAGCGCAGGGCTACGAGGTGCAGCTCCACGCCCTGATCGTAGGAGTCCTGGGCGCATGGGACCCCCACAACGAGCCAGTACTGAGAGCGTGCGGAGTCGGTCGGCGCTATGCCCGGCTCATGAGACAGCTCATGGTGTCTGATGCCATCAGGTGGTCCAGAGACATAGAACACGTCACGGGACATCGCCGGTACCAGGTCGAGTAACCGAGACCGCTGAACAAGGAAACAACCACCCCTCCTTCCCTGACAAACAGAGGGACGCACCCCACCCATGTACTTATTGCCTACACCACCACTGACTTGGACTTTCGCTACACCCCATGGGTGGCGTACCCGAACACACCTATACGCTGATGCTTTAAAAAACTCCCACCCCCAATCTGGGTCTATGCTGGATATGCAATATGCATGTACCCTGTAAACACTGTACCTGTTACCTACAATTGCCCCCATAACCCCAGCCTGACTCCAGATGTCCAGTACCTTACTCTTCAATTTGTGCATGTTGTCATTTTTACCATTAGCTTTAATAAAATTTTATATCTGTTACTGTATATGCCTGTGTTATCCATGCATTCTTTTTGGTAACTTGATCTTATTTATATCTGCGTTTAACAGATAGGCTAGGTTAAGTTATGTTAAACATGTTGTTCTAAAGCTTGATTCACAGTGCTCCAGTCTGGCTTTCTTTCTTGATTAGTTTTAATCAAACCCTCTGCATTCTAGGACCTTAATAAAGCTATTTTTCCTGACAAGTGAAGACTGTCTTAACAAGCAAAGCTCATCTGGACTGAAACTAAAGCCAAGTTAAGATGGTGTTTTAGGTCCTCATTAAAGTCCACAGCATGAAGTAGAGGGGAAATGATGAAACAGTGGTCCACCAAACGTCTCTTCTTTACATTTAATTAGACAAATTATACGCAACCCAGTAGATGCCCTGGGAATGCAATCAACAGTAGGGTTAATAAAGAGTCTGGAGAACATAAAGGGGTGCAGTAAGACTTTTTAGTGAGAAGTAAATTAACATCAGGAGCCGAATACAGAAGCTCAATGGATTTCAGGAGCGATTAAAAAAATGATCATATGAGATTGATATAGAAAAGTTATTGTGGAACCCACCCCCAGTCTGAGACTTGCGCGTGTGTGTGCGCACACACACACACTCTCTCTCTCTCACGCTCTATAAGCTGACCCTGAAATACTTGTAAGGGAAAGTTTAAGTGATGGCATTTTTCTTCTCTCTTCAGTACTTTCCTTCAGTTAATGCTGACTCATGCAGGTTCAGTGAAATATTGATGGCCTTGGACAGCCAAGTGGAGAGGAGAAGAGATGAAGGAAAAAGTCCTATCAGTGAATGATGCCACTGGTTTGGCAGTGTGTTAGGAAATCAGCCACATGCCGACAAAATCCGGTCAAGCAGCCCACCCAACCCAGAGGATGTCCCTTATACTCATTAGCATTGTGCTTGTAACAGGGTTTATCAAGGAAAGAGCCAACAGACATAATCTGTGGTCTCTCTCTCTCTGTCTCTGCTGAAGGGATATAATCCACTGTTTTTTATACTGTTTTCTTATTGTCTTTGCCTCTGGCTGTGTTCTAGCTCAACCCCAACAGATTTTTCAGGGACTCCAGCTTCCCTCTGTAGGTCTGTGCGGTGGAATCTTGGCTGCCTCTAAATTGTAAACTCCAAGGCTGTTTAAAGTAAATAAATGATTTGTTAGTGTTGGGAGTGTCTTATTGCTTATCCAGAGATAGAAACAATGGAAACAGTGAAATTTGATCCCAGTTGTGATAGATGCTGCTGGCTAGCAGTTAATCAGTAAATTATAATTGCATACAGGACATTGCAGGGTTGCACTTGGTTCTAGGGTCTCATGCTGTGAAGAGGATTTTATGTGGAACTAAGGGAAAATGTTATGTTTTTTACTGGTTCTGACATTTGTCTTTGCTTATGCCTAGTCCATCTCCCATACTTCCCTCCTCCCTCCAAAAAAATTGCAGGTAGCTATCACTTTGTCTTTCTGCTAAGAAAGAGTCCTTAAAATTGACTCTGGGACTATTTATTACTATGAGTATGTATTTATGACGGTAGTGATTAGAGTCCCCTTCTTCTTGTTTCATATGGCTGGTGTAGAGCAGCAACTACAATTTCACCTGAAGCTGATTGAGCTAAATGGGAAGTGGCTACATGAGGAGTAGAAGAATTTATTGCAGTGATGCTTTCTTCATATTTACAAATTGGGCAATAGGTAGTGATATGTTCCAAGGTCTGAACCACATTTGCACACCGGAGAGCCCTTGATTTTCCATTAATCTGCATCTACCAGAGTTGGTTTGATGCCTCCTGATCGTAGCCTGATTGCATGAGGCTAAACGAACGTTCCCAGAAAGGTTTGGGGCACTGAAGATATTGCAGGGGCGGAAGGGCATTGCCAAGATCTTGGTGGATAGGAAGACATCTGCTTTCCTGGATTCAGTCAGGGCACTGTAGGAACACAGAATTGCAGACGTCTCTGTCCCAAGAAGTTTACAATTTAAGGTCCTACTGGCCTATGTGTAGTTCATTATTATTATTATCAGGTATCATGTTTATTGTTGTAGTGCGTGGGGACAACTGAGAATGGGGCCCCATTGTGGTAGGTGCTGTGCAAACATAGACAGTCCCCGCCCCAAAGATCTTACAATATAAATAGTCAAGAAAGGATAAGGGAAGGATGCGTAATGCACATGCAGAATGAGCAGACAGCAATGTGAGTGCCATGACTTCTGGGAGGCGGTGGTGGTTAGGGGATTATTTAAATCCCGAGGTTGAGATTTTGTTAGGAGATTAGCTCTTGGGCGGGATTTGGCGAGAACAACCAATCAGCACAAGGGAGAGAATGTCCTGTGTGAAAACAGTAGAAAGCAGTCTGATGAGATCAATCACGGTCCCATAGACACCGATGAAACTCCTTTTGCAACTGAATGCCTTCATTATACTGCCGTGTAATGTTCCAGAGTTGCATCCCAAAATCATGTACTATCACTCAGGCTTCAGGTGGTAGGAAGTGACTGTAGGAGCAAATGGTTAAGGCCTCCCCACGGTAACCCCTGTGGGATGATGTGGGTGGGTAATAGTACTGTGAAGGAGGGGTAGGAGTGGAGTTTCTGCCATCTGCTGGATGCTGCATCTTCTGCAGGAACTTAGTAGAAGCAGAGATAGGGGCTGCTCTTGTAGGAAGCCTGGGATAGGTGCTCTCCTGGAGAGAATGTGTCTTGGTGTTTCCACTTTCCCGCCCAAAACAGAACTGAGCCTTCAAGCACAATCATGCCCTTAATTTGTAAACATTACAGTTCTTTTTATGATTGCTAAACCAGTGCCAAACACACACTTGCTCAGTCTTTCATGATGATCCCAGACTGCCAGGGTAAAAGATGATGTACTGTAATTGATTTAACAAGAGACCTTCCACCCACTGCAAGCTGAGAAAGGCCCATTTTAATTAAAAACTTTTATTTTCCAGCGGTTTTTATTCATGTTTTTTTTTTAAAAAGTGCTCCTTAGCTTTTGAATGTCAAGGTTTCTGGGCTGAACAAGATAGGTGGAGCTTTTCTTTAAGCAAATGTCTGGCATTATTTTAGTCTTTATGCTAAACTAGGGTTAAAGCACCTTCTCAGTCATGCAAAGGAACAAGCGAATTGGTGGTAATTATATGGTTGGAGACAAATTTTTCCAGCAGCCATAGAAAGATTAGAATTTGATAGGAATTTGCAATTTAGCCGAGGAAGTAATTACAAGGCAAGATCTCATATCATTTTAAAGTTAGCCACTAGATTAGCTATTCATACATTTTATTGGTCAAAATATGACTAAATGGATTACTGTGTGAGAGCTTTGTGGAAAATAAAAGTGTAAAAGCAGTTTAACTGTCAGTTCAGTACCGCTGTGGTTAGCTCTGTGTGCTGCTATGGCTGGCAATGAAAATGGTCTTTGGAGGTAATTTCCTCCCCTCTTTCTTTATAGATAGTCATGGAGTGTTTTAAGAGCTTGGAGGGAATAATGAGGACAGATAGCTGAAAGAAAAGAATTTAAGTTTATGAGACAAAAAATAAAGGGCACCATTGTCTGTTTCCTTGCACTCTGTGCAAAGCCATTTACGCTGCAAAGCACGTGAAAAGTGGGCTTCAAACACTACCAGAAAATGATGGTGGCATTTTGCACATGCTTTGTGCAGGTGTAAGTAGCTACATATGGGGCACTGGAGAATCAACACTTTTAAATATGTATTGAATCATAAAAGTTAGAGATGGAAAAGATCAGGGCATACAGTGCATGATGTAGAGCTCTTCCCCAGCGACTTGTCCTGAGTATGTGCCAAGGGGTTGAGGGGTGTGTGTGTGGAGGGGGGGTCACATCTTCTTGATGCATGACGGGCTTCATGTATTAATTATGGAGCAGGCAGAGCTCCCACATCTGCGGCTGCCCAGGTGGAGTCCCTGGGAGCAGAACTATTGCAGTGGGTCCACTCAGGGATGGAACCCAGCACTTTGGAGGCTTCTGAATGGGAGTTCATGGGGAATCAGGAGGGGTGGCTGATGGAGGGGTTGGAACAGGGCCAGAGGGGTAGGTAGCCTCCATGAAGCATAGCCTCCCTTGCATCTACTTGGGTGGAGTGCTGAAAAATGGGCACGTTAAGTGTGGACAAAGAGGTGTAGGCAGTGATTCAGCAGATACTAAGCACACACTTACCTTAAGTCACATGCTTTAAGCAAGTGCTTAAAGTTAAGCATGTATTTAAGTGTCTTGTTGAATAGGGGGCAGTAGGACTTGATCCTTTACCCACTGAAGTTAACAGCAAAGCTCACATTGACTTCAGAGTGCAGGATTAGGATCCTAATGTATAAACCCCCCTCCCCCCCACACACACATTGTGATGGAACTCTCCCAAGACTAAAACTTATAGCTGACATTATGTAGGGCTTGATCTTACAAATGATGATGTCAGCAAGTGCAGTTCCTACTGCATGGTATTCCATTTAATTCAGTTGGACTCCATGTGGGAATACCTGTAGACGGTGCCACTGCATTTAATGAGGACTGCATAAGAGGAATAGTTGGAGGATCAGGCATCTTCTCCAAATCTATTCCATTTTGCATGCCAAGGTGTTTTCAGTAGCATGGCATTCATGCATGTGTGATAGTAGCTAACTGATGTAACTAACTGGCATATCAAAGGCTATTTGGTTCTTGTACATACAACTGTCTTTCCTTAGTAAGAAATGCTTTCTGCTGACAGAGTGCGTCTGAAAACATGCTAAACTAAACTAATATAACTGATAATCTGCTCAGTGCCTGAAAATTATGAACAGTTCACCTACCTGATGCTAAAATAATGAGAATAGTCTTGAGTCCTCTTCTAGAACATAGTTGATGAAAGGTGATCAGAGTTAAATAGGGCAGAAATGAGGGAGAGAGGTTGGGCTCGCAGTAATGGTTATTCTTTATACAATGAAACTAACAAAATCAGTTTCCTTATACAAGTGGACTTTAACTAAAGATCAAAGACACTGTGCTGGAAATCTTATAGGAGATAGTTTAAAATGGTTGCATACCCACTTTCAAATCCCATTTGTTCCCTTTCCTGTCTCCTTCATCTATATGTTGTCCATTGAACGCCCAGGAATAAAGTTATTCATGTGCAAATGCTTGCAGGATCGACCCTCTTGACTGTAAGCTCCATGAGACAGGAGACTGCTTTATTCTGTGCCTATAAAGTACATTTTGGGTATTGATCTAGCTCCTGCTGGAGTCTTTTCATTGGAAGTTGGATCAGATCTTATATAAATAAAGAAGTCATTCACTGTTGGAGGTGGCCTTTGCTATAAGCTTTGCTGCTGAGGATCATATGTATATGCCTTTTGCATCACATTTTAATTAACAGTGACTCTGTCCTAGACGCTTTCCTCCTCTTTCTCTGTACTCTTTCTCTAGGTGATCATATCTTGTCACTTGGCGTCAGCTGCCATAACTTACAAATCTACCTCTCCACTCCTGACTTGTCTCCCACTATCCAGTCCTGCATCTCAGCCTCTCTCTATGATATCGCCTCCTAGATGTCATGCCATCAGCGTAAGTTTAACAAGGACAAAACAGAGCATGTTATCTCCTCCCCGCTTCACTGTCAGCATTGACAACTCCACTATACTTTCAATTGCTCATATCTATAACCAGATGTTATTTTTGACTCCTGCCTTTCTCTAGCCCCACATATTCAAACTATTCCTTAACATTGTCTCTTTTTTCTCCATAACTTCTCTGGGATTCCACATTTTCTCTAGTTCCTGCTGCTAAAATGCTGCAAACTCACTGGTCTGTGTCCTCCTCCCTTTGACCTTCTCGATGGCACCCTCCTTCCTTTCAGGTTGACTCAAAACACTGCTACTAAGATCATCTTCCCGGCCTGGGTTCTGACCACATCATCCCTTCCCCTGAACCCTTCCCCTGACTCCCCCTTCTCCGCAGCATCTGATACAACCTTCTAGTCTGTCCTTTTAACAACCATTCACAATTTAGCCATCTCTACTTATCTGCATTTGTTTTCTATTGTGTTCCTTCTCCTTCCCCCACAATTCCACCGCCAGCCTTTGTTGCCTCTTTGTCCCCTTCTCCTACAAGCATTTCACTGCCTTCTTCCATAGACCATCTTCCCTGAGCTAATCCATAAAGCCACTACTTTGTCTGCTTTCAAATAATTCCTGCTACCTAATACCCATTTCTACAGCAATGCCTATAGTTAATTGTCTCCATAAATGGCTAGGCAGGTGGCCAGCGGGGTTTACTGACCGCATTAATATCTACTATATACTTATATTTAAAAAATAAGATTTTAAACCTGCAAATTATTCACATAACGACCCTATAACCACATGCTCCTTTCACTCTTGCCCTTGTGCTTTTTCTCCCTCTCCCTCCTTTTGTTTCTTACACCCATTCAGGGCAAGGAGCGGTGTCTTCCTATGTGTTTAGACAATGCTCAGCACAGTGGAGTCCTGATCTGCTCGGGACCTCTGGGCATTAATCTAAAACAAACAAGTAATAATTAGAATGCAAGTTTAAAAATGAAAAGGGACTCCAAACCCCTTGTCAGATATTTTGTTGCAAGGAGAAGAGAAAGATTGTTTATTTTGGCCCCAAATTTTAATCACCCAAGGGCTGTTCAGTTAAAAATATTCAGTTCTGCCTTCTGTTTATGGTATACTTGGCCGAGTACAGGCAAAATTTGAAGTCGAACATGCTGTCTGCTATTTTTGCTTAATTTTAGATTCTACGTTTTAATCTACAAGAAGCATGATTTCAGTGAGACAAACTTAGCTTGAGGAGGAGTGTTCCGAAGTTCTAGCCATATTGGAGGTCGATGAAATGTAGTAAACGATAGTTTTTTGGAGGTTGTTTTCTTCAAGAGATGAAATGAAGAGCGTGTTCTGGCGACAAGTACTGGCACACTCCACCTTAAATGCACTTCTCTGTGCTTTAGTTCCCTCAGGTGCCCTTCGTTCTTCAGGAGAGCTTCCCGACAAGGGCACTGGCAGTGTTCTAGTCTGATCTTCAGCCGTACAGTTTGTCTTAAATGTGTACTAGCACCTAGGCAGGACTTAGCTGATGCGTGGCCACAGTGAGGGGCACATGCAGCCCAAGGAGCTTCTGAATGTGGCCTGCCCAGCAATAAGATGATTTAATTATCTTTGCCCATTCTAAGCTGATTGGCTGCCTACCATCCAGCCTGCCCTCAGGCACAAGTGATTTAACCATATGCATCCATGGGCAGCTGCCTCTGATCTCATATGCCAACTCCGGGGTTCATCCTTGACAACAGCCTGGCCTACCCCCTTCTCCTCCCTCCCCCGTTTCCCTTGGCAGTGTTCCCCTAGAACATCTGTGTGTAGAGGAAAATGAGAGCGTTGGATGGTGAAAACTTAAACACATAGCTGGGTATTGACGATCTGAAATCATGAATCGACCCGCTGAGGATCCCAGATGCATCATAATAGAAATACTGACATTGCACACCATTTACATGTTCACATTGTGGGAAGACTTCCTCTCTCTGTGTGACTAGTTTATATGCTACCACCACACTGAGACCGCAAGACCTTCCACTCATTCCCAAGACTTAAAGGTCCCAACTGGTACAACCCAGCATTCTTGATTACACAGTGCTCTGAAATGTGTTGGGAAGGTTGACTATGTCCAACAACTGTGTTAATTAGGTCCAACATTAAGCCAGCACAAAAGCCCTCTCCTCTGTCCAATAGCTCAGTTCCCAGTATTCTCTCTAAATACTTCATCTGTCTTCAGCTGGTGCAGAATGTCAGTCCCACTTAAATCTTGTTTTGAGTGGGACCTGGTGCAGAAGCCTTATGCTGGCTCTTACAGGGGCAAATTTCATCCATATTGAGTAGGGCTCCATAACCAACCACAGAGGATTTCCTCCTGACCCAGCTGTGGTAAAAGGATTATTTGGACACCTGTGGTTTATGTACCTGTTTGGAAACTTCTCCTACTCTTTGATAGATCATATGTCAAAGACAGGTCATGGACTAAGGAAAAGGATAGGAAGCAGATGACTTTGTGCCAAGCAAGTAAATCATAAAGGTATAAAATGGTAAGCTTTTGCCCTCCTGATCTCTTCGTACCCCATCCAAACAGAAATGCTGAGTGCGTGCACTTCTCATCTGTCCTGTCCTTTTAAACACGGGGGTGGCGGTGGGGGAGGGAGGTAACGGAGTGGGACTATGTACACACACGTCAATTCCATCACTTACATCAAAATGAGTTTTTAACAACAACTGAATTAGTTGTAGTGAGGTAGAATTAAATCCAGTCAAAGATTCTCTTTTTTTTAACATATTCTTTGTTAATCACCATAGTTAATTCTGTGATGTAAATGAAATTGTTCAGGGTGGTTCAGAATGAATTCAGCGTAGGTAACAACTTTTCATGTGTAAATTGTTTCCAATAAATGGCAGGAGATGCAGTTTTGCTGGGTAAGTTAGATATTGCAGTAGTGGACTGAAATGTAATTAGATCTAATAATATTTTGTAAGACTAAGTGATGGCTGTAAAATGGTGTTTTTTTCTAAGGAAATGGCTATGTAGATTTCATGTGGCTTAGACTTCACAGCAAAAATAGCAGATGATTGTACAAATAATACTAAGATGAACAAGTACATAAGGGAAATGAATAGTTTATTTCAAACCTTTAGCTATTTCTTAGAAGAAAGTCTTCTGTTCAGTCATAGTACCTGAGGCTATGTTCTCCCAGGCTGAGCAAAGTAGTGTTGGTCAATGAGAGTTCTCTGCATAGAGAACTCTCACTTACATGTTGGCATCTCGTGGCTGGAGGAAGAGAGGTTATTGTTTCAGACAGAAAGTGGTTTATATTGAAAATATTTAAACAAAGAAAATATTGTTCTTGTTAGCTCAAAGCAAAATATGTATTAATAGTTATAATAATTATTATTAGCTATTATCATCAGTGCTTCTCCCTAAAGTGTGTTTGGTGCTCTACAGAATAAATAAAAAGATAACATCCCTGTGCCAAAAAGCTTAAGATCTAATCACTTAGGTTTCGTCTGTGTTTGGTGTTAAGCCATTCAAAAATTGGATGGCTCCAGATCATTTGTGGGTCCTTCTTTTTTGTATTTAGTATGCACGTGGGGCCTTCAAGATGAAAAGCTGGCATTCCTATTTGGAAAGGTAGAAGTGAATCTCCCAAAAGAGAAGAGGTCACAGGATGCTAAACTATGATGCACAGTAGAAGTGGAGGAACTATTTCCTCACCAAGCCCCAAGACTGCATGGTTCGGAACTCCACATCAGGTGGGTTCCAGCTGAAGACTGGTGAGGGCCCCAATGAGGTGTTTGAAATGTCTCTTAAAATAAAATAAATTGGGAAAATGACAGTGATTTTACATAGGACTGCACCACACATTGTCAGACTCCTGGTCACTCACAAACTCAAGGGCGTGTACAGTTCTTTCAGCAATTGAGTGATTTTGAATTGCTCTGCATTGTGCAAGCACACACTCCACAGTCTCTTTGAAAGTCAAGAGCTCACCTGGTATCACAAGCAGAGCTTCATTTTCAGACTGAGCTGAACAGCATCTTCATATAGTAGTTTAAGACACACTGATGTGATTTAAACGTTCTATATATGAATACAGATAAATTAGAACAGACAGAAGAGTCTGGCTAGGCACGATCGTTTTTACCCATCATTAATGCTGGGAAGTAACAGAAGAAGATTGCATTCCAAGAATGTCACTTCACTGAGAAGGGGGAAAAATGTTTTTTCAGAAGTAGCAAAAGAGATAAGGGATGGTTGTTGTCCCACTTATAATTTAGCAGATAAAAGTGATTTACAAAGTCTGGCAGTGGGCAATGAAGGATGTCCAATTGTTGGCCATCCCTTACCAAAGTAGCATTCAGTGACTTCTTTACCACTAAAGTTTTTATTTAAATGATACCAAGTAACTTAATGTGCCTAATTCCAATCACGGACAGAGAGTATTTGTAAACTCCTTGCTTTTGTGTGGGGTGGATGAAGTCTCCCCTCCCCCCCCCCCAGCCACTCTTGTTTCTTCTGGAGTTTGTTGACAGAGACAAAGGATATGTTTACTGTAAAATAAAGGCCAAAAGCCTGGCTTGAATCTGAGTCCTGAAGAGACCATTTTTTATGACAGAGAAGGCTGTGTGTGGGGAAGGGAAGAGCCTTAGAAAAGGAAGAAGAAAGGGAATGAAGGCGGGGGTGGGGAGGAGGCAGAGATTTATAACCCTTTGAAACCAGGCTTTTATGCTGAGCATCCAGTCTTGATAGTGTGAGTTCATAAGAGCAGCAGAACTCCCAGCTGTAATGTGCAGAGGAGAAATTAAACAGTCCACCTAGTGCTTTGACTACAGAGAGGAAAAAACAACAATAAGAACAACAAACCAAATTCTGGATGCTTCCATTTTCATTTAATTTCTGTTAAAGAACCTTTTTACAGGCTGATCAACTGAATCTCCCTGTGAACTGCTAAATTATACCAAGGGTAGTGTTTTATACAAAATTATTGCTGTAATAAAGTTTTGTGTGTGGGGGAGGAGCTCTCATTTTTTAATATAATGACTAATTTGGAGCACTGAAGCTGCGCGTATGCCCTAATAATGCCAAAATAACAGAGGTGCATTGGCCAGAATAGCCCTGCTCAGCAATACAATAATAATTGAACATATTTAAAAATGTATGTATCCTCCATTTTTCCCATATGGGCTCCTTAGGCAACATGACCTTATGTGGCCATTATCTGACCTCTCTTACACTTGGATTACTCAGTACAAAGTGAATTTATGGTTGTTTATTCTCTCCTCCTATCAGCTATTAGTGCCTAATCATATGGTCTATCGATCATGTGATTAATCGCCTGCCTAAAGAGGCAGCAGGTCTTGTGGAATGCTGCACTGCACCAGACTGAACTTCAACCTTTTATACAAACTGGAAGAGTAAAAACATTAGTCAATGCCTGGAGCTTCTGGTTGGTATGCTGCTTGAACACCAGGAGGTAAATCCCCTAGTTTTTTAACCATGTACTTTATACTTCCTTTTTGTTGTTGTTGATTTGGTTTTTTTTTAAATGTATATAACTCCACCTGGTTGAGTGTGCATGCACTTGTAAATAAGATGATTTCCAATGTATCCTATAAATACAGATCAAAGGGAAAATATGTGGGCTTTATTACAGCATTGCCCACTAGTGCTGCTATAATTAAGGGTCTGTCAGCATTTCTATTATAAGCCCTTATTTTCAGGAGTTTATAACTCAGCTGTAAAATTTTGCTCTGGTTAAGACTTGACATAAAGGGTCCCAGCATGGAACCAATTTTCCCTACTACCCAATTGTATTTAAAAAATATGGATTGGTCACCTTTTAGTTAGGGCAGCACATGTGCTCATTTGTGTTTCTGAAGCTTTTTTGCTTCTTAAGCAAGCAGCTTATTAGTTCAGTGAAATTACCATTTTTTATTGTGCAGTATTTATTTTTCATAGACACTTTCAATACAAAATTCCATATGATTGCAGCAAAGCCTGTATACTCTGGGCTATCTATTACAAGAATCTTCATACAGTGCAATGGATGGTCTTCCATACAGTCCAGTGGCCTGTCCTTGGGCCATCCTGCCTGCACACAACAGAGTGAAGTATTTTCCTGCTGCATTACTTATGGCTGCTCCACAGAGGAGCAGTATGGGCTCTTACAGGGTTCACTGTTGGGTGCAATAGCTGGATCCCTCTGTTTAATGCTTCAGGGAGCACTTGGCCTCTGGTCTGCCCTGCCTTTATTCTTGGGAGCAGAGAAAAGGCCCCCTATCCGTTTTTGCCCCTCAGTGCATCTGTTCAAACATCAGAATTTTACCCTATCTATGTAGGAGGAATTAAACACAATGGGCTGATTCAGCTCTGTTACCCCTGTCTAAATCCAGAGTAACTCCATATGATTAGTTTTACCTTTGTGCTGAATTGCCTTGCTTTTTTACAGGGTTAAGTTACACACTTAGGGGTTTATTCTTCCCTCAGTGATCCATATGCATTAATTCCCATTCATGTTAATGACAATCACGGCTGCACTGAAGGGAGAAACCCTTTTCCTCATCATTCTTGTGTAGTGTAGAGTTTCCTTTGAGCAAAACAAAGGGAATTTCACTCTAAAACTATGTTTAAAGTTCTAAACATTTAACATTGCCATACATACACCTCTCAGATTGCTAAGGCAACTTGGTCCATCTCCAGAAATGCACATGCACATGTTCTTGATATTGTAGTAAAGGACAGTCAGTTGCCCTAAAAAGACGCAGCCATTAAAAATATTAATTCTCCTGGGACAACTCCCCAAAATGCAAAAATAAATTAAACATGGCTAGATGCTATGCTACCTTTCCATTTTTTGGCTATATTATCCTATTATGGGGGTGTAACAAGGTGGGGCTCACTCGCCTCTCGCCGCCTGCTGACCAAGTGCATGTCCCTGTACTATCTCTCTGGTTCCAGTTGTCTTTAGCGACTCAGCCCTCCAGCTGAGTCACACACACTCCATCTGAGAAACAAACAAATCCTTTCTGGGGGATACAGCCCTGGTAACATCTTCCTGCAGCCCTCCCTGGGCTTGGACCTCTATTTGACCAACGAGGCTTATTACAGTGCCCTCAGTTGGTCATGGCTTTATGTCTAGCCCTCCCTGGGCTCAGTCCTTTACCCAGTCCCTCCAGCAGGGCCGTCACGGTACCCTCGTTGGGGTCAGCCTGAAGTTCTCCCTGGGCTTATTCTAGTATTTTTCCCTCTCTGAAATGGAGGAATGCCCCCAGGGTTTCCCCCCTGGAAACTTTTCGCCCTGTCTGGGCCTTGCTGATCCCAGCTCTCCAGCTGAGTCACTATCCCCTTCCAGGGATGTATCAAAGTTCAATATTCAGCCCCTTGTCTGGGTCTGTTTTAACTCCTTTCCTCAGTGCTTAATTAAACTCCCGTCTCTGGGGTTAGGCCATTCTGCCTGTGGCCAGTGGGGAGAACCAGGGCCTGCCCACTATTCCAGGTCCCAACCCAGGGACGCTCTAAGTAGCCGTCATATTCTGCATCCTTCTAATTAATTGATAATGTTTCCCTGGGCCACTTCCCCACAGCCTCTGCCAGTAATTCTTCTGTCTGAGTCACAGCAGCCAGCTAGGAACATCTTCCTCACTCCCCCAGTTCATGCTAGTAACTGCTCTGTCTGAGTCCCAGCAGTCAGTCAGGAGCACAATCCTCACATCTCTAGCTCCAGGAAGCAACTGACTCTGCTCTGGTACTGCAGCTCCTTTTATATCGGCCTGAAACACTTTGATTGGCTGGTTCGTGCAGCATTGATGATTGGTTGCTTCCCCACAGCCACGCTAGGCAGTTTGGAGGACTCACCTCTACTACCCTTTTTCCTGGGGCGGGGTGTTTAGTGTTGCCAGTTTTGGTTGGACAGGTTCCTGGAGGTTTCATCACATGACATAATCTTTAATTAAAGATCAATCTTTAATTCCTGGAGACTCCAGGGCAATCCGAGAGGGTTGGCAACTCTAGGAATGAGGGGGGCCCTCAGCTCAGCGGGCCCGTATATCCCATCACAGGGGGTTACTAGTTGGACAACTGAAGATGATGGATATCTGCTCATCCTTCAGGCCTTATTGGACTTCCTGGCAGCAACGCAGCAACAAGAACAATAATAGTGATAAATAACAACTCAGGTTTAGACATATGAAATATGAGTATTTCATGGACTTACTGAGGCACGTATTGCATCCATATGTTGTTTTATTCAGTACCAATTTTTATACTATACCGTTTTTAAAAAAGGACTCTATTAAGGTTATTAAAGTGGGCTGGGATTTTCAAAGGACTATAAGGAAGTCAGGCACCCCACTCACATTGAAATTCAGTGGGCATTGGGCATCTAACTCCCTTTCATTCTTTTGAAAATCCCAACCCTAAAAATATTACTTTATCATGACACTGGACCTCATTTGTAACTTCTTTTCATTTCCATGTAAGTCACTGAGCTGTGCTAGAGAACTTCATCTGGTGTCTTGTCTAGTGCATTGTATGGATGTACACACAACTCTTCTGGCCAGAAGAGGAGCCCATGACTTGAGAAGAGCTATACCAATTTACAGTAGCCAATGATCTGGCCCTCTTTGTTTAAATACAGCCATACTTACTTCTGACATTAGACACTGTTGTCATCTCTTGCCATTTTATTGTGAATCTCACAATATTTAAGGTTTCTCTTAAAGTCCCAGCTCCAGGAATTGAGTGATTATGTGAGAATCTCAACTCTTTCTTTTTTCTTAATAATCAGATTTTAGCTCTCATGATAATGGAGAAAAATACATTGTGATTTCGGAGGCCTGACTCATGATTTTGTAATGTTTGCGAGGTAACGACAGTAGCTGTATGTTGGTTTTAGGTATAGCCAAAGTAGGCTGCCGTGTGCCAGTTTGGAATTTTTCAGTGACATAAAAAGGATCCATTGTTACTTAGTTATGTAGCAGATCATAGGGAGACAGCTTGATTTTAGAGAGTAGAGTAAATAGTAATATATATGTCCTAATACTAAAGGAGTATTTTGACCTCAGAGGGAGATGATGGTGCTCAGCACCTGGAAGGATCAGGTTATACTAGTGTAAGTAATTAGCTATGTCATCATTATTAATTATTATTATTATTATTTTATTTATTTGTCTTACTGTAGTGCACAGGAGCCCTAGTCATGCACCAAGACTCCATTGTACTAGGCGCTATACAAACACGGAACAAAAAGACAGTCTTACATTTATCTATAGTCTAGCAAGCTGCATAAAATTCAAATAAATTGTTGGTGCAGAAATGAACACATCCCCCAAAGAACACATACCAGTAGATTTTAGAAATTGTGGGCCACAGCTGCCACAAGTGCTTGCTCCGTGTCGCTGAGACAGGCACCGTGGGAATGCATGAGAGATCTGAATGTTACTCTTGAAGGGCTACTGCAGCCTAATATTCCTTAGTGTGCAGCCTCTTTTTGTGGGAAGGCTAGAGAACCTGCGTAGCTGTGGATCCTTTGGCTCTTGCGCCAAGGGACGTGCTGGCTGCCGTTTCCCGCAGCTCCGGTTGGCCAGGAATGGTGAACTGCGGCCACTGGGAGCTGTGGGGGGCCGTGCCTGTGGATGGTAAACGCCAGCAAAATGTCTTACGGCCCACCAGCAGATTACCTTGATGGGCTGCGTGTGGCCTGCGGGTTGCCCACCACTGGGTAACCTCACTGGTTCTGCTGCCATGGAAGTCTTCACACTCGCGGAGAAAGGGAGTAGGATTTGCCCCAAAGGATCTTGCTTAACTTCAAATAAATAAGTGCTCTTCTGCGCTTCACTTTTTGCGGGTGCATAATGAATGAAAAACAAGGACTGCTGCGCACGTGGGCTTGTGGAAATGGAGCTGATGGGTCAGATTCTCAGCTGGTATAAGTCAGAATCATTCCACTGCAGTCCGTGGAGCTTTGTCAGTTTACACTAGCTGGGGCTTTGTCCCCAGGTGCTGGAAAATCACTGCTTGCTTTGTGAAAAATCTCTCAAAACAGATTGTGTTACTAAAAAATCGAATCTGGTTCCTTAAAAGCGATATAAAATTTCAGCAAACTACATTAGCCCCAGAATGAGGGGGGGGGGGGGGAAAAGATCTGTTATTATCAAATCAAGTAATAGTTGGTTAGCAATAATTTATTCATTGCATTTGGTCTTGGTACCCTTGCAAACAGAATATGTCAGTTCTGAAGTGCACAGATTAGAAAGGAATGTGGAGTTTGGAAACGTGGCAGCTTGCAGCACGGTGTATGGTTTAAATTAAACCTTTTTTTGGAAAGCAGAATAGCTGTAGGCCACATTTAGGGGGAAAGCAACAGCAGAGAGGGCTGGCTGTGGTTTCTCCTTAACTGTGTTCCCGACCCACTTTCTCTTGTTTTAACACAGGAGAAAAAAAAAAAGGCTTTGGACTGCTTGAGACCAACCACACAGCTTCTCCACTGACCACAAAAAGGAAGCTTGGCATGGCAGCCATAGGATTAATACCCACTGTCTCTTAACCCAACAGGGTGTGAAAACTTTTTATAAGATTTTTTTCCTTGTGGAATGACAGTGTGGTTGGAGTTTAGACATCTTGAAACAAGCATACGTTTGCATTTCATTGTGTTTTGGGGTTTCTCTCAATTGTTGCAATAGAATCTGTTGCTAATAAGTTGTTTTCATCTACTTCGAAGGTTTTAGTGCTGCCAACAGACCGCCAACAACTTTGTTCGTCTTGCTGCAGGGACCGGAAACATAAAAATATGTCTGCTCTGAATAATGTACTGGGTAAATCTTGGTCTGTTAGAATATCATTGTTCTTAATGAAATGGAGACAACTAGCTCTTAACAGAGCAGCCTTTTCTTCGTTGGAAATAATTTGATTAAGATCATGGATTCTATTTATCATTTGATCAGCTTTATTCATTCATCTCATTTCCTTAAACTAAACCCCCCCCCCACTCTTTGCATGCTTTTATCTTTTAAGATGATGACATTTACATATTTCCCTGTAGTGTAATGTCCTGGGCTTAATATAGGGATTGCTCTCTTTAGATATTGTAAACTGGCTATTTCCATGTGCTAAGTGCTATTGTTGATTAGTATCTTAATAATATGATTAAGTAAGTTCAGTCTCCACGGTCCTCTGAGACACCGTCTCCCACAGCCTTGGCTACCTGGCCAGCTTGGTTGCCACAAATGCCATCAGCTGCCATGCCCTGTCTGTGTTCTGTGACCCTCTCTGACTGGAGGATGTCACCTTGCACAGAGGAAGAGAAGTTAGAGCTCCTCTGAGTCAAAGCATGATGCAGATGACCTGCTCATTAAATGCATCTGCATTCAGCTTTCTTGGTGCTCTGCATCAAAGACTCCGAAAATACAAAGTGGAGTTTTTAATAGCTTCTTAAGGATTTTAAATGAAATTGTCGCTTCCAGACAGCATTGTTAATTCTTGCTTGGATGTGCTGTTGGGAAAACAGTTTCATTTGTTGTTATTAGAAAAGTTGCTCTTTTGTTGTAGTGTTTTCTGCTTGTGAAGAAATACAGCCATAATGGATTTCTAGTTTATTAAAACACTATTGAAATAGGCCCACTTGAAAAGCAGCCTCCACTTCCTGTTGATATTTTCCTGAGTACCGTTGACACTCATTCCTTTTGTATATTCACTTAGTTTAGTAGTTGCAGAATGGAAAACTAATGGTAGACTTAGTGGAAAACTAATGGTAGACTTTCCGTTAACTTCTTTTAGCTGCACCAGAGAAGTTGCATTGCATCTTGATCTTTTTCATCTTGGTAGAATTATACTGTAACTAATTGAATCCATTGATCACTGTCTTGTTTTTTTCTATCTTCTTCTCAGTGTATTCATTTTATAGAGTTCTATACATCAGTCAAGAAAATGGCTGCAGTGGAATTACCAACACTGATGATAAAGGTAATTTACTCAGTCCAGATTATTTCCTCTGTATACGTGTAGGAGGGTAACATATAACGGTTTTAAATCCAGTAATGAAATAACTATGTTCCTAGGCCATAGAAAGGGAGACGACTAGTAACTAGTAATGAGAGGGAGAATATTGATAAACGGGAAGATACAAAGTAGTTGTTGGTTAGATCTTTGTCTTTTTAATGTAAAAAATAGTAGCTAAATCCTCTTTCAGATGCTTAGGCAAGATGACTTCAATGTTAGTTTCTGGTAGCAGAGTTTGGTCCTCACTAGTTAACCATTTAGAAAAGATTCTCTTTCTGCATTAGGAGGGAGGGTAGTCTTATGGTTAATGCACAGGATTAGAAGTCAGGAGATGTGTGGTTTGTTCCCAACTCTGCCAGGACCTTTCCATGGGACCCAGGGCAAGTTAAACTTCAGGTTTCCTGTCTGTAAAAAGGAACTTCCTAGCCTCACAGGGTGCTATGAGACGTACATTAGTATTAGTAAAATCTTTTGAGATCATTGGATGGAGGAGTAAATGCAAAGGAATATTCTAACTCTCCTCCCCCAGTGTACTTGTGCTCACACACATTCACACATATGCACTCCAGCTAGTTCAAATCCAGTTCCTTGTGCCTCTGACACGTGAGTTGGATGGAGTTGCAAAACCAACCCAGCCCAGCAGGCTCATAAGCCTAAACAGATGTGAGGAGCAGCCACAGTAGTTCTGGGTGGAATCCTCAATCTTGCCCCTAACCAGTGCCGGTGGGAACATATCAGAGGCACTAATCATGCACTTGTCCTCCCCAGGTATGGGGCAAGGGTCAGGTCCCACAGGCTGACTGCTTGTTATCCAGCCCTCCCAGATGACCAGGGAGAGGACTTGGGGTGCGTTGGGGCAAAGAATCCCACCATGGTGATTGTGTGTGGGGGGGCAGATGACAGGTCCCCAGCCTGAAATCCCACCAGTACCTTTGTCTCTGCTGTCAAGACCTGAATTTGTTTTTAGAGTTAGGGACCCCTATGCTCTCCCATCAGCATAATGATTCCATCTCTGTTGGCGGTAGAGCATTTTTTTCACACCCCTGAGCAACATAAGTTAGATTGACTTAAGCGGAAGTGCAGACCTGCCCCAAGAGGGGAGAATGGGACTAGCATGGAGAAGCTAAACTGAGTAGGAGAGGAAGGAGGGTTAGTGTGCTCGTCTGGAATTCCTGAGACCTGAATTCAGTTCCCTGCTCTGCCACAGACTTCCTGTGTGACCTAAAATTGGGGAAGGATGGTCTGGTGTTTAGGACCCTACGGTGGACTGCAGAAGTCCCATGTTAATTATTCCTCTGCTACTGATATCCTGTGTAACCATGGGCATATCACTTAGTCTCTCCATGCCTCAGTTCTCTATCTGTAAAATGAAAATAATTGTGCTTCCCTACCTCCCAGAAATACCTTGATTGTTTTGTGCCCCTATATTCTTATAGTAAGAAGGACCATATAAGTATCTAAGATAAACAGAGTAGGTTGTTCGGTTCATATCCCTATGATTTTTGTATCTACCATTGACAAAGAGGAGTTCTCCAAATGGAAATAGTAAAATTAACTATAGTGTACCACCAAGCTGGACTGAACCATAGAAATGCTAATGATCATCTGATAAACTGTGGACCAAACTGTATTCTACGTTATACCATGTGACCATATTGAAGGCAACGAGGCTTCATCAGTGTACATAAGAAAAGACTTTGGCTCTATAATTCTGGCAAATGCTGTGTACCTTCTGGAACATTGGAGGCTGAGAGTTTCAATCTCTGCTAGGTCTCTACCAGCTTACTGTTTTATTGGTAAAAAGATGCACCCGTCTTCGAAGGAGTACGTATATCAATTTACCCTTGCAGAGGATTGGCATAGCCAGCCATAGGAGTGCAATTACCTCATAGCTGAATGGAATAGAGAAATATAATCTTCATTTTATGCACATTTTTGTAAGATGTAAAAGAGAAATGGTGGTGAATTTGGGTAGATTGCATTCAAAGTAATACCATTATTTGTCTTTTGGAGTTAGGGTGATCTGTAAATTTGTGAAAAATCGGGACAGGGTGGGAAGTAATAGGAGCCTATATAAGAAAAAGACCCAAAAATTGTGACTGTCCCTATAAAATGAGGACATCTGGTCACTCTATTTGGAGTTCACCAGTATAACCATTATATCACACTGTGCAATCTACAACGTGATAGATTGGACATGCCAGAAGTTAAAGCAGTCCTCATCTTCCTCACAGAACAGTCTTCGTGATGACTAGACTGCACCCAAAACAGTAAATTTTAAGTTACTTATTATGAATACATCTGTTTTCTTCAGTAAACTCACTCAGTTATTATTTCCTAGCTATTAAAACTTACCGTTTTGATAGTTGGTTATTCATTGTCTATCATAAAATATTTACTAAGGTCATATTACAGTAGTAGTGCAGCAGAGAAACTGTAGAGTAATCTTGTGCTGTACTTTTTGGTAGGAGCATTTCTGCTGGGTTGCATCACTGTCTGTAAATTTTATTGATTATAATTAAGTCAGTCTGCATTGTCTCCAAGAACTTACATAGGTTTAAAAATTAATACTTCTCATCTACATTAGGAGAATGAGTTTGAAAAGGGATTATGTAGAAATAAGCAACAGATCTGTTGCCCTATGTTTATATTTGCAAACCATTAAATGCTGTTCTGTTCTACTGCTCCATATTTAAGGGTCAGGAATGTTTGTTTCCTCTCAGTTTTTCATCTTCTGGAAGACTGGCTTTTGTTAAACTGTGAAAATCCCTTCTCCATAATTAGCTGACTTGACCATTACCCTTCCTTGAAATCGCTTGTCACACTGCCTTCTCAGGGTTCTGGTAAGGGGTATGGAGAAAACCCTTGGGAAGAGCAGAAACTTAAAGGAGTCATGTTGCCAAAAGTTGTGATGAAGGCATTTTAGTATGTTCATTTACTCTGAGGCACCATACCATGGGTCAAGATGGTTGTAAACTCCCTCTGTTTGACTCAGTTGTAATTGCCCAAGGAATTCAGTTCTGGGCACTTCCGAAAGATGTTGACATCTTGTGGGAAAGTCAGAAAGGAGCTGCAGAACCTGGGGGCACAGAGAGCTAGTTATATGATTTATGAGTGAAGATTAAGGGTCAGATTGTGATCCCCTTACTCACACTGAGTATCTCCTTACTCCATAGTTAGGCCCCTTGAAGTCAATGGGGCTGTGAAATAATGTGCTATTTATTGTAGGGATATCACAGTGTGACCCTAAAAATTCAAAATATGTTTAAGTGAGCTAAAGAAGACCAAAGAAGATCTGACTGTAGTCTACAGATATGTGAAGGGTGTGAATACCAAGGAGAGGGCAGAGAATTATATACGATGGTATGTGGGGGTACAGCTAAAAATGTTCTGTCAGTGAGATGTACTAGTGGGATATTCTCCCAAAAGAAATGTTGCAAACCTCTTAGCCTGATACATTTAAAAATAGAATGGAAAAAGCCCTAGAAAATGTTCTGTAGGGATCATTCTCCATTGGCAGAGATCTGGACTGGATGAGAAAATATGTTCCTTTCTATATCTACCGGTAGTTTGTGTATAATATAGTGATTCACTGATCTGTAGAATGGTTCATCTCTATAATGCACAATTTATTGTGCAAATGACTTCCTTTTAATTGATCTATATTGTGCATTGTTACTTATTATTATGGATTGTTACTAGTTATTGACCCAGTATTATATCAGTGACTTGCATGTGAATATCTCTGGAGTACTGTAGGTTGATGCACTGTAACAAACCAGCACAAAAATAAAGAATGTCTTCAGCTCTTGAATAAATCCATAGCAATAAAATCACTTTCCACACCAGTAAGAAAATAACTTTGTAAGGAAAGATATTTTAATTTTAGGCCTCTTAGATGCTATCATGTTTTTTAATGGTGAAGTTTAATTTTTATTATGAAACACAACTTGTTACAAGGCCATTTTTATAACAAGAAAAGTAAAGAAAGGGTTGATTTAAAATCCTGTGACTGGTAATAAACTCTAGATTCTTTTCACCTCTAGACCTCTGTTTCAAATCTAGTCCAGGTTATTAGTATGTTATAGGAGTTCTTTTGGATGAGCCTAAAACTATTCTCTGTTTAGTATAAAGGTCGAATTTTGGAACAAAGCACACACTTTCTAATCTCAGCTTCAATGGAGTTATGTGACATGTGATGGCGCTGTGATGGTCTTGATGTAGAGGACACATCACAAAAAAACTATCAAAATTGGCACTAACTGGCAGGCTGGTTGACAGTGTCGGCAGATATAAAGGTCTGAGGAAGAAACTGTGTCTAAGTGTGATTCAAGAGGTGTACAGGCCTTGC
Organism: Sternotherus odoratus; assembly: GCA_032164245.1. Taxonomy (NCBI): domain Eukaryota; kingdom Metazoa; phylum Chordata; order Testudines; family Kinosternidae; genus Sternotherus; species Sternotherus odoratus. The sequence continues at coordinate 78,662,341 of JAVMKO010000008.1, read as the reverse complement.
TCTGGCTTCCTGCACATGGGTGAATTGCACCTTAAATGAGTATGGCCTTTGAACTCCTTCCTCACGCCTACAGATTGCTTGATTGCTCTTCCGGTTCAGGGTTAAGGGCCACTGATGCGGAAATTTATAGTACACCTCCTTCAGGCTTTATTTGTTCTGTAGCTCAATCTGACACTGCTTGCTATCACTAAATTCTCATAAGAACATAAGAATGGCTGTACTGGGTCAGACCAAAGGTCCATCTAGCCCAGTTATCCTGTCTATTGACAGGGGGCAATGGCAGCTGCCCCAGAGGAAATGAACAGAACAAGTAATCTACATATGATCCATTCCCTATCCCCCATTCCGAGCTTCTGGCAAACAGAGACTAGGGACACCGTCCCTGCCCATCCTGGCTAATAGCCATTGATGAACCTATCCTCCATGAATTTATCTAGTTCTTTTTTGAACCTTGTTATAGTTTTGGCCTTCACAACATCCTCTGGCAAGGAGTTCCATGGGTTGACTGTGCGTTGTGTGGAAAAAATACCTTCCTATTGTTTGTTTTAAACCTGCTGCCTATTAATTTCATTGATGGCCCCTAGTTCTTGTGTTATGAGCACATACGTATGAGTTTAAATACACACAAGTAAATTGTTCCAACTGTGTTGCAGAAGCTAATAGAATCAAACGCAAAACTCGTCCAGCTTTTTTGTTGGGCAGTAGGAGCAAAGGTTCAGCAAAGATACAATCAGAGCTGGCCTCAGGCATCCGCGAAACCTGCAGGCTGGTCTTAAAAAGGCACTCATAGTATTGTGAAAAACTCTCACTCACTATGTTTCTTTGAGCCTGCCCTTTAAATAGAAGCTGTTGCCTCAAGCCATGGTGCTGCAGACATATCTCGGGAAGAGTTGAGGGTCTGGAATAACCCGGATTACCTCAGGCCACTAAAAATCAAAGGCCTGGTGGTATCTGCCATGACAATATTTTCATTGTGTGGGCACTCGGCTGTAATGATTCATCTAAAAAGAAGTTTAATTGTGGCTGATAGTCGAGAATCTTTCTTTGTACCCACTTATCAATGTTTTCCTTTTGCAGCAGGGCTTGGCTAATGTGCTTGTGGAGAGTTCTCTATTTATCTGGAAAACAAGGCCTTTCTTATCACATTGTTTGGTGGGAGAAAGAAAAGTTGAGTCAAAAAAGAAAGAAACCCAAGAAGAAGTAAAAGCAAACTTCTGGGGCTAGCTCTCCAGACTGTGTAAATTGTCATAGCTCCATTGAAATGGACGAACAGGGAGACCCAGTTTACATGGGGGGGGGAGGGGGGGCGGTTATGCAGGGCTCCTTTGAGGAAAGCTGATCTGACAGCAATGATGGAAGAGGGCACTTGGCCATCTATTATTTTATTCTCAGGAAATGTGTTTTTTTTTAAAACAACTGTTTTTGTAGGACCTATAAAAACCACACAAATTTGTGCTGCTTGTCTGGGTCTGAAGAACTAGTTAAAACACCAGCCATTTTGCTCACAGCAGCAGTCTAAAAGCTCCTCAAGTAAGAAGTTGTATGACATTTATGCAAATGTTAAATGTATAAATATTATAGTTCTTTTTTATGATTGATACTTATCGCTTATATTACATTTAATACTTTTAAAGTGCTGCTCAATATTTAACACTTTTTGTCTAGAGATGCCAGAAAGCTTTGCAAAAGTGGGTAAGTAGCATTGTCCCTATTTTCTAGATGGAGAAAATGGGCCACAGGTCAATGAAATTGACTTGTTGAGGATCTCACAGCAAGGCAGTGGCATAGCGGAGAACAGAACCTGCATCTCCACAATCCCAGTTAATTCAGTTTTAAAGTATTCCTATCCGGTAGGACCAGGATTTCATCCCTAGTATTTAGTATGGGTTTCTCACACTGCTATGTAAGATGACTGCCACTGATACTGAACTTAAAAGTGCCAGTTTTTTATCTATGACTGAATATATATTTCACAGTTTATTCATGCTGATCATAAATATTTTTTGGCTTTGGGAGTCAGATAGGCTGAGCAAAATGGTAGTTTCTTTTAATAAAGAAACATTAAAGAACAACAATCTGTTCTGGAGTACAAAAAGATATTTAGAGGCAATAAAGTGCTAAAAAAGTCGATTTGAACCAAAAATAGTTATATTAATTCAAGGTCTGTTCAAAGCACAGAAAAATAGTCTTCATTTGCCAAATTGCTAACATAAAAATGGTTTGAAAAAATATTTAAGTTTTTAATAAATTATCATTACCAAAGCGGAGCAAAAACAATAAAATATACTTAAAAATTATTTGACAGCCTTTTAAAAGGTTATGGCTTTTTTACAGTCAGAAGCCATTTATTTGAAAAAGCCATTAAAGAGCCAGGAAAATAGGCATTTTTTGTGCTTGTTAAGAGATATTGATCTACTGTACTGGTCTTGGGGTAATGGTAGCTATGTTTACCTGTTGAATCAGAAACATAAAGAAACTTTGGATAATAGGTAGAACTAGTTGTATTGCTTTTACATTATTTGTCAATTAGAGCAAGTAATAAATGGCATTGCTAATGCTAGCATGATTGTCTCACATACTAAGCGCCTAATTCTGATCACACTCACTGATTTTACACTGGAGTAACTGCATTGAAGTTTGTGGACCTGCCACAGATTATACACCAATGTGTGCTCTGTTTTAGGCCCTTAGTCTTTGTTCCTCCACTGAATGCAGATTGTTAAAAGGAACATCATTTAGGAGAGCATTTTTTTGTCTGCTTCAAAAGGCTAAGAAAGTCTCCCTACTGAATCACAGAGGTGGAGGGGCAAAAGTGGTCAAAAGGCAACTACAGCTGACAGTCAGACTGCAACACAGTTGTGATGAAGGGTAAAAGTTATAGTCCCGATTTCTGTCTCAAGCTTAAGTCAGTAGGGGTTGTAAGTGCTGTAGAGAAAGTGTGCTCAGGCCCTTGAAGGCCGTGGTGATAGTGGGGAGTATCTTGTGTTACTCTAGCTGCTCTTTAGTGACTTCTGATTGATGCAAGGAGTGTTTTTGATTGAAACTGCGTCCAGATCTTTCCGAGAGGAAGAATTATGACATTCATAGCTTAGAAGAAAGGGGTGATAAATAAAAGTGAGGGAATCCGCACAGCTCCAGGGAGCTTCCTCTCTAAGGAGAGAGTGAAGAAATTTATAGATGTCTAGAAATTACAGTTGATCTTAAAAAAAAAAAAAAAGTTAGCCTCGTTGAGTCACGTGACTGGAATTCAATTATCAGCACCATAAATATTCTTGTGAATGGGAGCCATGTGTTGGCAATGGATTTCTGCTTTCTAAAAAGGAAGGAGCCGTTAGAAGTTATTAGAAATAATGCTGTGCCATCAACTTGTTTCTCAAGTCAAAAAGCAACCAAGCCCCATTTATATCCTTGCTACAGAGAAGTATTTTTCAGATGGATGAGATACATGCTGTTGGTAGTGGATTGTTTTAAGGCTAATGTATTTTTAAAATCCATTATTTAAGTATTCAATATTTAAAATGCCAGCCATATTGGTCTCAGAACAAAGCAAAATAGTTGCTAAGATGCTTCTTTGAGTGATTGCTCATGTCTGTTCCACAGTAGGTGTGCATGCTCGCCATGTGCACCAGTGCCAGAAGTTTTTCCCCTAGCAGTACCCGTAGGGGGAGTGTCCCCTGCAACCCCTGAAGTGGTGCCGCCTTGGCCAGTAAGTGCCTTGGCGCACTCTCCTACTCTCAGGTCCTTCTTGCCGCCAGTGAAGGTGCATTGGAACTTTGCAGCTCCAGAGTTGCTGCAGTTCGTCCCTAGCATTTCTTCTAGTACCTGTAGTTACTTAGTCTTCAAGTTAGTTCAGTTAGTTAGAGTGCCTGGGACGGGGCATGTCCCAAGTCCTGGGTTTTAAGTCGTGCGACACTTCAGGTGGTCTGTGCCGAGGATTGACCCGCATGCGGATTGTTTACGCTGTTTGGGCGAGTCCCATATCAGCGATCGTTGCAAGATCTGCAAATCATTCAAGCCCCAGATGAAAAGAGAAAGGGGCATTCGACTCCGGGCTATCCTGATGGAGTCGGCGCTGATCCTGACTCCGGCATGTCACTCCAAGTTAGCACCAGGCACCATGGTGTCAGTGCACGGCGATCCCCTGGTGCCTTCATCCAGTCAGCACAGCTCTCCATCCTCGGGCATAAGAGGGCCAGGAAGACGCCCTCTTCGCAGCAGTACTGTGGTGCACCAGAGGCTGAGGCTAAGCTCACGTCAGGGAGTCCTTGATCCCCTTTGGCCTCCAGGCCTCAAACTCAAGTTGAACGGAGCAGCCTGGCTGCACTGGCCCAGATCTCTCCGGATGTCTAGATGCCTTCCACACCGGAGGCTTGCAAGCGGCTCGAGATGTTTTGTCCCTGCCCGTGCCTGCTGGTGCCTGCCGCCGATGTCTAGCCCCTCAGGGTGCACCTTGCAGGGCCACACGGTGTTTCCCACGCTTTGACAGGCGGGTTCCTCAAGGGACTGGACCGTCTTTTCCCATATGCTAAACCCCCGGTTCCACAGTGCTGAATTTGGTGCTATCCTGAATCACGGAGCCCCCATTTGAACCCCTGGCCACATGCTCCTTGTCCCAACTCTCGTGGAAGGTGGCCTTCCTAGTGACGATCACGTCAGCTAGGCGGGTCTCAGAGCTTAGGGCCCTAAAAAAAGGGATAGGGAATAAGATGGAGAATATCTTATTGCCCTTATACAAATCCATGGTGCGCCCACATCTTGAATACTGTGTACAAATGTGGTCTCCTCATCTAAAAAGGATATATTGGCATTAGAAAAGGTTCAGAAAATGGCAACTAGAATGATTAGGGGTTTGGAACGGGTCCCATATGAGGAGAGATTAAAGAGGCTAGGACTTTTTATCTTGGAAAAGAGGAGACTAAGGGGGGATATGATAGAGGTGTATAAAATTATGAGTGGTAAGGAGAAAGTGAATAAGGAAAAGTTATTTACTTGTTCCCACAATATAAGAACTAGGGGCCACCCAATGAAATTAGTGGGCAGCAGGTTTAAAACAAATATAAGGAAGTTCTTCTTCACACAGTGCATGGTCAACCTGTGGAACTCCTTGCCTGAGGAGGCTGTGAAGGCTAGGACTATAACAGGGTTTAAAAGAGAACTGGATAAATTCATGGAGGTTAAGTCCATGAATGGTTATTAACCAGGATGGGTAAGAAATGGTGTCCCTAGCCTCTGTTTGTCATAGGGGGGTGATGGACGGCAGGAGAGAGATCACTTGATCATTATCTGTTAGGTTCACTCACTCCAGGGCACCTGGCATTGGCCACTGTTGGTAGATAGGATAGTGGGCTAGATGGACCGTTGGTCTGAGCCAGTACAGCCATTCTTATGTTCTTATGACATTTGAGCCCTCATACATGGACCTTTTTTCCATAAGGACAAGGTCCAGCTCCTCCCACACCCTCCATTTCTCCCAAAGGTGGTCTCCGCCTTCGATATGGGCCAGGACATCTTCCTACCAGTCCTCTGCCCCAAGCCACACCTGTTTGGGAGGCGCGCCATCTCCTCACGCTCAACGTGTGAAGGGCTCTGGCTTTCTACCTCGAGCAGACCAAGCCATTTAGAAAATCCACACAGCTGTTTGTAGCCTTGGCCGAGCTCATGAAGGGCAGCGACTCGACAACTGGATCACTTTGTGCATCCATACCTGTTATGACCTGGCGGGTGTCCCCCCGCCGCCAGTTGTGAAGGTGCTCTCGACTCAGGTGCAGGCCTCGTCGGCAGCCTTCTTGGCCCACGTCCCTATCCAGGACATTTGTAGGGCCGCTACATGGTCTTCGGTTCACATGTTGACCTCGCATTATGCAATTGTATCTCAAACTAGGGATGACGCCGGGTTCGGCAGGGCAGTCCTCCATCCCAGAACTTGTGAACTCCTACCCACCTCCAACAGATATAGCTTGGAATCACCTACTGTGGAATACACATGAGCAATGACTTGAAGAAGAAAAGACCTTTCGTAGCAGGTGTTCTTCAAGATGTGTTGCTCGTGTCTACTCCACATCCCGTCCTTCTGCCCCTCTGTCGGAGTGGTCTGACAAGAGGGGACTGAGGGTAGTGGAGCACCACTTCAGAGGTTGCTGGGGAGTGCTCACCCTATGGATACTGTTAGGAAAAACACTTCCAGCACCAGTGCACGTGGCAAGCACGCACTGTGGAATAGACATGAGGAACACATCTTGAAGAACACTAGTTATGAAAGGTAACTGTCTTTTTCTTGCTGCTGATAGCTTCCCTGAAATGTTTAGCAAGGAGCTGCATGTAAAGTATGGTGCCTCTAAATCAGTCTAAGGTTTCCCATTACATTGATAAAATATTGCTGCTAATCACAGTATGTATAACCTAATAGCTCTCTCTTTATATACCTTATGTTTTTTGCTTTCGACATCATGGATGTGAGTTATGTTTATAGGGTGGGGAGTGGAAGGGGATTTAATCCTCTTGGCTTCTTTTTCTTTCTCAGACTCGACCCCTGGAAATTGCTGATGAGCTTTTTTAGAGCAGACTTGATTTCAGGAGCTGCGGTTCCCTGCACCAGCAACTGGCTATATCTGTGATTCATGTTCTACTTAGGAATTTAAGGAATTGTGTGATATAGTTGTCAGCTGATAAGACACCGCTAGTTTTGACCCCGTGTATCTAGAATCTCCACTTTCAGAAATGTGTTTGGAGTTGCACGCATAAATGGTACACCATCATTTTTCAAAATGCAAGGGATACCTGATGTCCTAGAGGACTGGTTTCTTTCTGTCTTTCTGTCTGTCTTTCCATGCCTAGAATTGCTGGTGAGCTTGTTTAGATGATTCATCAAAAACATTGCACCATGTTGGCTCTTAAATCAGGCCTTTATATGTGGGAAATTTATTACCATTTCAGTAGCAATGTAAAGCATAACAGTCATCTGTGATGTAAAAAACACAATTGTAGATCATCATTCCCGAGTGTGACTACCTAATGATGTACTCTTCCATTGCAAAAGCTTGAGGAGGGGGTGTCAAACAGTGGACTTTGAAAATGTCTATTTAAAGAACTGTAAATGCCCCCTGGAAAACACTGAAAAAATATATTTGGGAAATATTCTCCTTTAATATTTTATATTTTTTTGCTTTCCTCTCTTTTTTACCATTAGGGACAGTAGCCCAAAACTTTAGATATTTCTTCCCCAGGAGCCTATCTACTCCTGCTGCTTTTTTAATCACTTGAAGTTATAATCCTGTTTCTGACATCACAATTATCTCTGCAGTAACTAATTGTTATGTTGCATATAGGGGATTATGGCTTCAAGTGGGTAAAAAACTGGCTGAGCGAATGGGCTCTTAAAGTTAAACCCCTGTGGACCAGCCCCTGAGTTGGTGAAAATCTTCATAGCCCCACTGATTTTGATGGAATTATTCGGATTTACGCCAACTGAAAAAACTCGGTGTCTTATTTTTATGCAAATATTTCTAACAATTAAAGCAAAACAGAAACCACCAGGAAGAAGTGAAAAACAAACAGAAAGTATATTATAAAGATTGAAATATGTCTATCAATAGAATGCCTTGCCAAATGACTCCAGGACAAGCAGATGGGCCTTTTAGAAACTAAATACAGAATCCTAAGCACTTCTATCATATATTGTGTATATATATACATAAAGGTCTACTTTTTAAAAACAGCTTCCTCAACTGGGCTTCTGGTTCTGACTGCACAGTTCTGATGGAGCCTGCAGTTTTTTCTCTTCTGTTTTTAGAAACATTCAGATAATTAGTTAATTGTGGGAACAAAAATATAGGTGCACTTAGTTCTGGACACTTTTTTGCCTGCAGTATTAAAGGGCAACCTGAGGAACAGCTTAGCTTGCTGGACTGAAGACTTTTGCAATATCTGATTTTTCCCCTGATGAAGTGAAATATCATTATCTTAGTACTAGAACGTCGTTGACAGCTTTGTAAGGTTTCCTTCCTAGTCCAAGTAGAAGCCAACCTTCTTTTAAGACATTCTGTTTTTATAGCTGGGTTCAACCGTCAGTTGTTGTGAGTTTTTTGAGACTTGTATCAGAGAATGTGAGAAGGGAATATAGGCAGATGAGGATAGGTAGATTCATGCCAGCATCCTTATCTAGTACTGCTCTAAAACTATGGATAGCATTTATGAGCAGTAAGAGGATTGTCGACCAGCTTTCAAAGTTGACAAGGTCACTTGAGGTACTGTGGCAGGACTTGTAGGTTCAGCAGTTGATCTTATGTAATGTTAAAACCTGGATAATTTTGAATAAATTGATTTGATCACTCTCCTAATTTTTCTTGTTTAATTAGAGGTAGATAGCAGCTTGAGCATAAGAAAATATAATTAATGTAAATAAATATTGTTAAACCCATTTCCTTAAAATAGGTTTCCTTTTTTTAAAAAAAATGCTTATTGAGCAATTTAAATCTTTGTGGTTAACCTCACACTTCATGGAATCTGTTTCTGCTGGGAGAGTTCATGGTTCTGCAAGACATGTGAAGAGTCTACCTGTATGAGACTAGGGACTATGTATTCGGTATAGTTCCCCTTTGTCATTGACTGACGTCAGTTTCAAGGTATACCAGGCCATTTCCTATGGAGGCACCATTTCTCCCTTTGCAGGAAGTAGAGATATGGAATGGCTAACCTGCCATTTCATTGCACTGTAGGGAAGGAGTTTTTTAATATATTGTGCTTCTACGCCATATTTTTGCTTTGTTTCCTGAGGAGAGCCAAGGAGGATCATTGACCAGTTATTCCATAGTGCATAACGTACATCTCAGTGAGGGCTTCAAAGCAACAGTGGCACCAGAGGTCCAAGGTGGGTGCCTGCACTGCCTTGAACGGATTGGCAGCTACAGCAGAGCCCTGAAGGATACTTTCATGCTTCCTTTTAATTAAGGAGTATGCATGGACTTAAGACAAGTTACAGTACTTGATGTAGCATGTTGACTTACAGCTGCCTCTAGCCAAGTAGCCTATTTAAACCTATTTATTTCTAAATATAGCCTTTAAATGATAATGGGAAGCTTCCCGATTGATTAGTTTGATCCCACTGCTTTTTTTTTCCGGTACTGAGGTTGAAATGATATCCCCAATACTAATCTTAGGCTGCTCATTAGATCTGTTCAGTTGGCTATATGAAAGCTCTGGAGCTGTTAAATATTCCCACAAAGCCATATAAATTAGAGATGGAAAAGTCCTGTTAGGTCATGTTGTCCTGCTAGTGGGCATTGACCATCCAGTCCACTTTTAAATGTCCCAAGTAATGAGGCTTCTGCCACATCCCTTGGGAGACAGTTTCAGTAACCTAATAGAGCTCACTGCCAGGAAGTTTTTCCTAATTTCCAGCATATTTTCCCCCAGTCTTAATTTTATCACTTTATTCCTAGTTATATCCTCTTGTATCACCCTCCCAGACATTTACACTCTCAATTATTTGTACTGTGTTTTGATGTCCTCTCTCACCTATCGTAAAATCAAGTTATACATTCTAATGCTTTGCATTTTTCATAATGTAATCAATCCCTCCAGTCCACTAATGGTTTTTCTTGCTCTTTCTAGAATTCCCGCTAGTTGGATTAGAGTCATAGGACAGTTACCTCTGTGTTCCATGTTGTGATAACTTTGCATATGCAGCCTAAAATTGCATTGAAATTTGCTGGTGCTGCCATACTGCATTACAAAGTCATGTATAATATTCATTCTTCAATCATCCCTAGGTCTATTTTGAGATTATTGCTTTCTAGGTTCTCCCTCCCACGGAACATTTGTGTTTCTCATTGTTTTCCTCCATAAGTATTTTTCTGAGATTAATATCATTTTCTGCCCATGTTATTTCCCACCCATATTTCTAGCCCTTCTTTCCTTTCTCTCTTGTTTCCTTGGTGTCCTGGGAGTCCATCCAAGATTTCTCTTTTAGCATCATATATGAGTTTCATTCATGTACTGTTTATTCTTCTTTTATATAATTAATGCATATGCTAAATAAAATGGGACTCACCACCTCCTACCTCTTCTCCCCAAGGTTCTCCACATTTACCCAACTCAGCCTATTGCTATGTATTGCTCATGTTGTAATGAGCTTTGTCCCTATGACAATATTCATATCCACACCAATATGAAAAAAATATGTGCATGAGATTTTATGAGACCTTGTACTAAAGCTTTATCAAAATCCAAATATATATCCTCAACTGCACTTTGTTTTTCTATTAATTTTTCAACCTTACAAAAAACCAAAGTTAACTACTGTGTCAGAAATTGTTCCTTAAAACCATGCTACTTAGTGATCATCCGGGTAGTTCAGTTATTGTCCAGATGTTCTGTGATTTTGCTCTCAATATTTTTAACTTATGAATATTTGTCTGGACTGTAATTGCTAGGATCATTATTCCTTCCTTTTTGGAATATTGGTACCACATTTACTTATGTCTATAATTCTGATACCTCTCAAATTCTCCATTAGTTTTTAAAAGTAATTGTTATTATTTTGGGAAGTTTGTTAAATATCTCAGTTAGAGTTTTGTCTAAGGACTTGAGGTTGTTGCACATAACTTGAGACCCAGTGAAATGATTGGGAGTCTTTCCTTTGAATTCAGTGGGCTTTATTGCGGTTTAACTCACAAGATTGGGAGTATGGAGATTTGGCTTCCTTTTTTCATTAACTTGTCTCATCTTTGGCAAGTCATTTAAAGACAGATAAGCTGGTGTAAATCAAATGTAGTGCCATTGAAGTCAGTGGAGGAACACTTATTACACCATCTGACAATCTGGCTTTTTAGTTCTGCGTGCCTCAGTTTCCCCACCTATAAAGTTGGATTAATAACTACACATTTCAAAGGGATGTGTAAGGCTTAATTCATAATTGTATGTAAAGTACTTAGAGGTATTTGGATGAAGGATCCCGTTGAAATTAAAAGTATTATTGTTAATAATAAATTATTTAAAATACAGTGGTCCATTGAGAAAATAATGGTTTGTAGGCAGTGAAGTGGTTAATATGATTGCATCTCTTACAGGTTTCACCAGATACACTCACTCACTGTACAATGGATAATTGTTAGCTCTTGTTGTGCAGATGCTGTTGCAGATGGAGCCCTGTACCTGCATGCATAGCAAATGAATTAGACTGGCAATCCCCTTTATAAAGCATAAATATGTAATTTGTTCAGCTGTTGTAATTAAATATGTATGTGTGAAACAGCCACCATTCAGGTCATTAATGATGCGCCATGCCAAATTAGAGCTTACAGACAGTAATGTACATTGTTGTGCAATGAGGGAATTGCAAATAACATAGCTAAGCCTTTCCTAGTAAAGTGGTGGGTTCAGTGGCTTTAAATGGAATATTTATATTTCTAGCGTTTTGATTACTTCAATCTATATTTGCATTGATGCCCAATCAAAAAGATACACATTGGATGGAATGTTTATGTTGTTAGTTTTGTTTTATTACTGATTGAACATCTTGAAGTACCCTTTAGGTACATACGACTGGGTATAACATTTTGTAACCTTTTGATAACATACTGATTATGTTGTTAGGATCATTCTTAAATGTATACTCAGTAAAGAACTGTGAAGTATCCTTTCTTTTGCTAATACAGACAACTACCATATCAAACCATCTTGAACAGTTTTAATTATGTCAGTGTAACTAGTTTCTGATTTTAGGACTTCAAACTGACCAATAATTTTTTTTTCAATGTGATAAACAATGTATTTATTTCCACATAGATCTGTTAGATAAAAATGCAGCTCTCAGAAACAGTGAATGAAGCTGACCAATGTAACACACAAAATCAGGATTATCTTTCTTTTGTACATATGCCTTTTTTTGTTAATAGCTAGTAGAAGATAATTTTGCTAAAAAAATGTAATATTTCTTGAAAAAATAAAAGTTAAGGTGATTTTGTGCAGTGGACTTAATACATACAAATTAAAGTTGACAATTTACTTCACCTGAAATTATCCGTTCTGTATATATTCCGATCAGTTTAAAATAGATCAGGATATTTTGTTTTGATGGTTGGTACTGAGTATACAAGAGCTAATCATCTTGACCTTTCTGACAAACAGGGCAACAGAAGGAAGCATTTCAGAGTTAATTCTGTCTTGTTGGCAGTGGGAACAGAACATTCCTCTGTGATCCTCTTTCACATGATTCACTTGGGCCTCCTGGAAGCCAGTCTTGATACTATTAGTGCGGGGCTTCTTAGGGCTAAAGTAGATAGACACTAGTGACATCACAGACCATTTGTGGTTTAGAGTAAGATTGGACAGGGCAAGCAGAGTTGTTAAGACTCATATTAAGGAGACAGAGTAGAAAATGGGATTAGATGATAGATTATTTGTGTGGCTTTACAGTGAATCTGAATTTGCAACTGTTAAACCTAGACTAAGAAAGGAATAGAAGATTAAAGATTTTTCAAGGTTAGAGCAGTAACAAGTTATGTAACTTGCTACATAAAATCTACTTTGATATGTATGGTGTAAAACAAATTGCAAACATTTCAATTGCTTTAATACGTATTTTACTGAGAGCATTGGAAGTAACTATTTGTAGAACAAAATCTTTATACTTTTAGTTAAATTATTGTGTCATAATACTGAAGGGTCTTTCTTTCTTTCTTTCTTTTTCTTTCTTTCTTTCTTTTTCTTAAATTAGACACATTTTTCCAAAGTATAGTTTTTTAATTCAGTTACAATAGAATTTATTGCAATTCAATATTAACAAAAAGTCATATATGCATGGCCTCTGTATATTCACTTAGTACATTTTAACACTATGATTATTGATGTTTTGGGAAGCTATTTTCGAGGAGGACAGTGATGATAACATTCTCAGTCGTAGTTATGCCTCCTGTAGGGTTCCACTTATTTTAACTGGAAAGCTCCTGTTGATTGTGTTCGTCCTATCTATAGTCATGTGTTCAGTGTTAACTTGTTCCACAACGTGACTCTAACAGCTTAGCAATACAGGGTTTCTACAATATATGTTTTCTATTTTTTTTTCTTGCCTTCTCTTGGTCGTTATATGAATAGAAACAGAAACAGGCCCATGTATGCCCGCTTTTCTATTGTGTCTTACCAGTGCTTAGAGGCAACTGGCTCTCTCAGTAAATAGTTGCTTCAGGGTTCTTTCTTTTAAAATCCAAGTTAACAGTTTAATTACAGAATCAGAGTTTGGCAGAAAGAATACAGACTTCTGGGTGGTTAAATTGCCAGTGCTGTAGGCGTTGTTGATTTAACAAAGGGTTAATTTCCAGAGGTGTGTGTGGAAGGCTCTGGATGTTCAGTTTGGCACATTCAGCTTTCCAGGACTGACAGGATAAATGGGTCAGAATTGGTTATAAAAGTATTAACTGTGGCAAAACTGTGTGTTAAATACATTAACCATTAATAAAAGGGTGGGAGCACCACAGTGGCAGCTGGCCAGGTACTTTATGATAAGCGCTTGCAGGACTGAGCCAATCAGACTTGATTGTTTGCTGGCAGTGGCTTCTTTGGCCAACGCCGCAGTAAACACTTTCACTTGTATGTTGGTTTTCTGTTGTGTCTGGCAGCCACACAGGGCTGCTTGAACTTTAGCCAGAGGCAAATATTTATACATCAGAGCATGCAGTGTTCAACTGGTCAGGCCTGGGAGAACGAGTGACAGATCTGTGTGCTTTTTAGCCAAAGAGGATGTGTGTCCTTTTTAATTACATTTGTGACATGGTGAAGTGGGACCACATTTTGGGTCCTTTCAGCTTTAACTGTATATGCTGCGGCATAAACTTTTAAAATGCTTAAAAACATTGGCTTCAATGTGTTTTTAAAAGGGGACAGCCTGATGTTAGTTCTGTTCCTTTAATTCCTCTTGGAAAGTTTACAGTTAATATTTTCCCTGGAACGTTGTCAAGCTTTTGACAGTGCCTGAGTGTATGCTGAACTGTGAAATTGAGACGCAGAGCAAGTTGTGAGAAATCTGTTTCTACTCAAATCTGTAAGGTTTATAAAAACTTCATCGGGGGGGGAGGGAAGAACTGAGGCTGGGTCTCGGCTTGCTTCTCTTGGTGCGCTGCAAGTCCGCCATTTTAAGAATTCAGCAAAGGGCGAAGCTTTCAGCTCCTTACATGGCGGCTGTATTTACTGCAATTCCGGCCAATCGTACAGGCTGTGCCAAATCATGTGATATGCCACGAATGCACTTACAGCCATTTCCTTGTTCCTAAAAACTTTGTTACCTCTACAGATTACTTTACCTTGTTTTTGATGCCAAATGTTCTTTGCTGAATGTGCCTAGCAGACTGGCATTTGTCCATAAAGTTATTTTAGTAGGTAAAAAGTCTCTGAGCACTTGAGCTGTGTGCATTCTTTATGTAAAATGGATTTCCCTTCTTGGCCTCGATCCAAGAGTACAGAACACTCGCTGGGCGAGAAGAGAGCTTCTCTGCGGATGAACTGGTGGACTGACACACTCTAATTTTTTGGCTCCAGACCAGACAAGCTAGATTGATGCCAAAATTCAACAGAATAACACATTATTGTGTAATAGGAACAGTGCTCAAAGTGAGCAAGAGCTCAGAGGAACTGAACACAGTCTTGTTTTTTTTCCTATAGTAGAGGCTCCAAACTAGCACATTTAAAATACTGCTTCAGTGGAACAAGGAGTTAAGTATTAGTGTGATGTAAAAAATTGAGGGTAACTTACGATTAAGAACATAAAGAGGAAGGGAAAGGGGGGGTGAGCGAGAAAGAGTTAACATTACTTTTGTGAGACTTCCCTCAAACATGTTCCGTAGTGCTCAGTGTTGTTTTAACCCTCTGTGCTCTTCTCCAGAGCTCTGACCTGTATTGAATCATTAAATAGCTCACCTGTTTTTCTCATTTACCTCTGAGCACTTTAAAAAAAACAAAACAACAGAGAAAGTTAAGTGCAATGCCCAGATTTGTATTCCTTTAAATAAGGGTTATTGGAGTGAATACATTTAGTACAGAAAGTATTTTTGAAGAACCCTTTCGATCATGTGTTGTCACTTAATTTTTGAGCATGGATGTTAAATAAAATGTGCATATGTTTAGAAGTATTATACTTTAATATGCATAATAATCAGGTTTTCCTCTTAAAATAAGTAGCTTTAACTATATTGTTACTAATTCTGGGTTTCAGTAGCAACGTTCATCATCAAATCTCAAAGTACTTTACAATAAATAAATAAATAAATAAGCTTCAAAACACTCCTTTGAGGATATAAGAGATGGCTAAGGAATCACTGTGTTCATCAGCGAAATGCAGGTGTTTCTGGGGTTGAATATGGCAGCCCTTTAACAGCGTATAACAGCACAATAGGAAGTGAAAACTAACACTTCCAATGGAAACTTCAAGGGGACTGTAGGTCTGCAGATTGCAATTGCATGAGTCGGAATTTGGCCAGACCACTTTTGTAAGAAATTACATGGGATTTTACCAGAAATTACATGGGATTTTTAATGCTAACAGTTGGTCAGGACCCTCCTGTTTTTTTGCAGAACTTCCAGCAGCACAGCATCCACTATCCCACTGGGCCATTTTCTAGTACTGACTCAGAAGGGACAGTAAAGTGTGACCATAAGCACAGAGGAAAATGGGCTGTACAAGAGGTAACGCCTCGGGGGGGAGGGATAGCTCAGTGGTTTGAGCATTGGCCTGCTAAACCCAGGGTTGTGAGTTCAATCCTGGAGGGGGCCATTTAGGGATCTGGGGCAAAAAAAAAAATCTGTCAGGGGACAGTACTCGATCCTGCTAGTGTAGGCAGGGGACTGGACTCGATGACCTTCAAGGTCTTTCCAGTTCTAGGAGATTGGTATATCTCCATTTATTATTATTATAACTGATGCACTGGAGAACATTGGATGCTGGAAGGGTTTGCACTTAATTGGAAAAATCCCCCCCAACGCATGTTTCTCCATAGATCTGTGGACAGCAGTCTTTTTCTATCCTGATTTCCCTACTCATTCATACAAGGATGAAGGCAGCCTGATTTCCACCACAATATCCAAACTGATCAGGGTCTTCTGTAGCGTGTGCTGATTGTTATCTCCTATCTGCTCTCTCTAGATGTATCTCTTTCTCATCGATTGCATGTATTTCTAAGGAAGATGTTGCTGGGGTATCAAAGCACCAAGATCTAAAACAGAGACATTTTTGGGGTGGCATCAGGTAATCTCTCTAAAAGAGGAGGAATAGTTTAAATCAGGGGTCTCAAACTCAAATGACCACGAGGGCCGCATGAGGACTAGTGCACTGGCCCGAGGGCTGCATCACTGATACGCCCCCCCTCACTGCCCCCGGCCCCACCTCCACTCCACACCTTCCATGAGGTCCCGCCCCTGCCCCGCCACCTCCTCTGAGATCCTGGACACCGCTGCAGAGGGCTCCTGCGAAGCGCCGCCCCAGCTTGTTCATTGAGGTCACGGCTGCAGCGCCTGGAAGCCAGGGCTCAGCAGTGGCCCAGCCAGGAAACTTCTCAGGAGCCCTCTGCAGCGGTGGCCAGGAACGGTAAGCCTCCGGCAGAGGGAGGCGGGAGGATGGTGTGGAGCCTGGCTTACCACCCCTGGTCGCCGCTGCAGAGGGCTCCTGGGAAGCGCCGCCCCATTCATTGAAGCCATAGCAACAGTGCCTGGTAGCTGGGGATCGGCAGTGGCCCAGCCAGACAGCAGAGAAGCTTCCGCTTCTGGCCCCTCCCTCCCAGAAACTGCTATGCAGGGGCGGGGGGAGAGTGCCAGGGAGCTTCATGGGCCACAGAGAAGGGCTTCGTGGGCCGCATGTGGCCCCCGGGCCGCATGTTTGAGACCCCTGGTTTAAATTCATACATCCTGTTGAGGTTACATCTCAATTGTGGCCTGCATGGAAAACAAATGGATGTATGTCTTTCTTGCCTTATAAAATACATTATTTATTATTATTATTTTGTTAAGGAATTTTGCTGCTTTTTTGTTTACGTTAGCAATCCATTTAGTGCCCACAGGTTGCAATCAGGGTTAAAGCCCTGTTATATTACTTACCATATATTTCTATTGTCCCGGCTCCAAAGAGCTTCCAGACTAAAATAAATCAAGAACAAACAAGCTGGTCAATGTGTCCATTGCCAGGGGAAAAATAAACCTTATTTAAGAACTACCGTATTTAATTCTGAATTTTTGTGCCTTATCAAATACAAAACAGAACATTGCAAAATAAATAGTTTATATATATAATATATATATATATATATATATTATAATTTTTTTTTTGAGGATTACAGCCATCCTGGTGTGCAGTAACTTTAACCACAATAGTAATTAGAGCCTGGGCTCTCCATGTAAAAACCAGAATTTTTACCCAGTACAAGTTTTATATCTTTCTAGGGCCAACAACAAAAATCTTCCAGCAGTTTATTTAATTGAGGTTTTGTAGTTTTAGTGATCTAAAACTGCATAAAAAAAGTCAAGGCTTTTGCCAGTTTTTCAAGACCAGACAAGGGTATGATACAGCATTAAATATATATGTCCATATGTGTGTGTCAGTAAGGGAGTTTCAGAATAGGGTGAGCTCTTAGTATTTCAGCTCAGTGTTAAAGTATTTGCAGTTGCATCAAGCTGTTCTTCACGCATTACAGAAACAATAAAAAATGTTATGGGAGAGCAAACTAATTTTGCCATTTAAATCATTGAGTATGAAACCAATTCAAAATTATGAGGCTTAATTATGGGGTGTAGTATTTGTGGTGGAATCTAGCTGTAGATCCAGCATATCTGACCCTGAGAGGATTGCTCCACTTGAGGGGGGATTCTCCGATGGCACTGTGGGTCCCACACCACTCTATTCCTTGCTACCGCTGTTGAAGATGGGGCAGGGAATTCCATAAGTCACCCTATCCCTGGCTGCTGTTTCATGACGGTGAGGCCACTGGCAACTGGTGTAAATTACACCAAGCAATCTGACTTACCTTGCGTGACTGGCTCGGCACATAGCCTAAGTTCAGGGAGCACAAAGGTAAGCTTTGTGTCAGCTTTTGCAACACACCCCATGCTTCGTGTGCTCCTCAGATGTAACCAAGGATCTGGCCCATAGCATTCAACATACTGTAAAAGAAACTTAAGGAATGAGAAAAATCAGTAAATCATAGGAAAGGAGCCCACCATGAACGTCTTCAAAAAGGGTGATATTCACAGTTTATGAACTTGGTAAAGACAATTAGAAGGAGTGGACTGAAGCCATCCTTCTGTAGTGTATGGATCATTGGGTCTGATTTACATAAGTTTTACACCACTGTAACACTGCTGACTTCAGTGGCACTACCTCCGGTTCACACAGATGTGAGAGGAGAGTCAGCTCTGTTGCTGTGTTGCTCATCTGTTTTTTATATGTTAACATGTTCTGGCTCTTTTTAATTTTACTTTATTTTAAGAATAGAAAATGAGCCCAGGTGCAGTAACAATAGCTGAAGCCAAACAAACAGTAATTCACTCTTAAAGTAGTGAAAGGATAAAGAATGTCATGTATATAAGCAAAAGATAACTGACATTAACACAGTAGGCAAGGTGATTATATACCATGCTATTGACTCCATGTGATCATTATTGCTATTTGGAGGGTTGTTTAAGTGGGTACCTGAAGGTTAAGTAATAGCTGTAGTAGGACAGTGAGAGAAACAGCGAGAGATGAGAAAAAACAGAGGAGGCGATAAAAAGATGGATAGAAGGTTAAGAAAGAGGAAAGTGGATAAGTAGAGGTATGGAAATCTGGGGAGAAAGGTGATGTAGTTATGCTTTGGTAAGTGATATTTATGGGCTCTACAATACCTTTGGTAGAAGCTTCCCAGGGAAATAATAATACATCTAAGTGGTTATGTCTTAAGACAATTTTTTTATTTTTGTCAACAACCCAATATGATAGAAATGTGTTAATGCAAATGTGTGAGCTTTAAAATAAAAACAAAAGAAAATCAAGCTTTTTTCTAAATCTCGAAAAAATCACCGTCTCTCCCAACTCCCCCACTTTTGAGAAAAAGTGCAGGTGTATTCTCACTTTACCTAAACACAAGTATTTTAAATTAACTCTATTCTAACTCAACTTCTTTCATCATTTGAAAAAGTTTCATTTGTTTTTACACTCAGAGTTAATGGAGCTGTACATGGGTGCAACGGGATGGACTAGTGAATCTTATAGGGCTCTGATCCTGCAAAGACTTGTGCATGTTCTTAACTTTACACAGTGTCAGGAGTCCCATTTCAGTGAAGTCTACGGGACTACTCACAGTGCATAAAGTTAAGCGTATGCCTTAGTCTTTCCAGAAGTGAAGCCTTAGACTATTAACAATTTTGGTACAGGGACTAACTTTCTGTTTATGTGAATTACATGTAGTACCCTGTGGGTACTACTGCAATATCTATATATATAAAAGTCAAATGGTGTATGCGTGCGTGCATGTATGTACGTTCCCTTACTCCTTCCACACTGTTTGAGCTAGAGACTTGAAATTTGGTACTGTTATAGGCTTTAGGGTCCTAATCAGGGTAAGAATCAAATTTTTTTCAAATTCCACCTCTGACGCCCCCTAGGGGTGAAATACTTTAAAGCCCATTAACATCAGCTGGGCAGCTGCTGTTCTCTGTGACATAGTTATGATGTAATAATACCCCCCTCCAATGGACCCCCCACTCGCTCAGCTCTCTCCCCCCTCAGGTAAGAATCGAAAAATTTTAAAATCTCACCCCACTCCCCCCCTCCAATGGCCCCCACACTCGCTCAGCTCTCTCCCCCCTCCAACGCCTCCCCCCCCACTCACTCAGCTCTTTCCCCCCTCAGGTAAGAATTGAAAATTTTTTAAATCTCCCCCCCTCCCCCCACTCCAACGGACCCCGCACTCGCTCAGCTCTCTCCCCCCTACCCCCCCCTCCAACGGACCCGAGCAACGCCGGGCATTTGTGCTAGTAAATAATAATAATAATAATAACTATATGTTTGACTCACTGATTAATGCTGGGTTTTTTTTGGAAATGCACTTATGACAATATATTCCCCTGGGGGGATTCTGTGCCCCCAAAAAACTTCTGCACCAAAAATTTTAAAATTCTGTGCCAAAAATTAAAAACTCTTCAAAATTCTCCATATTTTCTTTGTCAAAATAACACACTATAATCATGCCAGTTTTAATTATTTTGATAATTTATTGAAACAAAAATATAATGGATGGAGAATGGGAATGGGGAGCATTGGGGGAAATCCTCAAATTGCCTTTGCCTAATAGTAATGTAGCTAGGTTTGATCCTTTATTTCTAGTTATTAGTCAACAAATATATGCAATTATATGCTCAGTATTACATCATAAGCAACTGATGAGCAAGTAAGGGCTGGGGTATCAAACTCACAATTTATA
Organism: Sternotherus odoratus; assembly: GCA_032164245.1. Taxonomy (NCBI): domain Eukaryota; kingdom Metazoa; phylum Chordata; order Testudines; family Kinosternidae; genus Sternotherus; species Sternotherus odoratus. The sequence goes on along the minus strand of JAVMKO010000008.1, from coordinate 78,641,909 downwards.
TTGACTACTAACCATGTCCAGAAAGATCAGTGGTAAACAGTTCATGGAGCACATTTTGATAGGAAAAATTTTCAGTTAAAAAATTTAGACCAGTTTTACTCACTAAAGCACAATAAGTATTTATAAGGCCACTGTCATTTACAATAATGCTCCTATCCACACTGGCAGTGTAAAGAAACCTTAAAACATTTACACCTGTTTTATGCTGCTGGGGGAATTGAGCAACAATGGGAGCAATTCACTAACAATGGGAACAACTAAGCAGGCAGGCTGTTACATTATGCTCTGCCTGTGGGGACAGAGCCTGTCTCATGCCTACTTCCAGATACCCCAAAACCCTGCCCCTCCACTCTAGACGTGACACAGTCTCTATCGTTCTCTTGCTTGCATGCCCAGCTCTGCCCACTGGTGGTCTCCCCACGTAGGCATGCGCAGCCCTCTCTCCTCCTGATCAGATTTATGTCTATGCTGTCTGCTATGGTCTGCCAGGGAGGAGCAAGTGACTGCTTTTGCAGCTTCCCTTTGCTTCCCCTCAGAAATCATTTTTCTGTGAGGAAGCAAAGAAATCTACGGACAACATGAATTCTCTGCCCGCTCAATGGCGCAGAAGTCCCCCAGGAGTAATTATAACATCATGCCAGAGAATGTAGTTTAATTTCAAGTTGTATTAACATATTTCCTAAACATATCAGGGTGATATTTTTGCAGGAAATAATTCTCCTCTTTATGTTGCGTGAGGAATAAAATGCTTATTTTAATACCTAGTTTTCCCAGCACTGGACCTATTTCATTTAAATTAATATCTACAAGAGAGACGTTGCAAATTTAATATTAGCACACAATACTTTATACTATGGGGGTTTAAGGTGGTTATGCACAAAATATGTATTTGCAGTCCAAACTAGCTAATATTTTGCAACTGGTGAACATAAATTGTAATATCTATACTTCCCAGCTTGCAGTAGCGTTGTCTGAAGTCTGGGATGACTGATGTTAATCTCCAACTTGTTTTGTGGCTTTCCAAAAATGAACTTGAAGTAAAATAAAATGTAATGTTAAATCAATTCCTATTTATATTAATAATAGAAGGCAATACACGAAGTGTATCCTATATAATAAGTTATTTTAGATAACTTAAAAGTAGACACATCCCTGTTAGGAAAGAGAAAGAGCATTCTAATACATCAGCTGTTAATTGCATTGTTGGTCTTTGAGTTTCCACCGTGGTGATGGCTGTATCTTAAATTCATCTTCTTGAACTGAATGTAGAGTTTTAAAACATGACGAAAATTAGATGGAGATAATGGGATCATCCATCTTCCTTTTGTGAGTTTATAATGCTGCAAAAGAATTTTTATTTCTGATGGGTCAAATCTTCCAGTCCTTATTTATACTTTACTCAGACAAAACCCTCATTTGAGTACTTGGAATCTGCCAGGGTAAGACAAGTAAGCATTGCAGAATTTGACCCATTATTATTCTTTATCTAGGGCTAGGATATGCAAGCTTTACTCATGCAGGTGAGGACTTATATGTGTAGCCCCAATGAAGTCACAGGGTGAAATCCTGACCCATTTAAGTCAATGGGAGTTTTGCGCCTGACTTCGAGAGCCAGCATTTCACCTACTGCAACCTCTTATGGAATAAGATGCTACTCTACGTGAGTGAGGGTATCAGAAATCTGACCTTTAGGGTAATGAAACTTCATAGCAACATACTGATTTGGAACCAAATCTCGTGCATTACTGAGATCCTGCATCTTGCATTCAGATCAGTGGGAGTTGTAGGGACTCAGCTCTTTCAGGATTGCACCCTATATCAAACAAGAATCCAGGGAATAATTCATAGTGCAGTTGTTTGTTGAGTGTCTCTCTTGTGCTGTAGTTTTAGCCATGGGCAGTGGATTTGTTTGAAAGCAAACAGAGACATACCAGTTGATTGGAGCATAATGTAAATAGATAGGATAAATAGGTAGATTAAGGATGGGTAAAATGAATAAAGAAACTGAATGAATAAAATACCTTATTGTGCCAATTTGGTCCAGGAGGAATTCTAGTAGGATAAAATGTTACCTGCTTTGACTTTTTAAGCCTTATGGAATTGTCTTGGAATTTTCTTTTTTATTCAATTTTGGAGCATTGGTAACTTGATCTGTTAATCTGAACTACAGAAGTATGGTTTACATTTACATTTTTTTTCTTTCTTTTATTTTGGCTAAGGATGGGGTAAAATACTTGTTTAACTTGCAGTGGCAGTGAAATGATTAACACTGAGCCTCGGGTGGCTGGTGTGGGCATTATTTAGTTAGTGAGTTACTTTAGGGGTTTTGTGGGTGTAAGGGCAGGGGCTTGTGTTTGCCTGATGATTGTGAGGCAGGCAAAAGTACTCTCACAAAACTGCAGCACTCACACCAAGAGCTGAAGTCATTTCTTGCTGTACAAGACCACAAAATGAGTGGTTACAATGTGAGTATTACAATGTGAGTGTATTATTGTAAGACTGAAGCGTGGAATATAGTTGTTGCTTTTAGTTTATCTCCTTTTTGACCTTCCCTATCACTATTCCTTGTACCTTTCATAGACCTTCCCACTCCTTCACCTGAAAGGGCGGGCAAGCAGGCTGCTTTAATGAAAGCAATACTGTGTCAAGGAGGATTCTTGGGAGAACCCTTCCCAGCCAACCTGAACTAGCACCTCAGCAACATTCTTGGCCTTGCTAAGGCCAAGAACCCAGGTCTGTTTCTGAATCCAGATGGCAATGCGTTACCGTATGTCAACAACACGTCATCCTGATTACATTTTTAACCACATCTATTCTGCTGTCCACATAATAAACCATTCTCAGCCCACTACATGCCAGAGGCCTCTTCAGTACTGATCCTACTCCTACTGTGGAAACATGCTACTGGTAGCTCAATACAACGGAAAGCATAACTCTTTCTTTCCACCAAGCTCACCACTTCAAAGCTGAAACTCAGCGGGACTTCGTGTCCCTAATGATGCTGCTGAAAGAAGTTCTTTGTTTCAGTTGACTGTGAGTAGTAGTTCTATGTTCTGGATCAGGAAATAAAAACACGTTTTAAAATGGTTTGTGAGAGCCTTTTGTGTTAGCTTGTCTGATAGAAAATGTCCTGTCCAGCCTGCCTAGGCTTGGAAAGTGAGGGAACACTCTTCTAATGGGACACAACCTACACAGCCTCTCACTCAGGGACCCTTTTTTGTTTTTTCACTTTCTTCTCAGTGTTCCCCATCAGTTGCAGAAGACCTGTCATTGATCTCCATACATGAGCTGATGCAACTCGGTTTACAATGTTTTCAACAGCTTTTATGGCACACCTTCCCCTGCCCCCAGTCCAAGCAGCCTACCATGCTAGGCTCCTCACCCCAACCGCTAGACTTCATTGGGTATCTGACACAGGGAGTGAGTACCTATTGGGAGTTTTGTATTGAGAAGGTTTTCTGTAGGTTTCCGCCCAAGGGAGGATGTCTAAATCCTCCAAGACATGAATATGTCACACTCAAGGTTTCAAGTAGGCTATTAAGATCGCACACTATTAAACACTCCAAATGATCATTTTGAGACTGAAATGCTGGAGAACGAAGATTTTTCCAGCTTCTTCTCCCTATCCCCTTTTATTTTTCCTTCTTAGGTGGGAGGAGGTCTCCTTAGGAGGAAGGGGTGCTGATGCTAACACCTTCCCCTAAGGAAGTACCAGTGTGGTCCTACATACCATCGAAATTCCTGCCTCTCTGAGAAAAGCAGAGTTCTCCATCTAATAAGGAGAGCATATGGAGTGCAAGAGTAACTGGCCCACAGGTTGTAGGCACAGGAAAAATGGGTTTCCCTTGACACCTGAACTTGCTTTATGGCTTGGAATACACTTTTCTGGTTGTTTCAGAAGCTGTTCTGGCACAGTCCCCAAGGGGAACCCAGATTGTTTGTCAGCAGAGGGCTGGCTTGTGTGATGTATCTGCTGGGCCATCATAGGTCAGCAGGGGGCAGTGTGATGCATCTGCTCCATGTGAACTTGCTTGGGAGGGATAGGTCAGGAGAAAGGGAAGAGTCCTGTGCCATTGGGAGGGTGGTGGGTGAGGATGGAGCAGAGCAGAGTGTTTGGCGGCCCTTGGAGTGTGGCCGGTGGAGACGGTTGCTAGAGTGGTATTGGCTCTCAGCAAGTGCTGAGCCGATCAGGTCTAGTGTTTGGAGCTCCAGAAGCGCTTGCCTCCAAGCTTGTGCTACCCAGGATATGTTAATCCGACAAGTAAAAGAGACTGGTGTATGTGGCACTCCAGCAAACCCGCAGCGTGATCCTCCCAGTGGAAGCAGGACTTCAGACCAGCATAAGTAGGAAAGCTAAGTTTGCCCTTTAGTTGAAATAGCCAATTTCTTTATATAGCTAGGCAAATTATGCAAGAAGTATTTCTTATTATTATTTGTAGAGGAATCAGCACACAAAACTTCTGTTTTTCCCCTGTGCTTTCACACTGCTCCAGTCAGTCTGTAGAGCTGATCAAGTTCCTTGAAATGTGAAAGGAAAAACACCATCTGAACTTTGCATTTTTTTTAAAAAAAAAACTGTCATAGCCTCTCTGATATACTGTGTTCAAGCATCTGCACAGGGAAGGAGACAATTTGGATCAATTTTTATGGATAGTCAGTTTTTCGAGCCAGTGCCAAAAGATACACTCTTAATTCTGATTCAGTAATTCTGACTTCTTGTGGATACTGTGCCAATCTACAGTAAAGAGGTGCTATTTATCTAGCAGTGATAATAACCATTCTTTGTTTCACATATATCCATACTATAGTATAGGGGTCAGCTCCACAGCAAGTGTAAATAGGTATAGCTTCACTGACTTCAGTAATACACACCATTTGACAGTCTGGCCCATTTTTTCCCCCATATATATTGACTGTCCTGCACTATTAAAAGCCTTGTCATTGGTGACCAATGATGTCTTCTAATGTACTGCTGACTTTCATGTAGTATAGCTATTAATAACAATGAGGGGAAATTAAGAGTCCTAAATATGACGTTTCTTATGCTTCTAAAATCTATTCTGATCTTGCACATATCTTAAATATAACATCTAAATGCCTTTTGCAGTGTCTGATGTTGAAGCGTTATCTATTGGAGGAATGCGCTTCATGAGGTCTTGTCCCAGTTCTACCTTTCTCTTACTGTGTAGCCTAGGGGACTAGCCTGTGCCTCAGTTTTCTCATCTGTAAAATGGCGATAATGATACTAGTACACTAGTAAACTCTTCTTCTTCTTTTCTTCTTCTTCACCACTACCCTATTTGGGGTCAGCAGTTTCTTCCAAAACTCATGACTAGCTGTCATGCAAGTTGGTCTCTCTAAGGTCCTCTGATATCTGCTCCATGTACCAACTCTGTGTCCTGCTCCTTGGTTGTTTTCCATCCACCATGATTGTAAGGGCCACCCTACCAATGGAATACTCAGGTCTCTGCTGGACATATTCATACCAATGTAACCTAGCCTCCCTTAATTTATCTTCAACTGGGGCAGCCTGAATTAAGCCCCTCACAACTTCATTTTGTTTCCTGTCCATGTTAAGTAAAGTCTTAAGAAATATTTTTAAATCTCTTTTGGTGACCAGTCACATTCTGTACTTGGATATATGGATCATTATTGAAAAGAGAAATTGGAGTCATTAGGGAAATGGCAAAGGCTAAAAGATATTTAACTAAACATCAGTGGTGGGGGAATTTTTATTCGGAACTAGTATGTGATACCAGCCTCAGCTAACTGTTTGTCCACACCTCTAGTAAATATCGTGCCTTCTCCCATGCCATCCCATGTATGGATCATTCTTCTTGAAGTGGTGTGCAAGGCCCCTCACCTTCTGCTTATTCATATTCCTTACAATCACCAACCTCAGTCTATTGGATGCCCACAAGTAACTTCAGCTGCATGGTTGTAGGGGAATTTGGGATTATCCATCTATCTATGTAGACATCCGCCCACTCTGCCACCCACCTACTCTTATTAAATGGATGAGGCCAGTCACCACCTTATAACCATACTTGCTTGTTGTTCCCCTACCCTCCATCTCACTGTTGTTAAAGCACTGGACTAGGGAGATCTGGGTTCATTTTCAAGCTCTGCTATAAACTTCTTGCGTGACTTCAGGCAAATCCCCTAACTCCCCATCTACAAAATGGAAATAGTAAAACTTAACCTTTCTCAGAGGAATGTTGTGAGAATAAATTCATGCATTATTGTATGCTGCTCATATGCTATAAGTGATGAAGGCCATATATAGTAAGAGAGATACAACTGGAGCTGTGCTTTCTTTTGTGTTTGTACAGTGCCTAGCACATTCTTGGCAATACCAAATACAAAGTAATAATGATTATTAATAATAACAATGGAGGATTGCACCTAGAGAAGTACAATACGATTAGAAACAGCCAGCAAGGATTTACGAGAGATCATTTGGCATGGCAGACAAGGAGAAAGACAATGGATGTTGTGCACTCCTTTCCTAAAAGCGTTCAGGGTAGGCCTTTTTTTTTAAAAAAAAAAATCACCTGAGGGACTTAGGTTTACAGGTCCCATTGATTTTCATTTTGTTCTAGGCATTAAACTCCCATAGGTGATTTATATAATATATTTATAATATAAATTTATAATATAAAAATAAGATGAAGCTTATTAATCTCTCCTCATACGGAAACTGTTCTATACCCTTTATCATGTTTGTTATCCTTTTCTGAACCTTTTCCAACTCCAATATATCTTTTTTGAGATGGGGCGACCACATCTGCATGCAGTATTCAAGATGTGGGCATACCATGGATTTATATAGAGACAATAGGATATTGATTTTTTGTTTTGATTTTTTTGTAGTAATAACAAATGCAATTAAATAGAGACAGAATGAGGGAAGGGGATAGAACACTGACAAAGGGGATGTGAGGTCACACAAGATAAAAGCTGCAAATTAAGAATTGATCAAAATACATAATGTTTGACTCAGTGAATTATTAGATGCACGGTAGATTAACATGAAGGGGTTAAGTTTCTGAACACTGACTAAGGGATAGCTACTCTGTTAATTGCTTAACACATTTTTTTGTGTCTGCATATTTCTAATCCAGTGTGTTTTAGATTCATTGCAAATAATTCTTTCAGCTGTTTCCTAGGTATCCTGTCACACAAATGATAAAACAATATAGCTAGCTCTGTGGAAAAAACAATAAATTATACAAGAAAATGTGTGCACTGTATTTTTTGTGTTAGGGACTGATTCACCACTTGTGCTACTCCAGTCTTACACTCATGTAACGCTGGAGTTAAAGTGGCATAACACTGTAGTAATTCAGTGGTGAATGAGGCCCTTAGTATCTATTGTGTATCTAGGCTTTAAAAATGCTTAAGATAAAAATATTCATTAAATAATCCATTTGATGTTTATTAATGAGCAATAATGATGACATTGGTAATGTTAACATTTAAGCAAATATGTCTGCTGTATAACTTTGTCATATGAATATTCAAAAACTGGAAATCCAGTATTTGCATAGGCATAAAATTAACATGGTATGTCAACTTGCACCATCAGAGAACATACTACAATTTTTTTGTGGGGGGGAGAATAAGAAAAATAGTTTAATTTTTGGCTATGTAACAAAGTTCATTTTAAGTGCTGTCAAGATACTCTGTTTATAAAAATGACTCTTCAAATCGGAAATAGTACACATTTGTATATAAACTATGTAAACAACAAAAATTGATCTTCCATACAATCACGGCATGTCACTTAATCTGAATTTTAGCAAATTTTGTGAAGGGTGAAATGGAGATGAAACAACATAGAGATTTCCTGGAAGCACCTAAAATTGTGCTGAGGAAACAATCAGCTAATCACATGAGCGAGCAATTTTCGTTTTATTTCCAAGCATCAGCTCATCTAATTGTGTTGATGTTGAGAGATTTGTCTCCTTGTGTAATCAGATGCCCACTCCATGGTAGCAAACAGTGAAGAGGCTCTTATAACAAATTGCAGGATATTAATATGTATTTGAAGGGACACCAACATGATTTATTAGGACTATAATTGGATGTATCCTAAAAGTATCCATATAAGGACCTCGAAACATGCCTCAAACTTGCATTGGAGGGGCCTCATGTCGTGCCCATTCTGTATGTGAGTCTTTGTGCTCATTCATTGCTTGGACTTCACTGAAATTGCCACCAAAGGTGTAAGTTAGTGCTGTTCACGGAGGTAGCGGTTTTGTTGTTGTGGAACTGCTCTACGGGACCCTAGACTGCAAACATCAAATTAATTTCACTTTGGACACTGAACAGTCATCGGATGGTCATTACCCACCTGACTGTATTTAACTGTTGATCTACTAGCCAGTGACCTGTAGCTATATAATACTTCGAAGGCTATTTGCTGATTACTGAGATATTCATGATTTAAAATGATATGTTTCAGTTGACTGATGAATATTTTCTTCCTGAAAGGTCCTTGAATACGGTGTACTTTTAAAACAGTATACAGTTGAGGCTGTCCCATAATTTTGTTATAAACATATTTATGTTCCTATTTCACACCTATGGCATAATTCAAAGTATTGTTGTATGCAAGGAGTGTAAGGAAATATGTGTTTATAAACTCCCCATTCAGTCCACGGATGGGCTCTTTAGGTGTTTCCCTGATGGTACTCATATGAATCCTTCTTCAGTTAAACAAAATTTTTGTGACATTGACTTGCTGTTCTTTGTATTCATGGTTCCCATGTATTTTCAAAAGTCCCATTCTTTCTCCCTCTTCTGTCACAAAAAATGTTTGGTTATAAACACTGAATACTAAAAAGGCAATTTTCCCAGAAAAAAATGCAATATTCTAAGAATTATATCTTAAAAGTATGGAGGGAGTGAGGTTGGGAAATCTGTTTATTCAACACTTTTTTAAAAAATTACAGTAATGTCCTATCTCATTTATGGTGCTAGAATTTTTTTGTATCATATGAGCATTATTACATTAACTCACCTTATTCATGGCCTGGATTCTCATTTGCATTAAGGCCTGTTTACACATCACTTACTGTGTGAAGAGGCCTTAAAGTAGGTGCATCTGGAATATATACCTGCTTTTATGGCCCTTTACACTGGTGAAAAGGAGCCTTGGTCTGAATGTTGCCCAGTGACCTGAATGGGGCAGCATTCATGAGTAAGCCAAGTAGCGATTGGCTTCATATGTGTTGCTGTGGTTCCTAGCAATGAATGAGCACATTTGCACTCACAGTAAAACTGCCCTTCTGTGAATCAAACCCCAGCCTCTTTAAAAGCTTGGATAAGGGGCCTTCAGTACCGTCTCTTGTTTCACCCTGTACCTCCCTGCCTCCCAGCTTCTACAAGCCCTGTTTCGTGTTGAAGATCCTAATTTAAGGTCTCGTAATTGTGGCAACCACTGCTGGGCCCATTGAGAAGGTTCTTTCAAATCTTGTGTGGTCTGGCAAGCGCTGCCATTCTGGGGAATCTCTGACCAGTGAAATACCAGGGTATGGGAATATAAATGATCAGGGCCCAGAAGAGTTCCCGCTGGATTGGCCAGACCGTAAAGAGGTTTCTCAAAAAATAGGGATGAGTTTGTAAGAGACTGTTCTAATCTCCTCTGGCTGCCAATGTTTCCAAAGGACTGTTCTGGCAGCCTAGATTTGCCAGGGCACTGGGACCTTTCCCTTGGCCATGCCCACCATCTGTCAGCCAGGAGGAGAAGAATTGGTTCTGTGCCATGGAGGGATTCCCCTTTCCTGGGATCTTCCAGATTAACGCTGCTTAGTTCTGACGAGGCATAAAATAGCTGCAGTGCAGCTAAGAATCGGGGCCTTAGATGGCTAAATAACTTCCATTATCCAATCTGTGATGGGACTGTCAGCAGATTACAGTAGGACAGTTGTATTGTAGGTTTTTTGATTTCTTTCTTTTATGGGAAGACTGTAAAGATTTCAGGCCTGATCCGCAGTTGGAGTAAATTAACAACTGCTGAGGATCGAGCCCTACATGGGTAAAATTAAATAAAAATATGAGTCCTTTTATTTGTATGCAACTTAAGTGAGTTAATGTGATATGAAAAAATATTTGTTTACATTTTAATCTTGCTCTAGGGTCGTAATCTACAAATTGATCTGAAAAGATTGTATGTGCTTTGGGGGAAATTGTATTAAGCCACAGTTTCACTAATTATTGACTATAGGGAGCTGAGCTCTGGATATCACTGAGATTATAATAATTATTATGTAGCGTTATCTATTAAAAGTGATATCACACAGGACTTTAAAGATCAGATTAAAACTAAGGTTTCCAATTGACTTCAGTTTACTGTAGTTATGAAAGTGTAATATTTTGAAGTAGAGCAAATAATTAAAAAGTGAAGAAAAACTACTATAACTCTAAAGAAAAAGTAAAATAAGCGGCATTTTGTAGATTAGCATTTCACGTGAGACAAGGTCTACACAAGACATTTTTGCAGCTTTGGTTAGGGGGAGTGATTTTTTTGGCAACATTTCTGTACTGGCAAAAGCCCTACTGAAGACTCAGGCCACGTCTACACTACCCGCCGTATCGGCAGGCAGTGCTCGATCTATTGGGGATTGATTTATCATGTCTACTGTAGACGCGATAAATTGATCCCTGGGTGTTCTCTCCATTGACTCCGGAACTCCACCTCCACGAGGGGCAGAAGCGGAGTTGACAGGGAAGCGGCAGCGGTGGACTTGCTGCAGTGAGGATGCCAAGGTAAGTTGACCTAAGATACGTCCACTTCAGCTATACTATTGCATAGCTGAAGTTGCGTATCTTAGGTTGACCCCTTCCTCCCCAGTGTAGACCGGGCCTCAGTTATACCAGCTTAAAAGAGCTTTTGCTGGTATATTTTATTTTACTCAGGGAACTGGTATAAGCACTTGTTTGCTGGTATAAGCCTCATCTATGCAAAGAGGGTTTGTTGGTATAGCTGTATTGATATAGTTATACTAACAAGCCGTTTCTTGTGTACGCCTGTTCTTAAATTAAGTAGTTGCATGTAGAGATGCACTGACTCCAAAGGATGTCAGTAGTAAAACTCCTGTTGATATCAATGGGAGCAAAGATTGACCATTCCTATTGTACAGTGACGTTTTTTGAAACCCCCAGAATCTTCATGAATATCTTACCTAGAGTGTAGTAGTGATGGGATGTGTAAAGATTTACTTCCACTTTCAGCACTATTATTATTTACATCCAGAAAGAGTTGTTGCCAAACACTTCAGTTCTATCACCTGTACCTTAATTAGGTCAGATCCCAAACTGTGTAAGCTTCAAAGGAACTATGGCAATTTACACAACTCAGGATCTGGTGCACTGAATAGTACCTTACGCTGCAAGTAGTCCCATTAAAATGAATAAAACTGTTTGCAGAGTAAGGTATTAACTCAGTGGGTAGCTGAATGTGGCCTATAAATATATAGTAGTAAAATACTGTGGAGGAAGTAACCCATAATTGTAAAAAAAAAGAAAGCATACATACTACGAATGCTTTTTTTAAAGTACTGATAAAGTAGATGTGTATATTTAAGCCTTTTGCTATTTTATTTTTCACGTGAAGTGAAATTTGTTAAACAGTCACGGTTTTGGAAAGCATATGTAAAGGTCCTGAGTTTTCTGTTCTTTTCACAGATCTGGTTAGGGCTATTGTTGAAGTATAGTAGAACAAAAGTATCTATCTAATGAAATCTTATTAGTCTATTCAGGAATTTATACTGTGTTCACCTTGGTATGTACAGGAGATTTTTGTAGAAGGAAAATTGGGGACCTGAGATTAAATTTGTGTTAGATGATGAAAGGTAAGGGTTAACATCTTTATGATTACAGTACTAACATTTCTTCTCAGTCATCAACTCTCTGATATTTTGGCATTTCAGAAAGAAAGAAAGAAAGAAAGAAAGATTACACTATGAGGCACCTAAATATTTGGTATTGTGTAGTAAATATGGTGTGGGCTCTTTTATTTATCACTTAAAGATATTACTACCTGCAAAACTGGTTTAATCTTAGAGCTTCTAATAACAACATCAGTAATAATAATAATTAATAATAAGATAATGTTTTCCAGTGCCTTTAAAAGATCTAGCAAATATTTTTGGTTAACACTAGGCAATACTACAAGATGTCTAGCATCGTAGGACCACAGGAAACCTTCAGTTTTTTAACTATGTGAAAACTCTTTTCAAACAATATTTTTAAAGTATTATAACATGTATTGATGAAAGAAGTGAGAATATTTGTGTCTTTTCAATTTTTTTAATGACAGATCCCAAATATCTTAAAGGAACTGTGAAAATATTCATAGCACAGCTACCATCCATGGAAAATATAAATGGAGAAAGTTTCCATGCAATCACTGCTTGTGTATTATTGTCAATGTTAGCTCAGAGCTCAATTTTCCTGCCATTGAAGTCAATGTCACACTCCCTGTAGACTACAGTGGGAGCAGAAGCTGACCCTGGCTTTGTCCCAGGATGATCTCCTTCTACTAAAAGAAAGGTTAAAGTTAGACCCGTTTCTTGTCTAACATAATTAAATATATGCATTAGTAATAAATCAACAGAATTTCCTCTAATATAGTCAAGCCCTTTCCATTTTCATAGCAAACTAGCAGACGGTACTTGCTATTGATATTTCTAATCTCCTCTCAGTTTGTGACATGACTACAAAAAACAAGCAAACAAAAACCAACTCAAACTTCAGTGGTTTTATGAAAGTCCAAACCGAGGGCTAGCTTTTGCGCTGACATAACTGTGCAGAACAGCTCTTGAAGCCAGTGAGTGATAGCCCAGAATTTGACCCAGAATTTGTTGTTTACATAAATTAGTGGCCAAGACAAATCTAAACGTTGTTAAAGAGGTTATGGCAGGTGCTCAGCATTGACCTTTACTGGGCTAATACCGTGCACATAGTCTGACCCGGATCCACAGCTATTGTAAAATGATGTAGTCCACTGAAATCAGTGGAGCTAAGCTGAAGGTTACGTCTGCTGGGGCTCTGGTCCTCTGTGTCCAGTCAGTGGGGTGTGCTTATTGTCCACATTTTTCTAAATGTGGTTGAGCAGATAGTGTTGATTGTTGTCTTTTTTCCCCCCCATTTACAACATTTGAATAGATGTTCAGTGTTACCCTCTTTCATAGCTCATAGATGTGGTTTATCATCAAGGCAAAAAATAGTATGAAAAGATCAGTTCAAGTGTAGGAAAGACAGGAGAGCTGTACAAATTAGATGTTTCTAAGGGTGAACTAATCCGTAGCATGATTAAACTCTTGTTCATAAAACACAGTATAGAGAAATGACCATATCCATTTTTAAAAGTCTGTAGATTCTTCCTTTGCCAGAAGGATTAGCTCCATCTTCTTACTCGTTGGCTTTATGGTAGGGTGTTTTTTCATGGTAGAGAGTAATTTGGGCACCGTGCCGACAGGTCCAGCCTTGCATCCCTCACTGTATCACTACTACAGCTGGGAGAATCTGGACTTGAAAATGTTGCCACATACATGGCAACAGCCAGAGTAACAATACAGGCCACATACATACCTTATAAACCATATGGTAAAAAAATAATCTGAGTCAAGGTCTGCCCAAATATTTTATTTATTCAACGCAAACCTTATAAATTGATTGTCTTATTTTTCTTAATAGAATTACTGACTAAGCTTAGTAGAGAGAATAAAAAACAACAACTAACCTTCCATGAAGAACCCTTGAGAGGTTGTCTACAGAAATCTCAGTACATTTTACAAAGGCTACAGTGATATGGTCCCTTTGATTTTGTAGGAAATCTAGCATTTTTTTGTTCCCCTGATGTTTGTCCATATGCTAGTATGCAACCATGAAAAATCCTCCATCTTGCTTGTAACACACATCTCAGCCAGTCTGTACTTACATTAATCTTTTCCTTCAATCATCTCTTGTCCTGGTTCAGCACGTTCAGATTTTTCACTGAACTTTTTGTGTCAAAATCAAAATCTTGAACCAAAACCAGCACATCTGTGGTTTCTTAAATGTGTTGTTCTTATGCCAGCTTGCGTGTCAAGAATTAGAGATCTATCAGGAAACCATCATGATTGAATTCAAATTTTCCAGTGTATTTATGGTTTGTTTGGTCAACCTACTGAGAGACATTTAATTACAGGGCTTCTTTACACCACTCCAGGTAAGCTACTTAACAAAGCAGAATGAAGGTAGGAAATCCCAACAATACTTTGTAGGAGTTAGAAAATGACAGAACTGCTTCAGGTTTCCAACTGTGAGAATCTAATCATAATAACAGAGTTTCAGAAGTACTTGTCCTCTCATTTGCCATGAATGATGTGTGTACTAGCGCAAGGTGCTGTAAAAAAATTTGACTCCTTTTTCACTCTCAGTTTTATATCCAGATTCTTGGATATTCTAGTGAATACAGAAGCCAAAGTAGATATAAAAATGCATTATCCAAAAAAGCTTATTGTTAACTTTTCTAGCCCAAGTGTACTGTCATGTATAGGTTGTCAGTACAGGTGAATGCTTGGAATACTTAGGACGCATACATATCCTGTGTCACACCTTTTTGTGTACACTAACTGACAGTTTACAAATCCTGCATTGAATTAGACTGCTATGCAAAATTATGCAATCCTCCCTGGGAACAATCCTCTTATACATTTGACCAAAGTTGCAACACTAATCAGGACTTGTTTACCTTTGGCTACTCATATTTTAATATTTTTAAATATGTGTATGTTACAGCAAAGCCTTTTGTAGTTGACGTGGTTATATAATATAAATAGCTATATATTTTCCTACCTGTACATATTAAGTGGCTACTAGTTATTTTATTATAACACATTTTAAACTCAATAGCATTGGAGACTTTACTAGATGCTTAACTAATTTATTGTGGCAATGTGGTATTTAGACCACTGATTGTCTGCCAGTACAGTTAAAAGAAATTAGAGACACCATCATTGCTAAATCACTTTACCATTCAAAGAAGAACTGTAAACATATGCATTCATTTAATTATAATAGTGCCAATTATAAGAGAAATTGTAATGCTGAGAGCAGTGGCTTTTATGTAATCATAATAATGGCATGTATTTATCTTGGTTTGGCAAGTTAGGCCTTTCTTTAATAGTTGGCTTTGCCTGAATAGAATGTGGTTTGCTGAAACCAACAATAACCCCCACACCCTTCCATTTGTTATTACTCAAATACTGCACAATAATCATGTGGTATAAATGATTAATGTATGCATGGATTAGCAAGTATCTTTGAGGTTTAAAAGGTGTATTTATTTTCATTTTTCTGTTCGACTAAGCATATGGAACAATTAAATGTTCATGTAGAAATTTCTTTTTCCTTCAGTAAAACTGAGAAATAAGCTCAGGGCCTGATTCCGTTTTCATTGCAGTCTAAAGGAAATTTACCATCAACTTCCATAGAAACAGGCCCATTGTTTTTAAAGCACTTTTTCAGTAGTTGTTTCACCTATTAAAATATAACTTAATATCCTGATTTCAAAATATTTTCCATATAAATACCATAAACTTGTATTTGGTGTTTTGCACTGAATGCTACAGACACTAAGTATAGGACTCATTTGTAAGTGTAAAAAGAACATTCTAATTGTACTTACAAAGCTAAAATAATCTAATTAAAATATTTATTGAAGTGCCTTTATTCAGTATAGCCATTTATATTTGTCAAAATGTGTATGGGATTTATTGAAAGGACAAGTGGAAAAAAAAGTTAGCCATATGAGTTCTTTTAGTGAATAACAGTTATCAGTGCTTGATTTCTGTAGATCCCTGTTGGTCCTGATTATATATAAATCAAATGAAATCCTTCCTTTCTGAAATTCATTTAAAAGCATCAAATATCACAGAGCTGATTTACAACAAGGTTACATGGAGCAAAATAATGATATTTTATGGTATATTGATGCAGACAGCAGCAAAATATTGATACGGGGACCCAGTAACTGTTACCAGTTTATAAAAGACTTGAAAGAGTTAAAAAATGCATTACTTGAAACTTGATATAAAAATTGTGGCCAAAGTAAGCAATGTTCTGGAGCACTTGATTATTCTTTTCTCAATAAATAAGAGTGGCATACAGTTAATTTCAGCACTGTAATTGAGCAATGCATTCTGGGAAGCTGAAAAGCACTGTAAGATGAGGAAATGTTTTACAGACTAATCATGAGAAGAAAGGAGCCTTTCATAGCCCGTATGATGCTGTTGTCAGAGCTAAAGGCAGATAATGATTCGGTAATAATGGCACATTGTGGATATTTAAGCTGAAAAGATGGGGACAAAATGAGCAGACATTGTTGATTTGCTAACCTGAACAGTTTGTCTTTGGGCTCCAAAGCCCATTTAAACTAAACATTTTATACTAAAAAGTTTTAAAATTCACAAAAAAGATATTTTTGGGACACTTGTATCAAAAATCAGTTCCGTTTTGTTTGTTCCAGTTACTTTTTTTCAATTGTAATTGATAGTCATGATTTTTTTTTATTACTCTATGAGCTGACAAAGTATAATGTGCTTCATACTGCGTAAATCTTCTTCCATTTAGGTGCCAGAAGAAATCATCTCAAAAGAAAATCAGTTTTAGTAATGACCTAAAATATTAAATTTAAAAATGAGAGTGTCATATTGCAAATAAGTGGACTAATTTGCATTTTGTCTCCAGGGCATGGATAGTGCTATAAAGAGTCATGCAGTTGAATTTATGTACATTGTCTTTTTTCCTCGTTAGTACATTTTGGATCTGTTAGTTGTCTTTCTTTAAACATCTGTTAAATTCAGCTTTATAAAGCCATACTTTCCCATATGTTTGGGAGTGTTACCAAAAAAAGCTTGGAGCCTTGGCCTCCTGAACACTGCTTCATTTCAGAGGAAAAGGTAGATGAGTAGTGAGGGCCAGATCCCGCTTTTAACAGTCAGTGGTCAAATTTCAATTGATTTCAGTATGTGCCGGAGCAGCCCCTAAAACCTCTAAGGTCCAAACCCTGGTAGGAATTCAAAACTTGCAACTTCCACTGTCTTCAGGTAATGGTTTTAAATAAATGTGTTTAAAGGCTTTTTTCATTTGGTCTTTAGGAAAAAGTCCAACGCTGTGATGTGAGAACATTTGGCCAAATCTTGCTCTCCTAATTACTCCCATGAGAAATGCCAGTGAATCTAATATGACAGCTTGTGTGAGTAAGATATGGAGGAACTGGCCCTTTATTTTGTGCATATGAATTATATACACACATAACCGTGCATTAATTTATTATCATCTCTCATGAAGTAAATAATTCCAGGCCTGGTATTTCCTTTGTAAATACACTTTTCATGTGCACTTTTGCACAAAGGATAAAATGAAATATACTTCTAAGGGCTATACAGAATTTAAATCAAAATATATCTTTAAAAAAGTTTTTGTTCTGAGCATTCCATAAAAAATTATGTTGTGTGTTTACAATAACAATCATTTGGATCCATATGTTTTAAATCTGTGTATGCACTGAACTAGATTTTGTTTATTTTAGAACATTAAAAAAAAATTTTTTTTTTACTAAGTTCTATATATAGTAAAGGATTTTACAACACGGGGCTGGGTCCTCAGCTTGTACAAACTGGCTTAACTCTTTTGGCTCACAGTATGTGGAGAAGCTGAACATCAGGAGTGTGGTAATAAAAAGGATGAAGTGCAGTCCACCATGGTCTCCAAGGCCCCAAACATGGACACGCTTAACTTTACTACCTTGAGTAGCCCTGGCCATGGTAGTAAAGCTAAACATGTGTGTAGTGTTTGCAGCATTGGGGCCCAAGCAGGGAGCTTGTAAAGTCCAAAGGGAAAAGAAGACAGAAGGTGATGGTTAACAGCAAAAATGTTCCGCAGTCCAAGGCAGACACTTGCAACTCTAGTGAAGTTTGTTACCCACACTATATTCTAATGGAAACAGCTGCTCTAACACAATTCCAAAATGAATATTGATACAACCAGATGACTGATGTGCCAACAATATTAAATATACACAGATTGAGCTGCTGTTAGAAGTTGAGTGGCTCCTTCCAGGGGCTGGTTGCCCTCAGCTTCCTTTGAGTTCACTGGGAGTTCGGAGTGATCAGGCTCCATATTCTTAGTCCAGAAGGAGTACATTAATTGAGAGACTATTTTCAAGACATTTTCACAGTTACTAACAAGAATGGCTCATTTGAATCTTCACTACCTGGGTCACTGCTCTTAGTGACCGCCAGTCTTTTTCTAGGAAATTTTCCCCGTATTGCCTCAGAATATACTGGGTGTCAGTTAGCTGACCCTTAGTTTGGTAGGATATAACGTGGGTATATGAATTTTCTTTAGCAAACATCCTAAACTCTGTGCAGCTCTGTGGTTTTGGTTTGCACGGTCTCATGCAAACTTTTTCTTTCGTTTTGATTCGTGTGGTTTGTACACCTTGAATTTCACATTGAGGTTTCAGTTTAAACAAATCCCCAAACAAAAACAAAAGTCAGGCTAAATCCAGGCTGGTCCAGGCGTTGTTTGTAAATTCCATTCAGATTTGAATTCATATTTCTGATATTCTCAAATATCATTTGGGTCTGTATCTATTTTGTAGTATCTGAAAGCACATCAGATTACCTCCAGGTTCATCGATACCACTGTTCCTTTTTACCTGTATGATAAAGATACATAAAGAGAAAAGGATTTCAATATTAATATTGAGGACTCTTGCAAGGCTTTATTTCAAAATACAGTGGTATCAGCAATTTGCATGCCAGCAGACACAGAAGTTTGGCCTTCACTTGATTCTCCATAATCTGCAATCCACTCTATCAAGGTAAAGTTCTTAATTCTCCATCTGTCAAAGGACTTGTCTAATCGTGCATCTTACAAACAGCAATCCCTGATCTGCTTGTCCCACCTCCTTCCTTCATCCATCTAGAGGCCATCCTAGTTTGCTGAGAGTACTTCAAATGTTGCCCTTGGAGGAGGACAGAGTTGCTTGGAGCTTATCCAACTTGGTGTGGGGATGTTCTAATAAAACTCTAAGTGATTCTCCTTGCCAATGAGGAAGGGGATGAGGAAGATGAAGGAAAGGATGGCACCAAGCTCATCTCATTCTGTCCTGCAGCATGCAATTTTTGGAAAAGTCACTTTTCTCCGTCTAATTCTTACTCTTGATTGCTGATGATCATCTTAATAATACTTGGCATTTATATAGTACTTTTCATCTTCCAGGTTCTTTTACAAACACTTAGTACACTTAATACTCGTTTATAAGTTTAATATTTTTGGTAAAAAAGTGAAGCATCAAAGAGCAGGGGTCATCTTATAAACGGGTCTACACAAAAATTTGATGATTTTAAACTATGGAATAATTGAATTGAATATCTCATACATTGTCCTTTTGTTTACCTGGAGCGCCCACAGGCATGGAGCTTCTCAGATCCCTGTGACCGCGATTCTCCATTCCCAGCCAATGGGAGCTGCGGAAGCCACTTCCCGCAGCTCCCATTGGCTTAGAACAGCGAACTGCAGCCACAGGGAGCTTAGGGACTCCATGCCTATGGCTGCTTCAGGTAAAGAAAACAGCCCAACCCACCTGTGGCTTACCCTGTTGGGCTGGGAGCCAAAGTTTGCTGACCCCTGAAATATAGGGTCAGCTTATGAAAGGGTCATGTAGTTTTTGCCATTTGTACCTATCCATTTTGTGGGGTCGATTTATAAACAGGCTAATGAACTAGCCTATGAACTAGCTAATGAACCATTTTGTGGGGTCGACTTATAAACAGGCTAATGAACTAGTATGTACGGTAGTGAATTAATCTTTACAACATACCTGTGTAACAGGCAAATATCACCACATCACAATTAGGGAAACTGAGCAGAGAGGTTACATCAATATACATTATTGACATTATGGTAGCTCTTAGGGTCCCTGACTCTGAGATTAGGGCCTCATTGTGCCTTGTTACTGTAAAAATACACAGTAAAAGACATTTCCTGCCCTGAAGATTTTATAACCTAAATAGACAAGACAGTCAAAGAATATGACTCAGGAAGTATTATTAGCCCCATTTTAGAGAACTAAGGCACAGAGAGATTAAGTGATTTACCCAAGGTCACACACAAAAGTCTGTGTCAAATTGTGGATTTAAAACCCAAATCTCCCGAGTCCTATTCCCATGCTTTAGCTATAAAATCATCATCCATTCTCTCACAGATTAATAGCATACGGCTCAGATCACTAGACCATGCTAACACTATTAGACCACACATTTGCTTTTCAAAGGTTTCTTAATAAGACATCCTGTTGAATGAAAACATTAAAATACCATTTTATATACTACAATGATGGATGCTACAGAAAAATGTACCACATAGAGATTAGATTAGGGTAAGATTTTCCAAGATGGCAAGGACCTCCTTAAAACAAAAAATCCAATCAACTGGATGTAACTGAGTTAAGCTTACTCCTTTTTTAGAACAGTATTTTAATTCTGAGCAACCATAGTTAAAGTCCATTAAAGTAAAATTAATTTTGTGATTTAGATTAGATCACTGTTCAGATATTCCAGTGTCCTATTTTTGACACAAAAAGCATTTTTGATGGAAACAGGGCAAGCAATCTATACTCAGAATTCATGGGGGATTTTTATAACGGAGGAGGGCGTTTCTTCGTGTCCAGCTTGGTTTTTACTATTTGAGACCCAAGTTCAGCAAAGCACTTGAGCATATACTTAACTTTAAATGTGTGTTTAAGTCCCATTAACTTCAGTTTGATTGAATTTACCTTTGCCATGGATTTTTGCTCATGAACCTATGAAACGCAAGCACATGCTTAGAATTAAGCATGCACGTTAGTGCTTTTCCCAAAGCTGTTGTGAATGTTAACCATGAATAGTATAGGCACCTGTGCTTCAACACCGATGATTAAACAGCTATTTGTGTTGTAATGCATACCAGGTGCTTTTGTGTTAATAGATCACTCAAGTGAAGTTTTTGAACTCTAATTTCCAGTAGAACTTTTTCTTAAATTGTAAGTGAAGGGAATATTCAAAAATAAAATTATAGTCAATAAAGTCAAGTGTCAGTTTAAAACTACACTAATTGGACAACTGGAATGAAGGCTGAATGTCTGCCCTTAGCTCATAGGTGATGATAGTGGCAGAAGACACTTGTTAATGTGCATCTCAAATGCCTGGATCCTATATGTAAATAGGAATTGTGCTGTGGTAACTTCTTGCATATTGTGATGTGTGTTTCTCCCTCTAAGTGATTTTAGTTTTGTATGTAAATAAAAGCGAGCATGTTTGGTCCTTTCAGGGGTTTAAAAAGTAAGGACAGATCAGCTCAAGAAGGAAAAAGCCCTGGGAGGAAAACTTAAAAATAAAAGAAATGGTTTATTTTAACATTTCTTTTTTTAAAATAAAAAAATATGAAGTTGATTGAATTGGGGGGGGGAATTGCATTTAACACTTGGATGCACTTTGCTCTAAAATGAATGCTTGCTCAAGAGTTTATGAAGGCTTCATGGGAAGAGCAAAGCAATCTAAGCCATATGTATTGGGCAGATTGCCAGTTGTTTGCCAATATGCCAGGCCACCTGGCTATATATGCAGCCAACTATGTCATTCTGACTAGCCAGCTTTAACCTTCAGACTGCTGCTTTTTCAGCTCATATGAAACTGTAAAGATCTCCAAAGTGCATTCCATTTCTCCCATGCCAGTAGTTTATGTGCATCCAAACAGGATGTACAGGTACACTGACCAGACAGCTCCCAGCACCCATTTTGAACGAGCTCTTCTTTTGTCTAGAGAGCAGTTTAATAGTTTTGAGCCAGGGCCATAAGATGAGTCTGGAGATAGCAGACTGAAACCTTTACCCATATGCCATAGACAGACACTTTGACTGACAAGCCACAGTTTTATTCCCAAGTCTGGAAACACTGTTTTATAAGTATAGTTTATGAAAATTTTGTTTAACATAGTTTGCCACAGTAACTTTCTTTACTGAATATTTTCACGGATTTTGAAAGAACTGAAGCATTTATTGTAACTCAGGCATTAATAGCACATGGTTACATTATATGATGTAATTTATTGAAATGTTTATTCATTAAATTTCACTTGCAGCTAAAAATACCTCAATATTCTATTAACCTTTAGTTAAATTCCATGTCATGGACAAAGCCTGAAATTAGTACAGTGTCCATAGAAGTACTGTAACATATAGTAGATATTAGCTATAGTGAAGCTATTCTAAATATTGAAACTAATGTAGAAAAAAGATTATGTTCAACTTGGTGAACACAGAATGGGAAGTTTTAGTGTAAGGGACAGCAAAATTTTAAATGTGTCCCATCTGAGGTGATAGGCATGCACTATGATTAATTGTCCTTTAATAAAAAGCAGCTCTGACAGTTTAGCATGGAGACTTTCCTTCTCAGTATAGCTTTTAATTAATGCATTCATAATTGTTATTATATTTTGAGGGTTGGGGATGCGATCAAGCCTATGTGTTACATATCTGTTTCAGTTTAGAGTGATACTTGTAAATATTTGTGGAAATAAATGAGAACAGGGTAGCATCTAGCTACCCGATTGCACCACAGATCATCTGCCAGTGGAAAAATGGAACTGAGGCTTATTTGTAGGCATAAAACTGTAGGTTGAAAAAGGAGCCGAGGTTAAGGCCCCTTTAAAAATCAGGCCTTTAGTGAAGCTGGATCAAACTCAAACCAGCCAACTGTACCATGTATCAAGGGTTCCGGATGAAAGTTTTTCACTGTTCTACTGCACATTTCTGTCATTGCCACAAGAAGCTATTCTGCTCCCCTCTAACACTTAAACCCTTGCTTTGTTCCCAACATCCAGCTGATGAAAACTGGCTGAGATCACATGTGGAGCCCATCTGCTCTGCTGTGTAATCCACCAAGACTTGCTGTTGAGCTGAGTGACGCACTCTGCCTCCCCAAAGGGGCTGAGCCGCATTGATTTTGGTGCGAGGGGACAGCATCATTTTGGGTGAAAATTCATACTAAAACCTTGGAGGCTGACACATTTTTGGGGACTTTTATTTGTCTTCTGCTTGTAAAATGCATGTTGCAGATTTGTGGTTTATTAGTAGAGAAAGACACTTGCAAATGCACAAAGATGGACATACAGTGATAGGGAAAGTGTCGCATTGGGTTTTACTGTTTGTCAGGTGAGATGCAGCTGAAGCCAACCACATCTTTGCTATCCTGGCCTGATGTGGCTGTCAGTGTAGGTAACTGTGGCTAGGACAGAGGAAGAAGAGGAGAAATGGAGACAGGTGATGAAACCAAAGATTTAAAAGGTGTGATGTGATATATAGGTATTTAAGGTACACTTACAATTCACAAGGTTTGCCTTTAAACATTCATTGATTCCCTTCTAGGGATAGCTCAGTGGTTGGAGCATAGGCCTGCTAAACCCAGGTTTGTGAGTTCAATCTTTGAGGGGCTGTTTAGGGATATGGGGCAAAAATGGGATTGGTCCTGCTTTGAGCAGGGGATTGGACTAGATCAGAGTTTCTCAAACTGGGGGTCACGACCCCCTGGGGGGTCGCCTAGTGCTCCCCGGGGGGTTGCCAGCTCCTGCCGCCGCAACTCGCGGCGGCTGCGCCCCGGCCCCCAGTCCCCGCCGTGCAAAAAACCCGCGTGCGCCCCAGTCCCCCCTCCCCGCGGCGGGGAGGGGGGACTGGGGCGCACGCGGGTTTTTTGGGTTTTTTTGGTGGTGGGTTTTTTTTGTTTTTTTTTTTGTAATTCGGTTGCTTTTCGGCGGAGGGGTCGCGCCGCGCCTCCGGATCACAAAAAGGGGTCGTGGTCTCAACTAGTTTGAGAACCGCTGGACTAGATGATCTCCTGAGGTCCCTTCCAACTCTGAGATTCTATGATTCTAATGTATATTTGCTTACATCTATGCCCAGATAAATATATACACCACATTTTTTCCTAGAGTATTTGTTTAGTCAGTGAACCATAATGTATCAGTATACAGTGATCTTTCTGTGACATTTAATCTTAATCATAGGTTAAGGCACCATTCTAATACCTTGCCTAAATCATATGGTTCTTCTATCAATCAGTGTTTATTATCTAATATTTTTCTGTGGCGTATGTGTATGAGAGAGAGATAATTCTTCATTTTATTTATTCGGACTTGATTTTCTTTTCAGATAAAAAAGTTTGGTAATAAATAACAATTCTTTCATCCACGGATCTCAAAGCAGTGAAGTTTTAAAGGTTGCCCATAATGAAGCTGTTTAAATCATAATACCCTTTGAATAATATTTAAGATGTTAAATAACAAAACATTAGTTTGGCTAGCCCACACTGAAGATTTTCTATTAAAAAGGACTGAGAAGAATATGGCCATGCCAAAGTGGGTGCAATATACAATACTATCCTGAATGAACAGGTTCTTCATTCTGCTGTCATTTCTGCCAATGCTTTCCCCTTCTTCTGACCAAATTCTCCCTCCTTCATCCATTCATATTTAGAAAAGGGAGGGATCTGTTACATGTCAGCTACACTCCCATCCATATATTAGGAAGAACATAGGCTCAGTTTCCCTGTTTATGCACACACAGAATTCCCAGGGGGAAAATGGACCCCAAAATCTTTCTGACCGGTAATAAAGCTCTCAGTCTCATGACTTTGGTTGAAAAATTGAATCTACTCTCCTTTTTTACTCCCTTCCCAGAAAAAAAGTTCTAGTGTGCGGGTCACAAGTACAAACAAAGGGAACGGATTTCCTTTGTTTAATGACAGATACAATCACAAAGTGACCTCAGACTCCCCTCTAAGGATGATATCCATTCCTATTTCCAGTCTTTGTCAGGGGAACTATGGGTGTGAATACAAAGCAAAGAAACACCCACGGCTGGCTTGTGCTAGCCAACTCGGTCTCATGGGCCTCAGGGCTGTTTCATTGCTGTGTAAACTTCTTGGCTCAGGGTGGAGCCCAAGCTCTGGGACCCTCCCACCTTGCAGGTGGAATCCAGTCCACTCATCTCTCAACATCCAGCAGGTCCTGTGCAGCTCTTCAGCAATTTCTGTTCCGGTCTATGTAGCTCTTGCTCCTTTGCCGTCCTCAGATGGAGTCTCCTCGTGAGAGCATAGATGTAAGTCCGGCTCCAGTGCCCCCTTCGCTCCACTTCGTAAAGACTTTAAAGAGACACTGTCAGTTTGAAATAACAGCCCTGGAAGTTTTGTACTGACAAGTAACCTCTAAGAAAAGAATAGATAGAGGCTGAAGAACGTTGTCCCTGGGTTTGCAAATGGTTTATTTTGTGTGCTTGTGCATGTCAGTTTCACAGTGGTGTTGATGGTGTAGACTCTGGCATAGGCTAGGCAAGGATTTTTACCAGTTACAGCCACAGTTGGTAGGATAAAAAGAGAGAGACTGGGGAGTAGAGTTGGGACCACCCAAAAGGTTGGGTGGTGGTCTGCTTCAGACCCTTACTAATATAAATTGGGGAGCAGAGAAACCCTTATTTTTTCTTTCATTTAAAAAAAAGTCAGAACATGCTATTTATCAGAATTATTTAACTATTCAGTTATTAACAATTCAAAAACTCAAGTTGACATTGCCACTTTAAGAGACCAACTGAGGCAACCTTGAAAATTTAGCCCATATGGGGAAGAAAGTAAAAGTTACCTCTGAAAGGCAAAACAGACAAAGATGTGCTCAGAGTTTGCTTGTACTAGTCTGTGAAGAACACACTGTAAGCTGTAAAGAGGGAGGGACATAAGAGTATGGCCCCTCTCCGAAAACGTTTCTGATTCTAGGTGAAAATCACATAGTAAAGGGGGATGAATCCTGCACTGTTGAACTCAAGGGGGCCAGGATTTCAATCCAGTAATTTTGATACTAGTTTTAGGCATCCCATTTAATAACTGACTTGCTTCAGATTAACTCAATAGGAATTCTCTTCATGAATAGTGTTACCCTTTTCTTTTTTTGATCCTAAATCTAGTAACATTTGTCTTGCCAAATTGGTAAATTCCTCCCTTCCGTTATTTTTCCAGTATTTTACAGTATACAATGGTAGATCAGTGAGAAGTGAATTGCCTTCAGCAATGACTGTTTCAATCCAGGCAACTGTGCACAGAGGATGTGTCCTGTTGTGTTGAATTTCACTCCACCACAACACATCCTCAGAGCATTGTGACATGAATGGACATGGAATAGTTAATCATATCTGGTTGGTGCGCTACATCACAATAGTTTAAACTTCAGCTCTTCCCTTGTGTGTGGAAAGAGGTTATTTTTTCCCCTTCCCTGCTACCAAACACTAACATATATACTAGACAGGACAGATAAACAGAAGAGTCGATTAAGGGGAGTAGTCTTGATAAACAGGTGTGAAATTCAGATTGTTACTTCAGGGGCTCTCTGAAAACAGGCTGGTTAGCTGAGTGCCAAACATATGGTACACTCTGTCTTTGCACAAAGCAGACAATGGGCCTGATTCTGACTTTGTTTCTGCTGGAGTAATTCAGGAGTAGATCCACTGTCTGGTGTGATACCAATGTCACTGAGCGTAGACTCAGCAACAAGAGGTTTTGTGCTTTGCTTGAATGAGTGAACATGATGGCAGCACCTCTGCTGGGGTTATGAATATATTGGGTGTGGAGGTTTAAGAAATAATGAAATCCCAAATCACCTGGATTATGCATTACATGGGCTCTGATCCAGAACTGATCTCTGAACGAGGTTAGGCCCATGTCAAGCTCAATCCAGGATTGAGGCCTTGATCAGCTCCGAGCTGGTGTAAATTGGCATGGCTCCACTGAGTAGAGCTAGGCTGGTTTACATCAGCTGAGAATGTGGCTCTGGAAGGGGGGGGGTGTTTATGTTCAGAATAGGAGTCAGTGTTATAACTATAATTGTTATGATGCCATCCTAAGGTCAGAGCAGGGATGTTATTAAAAATGCTAGTATAGGATTAGTCTCATACAATTATTATTTAATGACAGCTCCTTTACAAGTTTGAATGTGTTGCCTTGAGACCTGATCTTCAGCGTGGCTCTTTCTGACTTTTAGAAATGTGTTAATTTAAATAATAGTCCAAGATAAATGAAGGAATTAAAAATGAAAATTATGTAAAAGAAAAAATGAAGCAAGACAGGTAGTGCAAACAGAAATGAACATTAATTTAATGCAGAATATGAAAATGTATCAAACGTTCTAATCAAATAGCTTAATGTAATACAAAAACGAAAAATTTTATTCTGGAAGGCAATAGTTTCTGTATTAGCTTTCAGTCACTTTCACGTTGGACTATATCAATGCCAATTAAAATTCTATGACTATCAGTATAACGACCCAATCAAAGTCATTTCTAACGTATATAACAACCTAAATGTAATTAACAAACTATATAATTTCTAGAGCTGCCCAAATAATTAATAATATTTGATAAATAGTTGATTCATGATTGAAAAAATGAATACATTAGTTGAAGAACTCTATGGAGCTGGTTGAATAGTGAAAAATGTATTTGTGAATAATTGTTTAATTAATGGATGGAAATATATTGAATATATTATTGGAACATTATGTCAAATATTATTTGACTCATACTAATAGGCTTCAGTACAACAAAATGCTGAATACTTCCAGATAATGGGAGTGGAGGGTGTTCAGCAGAATGCACTCTCAGGCATTTAAATATTAGGGCCTCGTTTCAGTAACGCACGTAAATTGGAGCTTACGTGCTTTGCTGAATCAGGACCTGCACCCAATCCTGAAAACACTTACACATGGGCACTGGGGCCACCACTGTGCATAGAAGTACTTATGTCGGTGTGTGTGTTTGCAGGATCAAGGCCCCGTTTGGTATGAAATTAGTATTTCCAAGCTGTTATTACTAATATAGACATTGTCACACACAAACGATTTCATAATATATGTCCAAATTTCAACCCCCACATTCAGTGTATTCACAATTTGAATTATTTAAACTGTTCTAATCTTTCCATATTAGGTATTTGCGCAATAGTCTTAATTTACAAGCCAACTATACGTGTAGATGTATTATGTAAAATACCTCTCACCCTTATCTTCAGTAATGTGTTTTTTCTGTGTAAAATACACTCCATCTTCAAGGCTCCATCTGCTTGACCCAAAGCCTATTAAAGACAATTGGAGAAATCCAACCCCCCCACTCTCTGTGGCCATTAGGTGACTCACCCTTCAACACAGTTCCTATTCAGGCCTTAGGTGATGTGTGGAGCACACTGCTTTTACCTTCTCAAATCACAGATGAATTAAGTCCACAGTGTTTCAAGACAATATCAATTTCAAGTGATATTTAAGTAATTTCTAGCATCTAGTCCCTTTACACACATGGCTGCTTTTAGTTATGTCTTTATACAATGATTAGTGAAGTTCCCCGGGAAAACAATTAATTTCTTGACAATATGCTGAGTTTTCAAGTTCTCAGTAGTCGTAACAAAACCTGATAACTGACATACTGGAAGTGCTAATCATAAACTATTGAGTCATTTTTTTTTACAGTAAGAGACACCCTTTCTAAGCAGTGGTTAGTTCTTTCAGAGGAATATTGGTTAATCTTTGAGATAAGAACATATGGCTGTCTGTTGGATTAGTTATCAGTGGCACCAGTATGTTGTTCAAACATGCAGGCCCCAGCTCTGGTTATGGTTCATGGTTGGAGTATATCATTTCAAGAAATAAGAAGCTTCACTTTAAAGTGGTATTATAATGATATTTTTAACACTACAAACTTCTGTGTGACAAAAAAATCGTGAATGTCTGCCTACATAGGAAAGTCTTGCTGGTGTTACCACATGACATGGTCTTAAAGGGGACCCTTCTTTAGACCTGGTTCTCTCCAGTTTTCCATCCAAGTGTCTATCAGCTCATGATGAAGAAAAGAAAGTAAATATGTTCATGCTCCTTCTTTGATGAATATTCTGATAGGTGGTTTCATGACTAATGTTATCTTCTGCCCTTTGAGGAAAATAGTCTGGAATCCTCTGGCTTCTTGTGTTTTATGTCCATTGCCCAAAAGGAAAATATTAACATATGCTTGTGATTTTGACCATGTTAAGACATTTTCTATTCAATAAGAGCTTGAGAATCTTTCCTTTGACCTCAATGGGCTTTGCACCAGGAACTAAATACCTTCTTTTCAGATATTTTCAGATAATCTGGTTAATAGTCATCTCTGAATTATGGTCAACTGTGATGCTGTCCGCCTGATATAATCCCATTGTCTTTTTAATTATGAACAATACGATTCCACTGCATAAACAAGTTATATTATCTTGGTTTGCCAATGGCAAACCAAGATAATAACAATATACATATGTATTGGGTATTAACACCATTATGTTTTCCTAGATGACAGATTTAATACAATTTTCAGTATCTACTGAATATAAATATAACTTCCTAATTTTACTGAGTGGCTGTCTGAGAGTAAAATGATTTTATGATCTTTAACAGAAATATTTTAAATACTGTATGTTGCCCATATAATTATTGCAAATTAATTAACATCTTAAAAGGAATACAATTAAACCTACATCACAGTGTTTTCATATTCCTAATCATAATCATAAAATCTCATTCCTACAGTAACAATATTATGTTAACTTGTTAATAACATTAGTCTGCTTTCACAAACAAGACTGTCAATTAATTCTGGGAAATCCTATGGCCTGTGTTACACAGAAGGTCAGGCTCATAGTCTATGAGTCTATGATTACAGTGGGCCCTTCTATTAGTCTATATTAGCTTTATGTTTTTATCTAGCCCATTTTATGGACTAAATATTAGAAAGTGGCTTCTAAAATTGCATCTGCAGCTTTTGTCCATGCAAAATATTTGGGAATGCAAACTTACAGGTACAGTTTTACTTGCGAGGTTTCTGTGAACATTTAGCCCTACTTATTTTTGTCTCTTAAATCTATGTGGTTGGATATAGTTTGGCAGTGGGATATTTTGGATCATGAGGGTAGATTTTCATATAATTTGGTCATTTCTCTCTTACTGCACACAGTCAGGATTCTCCAGTAAACATTTCGTCACATAGTGGGGAGGTGAGAGACTATAAAGAGAGTTGGATCTTGCTACGGCAATCTACTGTATGCAGTCTACTGTATTAAAAGGATATTTAGCCCTGGTTATTCCAGCAGAAGCTCGCGTCGAGCATGGTTCTGGACAAAGCTGTTGTGGTACAAGATGGTTGGACCTCCCCCTTCTCTGGAAGGCCATGAAATAGTACGGCATTGGTTTGGTAGGGTGCATGGTGAGGGACCCAGGAGACTGAGTGAGTCAGTGTGTCCCCAGGGCAGCCTCTATCCGCTGGGCTTCTATGAAGCTTCAGCTACAACTTAATTGCCCCAATGGAACCCCAAAGGGAGGGTGGAGTGCCTGTCTGCACCTGGGACTGAATTCCCCTCCTTGTGCAGTGGCCTCTGCTGGCTCAGGAAGTCACATATTTCTCCCCCTCTGTGCCAGCAGGAGTGAACGGAGTCCATTCTCTTTTCCAAAAGTACACTGTAATTTGTTGGGCCAAAATAGAACATGTAAGTGAAGCTTAGAAGTAATCTCTGCTTAAGCACTGACCCTGGCCCTCAGATTTATGTGCTTGCTCCTGCTGTCCGATCTTACACTAAAATGCCCACTCCAGTGTGCAGTGTTTATGTAATGATGTCGTCTCATTTAAAAAATACATGGTTGCAATTTGTATTTGTTGTTAAAAATCTCAGTAAAGACCTAGGACTCGATTCATTGGTGAAGTGAAGTACAATCTGGCTCTCTTGTATTACCAAAGGCAGGGTTAATTCATTCCTTGAGAAAAGCAAGCATAGTTTTCCCTATTACACTTCTTGGGAATATCCAGTGTTCCAGGGAAAGATGCTTACCTCATGGATGCCGTCCCTGCCACCCACTTTCGGAGATGCACTCATCAGCTTGGTATCCTCTATTAGAGTGAGAATTGTGGGTGTCTTGCAATATGGCAGCTCCCCTTTCGGACATTGGCAACTCAGGGCTTGTCTACGTGGGCAAGTTTCTGCGGAGTAAAGCAGCTTTAGTGCTCAAACTGCAGCCGTGCGTACACACTGCCAAGCCACTTTGTGTGCACAAACTCCTCAGTTGCAGCGCTGCAAAAAACCCACCTTGACGAGAGTCGTGAGGCTATTTGCGCAGAGGCTCCAGGGCTCTATTGCCAGTGTAGATACTTGATTGCCTTCTGCGCTGTAATTGGCCTCCGGAGCTGTCCCATAATGCCCCAAGTGACTGCTCTGCTCATTGTTTTGAACTCCACTGCCCTGGAGACATGCATTCCTCCCCTTTCCAAGCACAGTTTCTGAGAGCTGTTGTGTGCTGTGCTGATCTGCTCCAGGACACAAAACAAACCATTAAGGTGGAATGCTCATGCTGTTGAACATAGAGGCAGGTGGCAGGACTGTCTGCTTCCTGCTGCTGTCTGCACTTACAAGATAGCAGGCTGACACACTCTGTCCCCCAAAACACACTGTCTCTCTCCCCCATCCCTCCATACACACACATACATTCTCTCTCCCTGCCACACACACTCTCCTCCCCCTTCCCCCACTGCAGTCAAAAAAGCAGCTGGCAATGTAGTAGGATGCCCATAGAACAATGGCATTGGGAAATCTGCGTCCTGTGACACTCTGCCTGACCCAGGAGGCATTGCAAACCCTTCCTAAAGCACCCTGCAGCCAGTGGGATAGCTACCACAATGCACTGCTGTCTTTGCCGTTGCAAGAGCTGCTAGTGTGGATGCGCTCCAGCATCACAAGGAGCACAGAGTGAACACGCGACAGTGGTCTAATTCCAGTGTTTTAATAAAAGTGGTGTAATTTGTGGCGCAGAAACTTGCCAGTGTAGACATACCCTCTGTTTCGAACTTCAGGAACCTGGGAATGAATAGAGCGCTATGTTAACAAGAAAATACAGCGGTAAAGTGAGTTTAAAACGAAAAGTTGTAAAAAATTTAATATATACAAAGGAAAGTTAAACCACACATCAGATTGGATCCAACAATCTGAGACACAAAGGACCCCTGCCCTATTTGCTCCTAGATAGCTCTATAAAAATGCCTGAGCTTCACACAGGTGAACACTGGAATACATGCATGAAATACATAAAATAGATTTGATCTCATAACCCATTAATATTGTGGATTAAATATAGTAAATTATGATCCCTGCACTGGTAATTCAATGTATTCGCATTTTTAACAGCAGAGGACTCTTCTGATTTTTGACCACAAACTCCTCACATTTTTACACAAGACCTTTTGAGGGTTATTAAAGTGCTTTGCTAACATGGTGACTTCCAGGGTCAAATATGCATTAGGATTTACAGCCCGACCATACTCGTTATAAGTGGGAAAATAAGTGTTTCCCTGTGGCTGAGATTCAGCAGTCAAACGCATGGGGCTCAGAAGCCTCCCTGGATTTGGAACTGAGGCCATACAATTTCCCAATTAAATACCCAGTGTGCTACATAGCATCTCAGTATAATAAGCCTCAGCAAACCTTGAGATATTTTAAACCTTTAAGATATTTCTTAAAGTATGAAAGAACAAAAGCAGGCTTATAGTTTTTACTTTTCCAGTTTTCACATAAAGTATTTGGCCAAAGCTGTCATTGGTTACGCTGGTGCAAATCAGGAGTAATTTCAGAGGAGTTGCTTGGATTGGTAATGGAGTGAAATTACTTTGTTGATGAAGAAATGGGGATAAAAGAGTGTTTGGCCTTTTTAAATAATTGAGTCTGTTTGCATCCTGTATGTTACTAGGGTATGTTTAAATTCTCAACTGTTTCTTTTTAGCTATATTAATGTTTTTTTTAAACTCATCTATTTTAAACATGTTATTGCAATACATACTGAAATATTTCTGAAGGCCAGGGTTAGAACTTGCCAGTTGGGAAAAGACAGTCTTAATTGCTGAAGTATGAAAGTCAGACGGCCTAAATACCATCTGAAAAGATAACCATATTTTTTTCAGCTGTTGTGTAGCCTCCCTATCTTACTGTCAAGAAGCTTCTTTTGGGACTGAGACAGGTCACGCTGGAAGTCAGTGGCTAATCAGCTCCCACTGCAGATTGTCTGCCTTCAGCTTGAATTATTTTAGGCAGACATACTGGCTAGCTGCAACACAAACGTCTGATGGCTTAAGCCTGAGAAGACCTGAGTTTGGCAGCCACTAAGTTAGAGATGAGGGGAAAAAAGAAATCCTATCTTTTCTGGTGCTTTTCCCTTCTTGGTTTCCCCACTAAAAATCAATAATGTGGTCGATAGTAGGTTTTGAGTTGTTCACTACATAATGGTGTTTTTTTCTGATGTAAACCTTGGGTGTCTGGGTTTCAGACATTATAAGGTGTCAAAGGAGGTTTGATAGCTGCCACAATTGTCCCAAGTTACATTTTATTTCCAATGACAGCCTTTGTAATATGAGAAGAAAAGAAGTTCAGCAGTTATAAGTATAGAACACTTGTACATCATTTACAGTTTTTTTGTGGGTGGAAAAGTTTTTCAGAACTGGATCATATTCTCTTTTAAAACCTACATTGAAAAAAATTCACTTGAGACAGTATTAAATCCAATAGAATAGAATAGAATCCAGTTTTTCAATAAACATTCCAAAGTTTGTGTGAACTAGCCAGTGTGAGACTTCATGAAACACTTATTTTCCTAATTTCCTTGTAAAAGATATTCAGAATATAGTTATGTATGTAGAACAAAATTCTTATTAATTAAATAATCCATTCAGGGCAACATTATTGTTTCTTTCCATCACTAGAGGTGTGTCAGGAGTAGCTGAACTAATAAGCATGTGATAGAATTTTTGTTACTTGTGTGTATATATACAACATTCATTTTATTTTTTCATTAAGAAGTATGTGTCTAGCAAGCTTAAGATTGGTATAACCATGTTAGTCACAGGATATTAGAGAGAGAAAACCTAGGTGAGGTAATATCTTTTATTGGACCAGCTTCTGTTGATGAGAGAGACAAGCTTTCGAGTTTACATAGAACTTCTCTTCAGATCTGGGCTGACCTGAAGAATAACTCTGGACAGACACTGGTCCAGTAAAAGATATTACCTCACCCACATTGTCTCTCTAACAAGCTTCAGGACAGTGTGAGTTGACAGGTACTACAGTATTCAAATCTTTTCTATGTCCATTCACGCAATCTGACGTTTACTGGTGCAAGAGTTTTCTTCTTTGTAGTTCCTTCATATGACTTTGCCTTCTGGAATAGTAGTTCTGTATCTTTCTGCCTCATCTCTTCCCATCTAATTTCATCTGCAAACATGTATTTTCTCTCTTGCTTTTACCTATTAATTTCTCTCTCTTCCTGCTATTTTTATAACATAACTAAGAAACCACATTAATTATCTTCCTAAAGCATGTTAAAATACAAGTTTGTATGAAAGAATCCATAAGATTCAAAGAAGTTGGATGTTTATATGGATAACAAGGATATCTAGAGTTATAGTTGTTAATAAAAATAAAATTAGGATGGGGAGAGGTATGTAGCTAACCGCTCATCTGCCGCTTTCAGGTTCTTGCAGCTTCCTCTGGTGCTTCCTTTGGTGCTGGCCAATTTTGGAGATAGGATACTGATCCAGATAGACCACTAGTCTGATCCAGCATGATAGCTGCTCTGTTCTTATGCTGTGCAAAATGAAGTACACATTCCTCCCAACCGTTTACTCATTGCTGTAATCCAGTGAATAATGGTTTGCAGGATTGGACTCGAAAGTCGTTGTCAGAAGGAAATTATTTCCTCACATCCATGCATACAGCTCATGAATTGATTTCAATGGGAGTTGCACCTGAATAGCTAAGGGCATAAGATGGCCTTTAAATATTTGGAAAGTATAATTTAGGCCTCCTAGTCCTTCTACTGAAGTCAGTAGTAGTTTTGCCAGTGACTTCCATGGGAGTACATGATCTTGTAAATCCTCATTCAAGTGACTAGTTCCCTTGACTTTGGTGGGACTTTTGCTTGGATAATTGCAGAATTAGGTCTTAGATGGAAGACTTAAAATGGAAGATCTTAGAAAATTGTAACAATACATCTTTCATAGTATCAAAATGACATTGTTATTTAAAGCATTGAAAATTCTGTTTGAATTGTATTTCAATATTTAGCCAATAATCTTTAAATACATGCATTTGAAG
Organism: Sternotherus odoratus; assembly: GCA_032164245.1. Lineage (NCBI taxonomy): Eukaryota > Metazoa > Chordata > Testudines > Kinosternidae > Sternotherus > Sternotherus odoratus. The sequence goes on along the minus strand of JAVMKO010000008.1, from coordinate 78,606,636 downwards.
CAAGTATCTTAGCCCAGTACACTTTTAGATATCAATCATGCTGTATTAATTGAAAGGATTTGGTCTAATCTCATAAAGAAACAGGCAAACTCTTGGCTTTGCTTTAAAGAAAAAATATATCACTCATGTCATCCATTACTGTGCTATAATTATGGTAAGTGAAGCAGAACAGAATCGATGGAGCAATTTATCAATGCATTCCGAACTATTCTAGCACAACTGACGTCATGCAACTGCAGATACTGTCCTTCAATATAAAAAATACCTGGCAGTGTCAAGACTTTATTCTGATCCATTTCAGCATATTTTAATATTTAATTTTGTCATTTCGATTATGGTTTAATTAATTTATTTCATTTGCTATAAAATTATATTTAATTAATTGGCTTTTTAACTCCCCCCCCCTTAAATTAAAAAATCAAAAGGGCAAGAAAAAGAGTGGGGATAAAAATTCCAGTTATTATTTCAGACTTCAATGTAAAAAACCCTTAAACTTTAAAGATTATATTAATAGAGCATAAACTTGATCTTTTCTATGCCAATGTAAATTATTTCAAGATAAAGCAGACTGTAATGTGTGTGGTAAGCATTTCCAATGGGCATTTATCTTTCGATATTGGATACTTCCCCAAAATGTCATTTTAATACATGAATACTCTTTAGTATCTTCAAATATTTGCCTTTTCATGCACTCAGTTTTCCAAGTGTTGGATTTTACCTGTGTCTTATCTTTTAAGTTTTATTCAAATTATCTTACAGAGTTAGAGCTCATACAGACTAGACGTGTGTAAAACAGTCCTGGAGTTAGTATTGTTTGTTCTGTAAAAACACTTATTGCAAATTCCTCCTGAAGTTATTAAAATGTATTTACAATACATTAAATATGAAAAAATGAACTTGTTCAATAAGAGGATTGTTTAAAACATGGAGAGAATTGCAGTGAAAATTCCTTGCTCTATCTCCCCCTTCCCCACTAGCAATACTAACATGATTCCCTACGGGGTAATCTATCCTGCTCTTGCCTTAAGCATCTATCTGTTAAATTATTTTCCTAATTCTGGGCTAAAGTGTGTGGTAACAACTGTGCCTCTCTTCGTGTGGGCACAGAGCAGGGGTTCAGATTTTGGAACTGCCAAAGAGAGAGACAGTTGGTCTGAAAACAAACTGATTTTGTGGGGTGTGAGAAGAAGAAAGGTCTTTGTTTAAACATGATACCAAAATGAAAGATGTTACCTCACCCACCTTGTCTCACCAAAATTAGAATCTGTTAATAAAGTATGCCTATTTTAAAATAACCAGCTGCCTGAATATACATTTCCATGTCAAACATTTTTTTTCCAGGAGAAAAGCACATGAAAAAGTTCACGAGAAAACAGAAACTGTTGCTCCTTGAAAGTAGTTTCTTTTATATAAAACCGTTTGTGTAGTTGTAGGTATTTTATAGAGTCTTGTTGCAAATCTTTGTCTGTAAATGGATTTTTTTTAATCCAAAAAAGGAAGGATCCTGTACTTTGATTCCAGCTAGAGTTTCCATGGCCTCATTAAACATTAACAAAAGGGAGAATGTATTCCGTATTTTGTAATTCTTGATCTGTCCCATATTACTGTACAGCCACAATAACAGCACTGCCTAGTGTACTATATATTAGTTCTTGGATAGTCAGCATAGTTCTGTTTTTTGTGTTCTGTAGGTCTAGTTTCCTAATTGCTCTTGGAGCCTTTGTTTTTGAGTGAAAAGCCTGTTAAAGGGTTAAGGAGCATGCAGTCCGAACTTCCTTAGTGGAATGTGTTCTCTGCTAAGGAAATCAGAATGTCACTCACTATTAAAAGATCTACTAGTAAACTGTTTTGTCGGATGGATTTATTAAGGGTGATTTTACCTGGTATCACATTGTATTGTTTAATTTGAGCTATATTTAACCAGCATTCTGTTTAAACAATGTCAGCGAGTTCTGAGAGCTTGCCAGACAAATTCTCAAAATGGTTGCCAAGCTGTAAGATGGCTGCCAAGGTCTGAACACACAGAACAGGTCCAAAATGGTGACCAACTTCTCAGAATTTTCCTGTCGATTTCTTCCCCCCCTCCTCCCCAAATGAGGAAGATGCAGGACTTGGCTCCAGCCCCTTTGGCACTACGATTTATAGTGTCATCCAAAGATTCAAGTAGTCACTGTGTTCTTGTTTTACAGTACTTGGCAGAAAGCTATTTAGGGGAGGACGTGGGTGAAATAGCCAGTGTAAAATAACATAAGAGTTTTCCTTTCTTGGCTAAAATTCACCAAACATGTTGAAAATATAAAATGGAAGGTACAGTACTTTAAAAGAACTCTGAAGAGAGCAGCTTTAACTGACACTTCAGACTATGTTCTTTTGTAATGTGTCTAAAGTGGTGCAAACTTTATACAACAGGTTTAAGATTTATTTTATTTTTGCATTTGTTTACTTAAGTTTATAGCAGTTGCTTTCTGGCAGTTGTGCTTCTTAGCAGATTGAAATAAAATCATAAGGGTGAATTAAAACACACTGCTGTTAGTACTGATTAGAATTTTAGCTTAGTGTAAATACCGGATGTAGTGTCCAACTTTTCAGGGACTTGGCATCGACTCAACAGGGATCTCCAGGCTACACAGGAGACAGTGTGTGCTTGGATGCTTTTTGAATACTTGGATAGGTGAAACTTAGTACTTCTGCTGGCATGTTCGTTAATTTTATGGCTGTGTTATACATTATATAGTCCTAAAATAGCTGTTAAAAAAAGCAGAGAATAAGAAAATAAGGCAAAATATTATGATCTAAAAAAATTGAAAATCTGGATTTTATTTAAATCCCGGGAATTCTGGGCTAACGGCCTGCCTGCGCATATGAGCTGTAAATACAGCACTAGTTTGGAATATTTGAATTGTACATATAAATAGGAAAAAAAAATTAAAGGACGTGTCATTTTGAAAAGTCACAGATTTTCATCATTTTTTTATACAGCTGCAGTGGTTTTAACTTAAAATCATAGGTTGCCAGTGCAGTGTTTCCTTCTATAAAATACCTTTATTCAGAAAGACTGTATTTGTAAACTCTCTATTTACAGATTCTGGCTGATCCTATATGCCTTAGTTACCCTTCCCTCCTAAATAGCTTCCCTAGTCTCAGCAACTATGGTTACCTCAGCATATTTTCATCTATTAAGAAAACAAAGTTAATAAAAAACCCTGAGAGGCAAGTATCATCCTCCATTGTTGATGCAACTGGTCCTTGTGTCAGCTAACTAGAAGGTATTAAACTAGTAACATAATTAGCACTTTTTGATAAACTCAGATAACTCATCACTGTAATTGTATTCTCTGCCAGCACTCACCTACAAGTCAATAGGCCATGTCATTTCTTCTACAGAAACTGTAAAGCACCTCAAATTAATTTTGCTATATGGCTGATCCAGTTGGGTGAGGGAACTGATGGAGCTGCAAATGTTCCTTCAGCTATAACAGGTTGTACTGGGGTGTTTAAGCCCAGGATGTTTCCCAAAGCCATGTACTTTTACATTTTCATGGAGTTTGTAAATAACCCTCAGTTCAAATCCATGTTCTCCTTCTTAAAGCAATCACTACCCGAAGTACAAACAGTACATCTGGGGGCCCAAGTGTTATTGACAATGATGGAATTTGAACTCTGAATCCTTCAGTGTTAAAACATCAGTGCACATTAAGATATTTGGCCTCTAAAAGATCAACAGATAGCCATAAGAACACATAGAAGTTGGTTGCAGAGGTAAGACATTCTTTAATACAGCTTTTCAGTCTGTTCTAATGTTATACACTGTCAAAAATGCGGAGCAGTACAACATTTTGTATCTTCCCTGCTAACGTAAAAAACAAATCACAATCAAATTCTATAAGTGAATACCATAATCCTGAAGAATTTTTTAAAGCAAAATTAAAACACCCTCTCATGTCCCTCTTTCCATTCCCCCTAAAATATAATAGAAAACTACAGATGTAAAGAACAGTACTTCAGCTGCTTTAAATTAGAAGACAAGTAATGAGACATTTGAGAGCTATGTACATGCCAGTATAAAAATTGTGCATAATCTTTTTGTTGACCAACTTTGGAGTTTATTCTGCTGTATGTTTGTTGAATTTTTGTTTACCTTTTAGATAAACATAATTGGCCATGAGCTTGATTTCTAATTCCTGTTGCTAAATTTTTGTTTTTATATCATCTTTTCAAGCCTATCTATATTAAGGAAATGCCTAACCAGTTAGCCATTACATTTCAATATTATGAATGTATAGGCCATTGGAGCATTTTCCTATGTGTTGTTATTTACTCTAAATGACCATTGGAGCTGATTCTCTTCTCACTTAATATCATTTTTTCATGAGTGATTTACACAAATGTAAATGAGGGAAGAATTCAGTCTTGTTTGCATGGCTTAAAAAAGCCAGTCTTAGTTCTAGATGCTGATCTTACCATGTTGTACGTGGGGAATAACTTCATTGTAGCCAACAAAATTACAATGTTGTAAAACTGGTATTAGTGAGAGGAGAATCAGGCCCTTAGTTTACAAACCTGTCAATTTATCTTTCATGGAATGAAATCCTTCAGAAACTTTTGGCACTAATTAATATTATGCTTTGTAAAGTTCTGCTTTGGTTTTTTGTTATTTGAATTGGTGACACTTATTTGTATATTCTACATGTACACATGCTGTATGTGTGTGCGCGCACACGTATGTCTATATATGTATAAAATTACTTTTTATATAGTAACTTTCTGCGTAGGGCAACCCAAACAGCTGTTCCTTCTTTTTATAGCTTCTTTAATCTACGTGCCAACAAGTCAGTTTACAAAATCTGTTTTGTTGATGACTGCTGCGATAATAATTGTGGTGTTTTGTGGCTTGGCAAAAGCCTGGGGTCTCCTCCGAGGACTCTTGCCAAAGCCTTTGAAGGGGTTGAGGTAGATTCACTGCCAAAATGAGTCACTACTCTCTATTTTATTTAGTGTCCTTCTGCCAAGGCCTTAGACACTTTCTGTTTTCATTCTTTTGTAGGCTTTCCTTCCCGCATTGTGGTTTTCTTCACAGCCAGAGTAATGTGTTTGCCAGCATAGGTGAGAGAGTGTGGCTAACTCCCCCAATGTCACTGCTAGACCATGCTTAAGGGTTAGTGGTTTAGCTACCGTGCTTTTTTCAATGAATGTGCAAGATTTAATTATACATCTATGAATTATAAATAAAAGGACAGCTCTGGCTAATATAGTGTAGCTCAGTAAGTTGGAGTAAGGTCAAGGGAATTCAGAAGTTTCCCAGTGTTCACTTCTCAGTGATACTGTGATAGTATATTTTTTTATCATTGTACTAGTCGCATTAGGAATGGGTTGCTCCTGTTGAGTTTACCCTCGTTTTTTGGCCTGTTGCTTGGCTTATTTACGACTTTTTCCTGCCCCCAGAAGCAGCGAATCACTCTCTCGGCAACGGAGTGACAAAACCTTCTGTGTTCCCAAATGCACAGGAGTTATAACAACACTTCATATCTCCCACCCAAATACCTCAAAGTGCTCTGCAAGCAAGAATTAGTTAAGCCTCCTGACACCGCTTCTGCGAATGTGAAAACTGAGACACAGAGAGGTGAAGTGGTTTGGCCAGATTCATGTAGTAAATCTGCATCAAGGCTGGGAACAGAACCCACTCATCTGACTCACTGGCCTTTGCTTTAACCACAAGAACTTCCTCCTCTTGGCTACAGAAGGAGAGATGTTTCTGCCTCGTTCTAGATAAAATGCTAGAAGTAGAGATGGCCCAAATATCCTGGAAGTAAAGTGTGTAACTAGTAGCAGGTGATGTTGGGTGAGATGAGACATGTGGGTAGATGACTTATTACAGTATCTGTGGTTTTCTTGTTACTGCAGTGTTTTGGTATTAATAAGGAAAGTATTGAGGCAATTTCTGTAAACAGTTAAGAAAAATGAGAGTGAAAAAAAGTGTCTGGTACCCTAAAAAAATAACTGGAGAGTTAACTATTCAAATGCATTCTCTCTTCCTTATCAGCAAAACACTCATGCTATGTTATTTAGGCAGTTAGACAGCTTAGTACTGACTTACTAATGCTGATATTTTTAAAGAAGTCTAAGGGCTTGTCCTCACTGGGGGGGTAGATCGGCTGTAGATACGCAATGTCAGCTACCTTAATAACGTAGCTGAAATCGACGTCTCTACAGTCGACTTACCTCCCGTCCTCACGGTGGCAGCGCTCCCCCGTCAACTCCAGCTTGCGCCTCTTGCGGAGCTGGACTTCCAGAGTCGACAGGGGAGCCGCTGGCGATCGATTTATCGTGTCTTAACGAGACGCGATAAATCGATCGCCAGAAGATCGATCCTTCCCGCACATAGTGAAGACGAGCCCTAAGGGAGTTAGCAACCAAATCCCCGAAACTCCATCCTAAAAGTATGCTACATATTATAATTCTTACGTGTTACATGCTCCTGACGGATTGTTAATATCCCCCATATTGCTCTGTGATTCTCAAGACTCATGATCAAACAAAATTGCCCCAAAAGGGTAATTAAATACACATTTAAAATTACAGATTTAAGAAAATACAAATTTTGTGAGCCAACACAAACTTTGGAATAATTATGGGGGATGTTAGAATTAGGGGTAAATACTTTGGGAGATCAGTTGTCTTTTCTCATTTCTTCTTTCTGTGTCAGCCTCTACTTGTTATGCTGTTTTGCTTTTTTTGGAGTGAAATTGTTAGAGTCCTAGACTTTAAGGTCAAAAAGGATCATTATGATCATCTAGTCTAACTCAGAGCCCACCCCGTTTAACATCCCATCACAGGCCATTGGGCATATTTACCACTACACTGAAACCTCCATTTAACGGACTAATTCGGGCGAGGGGGTGTCCGTTAAATCAAAAAGTCCGTTATTTAATAATTAAAAAAAACCGAGCTGTCGGAGCAGCAGCCCACCCGCCACAGGGTCGGGGCGGCAGCTCCGCAGCCCGCCCGCTGCCGGGACCCGGGTGGCAGCCGGGACCCGTCATCCAGCCCGCCCGCTGCCGGGACCTGGGTGGCAGCTGGGACCCGTCAGCCAGCCCGCCCGCTGCTGGGACCCGGGTGGCAGCCGGGACCCGTCAGCCAGCCCGCCTGCTGCCGTGACCCGGGCGGCAGCCGGGAGCCGGCAGCCAGCCCGCGAGAAATGGATTTGTGATGCATCAGACTTGCTCAGAAATTTTGTCCGTTGCATCCGAAGTCCGTTAAATCGAGGTCCGTTAAATCGAGGTTTTACTGTAATATTCAAAGATCAATTAGGTGCCAAAATTAGGCTACCCCATCATACCATCTCATCCATAAACTCGAAAACTTGTCTCTCACCAACAGAAGTTGGTCCAATAAAAAAATATTACCTCACCCATCTTGTCTCTGTAATATCTTGGGGCCAACACAACTAAGGCACAACACTGCTTAGTTTTTAAGTCAGATATGTCTTTTGCCCCTACTGCTCCCCTGGGAAGGCTGTTCCAGAACTTCACTCCTCTGATGGTTTGTCTAATTTCAAGTCTAAACTTCCTGATGGCCAGCTTATATTGCTGTGCAGAGGATCAGCACAAGGCCTATGTATCAGTGAAGTTTCATTGAAGCCTGAGCTTTGCCCAGGGGTGAATTTCACACAGAAAGAATAAAACAGCATAGGCTTATAGGGGTTCACTGGGACTTAAGTGGTGCATAAGCCTTGTGTTGTGTTAGCTTGGCACAGGGATGGATTTAACTCTGCATGCTTACCTCTTTTCCCTCCCCCTTGTCTTTTTTCCCAATGTCTTGCCTTTCCTGCCCTCCTTTCTCTGCCAGTTGGCACCCTTTTATTTCTTCCGTGTGTTTCCATTTGCCCCTCTACGTTGCTCTTCTTGTGTTTGTCCAACATTCTTGCCCTCTCTTGCTGAGCTTTCCCGCTTATCTTTCTGATTGTGCCTTTACCAGGCACAAGTTAACAGTTGCTCCTGCAATGAAGCACTTTACCTGAAGTGTCTAGTAGGAGTGAAACTGATAAAAGTCACATAGTCCTAGTCAATTTCACATCGCAGCAGCCCCTGCAGGTATCCTGTTTCTGCTCAGAAGCACATTCTTCATGCTACCATTTTATCATTGTCAGGTACAGGTGGACATTCAAGCTGGGAACTCACTGCCCACAGTCAGAGCACCTGATAAAATCATACATAATTTGGAGACTAGGGGCTAAATGGCTCCCTGGTATAACTTCAGTGACTTTGTTGGAGTTTCTTAAGGAATTAATTTGGCTTTGTAGGTTTTAAAATTAAATTTTAATTTTAAAAAAGGAATTATCTTATTTTTGTAAATTTAAATGAGACTAGCAGCTGACAGATTAGCCACGTTGTAGTAGCATTCAAAGATATTAAATACGCCCCTGGCCACTTCACCTTCAGTGGTGTCTTAAAATGTGTGTAAACTACTTATGCTAAAAATCTGTTCCACCTTGTATTTCTCTGAGTTCCTTTCCCAGACCTGAAAAAGAGTTCAGTATAAACTCGAAAGCTCGTCTCTCACCAACAGAAGTTGGTCCAATAAAAAATATTACCTCACCCATCTTGTCTCTCTAATATCTTGGGGCCAACACAATGAAGGCATAGCACTGTAAACATTAATTTCCCATGTTAATTTTCAGTTCCCATAAAGCTGTTAGAGGATTGCAAAGGGGCTGTGAAAATTAGAATACAGGCAGATTGGTCCACAACACAATCTCTGTAATGAAATATGCTTTACACTGAAAAGTTTGAGAACCTCAGTAATTACTCCTTTCATATTATTTAAATGTAGTTATACTGTTGTAGTGCCTACTTCATATTCCTATGTCAGAGTTTGAATGTAAAGAGCTCTTATATGTGTAGCTCTCTATCTTTATGTACGTTTAAGCAAATTCTTGCTTTTAACATAATTTTTGTAAGAATTTCCAGAAGCTATAGTTTTCTTTTATTGAGCTTCATACCATTTTCTGAAGAAAAGAAATTAAGTTATCCAATTTGGTAAATGCTCAGCTTTACTCAAAATCTATGAGTGAATTCAGTTTCATTTTAGAAATGAATGGATAACCAGTATTGTGTCTAGCATGGACAGCTTCACCCATAAATGAACCTAGAATATTTCTGTGCCATTGCTTGTATCACTGTTGGTAGAATTAACAACACCTGCTGTACTTAAAAGATGTCTGTACCAATATAGAATCAGATTCTTTGTCAGTGAAAATCAGCATAGTTCCATTGACTTTTGATGGAACTACACCAGTTTATACTAGTTGAAAATCTGGCTCATAGTACAGAATCTTACACCCTGAATTTAAGTTACATTGTACAAAAGCTTCCACCTATTTTGGTGCCCAGAGTCAGTACTCAAGGTATCACACACACAAAAAAACCCAATATAACCAAATGGTACACTCTGGATTTACCATAAAGTTAAATTTAGGCCCTTTCTTTTACTGCTTTTGCATCTGGATTTGTTAGCAATGTCGAGCTGTGGAAGAACTAAAAGTGTCCTATATATTTATATATTTTCACTGTTATACTGATTTACACTACTAGGTATTATATTAATAATTCTCAAGTTAGAGAGAGAGAATTTTAACACAACATGATATCCTCTGTTATGCCCAGTGCTCACCTGCAAATATTTCTAATAGTCTGAAAAATTATGTATTTATACTCAACAGTACTAATAGAATAGGAAAAAAACTTTCAGAAGAGTAAAAACTTTTAAAGCATGATTACAGTACTGAAGCTATAATATCTTGTGAAAAATATTTTGCTTACCTTATAGAAGTAAAATGAAGGTATTAATGACTGATAGCGAATTCCCCAATATGCAGTAACCTCTGATTATTTGCCCTTGAAACTCTTCACCGAAGTCAGGTACTGTAGCAGAGGCTTATATAAAGTTCAGTTCTTTATTAATTCAATCTTATAAACACAGTATGCAGTTCATGTTCATGATTTCAATCAATTATTTATTTAAATAGAAAGAGATGTGAAAAATATGTTGGGGAATTGTTCCAAATCTGAAAAGATTTTTATATAAAGTATTTAATGAGAGGTCTATTTTGGAAATGTCTGGATTTATTGCGGATACATCACAATTGATGTAGTATAAATAAAATAGAAGCTAATTTAAAAATTATTAAAATAGTTGAACCACTGAAGGATATAAAAAGAAAAGAATTTTTTTCTATATGCCAAGCCATAAAATGTACAATGGTACAGCAGAATGAATGAATGCCTGTTTAGAAAGGAAACTTTCTGTGCACCAGAAGGCCGATTCCCCAAATAATAGAGCCATTCACAAATATATTTTTCTGTATAACAAATAATAAAATAATTGTACAATGGAGTCTCCTCAAGTGCATAATAGATAAAGAAATTAACTGTAAAAAGAGGGGAAAGAAAATTCCATCTTCAAGATCCCGGGTCTGATTAATTAGAAAATATTTGCAAAAGCTGATCCTTTGTCTACCAATCTGTGTGTGTGTGTGCTAAAGCATGCCAGTGTTCACGGGATATATTGTTTTCTGTGCTCTTTAAAGAAGTTATTCTCCCCGGGCAGATTTCTACTCTCCTGTCTTTACAGTGGATCCCAACTCAACTGTACTCTCCCTACATGTCTGAAACCCTTTTGGGAGTTCCATGCATATAGGGGTAGAAGGATAGCATAGTCACAGTCCACCATTCAGACCTGAAAGGAGAATTTTGCCCTAGAAGCATAAGAAACAGGATTATGGTTTGAGATATCATCTTTAGATTTTCTGTTGTTTAGTGAATGCTATAGGTACTGCAAGCTTGCTCCAAAGTGCATTGGAATCAATTGGGTCTGTCTGTATAAAGCAATAAGGGTTCAATCCTGCTATCATTGAATTCACTGTGAGATTTCACTCCTATCTGTACAGAGTACATATACACTTATCTACAGATAACTCCCTTACAGCTCTTTATTTTCAACATTAGTGATGCACACTCTTCAGAAGTGTCACTGAAGCCTCCTCCATTGTCCATGTCTCAAAAGGGGTTAATAAGTTACATGCCTTATCAAAGTATTGCAGAATTGACACTGTAGTTAAAGGTGGGGTGGTATTTCCATTCTCAATCCTATTTTCCAGTGGTTTATACATTCATTAACATTTATGTTTTGGGATTATACATGTACAGTAAAACCTCGATTTAACGGACTTCGGATGCAACGGACAAAATTTCTGATCCATATCAGACCGCGACCCCTCCCTGCTGCCGTCCCGGTCCCCTTCCCTGGCGGCCGTCTGCTGGCTCCCGGCTGCCGCCCTGGTCCCGGCGGCGGGCAGGCTGGCTGCCAGCTCCCGCCCGGGTCCCGCCAGTGGGCTGGCTGCTGGCTCCCGGGTCCCGCTCGGGTCCCGCCAGCAGGCTGGCTGGCTGCCGGCTCCTGCCCGGGTCCCACCAGCGGGCTGGCTGCCGGCTCCCGGGTCCCGCCCGAGTCCCGCCAGCGGGCGGTCTGGCTGCCGGCTCCCGCCCGGGTCCCGCCAGCGGGCGGGCTGGCTGCCGGCTCCCGCCTGGGTCCCAGTAGCGGGTGAGCTGGCTGCCGGGTCCCGTCTGCCGCCCGGGTCCCGGCAGCGGGTGAACTGCGGAGCTGCCCTCCCGACCCTGTGGCGGGCGGGCTGCTGCTCCGACAGCTCGGTTTTTTTTAATTAATAACGGACTTTTTGATTTAACGGACACCCCCTCGCCCGAATTAGTCTGTTAAATGGAGGTTTTACTGTATACAGATATAGATATAGAGAAAAGAATCTCATTCTATATCTCTATATATCTTTATATATATGCTCATTCTTTCCTTCATGCCATTGAATGGAGATAAATTGAACCATTTAACATTTTTCCATTTTCATTTATGAGTTCAATCTCAAGCACTGGAGATTTATATGTGGTCAGGGGAAAAGACCTGTCCGGGCATGACTACTAAATTGTAATATCTTTGGGGCAGGGATCATCTTTTGGTTTTGTGTTTATACAACACAGTTGGGTCGTGGCCCAAAACTGGGAGTCCGGGGTGCTACCACAATGCAAATAGTGTTGGTGGGATGGTCATGTAAGATTTGGTGGAGTAGGAATCCTGCAGCCTAAGCGTGTGAATAGCTTCTGCTTAGATTATGCCACTTTATGTTAGGCTGTGTGACTAGTGCACCTGCATTGTCATACATCCACTACTTTCCACCCACCCTGTGCCATCATTCCCTGACCTCAGCTGCACACAGCGGGTTGTGATAGAATAAAATGGGTGTTTTGCCTGAATAAGGATTGAGGAAAATCCAAGTGAAGAATTCAGGATTTGGCCCATTGGAACAAAGTAAGACTCTCTGAATTTATTGTGAATTTGCCAGTTGCGAGTTAATGGTTTAACCCTTACTAACTGAGTTGTCCCACTGCAATCTGCTATTATCCTCCAGCATCAGTCTCCTACCTGGGCCAGCATAGTTATATATATAGATAACAGACATTCTTCTTTTCTTGGACAGGTTTTTGTGAGTAAAATGGATGAGGGTCATAAGGACAAAGTCCATCATGTGCTACCCAGGACCAGACCTGTCTGCCAATCTTAGTCTTTATCACAATGGCTGGTGTCACTCCAAGCCACTTGTATGAGGAGGAAGGGCCACTGGATCTGTGTAATGGGGAGACCGTGTCCATTCTTTGGCCTGTCCTCAATGTATTCTCTGATCAGTAAGTTGTCCAGAGGGCCTCTGTGAGCCCTGCACACCAGTTTAAACTTCATCCTTAGATCTGGAGTCTATACTCAAGATTTGGGGGTAAATACATTTGACTGAGACATAATTTCCACAATGTGTGTGATTATATCCCACCATGAGATTTCAATTTTGGGACAGACACACCAAAAATGATCAAGTAAACCTGTAAGATTACAATTTCTTCAACATGTAGGATTAATCAGTCTCCCTTTTTTATTTACCCTCAGTATCTGACAGATGGGTGATGAAACAGAGATCTTAAATGTGTTTCCTAACTTTAGGTCAGAAGATAACCTGGTTTATAAATAGAAAGAATACTCTACCACGATTCTGTGGGTAGGCGTTTAGATGAAGTAATGGTAGAGATGAGTTATTCATAAAGTTTAGTAGTTGTTTTCTGTGTCTTGAAAATTTTAGAATTAGAGTCTGAGTCTGTATGGGGGACTGATTAATAGATTTAATCATAGAGAGCTTTCATCCTCTGAATTGTTGGAACAGAGAAAATTGGTTACAATGATGGGTCAGAATCACTGGTGCACTCGGCTGCTTTGTTGGATTAAGACAGGTTCACAACTGCTTTGCTGGAATGTAAACGGTGAATCTGGTTTTATATTTTTAAACAATATTTTTGGGATTGACTTATTAGACATTAAATAAATGGAGAAAATCCTCATTTGAACCAGTTTGAAAAACTTCTGATTTCTTAGCAAGTTAAAAAATGAGGTGCTATGGATAGGTGTCAGAGGAGAAAATAATAGGAAATATTTTAAAATTCTGGTTGTATTTTTCTAGATTGATACATTAAGAAATATGTGAAGTTCAAGAGCAGAGTCTGTTGTATATTTTTGAGTAGTAAATAATAATTATTTTTTGCAATTCATCAGAGAGAAATCAGATTGTTCCGTTTCCCTCCAATATTGCTGTGGGTCACGTTTGGATTGAAATTGTGCTGCTAAACTGATACAAAGAAATAAATAAAAATGGAAGGGTACAAGGTTTTCTGATTCTTTGTTTGTTATAGCTACATGCAACTAATTTTATATCTTCCACCAGCACCAATAAATTTTGTAATGACTTTTCTGAGTTTATTGAAGAAGGAGTCTGGGATTTTGATAGGAAGAACTTAAAAAAGGTAGTTGAATCTGGATAAAATATTCATAGATATAAGAATTTCTAGTACCAGGAAAAGGCTGCTGGGTGCCTTCATGACTGTTCTTCTGATTTCCTAATTTCTGTTTTCCCTGTTTTCTCTGCTCTGTGTTTAAATAAACTCTTCTGGTTCTGTCTTTCACACATCATTGCTTTTTGCTTCAAAGGCTCCTTTTAATAACTTATTCTTTGGTTTAATTTTCTTTTGAACATGAAATGGGTTTAACCAAACATTGTGTGCACGACACTCACAGAGAGAGAGAGAGAGAGAGAGAGAGAGAGAGAGAGTGATTTAATATACATGTAATCATGTGTGTGTCTTTATGTTTACTATAGTGATAGACATTTAAGTTTGCAAAATAGTTTCCATTATAACCCCTTCTTTTACCATCATCATATTTCAAGTATGCAATTTTCTCTGCCTGGTGTTTGCTGGAAAGTACACCATTGTGAAAAGTTTGAGCAAAATTCCTTTAAGCATATGTTTTTAGTAATTTTATAGCAGAAAAAATAAACTTTTCTTGTGTCAAAAAATTCTAACCACACTTTTGTAAAGGGCTACAGCAAAAGAAACTAAAATTCAAAACTTTTTATAAGAATAGTCCTTATTGAGGCACAGTGTCTTTATAAGTTTGGGAGGAAAAATAGAAAATAAGATTATACCACGATTGAAGAATCATTTCTGGGTTTGCTCAGGGGGCATATACGCTAATAGTAGCCAAATTCTTTGCCTTTGTACCACTGAGATACATTCTCACTGCCTGTCCAGACAGGGTGGCTGCTGGGACAACTTTCATGAGGACGTTCTTTATTAACTCCTGTGTTCTAGGCTGGTGTTGTTTGGAACCAGAGGCAGTAGGTTTTGTTCCTGAGGTTGCCCCTGTGCCATTTTAGCTGGCAGTGGTTGTGTCAGTTGTCTGTAGTGCATAGTTTAATCAATCACGCCACACTTTGTGTAGCTTTTTAGATCTATTTCCCTGCTCTTCAGCTGCTTTTTGAGGTTTGTGCTTTCATACACTCTATGTAAGTATGTTGACACTTGTCCCATTTCCCCCCTACATAATTTCCCCATATTTGATGGGGGGAGGGGGTCCTGTGTCCTGTTAATCTGTGGTGTCATTAGGGGGCTTTAATAATTTGCAGCAAAATAAACAACTTTGGGGTCTCATAAAATGTAATCACATTGTGCTGCAGTATCACGACCCATTAATTTCTCCCATTGGAAAAGCTCCCATTGGTGCCAACCTAGTTGGAGGAGGAATAAAGTAAAATAACATATAAATACAAATATGATTAGATACTCACAGAGTTACTAAGCAAGCCAAGCACCAGTATTTGGAGGCGGAAAAAATAAATGATGACATAAATGTGCAAAACCAAACAACCCCCCTCCCTCCCCATTTCACAATGTTTGTCTGAGATGGCAACCAGTATTACTCCTGGAGCTCTGTGGTTGTCTGAGAGCATCACATGAACTAAACTTGAGAAGCATCATTAAAGAGGAACGTGTGATTAACTTTTCATACTGTGAGTAGTTCGTTTACAGCCAGCGGTTCTGTTTGAAAGGTTAGGAACATTCGTAAGTCTTTGCAGGACAGGGGGCCTCAAGTTATAATAAACTCTTTGGTGCAGGGATTGTTTTTTGTTGTGAGTCTGTACAGCACATAACAGAGTGGAGTCCTGATCCTGAGTGGGGCCTCCAGGTACCACTGGAAATGATAATACAATGAATAATGTCCCTGCTCCATGGACTTTACAATCTATGGCTATAATTCATTAAGTAAAGGCCAATCCTGGTCCTTCTGAAATTGATGGGAATCTTGCCATCATCTTCAGTGGGACCAGACTTTGGCCATAGATGGCTTAAAATTGTTTGACTTGTAACGTTTGGTACAACTGTAATTTTCAGATCCTCATGTTTCATGCGTTGTAGTTTTCTTTGTGCTCATATTGTCTAATACTATCTTTCCATGCACTAGCTACTAGCATATGAAAATGAGTGGCAACTATTTTTCCTGTAGTACGATATCAAGGATACAAGACATTGTATGGGTACTAGGTTGAAATAAGTTAACACACATTTTTTTGGGTTCTAAAAATATCAGTGCAATAGAGGTCGGTTAAATTATAAAATCCAGCTCAAAGTGTATATATAATACATATGACTGCGCACTTACATTTGTTTTATAGATTTTCATTGAACTGCTGCACAGTCTAATGCAAACTGTAAAATGATGCAAGTTTAGCTGAGGCCACTGAATAACTCAGATATAATGGTTGGGGTAATGGAGAGTTAAACCTAGCAGGAACCAGGAGAAGTGAAGGAGAGTATAGTTGGTATACCAGGGGAGATCATGGCTGTGCTGCTTGGGAGGGGGTGTGCCAGGGGGGAGCCAGTGGAGCATGCTGGAGACCCAGCAGATTTTCTAGTGGAAGTCAATTCAGCATTTGGGGCTTGATCCACTTCTTAAGTCAATGGAAAGATTCTTTGGGCTTGTCTGCATGGCAAAGATGTGTGCAGTAGGCTAGAATTTTTAGAGCACACTCGTTACTCTGCAATAACTCCCTTACTGCACACTATGACTATCCTGTGGCAGTTTAGCTTTGTACAATTAAAAATGCATTAAGCTAATGCAAAGGCACTCAGTGCACAGTGCGTCCACACGAGGAGTTAGTGCAGAGTAACTAGTGCTTACCACACAGATGAGCCCTTATTGATTTAAGTGGGTTTTGAATCAGGCTCTTACTGCTGCTACATTACCTTCTCCTTGTGTCTTTGAGAGAGGAGTAGGAGACATGGCCATTAGAAGCTATGCTGTCAGAGGAGGAGAGGTACCGTAGAGAGCCTCGCTCTTTGCGTGAGTATTTTTGGATCCACACTCCTAGATCTGAGGTTTCTAACCCATGCCTGCTGCCCCTATTCTGAGATCTGACATCTTTTGGAGAGAGATGCAGAAGTTCTGTTTGCTGAGTTCCCAGCAGATTTTGTCCCCTCCCATAGGATTTTTTTATGGACCAAGACAGCTAAATTTAAATAATGCAATGAGCTGGATACAATTTTAGATGGGGTTAATTCTAAAATGGATTCCTAATTTCTCATATGGAAGAAGAAAACTGCTTTACTCCTCCCCTAGATATTACAGTTTATTTAGGTCCCGTTGTTTTACCATGTCTTTATTAGGAATGTAGTGTAGCTGTATCTGTGTAGATCCCAGGATATTAGAGAGAGGAGGTGGGGGAGATGATATCTATTATTGGACCAGTTTCTGTTGGTGAGAGAGACAAACTCGAAAGCTTGTCTCTCTCTGTCTGGGTTGAAAGCTTGTCTCTCTCACCAACAGAAGTCACTCCAATAAAAGATATTACCTCACCCACCTTGTCTCTTTATTAAGAATAACTGTTAGGATAGAGATAGCTGCCAGGGAAACTGAAGGGCCCTGGTCTCTTTCTCAAGCTAATAAAATGATATTTTAAAATAGATTCCATGTATTCTTATACTGGAATAAGTTACCGGTTCTAGAGTAAATCCAGTCTGTGTTCATGTTGCTTATTTGGGGTAGGATTTTCAACGAGCCCAGGGGAGTTAGATGCCCAAGTCTTATTAAAATTAAAATTCAGTGGGACTTGGGCACCTATCTCCCATAGGCTCCTTTGAAAATCCCACCTTCATTGCTAGGTCTAATCTCACTTCAGACTGAGGGAGAAACACTAGCTAATCATAAAGTTGTTACTTGTGAGCATTACTGATTGTAGGATCCCATCACATGAAAATGTCTTGCTTGCATTGTTTATAGGAATGTATGAATACCGGATAAGTGGATCTAATTTAGCTTCAGTTTCTGAAGAATTATAGATAATGCAGTGGCACTTTTCAGTAGATATTGCTTACTTTTCCCCAGGATTAGAAATATTTGAATACAATTATTCCGTCAGCTGGACACATTTTCCATCCCATTTCTGCTCGAACAGTAGTATAATTTAGTATTGATTTAAAAGACAGTCTGCCTTAAAGCAGATTGCAGAGTTTGCACACTGTGAATTGTAATTAAAGTATAAGGGGTTCTTATTATGTCAACAACTGGCATGAGAACCCCTGAGCAGCAGGTGACCCCAAACATGTGAGGTTTGTGACAGCTAGGATCCTTCTTTCACTGGTTTAGCAATCTGAAAGACCAAATTGAAAGAAGCCCAGAGGCTGTATATTTCATTAGGTCCCAAGGGAAGTGTGGGATACAGCTTCCTTCTGCTTCCCTGGGATGTAGCCAAAAAGTTTTTAGCAGCTCTGTTTTTGACAGAGGCTTGCTGAAGGTGGGAAGGGGGGACCTTCCGCCAGTCACCCATAGGACCATACATTTGACATTTCCCACAGTTTCTTTGAGTCAGTGATGTTGCTGTGTCAGCAGCATGTCCCAAATTTTGTGCTTTGTATTGTTTGGAAAGGAACAGTTAAACTTTAAGGGGAACTAAAATGTTTTTCTTCACTGTCCAGTAGTTTGCCTGGTGCAAAACCACAAAGGATTATAAAGTACACGTCTCAAAACAGGGTTTAGCTTTATCCAAAGTATGCGTATTGTGCACACTCCCACAGTATACACCTTTTTAAAATGAAAAAGAAAGCAGAATGTAGAAATAAAGATGACATTTCTTCCAGTAGATAAAGCAGAACAGCACCGAAAAATATATATGTAGGACTTGATTGCAAGAATGGTAAGAAAAGGAAGTTTATGCAAATACTGGTCTAAATTAATCCCTAGTGTTATTCCATTGAAATCAGTACACACTTGGTCCAAACAGTGAATTGTGGTGCATACTAGTCTAGAATGTATTAACATGCTTTGAGAACTTAATGTTGAAAACCAATAGATTCTTCATCCCCAATCCTTTTGTAATTGACACACAGCCAGGACCAGTAGAAACTTGTACTTTTCGAGTTCCTGCAAGACACTCCTCCACACTATTTCTGCCTCTACAGAAAAAAAAATTGACACAGCAATTCTATTAGAACTCTTTCCTCTTTGCCTTATGTCTGTGTATCTGTGTCTGTGTGTTTTTTAATCTTTGTTAATGACGTTTCATTAAAAACTTGTCAAGAGAAATTTTAAAAATGAAGAGTACTCAGTTCATATAACCTATTTAGAAATGTTTTATTTCACACACTTGCACACAAGGATCTGTCAATCTATCTATTGCTCTATCTATCCATCGATACATCCTTTGGCCATCACTGTAGTGCCTAAGTACTTTCTGTCACAGTGATCAGCTGTTGTATCTTCTCTCTGTTCCCAGATATCTCTGTAAGTACCACTACATCTTGGCACCACATTGCTGCACAGATCTCATGGTGGTAAAGGGTTTGCTGGTCTTTTTAGTATATAAACCGATATTTATAAGTGTATTACTATGAAGCAACTTTCTATTGGTGAGAAGAGGGTACTGGGTTTCTTGACTCCCAAGCACAATTATAAATTCTGCCACAAATCTAATCACTGGCCTTGGTCAAGTCACATAACCTAACAAATTTCGATATATTAGATTGCATAGTGACAGATATTTTACAGATGAGATAGATCAGATTTGAGAAAGATGAAATAGATTTAAGAGTACTTCTATCTCACTGAAGTATTTTGAGCATTCATGTTGGTAAAGTTCTTTGATATTGCGTGAAAGGCATATTAGAAATCTAAAATATCATTATTTGTCATCTCTGTGAAAATTTGCTCAGAAATTAAATTTTTGAAACCTCAGACACAAGGTTTCATCTGAGCCTTAGGGCTTGTCTGCACTGCCTTGCAACTGGGATTACAAGGGTGTGAACAGGAGTGTGTACCAAAGTGCTGCTCTGTGACTCTCCTGTGTAGACACTGTGGGCATGAACTAAAAGGTTCCTACTTTGCGTTAGCATAGTCCTTTCCAAACAGGACTATGGTGAGAACAAAGAACTTTTCGTTTTCTCACACAGGATCCATATGGGGAAGTTATGGTGCAGCACTTTGGTGCTCAATGCTATTCACACCTCTGCAGTCTGAACCGCAAGTGTCAGTTTGGTATTTGAAAGAGATTTTCCCCAAAAATTGACATATTGCTGTATAAGCAGTATTGCGCCTAATATAGTTTTACCAGTTTCAGACCTTTTTTGATAGGCATGTAGCCTTTAAAAAGTTAGTTTTGCAAATATGTTGCAAGCATTGAATCCATAACAGGGACCAGCTATTTTTGTTATTGAAAACAAAAATATTTAAATGGCCAAAATATTTAGATTTTGAAAGTCGCCCCACTCTGCACTGCTTTCCATGAAGATGTGTATTATCCACTTATGATCTGACATGATTCTGTCTTTAATTATAATTCTACCTTCAGAACTTACTGGGCTTTTACAGCTATGGAGCTGAGGCCAAATTGGTACTAAGAAATATTTGACCAAATCCTTTAAATATTTTAGTTCTTACAAAGGGCAATGATAGAAGTGTTCTGTTTGTGATTTTAACTGCACTGTGGTGAAGACAGCCAAATGGCATTAGCCCTGGCAGTAGATGAATCTATATGAAAACGTTACCAATAGCCCAGGAAGGTATTTATCATAGACTAAGAGATCATTTACACTTTAATATGGTTTGTCTTTGTTTCTTTGGAGAAGGCTTTGGACTAGCCAGCCTACAAATATGACTTCAAAGATGTTTCCAAACTAACACTGCGACTTAAAATTTGGCAAGGATTTAATTTTCCAAAAGCATTTGTACAGTATTTTCTCTGGGTAGTTTTAGCTGCTCTTAGCTAATTTATCGACTACCCGAACTGAAGGTTCCCGACCTCTGTAATATATGCTAAGAGGCATATGCTATAGCACATTAAGTGCTGCTGCACAAAATACTCCCTTGTAGGATTCCCATCATATTTGTCGCAGACATTATTTATGACATTTTAGTCAATATTTGCATGACAGAATGGTCAAAATTATTTTGTTTTAGGCATACCACTGATAACTGGAGCCATACTCTTTATCATTCTTTTACATTCATTAGTCACTCTGCAGTGTTTTTAACATTTTAAAACACTCATGCAATTCAAAGGCAAATAGATTTCAGCCAAAACGCCTTCAAAATTATCTTTTTCCCTTTGAGTTATTCAGCGATTTTTAACACTTCATATGTTTGATGTTTTTTTCTTTAGTCTCAGCAAGGCAAAGTTTTTGCTGGCTTTGAATTCACTAAAGATATGAGTTTGGGAGAAAAAACGCAAGGTAACCTTAACTAAATGTGAAAATGTTATCAGACACAGCATAAGGTATAGCCAGCCCCCCAAAAGTGGGTATTTGCCTTCTAAGCAAAGGGTAATTTTTTATTTTTTGTATTTTACAACAAAACTGATTTAGTGAATAGTCTAACGCAAGAAAATGTTGCTGTTAATAAAGTTTCCTAAGTCTGCCAGAAAGCAGATGGTGGCAACAGAATAGCGTTTTCTTTTGACAGCTTTTCTGAATGCTTTCTAAACCTACAAGAGATTTTGCTATTCGATATTTAAATTTCTGACGCTATGATTCTTTTAATCCGAAAACAGAAATAGAAACTGAAACTTAAAATTGTCATCAAGTCAAGATGTCTGTTGAACAGATCAGACCCGCATCTTTAAAAGTTTGATTGAAATTTTGTCTACCCGGTGCAGTGCTCCGTTTTAGGAGGTCTGGACTTTTCTGTTTTTCCCTCCTCAAATTTTAATTTCTCATCAGAAGAAGCAAGTTAAAATGAATTGTAATTAATATTTAGAGAGTGAACACTTTAAGCTTACTCTTCTTTTCATGCTGTGTTTTTTCAGTTCCCTGGCTTAATTTTTTTTCCCATAGCACACCCTAGTATTCCACATACCTCCAAGGATCTGTTGTTCCCTTTGGTGTTCATTTTAAATATCGTTCCATTCTTTACTTGCTTACAGCCCTCATACCTTGGATTTTGGTGTAATTTGGCTCAATGGTTCTGTATAGACTCTGCAGGATATCACTTCTTTATTAGCTTTAACTTTGTCTTCTGCCTGTGTGGCTTATATACCCTGCAGAAGCGCAGTACAGCTAGGCTGCCTAACAAAAAGCCTCTTTCTCTTCTGACTGAATCTGTCTTGTCGATGCCAAAATGATACTGATGCAGCAAAACACATCCTGATTTTTATGGTTATTTAGTTTTCTTTTAAGTTGCAATCTGCAATATTGTGGGAGCCGGAATGTATCTGCAAAGCACTGGTCGGTGGGTATTCTGTGTAGACAGAATCTCCGAACTTTAGGCGATTGCTTCAGACTGACTGCAGTATTTCTGAAATTATTTGCAAAAGGCAGGCATGTTAGAAGAGAGGAAGACGGACTTTGGAGTGCAGAGCTGGTGTCTGGCAAGAAGGAGAGCTTTGAAGTGGCAAGCAGGTTTTTCAGTTACATATATATTTCCGTATTTTTCCAAGAGGCGAAGTTCACATGAGGCTAATGAAAATCTGAAGTGGAAATTTTTCAGATGCCACTTTAAACTCCTCAAGTGCAAAGAACAAGGAAAAGACATCCACCGGGGGAAAAAATTGGCATTACAACCAAATATGTACTTAAAAGGAGTTGAAATGAGAGCCAAGAGGCAAGGTGTCAGATACACCCCATTGAAAGAGAGCTGTGAAAACTAAGCTTTCACTATGAATCCATAATAAAAAATTAGGCTTAAACTTTGCTCATGTTGGTGCTGACTGTAACTCAATGTTGAAGTGTTATTGACCAAAACTTCTGGAAATATTTTATTTCACCTTTCTTTTTAGTCTTAACTAATCTCACCTATTTTTATTTGTGACGTTATTCTTCTTTGTTTGAAATACTAATCCATGGTATATCAAATGAGCCCATCCCTCAGCGGATTCCTCCTTTTGTAAATCTTTTTGTTCCCTTTAATATGTAGGTTCTTATTTGAATATTCTTTGAAAACTTTTCTCCTGTAGTTGGGTGTTTTTTTTGCTAGTTTGCTTGCTTTTGTGTAGAACAGTCAAGTCTTGTGAAACTTGAGTCTAGGAAACAAATGAGTTTAGCAAAATGCACAGATTGAAAAATACTTTATGGTGGTGGTGCCTGGAAACAGCTGGGCTTGTATTGGTGCTACAGCTATGGTTGCCAATTTTGATTGGACATATTCCTGGAGGTTTCATCACATGACATAATCTTTAATGAAAAATTAATCTTTAATTCCTGGAGACTCCTGGACAATACTGGAGGGTTGACAAACCTACCAACAGCAGGTGTGAGTGGAAAAAAAGACCAACTTTTGGAAGCAGCCTAAAGATTCTGACTCTGGGGTCGTTACATGCTTTTGTTTGTTTTATAGATAGAGGGCAGAACTGCACTGCTCTTACTGCCACTCCTTTAGGGCAATCCAGAGAGCAACCTTGAGGTGACCTTGTACTGCTGGCCAGAGGAAATGGGCCATGTTGCAAGTTATTACGTGGTGGGGGAGGATAAGGGATGAGAACGGGCAGCAGAATGAATAGCCTAGCAAACACCACATGCTTGGATCCCTTAAGGGTGGGTCTGTCACACTAAATATATAGCAACAGGGGATGTGGGGGTGGGGAGAGATTGATGTGTATGAATGTGCTGCAGCCCAGTGGAGTCTTCGCATGTGTCCACCATAATGAAAATGGTGGACAGTTCTCCCCTCAGATGCACTGGGATAGACTCCACTGAGTGTAAAACCTATGTAGGTGAATTTGGAGTCAGGCCCAGAGATTTGTTCCAAACCTGCAAGATCTGCTCCAAGCCATCATGGTATAACATCGTCTTAGCTATAATATACTACAGTACAAAGAAATTTATGTACAGGCGTGACCACCTGCCCTTTCCTGGTTACTTTAAGCGGCTAGTCCACCATCAAATCCGGTAAAGGAAAAGTAGTTTAAAAACAGGATAAATCCATACAATAAATATTTATTAATTAAAATATAAAACCAATTTCTAAAGGGACAGATAGTAATAAATAACCAAGGATATTGAATATTGAAAAACCCAATCCAAAGTTAAAATATTGAGCCAAAAAAGCTAAAATTAAGTTTCACTGAAGATACTCGGAATGGGGACTCTGGGATCTTCACCTGTCACTGAACATAGCCATCATGTCTATAGTGGAATAAAATACTAGTCTACATATATTTTCTTTAAAATTTTTGGTCCTCTCCATTTCCAAAATCTGTAAAGTTCAAAATCTGTAAAGTTACTCCACTTGCCACAAGCCACAATTACAAGTCCAGAGAAGTGGATATTATTAACGCCCGTTAATTTTTTAATTTCCTCCTCTATTCTGATGTAATAAGCCACCTTTTCCTCGTCGGCTGCTTCTAAACTTCCAGAATTGTCCTCCCACCGCACTGTGACATTGACAACCACCGCCATATTACCCTTAACAAATCAAATCTGGTTTCCTTAATTCTCCCTTACTATCTCAAATGTGGCTCTAGTATGACTCTCCACCCCATTTTTCCAACCTTATCCACCACCACTTGCACAACCCAGTTGTGTCTCCTAATTCTCTTTTCTTTAGTTTTATAACATTGTCCAGAGATGTGCGGTATAGTTTCTCGTACCCTCCCATACCATCTACACTGGGCATTAACTCCCACCCTCCCTCTTGCTAATGTCTCTCTGGTAGGATAGACATTCACTCTCAGTTGAAGAGCCACTATAAAAGAGCCAGATTTCATTTGATTAAATTTTTTTTAAAATGAATTAATAATAGTGTCATTATTAAAATGAAAGAAATGTATTATTACAATTAATAATTTAATTAGGTATTGATATGGAAGGTGTTTCGGTTCAAAGATTCTTGTGGAAGCGATTTGAGTTGCCTCCAAATAATGAAGGAAAAAATGGCAGACGACAGGGATCCTAGGAGTATGTTTGCACTGCAATAAAATACCCCTGGCTGGCCCATGTCAGCAGGCTCGGGCTGCAAGGCTATAAAATTGCATTGTAGACTCTCACTGGAGCCCAGACTCTGTGACCCTATGAGAGGGGAGGGTCTCAGAACCTGGTTTCCAGCCCAAGCCTGAATGTCTATGTTGTATTTTTATAGCCCTGCAGCCTGAATCCAATGAGCCTGAGTCAGCTGACATGGGCCACTTGTGGGTATTTTATTGCTGTCTAGACATACCCCAAGGGAGACTAAAAGGATTCAATCTGACTGACATTAGTATCAGGCTTTTAAACCACACTTTTTCCATGCAGTACAGTTGGAAGTTTTCTAGGTTAACCATGGCAACACCATAGTTATGGTGCCTATGTATAAGAGGGAATGATATTTGGTGTTTAGAGAAAGAGATTATGGGCCAGGCCTCTTGCATTCTATTCCCACCTTTTAGACACTGTAGCTCTGGAGATAAATCACTTAATCTCTCCATGCCTCAGGTAATTCATCTATAAAATGGGTATAACAATCACCTTCCTTACAGAGAGGTATTGTGATATATTTAACTTAATGCTAATAAAATGCTTTGAGTTCCTCAGATGAAAGATTGTATGTGAGTGCACATTATTTTATTATTAATAGTAATAGTTTCAATGTGTCATTATTTATAATGGTGTTTTCTAGTTTTATAAATTTTATTATCATTTCACACATTTGGAAATGTTATCACTCAAATGAGCTTTAATTAATTACAGATTGAAGTTCAGACAAGCGCTGTAGAATTACTCTATAGTTTTAAATACTTATATACTGAGCGTGCCCAGTACCCTGCTCACCGACACTTTAGGATCATCAATGAAAGCCTTCAGTGTTTTAAACTCTTCATTGGTGCGCATATTCAGAACGTTGATGGCTTCTAAATAGAGTGGTTCAAATATTTCAAAGCACTTGAGATTAGTACAGTGTGAAGCAATTTAAAATGATTGTACTGCAATTAATTTTAAATAAGTGAGCACTGCATCTGTCTAGAAACCCATATAGATCCAAATGGAAGCGCTCTAAAAAACTGAAATGATCCAATAAATTTAAATCACTTTAAAAGTCATAGAAATGAATAGTGTAAATCAGTTTGTGAGGGACATAGGTAAATTTTGTAGAGAGGATTCCGAGGGTTGAGGTTCAAATCAGATTTTTTATTTTGGGGTTCATGATGGTGAAAAATAGGTTAATTTATATTTCCCAGGGATATGAGGGCAGCAGTAGTTTCTCCTGGCTCTTATTTGTTCTGATTTTTTTTCCCCCAAGATTGTAGCAGCTCAGAAGTTCAACTATGCTCAGATTTTTCCCCCCGTTACAAATATCTTTCTCCAAACCTATGTAAAAAAAGACATACAAGACAAATAATGGTCCATAGCTAGGAAATGCCAAGTATATTTTTAAGTGGAGCTGAAAAATACTGCAAAATTAAATATTTTATATCATAAAAACTCACTTTTCTTGTCGGGCTGGATTACTTAGGGAATATGGATTTTTTTTTTTACCTCAAAATCATCCGTTAAAATATGACCCTTGTCAGTAGTTAGCAAAATTAATTACAGCTGATGGCTTTTTGGAGGCCTATGTGAAATGAATTTATGGTCTCAGTCCAGTTCTTGTAGACAGGGGTCCGTGTTAAAAAGACAGTCTCACGAGTAATAGAGGACCTGATCCAAATCCCAGTGAAATCAATGGGAATCTACTGACTTTGGATCAGGTGTAAGAAGAAATATGGACAGGTTCTTCTCAGATCTCTCGCACTGCAAGGCACGCTTTTGGTACATATGTACAACTCTCTCCACAATATGCTGTTAGGTCTAAAATTCCAGATTATGTTCCAAATATCATGGCCAGAAATGTATTTGTTACTCATGGAATTTACTTGGCTATTCCATTTCACTTTTCCCCCCTGAAGTCTATTGAATAAATAGTACCTTCTCACTTCCTGCTCCATACCGTGGCTCAATGTATTATTGGGGTGACTGTAATTTTTGCCTCTTGGCAAATGACTGGTCAGTGTCTGACAATAGTCCTGACCTTGATGTGGGACGCCAAACAAATGGTTTCCTGGATGGAGTACTAGCCCCACTTGGTTTTTTAAGGACTGGTTAGTAGCTGACATTTGCAAAAAATTGTTTCCAGCTTGCCCCATGACTGACGGGGAGTTCCATAGCTGTGGAATGACAAAAAGCAAAGGGGCCCCTCTGTAGGGCCTTTTTAAGGCCTTACCTTACTTTTAGACAGTTGTCATTATCTTTGTCTAAAGGTCATGGCTAAATTGAATAAAAGGAAAGCTGTGTGTTCCTGTCGATGCACAAAGGCAGTATTGACTTTCCTAATCCAGTTTGCTGAGGGGTGAGAGAATTAAATTAGATATCTAAGCACAGAAATTGAGAGCCTTTGAAAACAAAGATAAGGAGACAGGCTGTATTTTCCCTTTCCTGGGAGCACTGGGCTCAAGATTTTGCAGGTGTGTCATCTGATCCATGGCTTGCATCGATCAAAACTGTGCCAATGCATATTTAATTAGCAAGGGGACCCTGGGTGCATTATGGCCATCATCCCTATATTGAATGGCCTGTCAGACTTTCTGAATGCTTCCCCACCCCCAGCCCCGCTTCGTTGTTTGGGGAGCTTCTGCATTTTGTCTGAGCAGCTAAAAGTTTCTTTGTTTTTAGCTGCTGATGCATACAGCACCACTGAGGAGAATACAAACAAGTAAAGTCCTAAAGTGTTTATTTTGTCTAGGAAAAAGGACTGAACAAATTTGAATCCTTTGGGTTAGGGTAACGGAGTTTTGTGTCTCTTGGAATTAAAAAAAAACACAGTTGCATGATGTTTACTTTAAGAATATTTTATTATAACATAAAATGTATGCTATGGGATTCCTTAAGGAACCCTTTGATGACAATTTGAATTAAGTCAAAATTAATGTTTGCTGCTGCAAAGAAAATGTTCCAGAAATAAATCAATAAGCAGGAATCAAAGGCTGTAAACGGTTTTAAAAACAAACAGTTAGACGTGAATCAAATGCTTGTTTGTAATATCAAGCAACAAATACGGGAATACACAGGTTTCCCACATTCTAGGGCTATCGCATGATACCAGTAAATCATTCATGGATGGACTCGTGAAAGCAAACAAACAGATGATTTAAAATGAAAACCATTTTGATACAGCTTTGGAGTATTATTATCATCATAGTCAAGTTATACATGTTGCTTCCAATTCTTATAACTAAGGAAATAATGAGGAGTTTTTGCCTCAGACAAGTTAGCTGTGGAGTTTCTGGGATCTCTGCTTCCATCTACCTTGTTACAAAGCCTGATTATTCAGACAAAGTGTTGCTTGATAAACAGATGTAATACACAAAGTCTGCTTAGAATAAAGAGCAACAGACTGTGGGCACATGTTTTGGTCTCATTCAAACTCATCAGCATAGTCTAGCTAGCTGTTTTGTCGCTAGTCTACTTACAGGGTAGCTTAGTAACGTCTTACTGGTGAAGTAATAAGGAGGTTTTTGCCACAAAAGTTTTGTGGCAAGGGCTCATGGGAAAATCATTTGCATACATCTTGTTACAAAGGCTGACTACTTCCTGGCTTAGACAAAGTGTTGCCTGATAAACAGACTTAACACACAAATGTCTGTCTGGAATAAACAACAGCAAGCTTTGATTTACATTTCCATTATCAGAGATAATCTCTTTCCCAGTGTACAGGAATTAAGTCTTCTCCTTATAAAAACCAGACTGGCATTGCTGTAATTTTACCACTGCAGAACCCTTGTTCATGCGCTGAAAGGATGTAATGGGGTGTACTGTATATGGGTTGCACAAAATAAGAACTAGAAGGCCAGTATGGATATATACATGTGTGAGGCAGATGTGTATGACAATGACATATGGGCAGTTGGAACATGTTATAAAATAGTTGACTTGAAGGCGATGGCTAGAGTTTAACTGTAGATCAGTGTCTTATTTAAAAGAATAGTACGCACCTTATAACTATAAATAGGCGTTGCAGAATTTGATTTTGATATTTTTTATTTCAAAGGATCAATGTTTATTTTTAAGCATCTTTTAAATATTTATCAATTTAAATTTTCACAGTTGCACAAAATGATGGGGTTTAAGCTTTTTTTCCTCAATTTTTATGTATCCAAATTTTCAGTATGGTGGGAGATTGTGCGAATGTCAGACAATAGAGGGGTCAGAAATAATTATTTGATGATGGTAGACATTTAGATTCAAAAAGCTAAAGCCTTATAAACAGCCCAAACACAAATTGTCAAGACAAGATGTCAAAACGTACAAAATAAATATTCTTAAATGAAACTCTAATGAATTCTCAAGCAGCATTTTTCTTACTTTGCTTATCTGTACATTTTAATTATTATCGGTGGGTAATATTTTTTTGTCGGTTTGTGTGTGTTAGGCGAAATTGACATTTGCCGACATTTGCTGAAAAATCTAACCCTTCCAAATATATCTATAAATAACAATAGTAGTATATAAAATATAATACATATATAGGTGTACATTGAAATATAAATAAACATTAAAATTTAGTAAAAGTATGTATAAAAAGTCTTAGTACCTGTGCTGGTTTCCGCTTACATTGTAAATCACTGGTGCCTTAAACACAGCATACAAGTGTGTGTATAAAGGGATATGATTTAGATTTTAGATATAAATATTTGGTGGAATCTATACCCCAAATTATAGATGAAAAATGTATTGAACGAACGCAACCCAGATGTATAAATATTTTATTACAAATAGGACTCTGAAACTTGAATAAAATGTCAGTTCATTATACAATATTTTCCCAATAAAATATGACATAAATGCAAAATTTAATTTGTGCACTTTTCTAATGCTTGGAAAAGGTGTGGACTGGCAGTACTGAAGAAAGGAGCTCTCTATTTATTTATCCATCCACAGAACAGGGTCACCCTGGGCAGTGTTAATACAGTCTTCCTCATTGATCCCCACCGACATGCTTTTCCTCTATCCTGAAGGGACCAGCTCTCCCAGTTAGAGAGTAGATACATTTCTATGCCCATTCACACACTGGCTTCTCTGATGAAACCGTTAACAAGGGTTCAGTTGTGATGGGGACACTGGTTTGGTAGGAATTATCTGACACCCACTTTCATTTAACATTGAACATCAGATAGCCAAGATAGGTGGCTTAAGGTCACTGCCACTTAGGCCTCGATTCAAACAGGAATCGTTGAGAGGAAGAACATTGCATGTCCTGAATGAAAATGTTACAGGAAATGTTTCTGTTTACCATACAGTAACTCTCCAAGAAAATGCCTTGCCTCTCCAAGGTAGCATAGTTATGAAGTAGTGTAGTAGTGGTAAGTGGATAAGTGTATTTTAATTATCAAACTGCATAAGCAGTTGTTAAAACTATGGTCATTTCCTGTGAGAAAACAGGATAAGTCTGTGCCTCTGTTTCAGGTCTGTTTCTTCCTTGTCTACAAGTAAGGACTGCGGTGTTAGTTTGTTGATGTTGCTACCACCTAGAACCCAGAGTTTTTTCAGTGAACCTGTCATATTTCTATTTTATCGTTGCTAAACAATGGATCACTTCCATTCAATGGCATACATCACCATGAGTCCTTTTTCTACACTGTAGTGAATCTGTGGTCACACACATACAAGGCACCGCAATTGACAGTGGGAATGAAACCGAGGACCATCAGCATCAGAAAGCACAGATCCCTCCTGCTTGAGCTAAAGGACCATGCATGTCCGTAGTTCGAGGTCAAGATCAAGATCAGACTTAGCTCGTCTATATACTGTAACACCCACTGTTGCATTGGGATAGCATGATTTTAAGGGCCTGATCCTAAGAGGCACAGAACATATAGGCACAATATCAGAGGCTGCTTCAGAAAATCTGGCCCATTTTGTCTTTTTTCACCCTCCCCCCCCCCCACTAATAGTTGGGGTCTGGAGATAAAGAATAATATAGCTTCAAAGTTCCTTTTATTCAGTTTCCCTATAATGATTATTGATATCAGCCCCATCTGAGCCCCAGTAGCCAAGTAACCCAAGTGTACTCTCATGCATGCTAACTCTAAGTACTTTAGGGGTAAAGTTCTATCAGTAGGCTTTTTTAAACTAAAAAATGTTGAGCTATTCAAGGTTAAGCTTCCTTAAACATAAAACTAAACTCCTGGATTTAAAACAAAATCAGCAATCCTAATAGTGCTTTCTCACTATAATGTTTCTAACTCCATCTGAAATCATTTAAATACTCTCCTTACTAACATGCACTTATTGTAATATACAGATTCTTTGGCTTCCTACCAGCCCTAGCTTCAGGCACCAATGAAACTCGTTTCTGCAGGGGGCCCTTGGATTCAAGAGGGGCTCCCATCTACTGTATATTTTGTTTTGTATGTTTTTCAATGGCTCTAATTATTGCAGGTGGTAGAATTTAACTGGCAGTGTTGTTGCTAAAGAAAATAGGCATAAAGTGTATATAGTCCACTGAGCGCAGCAGCTATCAAATATATAGAGAAGAGAACATCAAATGCATTGTTAAACTGCTTTCTAATAAGTGATTTTATTGATTTCAAGGAAATACTTATAAAACAATCGTTCATTTATATCTATTATGTATGGACAAAAATTAATTTATTTCTCTAGTCACCTGTTTGGCTAACTGACTCAGCAGGACTGATATCCCACCTACAATGTTAGAACCCACAAACATTCAGAAAGCTAGGGTTTTAAAGTTTCCTTAATCAAAATGAAAAATAGTGCGAGCAATTGCCAACTGAGGAAAAAGTGAGATGGGCTGTGAACAAAACTATGTAGTCCTTGACAAGGTTATAAAATATAATGGCACTGAATTTTGCCAGTCCTTTAATTGTGTGGTGGCACATTTATATGTGCCAGATCATCTGCAGCATCTGAATAAAACCAGGGAAACAAAATTCTGCATAGAAACATTTTGGCTAAGTGCCTTCTTCAGTGTTCTTATCAGGGGTTTCCATGAGACGGTACCTTGCATGACAATTCTGAGCAGACTTTTGCCCAGTGAGTATTTTTGGGAGCCTTAGATGATCTGTATCACCATATTTTTAAAAACACATTTTACTGCATTTTATTTTCCTTCGCCCATTTGCAAATACTATGTTGGGGGGGAGGGGTGTTTTACATGGGGAGAGGGTTGCAGAAAAATAGTATTTGTAGCTAGATGTGAAAAAGACCCGTCAAGACTCAATATGCTAACAAACGTTCTGGGATCACTGTTTGTCTTGCTACTAATTCTGGTGTCTGGAGAGTGGCGCTAAACATATACAAAAATGCATTCTTTGTATCTCAGACTCCAGAGAGAAAGTCTGAGTGTCTGTGCCGAGTACAGGATATGGAGCATCGATGAAGAGCGAAGGTGCCACACTGGGTATCAGAAATGTGCCAGCTCGTAGCTAGGCATACTTGCATGTACCAGTGATCCGCCATTCCCGCTGCCGTCTAAATGACTTCTAAAAATATTTTTTTTAGTTATTCATCTTATTTCCCTATTTCTTCACTGTCCTTTTTTTTTAAAAAAAATATTTTTACTACATTTTAACATTATTTTAGTTGTAAAGGTCAAACAGTAAGATTGAGTAATGACTTGGTGGGGAAAAAAGAAACATAATTCATATCCTATGCAATGAAATATGTTGAATTAGTCCTTGAATGTTGACTGAATTTTTAACCTTTGTGGTACCAAAAGCATAAACTCCTGTCAAAATATGGGGTCCAGAATATGACAACACTGAGGATGGGCTTATATGCACTATCTGCTATCCAGGATCTGAGTTTAGAGTGCATAATGCTAACCCACAAAGCTGATATTTAAAATAAAATGTTAGTGGCAAAGTTTAAATTTAAAATCTTTAGAAATTATTAAAATAATACATTTAGAAGCTGGAGGAGAAGATAGTTCTTAGAGGTAGATAGTAATGTTGTGGGATAGTAATTTTGTGGGATATCACATTGTCAGTGGGATATCACATTGTCAGTTATTTTAGCTGAACTTCACGTTGATTTTAACTGCAGATATCTACTCCGGAGCTTTCTTTACTAAATATTTTTTAATGTTTATATTACAAACTTTATGAAAACTATGTTGTGGCACCTTTTATTAGTTGTAGTATTTAATTTATATGGAATTGTCCTCTAAGATTTTTCATGATAGTTAATGGATACAGTCGGCAGGTAATTTTTTAAAAAATATTTAAAATAGGCATTTTCTTTATAGTACTCAGTGGTAATTAAAATCTTCATTTGCTTAAAAGCAGGGGGCCTTTTTAAAGCAATAAATTAGCATTGCTTGACCCAAGGTCTTTAGTACTGCTGCTTCTTTCAGTGCTATTAATACCTCAAAGAAAAAAACAGGGGTGGTGTTATCACTCTATTGCAATAGAAGTAAGATTTTCAATTTAATCACAGTTAAGTGTCATGACCTTTTGATCTTGCATTGACTTCTTACTGAAATGTAGTCCAATTTCAGACATCTAATTCTAAACCTTGCACAGTCAAGATGAAGTGAGGAAATAGGTTCCACAAATGTAGAATTTTGTAATACAGTAACAAATGGTTTCGTTCCTTAAGCGTGTTTTGAGTTAAAACTTTTTTAAAATTTAAATTTATCCCAAATTGTTCTTTTATCCCAAACTGATAAAGTGTGATTTCTTTTAGCTCTGTAATGTTTCTATTCGTCTTAAAAAAACGTAGTTGAGGTCAAGTTTTTATTTAGAAAATAATTTTTACACATATAAAGCATTTTTTCCAATTTGAAGACCAGACAGTTAAAATAATGATGAAACAAAAATCTTATTTACCCAAAGCTTCTGCTAAAAATAATTTTTGTAACTAAAAGCACCTTTTTAGTACAAAAGAAAGTGAATGTAGATTAACAAGCCTACAACAACAGAAACGGGTCATTCTTTTGTTTCAGGCAAATAATTATTAGTAGGTTAGTTGAAGACTTTTAACTAGGAACCTGTAGAACTCATTATTGGTGTATGTTCTGAAGCCGTTGGTTCAGCATCTGATCTCGCTTTACACCACTATAAATGAGGAGTAATGCCACTTATTTCAGTGTGCTACACCACTGTACCTGCAGTGAAAGCACGATGAGAATCAGGTCTTCTATCTGTAGTGTGAATTTCTGTTGCTGTAACATTTAGACAGTAATCAGAACATGTTAATTAGCATTTATTTTATAGTTAGCTACTGTTATACGCCAGTTTAAAAATAACTTGTGACCCTGGATTAAGTCTCAGGTTTATATGCAACATACAAACTGCATTATAAAAAAAGTAGAAAAGCAGTTTAAACCAGGCTTTCTCTAAAGAGGTTTCTCTAAGCCTAATTTATGCTAATGCACAGACTGAACTCCCCATGCAATGCTGTAAACAAGAAACAGTTTCTTCCTAGCATAAATATGACCAGGGCACTGGCCTACTAGCATTGTCATGTTCTAGTGCAACATTCCTGTCCTTAACTTGTAAGTTTTAAGGAAGTCTGGCGCCTGTGATCTACTTTCCACAGCAGACCCTGTAATTTTTGGCTGTATTTTATGTTTTTCAGATTCAAGTCAATCTGAAAGTCCCAGCCAGCCAAGTGAAGCTGATATTAAGGACCAGCCAGAAAATGGTAAGTTCTTACCTGCTGCTGCTTTGGAATATTACAGTAGTCCAGGTTTACAAGGATTTTCATTTTCAAGTAATAAGTGCATATGTCTAGTATAAAAAGACTCAGTCTTTGAACAACTGACTAGAGATCTCTGAAAGAGAATGATGCATCTTCTTCATAGTTAAATGCTACAGTTGCACAAAATTATAGTAGCATTTGTCTCTACAATCCAGGGGGCAGATCTTTATTCCATTAAAAATTGTTTTAATTAGGGGGATGCTGTAATAGAGTCCGCTACATGCAGCACTGGGGCTTATTTCACTATAACCGAGGCTTTCAATCCATGGGTCATGAGTCGTGACCCCCAGGGGGTGCCTACAGCCTTACTGTCATTTTTATCTGTGTGCTTTTAACATCATTTTGCTTATTGATGTTTTCATGATAACGGAACACTCTGAAGTACCTGACTCACAGTGTCTGTCCAGCTTATCAAATTGCAGGATTTCAAACCGTCCCGCAAAACAAAACAGTCACTTTGAAGTACTGTACTATAATTTTTCTGCAGACACTTTTCTATGCCCCTTAAAAGTACACACAATAAAACTGACAGGCAGCTCTCCTGAAGTACTGACACTCTTGAAGCAGGACTGGAAATCTATGAACACAGCAGCCACTCAAACTAGTTACCACTTCTTGAATGATAAAAGTTTTTTCAGAACTGTCTATATTTTCATTGACCTGTTTCTCAGAAGGTGGTAGTATTACATGGAGAGAAGACATGCAGTAGGACTCAAATCTTAATGTTTCTGCTTCTTTTTCTACTTTTATTTCTAAAACTTGTTTCTGAAGACAGTTATTCGACTTTATTAGGAAGCAGCCACGTGGCTGTGAATTTTAAGAATACTGCAGTGAGCTGCTACATTGTTTCAATAGGGACTCGTAAACACAGAAGTCCCATTGAGAAAGGCTAAGCCAAAAGGTCACGACTGTGAGCAGGTACTAGTATTCTCTGAGGTGGGACAGTTTCTAAGTAGAAGTGATGTCAGTGTGGAATTGAACCCAGGGAAGGGCCATCACGGATGGCTTCCATTGTACAAAAAAGACCCAGGGAAGCATTTGCTGTCAGTAATTGATCTAGGGGACTGTATGTGAAAAGATAGATGAAGTTAAAAAGGGAAGAACTTGAGGTAAAAACAGTACCCTTCTCTTCCCATCCCCCAAAACCGACAACCCAGCATCTCTTATGGTGTCTTTGGCAAATGAAATTCTGTGCCTTCTGTTACTAGGGATAATTATTTTTACTAGTGCTTGGAATCAAGTAATGATGCCATCCAACACTGGAGATAATTGAAACTGAGACAATCCCTGGTTATTCTGAATTTTTTTCTGATGTTTTAAAATTTTTACTTATAATCATTAGTAGCAAGTGTTTATATTGTAGTAGCATGAAGAGGGCGCAGTTAAGAGTGGGACCCCATTGTGCTGAATGCTATCTAAATTCAGGAAAGAGGCTTGTAACGTCTGCCCTGTAGGGCTTACAATCTAAAGCCCCTTTTGCACTTATGGGGGCATTACAAATCCATCTCATATAGGATTTCTATACATACAAGATAGAATTCTCAATCCCTTTAACAAATCCACCCAATCTATCGTTGATTTGGTGTGCTTTTTTTGCTGCCTCTATTATTTATGGTACACCACTGTGTCCTTTAATATTTTAAATGTTTATATTGAATATTTGACCAGTAAATAAACAAGTCACAAATAGGGATGAGTCTAAAATGGTGGTGCTCAGATCTGGATTCCATTTGGATTAGAGTTTAGGGTTCTAGTTCAAGGCAGAATCAGGGCTAGTGTTTATTTTCAATACAGTGAAACCTCGATATAACGGACTAATTCGGGCGAGGGGCTGTTCGTTAGAGCCGAAAGTCCGTTATTTAATAATTTTTTAAAATTATTAAATAATGGACTTTCGGCCGTCAATAGACACCCCCCTCGCCCGAATTAGTCCGTTATGTCGAGGTTTTACTTTTATCACGGCCGGGAGCCCGGCTGCTGGGACCCTGGCGGGAGCTGTCAACTCGCCCGCCCGGGTCCCCGCAGCGGAGAACCGGGCGGGAACTGTCAACCCCCCCCGCCCGGCTCCCCCCTGCATTCCTGCAGGGGGAGCCGGGCGGGGGGGGGGTTGAC
Source organism: Sternotherus odoratus (assembly GCA_032164245.1). Lineage (NCBI taxonomy): Eukaryota > Metazoa > Chordata > Testudines > Kinosternidae > Sternotherus > Sternotherus odoratus. The sequence goes on along the minus strand of JAVMKO010000008.1, from coordinate 78,569,932 downwards.
AGTTCCAGCCCGGTTCTCCGCTGCGGGGAGCCGGGCGGGCGGGCTGACAGTTCCCGCCGGGCTCCCCACAGCGGGGAGCCCGGCGGGAGCTTTCAACTCGCCCACCCGGCTCCCCGCTGTGGGGAGCCCGGCGGGAACTGTCAGCCCGCCCGCCCGGCTCCCCGCAGCGGAGAACCGGGCGGGAGCTGTCAACTCCGCCCCCCTGCCCGGCTCCCTGCAGGGGGAGCCGGGCGGGGGGGGGTTGACAGTTCCCGCACGGCTCCCCCTGCAGGGAGCTGGGTGTGGGGGGGAGTTGACAGCTCCCGCCGGGCTCCCCGCTGTGGGGAGCCCGGCAGGAGCTTTCAACTCGCCCACCCGGCTCCCCGCTGTGGGGAGCCCGGCGGGAACTGTCAGCCCGCCCACCCGGCTCCCCGCTGTGGGGAGCCCGGCGGGAACTGTCAGCCCGCCCGCCCGGCTCCCCGCAGCAGAGAGCCGGGCGGGAACTGTCCAACCCCCCCCCCCCGCCGCCCTTTCCCCCCCCCCGGCTCCCCGCAGCGGAGAGCCCGGCGGGAACTGTCAAACCCCCCTACCCCGCCCGGCTCCCCCTGCAGGGAGCCGTGTGTGTGTCTGGGGGGGGGGAGTTGACAGCTCCCGCCGGGCTCCCCACTGCGGGGAGCCGGGCGGGAGCTGTCAACTCGCCCGCCGGGCTCCCCGCTGTGGGGAGCTGGGCGGGAGCCCCCGAATAACGGATTTCGGATGCATCGGAAATTTTGTCCATTGCATCCGAAGTCCGTTAAATCGGGGTCCGTTAAATCGAGGGTTTACTGTAATATCAAAACCTTAAGAGCTTTTCTCAGGACATTTCAGCATCACACTCTAGAAATCTCCTCGTGTCAAGTGATTTGGTGAGGTGCCTGGCATTCTGGATCACTATTTCTCTCCCTCTGAAATTTGAAAGGTTTCAGATTTAAGGCCTTTATTCTGCTCATCTCTAACCACAATGTCTGAAAACATTTTTCTGACTATTGAAGGATGGTGTCTAGCTTTTCTTATCAGTGCTGTTTTACAACAATTATAATTTATTGCAAAAGGATTGCCAGGTTTGGAGATGAATTGGCTAAACTGTGAAATCTGTTCTGCCAGTTCTGAATTTTTTTTGTAATATGTTGCCTCTGTTTATTAGGTCACATTTTAATTTAGGCTTTGCTAGGCACCCCGAATCCTTCTGACTCTGGTGTTCTATTGTTATTATTTTGTGTCTGGTTGATACTCTTTTGCAACTTCTCAACAATGGTTCTCCTTACTGTGCAGTGCTCAGTCTTAAAGGAGCACATTTCACAACTGCAACCCCCAAAAGCAACAATGACAGTGAATACTATAAAATGTGTCAAACCCCACTAAAACAAAAAATGTCAGTTCTGGAGCCTTAGTGCTTTTGTAAAACAAACATTAATGAATTATTGGACTGTCACTGGTGACTTGTCTATACTACTTTTTTCCTTAATAAATAATCAGGAAAATTATTCTTATGCTGCGTTTTAGTAATGGATATTTCCCCCCACTATAACAGAATCCTTGTATCTGATTAGTTACAGTTTGTAGTGTCTGTGTGGGTCTAAAAGGCCTGATTCCTCCAGGTTCATGTTGAGCTCATTCTCAGTGCACACACAATCCACAGCTTGCCCTGTACCAGACCCAGCATAGAGATCAACATAGCCCTGCAGTTCTGTTCTGCTGAATGCCAGGATGAAAACCAAACTGAAGGCTTTTGAAAATAAAAGTGGCACACACAAAAGTGCATACAGAAATCATATTCACTGTGTTGTTCCACCCTTACCATAGACCACTACCATAGACCCTGATCCAAATATCTCTGAAGTCAAGGGGAGTTGGATTGCGCCCACAGAGAGGGAAACTTCTTAAAAATCAAAGAAAATAGCAGTGGGATAATTCTGCTCCCACTGAAGTCAACAGCAGAGCAACCAGATTGAGAACAGATTTTGGATCATATTGCATGGATTTCTGTAAGGAGTCTACAAGCGTATCAATTAAGAGTACTACCCCTCACATGCACACATTCCTTCATTTTAAAAAATAAATCTTTAAAAGCCTTCTGAGGGTTGTACAGCCCCTCTGCTTACTTGTTAATATCCTTTCTGTTCCACTCCATAAATTCTAAAGTTATTTACTATAAATATATATTTTGCATAGCTTGAGTAATGTAGGTTCAAAAGGGTCAGCTATATAGCCCTGAAAAATAAGGTCTTCTACAGTAAGTTTTAATTCATTGTTTAAAATTCTGTAAGTTACTTTAAGAAAAATCATGCATTTAAGTTCCACTAAACTCAAGCTAATGCAAATAATTACTCCTGTATTTAGAGCCATCCATTTTCTCCAGTGGGGTTCGTGGTTGCTGTCACTCAGACAGACTCGGCAGACAGAAATTTTTTTGTTGCCAAATGCTCACAACACAACCCTTGCCACTCATTTCTTTTCTTCAGCCTTTGATAAGACACAGCTTCAGGCAACTGCTTACCCTATTAGCCTGTTACAACTAACAGAATCACAAAGAGAGACATTTTTTTCAAGAGATCCAGCGAAAAGGTGAACAAGTATATTGTAGCCATCACAGGACCCTCGTCCTGGTCTTTACTGGAAATCCCCAGATTACATCCTAACCAGATAAAGAAGGAAATTGAGGGCTTAAAATGGAGAGAAGGGAAAATCATGTGTCTTATCTTCAGATGGATAAAAGGCAAAGTATGTGAAGGAGAACAGAAAAAAACATCAGAAAAAAACAACACCAAATTTAGTCCTTCGCTTTCTCCTGTTTATATCCAGAGCAGGTTGATCTATTCATCCAGGCATATATTGCAGCCTGACTAGTTGGAGCAGAAAGAAGTCTCTCCAATGTTAGACAGACTGTACCTATCAATAAGAATAAAAGATGGGTGTCGAGTCTGTCCAGTAGGAAACTCAGTCAGTGGATTGACTTCTTCTGACCTTGTCTTTCAACTGCCTTTAGAAAAGGCGGTTGGAATAGCTCTCAGCACCAAGTGACTCATGAAGGGACTGAACTTGTAAAAGAGGAAAACACTTTGTTCTTCGAGTAGTGTCCCTGGGGGTGCTCCAGTGTAGATGTGTGTGTGTCCCTGTGCTGCTGATTGGAGAACTTTGGCAACAGTGTCTGTTGGGTCCACAACATGCACTATCTCTCTCTCTCCTTGGGCTACGCCAGGAGGCTAACCAGCACACGTGGGCTAACCATCCTCAGTTCCTTCTCAACACCCCAGCTAGAGATGGAGGCTATACCAGGCCATTAGCGGGTCATTAACTCTCCTTTTCATTTGTTAATTTTTAGCTTTCTCTGACTTTTATTTTGCCCTTAAAAAAAACAAAAAAGAGAGAAAGAAAAATCTGGCATTTGATTACCAATGTGTGCCAAATACATTGCTCATACAAAATCCGTAGAGGGGAGATTTTTATCTAACAAATAAAATATTTAATGCCCAAATCAAATGTTTCCTCATTCTAATGCATTCTTCCTGCTTTGAGCAGCAAGTATCTTCATACCACCGCAGGTAATGAAAGGCACCTTGTTCTTCATAACATTAAAAAAGACCAAACAATTATGTGAAGCAACTCACTGAACACGTTTTTCAACCCTGCGGTAATTAGACTAAACTAATAAACATCACTATTGAAGTAGAGTTGGTCTTGGGTATTAAACATGAAAGAAATGCATTTTTTAAAAAATACCATGTATCAACTTTTCAGTGCTTAAAGCCACAATGGAACAAACTGTGTCCCCTCATAATCTGTGTGGCTGAGGTGGGGATGGGATAGATGTAGGGAACACTCTCACTCCCTTCCCTCTCCTCTGAGCAAAGCTGTCAGGACAGACATAATATGGCTGTAGGTGCAAGGGAGTGCAGTGCTCTGTAGAAGGTCCATGACTGGGTAAGGGAAGGGTCTCTGTATACAGCAGCCAGGGTTCGCTGGAAGGGGGTACTTGTTGCATCCATAGAGCAGGGATAGGAAGAAGTACCCCATACTGCTTCCTGCATGGCCCTGGGAGACATTATACCTTTCAAAGGGTCTGCATGAGCAGTTTGCCTCAGCAAGCACATAGCTGAGCCCAAAGTGTATTGAATTCAGGGAGTACAAACAGAATAGGAGTTTGTTACTCTCTAGGTTATCTGGGTGGGTAAAATTCTCAAAAGTGACTTAGGAACCTAAGGGCTTGTCTTCACATACAGCGCTACAGGCACTGTAGTGCTTTAGTGACGTCAACCCTACACCAATGGGGGGAGAGCTTTTCCCATCAGTGTAGTTACTTCACCTCCCTGAAAGGCGGTAGCTATGCCAGCAGGAGAAGCTTTCCCAACAACATAGCGCTGTCTCCATGGGGTGGGGGAGGGGAGTATAACTGGGTCACTCAAGGGTGTGGATATTTTTCACACCCCTGAGCAAGGTAGTTATACTGACATAGGTCTGTAGTGTAGACCTGGCTTAAGTCCCATTGTTAAAAGTGACATAAGCACTTAGGAGCCTGTCATTGACATTCAATGTGATAGGTCAGTGATGGCAAACCTTTTTGAGCCCAAGTGCCCAAACTGCAAACCAAAACGACTTGTTTTTTTCAAAGTGCCAACACTGCAATTAAACCTGAATAACGAGGCTTTAGTTTAGAAAAAACAATTCGTACAGTTTTTCAAACTAATTAACAGCTTTTGTTTAAAAAGAAAAACACAATAACAGAGCTTTCCATTAAACATTTTTTTTATTGAAAAAAAAAAAACAAAAAAAAAAACACAACTGTACACCCCCCCCCCAACTGACCCACTCAGCCCGGTCTCTCCCCCCAAAACCTCCTTCCCTCCCACCCACCCCCCAAATGACCCACCCAGCCCAGTCTCTCCCCCCCAAACCTCCTTTCCTCCAACCCCCCAACTGACCCACCCAGCCCGGTCTCTCCCCCCCAAACCTCCTTTCCTCCAACCCCCCAAATGACCCACCCAGCCCGGTCTCTCCCCCCAAAACCTCCTTCCCTCCCACCCACCCCCCAACTGACCCACCCAGCCCAGTCTCTCCCCCCCAAACCTCCTTTCCTCCAACCCCCCAACTGACCCACCCAGCCAGGTCTCTCCCCCCCAAACCTCCTTTCCTCCAACCCCCCCCCAACTGACCCACCCAGCCCGGTCTCTCCCCCCCAAACCTCCTTCCCTCCAACCCCCCAACTGACCCACTCAGCCCGGTCTCTCCCCCCAAAACCTCCTTCCCTCCCACCCACCCCCCAACTGACCCACCCAGCCCGGTCTCTCCCCCCCAAACCTCCTTTCCTCCAACCCCCCCCAACTGACCCACCCAGCCCGGTCTCTCCTCCACACCGCTTACCCCCGCTCCCAGCCCAGCCTTCCCCCGGCGCTTACTTGTTCGCTGGGTCACGCTGCTGTGACCCGACTCCAGCGAGGCCCCTGCCCCAGTCGCTCCTGTGACGTCCGTGTGTCAGGTGATAGAGCGGGGGGCGTGGCTTCAGTGTTCTCTGGGGAGGGTTCTCCCCAGAGAACTGTGGGAGATGTAGTCCGCGGGAGCCGACGCCGTGACTACAGTGTATGACTGTAGTCACGGCGTGCCCACAGAGACGGCTCGGCGTGCCGGCAGCGGCACGCGTGCCACGGGTTCGCCATCACTGTGATAGGTTCTTAGGTACCTATTAGGCTCCTACATCACTTAGACACTCTTGAAAATGTTACCTAACGTCTTTCATTTTTACCTGTTACGTTGTTAGAAGGACCTTACTCTAGCTACAGTATAGTACATGGAAGAAAAGCTTTTTGTTCTTTTTCACTGAGTGAGGTAAAGGTGTTTTTAAAAGCTCTGCCTCTTGCTATACTTGTTGCAGTATTTCGTCTCTTTCTCTCCTCTCATGAAACCTGCCGTAATTCCATTGCTGTGCACGATTATCATCTTTTCCCCCCTTTTTTGTGCCGTAGAACCTAGATCAATATCCCAAAGAGACACTGATGAAATCAAAAAAGCCACTCTGATGGCATTTACATATTGAACCAAGTCTTATACCACTTGACTCTAATTCAGTTGAACACATGTTGAAATGAAAACTAATACAGTTAAAAAGAGCTCCATATCAGCCTACTAACATTCTTAAACCACCTCATTTCTGAGATATACCTGGAGACTGCAGGGAAAGTTTTTCTTTCAATGATAGTCACATTTGGCATGATAAATAGAAGCAGCTATGTTGTTGTTGTTTATAGACTCATTTGGGTTGGATTTGTATGAATATGGAAAGCTGCTTTTCTCTTGCTATAAAGTAGCATTTGAGAAATCATCCCAAACTCAGAGATCAAACTGAAATTAACTTCTCTCAGTAAGTACTTCAAAAGAAGCTTAGCAACAATGAATCTGCTAGCTTGGAGGTAAAGTAGAAGATCAGTGATAATTTCACCTTGTTTGAAGAGATCTGCCAAATTGTCCGCAGACTCACACCCCTTAAAATTCCATTGGCTTCAATGAGGTTACACAGGTGACTTTAAGCCAGGTTGTAAAGTTATGGCAGAATTTGTTCTATAAAGTGGAAATTTGGCACAGTCATTCAGTGTGCCTTTCTACAGCGTGACTATAGTAGGACATTTCAGTCTAGAAGTAGACATTAGCTAATGAAAATTTGATTTGGGGCAAATTCTATTTTATGTCCATTACAGTTTACACTATTATTTATTTATGGGAAAGATAGAGGCAGTTGTCTGTAGTGAGCCTTAGAGTCCATGTTTCATATGGTTCCAGAGAAACATGTGGACATACGTGGCCACAGCATTTATAGAAGTGTGCTGTGAGTCCTGCATTTTTTCATCCTGTTTCATTTCAAGTAGATTGCAGCCCAGATTCTCATTTCTAACACAAAACAAAATGAATAAAATTTGAATTGTAACACTCTAGAACCAAAACTCTTGCTGCATTTAACTCCATTTCCCAGCCAGTTTCACGGCCTTTATGCAAAAAGTATCTAAACCGTCTAGTAAAGAAAGCACTTGACTTTCACTTGTAGTGCCATACTTTCAGTGAGATTTATGTTCAAAGTCAAATGAGTTTGTGGTCCAGGTTTTATTGCACAGGTTTTTTAATTTCCAGTGTTAATGGGTACATCTCTGCTCACAATTTAGCCTATTTATCATTAGCTGGCACTCTGTTGAGGACACCCTGTTTTGGCAGTTTTGAAGAATGTTGACAGTTAACCAACATGATATGGGATCGTCAGTTTGGGTCAGTTTTGAAGTCACTACAGGGGCCAAGTAGGGAATCTTGCCTCATCAGTGACCTGCAGTATTCAAGACTTGAGGATTGATGGAGGACTTCAGTTTTCACTGCTTATAACCATTAACCTTCACAAGCAAAGCATTCTGACCAACCCCCACCCCCACCCTTCAAATCACCCGAGGAAAGTCTGACAGGAAATATTCAAAGCATGAAATGAATGTTTATAGCATAACAAAGCAGTGCTTGAAAGACATGAAATGTTCATTACACTTGGTCTGAATGCTGCAAAGAAAAGGAGCAATGAAAATATGGCTGGACTGCATGTTTTTATTTCACCATATGTGTGTACAGCAGAAAGGTGGTGAACCAAGGTGGGCAAGGTATATAAATAAAGCTGCAATTACTCCAACTCCTTTCAAAACTTATTTATATTCAGTTGCTATTTTCCATACCGTTCTGCCATGTATCTGTATATCTCAAGATAGCCTTAAGATAGCACTTGCCTTGGGTAGAGGGCAGCTTGTAGGTGTGATTCCCCAGAAGTGCCTGCTGATAAGGAATCTTGCCTCAGAGAGTCAGGATTCTTTCCTTGCTCCCCACCTTTTTCCCAGAGTGTGGGTGATATGCTTCTGGACCATAGCCCCCCTCGCTCCCTCACCAGCTCAGCTATGCTGACCAGAGATTCAGAACAAACCCAAGACTCCACTTATCCTCTGCTTCCTCCCCAGCCACTTGCATACAGGGAGAAGTACCAGGACCTTCAGCTCTTCCATTTTGTTCTAGCTCATCTATAAGAGGTGTTTCCACTCTAACACCTGCCTATTCTTGCCCCTTACTGCTCCCAGTACTCAGTGGCCTCACAACTGAGCTAGAGTTGTGAAAAATGTTCACCACAAACAAACATGTATGTTGAACACAAAATTTTTAATGAAACGCTTGTTATTCAATACTTGTTATTCAATTCACAGCTGAAAGTTTTATTTAATCAATGTAACAGCCACAGCCTGGGCAGACCACAAGTTGAGTGATGCTCTAGGATACCACGCTAGCCCACCAAGAAGCTTGGCTATTGGGAAGAGGGTTTATTTGTGGTTCTGGCTTTCATATAAACTTTCTGCCAAGAGGAGAGGAGGGCTTATTAAGGGGAAAAGCTAGGATGTTTGAAAACAAGGTATTAGAATTTCCATATGCTTGTAACTCAAGACAAAGAGCAAGTTTGGGTTACTGCAAAATTCCTTTGTATTTATACAAAAATAAATAATATATTTATATACAAATATATTTATTCAAAAATAAATAAGCCCCACAAGCCAGTGATTTAGTCCAAAATGTGAACTTTTTAATCCTCACAAATCTCCTGAGTTTCACTACCAACCTGTCAGCCTGATATACCCTTGACATAAATTTGTGTAGTTTAGCTTCCTCCATTGAACTGACTCCTTCATTTAGCAGGTCTGATGAAAGTGTTATGAACCGCAATGAAATATGATAATTAGCAGTTTAATTTCTTTTTCATGTATTAATTTAAAAGGCTTGAACTATAAATACAGGATCTGTGGATAAAAGCAGACTCTGAAATCAGTCATTTATCAGAAGTATTCATTACTTGACATTCATTTAGCTGGATTCCACTAACAGAGGTGTGTGTAAATGTTTATACTGCTTTTTTCCCTATCATCCTTTTTTACACTTCCTCTTATAAAAAGCCTTGTGATTGACTTCAGAAGTGCTAAGAGGGTGATTGTCGTGTGAGCAACCTTGTCATAAAGCAAGCCATTGATCCAAGGCTTACATTATTGTGCTTAAGACAGTCGTTCCTAAAGGTCCTTTATTTTCTAAGCTGGGCACATAGATAATCATTTTTAGTCTGATGATGAGGCAATGGGAAGGTGCAGGATAGTTTGCCATAAAAAATCAGAGCCGCAGCTTTGACTTAAACATTGCAACATGCTATTATCTGACTCATCCTTTGCAGTACACCCTGTGTTAAGGAGCTACGTTACTGTTAATGCTTGTGCATCTGGTCATCCACTGGAACTGCTTAGCGGGTCAGAAGCACCTTTAAAAAGTGCATAGGTTATCCATTTAGAGTTGGAGAGTTTGGGAAATTATCTCTTCTTTTAGATTAATTTCTTCACGCTCAGCTTAGTTCTTTTGTAGACTCCAATTCTTATGTAAATAAGAGTATAAGATGTTTTGCTAATTACAGTTACAATTTGTATAGAATAATGTGTTCCTCACATTATTGACTTCAGAAGTGCTTATTCTGCTACCCACTGTTGCACCTTTCTCCATTGTTGTGTTCTTTCTTTCCTCATTTTCTTCCTAGGTAATATCAGAATTAAGCATGGAGATTACATGAACATCTCCAAACCGTCTCAGTAGATTCCTAGTTTCAAGCTCTTTTAATCAGTTGTGCCAACCTCCATCCCAGAAGTCTATTTTCTTTCCTACTCAGGTGGAGTCCATCCTAGGAGAACAGTCATCTGTCTAAGAATGACTCCCAGTGATTGAACGTCCCAAAGCCTTCCTTATAGCATGACTGCCTGAGCCATCTGTAAATCATAATCTTGTCTCATCTTCGTTCTCTTCAGGGACAGGTAGAATCACACTGAAGATCACCTGAGCCTCCATTTCTTTAAGTGGCTTCCCCTGCCTAGCGTAGTCTCCCTTGATGTGTTCCAGAGAGAATCTAGCAGTATCATTTGTTCCCATATGAAGGACAATCAATGGATTCTTTAGTGTTTCCATTAGAATAGTCTTCTGTCAAAAGTCTACATCCCCTATCTTAGCTCCTGGCAGACGGGACAGCCTTTGTTCTCCGAATCAGCTCAGGTAGCAGGCCTGTTTGTTCTTAGTAGGGAGTCACCTATCGCGTAAACTTGCCTTTTCTGATGTTTATGTGATTTTCTGGCCTTCCTCCTGTTTTTTCTGTCTTTTGTTCTCCCTTCCAATCTTCTGAGAGCCATCCTCTGTCCTCCTAGGGCTCTGAACTCTGGGTATGTCCATCCTGTTCCAAACTGATCTATGCTGTTATCATGCACTATTGAATGGTTGCCAGGTTTGGCTATACTCTGCTTTTAGACACATACAGCAAAGCTTGACCGATACTGTTCCCTTCTTACAACAGTGCACATCTGTTGTTGAGGTCAATGGGAGTTCTGCACTCAAAGGTCAGAATACCAGAAGCAAGATCCACCCTGTGGATGTCAGACTAGAATTCTGCTCCCAGATATGTGCACATAACTCCCAATGCCTCTATTATACACATAGGAAGCATCGGAAAAATAATGGCCTCATATATACCCCAAAGTCAGTGGATGTAATAAGTGCCTATCTGAGACTCTGTTTGTAAATCACTTAATAAAGTGTTGCATCTTTCTGGATGAGAGGAGGTGTCTATAACAGACCCAGGCCTCCAACATACAGATGGCAAGGTTGATAGTGGGGATATTGAACATGGGGCCTTCAGCTTGACAAACAGAGGCCCATAACACTCAGGCTAGAGGAGAATTCATTTAGCTGAGAGTAGCAGGCAGTCAGTCTCTCAGGCAGCCACTAGGGAATGCATTCCCCCCGTTAAAACAAGCTTGTCCTTGCCATCAGATGTCCTCAGAAATTCAAGTCCCCCCCAGGGCTGTGAACTGTACCTTTCCCCCCCTACATAGTCCATGATCCTTATTAGGGAATCAAACCTGAGATCTTCAACATCAAAAATACAGACTTCTACCACTTGAGCTATAGGATAATTGATTGGCTGTAAATAGCAAGCTGTTATGACTGCTGGGCCAGCCACTGATGGAACCATCATCACTCACATGCTAAGGGTCTGTTCCAACTCCAGTAATGTCAATGGGAGTTACACTGACATTACTAGAGTATTCGCTATATACATGTAACTCATTATCTCACATATTCAGATGGTTTGGGTATGTGGTGTAGAAAGAGAATGAATTAAACCTGATTTTATAAGTGGAATCTGCTTTTATTCAGTTACTTTGATAACATATTGTAAAGAGTGGCTCATGCACCATGACTGTGTTATTGTGTTGCCCAGTTGGAAAGAAACGATGAATTTTCAAAGGCAACCCAAATTTTGTACCCAAATTTTGTGCCCAAATTTTTGCACATTCAAAATAGTGGAGTTGACTGTACAAATTGCATTACCATGGATTAATCAGGTAGGACACAAACAGAGTGTAAGCATGCAAGTCTGAGTTTTTGCACAAGCAAAAACTTGAGTGTGAAAAACTGTGGCTGCAACTACTTAAGTGCAACTTCAGAGTATGTTTTCAATAATGGGACCATGAACCTTATTCCTTTATACTGAAGGCAGACGATTACTGTTAGATCTTTTCCAAGGAAGACAACCTAACCCCCAGGCCAGCCACTGGAAATGAAATCTTAACATGGAAGATACTAGACAAGTAACATGGAGAAAGTTTAGGGTGATAACTCCTAGATCTGCAGGAGGCAAAGTCCTCTCTGAAGCCTGACTGTAATGTAACTGAAATGGAAAAATACCAGCTCCATTTCTTAGAAAAAGAGAGACTTTTATTTGCAGTAGTTCACAAATATTTTCCCAGGAACAAGGTAACAGCTAATGGAGGGCAGTGAGGTTAGGTTAGGTGATCGAGCCACATTTGTAAACAAAATTTCTTTAGTATGCCATTGTTATCTAACTTGAAAATGGCACTACAAGTAGTTTAGAGCAGCTAGTGCTATTCAATGCTCTCTTTTTTCAATGCAGTGTCTTCAGTCCTATAATGTCTTGAGAGTTGTGATCATCTCCTGACAAATTTTTGCTCAGTGATGGTCGATAGGTGCAGGTTGATTAAATGTGCTACTTACTGTGTATGTTTCACTTCTTGTGTCTAATTTTTTTTAACCACTGTAGCACCTAAAGAAAATGCATAAGTTTGACAGTTGGGAGTTACTGCTGAGTATATGCTACCCTGATTCCCCTTCACACTCCCCATCCTGCTGATGCCTAATGAATTATAAAATGTCTTAGCATTCTTGAGAGAGTTCACACTATCACCTCCAGGCAGTCTGTAGTAAGGAATCACAAAAGTGGATCAGAAACACAGATTGGATAACTGGTATATTTCTGTGGAAGAACAAAACCAGGAGAGATTACATTTAAAAGGAGAAAAGTTTCCCACTGTGACTAGTTAGGGTAAATCTTTAGTCACTGATGTACTTGTTAGTAAACAGGTGATTATATGATTACAATTTTTCATATACAGCACCTCTGTATTTCATTTTCATAGCATCTAATTAATATTTTAATTTTCAGAAGGGGGGTCTCACTCTTTCTCCCGTGATTGTGTACTCCCACTTATACACACACACAGACACACACCTCTCTCAGAAAGTGGTGTTCTGTTAGACAGAGACATGCTGTGGTGTGGCCCATGCTCCTGTCACCAGCGAAAGGAGGCATGGGATAGGCATGCTGTGTGGAATCAAAAGATGTTTTCTTCTGTCTCTCTACTCTTTACAAACACCTGGTTAGTAGCCCAACCTTTCAGCTGCTCTATTCTCTCCCACTGAGTTCACGGACACTCTGACCTTGCAACACCCCTGCAGTCATATTGCCTGCCTCACCCCCAGTCAGTCCTAGCCCCAGGCCTCCCTTCTGCTTCTCTTTGGGAGTAGAGTGAGAAATTACACTTTCATGGTGCAGAGTCTCATTAGATCACCTGGTACTTTGCCTTCGGTCCTCTGCCCCTCCATAGTCAGCAAGGTGCTTGTAGAACCAGCCTTCAGCCAGGAAGAGGCGGTATAGGGGCTGGGAAAACCACACCACCCTCTAAAAAAATTTACTGTGGGCATATAGAATTACAGCCCGTGCCCATGTCTAGTTTTCTCTGCATAGGGACTTCCTGTTCCTGCAAAGAGGAGCTTGCGGGTGAGTGTCGACACCATCCATTTGGAACCAATGGGCCAAATTCTTTCCTTGCATTACTCCACTGAAGCCAAAGTGAGAGGGATATTTTTATTGTGGACAGTTTATAACAGTTACACCCATCAAGAATTTAGCCCAAAATCACAGATTCTTGGTATTTCTCTTCTTTTGTTCCTTACTCTTAAAAATAATTGCATGAAAGAACGATCCTTGTTTCATAAGAAATTGATGGCAACTCTTCTGATTGACATTCTGATCTTTCACCATGTTAACAAGAGGGCGAACCCAAGAAGGTTAGCTTTGCGTAGCTGAGCACCTGCCACTTAAATTTCGGCCGGTGAAATCTTGGAGTAAATTGAGCCTGAACTCTTTGAAAACCAAGGAACTTGCTTTCCTGATGATTCCCATACCAATAAAGAGAGCACAGAACACAAGAAGGGGCCAAACTCTTCCCGGGTGTAAAAAATGTAGAGGTGAGCCAGTGAAAGCGTGTGAACAGGGGAGTGATATAGCCTGAGCTGCAGGAGAACATGGTTTTGCACTGGCAATTTGAATGTATGGAAAGGGAGTGAGGTAGCGAGGCTGTAGGGATATAGGGGAACACCACAAAGTTCAGAAGTATACAGCCTATAGTGTTGTTTCTTCAGACAACAGGAGGGCGTGAACAGTGCCAGTTGGGAGAACATCTGCACAAAAAGACTTCTGAGATTGCCAAGGTAGAGTTAACCATGGTAACTGTGCACTAGTCACTAGCAGGACCCAGGGAGCTGATGAATCTGTCGGGAAGTCAACAAGGCAGAAGTCAGGCAGCTTCCATCCCTGGGACCAGGAAAGAGGTTCACTTCTTATTGCTGGCAGATTATCATCAGAGATTCATTCCCCATTTCTCTGCGATTGCAGATCCCCTTAACTAATCTCATGAGAAGATCAGGAAGAATGAGGTCACATGGTGACCTGCTTCTGACCAAGCCATTAAGGATGTATAACATACCTCTGTCCAGGCTCTGTATTAGAGTCCAGACTTCTCTTTTCCTGTCACGGTACTAACTGATGCATTTGAAGTGGGACTGGGACCAGCCTTTTAACAGGAGGCGGAACTATAGAATATCCCATACACTATATATAAGTGTGGTAAGTTATTATTACCATTATGATGCAATCCATAACTCATTCCCACAAGAACGGAGACACAGCATTACTGAAAAAGAGTATCTTCCTGTGAAATAGGAAGCAGAAACATTGTGGCATTATTATAGGGTGACCAGATGTCCCGATTTTATAGGGACAGTCCCAATTTTGGGGTCTTTTTCTTATATAGGCACCTATTACCCCCCCATCCATCCCCTGTCCCGATTTTTCACATTTGCTGTCTGGTCACACTACATTATTTTCTGGGTCATGATTTTACCTTGGTGACAGATCATTATCCCATCATTGAACCGGATGAAGAACAGGAACCCCAGGATAATCCAGCAGTATTTGGCTTTTACAGCCTTTAAAGTTAAAGTTACAAATAAAGACAGGTATTAAAGTAAGAATACCAATCAGTTCTCTAGGAATGATGTGAGTAATAAGATGCGTGGAGGAAAGACAAATTATCTCCCAAGCAAGGGTCTATGTTTAATGATAGTCCCTAACATTGCCTTATAAATCCCTACAGCCAGGACAAGCTCTCTCCCATCTACTCTCTTGTGCTTAAAATAGGATTTAAAGTTAAGTGACATATCCTGAAAGGAAAAAAGCTATGCACTTACTTGCTAGGAGAGGTGTGACTTGGATGAATGAATTGTTTTGGGATGGAAAGATGCTTGTTCCATTTTCCCCTTCTCTCATATAGGAAGAATCTTCATCTTAGATAATTTAGCTTCCAAGAAAAAGAACCATTCGTATCCTCATATTTTGTGGAAGAATGTTTTTCTAGGGATGGGCAAGCTGGCATTAATACAGTAAGAACTTTCTCCCTTACGCCTCAAATGACTCTGCCAAAAATTCAAAACTGTACCCAAACCAACACAGTACTGAAAATTTAACAAAAAGTTAGTTAATTTTTTTTATTCTTTTTTGTGTCTGGGGACCAAAATAATTTGAGAGAGCCCATTCTCATGAGATATCTTGTCCAATGTTACTGACCTAAGAGGTTCCGCTTTTCCAGTTACAGTGGAGATAAGAATCTGCAATGCTGGGATCTCATTCATTCAGAATTGAACTCCAAATCTTCCAAAATTCATCAATCATCATTTTCCATCTTTATTTCTGGGTTCCAGTAATACAGGCAAAGAAAGCCCAGAAAAAAATCTGATATTTTGGGGTTATGAAGTTTAATGGAGAGATTCTGTTTTAAACTAAACTCATTGGGGTAAATGTAAAGAACCTAGTGAATGAAACCCCTTTTTGTTTGCGTATAGAGGTCTGGCAGTTTTATACTGCCACTCAGCGCCTTACTATTTGCCTTCCATGTAAAGTCAATAGCAATAGCAAAGTCCATAGTGGAATTCATGGAATCTCTGGCACGTTTCCTTTTCCAGGGTCAGAACTTGGCTTGTGGTAGGGTTTTTGTTTTTTATTTTATTAAATTCCAATATTCTGGAGTAGTTGGTAAGGATTATGGGGTAGAACTAAGCCTTAGTTTGTGTGTGTTATTTTTATACTGGAAAGGCTTTTGTTCTATTTCCAGGAAGATGGGTATATTGCCTGGTGGAAGTGGTTTGCTGCAGGCAATATATTGTTGTTTAGGACACCCTTCTCAGAGTATAGGGAATAATTATCGTCAGTGTAAAGTGTATGACAGTAACATTAGCCTTTTGGAAAGGCAACTCTGAAGACTGGATTAGTGATGACTAGGTAAATCCAGCACTATATTTCATATAGATTTTATTATTGGTGAATGTCTTGAGACTTTTGTACAGTGTGGAGCACAGTGTCAGCACATAGCATATAAATCATCATGTTGAATGAAGTGGAAAAGCCCATGAGAGATGGCTGACCATGTGACCACATAGCTGACCATGTGACCTAGTTTCCATTTCAAATGCCCATCTTCCAGAGGTGCTTTTTCATTTGATCAAATCTACTGCAGGTATTTCTAAAATGTCTATCATTGTAGTGTCACAGTAGCATTTATTTCACTGTAGTACTGGTGTTGAGGGAGACAGGTTTAAGTCAGGGAAGGGAGAGGGAATAGTTCATTGAGATCCAATGTACCAGTAGTATAAAACTAACTGGGAGCAGAAGGAGTTTCCTGCCCTGGCTTCACCTGAAGTATGGTGATTGCTCACTTGCGTTGTATTTATCTAATAAAATTCTGCCACCTATTGTAAACAAAGGGCTTATTTGTATGTTTTCTTCACTGCTAATTTTAATAAACCTTGGGCCAGCTTTCATTTTCTCTTAATTATTTCTGATCGCAGTGCCCCAAACTCCCTTATCCTAACTCAAGTCTTATCAGTTGTGTCAATAAAGCTCTGCAGCATCTTGTTTATGATGATATATAAACTATGGGAACCTAGTTAGCTACCACCAGCAGAGGGAGTATAAAACTGGGTGTTTTTTATAGGTCCTAACATAATTACACTATTCTTGGGTTTATTTGTATATTTAAGCAACATAGTAACCTAGGTACTTAGAAACAAGATTTATTTAAAAGAACCCAGATGTCTATAGAGACCATTTCATCAAGACTTTTACTGTGCTGGTTTTTCATATGGGGTGAAATCCTGAGCTTTGCCGTTGTCTTAAATGGGGTCAGGGTTTCATCCATGGTTTTCTATTGCCCCAGGAATTTTTCCCCAGGACTTCTGAAATATCCCAGTATTTCATTCATCAGTCAAAGTGTTTGTTATTTTTAATAATTACAAGACGTTTCTAATGGTTGTATGACTTTACCACATAGAATTTGCAGTATGTTTACCAGGAATAAACAGTCTAGTGAAGCTGAGTGTTCGATGTGAGACACTGTTTGGAGTTGAGACATGAGGGTAGAAATTATCAAAGCTGTTTTTTTTGCTCAAAAATGAATCTTATTGACACTTGTTTAGTGATAAACTTCTTCGGAGCACTACATTACTGGAAAAAAATCCTCCACCCTGTCACAAATGAATCAGATGCTAGCGGTAGCAACACTGCCATACGTTTGCAAAAATCCCCAACGTACTTTTTATCTTTTATATGAGAATTTCACAGACCTGAAAAAAAGGTGAACACAAAAGTGCCCTAATTTTTTTTTTGCTCACCTTACAGATTGTTACACTCAGGAAAATCTTCCTCACCAATTTGCAGGGCTTGCAAGAATCAGAATCCAGAGTTTAAAAATCTTAACAGTCACAAAAGTTTCTTCTGCTTTCCATCCTTCACATGTATTCATCTGTCAAACATCTGTATCATTGGGGAACAAGCTAAACAGGAGAAAATAGCATAGGCCAGTATGGAAGCTACAGTATCCTATGGCACATGAGAGATCATGGTTTGATGCTGGGGTTGCCAGTGGGATTAGGATGAAGCTACACCCATTCCTGTCTGTATGCCCATCAGCATTTATTAGCAAAAAGCATCTCCCACTGAAGTGAAAGGTCAAGAAGAGGTCAAGTAAAGATTTTGTACTTAATATGGACTTTTCTTAGCCACCTGCCGATGGGTCCTGTTGCTGAAAAGATACAGGACTTGTGGTTTATAGGTACCCTATGACATTTTCTATGCTGCTTTAATACCGCTTTGCCACCCAAAAAAAAAAAAGTGTTAGCATTTAACAACCCTCCCTCCCCCGCCATTTCCCCCTGAATATTTATATTCTTTTCCTGAGTGCCATACCAGTATTAAAGCAGAATGAAAATGGGTTTAACAATCGCTGGCATGGGGCTTCTGTACAGCATGTGTGTCACAAATCATGTCACTTTTCAGCAATAGGGCTGCTGCCAGCAGGAGGCTCAGAAATGCTCATGTTAATCAAAAATTTTAATTTCAAATCAAATGATGGTTTACACATGGTGAGAAATGCTTCTCACCATGTGATTTTTCAGTATGCTATGCTGGGCAAAATGGGTGCAGTTTTCTGTTAAGAATTTTGACTGCAGTATTTGCAAATTTATGGGTTTCAGTGTATTGGGTATGGTGAGTAGTTGATCTAACGGAGCCCCTTGGAGAATAGGAAACAGAAGGGTTTTCATGCAGCCTGGCACTGGTGCACTGCTGTTGGCACATGCTGCTGGAGAAATGACAGGTATTCAATAAACATCACCATGGTTAGAGGAAGATTTAAAGGAGGGAGGGGCTGCAGTGCTATAAACAAGGAGTTGAAACAAATGTGCCTATTTCACTTCTTGATTATTTTGAATATGTAAATGTTCCAAACCATTTTAAAATAACTTTGTTTATTTGCATGTTGGTGTTGTACATCCAATGCCTACAGCCTATCCCCCAGTAATATTGATGCAAACAATAATTTAGGTCCACTTCTGCTCTGATTTGGTATATTGAAATCAGTGCACTTATCTGAATTAACATCACTTTAAACAAAACCAGAATTTGGTCTTATATCATTCTTGTGGCTTACATTCCCAGATCCTTATCCTGCAAACTCTTATTCATGGAAGTGAGTAGTTGACTGAAATCAGTAGGACACCATGAGTAAGAACAAGATTGAGCCCATGGTGAATAAGGAAGACTCACATGAGTAATAATTGGCAGGATCTGGCATTACTTGCGGAAACCAGAGTTTTCAAACAGTATCTGGAATATAAACACAAAACCAAAATATGATCAATTGGCATGAAACATGATATCATGAGTTACAGATTGACATTTCCCATCCTGAAAGGGAACGGCAGCTTCTTTTGAGACTGTGGGGTTAAAGTTCCTTTGCCATATTTCTTCATGCCAGGGAAATCAGCCTGAACGTGACAGTACCCCTCCTCTTCCATTTCCCCCACCAGTACACAGGTTCCATTTTACCTGTGCCAAGCCTACGGAGTAGTCTGTAGCATCACATGGCAGCACCAACTACATTAGGAAAGTAGTATCCATCAGTCTGCCTCATAGTTCTTTTCTGTGTTCACTCAGTCACTGAGCCAGTCTAGGGACAATAAAGCTGAATATTTAATATCACTGCAGAGACCTCGGAGATCACAATTGTTGTTGTAACCAACCTAGATAAGAAATGGAGTTAAATAACTCCTTATTATTATTATTTGCAAAGGGGAGGCTTTTCTTTTTATTACTCTTCATTGTCAGATGCCATAAATATTCCAAAATGATTATCCTTATGTAGATTTCATCTCATTTACTTTGAAAGGGTTTGAGGAGCATATTATCTCATAAGCTGCCAAATGAATATGACCATTTATGACATTTCCTCTTTTTTAAAAAAACATTTCCTTTTTGGATTGAAGACCTGAAACAGATAAATATGCTAATTTAAGACATCTGTTGTTTTCCGAGATGTAGGGCTCTAGACAGTAGTAACTGCTGAGAATTTGTTTACTGAAATTGTGATTTTTTGTAATAGTTTTCATTATCGCAAAAATTTTATATGTTTTTAAAAGGTCTCTGTGTTAAATAGGTAGAGAAAAAGTGTCTATGACAGGGGTCTAAAACTCAAATGACCATGAGGGCTGCATGAGGACTAGTGCACTGGCCCGAGGGCCGCACCACTGACACACGCACACACCCTCGCTGCCCCGGCTGTGCCCCCACTCCACCCCTTCCATGAGGACTAGTGCACTGGCCTGAGGGCCACACCACTGACACACACCCCGCCCTTGCTGCCCCGGCTCCGCCCACACTCCACCCCTTCCAAGAGGTCCCACCCCTGCCCCACCTCCTCCTCTGAGCACGCAGCTCCCCATTCCCTCCTGGAAAGCGCTAGGCACCACCAACAGCTGTTTGGCAAACAAAGCAAGAGCAATATAGGAAGTCCAGAGCTAGAAACACGTGTGGCCCAGCCAGGCAGCAGAGAAGCCTCTGCTTCTGGCCCCTCCCTCCCGCAAACTGCTATGGGGGGGGGGACAGGAAGCCTGGCGGGCCACAGGGAAGGGCTTCACGGGCCACATGTGGCCCCCGGGCCGCATGTTTGAGACCCCTGGTCTATGACCTCTTAGTAATTTTAGGCAATAAAGCACCAGGACAAGCTGTCTGGTTTCCATGGTACAGGGCTTCACAGGTTCTTAAACATGGACTTGCAGGTCTTTTATTGGGTTTGATCCTGTGAAATGCTGAGCACATTCTACAAGGAGACTGTAAGCTGTTTGGGGCAGGGACTGTCCTTTTGTTCTGTATTTGTACAGTGCTTCGCAGCAGAAGTCTTGATCTATGACAGGAGGTCTTAGAGACTACTAGCACCATGAACTTCCCTGCACCTCTTATGGCATATGAAACTGGCTGCAACCAGAATTGCCAAATTCATAGGCCTCAGTGAGAAAACCCCAATGTTACTCAATTCTCAGACTCTTACATTGGATAGGACCTTGTGTCACGTGTAAGGCCTGGTACATTGCCCTTTAACATCATGAGAATCCTTCCACTGACATCAGTGGATGCTGGATCAAGCCCTCAAATCCCATTAAACCAGTGGGACTCTGCACAGACTAAGGTCCTATTCAGTTTGAGTATGAATGTTGCAGCTTGGCCCACAATATCAAGAAGTTTTATGGAACCATACTGTTCTCTTCCGTTCAATTCAGGGATTTTGGAGTTCAAGCCCCCTCCCAATTCATCAGTGATTTTGCATGGTGTGAAGGGTTAACAAAACTTTCATTATCACACTCTATTAAGCCAGGACCAGGAAACAATTTCTAATCAACACTGTGATCTGGGCAGGGATTGTGCAGTCTTTTGTATTAGGCCTCAGATCTGTGTTCTCTATTCACACATGCTCACTTCCAGCTGTTGTCATTGAAATCCCACATAATCTCTCAGGGTCAAAGGGCAGTCATCCATGACTGCTGCTGTTAAAAGGTTATGCTGATTTCTGTTGTCAAATATTGGCCCTTTTCTCTTTCAATCACTCCCATTCTACTTTTTTCAGCAAGAAAGATCCAGCCTAGAATTGTATTACATGACTTTAAAGTCTTAAAAGTGTTCCTCTATTGTACTAACAGGACATGCACTGGATGGTCTAATTCAATCTGTTACATTCCACAAAGAATTTTCTGGTGCTTCTTAAAAACTCTGTGCTAAAGCTGAGCAGGCAAGCTTCAAAGAATAATGACATATGGGACTTGTGGCCTAGCATTTATTTTGTAAGGAAATATGTCATTTGACTGTGTAATAAAATAA
The DNA here is from genome assembly GCA_032164245.1 of Sternotherus odoratus. Lineage (NCBI taxonomy): Eukaryota > Metazoa > Chordata > Testudines > Kinosternidae > Sternotherus > Sternotherus odoratus. The sequence continues at coordinate 78,548,499 of JAVMKO010000008.1, read as the reverse complement.
CCATGCTTAATTATTGCTATGACAATAAAATTAAACTAGAAGTAACTGTAGCCAAAACAAGGCTGGGGCTAGAAGGGCGCAAGCAGAAAAAGGTGGGGAAATGAGGTTTCTGTATCAGAATTAAATCATGGCTAATTTTTAGTTTGAACTCTTTTTTTTAAAAAGTCACTTAAAGATTTAATTGAGCTCATCTTTTAAAGCTTATAATGTATGGGTTTACAGAACATATTTTGTATGAAGAAAAATAAAATGGATGTCTCAGGTTAGCATTAACCAGAGTTGCATGCAGTGGCCCAGTGCAGACTACAGAGTTAAAAAATAAAATGGATGAGAGACACCTTGATTTTTAATAGAGTACTGCGGTCCATACAGACTACAGGTCCCAGAATGCAGTGGTTCATCTTGACTTTAGAGGTTATTCAGGTGAAAATGGAAAATTGCATGCTGGGATGTGTAGTTTCCACAAGACTTGCCGAGTATAAACACCTTATATGAAGATATCATGTGATGCACATACGTTCTATCCTTCCTTTTATTTGTTTGCTTTTTCTGGGGGAAAAAACATGACTGAGGATCAAGCCTAAGTTCTACCATACCTATCCTGACACCACAATAGAGTTAGATAAAAGAATCAGAGAGGTGGTAGCTGTGTTAGTCTGGAATAGCAGAAGTGACAAAGAGTCCTGTGGCACCTTAAAGACTAACTAAAGTATTGAAGCATAAGCTTTCGTGGGCTAATACCCGCTTCCGAAATGGGTATTAGCCCACGAAAGCTTATGCTTCAATACTTTAGTTAGTCTTTAAGGTGCCACAGGACTCTTTGTCACTTCAGTTAAATAAATGTTAATCCATTGAGCATCTGGTGAGGAGAGTTCTCAATTATTTTGTCTCGCAAGGTGTCAGTTGTTGGTGATACAGACTCATAGACTTTAAGGCCATAAGGAACCATTGTGATCATCTAGTCTGTACATAGCAGGCCACAGAACCTCACCCATCCACTCCTTTATTAGACCTCTAACCTCTGGCTGAGTTACTGAAGTGCTCGAATTATGATTTAAAGACTTAAAGTTACAGAGAATCCACCATTTGCTCCAGTTTAAACTTGCAAATGACCAATTATCGGCTCAAAGAAAGAGATTGGGTTAGTCTGGCACAATCTATCTTTTGTAAAATTGTGTTGTATTTTATCCCAGTTTACTGTTTACCTCTGTGTCAGGGGTGGCCAAACTTACTGACCCTCTGAGCCTCAGGCACATACGATAATTCTTAGACATTTGAGAGCCGGCTATACCTGCTAGGGCTTGCGGCTTCCACTCCACTCCTGATGAAACCCCCTAACCCTAGCAGGGGGCTCCTGTGGAGCTGAAGCCTGCTACAGGGCAGAGTCCCTGAGCTCCCCCTCACCCCAGTCTGGTAGGTGGAGGTCCTTATTACTCACCAGTAGTAAATCTAATATTGTGTCATCTCTTGTTGTGTCAGTGATTATTTGGTGAAGAAATCTGTCAGCTATCCCATCTAGGAATATCTGGGCCCAACTATTATAAGCAGCACTTGTCCTCCAATCTATAGATGGGAAATTAAAGTCTCTCATAATCACACAATTCCCAGTAGTAGTCAATTCATTAAAATATTAAAGAGATGTCTATCCATATCCATATCAGATCCTGGGGGTCTGTATCATAACCCAGGGACAATCCCAGTGGAACTGGTGCTAGCTTTCTTCCCCCAAATTGATGTTGACCCATACAGATTCTGTTTTATCCATTCCATCACTTCTAATTTCATTACAGTCTACTACCTAATCATTAATATACAATGCTACTGTACCACCTTTACCTTTATTTCTGTCTTTCTTTTATAGTACACACCCTTCAATACCTGTACTCCAGTCATGACTACTATTCCATCATGTTTCCATTATCCCTATTATATCTGGTTTCACTTCCTGCACCAGTCATTCCAATTCCTCCATTTTGTTACTGAGGCTCCTTGCATTGGTGTACAGACATGTATATTCAAAGCAATATTAATTAGTTACTCAACACTTTGTGAAACAGAGAATTATCTAGGTGGAGGATAGAACCAAGAGGAATGAAATTGCACTTTGAGTAGAGAGGGCTTTTCTTTTTAATCAGCATTTGGTTAAGATAATAGGCTTGAAGCCCTAATTGATTATTACTATTTTAAGGTTTTAAGATGTTTATTTACAGTAAGATGCTTGACATAAATAGGGGTTAATAAATTGTTTCAGTCCTAGTATAGGAACTTGTCTCGTAATTTCAAAATACTGCAAGTGAATCAAAGTTCCCCAGGAAGCTGTTTCTCCAAGCTTAATACTATAATACATTGTCGGACTGTCTAGTGCAAATGAAATAACTGAATTTGGACTTTTTCATCTTCACTCTTTCACAGTGTATTATTGTTCACGTTACAGAGAACATGCTTCCTTTGCAAAGTATCACAGACACTTATGGCACCATATAATTATTTAATAATAATAATAATAATTAATAATATAAGGAAAACTTTATAAATAACAGTAACACTTTGAACATTAGTACAATGAAAACATTTTTTCATATGTAATTAACATCACAAGTGACCTGATGAGCTTACTTTATACAGACTTTCCAGATAAAAGTAAACGCTTCAGTTGTGATTTTCTCAAATGGAAATGCAAGTACTTGATCAGTAATCTTCCTACATTTGAGACTCCCTTCCTGCCCATTAATTAGGAATACTGTACAAAGGTGACTCTCCATGTACACTAAGTATTGGGAGGCAATTTAGTTGGCTTTTGTACACACACCGCCTCTATTGACTCAATCTTTATATGAATTCACTTAATTACACAGAGCAAATGGAATGAGTCTTTGAGGCCTAAGTCTGATCTCACATTCACTAGTGTAAAACAGGATAAACTCTATTAAGGTCAGTGGAAATTGACTTGCACATAACTGGTGTGTCACTGGGTTCACTCATTGCTAGCAGCGCCTCCTACTGGCCGTCTTGGGAATTAGCTCCTCCAAGCCTGTGCGCTCCCCCCGGTGATGTCTTGCCCCATCCTATCTCGCCGTGTGGCCCCGCTCACTCTCAGATCTGCCATCTCTTCATTGTTTGGCCCTCTGGCCAGGTCACTAAGGTCCTCCCCTTCTGGAAAATTCAAAGTCCTTCCAGACCTGCTGGATGGCTGGCATCTCCCCCTTGCCACTCCTCATTGGCTAGTAGGGGAACCCAAGCCCACTCTCTACAATGGGTTCCAGTCCAAGTACCCTATAAGAAGCAGCCATGGTCTTTACACAGTCTGACCCCTTGTTGCTGTTTTCCTGAGCTTCTCCCCTCTCTGAGCTGGCCAGGCTCACAACTCCTTCCACTCAGAGAGTAACTGCGGCCTGCTTCCCTGCCTTCATGCAGCCTCCTTGCTGCTCACAGCTCCAGGGCTTTATACTGCCTGTTCCTACTTCTAATTAGTGGTGTGCTCCCTGGCTCCTCCTCCAGGTGCACCTGATGGAGTTAACAGGCCTGTCAGACCATCTTAATCCCTTTCAATCCTGTGTGGGGCAGACGCCCCATCACGTGGTGCAAGATCAGAATTAGGTTCCTTAAACATAGACTTGTTTTCGCTCCTCCATTCTTGGGGTAATGTTTCATCCCAAAATGAAGAAACTGTAATTTATAGGATGATATTATACATAATTTCAGTGTCACCAAGCTAAAGTAAATTGTTTTTACTGTGACAGAGTGGTGGTGTTATATGTACGTATTACTTGTATAATACCAAGAGTGTACTAAGATACTATTTACTGATTAGTATTATTATATACCTTATTCAGCTAACTTTATTATTTTCTTATTTTCTCCGGAAAAAAAATGATTATCCCCATAAATATGACTTACAGTGAGGTACTGAAAACTAGTGCTTATTCTTTCATGCCCAGATCCAACTGCGATTAAAATCAATGGAAAGACTCCCTCTTATTTCAGTGGCAGTTGCTTTGGATATATATAAAGCCTTGATTCAGGAAAGTACTCAAGCTCCTGTTTAAGTTTGAGCATGTGAGTAAGCCCATCCCTATTTGGCGAAGCATTTAATTAAGCACGTGCTTTTCTTAAGCATGTGCTTACAGTTAAGCGTATGCTCTAGTGCTTTGCTGAATCAGAACCTATCGTAGGTGTTGAAGTGCCCTAGTTTATGCATAGAACTTCAGTGAATTAATCGTTTTTGATAAATTCAATAATCCTTGTTTTAAACACTAGCTTTACTACCCAGATATGATTGAGGCACAAAACTGGAGAGATAACCAATTCATGAACAGCAATTTCAACTTCCTATCTTAGGGTTATTTAACAAAAATACAATTTTGCATATATTTCAGAAAAGTGTTGTATTAGAAGTAAGTGTTTCAGACTTTAGGATGTTTAATTCTCTTTTCAATTAAGGATCGTTTAATGCTACCGTATGCTTTTGGAATTACTTAACAAGTTTACCTAATTTTTTTCTCATTCACAATTAAGTGGAACAGCCAAATTGATACAGTTTCTCTGAAAGACATTTTTCCATTTTGGCCTTTTTTAGCAGGCACAAACAAATTATGTTTTTACAGCTTTTCTTGTTAATTATGCGATGTCCTAGCCATTCCTTTTATTCGTTGGGTGGGTTCCCTTAATTTTTTCCACTTTTTTGTTGAACTTATCACAATTTTAGAAAGATTCCTCAGCAATGGCTGCAAACCTAAGCTTTAGTTCTGCAATCTGAATCATGTAGGCAGAACATTAGGCCTCCACTAAACACAATGGGGCACCGTGGATCAGATTGCAGGATCAGGGCCTATGAAAGAGGACAACTCATATGAGTCAGGATGTGAATGGTGTGAGTAAGGGCCCTGATTTCCTAATCATTTATGAATGTATAATTCAGTTAAAAAAATCTTAGCCCAATATATGTTTATTTTCACTAATGAAGACTGAAAATCTTGTCAGGCTTTACACTATTGTGCAATGGCAACTACAACCCTCTAAACAAACACACACACACACACTTTTACCTTAACAGTGAATGTTCTTCCTTTTGTGTAGTTTAAATCACACCCACAACCTTATTGCAGCCTGTCAGGCAAACAAAGGTGCCAGTGGACACAACAGGCAGACCCAGTGTAGTCTATTATTATCAGACCTACCAAGGGCTTGATTGTGCCATATACTCAGCATTCTGGCCCTTATCAAGGGAAGCACTTAAGCATGTGCTTAACTTTAGGTGCCTGAGTGGTCCCATTGAAGTGAAGACCTAAGAGAATTATTTTTAATTCATAGATCTTTTAATCCAATAAACAAATCTTCTGCCGTATATGAAAAATAGACTCTCATTAAAAATACTTAGGAAATTGCCAATGAACATATTCTATTAGACTAATTACCCACTTTTTAAAAGAAAAATGATGCAATCATGAACTTTATTATTGGGAAATGCAAACTGGGCCAGGCACAATCACTTACATTTTCTGAAATCGACTTTTTTTAGTTGGAAACAGAAAAAAACCCACTCAATTTCTACTTTGGCATTTTATGCACTTAAAATATTCAAATAGGTTTAAGATTAGCAGCCGTGTTAGTCTGTATCCATAAATAAGACAAGGAAGACTTTGTAGCACCTTAGAGACTAACCAGTTTATTTCAGCATAAGCTTTCGAGGGCTATAGCCCACTTCATCGGATGCATAGAATGGAACAGAAGTAAGATGCATTTAAACACACAGAAAGCAAACTTCCTCCCCAAAACAACATAGTAAAAATATATGCTAATAGATTGTGAGATTTATTTGGGTTAAGTTTTAACATCAAGTACATTTGAGTAATTTAGCTGTAAACTTTTGGATCATGAGAGAGTTATGAATATAATTGTGTACATCTGTAATTCAAACACACACACAGAGGGACATATAGACACAAAATTATAATTTCAGTAGTGTATAGTATACCATATAAATAGAATGATAGAACCCTGTATCTGACAGACAGTTAACTATGCAGGGCAGATGGTGCCCCTATAAAACATTCAATAATACGTGTGTGCGTGCAGTGGAATCGGTGACTTTAAGTAGGACAACCTTAAAAGGTACGCCACTTATCCTGTGGACAAATACGACTTTACAGTTCTTTTAATAATCCCTTTATCCTGAGATTTCTCCTTTGACCCTGATTTCAAAAGCAAGGGTCAGGCTGGCCTGCTAGCTGCAGACCTCTAATTGAAATCCTGATATGTACTGTATGAACTGTAAACCAGCTATGTACACTTACTTGCACTTGGTTTTGAGTTTGAAAGCTGCTTGCTTTGTAATTGATTATGCCCATGAAATTGAATTAACATTTGGTGATAGACATGTTTTCAGAGAAATAGGAAAATACCATTATGTGAAGTGTAACAACATTTTGATCTAAAATGTAGAGTCATCCCTTACACAAATGAAACAGGCAGGGAAACATACACCCTGTCTCAAAGAAATTCCAAGGCTTAAAGTTAATGATTCTCTTATGCAGAGATTTATTTTGTCTTTTGCAAAGCTTGTTTTAAATGCTAGAATTTTTCTTTTTTATGGGAGAGGCATTCATTTTGAAGGTTTGGGGTTGTTTTTTTTAAACAGCTGCTATTTTAAGATTTCCCTAGTGTAACCTCAGAAAATGAAGAGTACATCTTTAAATCTTGTTTTGTTTGAATGAATGGGTAGATAATCCTGATCAGATGTTTCTTTAGAGAATAATGTTAAAAACGATTATAGAATTTAGCTGTCCTGTCTGATTCTTAGGTACAGTATTTTAATTTCAGTTGTTAAGTCGTTAGGGGTCATCTAAGGTAACCATATATTAAAATAGTCCTCTTTTGTTTCAGATTTCCTGTTGAGATGCTTTAACATTTAGAACACTCCCTGCTGATGTGTCATGTTAGTTTTCTTAACGTCCAGATACAAACCACAAAATAGCTTACAGAGCTGTATGACTAGTTTCCCACCTCAATAAATAATAATTAGTGCTAAGTGGGAAATTAGGTGTCACAGTTTAAATCTAAATGAAACTAAAGTATTTGAGAATACTGTCATTAAAGGCTTCATGCTCATCAAAATTCTTTCATTCTGTTTGTTTTGTAGGACATTTGGGCTTCCAGGACAGTTTTGTCACATCAGGTGTTTTCAGTGTGACTGAGCTAGTCAGAGTCTCGCAGAGTAAGTATCCTTTTGTTGTTGTTTCCTGTGTTTATTATAACTCATTTTCTCCTGTCCCCGCCCCCTAGCCCCAGAAACTAGCTGTCCCCTCTTCCTCCTCCGCCCCCATATGACTAATTTTAAATTAAGTGGGAAAGTTAAAATAATAGAATATTTTAAAAATAAATGATAAGATCCTGATTCTGCAAACCGATGGATCCTTACACCAATGTGGCACCTTACTGAAGATATTACAGTTCTGTGTAGGTGCCCATGTGGATCAGTTTGTAGGTTCAAAGCTCAAGGGATGAATTTTAACCAGACCTTTTTAAAATGACATCATCTGTGCCCATGAGCCGGGATTTACATATACACCAATTCTGTATGTACATGTACGTGTATGCACAGAAATGGCTGCTGTTTTAACACCCATAGATTGGTGAACTTGCAAATAATGTGGACAGCTATACTGGTGTGTTAGCCCCAGGAGGCTCACTTCCTCGAAAGCATACAGCTTTAACTTTGTGAGGCCTGCGTTCTACCTCCATTGTATGGAATTCTGCCTTTTAAAAGGATTTGTTTTTTGACCTTTAAAGAATGCTAATGCCCACAGCATGAGTGACACGCTGCAGCATGATCATTACCAGCTTGTCAATACTCACTAACAACAGTGAATTAGGAGTACCTGTCACCACCCCGTTCCATTGATCAAAGGTTCATTGATTGTATTTTTCTATGACATCACCCAGACAGTCCAAGGAGAGAGCATGGACAGCCTTTCTCGAAGCTCAAGAATCAGAGAGGTAGCCGTGTTAGTCTGGAATAGCAGAAGTGACAGAGACCTGTGGCACCTTAAAGACTAACTAAAGTATTGGAGCATAAGCTTTCATGGGCTAATACCCACTTCGTCGGATGCATGCAGTGGAGTCCACCAACGAAGTGGGTATTAGTCCACGAAAGCTTATGCTTCAATACTTTAGTTAGTCTTTAAGGTGCCACAGGACTCTTTGTCATTTCTCGAAGCTGCGCCTCTATTTCAATACAGCTAGGCCAGCCCCTCGGGTGCTGTGGATTTTTGTGGCGAGGGACGAACTACATTGCAACATTACAGTAACTACAGTTAGTACTGCAGGAGTTAACAATTGGACTGTGTGTACAATATAAACCTTGCAGCTTATCTGCTTTAATATGCTCAGAGATAAAACACGGCATGCAGGTTCTTGGCATGGACGTTTAGAAGCTTGTTTATATGCCCTGCAAGTCCAACTTTTGGCCTTCCCGGGGCCCTGCCTGGCAGGGACAGCCTTAGGAGAGAACCCACATTTTTTAATCATAACCATGGGGTTTCTGTAGTAGGAAAGGTTACCCTGCTTTCTGTTTTATCTCCCCCTCCACACACAGAACACATCAGAGCACTAGTCGGAGCACTAAATTAGCTTCCTATTGAAAACCTAGAAGTGTGGGTTGGGGAGGAGAGGTGTAGGCATCAGAGAGGTATGCATGGGAGAATGAGAAAGAAAAGGGTACCCTGACCTTAGCCAAGCAATTCTCTTCACTCTCTTTCCCAGATAACCTGTGGAAAGGCTGTTTCAAGGATATGTGAAGCCAGAGGGAGTTCTGGGTGGACAGTATGTTAGAAAACCAGGCCACTTTATTTCGGTGCCCAAATATGGCCTTGGGAGCCTAATGTTTGGCACCAATTTTTGAAAACCCCGGTTTCATTATTTTATTATAGTGCACTCAATTTATGGTTATCATAAACAGTGTTGGGAATAGTTAAGTTATCTCCTCCTATATGTGAATAGCTCCATTTTATGATGTTTTAATTTGGTGTAAAGGGGAAAGGCTCTTGAAGTCCTAAGGGAATCAACCCTTTCTCCCTCTAAGACATCCCACATTAAGATAATCTTATCTTCACTGGAGGAGCACTAGTCATCATAGCTGTCTCTGGTTTCTGTCAATCCTGGTTCATGTGTTTGCAAGATGCAGTTGCTAGAAAGTAACTAGGTTCACCACTCCTGATTTCCGATCTCCATAGCAGAGAATTTGGGACTGAGTTTAGGAGCCAGCATATTTCATGCTTATTAATCTTCCATTACATTTTATCATAACAACAATAAATCTTTTACCAAACATCCCAATGTCAAACAAATTTTACAAACGTATTATGAATTGTATTTATGAGGGAGACATTCCTCCCTGTCGCTGGAATGTACACAGCAACCTTTAAAAATTGCTTGCAAACGTACAGGAAGATAGGGTAGAAAATAAAGCATTGCATCCATTGGAGTTACCAAGGAAATGTTATGAGGTAAAATAAAATTATCCAATGGTTATTTATCCAGGACACAAGGGCTGGCACTCCTTGCTCATGCAAAAAGTGAAATGGTCTCTTTAAGGATCCTGTGCAGGCAGGACCCCTGTTTTATATCCTGTCTGCAAGATGGCACGTCCATGAAAAACAGTACTAGGATATCCCTTCAGTACTCCCTAAGGAGAAAGAATACCAACTGCTGACTTAGCAACACTACTTCTGGATTTTCTGTGAAGGTGCCCCATACACATACTGACCGGGCCTGACCCTGTTTCGTTTATGAGATCTGACAAGCCCACATAGTAGGATATGTCTGTTGTGGTTTCTACCCACAAAATCCCATTGATGTCAGTGTGAATTTGCATGCCAGCATTCAGGGAATGATTTAGCATAAAGGATCCATGATTAACTGCTATGAGTTGTGCCTAAACTGACATGTAAGGTTGCCTGATAGACTGCGCTATTCAGAATAAACCTTGCTGGGCTGTTTAAATATACTTGTGGCTTTATTCCAGACTAGTCCACAGATTGCTTTGGCACTAGAGAGCTCAACCCCTGCAGAGCACTAATCCAGATTCACCAGGATTTTTTTATTAGTACTTGGCAGCTTGAATGATCAAGATACACTCAATCCAGTCTATATATTTATTTCTCTAAAAAGCCACGGCAACTTTAAAAGCCACCCTGCTTGGGGAAGCAGCCCATATGCTCATCCTCTGTAGTGAGGCCTTTCTTTGATTTCCTGAGCATGCTCTTATAACAGCTTCACTAAAGGTCATATTCCACATATGATCATGAGGCTGCAGAGAGATCCAGGAGCATGTTCTTGGAAGAAAGTTGCGTGATTCTGGGCCCTGTTGTGACAAATGCTGTTTTAATGATGAATGGCAGCAGTATTGCCCACATTTTGTATACAGCTCTAAGTCAAAACAATGTATGTTTAAAAAACATTTCAATAATATTAATTTTTTTAATGTCTTCAAATGTGTGTGAATTTTCAAGGACAGACTGATACTCTGCCACTGACCCTCTTGCTGTGCAGTGTGTATGCTACAGGAATCCTCATGCTGAGACAGAAAGACCAAATTTTGCTTTTTGTTACATCAGCATAATTGCACTGAAATCTATGGGGTTATTCTAGATTTATACCTGCGTAAGAAGCAGCAGATTTTGGCTTTTGTGTCAACTGTAGCTCTAAATGGCCTTGCTTCTTTTACACCTTTTGACATTATTGTTTTCATGATTTTTTAAAATTTGATGATAGAAACATATGCTTTCCCTGAGTTTTAAGTAGTTGTCTGTTGTTAGCTTCTGTCATCTAAAATTAACATGAAGCACATACTGATTCCAGCATTTTCCCATTAGGTATTGCTGGGTAATAATAATGTGCCATATTTATTGAATAAGGTTGTCAGAGGTCAGTGTGACACAGACTCAAGGAAGGGAGGATTACCAGGAGCGGTATAACTGTGGGTTTATAGCGCAATACATGCCTTGACAATGTGGACGGGTAGAGAGTTATAGCGCTCCTAGAGCCTTTATAGCGCTATAAAGTGCCAGTGTAACCAAGGCCTTAGAGGTTTGCAGTACAGAAGTTTGAGAACCACTTATCTAATCTAATCTATTGGTATAGGTCCCAGTCATCATAGTATTTAGGTTTATCTGAGCCACGGAACAAGAATTATAGACACTCTTGATGGCGGGCACATCTGTGGATTTCTTCTGTTCCACAGCAATGGGCTTTACCACTGACTCACTAGCCTGCTGCTCAATCTTCCATAGGCTGGGTAAATAGGAAAAAAAGCCATGAGAAAGAAAGCAGGGGTGCTTGGGCATAGGAGGTGAGATTGGGAAGCATTGACAGGCTGGGAATTTAGGGGCATGGAAAAGGCTACTACAAAGATATTGCAAATTTTATTAAACTAAACATGGAATCCCCCATCATTGGAGTTTTTCAGGATAGGTTAGACAAACATCTGTCAGGGATGATCTAGCCTCAGTGCAGGGGGCTGGACTAGATGACCTCTCAAGTTCCTTCCAACTCTATGTTTCTGTGACTCTGTATATGCTAAAACTAGGTGCGAGGTCATCCTCCACTCATAGTCCAATGTGAGCAGATCCCCCATATTCCTGTATTGAGGTTGGGGAAAATCAGCTTGGACCCACATACTCCAGACTCTGCTGGGACTCCTCCATAGGGAAGAAATTCATCCATGATGGCGAAGAGTTGGGCTGAGGGTTAAAGGCAGGAGCGTCAGAGCAGATGCACGTTATTGTTCCTCAAGCCTGAGGCTACATTTTGACCATCTCTTGGACCCTTCAACACTGGGGAAACGCCCGTTAAAGAATGGTCTAGGGACAGTGATGAAGGGAAGCCATACAAGTGTGGCTCCAGTGCACCTCTGTTGACTTCTATGTTGCTGGTGAGAGACACAGTAGGCCCTGAGCTCCTGAAGATCACAGGCAATGTTCAGGATTTGTTGATGGAACAGCCAGCTGCTGCACAAGTGAAACAAGCCCCTCACCTCCAACCCTCCTTGATGGGGAGGTCCTCAGAGGTGTGTATAGGTGTCTACTTTCCATTGAAATCGGTAGGAGCTAGGCTTTGAGGATTTGGACCTAAATTCTGTCCCCAGCTCATGTGTGCAGTGGTCTCCAGGGCACTAGAATGTGCCTGCTGTAAAAGGGTGGCAAGGTGTGGGGGGCAGTGCAGAATTTGTTCATCCCATCCGGCACAAAGTCCTGCTCTGTGGGATTTCCCTGTTCAGCAGGACCCTGGGAGTGCGAATGGGAGACAGTGGCAGGCTGGGAGCTTGGGGCCAGGGAAGGGGCGTGGAGAGGAGGCTGATGCAGTCATTAGATTTGAGTAATCTGCATATGCTCCTGATCTGGATTCCTTCCTGTGTAGATATCCCCCCCAGACAGCTGAAATATACAGGCTGGGCTGTGAAGGAGCATTTGGGGCTTAATGAGCAGTCCCTAAAAGCTGATCAAATTTACGCATCTTTTACTGCATTGTTGGTTGAAATTATAGAATTCCCGGTGCTGATGTACAAAACATCCTGCCTGCTCACTGGATTGAGAATGTCACACTTAAAGTTGCAAAATGCTAGTTCAGTTTTTCACAGAGTAAGTGGGATGATTTTTAATCCATTTAATATGCGAGATAACCCCCCTAACTCCCCCCACACCCCTACCTGTGTTAGACATGTAGATCCCATGAAAGGATTAAGTAAATTCCACAGGCTATGAATGATTTTATGGTCATGGAGTTTTGAAAAGGCCAGGATCCTGGACTAATGCAGTTTAGGAGTGGATACTTAGGGTGTGAGACTTTCAAGCACTCATTCTTTGTGATTCGGGGTTGCTGTAGCAGTGCTAGAGTGAAACCAGCTGCAGAATTCTTGCTGCTGTGGCGGAGAATTTCGGGGGCTCTAGCAATAGGAAACTGGAACAGAATGCAAGAGGTCTCAGATTGGCGTGAAGTGGCACCCTAGTGTTTGAAATGTGCAATAATTCTGTAACTGTATGAAATAATCATTGCTGTTTAAGGCAATAAAAGGAAAATAATCTCTTGTGTGTAGTGTTTGTGTGTGTGCCTCCTCACGCTCACCCAAGAGGCTGAATAAAACTGTTTGTAACAGTCCAACTCAGATGATTAGAAGTACTGAAGCAGAATCATCTTGGTTGAAAGATACAGAACTGACACTAGTTACTGTGGGAGGAATGTGAAGGACAAATTACATTCGTTGCCACTACTCTGTGCGGGCAAAGGGTGGGGCAGGGAAGAGATAGGTATAACCCAAGGACTGTAGCATTTCAGTGTACTTTTATCAAGCAGTCCTTATTCACTCAAAATAAGAGGTATAATATAAACAAATTATAGGGAAAGTCCTGTTTCACCCACCAATTCCCCTGGAGGTAGAGGGCAAACACGCAGTGTAATTCCCCCAAAGTTAGAGTGGGTATCAGTAGCTGCAGTCCAGAGCCCACCAGAGGATCTACTTTCTCTGTATGACACAGAGCTTCTTTTGTGCAACCACAAAATGTTTTTGTGGTGGCTGGGCCTTCAGATCCATAACCACCTGGATCTGCTGGAGATTGCCCTACACTCAGCCGCCTTGCCAAAAAAAACCAGGAGTTGGTGCTACTGCACAGTGGCTCCACTGCTTTTCTGCCGTCTGTAGGAGAGTGGGAAGGATCCGTAGAACTCCCTCATGCAGAGCACACTTACTGAGGCTTTTATATAGCCTGTGTGGTTTCTGCTATTCTAAGCAATATTGTAGCTGAGATAGTTCGAAGTCAGCAGCATGAAAAATAACATGTAAAAGATAACTCTGTGTTCCTTAGCAAAGCACTGCTATCCCAAATGTAGTGTTTGGGCTTAGGTATAAGAGGGAGAGAAAAAAAGATTATAATAAAAAATAGACTGCAGGCATAGAATGAACAGTTGCCGTGACCTTGCTTTTTGTATGCCATTACACAATTCAATGGCAGTCCACTCAAACCTTGCTCTCGATCAATATCCTATTAAAGCAGCACAAAAAGTCTCCATAAACTTAGTGGTTAGCTATGTTTATAAATGGAACTCAGCATAATTAGATGGTCAATAGCAAGCTGTACTAGTAATTTTAAAATGAACATCACACATTTCATATCAGTTGTATTCGGCAAAACCTCTTTGAACCTAACAATACAGTACATAGGAGACAAAGGCCATGAAACAAATTCGAGCTACCCTTTCCTCGCTGAGTCAGAAGGACTGTGTGTTTTCCTTTGGTTGTTAAGCCATCGTATATAAAACAGTGTACTAGTCAAACATCATGGTTTTTGGGGGGATATAATAAGTTTAGCCTTATATACATTGTCACTTTGCTGCAGTGTTAGACATGTCATGATCCTATTTTTTCTCCAAATATCTTTATAAAAACAAATAAATACAAAATAAAAGAGAAATTAAATATATCTTAACAACTGAAAGACAGTGCCAATTTTTAAGGAAGACAAATGCCAGTGTGGCTGGTTTTATTTAGTGGGTTTCCTGTAACTCTAATTCAGTAAATTTCCAAAATAAATATTCAAATTGAATTAAGTCAGAGAGTTTTTTTCTAATTTTTCTCTTATTTTTCTTGACATTTTGGGTGATTATTTGAGCTAATAAACTGGCAGCAAAGGGAATAGACTGGCAGCAGTGGGAGTTTTCCTCAGAGGTGCCCTTTATCCAAAGCAGAGTTACCATGCAGGTGGTCAGAGCAGCTCCCAGCTCGCCTCCCCAGTATAACATGGAATGATCGGCCTACGGTGAGGGTTGTTCCTGTCTTTCAGGCAACCTCTCTTATTCTGCCCCTTCAGAGTGATTGAAATGTATCCTGTGTGCGTAGGCGTTTTGTGATGGAGACCACCCTGTCAGTTGAAATCAGCTGAGGTTGCATCAGTTAGTTCACTCACAGGCTCAGGCTCCACACACATCAATCAATCAAAGTTTTAAATGAAAGGCCAGATTTCTATCCGATAAACCATTTTACTCCTCCCTCATCGGGGTCAGAGCTCTGTGTCAAATGACATCTCGATGTAGGGTAGGGTGTGTATGGTGTGGAAGCTCAGAAATTTTCAACCTATATCTCCTGCTTCGGATGTGTTCTTGACCTATTTTGCTGTCATTTTTCTGGGGAGCATCTCTTAGGCGGGGAAAGCAACATATTTTCAGTGTGGCTGGTATAATCTTAACCTTCAATTTATGCATACTTTGGTGTAATAGAGGGCTGGCTTTGTGTTATAGAACAGAATGATCTCCATACCTATGCTAATGCTCTGGACAATGCCAAATCATGTTCTTGGGACATTGGACTGAGGTGCGGGTGGGAAGGGTGATCACATGTTGGATGATCATATGCTAAAATGAGGAATCTCTATTTAGGTGGAGTTTTGCCACACTTTAGATCACTTTAATCCTTCAGTTTGCTCTCTGGTGCTGGAGTGGGGAATCCAAGAGACAGACAGAAGTGTGACACTCTCTCCATCAGTATTCAGGGCTAATAGAAGAGGGATTGTCTGTTCAGGCAGCGTGAGGGGTCATTTGGAATGAGGAAGATTTTGCATGGTTAGGCTAGATGAAGTTTATGCACCTTTGCAACATGTTGTGTTGCAAAACAGAAAAGTAAATAGATGGTCCAAATAGAACACAATAGGGTTCCCTCAGTCAAAGTCCAATGTAAAGTGTTATGAAGTCTGACTCGATTCAGCCAAGTCTATAACAGGGATATAAAGCATAAATCACTTCAAATTCCAGAAAGGAAGAGACCAATCCTCCGTACCCAGAGAAAGAGAGTTAACCCCTTCCCTGCCAGCCTCTGGATGGGATCTATACACAGGACATTTTCCTCACTTTGTCAGTAAAATGTTGTTTGAAGAGCAACTAACTGAAAAGAAAAACATAGATACCCTTTATTGAAAGATAACTTCCTACTACACAGAATATGATTCCAGAACAGTTCCCCTTTATGGAAAGTTTACCCTGATGGCATTACTAAGTTTGGTGACCTTGGTTTCTGTCTAGTATGAATGTCTTTGTTATAACCACCTTTTAAATAAGCCACTGCCATGAACCCTTTAAATGCTTTTAATACTCAACTGCTTTAATAAATGTTTTGTCCTTTGACCATTTTATTGTTTAAGAGGGATGGATCTTGTCTTTTTTACCCTTCATCCTGCATCCTCTCAGCTCAGCTTCTTGCGTACTGCAGGGTGTCTGAGGACCTGGCAGGAAAACCCTATTACTGTTAAATATGGTGGAAGCTAGAGGTTACCCATTTAATCCTTTCAATCTTGTGGTTAGTTTTTATGTTACTAGCTTTATCCCATCCCACTCCACAGCTTTCCTGGCTATCTGCACCATGTTGAGAAGTGCAAGTACGTTTTAGTTTCACATAAGGCAAATTCAAGATTTTGGCCAGTAATGTCCTAGATTTTGGGGGTTTATAAACAGGAGTAGAGTCAGTTTATGAACACAAAATTTTCCTCCATCTCTATCTGAAATAAAACTGCTCAGTAAAACTTACAATAGCTGGGAAATCATTGCCCCTTGGAAAGAAATGGTGCTTTAATTTAGTGCTTGCCTTTTTATGTGCCGTTTTGGAAAATATTACTGTTAACTGCTAAGTTAGGCTTTGTTAGGTCTGGAGTGCAGGGGAATTGATCAACAAAAGGGTTTACAGAGCACAAATTTGCTTGGCAAAGGAGTTGCTGAAAACTGTGGAGTAGATGCTGCAGAGAGTACCTTTATGATTGATTTCCATTCACGTCAGACCGACTGCAGTGTGGTCATTTTTCTAACCCATAACTGCTCACACTGCAGCAGTCTGCTATCTGCAGGGTCTCTGAATTATAGCAGTCCATGCCCATGTTACCTTTTACACCAATTACTTACACTGGTTTCTTTTTCCATGCAAATTTTTCAGTTTTACAGCCTCTTGTAGCTGCTGTCAGGAAACTCTAGCAGAAAGCACAATTTAATAAAATGAGTTAGTTTTACTATATTTATTTTTTCTTTAAAAAAACCCACCCTCTCACACAACCAGTGCACAGGAAACATATTTTAGTTAAAGGAAAACAACAAAGGAGTTTGGTCTTCTTGCCATAAATTACTTCCCAAATTAATCCCTTTTAATGATCGTTTTAGATTTTCTTAAGTTTTAATAGCATTGTGTGTTTTCCACCCCATGCTTTTAAAAATCTGTTGCTTGCTGTCCATGCCATTCCTGGTCTGTCTTGATGTTGATCAACTTTCTTAGAAGATCTTTGCCCTAGATTGCCAATTTAATTGTGAGGAGGATGAGGCAGCTGCAAAGTTATATTCTTCATCTGTCAAATCCAACAGTGCTTGTTCCCTAAGATTTGGGGTGAAATCCCGATTCTATTGAAACGAAAGGCAGAACTCTCCGTGGCTCCATTTGGGCCCGTATTTCGCACTTGGTCTGCTAGGTTATTGGTGCAAGATACATGAACCATCCAATCTTGATTTCCTCACTGATGCTCACAAGAGTGAAATATTTCATGTGTTTAGAGTTGGGCTCCGTTCCTCCCTGGTAGGAGCAAACAGAAGTCTATTGATTTCAATAGAGTTGTTCCAACTGACACAAGAGTAAATTTGGCTCAGTATCATTGTGTGGCAGCAGGAACATCCCTGTGAATCAGAGTTTTCAGATAATATATCCTGTGCCAAGCACGTTACTTTGGGCCACGGGGTAATTGTCATCATATTGGGGAATGGGATAGACAGTCAATCATGCGCCATAAAGTAGAATGTCCTATAAAGGTCAGGGCACTGGAATGGTGACAGTGGGCATGGTATCATGTCACATGCAGTTGATTTCATTGAGGAAGACCTTGCCGCCTCAGTTTAATATTCATTACAACATACAACAATTGTTCCATATTGCTCAACACGTGGGAGTTCACAACCCTATGCCTGTAAACTTTTGGGAAAGGCATTCTCATAATACCTTAGTGTAAAGCCAGTACTCTAGGCAAGTGTATTAGAGTCAGGAGAGTCATAACAGTAGTCCTTACAGGAAACTATGCATGCTGGCGGGAATAAAGAACAATAGAAAACAGTTGTTGGATAATAATATAATGGGGCAAATTGTCTCTGGCCCCTGCACAGAGGCAGGGAAGAACACACGGAGTCTCAGCCCCTGGCATACTTCCCGCAGGGGTCTTGGACAATCATATGTTCCGGGTATAGAGACTGTAGCCTCTATGTACATCTGGGTGAACACAGCATTCCCAAAGGTCTTGGGAAGAGGTGGCACCAGTGCCCCTTCCCCATCTCCAGGAGCTCACAGACTGGGCCAGGCATACTGTAGGGATGGTGCAACACATCCACTACTCAGGACTGTGCCTAATAAGGAAGGAAGTTTCAAGAGATGTTTTTAAGAAGATTACAATATGGCAGCTGTTTCCTAAAGGACTCCAAGATTCTTGCTGCAAATGATGAGAATTGACGGTACAGAAAAGACTGACCTGAAAAGAAAATATGAAAGTTTTTATGTCATATCATTATGATTATTTATTTGTATTATCGTAGTACTTACGAGTCCTAGGCGGGGACCAGGACTGCATTGTGCTAGGCATTGTACAAACAGACCAAAAAAGACACTCCCTGTCCCAGAGGATATCATATAGTGGTAAAATATGCCTGATTATAGTGCCAGTTCACTTTGGGTGTTAATATATAATTGTGTCCTTATTCACATGACTTACTGACTTTAATTTCTTTTGTTTCCTTAGCACCAATAGCTGCAGGAACAGGCCCCAATTTCTCCCTCTCAGATTTGGAAAGTTCTTCATACTATAGCATGAGCCCAGGAGCAATGAGGAGGTCTTTACCTAGCACATCCTCTACCAGGTAATTTGATATGTGTATGGTTACTTCTGAAACCTAGAGTATAATAAAACCTCCATTTAATGGACTAATTCGTGCGAGGGGGTGTCCGTTAAATCAAAAAGTCCGTTATTTAATAATTGAGCTGTTGGAGCAGCAGCCCGCCCGCCACAGGGTCGGGGCAGCAGCTCCGCAGCCCACCTGCTGCCGGGACCCGGGCGGCAGCCGGGAGCCGGCAGCCAGCCCGCCTGGCTCCCAGCTGCTGGGACCCGGGCGGCAGCCGGGAGCCGGCAGCCAGCCCGCCCGCTGGCAGGACTCCGGCGGGAGCCGGCAGCCAGCAGGCGGGACCCGGCAGCCAGCCAGCCCGCCCGCCCGCAGGCAGGAGCCGGCAGCCAGCCTGCCCGCTGCCTGGACCCGGGCGGCAGCCGGGAGCCGGCAGGCAGCCCGCCCGCTGTGTGGACCCGGGCGGCAGCTGGGAGCCGGCAGCCAGCCCGCCAGAAATGGATCAGGAATGCATCAGACTTGCTCAGAAATTTTGTCCGTTGCATCCAAAGTCCGTTAAATCGAGGGTTTACTGTATGATGAATGCTCATATATAAGTTATTGTTTAGTATTTACATTGTTTGATGTGTTTTGGTGGGGGCAGGATGGCGAGTCTTTTCAGAATCACAAATGTGAGTGTCTGTCTCAATCTATATAAAGTTCTATACTTAAAGTCCAGCTTTGAAAAAAGCTGCAGAGAGACACACAGGTCCTGATTCTTTTCTCACTTACATTGTTTACAGCCAAGGGTAATTCCATTGAAATCAGCGGAGTTGCACTGGTTTGAGGAGAATCAGGATCGTAATGAAACTTAATGTCCTCCTATGATAATGTCACTGAGAAATACTTCTTGTGGGTATCATAGCTTACATTGCATAGAAGGAAAAGAGATTGGACACCAAACTTCAGATAAAACTAATATATATTGTATATACATAAAAGTGTTAGCTGTGAAACTAACATGGTGTTGAAGACTTGGCCTTTAATCCATTCACATTTTGAGAATTTTATGATTTAATGAAGCAACTGAATTTTTGATGCAGGCTACTATCAAGTCCGATTGCATATTTTAGATGCAAACTAGCAGACAAGGATATGTTTTACTCTGTCTGTCTTTTTACTTTAACCATCCACGAGATTGAATTTATAAATAAGCCTCGTCACCATTGCCACCTTGAACACTATTAAGGAACCAGATTGATTTTTGTTTGTCCGCCAAAATGATCAGTTATTTCAAAGACATGACAAGAAATTCTAATTTCTGCCTAGATTTCTTTTAGGTTCTGATCTCAGTCTGCAGCGCCACCAGCTTTGCAAAAAGCAAGCGCTCCATAAAAAAAAAGGATATCTTTTGAATGTAGCTGTTATTATTTTCTACAAAAGTATGTAGAGTCTCCTAGCAATAACTTTTAGCTTATATAGTTTGCAGTGATTGAAAGAACATTCTGTACACATGAGCTCAGTCAGCATTCTGAAGCTTAGCAAATACGGTTCTCATTACATGTGGCAGTAATCAATTTAAAAGTTTATGCTGTTAGTTTTTTCAACATGTGTTTGGCATATTGTACGTGCAGTGCTCATCATTACAGTCACTCCCAGAAAGAGTTTTATTGTGACTCCAGGAGTGAAAAAGGCAGATTAGTATTGCTTAAAATCTCAGTTGTCACTCTTCTGTTCTTCCACAAATGGCTAGCACTGATAAGGAGCTAATTATAAACATCAACAGTAGGTAATAACTGGGTAATATGTTTGGTTTTCTCTCATTAGGTTGTTCCCAGTTAGAAAAAAAAAATATTCCTTAAATACACAGACTCAGTGGCACTATCAGGCAGTAATTGTATTGTACACATAGAATTTCCCCTACCGACATATACCGATTCTTTAAAATAAGTTATGGCAGAACCTGCATTCCATACATACCATAAAACATTGTCTCCCTTCAGCTTTGCATACAGAACTCCCAAACCCTGCAGCTCTTACTCAGGCAGAACTATGGGTGAAGTTAAAGTGAGTGTTGCCTGAGTAAAGGCTGGAAGATTTAGCTCACTGGGAATTATACCAATGGAATGTTTTATATCCATCCAGTATATCCCTGTTACACAAAGGAGTCTATTGTTGTTTACTCTATTGGACATTTAGGCAGGTAGGACTTTTCTTGAATCCCTTATACACTTCTGGTGGAATTCACCCCACCGAATAAAGAACTGGCAAGAGACATAAGATCTGGAAAAATGTGTTAGGACAAATTCACAATAATATCTTAGAGCATTCTGTACATCTCATTATTTCAAACATAGCCAAGATTGTGGTTCCTTGGCACTGGAATTCATTCATGTGGGGGAGAGATAGCTCAGGGGTTTGAGCGTTGGCCTGCTAAACCCAGGGTTGTGAGTTCAATCCTTGAGGGGGCCATTTAGTGACTAAGGCAAATCACTGTCAGGGGACAGTACTTGGTCCTGCTAGTGTAGGCAGGGGACTGGACTTGATGACCTTTCAAGATCTTTCCAGTTCTAGGAGATAGGTATATCTCCATTTATTTATTTAATTCCCCCACCACTCCTCTACACTTTGAGTCACTTGACCTTCAAACAGGGTGGATTTGATTTAAATCAAATCAATTTAAATCACTAGTAAGGAACACTCGATTTACTCATGAATCTCTACATAAAAGTGCATTCTTGTTGGTTATTATAACCTTAATACATATTCTTCGCAACTCAGAGATAGATGAAGGTTTCATTTTTAGAAGGTACACAGTATACATTTTAAATAGTGATTTATTTGGAAAACTTTGCAAATTAGTTTTACAGCTATATCAGAAAATGAATGATTGTTTGGTTATTTCATTTACCAAAGGTAATTGAAGCAGATGTTTATGAAGTCATTGGGAGGTGAACTATCTCTAATTCAACAGGTTAATCATTAATATTTGGAGGAATTTCTTGCCACGCTGCATTAGGAGGAGATTAACCTAAATAATATATACAGAAGCTCCTGGAACACCATAAAATTGGGTCCCTAATCCATGAACTATTGGAATTCATTTACAAAATTTTTCTTAAACATTACATGAATATATTGTCTCATACAATAGAATTAGAATTTATAATCCCTATTCCAGGATGAGATATCTTTGAGCTATCATGTACTTTAATTAAAACTATCTTTAGATAGGTTTTTTCCTCAAAAAGCATTTTTATCAAAATCTGATTTAAATTAAAAATCCATTAATTTATTTTTTTAAAAAAAATCATTGATTTTTATCCACACTACCTGCAGGGCGCAATGTAAGGGTTCTGCCATCTCTCAACCTTTTGCCAGGGTTGGATTGTGGAGGAGGTATTGTATATGGTGAGTGTTGTTTGGGAGCCTTTCAGTGTTGGCATTAGTCAGCAAGTTGTTGGGTTTTTTTTTCAAATGTATGTCGGCATCCAGAGACATCAGGCATTGAACAAATTAGGTACAGGGTAACATTTTTATATTCCTTTAAGATAACCTATGACAATGTAAAACTGAAATATCTTTTCCATCTTTTGCCATCACTTCTGTTCTTATTATTGTAGGGTTATCATGAAGCTGGGATTGCTGCCATTGAATTTTTCTTTAGGAAAAGAAAGCACTGAAAATATAAAAATTGCATACAAAGGGAGTGTATGGAATTCACAATAAGATAAGGAGAAAATGAGGTAGTTTAAATGAGGGTCTACCTATCAGTACTATATCTCTGTAATACTGTATTAACTATTTGATAGCTAGTGACACAGTGAGTTAATAGTACAAAACCCATGGAAGTCAATGGCAGTCTTTCTCTTGACTTCAGCGTGCTTTGCATAAGTTCCTAGCCGTACACCTGTGAAAATCTAAATTTTAAAATAGCTTTGGTCCCAGTTTGGAATGAGTTTGGTGACCTCAGCTTAGTCTTTATTGGAAGTTGTTCTGTGTTACAAAATAAGCATGGAACTTGGCACCGTTCAGAAAGGTTGACAATTCTGGTATAAGGCAGCCTCAAGTCTGAAAAAAGTAGATCAGTACTGAAGAATATTGATTCAGCTTTCTCGCCCGAGTCAGTGCCATAACTCTGTTTCAGTGTCACTAAACTTATCCCAGTTGGTCTCTTCCCATGCTATTGAGAAATATACCATAAGAGAAATACCTTTGTTTCCTTTCAGTATATGCAGTATTGTATGTTTTGCTGTTTCAGCTCTACAAAACGTCTCAAATCTGTGGAGGATGAAATGGACAGTCCTGGTGAAGAGCCATTTTATACAAGCCAAGGGCGCTCTCCAGGAAGTGGCAGTCAGTCAAGTGGATGGCATGAAGTGGAGCCAGGTAAGCCCCAGCTTTCAGGAGTCATAGGAAATTTTCTCCAGTTTTTCGTTATCATAAGAAAATACTGCATAGAAAGACTGTAAATAAAATCCCTATGATTTATGCTGAAATGGTCAGTCTAATGAAAATATTGCAATACAGTAAAACCTCGATTTAACGGACTAATTCGGGCGAGGGGGTGTCCGTTAAATCAAAAATTCCGTTATTTAATAAAAAAAAAAACGAGCTGTCGGAGCAGCAGCCCGCCCGCCACAGGGTCGGGGCGGCAGCTCCGCAGCCCGCCCTCTGCCGGGACCCGGGCGGCAGCCGGGAGCCGGTAGCCAGCCTGCCCGGGTCCCGGCTGCTGGGACCGGGGCGGGAGCCGGGAGCCAGCCCGCCCGCTGCTGGCACCCGGGCGGCAGCCGGGAGCCAGCCCGCCCGCTGCCGGGACCGGGGCGGCAGCCGGGAGCCAGCCCGCCTGCTGCCGGGGACCGGGGTGGCAGCCGGGAGCCAGCAGATGGCCCCCAGCGAAGGGGACCGGGGCCGCAGCAGGAAGGGGTCGCGGTCTGATATGGATCAGAAATTTTGTCCGTTGCATCCGAAGTCCGTTAAATCGAGGTCCGTTAAATCAAGGTTTTACTGTAGTTTGATTGCTCCTGCAGCTGCAAATGTTTTTTGTAATGTGTCACTTTTGTATTTGGGCCAAGCATCTGAAGTATTTGAATTATGCTGCAAAAGATACGCTCTCCTTCTCCGTCGAATTGTCCATATCCAATCATAGAATAGCACTGATAACAGCTTGGCAAAACACAGCACCTGTCCCAGCTGTGGACCACATTTCATTGTGTTGTAAAATGCCATTATTTATATTGGTGGGTTTTTTAAAAAAACAACAAAACATACCTCTATAAGATGGAAAGACTTTTGAGGGGTTCTATAACATTTGTTTACTTTGCAATTGGTTTTTAAGAGACTTGGTATGAGTTGCTGTTGTATTCATCCTTAATGGTGTGAAGTTTGATTGGAGACTCTATGCTGAAATACATATCATTGAATGTTGGAGTTAAGAACTTTAAGGAGGAAGCCTTGCCTTTTCCTGATGAACTTTCCTTGGCTTGTCTTATTAACTTAATGTCTCTTGATCACCTAGCTTGATATCATCTGGGTACTTAATAGTAGAGAAAACATTTTCCTGGTGTGATGGCACTTAGTAGGCAAAATAATGCCACATAGCTCTGTTCTAGATAGGGATTGCATTGCTAAGTATTATGAATAACAATTTATTAAATACCAACAAAGTGTTTTGTCTTTCACCTTCAAACATTTTACCAGGTCATCAAAATATGGTCCTACTGGATTAGTCCTTTGTATTTATTTTATATATTTTTATTTGGATTTAAAATAATAAAGATGTCTAAACCAAGGGTTAGACACCCTAACATAATTAATGATACAGCCGTACAATTATATTATACCTCAGCACCATTAAAATCAGTTCGGCAGGAACTTGGCTGGCCAGCCAGCCACCTACTACCTTCATCATCTCTGAAGCATATCCACAGCCTTCTCCAGAAGCGCATCAAACAGATGTCTTTTGCAGCATGCCTGGAAAGCCACCAAATTTAGCTATTTCAGACCAGAGGAGAGCAAGTTTCAGAGTCTCAGAGCTGACAGAATATCCTGCCAACAGCTCCTCTCTCTTTTCTAATGAGCTGGATCCCATCTGAGTGCTCCTGTTGGCCACAGCTGTGGCAGTGTAGCATGGAGAAAAAGGTAGTCCCTCTGGTAGGCTAGCTCCAGGCCATGTAGCGTTTTATAGGTTATGACCAACACCTTAAACTCCACCCAGAGACACAGCTAGCACAGATCCTGGATCACTCTGGTTATGTGCCCCCAGCGAAATGTCCTGTTCAGTCAGCAAGTCACTGCATTCTGCACCAGCTGCAGTCTCCAAATAGTTTTAAAGGGTAGCCCCATGTAGCGTGCATTGCCGCAGCCTGATTTTGAGGTGACAGAAAGCACAGATTACAGTGGCAAGGAAAGGAAAGACTGCAACCTCCTAGCCAGATGCAGACTGGGTCACTGCAGTAACATGATCGTCCAATAGCAGCACGGGCTGTGGAATCACTCCTAAGTTGCGAATACTATCCCTAATGGCAGACATACTCCTTCAGTGGAAGGGGTTGATATTACCTCCTCCCAGTTCTTCAGCGACATCCCCCAACCCACCTTAGTCACCCCAGTATGATCCGGGTTGATCTGCAGCCAGCTTGCTCTCAAACACAGAGACAGACAATTGGGAGTCATCATCATGCTGAAGACACTGAGCCCCGTGCCCCCTTACAGATGTTCCTAGTGGCCTTTCATTGGTCTCCAGGAGGTGATCACTGACCAATGCACCAAGGCAGTCTTTGTGTCATAGGCAGGTCAACGGATCAAGGAGATCACAGGCATATAGACACGGTGAGAACTATCTTGTCACAACCTTCCCACAATCCTACCTAGAAAGGGAAGATGTGATACTTGTTTATAATTAGCAAGATTGTCAGCACCTTGTGATGACTTCTTGAGCAAAGACTGCACTCCCGTTTCCTCCAAACCAATAGGCCGTCTGCCTCCTCTAAAAGAGGTGCTGACAATCTCCACAATAAGGAGACCAGCACTTCCCCACTGGCCTTCTCCAGCACGGAAGGACGTGAATCCAAAGGACAGGTTGCAGGACAAAGTTTTCCGAACACTTCCAGTACTTCAGGGAGTATCACTGGCTGAAACTCCAGGTGAGAAGACGAGGCCTCTGTTCCCTGAAGACCAGGCTCAATCACCACAGAAGCAAACAGCCCATCCCTAATCTGATCAGTCTTGTCTGTAGAATAGCAAACAATTTCCTCACAACAGGAGGGACTCAGATCAGTTACCGAGCTGAAACCATCCAGATGTACTGGACTCTCTGTCACCCAGATCGTATCTGCTGTCTGAGATGTTGCCGATACTGTGATGGAGAAAGATAATTGTCTCTTTGCCTCCTGCGCAGCAATAGCATAGGAGTTAAAAAGAAATATTTATGCTACAGCTCGTCAGCCTCCACACATGATTTCCACCACTGGTTCTTTAGCCACCTCCCTCTTGCTTCATTTGTTTCAGACCATGCATAAACTAGGCTGACCTCTGAGAACGAAGCCAGCAGAGAGAGCCCTTAAGGGCCACCTCTTCAGTGGTGGAGGACAAAAACCTATAGTCATCTACAAACTCATCAAAAGAGCGGTCTGTCAGCAGAACAAGAGTCACCATCAGCGCTCTGTATAACAGAAAGCAACAGTTTATATCATATTTTGTTGTAATATAGAGTAAGTCACACGTGGCTCTAAAATCAACATTTTTGGTCCTTATGTTTGAGATGGATGTTTTCATCTCAACCACTACAGAATGTGTTATGAATCTCCAACAGGGCAACTGCCTAGAAAATGTATTGGCCCACTGAAAAATATAGAAATGTGATCAACATCCCTTATTACTGTGTATCTTGCTGGAGTTTCGCTCCAGAAAGAATAGCAACCTTGCCCTGCTTCTTTGTTGCCTTGCCCTGTTTCAGTTACATCCTTTCTACCCTCTGTATTGTCCAAATAAAACCCTTAGTGTTTATTTAATCCCACAAATGATGTGACAAAAATCTACATTTTTAACATGTAATAATCACTTTGGGTTTTAATGTTTAATTCGTCTGATTGACATATGCAAAGAGAGCTTAAACACTGAAACCATCTTAATAGTTGATGTAGCCCATCAAAGCCCAGAGAATTATACTGTGTGCAGTGGTAAAATATGTTTACAACAGAGTCCGTTGCTACTGTGAATATTTCTGATACTATTAACTGAGGCTGGTCACTGTGGAAGATTTAGCCTGTGTTGCCAGACAGTAGCATAGGAGTGCTTTGTTCAGCAAGATTTTCTTATGTCCATTAAAACATGTCCTATTGGATGATCTGTCCATGATCAACATGGGAACATGTTGATTACTTCCTCAGAGGAAAAGGGAAGGTTGGATAGCCGTGTGGGACTATCTCCCTGAATGTGTCCATGGGGAAAAGACAGGTGTTTAGGACAGCAGCCACCAGCGGCCACACCCAGTTCCCCAGAGGACCCACATAAAAGGTAATACAGCCCCAAACTGAACAAGGAGACCCACTTAGGGGCAGTTTCTTATCCTGTATCTAGGAGCAGAAGGAGCCTGCATGTGTGTGTAGATTCTGGGGGAATCTGCTTGTGCTTGGGCATTTGATTAATTTTGAGGAGAAGGGAGCAGCCTGTGCATGAAAGAGATTTGGGGGATGCAAAGCACGAGAGAGAGCGAGAGAGCAATTATTATATCATTTAGAAAACATGATAGCGAAGAAAAAGACAGAGGCAGAAATAATGAGTTACGTATGAGAGGAAAGGAAAAATAGTGCAGTGACCAGAGAAAAAAAAAAGACCAAATGCAAGAGTGAGAAAGTAATGATTAAAAGTTTTTTACATAGGAAGGGAAGATTCAAAAGGATGCAATAAATAACTAAATTAACAAAGTTTATGAAAGGGGTGCATGCTGGGGATTATCGGCTGGCTATCTTGCCTCTCTCCCCATTTGCTGTTTTTATATTGGTGCTGTGGTCCCTCATGACTTGTTTTCCTGTGGTTGGACCTGTGAATGGGTCCATTGAGGATGGGCTGTGGACTCAAGGGATGTCTGAAAAATGTCTGGAGATCAGAACAGTCTTGCTCCCATCTTGCAGAAAGCAACACAATGCTACTCTGAGACTGCTACTCCAGACTATGGGGAGGCATAGTACCCCCGGCTTTACAAAGGCTTTGGATGACTTCATTTATGTTCTGTGCAGCCCACCAGCCACTGAATTGCTCATCCACAATCCCTTCCCCGGCTCTCTTGCTTTAAAGGGCTGCGCTGGCTCTCAGCTCCTTGACAAGCAAGTTGGGTGCAGAGCCCTGGGCATAGGGTCTGTGCCCACCACCAATTGTCAGCATGGCTTTTCCACTGCATTCTGGGCTGCAGGCACCCAAGGAAAGGTCCAGAGCACAGGGCACTCTGTGTATTACATCAGGGGTCCTTTTCACAAACAAGTGTATGGTGCTTTATTTATGCTTCAGACATAACAGCCAAAGCAAAACCCAACATTAATGCCATGTTCCTTGTAGTGTACTTGTCGAGTCTCTCATCCATTTGCTTGCACTTGTATGCTTCTGGGAAACTCTCAGGACTAAAAAGACTGGAGTCTGCCAGAAAAGATGAATTTCCTTTCACAACAGGAAGGTTTGGGAAGTAAAACAAAGCAGACACCTAGTAAATTACTTCTGCTTTTCAAATACCTTTAGCAGGATTCTCCTTACCATTACTTTATCTCAGCACTTTCAGTACATAACTCTTGTTAACTGAGAAGAAGGGCAGAGAGAAGATAAAGATGATATTAAGTAAGAAACCCAGGAAATTTCAAACTGGCTTTGGACTTGGCTTTGTTCAGTTCTGTTTCAGCTGTATTTTGTAAACTGGCTTAAAGGCATAATTACTAGTAAATGCTCGCAGCTTCTGTTTTTGGTTCCATCATGATCAAAATGCACCCCGTAAGGCTGAAACGCACACAACTGTATTCCACTTGTGCATTTTTCTAGTGTGTTCTCTAATGCAATACAGATGTGAATACTGCGTACAGATGTGGCATCCTTATATACTGGCATTAGAAAAGGTTCAGAGAAGGGCAACAAAAATGAGTAGGGCGTTGGAACAGGCTCCATATGAGGAGAGGTTAAAGAGCTAGGACTCTTCAGCTTGGAAAAGAGCAGACTAAGAGGGGATATGATTAGAGGTATATAAAATCATGAGTGGTGTGGAGAAAGTGAATAAGGAAAAGTTATTTACTTGTTCACATAATACAAGAACTAGGGGCCACCAAATGAAATTAATGGGCATCAGGTTTAAAACAAATAAAAGGAAGTTCTTCACACAGCGCACAGTCAACCTGTGGTACTCCATGCCTGAGGAGGTTGTGAGAGCTAGGACTATAACAGGGTTTAAAAGAAAACTGGATACATTCACGGAGGTTAAGTCCATTAATGTCTCTTTCTGACCCTACCCTTAAATATCAACAACCAAGTAGTTAACAACTACATCGAGGATAGAATTCATAGGGATAATATTAGACTCCAAAACAGCCCGAGACTTCCTGCCCCAAGACAGATTTGAGGCTATGCCCAACCTTATCAGTTGACTTCAAGAAGATCCGCATGCCACCCTGAGGACTAGTCAAAGTCTGTGCAGGCATGTGGCCTTCTACATGTTCATCATGCAGTGCATCAGACTACATCTACATTGAAAGCAGGGTTAGTTAAAATTGGTGTACATGCAGTACAGACACCACATGGATATGCCTCTTCTAGTCCTTCTCACATCATTGAATTGGTGGCAAGACCCCCAATCAAGTGTGCAGGGAGTACCTTTCTCTCCATCCCTCCCAACCAAGACCTTAGTTGTGGATGGATTATTCTGGGATGAGGACATCAGGCACAAAGTCTATGGGCACATGAGGAGACTCAATTACACGTAAATATATTAGAGTTCAGAGCAGTTTGCCTAGCCTGTGTTGCTTTCCTAACAATGATTCAAGGACTGACAATGCAAATTATGACTGACAATGGTCGTGTTTTTTACAAGTAGGCAGGGGAGGAGCCTAATTGTCTCCTTGATGTTGGGAAGCAGTTCAGTGATTACACAGGTTAATTCGGGACCGTGTATTTTCCATAGAACTACATCACCCAGATCTACAGATGGCTGTAGCAGACCCTCTGACCAGACCATTTGTCATGCCATGAGTATGATCAAGAATTGTGTTGTCAGATGCATCTTCCTCAAGTAGGATCATCCATCAGTATTTGCAAACCCAACACATTTCTCAACTTCTGCTTTAAAAAAGGAGGTGTAAGCCCAGGATCATTGTTGGATGCATTCCTCACTCAGTGGTCTCTAGGGATGAGATGTGTTTACCTTCCAATCCCGCTGACTTCCAGTGTGCTCAGAACGTTCAGACAAGACAGTCACAATCATCATGATAGCACCTGCCTGGCTAAGGTAATTTAGATATCCAGATCAGCTCCTCCTGTCACCAAAACCCTTGCTTCTTCTACCGGACTCAAATATTTCAGGACAGTAGGAATATTTTACAAATGAATCCAGTTTCCTTCTACCTGGCTGCTTGAACTATTAGATGTCAGACCCAGAAAGATCATGTTCCTCAGATATCCAGATCATTTTCATTCAAAGTAGAAGAATTCCACCAGGCTAACTTGGGCATCTGAGTGGAAGACATTTGGGATTTGGTGTGAACAACAACAATTACTTACATAGTGACTCCCAGATCCCTGCTAATTTGGCTTATTTGTGCTCTCTAAAGAGTTATAATTATGCCTAGTAAAGTACATCTCGCAGACATATCTGCACATCACACTCCCCACTCCACTCCCATTCAAAACTACACATTTTTCACCCCACTTGACTGTAGTTACATTTCTTAAAGGCCTTATGCACATTTTTCCATCAGTCAGGGAAACTCCTCCTTCTTAATGTGCTCCTGGCAAGTTTAATGGGCGCCCCTTTAGAACCTCTGGCAGTCTGTTCCCTGTTGCACCTATCTATGAAAACATCCTTTTAATGGCATCGCATCTGCCAGAAGAATTGGGGAAATGCAAGCTCTCATGGCAGACCTCACTCTATTGTATTCCATAAGGATAAAGTATTACTCATACCCATCCCAAGCTCTAAGGTACTCATGGATTTCCACTTCAACCAAATGATTCATTTACCAGTATTTTTCCTTAAGCCACATTAAGCACTCCTTACATGTGCTCAGAGCCTAATCCTTTTATTTTAAAAGGATCAGACCCTCCAGAGTTTTCTCAAGGCTGTGTGTAGCATTTGCTGACAAAATGAAAGGTCAGGCGATATCGGCACAGAGACTATCCAAACGAGTATCGGGATGTTTTCGTTCAGATTCCCCAGCTCAGTTTAGGGCTCATTCCACTAGGGCTTAGGCCGCCTCTGCAGATTCCATCTGAGAAAGTTTTTTTTCTCCTTTTTCTTACTAAGCATTATTCCCTCATGGAAGCATTGAGGTCTGAAGCTTCTTTTTTCAGAGCTGTGCTGTGATCTGTGTTGAAGTAGACACCTTCACATCAGGTTGTCTTCTTCTGCAATGCTTAGCCAGTCAGCCATAGCGATCATTTGCCATTTGGTCTGTTCCTGCACATCTGGACGCCCTCAGAGGCCAACATCAGAACAGATTTGATGAACCCATGTAATACGGGGGTCTGCCCCTGGGCCGCCTCCCCCAACATCAAGTCACTGCTTCTACATAAACTAAGAGTAGAATATATATGAATAAGTACTCAAAGATGAAAGAAAAGTTCCTTGCTTTACTTTAACTGGAATTCTTCAAGATGTATTGTCCATATATTTTCTATGACCTGCCCTCCTTCCCCA
Source organism: Sternotherus odoratus (assembly GCA_032164245.1). Taxonomy (NCBI): domain Eukaryota; kingdom Metazoa; phylum Chordata; order Testudines; family Kinosternidae; genus Sternotherus; species Sternotherus odoratus. The sequence continues at coordinate 78,516,743 of JAVMKO010000008.1, read as the reverse complement.
CTATTACGAAGTCCTATAACATCTCGATTTTATAATAGCGAAGGAACTGAATGGGTGTTGGACCCGCACTACCCTTTATGCCCGTGGTACAGATAATGATGACATTCAGGGTGCATGCATGGCCCCAATGCACACCACTGGCCAAACGATCCCAATCTTGAATGCATGGGGCACGTGCATCCCAAGAGTGGAATACATATGAACATAAGGAAGAACTCCAGTTTCTGTAAGGTAAATCATTTTTCTTTACTAAATGGTTTTTGCTTTCATATAGTTTGGATCCAAATGCCTCCTTACCCGTGCTGTTTGCATAACAGTATCCCAATGCAAGCTGCCCAACAGCTCTCAAGAATGTAAGACTTTTCTTTACTTCTAAGAGCAATACTACTTATCAACATTTTTCTGAAATACCATATCAGCAGTCTACAGTTCCTGCTGCTATAAGTTTAATGTGTTTGTAGGAGCACTTAGCATCGAGTCTTTTATATTACAGTTTATTCCTCACAGGTGCTACATGATACAGGATTGTGTTGGCACTTTATAGATCTTTTATCAGATAAGTGTATGTGTTTCTATGCCAGGCAATCAGAATGAAACTGCTGCATGGCTAGTGAGTTACTAATCGACACAAGGTAAAAAAAACCAAAAACAATAACCTTTCCACACCTGCTCTTTTATGGATAAGTTAGAATCCGATTGGCTTAGACCAACAAAAGTTCCAGAACTAAATGTAAGCCAATAAAAATGCAGCAGGGCAACCAATATTTTTCAATAACATTCATCAGGTAAAGTGTTTAACTTGTTTGCTATTATAAACAGTAGTTGTGATAGTGAATTATCACTGGATCAAAGTCTCAGGTTTTCTTCTGCAAGAGACCATTATCCTATGACCACATTCCATTCAGTTGGAATTATCTCTCCAGAATCATGACAGTTAAAAATGGAAAAACCTGTTGGATCATCCAGTCTCTCTCTTTGCAGTACAGTAATATTTGTAATGAATTCTTGAGTTTATATTTTAAGAGTCGTAAACTATTGAGTTTCCGTATCTCCCCAAAGAGCGTGGACATCCTGTGTCAGGTGATATTCAGTCTAATATGGCCTGGTCAGTTTTAATAATAATACTCTTATATGGAAATGTCCATCTAAAGAGCTCACAGCGCTTACCTGCCCTTTGTTAATTCACTTCAGAGAGGTACTCAGTTCAGCATGAGCCAAGAAAGGTCAGTCAGTGAAGAGCTGTAGCTTTGCTTTTTACATCTGACTCCAAAATGGATGAGGTGCTTCGTTTCAAACATGGATTCATGAGAGAGTGGCCAACTTGTGTATAAATTCCACGATAGGATTACAGTGGGAATGATTCTAGTAAGGGGGCTGCACCTCAGATTTCCAGTGTAAACTGAGTTCCTGACTAGCCTGGTGCTTGGGTCACTCAGACCTATTATGCTGGGTGACCTCAACATCCATGTGGACAATAGATCTGATGGGCATCATGACAGCCATAAAACCATCTGAAATGCCTTCTGGCTCTACACGCAAGTGGCATATTCTGCGTCTTGTTTTCAGATGGGTGCTTGGAAAATTATACCTTAAGCGGGCTTAAATCATCACCTCCTCTAAGATGAAAACAAGACTCACCTTTGCTCCCATCTTGGTGCAAGACCTCTGTCATAAATCCATCCTCAGCCGTCTGTGGACCCAATTAGGTTTTAAATTTCTTTTAAGGGCTGAGTTTTATTCTGACACCCCTTTCTGTTTAATAGATGTGCATGTTGGAGAGACATTGAGACGATTTGGGCTGCAGTTCCATCACTATGTGGATGGTTTACAGCATCACCATTAGGCAAAAGCACCCTCTTCCCTCTGAATTTAGCTGAAATTTGTGGCCATTTCTTGCTGATTCAGAACTTACCACGGATGCTGCTGCTTTGTGAACTCCAAATTGGACTGCTGCGGTGCATCTGCCCTTGAAGACCATTTGAAAACTACAGCTTGTGCAGAATGTGACTGATTGCGTAGTGTGGTTTGTCTTGACAGCTGAGTTGCTTTTGACAGCTGGGTTCTTCTTTACTAACAGTCTTTGGGTCTGAATGGGTAGGAGACAGAGGCAGTGTGTTTTTGGTAGAGAGCATTTTACTATGGAATGCTGGTCCAAAAGAGTTCGGGTATCCCAGCCCATCAGGGCATGAGGAAGTATTAGTCACTTGCTCAGGCAGTTACTAGGATGGAAGGATTGTGAGAACTGAACTAGGTGTATTTTGGAGCAGGTGGCAAATCTTAGTTAGCTTAGTTGCCAACATGTAGTGCATGCTGTTTCCATTTTTGTTCGTTGCTGCAGTTTATAAAAATGATAACAAACACATTCATACAGTTTGTTCCCTAGGGATATACATGTCCAAACAGAGAAGCTACCAAAAAGACAGAGCAGAGCTCAAATGAGCTGAATATTTGTATTTTCAGAGGTGGGGGAGGGAAACACAAGGTGCTCTAGTGGTTAGATCAAATGACTGGGGATCCTTGAGTAGGTTTCTTGACTTCCCTTTGCATCAGTGAAGGCATCTGTGAAACTTTGTGAAAGAAGCTCACCACCAAACAGATGCAGGCCTATCTTAGGTAAAAAGATTATCAAAAAAAGAGGGAGAGAGAGAAAAACGACACATTTTATAAGATGCAGCTGTGTAAATATTGTGTGGGGGCAGGAAGAGTTTGGAGAGGTGTAACACACACCCTTTCTTTTTTTTGCAAAAGTTCTGCTCTGTGCACTGTTTATTACCATTACCAGGACAACCATCACTATATTGCATGGCGCACAGTGCAGCTACTGTGTTCCATACACAGACTTTCATCTTTTTTTTCCAAGGGGAAAAACAACCCTTATTTTAAAGTAAATGTGTTTTCAAAATAAAAATGTGCTAGGGCCGGGGGGGGGGGGGGGACAGTGAGGGAAAGGTACTGGAATGGGAAGAGGAAGCATCTCCCTTGCTTTCTATTGGTTCCTCATATGATGTTTACATATTAAACGTACCCGGATCTTTTAAGTTAATCAACTCGGGTGCCTGCTGCTCTTTTTCTTTTCCTCAGTTCTCAATTCACTTACAACCCGTACATTTCATCCACATAGGTTCAAATCTTCATATACCGTAGACTCTCGATTATCCAGGATTGGGTTAACCAGGATGTGGATTAACCAGGATGTCAAAAAAACTATGCGTAACTCGCAGGGCCAGCTCTGGCTTTGTTGCCATCCCAAGCACACAAAAAAACCCCACCCCACCAGGGCCCAGGGCAGCCAGTGAACCAACACCCCCTCACCCCGGCGCAGGGTGGCTGGTGAACCAGCCCCCTCCCCATATTTCCTATGGATGATGATTATCCAGGATTTTATTAACCAGGATTAATTTTTTTCCTATCATCCTGGGTAATCGAGAGTCTACTGTACACATCTACCCATAGCCCTAAAAGCTGCCCAGCCCTCCTGGTTGATGGCCTTTGGCCATGGTGCTCGAAGAGCAGTAGGAAAGTACTGAATCCTCCCTATCGACCTGGAAGCTTAGCATGGAGTAGCTGCACAGCTGCCTACTTCCACTATAAGACTATATGGGCTGTAGTAGCAGCTAGGCTCAATTGGCAACCCTACCTGGAGGTTTAAGCTTGGACACTCATGCAGGCCCAAGAATGCCAAGTTTCCCTCTTCAGCCGTTCCACTATATTTAGGACTTTCTGTAACAAGAGCAGGGGAGGCAGGATTTAGCCTTTAAACACTTTTCATTTTCTTGTGTCCTGTAGCGCCATGCAAACTCACAAGACAGCAGGGGTGTGTTGGACACCAATCTGCAGCACATAGCTGCTGGTTATTACAATAACAGTGGTACCTTGGTCATACAATACAGAGAAGATTCAGTACACCTACAACTCCTGTTGACTTTAGAGGGAGTTATAGATGCTCAGTAGCTTTGGAAATTGCACCTTTTTATATATAACAGTATTTCTCTTTTTCTGTTACACCAAACCACTTGCAATAATTTTAGTGTGGCACCCCCAGAAAACATGCCCTTGTTTCTCAGAAGCTGCAATTATTTAACAAATTAAAAGCCCATTTTCTTCCCTCAAAGACATGCACATGGCGTTGTTTCCCCTCACACATACCAGCACACTGGAAACACGCCCAAATCAGACCGAACCTTCAAATCCTTATTCACAAGAATAGCACCACTGAAGTCAGTGGGACTACTCATGTGAGTAAGGGCTGCAGGTGGAGAACAATCTAACATTTTATTTTAAAAGTAAGGAGCTCTTGCAACCAATGGACATTTTGAAAAATTATATATGTATAGATTACCTTTCATTTATACTCCATATAAAACATCCTGTTCTAAGTGCACATTTGTCTATAGCAGATTGTATTCATATCATTAATGCATTACCTTGCTCTGAACAGAAGAGAAGTATTTTAGATGTAGTCCAAATTTAACCACATCCTGGGTCTTGGCTTGCTGTTCCTAGATCTGCATGTTGTAGGTTAATGGCGGTAGCTGCCTACTCCATGCTTTCTCTGTCTCCATCCTTAGTTCTCCCTTCTTCAGAGGCACACCGCAGCCTTTTAGAGTGAAAACCTGATTGGGCACCCCTGATCTAAACTTCCTAGGACTTAGTGAAAGTACTTCTGAATCTCAATACAGAGTTCAGACGTCGGACATTAAGATGACTCATTGAAAGCCTCCTGCTTCTTTGTGCAGAGTACTGAGTTCCACCACCCTGCTTGTCTGGTACTCTGAGAATGTAAATATACAGTGAAACCTCCATTTAACGGACTAATTCGGGCCGGGGGTGTCCGTTAAATCAAAAAGTCCGTTATTTAATAATTAAAAAAAACCCGAGCTGTCGGAGTAGCAGCCCACCCGCCACAGGGTCGGGGCGGCAGCTCCGCAGCCCGCCCGCTGCCGGGACCCGGGTGGCAGCCGGGACCCGTCAGCCAGCCCGCCCGCTGCCGGGACCTGGGTGGCAGCCGGGACCCGTCAGCCAGCCCGCCCGCTGCTGGGACCCGGGTGGCAGCCGGGACCCGTCAGCCAGCCTGCCCGCTGCTGTGACCCGGGCGGCAGCCGGGAGCTGGCAGCCAGCCCGCCCACTGCCGTGACCTGGGCGGCAGCCGGGAACCGGCAGCCAGCCCGCGAGAAATGGATTTGGGATGCATCAGACTTGCTCAGAAATTTTGTCCGTTGCATCCGAAGTCCGTTAAATCGAGGTCCGTTAAATCGAGGTTTTACTGTATATATATATATTTAAAAAACTCCAGCTGAAACTTGTGCAAGTTCTTAACTGAGCAGTGAACTTTAAGCAAAGTTTTAAATAAATTGCTTGTCTGGTGAAAAGAAACCCATCAACTTGAAATCTAATAATTGGGGATAGTGAGCAGGAGTTAAGAGTTTAAAGTAGCCTTAAGTACTGCACGTGCCACGGAGTCCCTCTGCCAACAGTTATGATTTTATAATAGCACTTTCCTACCTTTTAAAGTGTTTTTCTCTCTGTTATGTGAAAGTCACACAAACAAAAAGTAGCACTGACTATACAGGCTAACTGACTATACAGTGACATTAACTGTAGACAAAGTGCTGTTTTAATACACAGAGTAAATACACTGAAAAGACGAGAAAATATTTTTTCTCTCATCTCTTTCAGCTGCTGTAATCTTAGGTGTATTACTTGTAAAAAGGAGTAGGTTAAAAAAACAGATGTGATTTTTAGATTGACTGCATCACTTTAAAAATGGTTAAGGATTGATTTGCCTTACTCTTGGGAAATGCTGTAATGCTTTTGGCTGTATCCTACTTTCTGCTGCCAGCTAAAAGTACCATCTGGTTTGTTTGAGGCCCTACCCTGTCTCAGGTGCTTCCAAAATGCTCCCCAACTGGTGGATCATTTCATTGGGCTGCTGTGTCTGCTACAGCATGTGTCCTAGGCTGGGAATACGACGGCTTCTGTTTTCTGCCATCTTTTTAACTGTGGTGTATATGTTTGGGCACAGATCTTACTGCCTCTCGTGAGGACATTTGCATCATTGTCAGCTGCACATATTAAATTGATATGCAGAGCTCACAAACATGTATTCCATCTTTTGTCCCTTTGTTTGTACAATTGTTCCAGTTTTAATTCTTCTTTGACACCTGGAATATCACAAAGCTGTTGATAATCTGCTGGCTGCTGAGGAAAATGACATTGATAGAAGGATAGTGTGTGTCAGACTTGTATCTAGACAATTGCCGGCATACCACATGCTCTCATAGCTTTCGGAATCTTAAATCCATTACTAATCTGGAGTGCCAACTGTGGCAGTGTGCTGCACTGTCGTTCCCTCACTAGAGCAGACAACAGTCACTTAGAATTGATTAGAAAAAAGTATTGTTTACTTCTATGGTATGCTATATTGGCTTGTTGGATGCGAGTCAGTATTTAGTACATGCTTGCTGCCATTTTGTGAGGAAGGAAGGGACTGTAACAAAATGGCGTTTACATTCAACTCCTTATATCTAAATGAACTAATGCCCCAGTATACACATTTCTACATAGACACAAGAATATTCAGGGGAACTAAACTCAGGAACCATTCTTTTGATGCGATCATATTTAAAGATTTGAGGTGCTTTGACAGATATACAGTTATAGGCCTAGTGTCCTGTTTTTAAAATTATCTGTACCATATGTTGCTGACTTAATTTTCTTGTTCATTCATTTCAATCTGTTCCAAAGAACACTGAGGCAGTAGTTTAGTAAATACCAAGCAGCTATTATGTATTGGTAGAATGTTAGAACATGGCTCTTTCTAGCTTGCAAGATTATATTGTTCACTTTATAAACCTTTCTTGCTATTTACATTCTTCTCAAAGTTTATGGTTCCTTGTGTGTTGGTATAGTAGCATGAGTCTCAAGAGTCGATAACATGATTCTCTCTATTTGAAAGACTTGGGAGATGGTGGTGTATAATTTTCAGTAAAAAACCTGAATGCTTCGGTTAGGTATTAAAAGTTCCAAAAGCGGTGCTGAAGTGAAAAGGAAGCACCAAAGGATGATGTTATTTTTATTTATTTGTGCCAAGTTAGAATGTGTGTGAGTGGAGTGAAAATTTTAAAAGCTGTAATCTAGCTCTTTTAGCACACAGAGAAAAATATGCAGAATATGTTGCTTAGAGTATTAGATAAGCTGCAGTGTGTTAATCAAACATTTTCATGATATGAGGGCAGTTAAGAAAACAGTACAATTTTTACTAATTGCGCTTGTAAGTAAATGGATCTATCATTACATTGTCACGAAGAGTGACATTGAGCAGAAACACCCTGCTAATCCCTGGAAGATAAGTATTTAACGTAATTAGGCAGACACTGTCTCCTTTGTTGAATGTAGCATTAATCATCACAAAAAGTCCAACTTTATCCAAGATGCCTTTTTCTGATATGTCACTGTGTTAGATAGCTTCTTAGGCTATTTTGTGAAGATACTATATTTGAAGAAATGAACACTGCAGCTGCATAGTTTTCCCTGATTAGGTCTCTTGCTATTTGATGAGCCTATATGTATATTCTTATTAGCAAATGTTACATTATATAACTATTCGTTGTTTCTAGGCCTAGAAAGCTACACATATTTGAGCTATTGAGCTATTTAACATATTCAGCCTAAGGAATATCAAAGAAGCATAAATAGCCTTTACTGTGTTCTGTCTGACAGGTTGATGTATCTTCGACTCTTCATATATGGCACTACAATAGTTTCATTGTTGTGGAATAAACAAAAAAGTTTCTTGCCTTGAATTGTAGCTCATAACATCACATAAAAGAGAGCCTCTTTCTATGAAAAATCTCAGTTAAAATGATGAAAAATATTGCCATCTTCCAGAATTCATCGGCACTACATTCCCCTCCTCCCCCCATTGCTTGTAATTTCTGCTGTGAAATACCGTCTGGTTATGAACTGATATCAACTTGGATCAGTGCACAGCTGTATCTTCCCACCTTCTCAGTGGCTCAGAAGGCTTTGAAGGGAAAGAATAGGGTTTAGTCAAAGATGACAGCAAGACTTCGCTAAGTAACAGGTGGAGGTCAAGCCGGTTTATTTGTTGGGATGAACAGAGTACAGAGATGAAAAATCAAATGCTTTGCCATAATAAGGTTTAGAAAGAAAATGCTGACTGGTCTTAGCTTTGATTCCAGCTGACAGACCCTTTTCTAGTGTTCATTACTTGATTTCACAGTTCAGACCATTTTAAGAGGCTTAAAATTTTATTTCTGCACTCCTCTGTAAAGCTCTTCAATTGCTTTTTACATTTTTGATTTAAATAAAGTTACAGGGGCTCCTTATTATGGCAGTTGTACATTTTGACAATTGTAAAGACAATATGCCATCAATAAATTACAAGATGATACAAGAACATATTTCTGATCATTCTTTTTTTTTTACATGAAGTAAAATTTACCTTCTAGCACAAACTTGATTACAAATTTTAAAACAACTTAAATTGGAAATTCCAACTTAAAAAGAACATTAAAAGATGTAAGCATGAAGTTTAAGGAGTCTTCTGCCATCGGTACATATGGGATTTGTGTGTATGACTTTCACTAACATTAATGAGACGACACCGTGCGTGTTTGCATTGAATCACAAGATCTGGAGAGCCAAATCATGAAGGGGAATCACCGCAAGGTACAAAATACAGTAGACTCTCGATTATCCAGGATGATAGGGGGAAAATAATTCTGGTTAATAAAATCCTGGATAATCACCATCCATAGGAAATATGGGGAGAGGGGGTTTGGTTCACTGGCTGCCCTGTGCCCTGGTGGGGTTTTTTTGGTGTGTGCTTGGGGTGGCAGCAGAGACAGAGCCAGCCCTACGAGTTGCGTGTTTTTTTTCTTTTTTGACATCCTGGTTAATCCACATTCTGGTTAATCCAATCCTGGATAATCGAGAGTCTACTGTAATCAGTGTGACATTCTGACACTGCGTCCCAACCTATTGCTGTCATGGCATATTGATGCAACATCACAAAAGAATTTCAGGAAGCCTAACTGCAATACTGCTGTGGTCTCTATGCTAGTCTAGTAGTCCTGCTTTCCCTATCCTGGCAGGTGAGAGGATGAAGAGGTTTCTCTCCTTTCTTTCCCTCTTGCCTCTACCCCAATTCCTTCCAAGTTACTTGGATGGCCAGGGAGGGAGCAGCTGTGATCTGTTTGCTGAGCACTACCCGTACCTACTCTCATAGCACAGAAAATGCCTCTGAGCTTGAACTCTACTTACTCTAGGCAGAAAAAGCAGAATCACTAGTCAAATTTGTGATGCCGTAATAGTTTCATGCAGATCTCCAGAGAGCCACATAGTGCTCTAAAGCCTCCCATTGACTGTCACTGGCCTCTGGAGTAAGTTTCTGTCTTTTATTCTTATCAAATGAGTTGTCTGCCTTGTGAAATCGGAAGCCAGATTCCTGTTAAAAACAAAAAAAACCAACCCGTGTATAAACGTAGACCGCTTCAGCACAGATGACACCTCAAGAACACTCAAGTACTCTGGAATATGCTGCTCGAGCAGTTTCACTTTTATTTCTACTGCCTGTCCCGCTCTTCTCACATTTATCTCCAGACTTCTTCTCGTTGTCCAGCTCTATTCTACCCCCAACAATTCATTGAACTTTCTGAAACTTTGCTGTTTTAGGGAGAGGTAAGGGATTGACTTTATGTACACACATTTGCAGAGGGACAATAGGGTTGAAGTTTGTTATTTCTTACCTCTATATATTATTTCTTTATTTTATTTAAAAACATTTTTTTCTGTCAACAACATATTATCTCTGGAGACACAAATCCAGAGTTTGAGAACTGCAAAACTAAGCATCTCTGATGGTATCTTCTAGACTGAGCACTGAGTCCCATTGAGTAGATAGAAAGATTAACCTAAATAATATATACAGAAGTCCCTGGAACCCCATAAGATTGGGTCCTTAATCCATGAACTATTGAAACTCATTTACAAAACTTTTCATAAACATTACATGACTATAATTGTCCCATTCTCTAGAATTAGAATTTATAATTCCTATTCCATGATGAGATATCTTTGAGCTATAATGTATCTTAATTAAAACTATCTTTAAATAGGTTTTTTCCTCAAAAGCATTTTATCAAAAAAATCCGATTTTTATCCATCCTGGTCAGTAACAAAAAACCCCCACTGTCTTCAGCAGGCCCAGGACTTCACCTGGAATCTTTGAGACTGCAATAAATTTAAAATCTATTTCCCCCACACACACCTCATCTCTTTTTAATTTCCTTTATGAAACTGGAATCCCTTGGGAATCACAATGGCTTCAGAGAAAAATGAAGTGGGTGTGCTTACACAGCCATTATATATGATTTTATTCCTACTGTCTGGTTCCAGCAAACTTCATCATAGGATGAAAGAGAAAACTCCTGTCATGCTCATGGTATGCTGCTGTCTTCTACTAAGTTCAAAATATTCGTCATAAAAGAGGTGCATTCTCTTTGCTATGATCTGTATGTGCCGTTATTGTGGAAATTTCTTTCACATAAATCATTCTCTTCGGTGATACTCGAAAGCACTCAATGTCAAAAATGCCTCTTCTCTCTCAGGATCCATCCCATTGCCATAAACGTTGGGTTCCCTTTCACACCCCAGTCCTTACAATGTGCAGCAGCTTCTTTTTTTATTAAAGCCCCGTGTAGCAGAGCAACGACTTACCCGTGCGGCGCCTCCTGCTGGTCCAGGGAATTAGCTCATCCAGCATCTGGAGCGCCCTCTACAGGCCGTAGTCCCGCTTGCCCCTGGCCACGTGTCCCTCCCGGACCTCGGTACTCTCTTCCCTGGGGTGCTGCACCCCTGCAGTATCCCCAGTCTCAGGGTTTCCCCTTCCTGGGGAACCCCCACCCTCTATCCCCCACCTTGCCTCAGTCTAGGCATCTGCCAGTCACCACTTGCCCCCGTTCACTGGGGCTGACTGCAGTATCATTGCCATTCATCACCAGCAAGGAGGGTTTGGCCTGCTGCTTCTGTAGCCCTGGGCTGCCCCCTGCAGCCCCAGTACCTTTTGTTGGGCCTTCCCTTAGGCCTTGCAGCCTGGGGGTTTCTAGGCTGGAGCTTCCCCAGCTCCTCCTGCCTTGCCCCAGCCCTGCTTCCCCCTAGGTACCTCCTCAAGCTCCCAGCAGCCAGGCCTGTCTGCCTCTACAGCTATAGGAGACTCTCCTTCTTTGCCAAACTCTGGGCCTTTTTATCAGGGCAAGCTGGGCCCTAATTGACCCAGCCACAGCTGTGGGTGCTCTGCCCCAGCTGCTTTCCCTTGCAGCCCTCTGCTGGGCTGCCTTTTTCTAGCTACAGCCCTTTGCAGGGCCGTTTTAACCCCTTTTTACCTGGAGTAGGACAGCCACCCCACTATACCCCCATACTCCTACCTCCTGTACGTGAAAACTTTCGTATCCTTCTAGGGAGCTCCTCTCTCCCTCTCCAGAGTCTTGGAGGATTTGCAAGCACAGAAAAAAATTGTTTATTTCACCTAGCAGACTCTTCTGCATCAGAGAAGTGGAGACTTTAAAAATGAAGTGTGCTTCCCCCCCCCCCCCCTATTATAAACTGCCAAATCTTCCTGTGGCTCAATCTACGATGTCAGCATCATGATGAAATTGTCCTTCCCATCACAAGAGCACCAATGTATAGTTTGGAACTCAATCTCTCAAATAAAAGAACACACCAGCTGTCAGTCAGCAACAAATTCCTTCTTTATTATGCAGCTGAAGATGGCTGTTGCCATCCTGTAACTTTTAAGATAAACTATTAAGGTGTGATCTATTTCATATTTTGCAAGTACCACTGAATACCAATACATAACAGTTTCCTGGATGCACTCTTGACCTGTATGACTATAAATCCATTTTCACAATTTGATATACTGCACATGTTAAAATTGCTGTAACTCCTTTCTTTGGAATAGTGAATAAACTCTTCACCCCCACATTGTGCAGAAATCATGTGACCTGCCAGTATAGCTCTGTTTTAATAAGACTTTTTAAATAGCTATTATTTATGTTTAATCCTGTTTTACGTAGAGTCTGTTTATTAATTGAACAATATGTTAAATCGTTGTATATAGAATTGGAGTCTTCAGAAGTAATGTTAAAATTGAATTTATTCTTGTAATCGTAAAAGTCCATTTAAAACATTATCATGTAATAGGTAAGGTCATAGGTCTAAATAATCTGCATATTTTACCCTTATCTATCTCATAGTTTGTGAGGTTAGTAGACATCATTGTAATATATGACCACAGATGGTTTTGATCTATTAGGGTCAACAAATATGGAGCAAATGGTGTTTGAGAAAATAGATTTAAGATTTTCTGTTCCATATTGTTTTGGGTTACTAAAACTCCCTTTAGTATAGTATCACTTAGAATTTAGCATCCATATGAATCTTGGGAAGATATAGTAGAAACATAAATTTATTCTTGGTCTTTTTCTCACAAAAATACCATATCTCAGCTATGATTATATGCAAAGATCTTTTTAGAGGGCTTTGTAAATGCCATTTGAATTTACAATGGCATTTTTTTTTGCCTTGCAGCCATTAATGTTCCATCTCCAAAGCACCCACATAGGTATATTCTCATACAGATGGCTGCAGTTTGTGCCTACTTCTATTTCTAATCTACCAAATATACTGAAAAACTCTCATAAAACATTGCCACAGAACAACCTCAATTTTGAATTTCAACAGCTGGATGTCTAAAAAGACATTTTTGATTTTTATGTTTTTTCTGTACAGTAGAAAAGGACATTGAAGCTAAAATTGAATCTAACATTTAATTGAAATTTTTAATTTTTCATGCTATACGGTTAAACTCCTCATAATTTTCAAATATAAATTCTCATGAAATTCTTTTATAAAATAATTGATAGTATGTGAAGTGTATCTTATTAGTGACCTCGCTGGTCACTTCAATAACATAGCTGGAAGATAGCTTTGCATATCAGATGTAAATCAATCCAGATGATGTTACACATGTGTCCACACAAACAAATAGGTTCCTGTTCTTCTTTCTGTAGGCCATGTTGTACCATAGATTTTTAAACAAAGCCCCTCATTGATTTTAGTGGGTACTTGTCTGCTTAAAAACTGATGGTAAGACTCCTACTGCAAATTGCATAACTCCCTGGGCCAACTTTTCTGCTGGTATGACCTGATGCTGCTCTATTATAAATGGAACGGCATCATTTCACACCAGCAGAAATATTGATCCTCATTATATTTAGTGGGACAAGAATCTGATCTTGATTTTCATTACAATCTTTAGCTAAAATTTTCAAAGGGACCTAAAGGACTTTAGTGTCTGAATCCCATTGAATTTCAGTGTGAGTTGGGCATCTAACTCCCTTAGGCTCTTTTGAAAATCCTAGTCCTTGTTTTTAATCACTCTCTTTTTAACAATTCTTTGGAACAAAGGTTTGACTGCTATATTTGGAATATTAAAGTTGTTATGACTTTGAAAAGTTAGTATTTCTCTATTGTTTCATTATCTTAAATATTTGGGAACCATTTTGGTACTACAGTAAAACCTCGATTTAACGGACCTCGATTTAACGGACTTCGGATGCAACGGACAACATTTCTGATCCATATCAGACCGCGACCCCTCCCTGCTGCGGCCCCGGTCCCCTTCCCTGGCGGCCGTCTGCCAACTCCCGGCTCCCGCCCAGGTCCCACCAGCGGGCGAGCTGGCTCCCGGGTCCCGCCAGCGGGCTGGCTGGCTGCCGGCTCCCGCCCGGGTCCCACCAGAGGGCTGGCTGCCGGCTCCCAGGTCCCGCCCGGGTCCCGCCAGCGGGGCTGGCTGCCAGCTCCCAGGTCCCGCCCAAGTCCCGCCAGCGGGCGGGCTGGCTGCCGGCTCCCGCCCAGGTCCCACCAGCGGGCAGGCTGGCTCCCGGCTGCCGCCTGGGTCCCAGTAGCGGGTGAGCTGGCTGCCGGTTCCCGTCTGCAGCCTGGGTCCCGGCAGCGGGTGAGCTGCGGAGCTGCCGTCCCGACCCTGTGGCGGGCGGGCTGCTGCTCCGACAGCTCGGTTGTTTTTTTTATTAAATAACGGACTTTTTGATTTAACGGACACCCCCTCGCCCGAATTAGTCCATTAAATGGAGGTTTTACTGTATGCTGATGAGTGCATAGATAGATTGAATGATCTCTCCAGAAGAAACTGATATTATGTATAAACTGATGTTCATATAGAGTAGTCTAAACTGATAAATGGCAAAATGCAGTATTTTCATTTTATTTATCTTTGTTCGTTGAGCTGGATTTTGTTTTATGAAATGTAACACTCATTGGTAGAAATTGAGCTGTGATTGTGGAGAGCGAGGGGAAGATGCATCCTAGGCATACAAGTAGAAATTCTAACAATTAAAATTAAACTACTACACTTGTTAAAAAAGGAGCAAACTTTTACCTATCTTGTACTGTGTGCATACTGGAGTTACAACTATAGTAAATGGACATACCGCACTTAATATGATCAAATGTCAGCTGATGGCTAATAAAATTTGTTTAGCTGTAAGTGTAACAAATATGATCGACATTACAGTGGTCATCAAAATTACAGGAAACGCAGGAAGACAAGTTGAAGGCTCCCCGTACCAATTTACATGCCCATCACTTCGGGAGAATTCTGACTGATCTCAGTGGCATTGCTGGGGTCATTTTTACAGTAGAATGAACCGTCCTTGCATGATTCCGCCAACATATCAGATACTAACAAGCTTTCTTTCAATAGCCTTCATGCACAACCTTTTATTTTGAAACAAATGTTTTGTTTTGTCCACTCCCCATTAACATTTGAGCCTCCCAGATTCCTCTTTATAGTACCTCAAGGTGTTATTAAAGCTCAAGGCTCTATTGCACACTTATCTTTTCATATGTAATTCCAGTGTCAGACAGCTACTGGGAGTGTTTTGGGAGCTATCTACATGGTTAATATCTTATTTCCAGATGGAAATTAGTTAACACAAATATGACTGACTTGCTATTGAGTTGTGTGTTATAATTTAAATTATATGTTATGGTGGTGGTGTATTATCAGGAAGGTACAGGCTAAAAAAAATACTAAAGTGAAATTAGATGTGTCACATTAGATATATAACTATCTAGAAAAAGACATCTAGATTTCAACTGTGTTTTATAGTACAAAATCCCTCAATTTTCCTTTTTTTGTTTAGCAGTTAGCTTTTCCATTTATTCTGCAGTTAAAAGGGCATCAGTCTCCTTTTATTCTAATGTAACTCCATTCACTTCACTATAGTTACTCCTGATTTATACCAGTGTAAGTGAGAGGAGAATGACCTCATAGAATGTGTGGAAAGTAGGCTACTAAGTATCTGTTTACTGTAGGAATGTTTTTTGTGGACTGAATTCTTACACATCCTTCTCTAATTCATTTAATAAACATCAATCTCTTACATGGAAATGTTAAGGCTCTCTGAATGTACTTTAGGAAGCCTTTGGTGCACTTTCTGTACTGGCAAACATCAGGAGGTACAGGAATTAAAAATATCACAATGCTCCAGTGATCCTTAGAAGATGGTGAACGTGCAATATTCCTGTGCATTCATTGATTAAATTTGGGTTGGAGGTTTGCGAAGTGCAGAGTTTTGGAAGGTCTTACTGCGGGACTTCATCATCAATTCAACCAGAAGCACTGAAGGCCCAGGATTCCATTTACGCTTGCGTTTGTGCATTGAGCAGAAGGGTGCGATGCATGATCTGGAATGAACAAAATAGCTTTGTATTCAGGAATTGCCAAATTAATGAAAATTCAGAACACTTTAATTTTGAAAATGTCAACAAATTCTTTGGCAAAAATATTGCTGCAGACAGTTTCAAGATTTCTGTTGTCTGAATTTTCTGTTTATTTGTGTACTGTTCTTAAACTTCTTTTTAACTGGAAAAACAATGAAAAATTAATATTTGCTTTTTTTAAAAAAACCACACATCTTGTTCCATTTAGCACCATTATGGGCCTGCTCTTGCTCCCATTGAAGAGAGCAACAAACCTTTAATAAATGAGAGCAGGCTGAGGCCCCATATGTTTGGCTTTATATATATATAATCACAAGAATAAAAGTACAGTAAGTTAAGGTATCCACTTAGATTTCAACTGTGTTTTATAGTACAAAATCCCTCAATTTTCCTTTTTTTGTTTAGCAGTTAGCTTTTCCATTTATTCTGCAGTTAAAATTGTCCAAAAAACCACAACAAACCAAGAGTGCTGTAGGTCCGTTTCTCTTCTCAGTTACACGCATATCAGTAAGGGAGAATCAGATCCAGTCTTTATGAAATCTGTGACTCTGAACAAGAAATGTAGGGCTCATCAGTGATTTGGATGGCATAGCTATGGGGGGAGTAAGAACCACCCTTAGACCTCACATGGGCTACCCAGACCTTGGCTCAGGCAGTGCTTGTTTACATCTTCCTCACAGCATGTGGGTAGGAAGGGTCAAGGAATGGGTGGAGCCTTGGTTCTCCTCCCTATCGACTGGCCGGCCTGTACAGCTGAGCTGGTTTGGGGGACATTATCATTTGCTGCTGCCCTTGAGCATACCGAGAAGAGGAACTAATTGTCACTCCTCATCACAATACTACCTGGCATGGTATGACTTATCCCTTTTTCAGAGCTGTACCTGATGTGGAAGTCTAGGCCTTAAATTGCTGAAACCACCATGCTATCAGGAATATAGTGGAAAACAGACCAAGGTTCTCGAACATAGGTGCCAAATCTTGGACATCTAAATCCATATTTAGTATCCATAGGCTGAAAGATGGTGTCTATTACCTGAACATCTCAGTCTTTAATCTAATTATCTTCACAGCATCCCTGTGAGGTACTGTTAAATAAGTGGCCTGATTTTAAGAGTTGTGGAGAACCCACACCACCAGCAGTTGACGTCAGTGGGATTGAGTTAGAGTTGCAGTACTAGGGCCATTTTTTTCCGGATGATTAAACTTCAGTCCCAGGTGCTTTTGCTTTCCTGAAAGAAGCTAAAGTAGCATTGACCAGGACTGAAAAATATGACTTAGTGAAGGAATAAAATATGAATATATGAAATGGATGGACTAAAGGATATGCAGGCTATATCAGGCACATCAACCAAACATATGGTGCTAAGTGAGAGGGTTTTTTTAAAAAAAAATTGAAAAAAAAAAGTCATTTCTGGCAGCCTCAGGGATGATGTCACATGGCTGTGATAAATTTAGACGAATGGGACATATTTTGGCTTGTTCTTGGAAACCTTTTTCTCGCATGCAGACTGTATTTCTTCATTTATTAACCCATTCATTGAATGTTTGAATTTTACTGCTAGAGCACCATGCTAGCTCACCATAAAATGTGAATGATGCTAATTGCTTTGCACTGCCTAACTTACTGCTGTACCCCTTCCATCTTAAAGGACAAAATATGCTTAGGTGTGAGCTGGCAGCTCATCCCTGTTCTGTTCTTAGTCAAGTTTAAGTTAAATAATTAAAATCTTGTTTGTATAGTCTGATGAACTGTGAAGCAGCTGTGTTTTCCTTGAGATCTGATGGATACAATCCCTTATAACAGGGGTAGGCAGCGTATGGCCAAAGGTGGTACGTGAGCTGATTTTCAGTGACACTCACACTTGCCTGGGTCCTGGCCACCGGTCCAGTAGGCTCTCTATTTTAATTTAATTTTAAATGAAGCTTCTTAAACATTTTAAAAACCTTCTTCACTTTACATACAACAATAGTTTAGTTCTATATTATAGACTTATAGAAAGAGACCTTCTAAAAATGTTAAAATATATTACCGGCACATGAAACCTTAAATTAGAGTGAATAAATGGAGACTCGGCACACCACTTCTGAAAGGTTGCCGACCCCTGCCTTATAATAATTTAGCATCAAAGTAAAACAAGATCAAAAATTCAACAGTGTCTATTGTTTCAAAGCCAAACCATTTAACAATGATAGGTTAAAATGATGATTAATTATGATGATAATGGGAGATGATTAATTATGATTCTAGCATCAACATATATTTTTCTATCAATTGGTTATTTCATAACTAAATTTATAGTAGAAGCTCTGTTTGTACATTACAGCTGTTTTGAGGTTATAAAAACCTTTCCCATATGATAATGACACCACTCAGCTCTGCCATAGTTCAGATCATTTGGTCTTTTCATTCTATATCCTCAGCTTTAGGTGTTTATAACTCAGTCATGTGAATTTACTCTGGGTTGGTGCATATGTTCTCAGCCCAGAGAGATTTTTGTTTTAAACAAAAATTGGCTTAAATCAATTAAACAGTTTTATAACACAAGAGCAGAAAAAAGTTTATGGGCTGTCTAAAATGTTTTAGTGTCTTCCTCATAACCACGCTGCTAGAGGATATGGTGAAAAGTGGAAGATATAAGGGACACTGCTCCTACCTGTACATGGGTTTATGGTCCAGTAGAATTGCTCTGTGTGTAGTCCCACCGATCACGTTCTTGCCACAACCCAACACACTCCTTCCCTCCTCTGAATTCCAGTGCAGAGATCTACCTAGCATTCCTACTGCATCTGGGGCCTTGTACGCCTATGCAGGCAGACACTGGATGTGCGCTTAATGTGGACATAAACATCTAATAATTAAACTTTACTATACCTTGAAAATTTCTGAGCATGAATAGTGCTTGTTTCCCCAATGTTTTTTAATTAAACAGCAATATTGTACTATGGATTAAGGATGAATTACAGCCCATTTTCTGTATTCAGTACCTCCCTTCAGCTCCCCAGCACGCAAGGGAAGTACATGAGCTGCATCTTCCTGTAAGGTAATGCAGCCTGCACTCCCGGTGCACCCAGCCAGCTCTGTGGACAAGTGCAGAGTTAGAGAAAATCATGAGAAAATAATTGATCCCATTTTCATTGCCACGGTTCATCTACTCTAAACTTGTATTTTAAATGGGGTAAGGCAGGGGCAGGGCCAGCGGCAACCTCCCCAGCTAGGAGCTCAGGGGGCAAGGCAGGACAGTTCTGCGGGTCGGATGTAGCCCATGGGCCATAGTTTGCCCACCTCTGTTCTAGACAAATGCTAGTTGCTGCAAAATGAGACTTCACCTACTCCCCCACTTCAGTTAACTTACTGATACCTGAGCTGCAAAACTTAATTGGGACCATTAAGACCCCAGTCCTGCAATGTAGAATGCACAAGCACACTGCCTTGTATTGTAAATTAATGTCTTGGGGACCATAAAGCTACAATTATTAAGAACAATCACTTTTCTTTTGTGCTATTTCAACTTTAGCCCAAAGAACTTGACATTATTTTGTTCTGCATATCTTTCGATAGATATGTAGAAAATGAGCTATAAATACAGTGTAGACAATCTGAATGTGTGTGTATCTATGTCTGTAGTAATATAGATATTGACCCATACACACACATACTATATACATACACACACACACACATATGATGTTGCATATCCACCTTAGTATAGACAGCAGATTTTAGTAAGTCCATTTCAAAATGTCTATTCTACTAATATTTCTGATATTGAATCAGAGCTGAATGAACCAGAAAGTTGATATGATATCAACAAAAATGGCTCACATGGAAGAATAAATCCAAATGGTCATATTAAAACTGCACCAGGTCTGAAGGTCACTATAATGTCAGTAGAAATGTTTTCACCCCAGGGGCAGTTCTGTTTTCTGTGGGAAACCCCTGCTATATTTTCATGGGTATAGCAACTGCTCTGAAACTTTTATCATTGTGACTTTAATACATACACGCACACACACACATATTTAAAAAAATAAAAATAAAGCAAAGATAACCACACAAATAAATGCTTTCAAAATAACCGAGTCTGAACTAAGCTGAGGAAGGATAAGGAAATTCAGAGTTTGGAGTGAGACTCCTTCTTTTTCTCCTTGTGTATTGATCTTGCAGCACACTTAAAATATCCATGTGCAATAATCCCATAAAATAGTGCAAGTTAAGGACAGACTGGCTAGCAGAGTTAACTATTTAAAAAATCCAGGTACTGTCACTATTGCAGATTTCTAAAAATAAAGCATAGTTAGGATTTAATAATAAATAATAACAACAACAAAAAAGCTGCATCTTCTCTGTACTTCAGATTTAAAAGAAAAATATGGCTGCATTTTAGTGCTCAGAGCAAATCAGGGCCACTCCTGCCCCCAAAAGATCATAAATAAAAGTGAGCTTTCAGCTTGTTGTATTCAATTTTATTTGTCCTTTAAGTTTATTTAGCTGCTTCTGCACCCACTTTCACAATGCATAGGCTTTCGTTCCATGACCTAGCATTATTAAATTGCACTTATCAATCATTCTTGCCAGGAATGCCATCGCCAACCACATTAAAGAAGTCAGAGAAGTCTGGTTTCAGCAGTCCCTCGCCTTCGCAGACCTCCTCCCTTGGAACGGCATTCACACAGCATCATCGACCTGTCATTACAGGACCCAGAGGTGAGGCCTTACCTAAGAGCCCCGAATCAGCTTAAACTTTAGCCTCCACATCCTGACTCATCATTATTTTCTACTGAAAGTTACCATCAGCCTGTGACACACATGATAAGAGGTTTTGCTATTTCAAAGCTGGTAGCTTGAACGTTTCAGTTATTGAGAACTGTGTTTGGTTACTGGGGTCTGTTTGTTAAAGTTTCTGGTGACAGTTCAACATTTTCCAACGTTTTTTTGTGGGGAGAAGTCATTATTTTTCATCAGAAAAATTACAGAACGTGTTACTTGCTGTGTGTTTTTATTGTCCATGTCAATATATACGATGGGTTCATTTATCCGCTAAAAATGAGGACTCCTCATTCAACATCTAAACTGTGCTAATCTCCTTTCGACATCCTTGGTTTTCATTGCGTGTTATTTTGTATTCAAGATGTTGGCATTATTGTGCTGGAGAACTGCCCTCATTAGTGGACTCCTTTGAAGTTGTAGATTGGTTCCTATAATACTTTGGCTGGTTTTCTTCACAATATTTTCTGACCGTCTTTTCAAATAAAACAGATGTCCTCTGGGTTTCCATGTACTTGTACATTTCTTAGAAAGATATATCCACATTAACCTAGAAAAAATAAATATGATACACAGTTCATGTTAGAAAGAGAGCACCCTTGTGCACAGTGCTGTCCACAAATGAATGAATAGTTTAGCAAATTTTCTGTGTGAAAATATAAAAATGTGAATCAAATAGTTGTAACAATTCTTTCTGCCATGGGTTTTGCTTTATTCAGAAATTATTGTTCAATTGGTGAGGTATGGAAGACTTACTAACAAATCAGACCTGAATAAAAGAAAGTCCACATTTTGTATTTTGCTTTTTATAAGGTATCCTTATTGGGTTTATTATCATCACTTATATCAGTTTAACTAGAAATAATTCTATTGTCTATATACTGTGAGGGGATGGTGCATAAGTCAGTGGAATTTCACCAGTGTAAGGGTATGTCTTCACTACTCGCCGAATCGGCGGGTAGCAATCGATCTTCTGGCGATCAAGACGCGAGAAATCGATCGCGCGCGGCACCCCCATCGACTGTGGAACTCCAGCTTGCCGGGAGGCGCAAGCTGGAGTCGACCGGGGAGCGCGCCACCGACCGCCGCTGCCATGAGGACGAGCGGTAAGTCGGCTGTAGATACGCAAACTTCAGCTACGTGATTCACGTAGCTTAAGTTGCATATCTGCAGTCGATCCCCCCCTGTAGTGGAGACCAGCCCTAAAATTGGTATAAGTTTGGAATCAGGCTTAATGGTTCTGCGTAGTTTTAGAAATTTAAAACATACTGAAGTAATCAGGGGAGTCAAGCTGTTTTGGCTGTTAATTATTTTTTTCCTGTGAGAACTAAGCTACCTGGCAAACATGTAATATCTTTAAAAAAAACATTGATAATTGGTGACAATAAGAAGGCATAAATGAAGTGAAAGTTACATTAACAACATAGTGTGCTGCACATCAGCTGACTCTAAATTCCTACCTTGTAATACTCTTAAACTTTTTGCCCTTTAGTTCTGAACTATTGACTAGTTGGTTAACAAATCTTATTGAGTATTTAGTTAGATTTTACCTTACACCCATTTTATTTAATTTGAGATACCAGACCAATATGCACCCATTTGTGTCCTTACTTAGACTCTGTGTATTTTGCATTTTTATGTAGTTTAAGCAAAAATGTGTCACTATACAAGTCTTGTTCAAATGTATCTACAGCATATATTGAGAAATTTGGTGTGCAGTTGGGGAAATCTGCGTGAGAAGACTGTTCACAGGAGCGCACAGAATTTGAAAGTTCAAATTATAATGATTATCGTTCACAATATTATTTTTAAATGCTGGAAGAAAATGTGTGCACTAACTCTGTAGAAGATTATCATAGTTCCTAGTGTATTAAACAAAAATCTGCTTTTTTCAGAATCAGTCAGTGAAGTCTTGTTCCACTTAAGGCTCACTCACCAAGACATTTTTGTGGATTTTCAAAGAAATCCAACCTTCTGTTAATATATGTCAAGAATCAGAGAGGTTGCCGTGTTAGTCTGGATCTGCAGAGGTAACAAAGAGTCCCATGGCACCTTAAAGACTAACAAAAGTATTGAAGCATAAGCTTTTGTGGGATAATACCCATCCAACAAAGTGGGTATTAGCCCACGAAAGCTTATGCTTCAATACTTTTGTTAGTCTTCAAGGTGCTACAGGACTCTTTGTCGCTTCTGTTAATATCTGAGTTCCTTTGAGGTCCTTTTAAGAGCATCATCCAGAAGGGTCTTATTCCAAAGTAGAATCTTTATTGGATGGATGGCTCCACTCCCGGACTCTATTTCCACTTATCACTGGCTGTCTCTATTCCTCTTCTCCAACAATTATTCTGTTCTGAGGTGGATTACTATATTACCATCTGCAAATCCAGACTGTGACCTTTGTTCAATCCCCCAAAGTGTACAATAGAATCAGCAGCAGAGGAGGAAGGAGAGAAGCTTTTCAAGCAAAAGAAGATGATACTTAAGGAGCAATAACCTCATTATATGAATTGATATATTCTCCAAACAATTATTATATATTACTGGTTATTGGAGATTGCACAAGTTAGTGGCAAAATGCCAAGTAAAATGTAGTGTACACTGTCCATTCGCCTTATATGGTGAAAAATTTCCATGAATTCATCTATATCATGCATCAGTGGCCAGCGTTCAGTCATGTACAATATTTTGGGTCTTCTTTGGGGAGAATACAGTGCAGTAGACAGTTTTCATGCTTCCGAGAAAAATCAGCAAGAAAGAAGTTGTATATAAGTAGGTCACAATCAGAATAAACCCCCGAATCAGCCAAACAATTACAAAATAATCTATTTTCCTTTTGAGGTAGGGGTGTGTGTTCACTGCAAACATTTCACATTAATACTAATACAAATTATTTGTACACAATGTGCAAAATAGAGAGCAAAGCAATGTGTGAAGAATGTTTAAGGGATTTTGCTGTTGACAGGCCATTACTTTTAAGTTCTCCATCACACACTTGAAGCTTTCACAGCCTTCCAAATATTCCTTGGAACCCTATTCTAGTGCACTTAGTTTGCAAATGACTAAGGATGCACGGAGCCTTTCGTAGCAGTCTGCAAAATGAAACATTGTGAGAACTAAGCCATTGTGGGGCTCAGGGTTAGGAAGCTGGTCCAAAAGTGGATGTGTCTGTTATGAAGTGTTCCACTGGAACAGTTAGAAAACCCCATGGAATGGACTGAAGCAAGCAGCTGTGCTATGCATGGAGGCCACGTGTGGCAGCTTCTCCTCCGTACTGGTGCTGCCGCCAGCTCTTAACTCACCTATGCAGTGGCCAGCTGACAGAATCTGGTGCTGGCCAGAGGATCGGATCTGCCCAAGGACTTAGTTCTTTAGTGACTGTCCCTTCTGTTCCCTACAGCCAACAGATGGTGACAAGTTCCAGGTTTCTTTAGTGGTAAGCTACAGAAGTGATTCATGGATCCTTGTTTAATGAGGGCAGTTTTTCTGGGTGTGGTTCCATGAACCTTGATCTTCTCTGAAGCAGGATACATTGGTCTCAAACTAAGGTTTTATGTCTGGCAGTTGGCAGCATTACCTATAGCCTTAGTTTTAAGTTTTGACTATTAGCTTTAAAATAAATGCAAATTCTTAAAAATTCAAGCAGCAAGATTTTTATTTCTTAAGTAATATACTCTCATTACATGAAGGTAACATTTTTGGTGTTCAGTGTGTTCCAACAATGTGATTATGCATTGCAAAGCCAATCTGTTTCTCAGCCATCAGGCTGCTTGCAATCTTTACCAGACAGCAAAATCCTGAAATAATAGGCAATATTTACATAGTAGCAATGTACTGATGCCCCAAAAGCTCCTTACACTTTAGTGACTTTACCACCTGGAGCTGGCTACAAAGTTAAACTGACCATGATCATAAAATCCTAGAGAGGTTCATACAACAGCCCCTCTTGGCATGTACATCGCTTCTCACACTACAACCATGTAGATCCTGCAGGCAGAAAGAAAGAGTACTAAGAATGGTATATTAGGGAGAGAAATGAAGGAGGCACGCAAATGCAAAGAACAGAGGATGTGGCAGAAAGTGAGGAACCCAAAGCAATGGATACGTGGGCAGAAGAGAGGAATGCGGGGGGGGGGGGGAAGCATTAGAGGAGTGCCTAATGTTGTCTTAATGTGGTTTCCCCACATAGTACAGTATTTCCAGTGGGACTTGGATGGTCACCAAACTGTAGCATTGTGCTTCAAAACTATGCCTGTTGGTTGCCCGTTAAACTAACATGCAGCAAATCACTTAGTGAATTTATACTGACAGACTTGAATGGAGTGGGCTATTCTGTGACATATACCATTGTGAAATAATATATTTCAGAAAGGAATATCGCCAGTTGCCCCTAGATGTTCCCTCAGAGTGATGGTTATTGTATGCTGTATCATAGAATCATAGAATATCCGGGTTGGAAGAGACCTCAGGAGGTCATCTAGTCCAATCCCCTGCTCAAAGCAGGATCACGCCCCAATTAAATCATCCCAGCCAGGGCTTTGTCCTTAAAAATCGTCAGGATGGAGATTCCACCACCTCCTTAGGTAACCCAATCCAGTGTTTTAGCACTCCCCTAGTGAAATAATGTTTCCTAATATCCAACCTAGAACTCCCCCACTGCAACTTGAGACCATTGCTCCTTGTTCTGTCATCTGCCACCACTGAGAACAGCTGAGCTCCATCCTCTTTGAAACCCCCCTTCAGGCTGAAGTTGAAGGCTGGTATTATATCCCCTCTTCACTCTTCTGCAGACTAAACAAGCCCAGTTCCCTCAGCCTCTCCTCGTAAGTCATGTGCCCCAGCCCCCTGATCATTTTTATTGCCCTCTCTGGACTCTCTCCAATTTGTCCACATCCTTTCTGTAGTGTGGGGCCCAAAACTTGACACAATACTCCAGCATAAAGCACCAGTGTTGGATAGAGGGGAGTGATCACTTCCCTCAATCTTCTGGCAGTGCTCCCATTAATTGCACTCCAATATGCCATTTGCCTTCTTGGCAACAAGGGCACACTGCTAACTCATATATCGCCCAACCCTTTCGTACAATCCTGGGTGAAACTACAAACATACCAAAGCTAGACGCTTCAGTAGATGATCTGTAAGACGTTAAAGACAAGCCAAACAACTGTGCCATAATGTGAAAAAATCATGCACATTTGCAGAGTCTGAATGTCCAGCACAGATTAGCTAACACAGTGCCGCTTAGCCAACATATCAACTTGATGAGGCAATTTAAAATAAAGGTGGGGCTATACCTGTGTGTAACCAACCATATGTGTCAAGTGTTTGAGTTTGGCCCTACTTCAGATAATATGGAAGATAGAGGAAAAGCAGCTTCCTAACAGAGAACTTCAAAGGCAGGGCTTAGTAATGATTACATTCACCACCCAAATACTTGCTTTCTCTAACAGCCCAGCTGAAACGGGAGAGGCTTGCTAATGGTTAAAACTCCAACTAAACAAAAGTCAGGAACCGTGTAATTAAAACTCTACCTTTATTGTATTGTAAAGCGCTACCCTGTGACATAGGAAATATTTAAAGGAACAGGCTGTTTAGCTAATTTGTGTGTGAGTGAACTTCTTAGAGGACTACTATCCTAAATTAACTGTAAGACCACCCACGGAGATTGCCTCATAAAGGGCCATGATTGCTCAGCTTCGTTTTGTGTAACCGTTCAATAATTACCAGATAAATGCATAACTAAAAGCTCTATTACACTAATAATTTGTACTGAGATAGATGTGTGGGACACCATGCTGGGTTAATTTGTCATCCCTGCAGCAAACTTCTAAAGAGGGCTCTTTTGCAGAGGAATTGTGTTAATACATTGTTCCAGTGAGGACATGTTAGAGCAACAAGATGACTTAGTCGCTTAATCTCTTAAAGTGGCAAAATGCCTTGGGGGACGTGACAGAGAGAATAATGGGGGGTGATTAACAAAGTGGACCTAGATTTAAACTCATCCTGACAGAGAGAGCTGATCTAACTGAGCAAAAGTATTTAAAAACGGGGAGAGGGCATAAAAATACTTATAAGATTTCATGCAAATCTAAAAATTAATATAAAAATATAGCGCAGAAGGACCTAAGTATTTTACCTGCTCTCTCCCTGATTATATATTCGGTTTCATTGCTTTCTTTGATGTATCCATGAAGTTACACTCTGTGCTTTTAACAGTACATTGAACTGTAATATTTTTTATCTCTGCTTTATGCTAAATTCTGTAACCTCAGACACACACACAAAAGCACATTTTTACTTTAAATATGGAACCCATGTTTAAGAATCAGAGCTTAGGATTTTCAACCTCCCCTATTGACAGAACCATAAATCACGTTAAAGTTAAGTGAATTACTGTAGCGTGGAACGATAGCTATAACAATGTTTATGTAGTATCAGCTTACCATCTACAGAATGAAAGAAGGGAAAAAACACTGATATTAGAAATGGGAACGTGGAGTCCTATTAACTTAACAGCAATATATCACTCCAAAGTCACAGATTCCATTACCATGCCCTTTTTAGTATCAAAGCAGAATTATATCATCACACACAGAAAGGTTGTAGGGTTTTTTTTGAAAAGAGAATTAACATTTCTTTTGTAAACTTAGCAACTGCATTTCATTATGAAATAACCACAACATCTTTCCCCAGTGGTAGTTTTTCCTTTTGTATATGAAAACACATCTTGATTATTAAAAAAAAATGCAAAAGTTGCCAGTGCTTGATTTTGAAAGTAGGAAACCTCACTAGTAGACTACATGGTAGTTCTTGGCCATTGAAAATACCTTTGGCTAAGGCCTACAATTTGTTTTGTTTAGGAGGTAGAGGCATTCTTCAGTTTTTATACCTTTTTAATTCCTTCAGTATTTCTTATTTAGCATATATAGAAGAATGTCGGCATGTTTTCAGGAGCTTAATTCTTGATCCTAATTCTGGACTTCAGTCTAGTCCTACTTTCTGGCTGTGCTAGAGGTCAGTTTAAATGTAGCTGCTCAGAATAGCCAGAGCCCAGGATATTTCAGCCCTACCCATGGACAATCCCCAGCCACACACCCTGTGCTGTAACCCTCAGGGGTCACTAGCACAAGGCCCTTCTGCCTGTAGTAGGCCACTGGGAAATCTTAATTACACCAGGAATATTTCCCAGTGGAAGTTGCACATGGTTTTCAACAGTGTGTTATGCAAGACCAGCATAAAGGGGCAGGACCCAACCCAGAACTGAGGACATTGTGGGTCTGGTTTTCAAAAGTGCCCAATGCCCAAAGCTCCAAGTGACTTCAGTAATAGAAATGGAAGCACTCAACATCTCTGAAAATGAGCCATTATGTCTCCAGTCTTGCTCTTTGATGTCCATGGGAGCAGGAGCAGACTCTCATCTATTATGCTTGGGTGTTTGTATATCATTTGCTTCATTATTTGTATTATCATCAGTCCTTGCCCCAAAGATCTTGCAGCTTCAGTATGTTGGGTGACCTTGATTTTGTTGTATTTTGAAGATACAGTTAAAAATTACCTACCTGATGCAAGGCTAAAATGTCAGTGACACAATTCCCAGACATTCTCATAAATATCAGCTAAGGATCTGCTCCTGTTCTTACTGACAGCAAAACGCTCAATGGTTTCATTGAGATCAAGATTGGGCTTGCAATGTCTGTTGTAAGGACAACCCAATTTTACTCATCTTCAGGCCAAATCAACAGCTCACCAAGAGCCCATTGGACTCTCCCACTAAAGAGCCCATTGGACTCTATTTTTCAGAATGATGTGGGACTTCAGGAGTGTGTTGGTCTTGTGTTGGCCTGCATAGGGATGAATTCCACCCATGGGAGGACTATGTACAGCATAGAGCAATGCACCATATTCCATCATGATTTGAGTGGCTTTTCACCTGGTTCAGTGAATAGCCTGTATGCACAAACCTGTAATATCTGTGATCAGTATCTCAGTATGAAAAGTGAGAGAAACCCCAGGCCACATTGAAAAAGTCAGCAGCCTGCGTTTGGCCACCCAAGACCATTTCCAAAAGGTAGTAAGAAAAAGTTGAGATTTTCAAAGGCACGAAGTTCCCATTGAAATCCAGTGGGACTTTATGAATTCCCTTAGGTGCCTTTAAAAATTCCAACCCAAGCTTCTCAATTCATTTTCTTGTTTTGGGCAAGTGCTTTCATCACAAAAATCTGTGCTTTTTAAAGTTATTGTTTTAATCTCTCCTTTACCTCTTGTATTGTATTAGCCACAGACGTGCAAGTTCTTTTCAACAGATCTGGATTAGCGCCAGCTTTCCTTATTAAAAAGTCACTCTTCATATTTCCGATAAACACAGCTGTTTCATGGTGTTTGAAAGCATTTCACATGAGCCAGCATGGTGGCTTAGCCAATTAGTACTCTAATATGGTCAATTTTGAGAATAAGTACCTTCGGGGGACAAAGGGTGGGATACATCTTGCATAATTTGAACTGGCACTTGCACCACTTTGATGCTGTGAGAAGGCTCACAGCATGCAGGGAGTTAAGGCGTCTTAAAAGCCTGAAAGGAAATGTCTCGGAGAACAAACCACAGTATAACATTTCTAGATAAATGACTTTTTAAAAATACTTTCTTAATTGTGATAAAGTCAAAAACAAGCTGATACAAAATACTTCTTGTTTCATTATGATTACATTGTAAATCTTTCTAGAAAGAATGATCAATGTTTAATGAGCTAGTAGCAAACTTAATTATCACTTTATACAATAGCTATTTTAGCATTGTGCCCCCAGTGAAACCAATACTCCATCTGTCTAGTCGGATGGTCTAGGGCTGTGTGCTTTGTACTGCCATCTGTAAGAACTGGGTTTGAGTACCCCGTCTCTTACATCCTTGGATTGGGAGCTGGGGAGAGGGGTAAAAATCATTTGCCGGGTAGGAGAGAAGGAATGTTACATGTCAAAGAGTGACCTTGTTGGAGACATAAGGAGCAGCATTATGAAGAAGGAAATTTCATCCATTCATCTTGGCTAGAAGGAGGGTTGGTTAGAAGTCAGAGTGAATGGAAGGCAAAATACAAGTGGATCATTACGTCTGTGTCCCATAAATTGGGAACCATTCGTTCCTTGAGGGGAAAGGTGGGAGGAATCGATATAATTGCTGATTGTCAGATTATGAAGTCCTTTGCACTCTGGCAAGCAATTACCACAGGAGTCCCATTGACTACATTAGTACTACTGCAGTAAGTGCCCACCAGCGTGAGAAAGGACCCCAGCCTGGCCCTGTATATCCAAATAAAACTATATCCTGCTTCAAATAACTGATTTTTATTATCTAATCATATAACTGAATACAATTTACAACTTAATCTTTTATTCATTTGCCTCACACATGTGAAATGCTAATCTAATCAATGAGTCTGACTTGTTTTATTCGTAATTTAGTTTGTTATTGGCTACTACAAATCAAGGAGGGAGAAAGTCAGACAAGACTGGCCTTCATAATCAGACATTTGAATTCAACGTTCTGAAAAAAAATCCCTAACTTTTATGCTGCATAGCACTAAGAACCCATAACACACTGAAAAAGCTAGCATAGCATGCAGCGGCTGTAGCACATAATTACTTGGCCCATCTGTAATAGTTTTAAAATACTGGTATATCTGTTGCAGGCCACCATACATTATCATCTCATTTTCTTCAATAAAGAGACTGGGATGATTCAGTTGAGCTTCAATGGAATTAGAGTCATGTGTGCTTTGAAATATTTACGCTTGCCTTGAGATAGGAGGATTATTCCCCCACAACAGACAAAAGATTTATTAACCCTGAAGATTTCTACCTCTGCATTCCTGCTGCAGGTAGAAATGAAGCCCAGATTTTCAAACCTGCATTCTTTTTTATTTTTTGTATCACTGAAATAGGTAAAGTCCATAACAAAATAAGAATTACTCAGGTTTAAAGGAGAGGTGTGAATAAGCAGTTTAGGGCTTCTGAATAATAAATACATAAAATAAAAGCATTTCTGTGTTGTCTTCCATCTAAAGATTTCAGATCACAAACCACCACTGATTAAACTTCACTGTACCCTCTGTGGAGTAAGTAGTAGTAGCCACTCCTTTTACAGATGGGGAAACTGAGGCAGGGAGAATTTAAGGCCAACATTTTCAGATGCTCCCACTAATTACAAGTGACTAACTTCAGACACTTCAGGCTTGTTTTTTTACCACCTTAATGGACACTTTTGAAAATCTTGGCTGAAATGGCTTACCCAACGTCACACAGTGAGTGTTTTTC
Organism: Sternotherus odoratus; assembly: GCA_032164245.1. Classification (NCBI taxonomy): domain Eukaryota; kingdom Metazoa; phylum Chordata; order Testudines; family Kinosternidae; genus Sternotherus; species Sternotherus odoratus. The sequence continues at coordinate 78,485,848 of JAVMKO010000008.1, read as the reverse complement.
AGAGGCGGGACTGGAAATGTGGTATCCTCATTCCCAGTCCTGTACTCTCACCATTAGATAATGCTGGATGTATCTTATGGAATCTGTCAACTGATACAATACACTGAGTTTGGTGGAGAGTTTTCATACATCTTTGACCTATTAAAAGTCTTACTTGGGAATACAAATTCCTGAGACTTTGTATGTGGCCTCTCACTTTATGTGCTATTTATTAGCGGATTTCTTGTTGCTGTGTGAACGAATGAGTGTCATTTTCTTTTAATAGTGCATACTAGTAATATACATACATATAATAGACATAGTAGTTAAGAGGTTCAGTTTTTGAAACTGGGTTATTACTGCTTAATAGCCGAGATGGTACATTTTTGCAAAATCTAGACTAAGCTGTGATGTTTCATGTGTCTGGGGGAAGGATTGTGTGTATAATACTGGCTAAGAGCATGCTACACTTGAGGGGAGATTAGTGTTTACTATTCACACAGTTCTCTTGACAGCTTTTCTTGGGATCCTCCCACAGAACTGGGAATCGGTCTAGAGAGTCGATGCCAAAAGTAACAACTAAAATGAAAAGAATCTAAGTCTTTATCCGACCTGTGTAAATCTGCCGTAGCTCAATGAAAAGGGAAGAGGCAATTAACTAACATCAAGATTGCAGAACTGAATACATATCACTTGTCTAAAATTTTGTTTAATGAAAAAATGCAAGGCGAGTAGAAAGAATTTGTGTTAAAAGAACTTATGAAGAGTCAGCTGGAATAGTGAGCATAACTAGAAACAAGAGAAGTATGGACTTTTCTGAAATATGTTAAGAGAGCAAAGGAGGGGGAAAATCATCTTGAATTAAAACAATCCATGTCTGTTTTACTTCATGTCCTCTGACTGATTAAAAATATGTAAGAGGGTTTACACACCCGGGCACACACAATTCCATAATAATGGCTTCCTTACTGAGGTAGGTCTCTTGGCATATCCATTATATACCCTGTTTTTTCCCTCATGAATTAGCCTGAGAACAGAACCACCATAAAAGGTCAGAGTAATGGTCCTGTAAGGGATCATGGCCTAGGCGGTATTGTCTAGTGGTTACAGCTGGGCTGAAGCCTGTCCCCCAGGGATAGGAGTTGCCAGACTGCAGTAGGAGGCATCTCAAAGCCAAGTTCCACAAGCAAGAGTGGGGTCAGAGCCAGGCTGGGGTTGGAGACCAGAAATAGTATCAGGTTAGAATCGAGAGACAGGAGGCAGGGTCAAAATCAGCCGCAGGCCAAGGTCTGTGTGGTGCCCAGACAACTTCCTGGGGTTAAATAGGGGCACTTGACCAATTAGGGAGTGGGTACTGTCATTCTGGGTGTGGTGGGCAGTGCTTCCTGCAGCACCAACACTCCACCATGTTCCCAGGCCATGCATCTGCATGACCACCTCGTAACACTGTGGGAATATCAGCCACCTTAGGCTCTGCAAGCCTGGGTTCTAGTTCCTGGGTCCTTTCTGGTCCAGTAGTTCTCAAACTTTAGCACATCTAAAAAAGAAGTACTTGGCACATCACCCTTGTAATTACTTTAGATCCTTGCTCTGATAAACTAACCCTTCCTAATACTTCAATGAGGCCCACATCCCAGCCTTTGAGAAACACAATATAGTCCAGTAGGATGCTGCCAAAACAACCCTGCTGGGGACCTTTTATTCCTAATCCCAGTCAATAAGCGATAACGGCTGAAGCCTCCAAGATTGTACAAACTTTTATGAGCAGTAAAGATTTAATAATAAAGAAAAGTAACATGTCATCAAACTGCCAATGCAGGAAGGAAAATAAATTAGCTTGTGTTTAGTTAAGGTCCTTTTATAACAATTATTGAGAAATGAGTGCTTATTTCTGCCCTATTTGATTTTGGCTTATTCTTCTGCATATACTGTTAAGTGAGCCTGTGCTTTGTTTCCCCCCATGTATTAAACATACTCCAAGTCCAATGCAAGAATTTCAGCTAGATACTGAATGCTTCCCAAGGCTTTCATCAAATCAGTTCTTCGTGGTTTACAAATGAGGTACCTGGGACAGAAGGCCATAGAAGTTTAATAGGACTGGTGTGTGAGGGAGCTACAATGATATAATTACTAGTTTTGGGTGAGAAATAAACCAGAGTTTGAGAGAAAAGCTTATACCCAACAAGCCGATAGGTTTCTATGCAGCGAGGATAAAATCTCATTCTGGAGAAAAGGAGCAAAATTCAAGGTGCTGTAAGATGGTGACTTTAGTTTGACAATGAGGAGTGGGAGGAAGTGCATATGAGCATAGAAGCATCTATCTTGCATGCCAAGGGGCTGGGAAAAGGTATCCTCTATAGTATATGGGAGAGGAGGTATATTTCTGCCCTCAGTTACACCTCTACAATCCTGTTGAGATCAGTAGTGTTGCATGGACTAAATTGAAAGCAAAATTTGCAAAAGGGACTCCTTTAGTTTACACCTTGACTGTTCTGTTAGTAGCTTTTCTTGCTACCCTTCTCTTGTATGGTGCCTTCCTTGGCATGTACATTCACCAATTTAAATTCCCTTAAACATCATCCCTGATTGTGGCGTAGGGCTGGTTTGAGATTTGATTTCAGAGTTGTACAAGGGAGCTGTGAACGTCATTCGCAAAATGAGCTTGCCCCTTTGTACGTGAGCATCGCATGAAAAAGTGTTACTTAAAAATGTTTCCAAACTGGTGTGAAAAAAGGATGAGGTACAAGAGCATCATTATACGAGGTACAAGAGCACCATTAAAACATTGACCATTTATAGTACAAAATAAAAATAGATCCATATGTGCAAACCAGTCATATGAAATGTCAATTAAATCAACTCTAATCTCTCAAATACAGTTTTTATTGCTCAATTCATTAGAAAGGCTCTTAAGGTAATGAATAGTTGTCACTTTTATCAAGGACCGCCGGTTCCTTTATAAATATGCATTAAAACGCAAAGTTGTTTTAAAATATTTGGCTCCATTTTCCCTCAGCATTGTCTCTGAAGTGACTATAGGACGCAGTGTGATGTGATGTAGCAATTGGGAACATCAACTGTATAAATAATAGTGTACATTTAAAAAAAAGGCAAAGTAGAGCGATAATATAATTTAACTGCATAGATTTGAACTGTTATCTAATGCAAAAATCTGCTCCATATAACTTCTTTGTTTTTTTTCCTATAGCAAGTCCACATGCAACACCATCGACTCTTCATTTTCCAACATCACCCATCATTCAGCAGCCTGGGCCATACTTCTCACACCCAGCAATCCGCTATCATCCTCAGGAGACTCTGAAAGAGTTTGTCCAACTTGTCTGCCCGGATGCTGGTCAGCAGGCTGGACAGGTGGGGTTCCTAAATGTAAGGAAGCCATTTTTATTTCTTCAGAAGTATTTGCCCTATGTCACATAACTATGAAATTATCTTAACAGTGTGTCACACATGAATGTAACACTTTAAATAGTTGCTACAAGAAAAAAAAACACAACCTACGGAAAAACAAATGTACACTGTGGTGTAATTAATGTACTGTAATAATCAGAAAGGTTTGGTAGTTCAGTGACCTTCTGGGATCCCTATACCAATGTTTCAGCTTCAGACATTTGAACCCTAGGTTCCACTGGGTATAACAAAATATAAAGGCCAAATAATTTTTATTAATTATTCCTCTGGTGTGTGGGGAGGGAGGGAAGAGCAAGAAAAGGGAGGGTGAGAAACAGATGTTTCAGATCAGCTAAGTTCATTTAAAAAAAAATACTGTCATACAGCACTTTAGATCAAGTTGACCACTACTTGAACCCGTGATGTTAAAAGTACAGTTTATTATAGTTTGTTATTTCTATATGCGGTTATCTTTCCCCCTTATCTCCATGAAGAATTAAGCACTGTTCCAATGTTTCAAAGAAGCATTTTCATTTTTTTAATCAACTAAAGTGAATCATCCTCTTCACTTTATTGAAACAACATTCCAGTCAAATACAGAAATGAAACTTTATTTACATCGTATCTATAATAACGATGTGAACATGTCATGAAATGAAAGGCATGTAACTGTGTCCCATCAGCAGAATAATTATTGGCAAAATTATTACTTTTCCTACGTATATAACATTGAAAGTGTTAATGAACCTGCAGAATTAATGTAATTCTTAGCATTAGTTCTATTTAATAAGCTACATTATCTTCAATAATTTTTTCATACCAAAATACCTGATTCTGCATATCCTAGCCAATACTGACTTTGAATAACGTCTGCAATATGTTAGCAGTTACGTTTATGTCTAGACAACAAATCAATAGAGTGCTTTTCTTTTTCCTTGGGTATTCATTTGCTTAGTGTAGCCCAAACTATCTGCATTATGAACTGTTAGCACATTCACAGTGAACATACAGCAAAGGTCTACTTGGTAGGAAATTGGCCTACTTGTAAGACAAGAATGTATTTGAGAAGTGTTACTGAATATATTTGTTTATTAAAGGTGCTGTATGTTGAAAAATTTCTCTGAAAAATTACTTTTGAGTAAGGCCTCAACCCCACAAACAGGAGGCGCTGTACTCCTTGAAGGAAACAGTACTACTCACACATGTGAAGTTAGATACATATACAAGCCTAATTCTTATTTATGCTAGGGCCCTTTTACATCACTGTCAGTGGAAATCACAGTTGCACCCATGTTCGGGCCCCTTTACACTGCTACGGCAGTTAAAGTGGATTTAGCGTAAATGAGAATCAGGCCTATAAATGGTTGTAGGATTGGGCCCTTAGTCCTCAATAATTCCTATTAGTGGAAACCTAAGCAGAGATTTAAGTACAATTTTTCTTCAGCAGTATTCAGAATATGTATCTGTATTTAAAACTGAGCTTTTATCAATGGAAAATTGGACATTCAGTGCCAGAAGAACTGCAGTTAGGATCAATTTGTGGAGTGCTGTCAAAACTGATCTTGTCATTTCTGTCACTAAAACAGAATACCTGATTCACCGATTGTCCTACTTTTTTCTTTATAGTGGTACTGCCATCAATTGGTATGGTTCTCAATAGTCAAATTTAAATTAAGATTGAAATTTCCCATACCCAGTCCTTGTTTTTGTGATGCTGAAAGCTTATTTACTAATGGACAGGAGTTTTCTTAGTAATCACTTGAAATAGCATAGCTGAGTATGCAGAACCGTACTGCCTCTGATTATGTACATCCTGAACAAAATACTTGTACTTTTTGAATATGGAAAATAAAGCAGATGTAATTGTTTCTAAACAGATACCTAATGGCAGCTGAAATGGGAGCTGTGCTATTGGTATTTTTATTGGAATGTAGGAGTACAGGTTGCTTAAAATACATTAACTTATTTTTTCCATGAAATAAGATTGTTGCTTGAATTTTGAATCACCCCAAAATTTTCTTTTCCTACTAATGAGCAGTTTCTTAAGAAATTTTAACTTACGTCCCAAGCACAGATATCCTAAAGGAACGGTAGAGGCATGAATATAGAAAGTGTAATGGGAGACAAAATTCTGCCTAAGCTTGTACAGTAGGTAACTTAGTGCAAAAGTATAATTTGGTCCAGGGTGATTCTGACCAGTTAATAACTTAGGAGAAACAGTTTGGCCTACTAAATAGGGTGAATTTCTAGCTCAAAAATAAAAGAGGAGTTTAAAGGTCTTTTGAAGTTATTGTAAGATTTTGAGATGGGTTGCGGTTCAAAGACCAGTGAAGGAAATGAAGAACAGAAGATGGCAATTTTTCATTCCAACCTGTTTACTTAGCATTGAGAAATTAGGCATGTGTTACACTGAATTTTAAACTGGCCTCTCCTGTTGCTGGAGGCTGCCAATAGCTAATTTTGTCTTTTGTTTTTGGCAGCCCAATGGCGGCAGCCAAGGCAAGGTGCACAATCCATTCCTTCCTACCCCAATGTTGCCACCGCCGCCGCCGCCACCAATGGCTAGACCTGTGCCTCTGCCCGTGCCAGACACAAAACCTCCAACCACGTCGACAGAAGGAGGTGCCACCTCTCCTACTTCACCAAGTAAGTATGGCTGCAATAAGGGAGAGAGAGTTCAATAAGGTTCACACCGTTGCAACTACCATGCATCTTCTGTTCACCAACCAGGAAGAGTAGACTGTGCTCCCCAAGTTAATTTCATAGTTGTCAATTGCAGAAGATTGACAAAAAAAATCACAGCTTGTTATTTTAACTAAATACTGCTGGCATTGCACATAGTCACACCGGAAAATTCATGGCCAGCAGCTAATGTACGCGGGTACGTATGGAGCTGACATATTCAAGATGCTCCGTAGTTTCATGAAGAAGCTATGCTGTTGGCCTTCCACTTGTGTCCCACGACCAACAATAGACGGCACTACATCGAACTCAGGGGCAAACCCCCACAGAGGGTCTTGCTTCTTGTACAGACCAGGCCAGACTGTCAGTTCCCTGAAACTCACTCCTTTTATAGTTTCCTTGGGAATAAGACTTTCTAGATGAACCCAAACTAATTACTCTTATGACTAGGGTGACCAGACAGCAAGTGTGAAAAATCAGGACAGAAGGTGGGGGGCAACAGAAGCCTATATAAGAAAAGGACTCAGAAATCAGAACTGTCCCTATAAAATCAGGACATCTGGTCACCCTACGTATGACCAGTGCCCTGGCAGGCCCTGCATTTGGAGCAGATAGCTTGTGGTATTTCTTCTACTGAGGGAGAGAGCATTAATGCCCTCTTCACCACCCATACAGCCATCATGTATTTTGTGTAGACACAAGTCAAATATACAAATTCCTGCATGCACATTGAATCCAGAATGGTGGCTCCACTCTGCTAGGAAGCAAATATGCATCAGCTTGGTTTGAAGCTTTGAACACTTTGAGCAGGCAAGGAGTTAATTGCAGACAGTTTAATGAAATGATGCTCAAATTGTCATTTAAAAACAAAGGGGAAGTTTTCAGTACTTTAATGGCAAGGGGAATTGTTCCCCAATTAAATGAATCCAAAATGAAGTCCAAGAATAAGCCATTATTGGAATGATAAACATTTTTATATCAAATGCCTCCTTAAGAGTTTACAATTTCAGAGATGGCCACTGAGGAAGCACATTAGATAGATTAGATGGAGAGTGCCCAAAAATCAATGAACTCTAAAGAGCAAATCTTTCTGTATGCTTTCAAATTTATATTATTTAAATGCTGCATGTGGCCACTGCTTGATGTCCAAGGAGGCATGTATTATTCAGCAGATATAAAGCCCAAGTTCTTAAAGCTTCAGGCAAAACTCGGGTGATTCACACCTCAGAGACCATAGGCCAGTATTGTGGCTGTGACATGGTGGGTTCCATGGGGCATTGCACAGTCCTGCCGGCTGTTGTGTTTTCATGGCATTCTTTAACTGAGCAGGATTGTTTGCATTTCAGACTGAGAATATTTTGGCTTGCTTGGGAATTATAATTGTGACAGAAAGGTTGGGAAGGTGGGATTTAAGACAGGGGATTTAAGATAAGACAGGCCTGTAACTTAGAGGTGTTGAGAGATCCTGGTTGCTAGTACTGCTCAGAAAATTTCTGTCAGAATGAAATCCCCCTCCCTCCCTGTTTTCTAACCATTTCTGACCAACACTTTTGATATCATGAACCTGTTTGTCTTAGCACTTTTGATGTCAGGTATCAGTTAACTGAATGCTTTCTAGCTCTTTAATACGATTCAGTAGTAGGCCACTAAAAGGTTAGCATTTACTCACTGGTGAGTGCTATTTGATATAACTCAGTATTTCCCCGTCTTTAGAGTTGGAAAATATTAAGTCAATATAATATACATGCCATCATTTATAATTATAGCTCATAAATTATGGGCAATTTGTGGTATTTAAAAGAAAAAAGAATCCCAAACCATTTTAACAGTTACCTTAATGTTTCTTTTATTTGATCCTTGGATTCTATAAACAATAATGGGTATTTGGCCAGGTTCTCAATTGATGTAAATTGGCTCACCTACGCTGAAATCACTGGAGCGCCACTGATTTACACTACCAGGAGATCTGGCCCATTGTGGCAAAGAATGTTCAACCAAGAGCTGTCAAGATAATCCAGGTTTTCTCAAGAGCAGCTGGTTAATGGTATTTAAACAAAAGATTAGGAAAAATAATTACTGTTGGTAATTAGTCAATCGGATATCTAAACATCCACTTCTGTACATTTTCAAGCATGCACCTTCCATTTGATAAGAGTCATGAATGATAAATAGAACAGTGAATTGAGTTTTAAAGATGTGTAATGCAATTTTAAGTTTCCATAGGAATGATTTCCAAAGAAAAATATATCACATGCATATTTGAGCCTGTTGAAGGATGTATAGCAAAATAAAATGCCAGGACTTTTCCATGAGGGAACACCGATTTTTAAACAGTCTTGGGAGAGTTCAAATGGAACAGTTCTAATCCATAGCAACCCTCCTATTGTCATTGCTTTCATCAGAATAGTAGCACAGCACACACACACACACACACACACTGGGCTACTCTCCATATGTTTGTCTTGCTGGACAATCTTGTCACATAACGTTCTGCAAATGTAGAACCGTCCTTCAAAATGGAGGACATTGGCATCTCTCTCCAGATTATAGCTACGGAGTTTTGCTGATTCACATCAGAAAATGTCCATCACTGCAACTCAGAGTCAATAATTTCCTGGATCCTGCTCTGTTCCTTGCTCCTATTATACTGTGGACTTTGTTGCTTAGTCCCTAACTAAGTGTAAGAACTGTCAAAGTGCACTGGTATCCATGTCCTTAGGCAGTATCTTGAGCTAAGAATACATAATGTACCATAGAAAGAAGTGCCATTCGAATTTACTATTCTGGGGGAGGGGTTGTTGTTTATTAGAGTACAAATAGTCAGTATGCAGTCACCAAAACCACATGAAAAGATGTTTTCCGTGGTTACATGGTTCCAAGGCACCAGTGCTGGAAGCGTCCCTTTTTTATGCCTGGCTGCCCTCTGTGGCATTATAATGAGGGAAGTCATTTATTGAACAGAAGAGGAAGTGCTTATACAGGAGTGATATTAGCATTTGGCCAGACTCCTTTGCTGTGTGGAGGGAAATAAAGGCCCCAAGGAAATAGGTGAAGGGGATTGGAATTTGTTTCATGCTGTTTCCCTCCTTTGATCTGGTAGAAAGCCCTCTGCAGAAACATGCATTTTGAGGCTCTACTAGACATTGGAATATGGCCCTCCAGGGGGCTGAAGAGGCCAGGAGCAGCTGCTCAATATGTCATCCCCTCCTGGGAAGTAGAACTTAAGACCACAACACAATGTCATGGTGGTTAACGATTCTCAGAGCAACAGTAAAACTCTCCAACAGTGGGATTAACTTTCTGTGGAAAACATGACTATATCACAGTGCTTAAGGAAGGAAAACCCTATGGAGGTACACTGGGGTATTTACCTTTGTGTTGTAGTCACGGATGCACACACTTGGGCTCAGAATTTCCAGCTGTAGGTCCTACCACATTTGCAAGAGTTATATCTCCATCGGTGAGGAGATACAGGGAAGATGAGAGCTCATAGGATTTATGGAGTTAAGTTTTTCCTCCAAGCATAGGTTTTTCTGCAGAATAAAACTTACCTTTAACATAATACACAGACCCTGAGTTAACATCCAATCTCTCCCCCTTCTGGGGATTTGGTTTTGAGTTACCAATAAAACCAACACAAACATTACCCTAAGCTGCTTTCCAAAGCCTGACTGTTCCTAGACTTGACCTGCTGGGGCCCAAATAAACACCACCTCCACTATGTACTGACAGGAGCATAGTAGAGCAGTAGACCCAACTGATTGAGCCATAATTCCTACGGTGTTAGCATCTGAGCCCAGGGTGACTCAGCAGAAACCTTCATTCCCATACAGGGTCTAAGATTTTTTCCATCGTGTTACCCCATTATTTTTAAAAAACACGACTGTTTTTGTGAAAGTTATTTCCTCATGCTCCATAACTGTGCCCTGGCAGAAGAACCTTTTCAGTTCCACTTGCAGGGCAAGAGAAGTATCATTTTGTGTCTTCGTACAAAGAAATTTTCACATTAAACGGTAATTGTAGCAGGAGAAGAGTAATCTTGTGGCTAAATAACAGGACTGAGAATCAGGGGGATTGGGTTTTAGTTCTTACTCTGCCACACACGTGCTGCGTGCCGTTTAAGCAAGCCTGTTCAGCGCTCTGTGCTATACCTTCCCAGAAATGAGGATGATAATGACAACCACTGACCAATCGTGCTGAATGTGTAAGTGTTGCAGTGTGCTTTAAGATCCTCCAATGGAGGATGCTCCTGCAATGCAAAGCATTGTATCTGTGTATGTTCTTATACATGGCGTCATGTCTGTCTCTCCATAGGGATGCAATGTAGCACTAGATAACTTATAAGATGGTGTAGCTATTCATATCATGCATGTGTGCCCATTTTTCTTGTTGGTCTGTAAAGGAGAAACGTCACAGTATATTAGACTAGCACTGACTGGGATTCTGCTTTGCCAGCAGACAGTCATCCTTGTTAAATCACAACCAAAAGGGAGACTGCACACACTTGCATGTAACAACACTTCTTTCAGCAAAGTATAGATAAAAAGGTTTCTGAAGTAGGAAAGTGCAGCTTTATAAGACATCACACTCATAACATTGTTGGTTGTTTTCTCATGTCTTTCATGCTGTTTCTTCCCATTTTGGCTAAAGGCTTGTGTGAGCAAATATTCTTTCCCTGCCAGTGCTTTCACTCTTGCTTGTTCCTAAAGTGAAGCATCATAGCAAGTTTGTGGCATCACACTCATTTCCATGGCTACATACTATGGTGTTGCAAATTCCCCACTGCAGATTCCAGATGAAGAAAGGCCGAGCAAGGCAGGAAAATGTTCTTTTTCAAACACAAAGGGCCAGAGTTTCAATTGGTGTAAATTGGTATAGATCCATCCACTTCCAGAGGAAGTTTATAGATTAACATTAGCTCAGGATGTGGCCCAAAGAGCCAAGAAAGGAGGAAAGAATGATCTTGTGGTTAAAGCACAGGACTGACCATCAGAAGACTATTCACAATTCTATTCTTGTTACCTTTCTATGCCTCAGGTTGCCCTTCTGTAAAATGAAGTATGAAAATCTCACTATAAAGGAAGCTATTTAAAACACATCATTTGGTATAGCTTTAATTACCCGGTGGGATTTCCTAGTTCCTATCCTAAAAAGAGGAGAGTAAAAGTGCCAAATTATAGGACCTCCAGGAATATCTCAACCCAACCTCCTGTATCAAGGAGGAAGAACTCTACACTGTACTTGGATGGGAAATTTCTAAGGAAAAGCCAGAATATTGCAGGAAGTGGTTCATGGATGCAGTAGCTGGCACTGTTGTACCTGATATCCTTCCTTTTACCAAACTAGTGTTCCAGCTTGTGAATAGGGATTGCTGCTGTTGAATATTCAGCTTTTTATATGAGACACAAAATGGAGGTTGACCATCTGTGGTCCTCAAAAGTCCTATGGTTTTTCACACCAGAAGTGGATGTTAGCTCCAGTGTCCTAGTGAAACCATCTTAAGGAATTACTTTCTCACTGCATAGAATTTCAGTATTCTTCAGCTGCAAACATTTTTACTGTTGCTTTTTGTTCTTAAAGACACACCAACTTGAAATCTAAGCATTTTCAGGAAGTGAGTTAAAAGTAATTGCAGGCGCTACACCAAAGAAATATTCCACCCCAGAGGTGGTCAGCTGAAGTGATTCCTGCATATAGTTTATGAAGTGCCTTGGAATCCCTTGGAATGAAAGGTCTTTGAACAGACAAAAAATAATTAAAATAGGGAATTATGTGGAAAGCATGATAAGGCTAACACTGCTAGCATATATACTATACTATTCTGAAACGTAGCAAACATAAACGTGAGGTTGTCCGTACCTAAACAACATATAGTAATTTTTAGACCCCTTTTGTAAGTCAAGCAATGTGAGAACGTGGAGCTTTATTGGCCATTATATAAAGTGCACAATAGTTCTTAATGCTTAGAGCTACCCGTTGGTCTAACTTTTTAGCAAGTGCATTTGTAACATTACAGAGGTTAACTTCTGTAGCCATCACAAAATCTTGTGATGGCCATAGCAGCTCTTTGCCTTATTTGAAATGGAAATAATGTGACATAGTATTATGGCCTCCCCTGCCATCCTGAAGCCAGAATTTACGCTAGTCATCACTGTAGTTTACTGAAGAGGCAGAAGAACTTTTTTGCTTCTGCTATATGCCCATATCACTCTTAAATCTTTACTTTGTGTTTATCAATGCCTGAAACCATGAGAATTACAATGCAGACAACAGTCTTTCTGCAGTGGAGCTCTGCCACAGTAAAACTATGTAGTGATATGCAATGGCTGAAAAATGAAAAGTAAATCCGACTTTGAACGTTGTTTCCCAGGAGGCACTTGCTCCAGAGAATTAGTTGGTCCATTTGCTCATTGTCTATCCATGCTGGAAGAAAGACAGGAGACCATGGATGTAGTTTAATTAGGCTGCAACTTTATTCACTTAAAATGTTATAGATTTCTAAAAAAAATTGCCTAATTCAAAAGAACCTGAGTAGCAGACACAAATGACGTGCACACATTGTGAATTACTGGCTCTTTTTGAATTACCAAGTGAAAACACATGAAAAAGTAAGGAGTATTCTTCACAAATTCTATTTTGGTCATTTATACCTACATTTATAGTTTGGTTGTAATTACTCAAATACTTGGTAACATGCCAGGAGCGAGTACCCTGTAAAAATAATCTTGAAAATATGGAAACTCACTACAGTGCATTAAGTTCTCATTGAATCTTTGCTGCAAATTATGGAAAGGCAGCCATATTGTGTGACTATTAGCAAAGCTTTTACAGTAGTTTTGAGATGAGGAGAAACTCAACATAGCAACCATTCTGAGTTGTGCGATTTCTCACAGGATGGGGACCTAATCCATATTTGAGACATCCTCAAGCACGCATTACCAATAGCATTACAGTAAAACCTCGATTTAACGGACCTCGATTTAACGGACTTCAGATGCAACGGACAAAATTTCTGATCCATATCAGACCGCGACCCCTCCCTGCTGCGGCCCTGGTCCCCTTCCCTGGTGGCCGTCTGCTGGCTCCCGGCTGCCGCCCCGGTCCTGGCAGCAGGCGGGCTGGCTGCCGACTCCCGGCTCCCGCCCGGGTCCCACCAGCGGGCAGGCTGGCTGCCGGCTCCCGGGTCCCGCCAGCGGGTTGGCTGGCTGCCGGCTCCCGCCCGGGTCCCACCAACGGGCTGGCTGCCAGCTCCCGGGTCCCGCCCGGGTTCCGCCAGCGGACTGGCTGCCAGCTCCCGGGTCCCGCCAGCGGACTGGCTCCCGGGTCCCGCCCAAGTCCCGCCAGCGGGCGGGCTGGCTGCCAGCTCCCGCCCAGGTCCCACCAGTGGGCAGGCTGGCTCCCGGCTGCCGCCCGGGTCCCACCAGCGGGCAGGCTGGCTCCCGGCTGCCGCCCGGGTCCCAGTAGCGGGTGAGCTGGCTGCCGGGTCCCGTCTGCAGCCCGGGTCCCGGCAGCGGGTGAGCTGCGGAGCTGCCGTCCCGACCCTGTGGCGGGCGGGCTGCTGCTCCGACAGCTCGGTTTTTTTTTTTATTAAATAACGGACTTTTTGATTTAACGGACACCCCCTCGCCCGAATTAGTCCGTTAAATGGAGGTTTTACTGTACTTTGATAACATATTCTTAAAGATCATTCTATTAATATCTGATCCTTGTAGCCAGACATGACTTTACAAGTAGGATGCTGTATACTGTAGTCACCAAACCAAAGGTCTATCTTTCACCAAACACTTTGGTAGCATTTCACCGTTATTGACAACTCAGTATCTTTATTATTATTATTTAATTATCCTTATTATTCCTCAGAATGAGGTGTAACCTGAATACTGAGCTTCACTGGAATTTGGCAAAGGATTTCCTTTTATTTACAGCCATTTTTACCACTTCATCAGAGAGTTAAATTGCCAGTTAGATTTTTTCACGTTATGGATTTTATTCAGCACCGTGAATTCCTTGACCCTTAAGCATATGTAACTATTAAGATATATATCTAGATCTGCATACACAGAAAGCTGAGAAAAGATGGTGTGTACAGTTGTGAAACCAGCAGAACACTTAGCATACTGAAAGTTTTTGGAATTTGAAATTGCCCTGGGTTCTGGACAGTTGCAATGGAGAGATGTAGAGAAACAATAAAATCATTAAAGTACTTCAAGTTTTGAAGTAAGCTGGGTTCTTGGCTTGTATTGCTCTTAATAGCTTTACATTTTATGGGAGCCATTCCAATTTTAAAGAGAGTTTCAGCCTTGAGACTGATTGCACTTACCACCCCAACCAAACTGCAACCCATTATTTTTTTTACCAAGGGAATCTTAGTTTGTCAAACAGATCACGTGAGTACTTTAGAGTGTGTAGACTCCAGCAATGGGAAAATCAGGGCTTTAACTGTATACTGTGCTATACTGGTATGAAATAAGGGTCGAATCCTGGTAACATACATGAGTAACTTCACTCAAGTCAATAACTTTATTAAGATCAATGTGCATTGCTCATGTGAGTGAAGATACCTGGGAACACATATGCAGGATCAGGACCAATGGTATATATTGTACAGTCTTGTATCAAGAGACCTGCCCCTCTCAAAAACAAAAACAGTTCAGATGAACTGAGCACATCTTCTGGATGTATGACATCATCTTATTTGAGTATGTTGAAAGAAATGACTTTCATTTAGTCCAGTTATGTACATGCCTATATATTCATCATTAAAACAAACCTTTCCAGTGTCTAAAATCCAACTCTTGCTCTCTAAAATGTTTGCACATTTCTGTGTTAAACATCTGCTTAGGTGGCTCTGAGACAGTGTGTTTTGGTGTTGTTTGTGTGTGATCTAGTGCTGCTTCCTCAACGCACGTGTCCCTTCCCTTCACAGCCTACTCGACACCCAGCACCTCCCCCGCAAACCGATTCGTCAGTGTTGGACCTCGGGATCCAAGCTTTGTAAATATCCCTCAACAGACACAGGTGGGCAGCTTTCAACTTCTCTGTATGCAGTGCAGCTTGTTATTCTTCTGTGTATTTTAATGTCTCCTTACAAAGTGAGCCGCATTTCCGCACCACTGTCAATTCACCCACATGGTCTCAGTAACAACGGTGAAATGTCACTCACAATTTGTGTTTGTCTGTTGTGTTTTATTGGCTTATATGGTAATAATCCTTCCACAATTCCTCCAAACTCTCTTGCTTTCCAAGGCATTGCCTTCTAGTGTGCAATATTTCCTCTAGGACCAAATTGTCAAATTCCTTTATTGCATCCAGCATATTTGCAAGTGCATCTCTTTGCATATGCAAAAGCCCAGATGGGCCAATCAGGTAATCATGGACTTCAGCCCAATCCTGCTCCACTGAAGTCATTTCAATGAGAGCAGGATCCAAGTCCTAATTTGCCATTTGCATGTGGGGTTTGGGGCATGCAGGTGATTTGGGGGGTGGGGGGGGAGGAGATATGGAAACTGATGTGCTCACAACTACTATGAAGGCCTAGTTAAGGGAGGGCCTTTGGCTTCAGATGTCAAAATTCTAGTTAAACCAAAGAACAAACAACAGTTTAAAGTTCTAGCATCTTCTTTGCAGCCAACACTGTATTTCACTGCAGTGATATCGTGGAGATATTCAGAGATTTGCTTTAGTAGAGTCAGCAGCTCAAGCAAATATTTTTGTTTCTTCAGGAGAAGGACAGGATTTAACTGCGTTTTTTCCAAGCTGTATCAAATTCTTAGTATTGATTAAGAAAATAGTTGTTGGCAGGTTTTTTAGTGGTTAATTTTAGCCAGATGTTGAAAAAAATTAAAGCTGTGCTTAATATCACATTATCATGGAGAAGTATAAAAATGAGAGGAACTAAAATTTTAGGTCAACTACAGCTTGTTGTTTGAAATGATTGCCTGATTACATTACAATGCTTTTAAAGGTTAAGATCAAGAAGCATTTTAATAGGTTTTGAACGGACTGTGATGATTTTAAAAGTCATAATTTAACCAGGATGAAATTTTACTTTTTATCCCCTTCTGTACAATTTGAAACAGATCTTAGATGTGAATAATAAGAATAAAGATGCATGGATGTCATATGCTACATTTTCAGAACATGCACGAAGCCAGAACCCACAATGTGATGTGATCAACGCCTACTCTAGTGTAATAGGGCTGTGTAACTTATTACTGAAAATTGTCCATTTATAGGGCTGTAACCAGATGCCTGTGAGCACAATATGTTTTCTTGCTATCTGTTCCTTTTGTACCATTTGTTAGGGGCTTTAGTTTATAGCTGTGTCGACAGCACAGGTTAAACTACATTGAATCTCAAACCCTTCCTGCATTAAACAGGGTCACAGAAAGTACACTAGCAGCTGAGAGGGGAGTTAACTCTTCAAGTTCTGATTTCTTTAGATCATTAGTAAAGGGAAGCCTGCGTCCCGTTTTCAATTGTTGGGCCTCCCTTTTGGTGCCTCCTGTTTAATAGATATAGAAGGCAAGTTTTCATGCGCCTTTACATTTAAGTCAGAGCATATCTCCTGTGGTTTTGGAAAGGATCATAACAAACAGAAATACACTGAAATAAGGAAATAGAAAAAAAATTAAGGTGAGCTGTTAAAGTCTTCAAGCATTTGCCTTTTTTCTTCAGGGTCCAAGAAACTTGAAACTCTTTTGAGAATGCTGCAATAGCTTTTCTAAAAGACTGACAATACTGATTGGCAGATTGTTACATAGTGGAATATAACAAAATATGAATCTAAGATATCAAACTTGTTTGCATTTTTAAACTAGGCTTTTTGCATATGTTGATTGTGAATTTTGATTTAAGTTATGATTTAAGTTATGATTTAAGCAAGTTACGATTTAAGCCATTGGAAAGTGTTCTGTCCCTATTGTATGTGGTTCTTCATAATACTGGATAGCAAATGACAATACCCCAGCATAACTCCAAATTAAGGCAAAACATGCCGCTGTAGATAAGGGGACTGCCTGTCTCTCTTACTACAGCTGCATCCTTTGTGCTACTGTACTTCAGGGTACATCAGCATAACCATTATAACCCATTGTGATGCTGGATTCTAGTTTGCCATAAAAACTCACTGTGAATTGAAACTATTAATATAGCAGTTCTGAAGTAAACCATGTTTTAAATCAGGGAAGTGGGGTGAAAATACCAATAAGTCAATGGTCAGGGGCTTAGTTAACACTCTTCCTGTCAAAACAAATCCCCTGTTAAAATGAAATTTGTGCAGGACATTAAAGCCGTCACTTAGAATATTTTCAAAATATAAAAATAAAAACAAATGAAATGCTAATATATTGAAAGTGGCTGGTGTTGCTATTTCCCATCAGGAACTTTACAGTGCATTCAGTAGTCAGGTTAGGAATGGTATAGTGAAGTCTAATGTTGAGAGATGTCAGTACTTACAACTCCAAGAGTTCATTGGGAGAGGTGAACACTCAGTACTTCTGAGTGTCAAGGTAGTAACTTTAATGGTACTTTTGCTTCAGCATAACTCTAGAAACTCCATTTTCTCCTAACTTAACTCTAATGGTTCCTCTCCATTCTAGAGCTGGGCCCAAACCAAAAGCTTGGATTTGAACGCTCCTCACCTTCATGGAAGTTCTGAACCAGATAGAGACTTTGAGAAATGACAAAATTTGAGAGACAACTTTTCAAAAGCACCATATTTTCTTCCCATTTAGCAGCCGTTTAACTGTATCATAGCCTACATACTCATAGTCATCAGTCTCAAAGTTGCTACAGAATTGAACATTTCCATGGTGATGTGAAAGTGCTATTTAGTAGAACATACATTTCACATACCTGTATGTGCAAGGGACTCATACAGCAGTGAAATAAATAGTGGACAAACTAACAACAATATTGTTGGCCTGGCACAGGAATTATTTTTCCTGTTCTTAAACAATAGAAAGTAGGAGCATGTCTTTTTTTAGTGGCCATTATGAAAATCAGCAATGGGCATTTCTGTTAACACTCTGTTTTAATTAATTCCAAATGTCCTTAAATGTGAATCATTAAGGAATACATTATAAATTGAAAAGTGAATATTTCATCATCCTAGGTTGTTGTAGAAATACCCACTGCACCAGGACAGATCTGGGGCAGAAGAGCCAGACAAATAACTAGTTTAGTAAGTATTCATGTAGAAGCCCAGAGAAGACTAAGGTTTCAAAAAGAGGTTTTTATAGCAGTTCATACAATTTTGCGAATCTAGATACACTCCCTCCACTTCCCCCATTTATCCCTGTTCTGCACCAGCAGCTCTCTACAGTATGGTCCCATTTTTAGGGCTATTTAAAACTGAATTACTATTTGGGCTATTAGAAGGATCACTTCAGTTGGCCTGGGCCTTATTTGATGACAAAAAGGCACAGGTGGTGTAACCTTTGCTTGATAAATCATTTACTTTAGCTGCCTGACTTGTAAGCAATACAAGGTCTTTAGCTTAGCTGCCTTTGCCATATGCAAATCAGAAATACAGTATGCCTGGGATACATAGTCTACTATTTCAAAAACAAGCTGGTCCGGATATCTCATGACTAAGTAACAGATACATTTCTTGTGTTGGCATAGGCTTGTAAAAAGAAAAGTGGCAGAGGAAATGGAAAGTACCATCACATTAATCAGGGGCTAACCTTCTGGAAGCTACTACGCTCGTATAAAACAAATAATGTCTCTCTAGCTGCAGAAAATAATGAAGCAAAGAGCATGTGGTCAACATAATCAGTCTATCTAGTGACACCAAACCCAATCTAGCATCTTGTTTTTGGGACCAATATGTAGACTCAGGCATATTATTTTTTAACTACTTGTTATCAATCTGTAAGGCTGGCTGAAGAAAATATAAGTTGTTTTCCATTCTGATGGGTTCGGAGCCATATAAATTCACTTTCCTACAGTTCCTTGCTCATTGAACTTTGATTACCATGCAAGGTTTTTTTTAGCCACCTCAACACACAGCTCATTAGAAGTTGCATTTCTGCTAGCAGAATCAATTCCTGATCCACATCATCTCTACTCCATTTAACCTCTTCTTCACACAACAGGCAACTGGCCAAAGTTTGTCAAAGAGCTTTTGAAAAGACAGAATTTAAAATGCCCTGTTTCTTTGCTGGCTTAATAGAAAGAGAATGCCACTAAATTTCTTATTGAGAAATACTTCAAAGAAAGGCAGCAGTTAAATTGAAAAATCACTGCCTGATATCTCCACGCATTTGATTCATCTTAGTTAGCGTCCAGATCTTTGTTAACATGGGAGCAGATACTGACTCAAGAAGAAATCACATTGAGGCTAGAATCAAGGTAAATCTGTTCCTGTTTCTCTGGCTACACCATTTAATTCCCAAAGTAGAATCAGACTACAGCATTAATGAAGTTTCTGCTTTCACTTCTCCTCATTTGAGTCTAGAGTAATCCATTAGCTATAGTGAAGTTGCTCTGGTTTTGAGCTGGTTTTACAGACCAAAATCTGGTCTGTTTAATATGCATAATAGTCATGATAGCAGAAAACACACATTTTTACCCACTGCTCCAATGCAGAGAACATATAGAAATAAAAGCTATTTAAGGAAGAAAATTGCACCCTTTGCTCAATAAGATTGAAAAAACATAGCAAGAGAACTTACTAAAAAAAAGAGCTAAAACAGTCCCTTACAAAATGGCAACTTTAGGGGTAGAACTGCTTGGTATTGGCAGATTTAAAGGGATAGAAAGGCATGCTGGGAATAAAATTCTATAAGAGAGCTACCCTTCCCTAAAGATAATTAAGGGTGGGGTCTCCCCCAGGGAAAAGGCTATCTGTATTGTGCTGTATTACTAGGACATATAGCTTATTTAGGTCTTCTATTATCCTCAATTTCTTCTCTGCTAGTAAGGAATACTTTTGTATTCTTTGTTTTAAGAAAACTTTATTTTATCTTTAGAAAACATTGCCTGTCTTCTAACTCAAGTGCATATACAGATCTAACAGTGTAGTGTATGATAGCTTTCTTCTTGGTAAGAGACAAAGGAAAGACTATTTTCTTCTTCTTCTCCGCCTCCTTCCTCCCCCCAAAAAAACCTCCCAGTAATTTTTCACTTGATGCATCTTCAAACAAAGGCCTGAGAAAAGAGATCTGTCTTTCACT
The DNA here is from genome assembly GCA_032164245.1 of Sternotherus odoratus. Taxonomy (NCBI): domain Eukaryota; kingdom Metazoa; phylum Chordata; order Testudines; family Kinosternidae; genus Sternotherus; species Sternotherus odoratus. The sequence continues at coordinate 78,465,599 of JAVMKO010000008.1, read as the reverse complement.
GTGTCCTGTAGGTTGGGCTTTGTCAGACAAGCAAGGGAAGCAAATTCTAGAGTAGATGAGACTCCAGTGATAACATTCAGTTGTCTAATTCTAGGGAATGTTGCACAGGTGACCCAATTGACTTCAGCTGCCTGGCAGCTCATTGGGTGCAGAGAGGCAGCCTTTCAGGTAACTAGGACCTAACTTTATGGAACTTTATAGAACGTCAACATCTTGAAATTGACCCAGAGGGATAGAAAGCTAGTGCAGTTCCTAGAGAGCCGTTATTCCTGCAGCTGATGCCACCTGGCTGTTTTGTATCCAATTTCCATTGGCAGGATATGGAAAAAGAAATCACTGCAAAAATGTTTCTCTTTAATACATAACTTATGTTATGGGGAGTAGCTCTGTTGCTACTTACATGAGTCCTACTGCAGCCTCACTCTTGTGTTATTACAGAAAGGGAGAGTACAATGACTAGTCTTATCTATGGCTGATGTTGATGAAGCTTATTAGCAACCCTCTTGTGCTCTAATGAGAGATACAAGCTTTCCCGCATCACACCTTTTCCTCTTCTCTCCCCTGTTCCCTGGGGCTGTGCATTACCTCAGTAATGTGTGCAGCTTCTGCTGGCCCTCCCAGCAGGGAGCTTAAGGTGACTCTCCAGCTCAGGATTCCATCGTATTACTGCAAAGTGTTACCAGCTGCGTCAGGGTTTTGCTTAACAGAGCAGTTTGTGTTCATAAAACCTGTAGCAGCAGCTTGTGAATTTTACATTACAAGAGGCACTCAGAGGATACGAAGGGCACTAAGAAAAATGTCGGTTCTTTTAGTTTCCTAGGTCCTGAGCTGAACCATCATGAATTCAAGCCTGCCCTGTTTGGACAGCATTGTAGCATTCACAGATTTGTTTGCCCGTCACTCATATATAGCTGGTGACTCTACTCCTATCCAAGTTAGTCTTGTCTTTCAGCCTGTGTTGGCACTCAGAGATGAAGCCTAATTTTATTAAACTGGCTACACCAGTCAGCTCACTGAGAGCTGCGTACACCACAAAGCAACTTCTATAGCTGCTGGCCCACAAACGTTGGCTATGAAAATCCTTGATTATAGAGGTGCTTCCTGATTCCACAATGGGGGGACGGGACACCTTCTCCTTTCAGTGGGGGCTGCACTGCCCCACAGTGCCATTTCCCAAATGCTGCCCATTGCAGGGAATGTGGAAGTTGCACTGAGTGAGAATTTGAAAGAAAGGATGACACCACCTCTGGCTACACATTGGATTTTAAAACAACCAGGGTCTCGCAAGCAGGTTCCCTTGTTTCAAAGCTCCTCTCCAGAGCCCGCTCTTCTTCCATACCAATGATCTGGAAGCTCCCGCACACCAGCAATAGGAAATGATGCTCACCTACCATTCATGAAGCTCTGGGTATAGGGATATAAACCATAGATCGCTTGTAAGCAAGTTGGGCCCCCATACTACCCTGATGTGGGCCCAAGCACTGAACTCCTGGTGTCGCTCTTTTGGAACTCCCATGAGGCCAAGCCAGTGAGAGAACAAGCTATGACAGGGAATTGCTGAACATGTAAAGAGGCAGTTTCTTCATCATCCTGAGCTCTCCTTTATTAGAGGTGCTCCATTTCTGCTTGGGCTGGAGGGGTCCTTTTCATTGGGGCCAGTAAAAATCCCTCATGGCAAGCTGATCTTCCTCCTGCAAAGGCTGGAAGAGTAGTGGGCGTGCATGCTGCAATAGTGGTCTCAGTGTGGCTGCTTCTGCAATTACAAATGCTGTGTGACCGCAAGTCCCCAGTGTAGTGTGTGTGTGCAGGCCTTCATAGCCGCTGTGCTAGCCCGGAACACTTTATACAGGGGGGATACAAAAGTGACCCCAGAATAGGGGGTGAATTTCATCACCCTCAGCACCCTCCCTGGTCAGTTCAGCACACAAAACCCTTGTAATTGCATAGAGGCACGGATGGGCATTTCACTCTGCAGGATCAGGAGGGTATGCCACCAGAGAGGGAAGCACTTGTTACGCCAAAAGGACAGAGATTTCTGAAGGACACGTTGGTGCCATTATGTGGCCCTATCCTCAAAGTAGGTATGAGCCAAACCAGTCCAGAAATGATTAGGTAACTCACAAGCAGAGGGATATTTTCCGGTGCCTTTCTTCCTTCTCCTCTTCCTCTTCCTTGAATGCCAGGCTGACCCCTTTCGGAGTCCAGTACTCCGCACTCCACTTCCAGTGTCCGTGAACATTATGGATGATTATTTATGATAGACATAGACAGATTTCCCAAACCGAGCCATTCAACTTGATACTTCCCCCCTCCCCCCGCCTGCCCCACCTTGCACCTTCTCTCCATTTATAAGAACCAGGAATCTTCTTTAGAAAGTACCTGTTTGTTTTGGCTTTTATGGGTGTAGCTTATGCTCCACAGCCAGGGAGAAGGAAGAGGAGTAAGTGTGTGGGCTGGGGGGGGGGCTGGGAAATGTAGACATATGATGAATGAGATGGGGAGATGTAATTTCTTACTGAATAATTCTCCACAATCTGTACAAACTTTCTTTAGTTAAACAGTTACTCTAAAAGGCAACAATTTTGTGCATTTTCATTTAAAAGCCTTCACAGTGATAATGGCCTGGGTTCTCCTTCTCTAAGAACTGCTGCAAACAGCCCAGCACAGTTTTGTGTCTTGTGTTCAGCAGGAAATGTCCTTTAAAAATATCTCATATTTCTCTCTGTAAAACAGATTTAATCGCCAGCCATTTAAAATGGATTTAAATTGCCTGGAATTGGAAAAACATTTCCCCATATGGAGGGATCATTACATGATTCTCCTTTATGGGAATTCTTGCATCTTCCTCTGAACAAGCATAAGATACCAGCCAATGTCAGAGACATAATACTGGATCAGACAGAGCATTAGTCTGATGGGGCATGACAATTTCTTTGTTCACAGTTGCATGCTATATGAACTAGGCATAGAATGAATAGAGAAGGCCTCCCAGGTTTCTAGAACAACTTTTAAAACTAATAAAGGGGGTTTTTTTTGAGGGGGAAGGTTGTTTTGTTCGTTTGGGGGGGGGAGAGGATGGGTGAGGAGGATCGCCATCAAGTCGGGTAGATGACCCAAAAGAATGTAAAGTAATTGGTGCAAAAGAAGTTCCATGCCTCAGAACACACTTTATGAATGTTTGTTTCATCAGATACACAGTTGACACGGTTACGTTTAATTGCAGATTCCTGTGCCTGACTGAAATACTGCAGGGACTTTGGTAATACAGTGTGTGCTGCTCAAACTCTTTCCACTTGCAAAGTTGCAAATTTTGTCAAACACACACACAATCATAAGACTCCAGTTATCTATGATTCTATGATACACACATATATCAAACCTACAATCATAAGATGAGACTTCAGTTATGTCCCTCTTACTGCTTTTATTTGTCTTAGCTGATTTCCTGTCCTCCTATTTCCCCCTCACCCCCCCCCCCACTTTCATTGCAGATAACGGTGCATTGAATTAGTCTGCCTGACTGCTGCATCAGGTCCCACATCGATTTATTGACTCTGTCAGAGTGGCTAGTACAGTAATTGTTACAAGAGCAGAATAGAAAGCAAAAACGTGTCCACATAAAAAATAAAAATGATGTTTTGTTGTTTCTTTCCTTTTTTTGCCCTATAGATCTTTATGTGTTTACCTAGCAGAGAGCACTTTACTCAAGTTAATCAGCTCCTTCTACATTATTAATTGTGACAGTCAGGGTGGTACATGATGGCAAGCATATTATGGAAAACACTGATCTCACTCCAGTGGTGTGGACTTCAGCAAGTTTTCTATTCCTTCTCTTAGTTCATGACTGCTTTAGGGTACTACTAAATCCCATTTCCCTGACTGACAATATGCTATCAATACTGTTGATTTGGGAGTCACGCAGAGAGGAACACACAAGAGAAAAAAGAAATTAGGAGTTCTTCAGAATATTCTAAAGCCCTGGCAAAAAGTCACTGTAACTGTGTAATGGTAACAATTATATGCCTAGCCTGATTTCTGTAAAATACATTTTGCTAGGAGTAGTAGTTTAAGATCTGCTGCTTAGTAAATGATTGGGATTTACAAAGAGGGCTAATGGAGGCCTTTAAAATCTACATACAGAATGTGTGCATATAATGTCATTAAAAAGACACCTACTGATTTTTTACAGGGTTTTTTGGAAATGACTGCCTTTGAAAGACATTTTATGGTAGTTCAGATTTCTCATTTGATTCCTATATGTGCTCTATAAATTCCACACTGTCCGACAAAACCAAATAGGCGTCACTTATGACCTGGATGGAAAAGGTCTCAACACTTATCTGGCTTTTAATTTTACTGGAGCATTAACGTTTTTGTCATCTGCTATGTATATATTTTAGCGACTCCTCACTAAATATCCTACAGTCAAGGATTAGGACATTATACTATACAGTAAAGTTCAAAAATTAAAGGCCAGCATCTCTGCCTTGTTCTCAGTGGACACGTGCTAATGTCAGAAAAACCATCACTACTGCAACTGGCATCTTTTGTTAGTGGTCTCAACAGAGAGGCCAGGAACTGAGGTAGACATCTCTACAGGTAGATTCTCTGCCCTTAACAACAAAGATAGCATTCTACAATACAATCAAAACAACACTTTAGTATATATTTTATAAACATAAGCCAGAGAAGAGATACCTTCCTAAGACAGTAAATTTCTCATCCCCCAAACCTCCGTACTTCACTAACAAGAGAGCCAGATTATTTCAAATTAATGTAAAGAGAGTAGAAGAGGAGAAGGCAGTTGCTGGGACCACTAAACATGTTTTATACATGTTCCGTGTTCATGTCTGAAAGTGATGCCTGCAAACTTAGACATTTTGTAATGCACATATTCAGTATGCATTTTTCAAATAGTCATAACTTGGTTAAATCGACTAGTTAAGTCATAACTAGGTGATACTTGGGTTGGTATACTCAAACCTTACTAAGTTTTAGCTTTCAAACTTCAGCTGTTTTTGATGTAGTCAGTGAAAAAAATATAGTTAATTTGTTTTTGAAATAGCAAAAATGCCTTTATCTCACTGTCTCCTAACTCAGAATCAGTTCAAGTGATTTTCCTCAAACTTTCCCCAAAAAATCCCTATTGTGCAGAAACAACTCTTGGACAGTTTAAAAATTTACCCCCCAAAAGGTGAATCTGGGGGGGGAAATTATGATCATGAGAAATAAAGGGGCTATAACTGAAAACATTTTGTAACCTTAACTTTATAATATGTAATATGAATATTATTAACATCCAAATTTCCAAGATCCATGTAAAACTATAAATGCAAAATCTTCAGGTATATTCATTTTCATGAACAAGCTCTGACACTGTGTACAAATACCACTGTTTGCACAGGCTAATGGACGTGATCAAATGTTTTAAGAGCACATGTTCAAAAGCCCATAGAATGTTTCCTTTATTCATTACATATAATAAATGGAAATCACTTCATCTGTCAGTGAAAAGCAATGGGTGTCACTGTTCCCTCGAAGCTGCGTGTACACACAGATCCTAAACCCCGCACACACGGTGCAACACTGCACGCACAAAAATTTGCACAGAAACATAAAAATTTGCACTGAAGAATTTTTTTGTGCACAAGGCCTGTCAAAAATTAGAGGGAACATTCACGGGTGTATACAAGTTTAAGTATATTATTCTGTACTTTGATTTAGCTACAGCATTGTAAATAAGACAGAAGAGAGGAATGTCATACATAGGAGACTGTGCATAGAGTTAGGTGCTTACATATCCAGTTTTCAGGCACAATATTTTTTCTGTCTTTATTTGCATGCTAATTTGACCTATGGTTTTTTAAAAATTATATAAAGCATTTTGTGGTCTTTTGGGGTATAGTTTGCTGTATAAATCTAAGATATCTGTCTGACTTACCTTCCTTGAAGTCAATGGTAGTGGGAGCTGAAATAAACGCATCTGTAGGAGTTAGTTTAGGAAACTTCTATACAATATTCCTTTATTTTTTTTAAAAAAAATCTATGATTATATTCTGCTTATGAATAATTATGTGACACAGACTGAATAACTTTCATCTTTCACAGTGAAGTTAAGACAAAGGTTAAAATTCCCATTTTCTTTGCAGGAAAAGACTGAGATTGCAGCTCTACTATGAAAAGTGTTTCCGTAAAAATTGCATCATGTGGCTCCATATTTAATATCTCTGATCCCAGAGAAAAAATATTCAGTTTATAAGTACAGAGATGTTTTATTCTAACTTACCAGACTTGTAAGCCTAGCCCAGGATCTGTAAATCAAGTTCTTTCTGGTTCCTCGAAAAAAATAAAGATTCTGCAGGCTAGAGTCTTTCCCCACTTACACCTCTGCAGCTCCACTGTCTTAAAGTTTTACACTTTGTGCCACCTATGTAATGCCATTGTCTCCAACTGGAACTATATTAACAATTGTGTTGTTATTGCATGAGCCAAAGTAGGATCCAGTTCTTTCTCCCACTGCACTGTTCGCTTTTTCAGGACTGTAAGGGGTAAATGCGGTAAATGTATTTAAAATAAGGTGCTATGATTCCAAATCAACTGAGGAGCCTGCTTACCGAGTACAAGGGTGCTACTGTTAAAGTGTCTTTTCATTGTAGAGCAGCACATACAATGATTCATCAAACAGCGAAGCAGAATCTTTGTTTTAAAGTTGAACATTTACAGTGGTAATTTTGTCTATTTTCTCTGACAATATTAAGTAAATTGAAATAGTTTAGTTATTACTAAACTTGATCATTAGTATGAATCCATTTCCCCTGCTATATACACAAATATTATGAAACTATGATACTGAATCAGGGAACTGTCATATTTTGACTTTTAATGACTTGGAATCTGCCACTAATTTTATTGGCACATCATAATATGTTTGAAAATCACTTATCATGGGCCAAAATTCTAACCCTGTTAGTCAGCCATATCTAATATAGTATTTCTTTATTCAAAGACTGGTGATGTTCTGAATGTCCTTCATATTCTTTAACAGAAGACTCCCTATTCCTCAGTCCTCAATATACAGTAGACTCTCGATTATCCAGGATGATAGGGAAAAAATTTATCCTGGTTAATAAAATCCCGGATAATCACCATCCATAGGAAATACAAGGGGGGTTGGATTCGGTTCACCAGCCACCCTGAGCCTGGGGAGGGGATGTTGGTTCACTGGCTGCCCTGCGCCCTGGTGGGGTTTTTTCTTTTTTTTTTTCTTTTTTTTTTTTTTGTGCTTGGGGCGGCAACAAAGCCATAGCCAGCCCTGCGAGTTACGCATTTATTTATATTTTTACATCCTGGTTAATCTACAACCTGGTTAACCCAATCCTGGATAATCGAGAGTCTACTGTAATTTTTTCCTCATCTCAAGCACTAAGATCCTGTATCAGTATGACCTTTCTTGGCCAATGAGAGCTGCATTGGACTTTAATTGGCCATGTCTAGCGGAGCCAGATGGTCTCTGCAGTGTAATATCAGATGTTCCTTCATCCATCCCCGAAGGCTGAGCATGTTGCCACTGCTGTTTCAGAAGACCCAGGGAGCAAAACACTGATCCCAGGAATTAAACCAAGATATTGTGCAGGGCCTTGAACTTTTCTTAAAGTGGCTTGTTCAGTTTAGCAGGATACAGTTGTCGAGTTCTGGGATGGAATCCAGACCAGTGACTGGTTGTGCCACTGCCTTAAATGCTCTGCTGTTGTAGCTCACAGCTTGGACACCACCCAGACCAGCAGATAACCATGCAAGTCGCACCCCGTGTGCCTGGAAGCCCTTCATTCCTGGATCAGCAGCTTTGACTCCAGCAGCCTTCTTATAGCACAATGGCAGCCCTCTGGTTTCCACCAGCCTTTTACACACCCCTGTACTGAAATTCCCCCAAAAGTCTGTCCTGAAGTGTCCATCCCTCTCCTGGACCACTCAGAGAAATAATAAAGTTTATTTGCACCGTTAAAGAGACCCAAACAAACACATTACAGGTTATTAACTTAATTGTGAAAAATACACCCTTCCCTTCAAGCACAGCACTGAGTTGGTTTATAGTAAAAATAAAACAAATTTGTTAACAGTTATAAATAGGCTAGGTGATGCCAAGTAAAATAAAAATGAAGATGGTTAGCAGCAAATAAAATTAAAAATATGCTTGTAAAAGTTAATATAGCAAGATAACAAGCTTTGTTCAAAATCATTTCTTTTGCCAATCTTCCTTCTTACTTCCATGGCTGACCTTCCCTCAGTCAGGACCTTCCACAGATGTACAGGGTGCTGGGTTCCCTTGTCTTCCTAAGGTGAAAGATCTTTGCCTAAGCAGATTTCTCACCTATAATCTGTCCCCAGAGACTTCAGTCCCTCCCTTGGTTGAGGGACCCATCTTTCTCAAGTTTCTCTGTTGCCTGGTGTCTGAACATCAAAAATGGCCTTGCTTCAAAAGGCAGGACATCCTTATGCTGTTCTTCCCTCCCTGTGGTCTTTCCAGTCCCCACCTGATTTCTATGTAAATGGGACTTCTATTGTTTTAGGTCTTACCTTGTGTAATTTCACTGGAGAGGTGGGAAGCTATCTTCCCTCATGCCTGGGTAAAATCTAATTCTCCTTTTGTTCAGTCACACTCTGTAAAACACAGTATCCGTGAGTATTCATAATTCCTTATATAGTGTCAGTAAGACCAAGGACAGGGTAGGCCACTGCTCAGTGAGAGGTGAAAGACAATAACAGAAAATGTGGACATGTCAGAAGTGTTAAATTACTTTTTTTGTTACAATTTTCACCAAAAAGGTTAGTAGCGATCAGATATCTAACATAGTGAATGCCAGTGAAAATGAGGTAGGATCTGAAGCTAAAATAAGGAAAGAACAAGTTAAAAATTACTTAAACAAGTTAGATGTCTTTAAGTTGGCAGGGCCAGATGATATGCATCCTAGAATACTCAAGGAGCTTACTGCAGAGATATCTGAGCCATTAGCGATTATCTTCAAAAACTCACGGAAAGCAGGACTGGTTCCAGAGGACTGAAAGAGCTCAAATATAGTGCCAATCTATATAAAGGAAAATAAGGACAACTCAGGGAATTACAGACCAGTCAGCTTAACTTCTGTACCTGGAAAGATAATGGAGCAAATAATCAGGCAGTGTGCAAACAACTAGAAGATAAGGTGATAACTAATAGTCAACATGGATTTGTCAAGAACAACTCATGTCAAAACAGCCTAATAATTTTCTTTGACAGGGTAACAAGCCTTGTGGATGAAGGGAGGCAGTAGATGTGGTATATCTTGACTTTAGTGAAGGTTTTGATATTGTTTTGCATAACCTCTTAAAAAAACTAGGTAAATATAGCCCCGGTGGAGCTAGTATAAGGTGGATGCATAAATAGTTAGAAAACTGTTCCCCGAGAATAGCTATCAGTGGTTCATAGTCAAGCTGGAAGGGCATAACAAGTGGGGGCCTATAGGGATCAGTCTTGGGTCTGGTTCTGTTCATATCTTCATCAATCATTTCTAAAGTTTGTGGACAATAACAGGCTGGGAGAGGTTTCACATACTTTGGCAGATAGGGTTAAAATTCAAAATGATGTGGATAAACTGGAGACGTGGTCTGAAATAAACAGGATGAAATTCAGTAAGAACAAATCCAAAGTACTCCATTTAAGAAGGAACAATCTGTTGCACACATAGAAAGTGGGAAATGACTGCCTAGGAAGGAGTGCTGTGGCAAGAGATATGGGAGTTATAGTGATTAACAAGCTAAGTATGAGTGAACAGTGTAACACTGTTGCAAAAAAAAAGTGAACATCATTCTGGGCTGTATTAGCAGGAGTGTTGTAAGCAAGACACAAGAAGTAATTCTTCCGCTCTACGTCGCTCTGATAAGGCTTCAGCTGAAGTATTGTGTCCAGTTCTGGGCACCACTTTTCAGGACAGATGTGGACAGATTGGAGAGAGTCCAGAGTCAAGCAACAAAAATGATTAAAGATCAAACATGACCTATGAGGCGAGACTAAAAACACTGGGTTTGTTTAGTCTGGAGAAGACTAAACGTTGTTTATCACTATTAACAATGCCACCATCCTCTCTGTTGCTCAGGCCTACAGCTTTATGGTCATCTTTGTTTCCTCCTCTCCTTTATCCAATATACTCACCTCATGTCAAAATCCTGGTGCTTTTCTCTCATTAACATTTCTAACACCTGACCCTTTCTTTCTGTCCACGCTTCTACAATGATTATCTCATGTCTTGATTACTTATCTCCTTCCCCTGGATGCTCTGACACCCATATTGTCCTTCTGCCAGTCCTTATCAAATGAAACAGCTAAGATCATCCAACCTGCCTGTCACGGCCACCCCTCTGAGTTCATCTACTGGTTTCCCTTTTCCTACCGCACAAAATTCAAACTTCATATCCTTATTTTCAAAATCCTTCAACTCTCTTCTTTCCTGCGTATCTGCTTTGTCTCTTATTGTGACGTTCATGCCTCCTTTGCTCTCAGCGATGCCAACAGTGACTGCTCACGTGGTTGCTTTTCCCACAGCCACCCGTGTTACTCTTACACACGGAACTCCTTCTTTAAAGAAGTCTGCAAGCCCTCTCCTCCTTCAAATCCATCTTCATGACCCACATCTACTGTGATGCCTGCAAAAAATCAGTAATTCCTAGATCCAGGGCTCTGGTTGTGCACATAGCCAGTGATATAACCATGAAATTGTAAGCTCCTCAGGGCACATACCATGTCTTTTTATGTGTTTGTGGAGACCTAGCACAACAAAGCCCTGGTCCTGGTCAACACCCTGGGATGCTACTGCAATATAAACATGTTCTAAAATGATGGAACCCAATCATTAGACATAAGCATCCCCAGCCTGTCCTCTCATCACACGGACACACACAAAGACCTGGAACATTCAGTCCCAGAGAGGAGACACTATTGTGTTTTCAGAGGGATTTGAGTCGTGTGCTGGTTTTAATAGGGATGCAGGGGGGTTACCCTCCCTTCTGGTTTACACTACAAGATTTTTTCTCCCCAGATACAGCTCTTGGGTTGTCTCTTACATGACACTGTCTCTGTTCTCCAGAAGATGGGTAATAACTAGCCTTTCTCCGAAGCCAAAAGGCTGAGTCTTTGTAGTAACGTGCAGACAGACAGAGGGTAGCCAGCCCCCTGGAACACCTCCGTCTCTCTCCCTCCGCACCCCACCTCCGGACTCTGCACATTCTCCCTGGCTCAGTAATATAATCTCATTCTCCATCATTGCTCCCCATTGGCACTGAACTGAAGAGTGAGTCCCAGAGGCAAATCTGTAGTATGTGTCGGTGTGTGTTTCTAGGCTGCCAAGCCACAAATATAACTTGGGAGGCCCTGACTGTGTGTGTGTGTGTGTGTGTGTGTGTGTGTGTGTGTGTGTGTGTGTGTGTGTGTGTGTGTGTGTGTGTGTGTGTGTGTGTGTGTGTGTGTGTGTGTCCCTCCCTCTAATTGTCTAAAGCAATAAAAGTAAAGAAGTTAAGATAAATCATGGATTTTAAGGACTTTGTTCCTGTAGCCCTGATATAGGCAAAACTCCTCAGACTTCAGTGGGAGCTTTGCATGTCTCAGGACTGCAGGGGCCGGCTTAAATTGAATAAAACTTTGAGTACAGGAGCGGGGGGGCTTGGTAACAAAGAATTTTGCAAAAAAACAACAAGCACAGGGAGTACAATGAAGAACAGAGAGGGTTACAGTGTGGTGAAAGTACATGCTGGCTGTTATAACACTGTACCTCTAGAATAAATTATGTCCCTTTAAAAAGTAATACTTTAACGGTAGATCTATACAGCGATAATTAAGAAGAGATTGTTCTCCTTTCCCTCCCTCCTTCCCTCTCTCTGCAGCAGTTCTGTGGAAACTTTTTAATACTGCAGCTTGAAACTTGGGCCTCTGGGTCTAAAATGCCTGAGAAAGCACTGCAGGCTCTAACTGTAAAACATTCCTTCGGTGGGCCCTGGAAACAGAGCGAGCTCGCGCAGGGGAGGTTGAGAGAGATCACATGTAAATGAGAGCTGGCTATAGACTCCTGAGAAGCGTTTTATTTAGTTTAAACCTGAACTTGAACTTGCAAATGTGTTCCCGCAGAAGTGGACAGAAAGCATTGCTCTGTATAACAGGAAACCATGTTGCTGCTAGTACAGTACCAGCATTAAGGGGAAGGGTGGTGCGGAGGGGGGTCAGTGAGAAATATATTTCTAGCCCAAACTTTCCTGCATATTTAATTTTGGGTAGAGTGCAAAGTGACTTGGAAATATATTCCTTCTGCATCAAATTGGAAGAAGATTACAGAACATCCCCAGTATAATGTGTAAGATGGTGTTTAGTCATTTTAAGTGGGAAAATCAAAGATATTTTGATTAAGAAGCTGATAAGCGCATAATGGTCTTAGAACCAGGACTTGTTCCTATTGAAATGTTATAAAATCACAGCATATGGTGTTTTGTGATCACAATATACATAGCACTCCTTTGTGAGTTAGTTCTATATCAATATGGGTAGATCTAAATCTAGATATATGCTTTATAGCAAAAGGGGAAGGAAATAGGTAGGATTTAATTAAATAAATGTTAAACGACTATTCTTCTTTTGGTGAATTGTAACTGTACCTGTGATAGAATAAGCCTTGTGGAAATTTATAGGTAACTGGTAAAGCTGATAGCATGTTAAAAACATTTACATTTTAATCTAATTTTTTTAAATTATATATTAGTGTTTTGGATTCTAGGCTTTCCTTGCAACAGATGATATATGTAAAATAGAAGTGTAATTCCAGGAGTCCAGGTTGCTGGCATTTTTAACACCAAGGTGCAGTTGACACCATCTACAAGACCCAGCATGCAGTGTTTCTGTTCAGTTCAAGTGGAGTGTTGCTTACTTGAACTATTATTAATGGCCAAATTATATTAAAGATGAGGGCAGCTGTAGGCCACGTCGTAGAACCTTGCAGGCTCGATTTGTCTAGTGGGCCATGCTTTGGTCATCTCTGAGTACAACTAAACCATTTTTGGTCATCAAATCAGTGTTTGTAATGAAAGTTTGAACTGTATGAATGAAAAAAACTGCTTCTTTTTGGCAGTAATGCAGGAAATATTCACATAGAGGGTTTTTTGGTGCAAGGTACTTCAGTGTTTGCTTTAACGTCCTTTTTTCTATGACTGTATGTAAAGATGACAGGGCAGTGTGGTGTGGCGTGGCTAGAATCCCCTTCCATGCGTCTGAGGTTTATTAATGCAGAACCCACCACGGCCTTTGAAAAATAAACAGCTGACTTGGCTTTGTGTGCTGTATTTTAGATTAGGGATGTCTGGCAGATTTGAGATGACTTTATCCTGGACTGTTTGGACTACTACAAAATCATTTTTTGAAACGTGTTTAAAGTTTGTTCAAACATCTTAGCTGCACTGCCACCACCAGCAAGTCTGTTTGTATTCCAATCAGAAAACTTTATGGTAGCAACAAATATTAGAGAAACCATTGGAAGTCCCTGAAAGATCTCAGCTTGCCTTAATCCCCTTGCTGTACCTCAGATCTCAAGTAACTTTCATACTGTGGGCTCACTTTAATGGCTAGAACCTATTTTTTCATGAAAAAGCAGGAAGTAAGCTGTCTTTCGTAAAAAGATTTACAAAATGTAATCATTGTTGAAATATTCTCTTTGAACTGCCTTGTCCGCAGGGGTGTCTGGCTCCCACTACCCCCGTTTCTTTAGAACACCCTTACAAGTCCTTCTAGTAGATCAGGTACACTGGTGGTTCAATTCTTTGATGTTTTGAATGAATGAAAGAAAAGCATAATAAAAGAGAGCTGTTGATCAAGCATAAAATACTCTTTAAGCTGACAGAATGGCAGAGTTAACACATTCTAAGCTGCTTTTAGTTTTTCCCTTTTTTCCTTACATTTTCCTGGGCTTTGTGTACAGTGGGGGTTTTTATTTTTTGAAAAGTCTCTGATCTATGTAGTTAGCCGCCCGCTAACAAAAACCAAAACGGGATTGTTTCTTTCTCTCTCTTTTTCTCTCTCATTTGCTTGACTACTTCTTCTTTTTCTTCTTCCCTCCCTCCCTCCCCCCCAATAAATTGGTTTGCGGTTTAGCATTGCCTTGGCCAGCTTTCACTGTTTGACATGAAGTTTAGAAGATCTACTTTACCCATTTCAAAATCAACTTAGTAATAAATAAAAGGGCTCATTCTCTTAACTTTTTAGAAATGAGGTAGAAAATTTCAAACCTCTGTTTCACAAAATGTTACCAACATAAAATAGAGCCCTTGCCTTGAAAAGCAAAATTAAAACTAAAATAAAATGCAAATGGATTTATTGTGCGATCACTTTCTTTTAGTTAGGGAATGGGGAAAGTTTTCTTCTCCTAGATCTAATTTAGATCTTAAGTTACCATACATAATTTATACATCATATTCAGAGTGCCTGGTCTGTTGGCTGGATTACATTTCAAACGTTTGCCATTGATAAGTCTTTACTGTATTATATTCAGACTAAATGTGAATGTCACAGTTCAGTCAACCTTTAATCCTCTGTTCTTCAGGTTCTGAAGGCAGGGGGTCGGCAGCTCAGAACGTTGCTTTATGCTTAAGAAACATCTGGGGCCAGCTGGGACACTTGCTGAAATGTTCAGATGTCTGCAACAACAGCAACAGTTACTGCAGTCGTATGTTTGTAAAAGTTTTTGGAGGGGCTAGGGTGACTTTAGCAGGTAAAAGGACTAGTTATTCCCAACCTGAGGTTTGAACCAAGCAGAACTCTTAAGTGAAGTAAGTTTGTTAGTCCCAAGGTAGGAGTGGTTTGGACTCTAATGCATTTTTAGTAGTCAGCAGCCAGAAGTCCATATTACAAAATGATTGCACATAATTCAGTACAGTTTGCCACAATTGGCATTCTCACAGACGTTATTGGATACAGAGCTACTGTACACCTCGCCTAGAGAGTTATGCCCCTCCAGGGAGGATTTTTATCTTTTTGAGGCTGTGCAAACATGCTCGTACTGGCGAGTCGCCTGTACAGTACTTAGACTTTGGACAACCAGAAGATTCGTTCGGTTTTATTTCCCTTTGGAGATGACCAACTTGCTGTTTCTGTCCCATTTGGTATTTAGTTTTGGAAAATTTAATCACTGAATAATTAATCCCAGCACTAAGACAAATAACTACCATGGACACAAAAATGACCTTAGAATGTCTTCAATATTCACCTGTCTGTTTAGACACAGTGGGGTCTCTGCATGCCTGGTGAAACCCTACTGAAACCAGTGGGCCAAATCCAGGCCTGGTAAAGAGGAGGTGCATCCTCATTAATTTCAGTAGAGCTTCAGCTGCTTATATGGGATATTGTTCAGCTTTGAAGTTTCATAGAATGTCTGATTTTGGCCCTGTTTGTTTGAAATGTCCTGTGGTAAATGAGGGTGTTATTGGGAGCTTTAAATCAAGGCCAGAAAATCACTGGAACTAGTGCACGGTGATGCATTTTCACAACAGTTTAGCATTTGCAGCTAAGATTCAGGACTGCTACCTAAACAGCTTCCCCATTTGGGGAACAAATTATATGGCTATAGTTTTCATTTAGGTTATGTCAATGCCAGACTTTTTTCCCCTCACACATTCCCACCAGCCCAACTCTTCCAATGGTAGCAACAGCAGGAATGACATCACATTGGTTAAAATATTGACGCTCGCTTACCCCAACACACAACTGTCGCTTCCACCAGTGGAGTGGCACCAGTTTGAATTTTTAAAAATGAGCGTAGTGTGAACAAGGCCTTAGACATAAATGGATTATGCGAAGAAAAATCTCCTGTGTGCGGAGTTAGTCAGAGATTTAAAGTGTGTGAATGTCCTCAAATAACCTACATAGCCTAGAGAAGTAAGCCAACTGTCACACCCAGTTCTGGATTCCACATTAACCACCTCCTTCCGCAGTGTTAAACTTTGCCCTCAAGGACTTTTGTTTAACTTTTTAATTTGAAAAACAGATACTGCTGTTTTACAACCTCCACTTTTTGCTTTACGTGAAAGGCCTCATTGTTATTTCAGGAAATGTTCAGGTAGAAGTAATTCTAACACGTTTTTGTTTGTTTTGTTTTGTTTTAAAACATGCAGAAAATGCTTATGATTACGTTTCAGAGCCAAGATCAAATAAATCACACAGGAAGGCTGTTTTGAGAAGATTTTAGTAAACGTTAGGGCCTGATTCTATTTTTCTGACCCAGGCAAAACTGTTAGTGAAATCATTGAAGTGCTTTCTGCTTTTCTCTTGTAAATATGCCAGTTTCCAATGTGTTTCCTAGTTGTACTTTCCAGTCCAAAGGACACAAGTGCCAAAAGTTGCTTAAGGTTTTGTGTCTGTGCCTGTGCTATCTTCAGAATAGCATTAAAAAAACAAATAGACTGGCACTATCAAAGAAACAGAATTGCCATTTCAGTCTTCCTGTTTAGGATTCAGTCAAGTACATATTGTTTATGGTTCATAAAACCTTACTAGTGTGAGGATTCTAAGATACTGGAAGTGTAAAGCTTCAACTTTCATGGTGCTGTAAATTAGGCGGGGGGAAGTGATAATACTCCTCCGAGAACAGTAAAATAGAGCTCCGCAATGGTTAAATGGAATTTTATAAGCACATTCGGTGTGGAACTGTTTTGCATTACATGAGTTGAATACCTTAGAGATGACACACATCTGCAGGCACTTTATTAAATCCTTAGTCAGCACTTTTCAACCTGATGAGATTACTTCTTCATTTGACTGGAGAAAGGAAAGCTAAGATCTTGTACTGGACTGCAGAATTCTTTTTGATGTTTCACCTTGAACAGAAGAAGAGGACAGCGAGATACTCTGTAGGTCAATACAGAACTGTAGTAATACTGTTGACTATTTTTACTTATCTAGGACCTTTTGAGCCAGTGGATTCATTTAACTCTGAACTCTCCAGTACAGTATGTTAAAAAAAAATGGGTCAAAGCGAAATGTTCGCTTTTTTGGTAAAATGCACAAAGATAACTTCATCCTGCATTGGGTTGTGTGACATTGCATGCAATTTAAATGGAGATGTAAAATTAAGAAAAGATATACTTTTGTTCCCCAGCTGGATGCAGTAAGTTAGGATGCAGGACATGAAAGAAGGATAAAATGTAGGCAGTAGCCAGAAAGCATAGTCAAGTTTAAATTATGTTGGGGAACAATCGCAAAAAATTCCATATGTATAGATTTGGGTTTGCTTGTTTCTCTATGCCGCTTAATCATACAAAGAACTCTGCAAATCACAGATTTCAGAGCTGCATATTCTGTTACGTGCTTCAGACACATTTTTCATTTTATATGTTGCGGTCTGCTCCTCCTTTGCAGTGGAAGTTTCCTAGTGAGTCCAAAGGATAATCAGACTCTTCAAACATAATCCAAGAAGATTTAAACTCATTCATAAGGTTTTGGGGGAAGTGGGTTCTTAATGTTAAAAAAATTGTCTAGGAAAAACAGGATAATTACTCATGTGTATTTCTACTGTAAAATATCAATTAAAATGGTATCTTGAGAGCAGTGAAGGATCTGATGAGAAAATGTACTGTTTCTATCTTGCTATTCTGCTGTCTCAGCATAAAAAATATTTCATCAAAGAATAGTTGCAATAATAGACAGTGCTATGTGGATGTGTTTGTCAGTTGAATTTCTTATTCTTCAAATGAGCTTTTATGCAAAGGGAATCTGGATAACCACGTCAATGGACACAAGTTTTAAAAAAATATGTTTCCGTTCAATACTGAAAGGGTTAATTAAGTTTTTCGTCAGTATTAAGATTGAACTGTGTCTGCAGGAGTCATATTGACACCCCAGTGCATGGTAACTCTACTCCTTTATTGACATGTTGCTAGTCAAGAGCACAATAGCACTCTGTGTCTGCAAATCATTGGTAAAATCATCTCAAGGAAAAAAAAAAGTTTGAAAGCCTAACGCCAGACAAAGGCACAAGAGCTGCACTGCGCAGCTAAAAACTCCAGAGTCAGCAACTTCTATTGATTAAAAACTAACCTTTAAAGTAACTCTCAGAGTGTGTGGTTAGCATTTAAATTTAAACATGTCATGAGTTGATTTGTGTTATAGAATACCAACTCAGAAGGAGTTACATTCACATCAGACTTTTTTTTTCTAATTCCCTTAAGCAGCTAAAGTATTTCATGAAATGTCAATAGGGCAGTGGAGGGGAAAAAAGGTGTTTTGGGGGGAAGCGGGGGTAGCTGAACTGAGTCTTGTAGTTCCTTTTCCCATGCAAATATTCAGCCCCAAAAGAAAAGTGTGGGGAGTGAAACACAATAATTAGACCTTTGTCTAACTTTCCCAAGTGCCAGAGAAAGACAGATTAATTAAATATACAACAGTGTTAGTTTTTGGAGTGGGGGTCTCTCTTGCTGTGTAGGTCATAAATTAGGCAGAATAAATACTTCAATGTGTTTGCAGTGGGCCTGCTACGTCAGAGCCACTGGAAGGTTGGTGGGAGGAGAGCAGAGTGTTTCTTGCTAATGATAGTCACGTCTGGGTCTGTCTGGTTGCTCCTAGCAACCAGACATGATGTAACACCAGGATGAACTTGAACTTGGGGGACTTGAAAAGGGAACAATAGACCAGAGCAATCAATAAAGCCTATTTCAGTGAAGGATTACAGAGCTGCTCTGGGGTAACCTTGTCTGCAAGGCACACACTGAATAGTAAGATGTGTGAAGAAACTTTTTGCTTTTTAAGAGAAGTGCAGAAGCACTGCAGAATATTTTAGTAATGCAGTGAGCAGCAGGGAGAAATGTGGTATAGAAAAGTGCACCCCCTGCTGTCCAAAATGTGCACTAAGAATCACTAAAAGAAATACTGCATTTAACTGCACTGCAGGAAGATTAGGAGTTTCAAACTCCTAATTTCCTTATCCCTCAATAATTAAAACGCCAGATCACTTTAGCACCCCAATAATCCAAATCTGATCTATTAAAAATGAGATGTCCAAAGACTAGAAAGGTTTAATCATGATGCCAGTTTAGCAGAGGTCTGGACATATTGCACAATTACTACTTTTTTAAATTAGTGGAAGGTGTTGATGTGTATTTGCCAGAGCGATTTGCCTTCCTGAGTTCTTTAAAGCAAGCGGCTAACAATAATGCACATCTGAAAACACAGGAAATGTATTTTTTTTTAAATCTGCTTTTGAAATAAGTCTATTTGCAAGGCCAGTAAACCTTATCCCAATGTATATAACGATCATGTAGCTGGTTATCCGTGTGATCAGGGAAACCTTGATGGTAGCCAACTGGACCTCTGCAATAAAAGGATTTTTACCTGTTTGACTGACCAGCTCTGAATTTTAACCCTTTTGCTCCCTGCTATGCACTTTTACAAAGCTCATCTTTGTCCATTCAGACCATTCTGAAAGCTATAACATTTGTATTATGATTGCAAAACAAACACGTAAAATTCAGAACAACTTCACTATGATACCATCTGGGGGCCAATTTCTGCTTGCCTTATCAGTGCACATAACTCTATCAAAATTAATGGGAGTATTTAATCAATAAGGAGAGCAGGATTTGGCACTGCTTTTAAAATAATCAGCAGTGGCTACATAAACCCTGGCAGAATTTTTTTCTGTTTATAAACTTTGTGTATTAAAACCATTTCATTTAATTACAGTAATTTAACTGCTCTTACGGAGTACAAATACAAAATTTGTATGCAATAGTTGCAATAGATATGGGGACGGTATGTCTGTGCTCAGAAAGGGGAATGAAGGAAGAGTTACTTAATGAAGTGAACTGGGAACTGGATTACTGACAAGGTTTCTCATACCATATTATTTATTTTATCAGTTTCTATAGAGCCTTCCACCATGGCAAGAACATATAATCTTGAAGTCCAGCATGGACCTTGCCTGAGGGGCCTCTATAAATATTAATACATGATATTGTGGTTGATGTACTATAAATCACATGAAATGGTGAAAAGAAATGGAGGAAAAATTTGGAAAAACTTGTCATCAGTATGTATGTGTTCAACTATGTATCCAATATAATATGACAGGAGCTTATGTAAAATGTAGCGTATCAGCAACAAGTCTCTCATACCTGAGCCTTTCTCATTATACTCTTTTACCTTAAACTATAGTTACTGCTTGTTATTTGAATTCCCAAGAGAGCAGTACATCATAGTCAAATGCAAATCAGTTTACAATCCCAGGATCTGATACTAATCTTACTCGTATCTGTTCTACAGTGGTGTGAATCCATCATACCTGTTCTGATCTCGCTTATACCCATTTTACCCCCGTGAAAATAAAGCTACATTGACTTTAGTATAGCTACTCTTGACTTACACTAGTGTAAATGAGATTCCCACACAGGCCCTAATGAACTTATTCTGATCCTGTGGAAAAAATAGCTGGGGCACTTTGGTTTTCCTTGGGTTCAGGGCCATATCATCTTTCGAGTGCTAAACTCAGCCACACTGAAGTTCACAGGGAAGGGTGAGTGGTAACGAATTAGCTCAGAGCAATGAGCTCAGTTTGTCAAGTCCTCAAACTCTGTCCCCCTGTTTAGAATACGAGGATTGCAGTGTTTTTTGCAGCTCCTTCCAAAACATCTATACTTACAATCAGCTGAAAGGTTTTCTCTCTGTTTTGCAGTCCTGGTACCTGGGATAAAAGTCACAGCTTCCCATCACCCACCGGACAGACCACCTGACTCCTTCCCAACTCTGTAACATGGAAGCAGCAGCAACACAGTGCAGTTACTTCACGTCAGTGGAAGGAGAGATGAACAGATATCGACAGCAAACAACTAGTACATGGAAATGGCAAACGTTATGGTCAATGGCAAGGGCCGTAACTTTTTTGAGATTTTTTTAGACACCTTCGGGACTGTTGTGATTTCTCATATGGTGCTGGAAATGGTTGGGCTTTGTAATTTTTGAAGTGTTTCATTGGTAGTGTAAGTATTAGGTGACACTGGGTAGAACTAGCCTCTGCTGCTGCTTACTGACTCGCTGTTGTAACACACTTTCCATATGGAGCCTAACTGTTTTACAGCATTTTCATTGATTTTTTTTTTCCCATACAGGTGTGAGACTTCTTGAGAAATCATGAAACACACTTAAACTGTAACTTTTGTAGTAGCTGAATTCTGCAATATATAAACATACAGGACAGACTTAGGGCATGTTTTTCTGTAACAGATCAGGAAAAAATGCAGTGTTTTGTTTTGTTGTTTTTTTTTTTTTTACAGTCAGATACAGTTAGATACATAACATGAAAAATATGAGCATTGTCAACAGGTTTTTTTCCACTCAAGTTGCAGAGTGATTTAAAACATCAAACTACTACTATTCACTAAAAAAAAGAAAAAAAAAGAAAAAAAAGAAAAAAGTTTGAAATGCTGCACTTACATAACATTTTTTCAACAATTTTCAACAATTACACAAAAATTCATGCAGAAATGGGGAAGTTGGTCTGTTTTGACAGAAACTGACAGGAATCAAAACAATCGAATTTTGAATTGAGTAAAGTGCAATTTCATTGGATAGCTAAATATCTTTGTAAGATAGAGATTGTTGAAAATTCTATTTTTGTTTTCCAAGTCCTTCCACCCCAGGACTCTAAAGTATTGGGGTAAAAAACAGCCTTGCAAGAAAAAGGGGAGCTATTTTTGCTTTTTATGTTTTTTATTGTTAAACTTGTATCCCTTTAAAACTGAAGGAAAATTAAAAAAAAATCTAATGGTGCTTTTACCACAATATGTTAACTACATTAAATGCTAATTAATCATTTTCTGTTATCAAAGCACATAAGTAAAATTAAATCATAATATCTGTTAATTTTATAAGCTAAAAGTCACTATAATGGATTATGCCAACTCTGACAAATTTTACGTCTTTCCGGCAATATAGGGTTTATCAGTTCTCAAACACCTTGGGAATTCTATAGAATGGTCCAGAAATTAAAACACCTTTGTGTCCCTGAACTGGTACTTTTTCTGGACTACAAAGAAAACAATACAAAACGAATGCTGATGTGACAACTTACGCCAGTTCAAAGCAAGGGCACTTGCTGAAAAAAAAAAAAAAGTTTGGACCCCAAACGTCCTGTATCTTATGTACAAAAAAAAAAAAAAAAGAAAAAAAAGAAAAAAAAAGAGTGCAAGTGATTTTTCCTATCAGACAGCGGAGCATCCCTTTGCTTCACATGCGACTTTAAGAAGGTTTCCTATACTATACATATATATACGTTCTGGTTGGCAAGTCCAGCTAATCAGAGAAAGTCTCTGCATGTTCTAGTGTTAGTAACTAATTTTTATATAGTTAATGTAGGGTAAAGTAGAGTGCATTAAGACACAATATTGTAATCCCTATTCCAGGCACTTGCCTTTAAACTATGTTTGTACGGCCCTTCAGAAGGGTTTCTACTACTGTCCTATACAATCAAGTAACTGAAATTCTTGGGAAGACACTTTGCTCCTCATCTTTTCCCTGAAATAATGTTTTTTTTTTCTTAATTTGCACGAAACAAAAAAACAAACAAAAAAAAAAAATTCCATATCAATGTGCCTTGCCCTGGATAGCGATTATTTGTGGAATTGTTGCACATGTTCCTATATTGAAAGGGGTTTTTCCCTGGTCAAGCATTTGGAGACACTTTTTGTAAATGTGACTTTTATGTCAGCCATTGTCAGTTTCAACATCTAGAATTAAATAGAATGTTAGTTGTTCCGCAGATAGGAGTAGTGTTTATTGTCCTGTATGGTCAGTGGCAGTGCTATTCTGAGATCTGTAGATGCTAGATTATCAGTATTTTTGGATGTTGCTGCATTTTACATTTTATTTGGAGTCTTCCTTTTGTTTTGTTTTTCCCAGATATATGAAAATATGCAATACCTGCTTATATCATGTAGAAAAGCTTAGCAATTATTAATTTTTCTTTTAATTTTTTTTTATTTGACCAAAGTTGGTGCTGCACTTGACGCAGTGTGTTTTAGGTGTTTGTCTTTGTACTTATGTGATTTTGAATGCACATGCAGGAAGGGCTCTTCTTAGAGAAGCAGTCAAACTGTGAAGCACTAAGCTGAACCCTGCTTCAAGCAATTTTTGTTTTACAATTGTTCCTTTCACAAGCAAGCCTTAAAAAAAAAAAAAAACTTCCTTTTTCTTCAGATCCCACACCCATTTTTATTAGCAGACTGCAATCAAGCCACATTCAACAAAAGTATATAATGCCCATTTTTATATGCACGTTTTTAAACTTCCAAGTTCTGAAAATTGTTTACTGGTTATTCTCTATTTAAGGAAAAAAATAAAATGTTTTGGATTTTCATATGTGTCTGATAAGTGGTTGAGTAGTCATTTTGCTCTGTTGTATTGTGTGATTGTTAGTATATGGTATCACATCCTCTAGCCAGCATCCTTTGCCTTCCCTATAGCACTTAGCTGGGCATTACTTTATTAAGACATATGTGCACTAAAAAAATAATAATAAAATTTAAAAAATAGCAGCTTTCAGTGCTTCACAGTGAAGGGAAAAAAGCCTAGACAAACATTTTGTCAGAACCTTGCTATAAGCCAAGGTATTACCAGTAAATTGGTTGTATATACAATAAAATTGCACCCTTTTTTAAACAAAACAAACTTAAGCAATAGTTTGGGCAGTTAGTTGTTTTTAGTGAGCATGTTGTAGTCATGGCTGCAAAGAGAGAGAATTAAACTGCCTACTCAGAAGATATGTAATTTGTATGTTGTATAGTTTTATTGATTACACTGATTTATTCTACCCTATTTTATAATGCAGGACTTTTGTAATGTTGTTTAAATGAGGACAAATTTCTGTCAAATTAGCTTAGTGGAATTTCTGATTGTTCGTTATAAAGGCAGCGTTCATAGAATTGCTTTTTTTTTCCCTTTGGGAACTGGATTTAAGTTAAAAACTTTCCCGTTTCCGTTTTGTATGTATTTAAATACAGTTATTTTTCTTCTCTCAATGGTATAGCATATTCCTATGCTTGAGAAGTATAGGCTACTGAAGAACCATTGTAAATGGACAGTTATGCTGTATTTGGAAGGTATTTTGTCGCATTAAGTTTGATGACGCTAAAGTTAGGGAATTCTGATCAGAATCTCAGAAAAAAAATGTTTTAAAGTCTTTAAAACATTAGGTAGGCGGTCAAGGGTGTTAATCAACAGTGGTTGTAAAGTATTAAACACACTAAATTAATTTTTTGTTCAGCTTATTACCATGCAGAAAACACAGCAATTCAGTTCTGTTCAGGTATGGAGAACAAACAGGTTTTTATTCCTCAAAGCAAAGCAAAGACTGGAGTTCTGAGCAAGACAGCTGCTTGGGGTGTGCAGCCTACAATAAAGAAAACATGCAGGATTCAAGCAGACAACGTAGGTCCCTAATTCAGAATCCGATTACGTTTCCTTCCCTTTTAAATTGTTTTATTAGTTTGTTAAAAAATAATGCAAACAGCTTTTATTCCCTTTCCCTGGAAATTTTGTCAGACACAAATACTGACCCATACTCAACTCCCTCCTCCCCCACCCCACAAATTTAAAGATTTAAAAATTGCTTGTCATGAATTGCCTCCACCAGTTCATTCCTCTCTTTTCCTCTTTTTGAACTAGGGCACTTTCTTTTGTTGTGCTGCGCACCCCGGCAATGCCATTCTTTATTCCTCGTCCTTTATCGTAAAACTTACAGGCTAAAGTTAGGCAGCCATGGCATACTTTGTCTCCGCTCTTTATTCCCCCCTCATCCCTCCTCTCTTGAGGTTGAGGGGTAAAGGAAACACAAACTTTCCTCAACTCCACAGTATTCAGTCAGCCCACAGGAATATGCAAAATCCCTCTAGCTTTGTTTTTCTTTCACTATTACTTTTTGTTCCATATATTTTGCAGCTTTGTAGTAACAGTGTTATAAAATATTTACTGTACAAAAAAATACAAAAAAACCCAGATACATAGCCTAAAACAATGATTTTTCCCTTGTGGTGATTTTTCTTTAAAGAATGTCAGTTAATATTGTACTTTGCATTGTGTCTCTGGAAATATCTTCTTTCTTTTTTTTTTTTTTTAGAAGGCCTCCATCGAACAAAATTAAAAACACAACTGGCATGACAATGTAAGGAGAGCTTCAATGGCACCTAAAAACTAAACAAACAAATCTCCATGAGATCTGTTGGAGGAAGGTCTCATGGAGTGAACGCTGCCTGCTAGGCAGGATTTTCATCAAATCAGTCTTGCAATGCCAATTTTGTCTTGAAGTCAATGCATGTATTACTGTTTGACAGTAAACCCGGCTATGCCATCATCAAGTCCAAGGCTGTGCAATAGTCTAATTAGTATCGAGTACATTTTCCTTTTATTTTTTCCAATAAAAAAGCAGTGGGATGAAAATTGCTTTGATATATAGCAGGTAACATTGAAGCTATTCCATAGCACTTAACTGTAGTGAATACTGTGTCACCAATTCTGAAATCAATTTAATGTTTAATGCAAATCCATTACATGGTGCTATTACAGGCTGGCAAAATGATTTACAAAAATGTGACAACTTGGGCTCAATTCACTCTGCTTTCCAACAATGTAAATGCATAGCAGTGTTTATCTGCATGAGAACTATGCACTAATCTATCTGAAAAGAAAAAGAATATATCAACTTTGGTATCTACTTTCCGTTTACTTAAATCCTTGCCTTTTTGGTCATTGTTATAATGCCAGCTTTAGGACAGAAAGAATTATAAGAAAACCAGCATAATACCTGATATATTAAAATGTAGTGCCTGTGAAATCTGTATTATATTGCTCTTCTGAAGTAAGATTTTTTCTACACCGGTAGCCTTCGCTGTCTGTCAGAACCTTCTGATATAGGTGATGTAAAATAACCGTACAATATTAATGCATGCTATTCCATAATGCTTAGTGAGCTGTATGAATATTACTCAAAGTTATGTTAGTCTTTTTTTCTGACTTGGTTCTTGTCAGATAGGTTTAAAGATATTTCACTGAGAACGCAAATTCTGTCTTTTCTTGATTTGGGGTGTTTTCAGTATTTTGGAGGTATACATTTACTTAAATTCAGTATTACTTGTGTTGGGTTTATTTTCTTTTTCCTAGAGGGCAGGCATGGGTATTGAGATCAGAAATCCGTGCCTGGTAACATTTTTGTCTCAATAGCTACCATAAGAATCCCAAGAGAACATATGTATAAATTTTAAATGGAAGAGATAGTTCTCAAATCCATAACTGAGACTTAGCTGATGTTGAAAGCGCTTTGTTAATGGACAGCGTTTAACCAGGTACCCCATGCTTGACCTTTTTTCACATCAGACCTCCTCATATAAAAGGAAAAAACCTTTTTAAAAAAAAATGAGAGAGAGAAAGAAAAGAAAAATCTCATGTGGCTGTTTAGTTTCAATATTTTTCCTTCAAACAAAACTCTGTACAAACTTTGGGTCCGATTCATAAAAGACCATTTGCTATTAACACGGGATTTTGGTGTGCTTTCTCATCCAAATCTGAGAACACTTTCTTTCCAAGTAGATGCTTCAGCAAGACCCTCTTCCCTGTGCACAAACACCTGCCTGCCTTTTATGCCCCCTTAGGGCAACAGACCCCATTATGGGAGCAGAATCAATCCGAAAAAGGGGCCATGGCGGGGGACAGAATGTCATGTCCAACACCTGAAATACACAAGAATTTTAAAAGGAAAGGAGAATGTAGAGGTGAGGGCAGCCCTGTACTCCATTCTGGCCATTATATGGGTTTTATACAATTATGTGCGATGTTCCCCGATTTCAAAAGGAATTAGTCTGTTCCATAGCAAAATAAGCTGGGTTTGCTATCTCTGATTTCCACAGAGACCATTCAGAAAGGAAAATACATATAATGTAAACTTTTGTACTTTTTACAATGGTTTTTAAGGAAGACTCTTTTCCACTTAGTCTATACTTTTGCTAATGAGTGAACAAAACAATTTTCTTTACCCAAATCTCCCTTCTTTCTTTCTTTCTACAAATTAGTAAAAAAAAAATTATATATATATTTTTTTAGAAATAAGAAAGGGAAATAAGGTGAATTTAGAGTTCTGTGGTAGGTGGACAATTTCCCAGCTGTAAACTCATCCTTTACCACTGGTTTTGTTACTTCCGTAGAAATGCAGAGTAAATAATGATTACTGATACCATACAGTGAAGGTTTACAAAACTGTGGACATACAATCAGTGGAAAATCCCCATTCTGCACCTGTATTGGGTTTCTTCCCACAGTTAAGCATTCGCCCTGCTCCTCTTACCCTTGTCCATTCGAGTTCCTCATTTTAATTTTCAGTTTGCTGGACAAAACATTTCTAATGGATGTATGGCAGATCTGCTGGAAAATCACTTAGTACCCGTGTTAATACCACATTGTCTTCATGATTTTGAGTCGAGCCCCTTGTACCTCTCGTATACTTGTATTGACTCTCATAGTTACCATTTTAGTTTTACTGTGTTCTGTGAAAAAGAATTGTAATTGGTTGAGAATCACTGTGGGCATCCATTCTTATTCAACTAAATCTCCGCAGGTTTTTTGAGCTGGTGTGGATTAGTTTAACTCTTGTATTCAACCATTAGTGCTACCACCTTCTCACATTACAATACAATTACTGGAAGCAAGTACTGCATTTCCTATGCAACAAAAAAGGAAAATAAAAAATTGCTAATGCTAACAAACGGTGTTGTCATTTACTTTGTGCTGTGCCCTTGTGCATTTATGGGGCCACGGTAATTATTGCCTGTTGAAACATGAGTTTAATATCAAAGTATGTAACGGAGCTCTTTGGGACAGTTTCATGCCTTTTATCTGGTTCCTCTTTATTAGCCAGTCCCCAGCCCAGTGAGTTGAATTGACTCATATATATATAACAAACTGTACTTTCTCAGTTCTATGGGTGTCCTGTTTACAAACATTATGGGTCACTCTTCAATGAACGTTTGAAGGTTACATCATTTCAAAATAAATATATAGTCAGCCTAAAAAAAGAAGGGATACTTCTTGCTGAAATGAACAGAGAACACGCATTAATTTTGAAAACATTAGGGAGTGTCTTAAGGTCACCCTTAAGAACGCTTATCTGCAGCTTAAGGTCACTAAGTACCACCTTGTACTCTGGTCCGTAGCATTTGAAATAAATCTTTAGTCCTTTGCTAAATACAAATATTTTATGCATGTATCTGAAGATATATTATAAATGAGATACCCATGAATGTAAAGTTTATGTGGAGATAGACCAGAGAGACTGTTTTTCACAATTTGTAAAGTATTCTACCATGTATGACAATTTTTTAAAAAAAATTAACAATTTTTTAAATTTACCATTGACAAAAGTAGCTGTTTACAGTTGAGAAGCAGTTACTTTTGCATACACTTGTGGGTAAAAGTTTGTGCCGAGTCTTCCACTAGATTAGACTTGTTGTACATCTATATATATAAAAGTCAAATGGTGTGTGTATGTATATTCTCTTAGTCCTTCCACACCGTTTGAGCTAGAGACTTGAAATTTGGTACAGTTATAGGCTTTAGGGTCCTAATCAGGGTAAGAATCGAAAATTTTTCAAATCTCACCTCTTACACCCCCTATGGGTGAAATTCTTTAAAGCCCATTAGCATCAGCTGGGCAGCAGGTTAACACCTGCTGTTCTCTGTGACATAGTTGTGATGTAATAATACCCCCCTCCAATGGCCCCCACTCTCGCTCAGCTCTCTCCCCCCTCCCCCCTCCAACGGCCCCCGCACTCGCTCAGCTCTCTCCCCCCTCCAACAACCCCCGCACTCGCTCAGCTCTCTCCCCCCTCCCCCCCAACGCCCCCCACACTTGCTCAGCTCTCTCCCCCCACCCCCCCAATCCAACACCCCCCCCCACTCACTCAGCTCTCTTCCCCCTCCCCCCACTCCAACGGCCCTGCAACTCGCTCAGCTCTCTCCCCCCTCAGGTAAGAATCGAAAATTTTTAAAATCTCCCCCCCTCCCCCCACTCCAATGCCCCCCCCACTCGCTCAGCTCTCTCCCCCCTCCCCCCTCCAACGGACCTGAGCAACACCGAGTATTTTTGCCAGTCTTTTATAAATACTACCTCAGAAATAGACTGCACCTTTCTAAAGCACCACAGACATATGGGTGTAATGTGACTTCTTCTATATGGTTTTGAGGTTTTTTTCTAACAAATGTTTTTTTACACACGCACAAAGCTCTTGTGCCTTTTTCTGGAAAAATATATGTATATGTATATGTTTTAATATACACAGGAGCATAGAAGTCTTTGCTATTATTTGTAGCTGGAGCATGTTTGATGTAACCGTTCTCTAGTGCCCTCATCTTGTATCCATTTCATATACAGCAATAGTGGGCCAAATTCTGTTCTTGATTACATCCAGTCAAAATCTGAAGCTGCTTTACTGATTTACTGCAAGAAGAAAAGACCCACCAGCTTACCTAGGATTCAGCTGTAGTCAATGGATTTATTCCAGGTTTACATCATGGTAATTGAGGCTATGTCTACACAGCAACTACAAATTCAGGGCTGGCCCATGCCAGCAGACTTGGTGGCTGTTTCACTGCTGTCCATTGTTTCACTGCTGTCCACTGTTCTGGGCTTGGGCTGGAGCCTGAGCACTGGGACCTTCCTATCCAGTAGGTCCCTAGAATCAGGGCTCCAGCCTGAACCCGAAAGTGTACACAGCAATGAAACAGTCCCCACAGCCCAAGTCCAGTGGGCCCAAGTTGGTACAGGCCAGATGAGGGATTTTGTTTGCTGTGTAGACATACCCTATACACAGACTCGGGCCTATTAGATTTGATTTTTCTCTCACATCAGTATAAGATAAGAGTAGTTACACTGAAGTCATTCAAATTAAACAAGAATTAAACCAATGTGCAAGAGGAGAATCCGGCCCCTTTCACCCAATTACACCTTTAGTTAAGGCCATGTGTTATTTCACAAATAAACTATCATTTAAAATTGAACAAATTTTTGTCTCCCAACTCTCACTCACTTTCAACTGTTTGATTTTTGCACATAGCTGAGTGATATTTGCATAGAATTAACTCCTTACATCCCGTTTCCCTCCTGAATGACCATCTAACAGATCTTTTTTTTTAATTGAAAAAAATCCATCACAGAATTACCTTTCTGGCTAAAATAAATAAATAATTAAATGGGTAGAGAGTGAGAACTTGACAAATACACCAAAAAGGTCCAAACTGGGCAAACTCTCCTCTTCTACTAATCCTAGAAAAGTCACCTAAATTAAAGGTTAAATTGTGACCTCAAACTCTCTCTATTGGAAGCTATGAAATATCTGTGGTAGCCATTTACAACTGAATAATCCAGTTAATCAATGGTAAAAAGATAATCATATTTACCTAATAAAGTGAAATCAGCCAGGAAAAGCTAGGAAGGTTTACTAGTAGTCAAGAAAATCTGCCCTACAATTACAGCAATTGGAACACAGATAGGTTTTCTCTTCTGCCTATTTCAAAAATTTTACCAAGTAGGCGGAGCTGGCCTTACCATGAGGCAAAGTGAGGCGGCCGCCTCAGGTGCCAGACTCGGGGGGGGGGGGGAAGGAGGGCGCCACTAGGATCCAGAGTGTAGAAAATTGTGTCTGCTGCTGGTGTATATGTATTCTCTTTGCTCTAGATGCACAGAGATGGTGGAGTGCTGGCCTGGAGGAAGGAGGTGGAGTGCTGGCCTGGAGGAGGAAGGACACAAGAGACCTTTCAAAGTTTTGGCCCAACCAAGGGGAGTTTGGGGGGGCCTCATTTGAGCTCCCCGCCTCAGATGCCAAAATGTTGTGGGCCACGCCTGTAAATAGGTCTAATCAAATTATCACATTTCAGTATTTCTATAAATCCATCACTTCACAATCGTATTTGGTTTTTAGAGTTGGTCAACATTTTCTGATCACATTTTTTGACAAAAATGTTTTTCTATCAGACAGAATTTTCCACACACACAAACATGGTTGAAAATTCAAAATTTCTTGTAGAAAATTCAGTTTAGATAGGAGGAAAAGAAAGCCCTGATTTTTTAAAAATACAATTTGTATCCAGAATGTTTAGTTATTTTTATACCAGCTTCACTCAGTTTCTGTAAATAGAGATATGTAGTGTTTGGCTAAATGAGTTCACTATCTCAGTTAGTTTCCCCGTGCATGGGTAACCACATCAAAAAAGGCTTCAGTCACTACAGGGATGGTTGCTGGCGGTTTCAGCAGCAAGGCCAGTGATGGGCCACAGAGGCTGCCATACTATCCGGTACCTCAAGGTGGTCCCTTGCTATAGATCAGAGTTGAGACACATTGGCAGGGCAGTGTAGGGAATCTTGTGTTGCCATGGGCCCTGTAGAATTTGCTCTATGGATAACCTGATAGGATGTGAGTGTGGTACTTTCTTCAGCACTGTATAAACAATTAAAACAAAATGTAACAATGTCAAAGGGCAAAAGTCTCTGTTGACCCCATATTCATCCCTGACCCCTTTGAAATCTGGTTTCTGCTGTCTCTGGTCAACTGAAATTGCTCTCACTAACGTTACTCCTTAACTCTTTTTTTCCTTTTTTGGGCATGCCCTCCTCTACTCACTCGCTGCCTTGCACGTCTGACTCCCTTTTCTTGACTCTCCTACCTCTTATAAAGCCATATGTTATTATTACTATTTATTCTTGATTTGGGTAATGCTCAGACTGTACAAACACAAAAGACATGATCCCAGTCCTGATGAGCTTACATCCAAAAAAGGACACATTGACCACACAGCTGGCCAGTAGGAGAAAGAGGACCATCGAGGAAGTATAGTGTCCTGTCCAGATGGTCCAGATTGACCATCTCCTGCTAAGGCAAATTTTAATGATGGTATATCTAGGTCATAGTATAAATGGGACAAGGAGAGGGAAGCAACCTTGCAGGCCAGCATATATGTAAGCATGTGACTTACATGTGACTCACAGCTGAGAGGTTTGTTGGACACGCAGAAAATCAACAAGCAAAGCCTTGTGTTTTTGGCAGCATAGAATGGAGAATAAAAATAGGGGAGATTGACTAAACTCAGTCAATCAACACGTTGGAGGCAAGAACAGGATAGTTGAACCTGAGGGGACATTAGTGGAGGGATCAGAAGAGGGAAGTGGCAAGGTCAAGCCAATAAACAAAGAAGATGCTCTTAATGGTAGCATTTTGTATTGACTTAAGTTGTGCAAAGAAAGTGGGGAAGGGGAAGGAGGCGTGAGGAGTGGGAGAGATCTTCAGGATGGACGATGATGACCTGAATGAGTGTCCTGGGTGTTGTGATAGAATGAAAAGAACAATCTTAGGAATTTTTGGGAGGAAAAAGAGGCAGAATTTGGCCCTGGCTGGTATGTGTGAGGCAAGGGAGAGCCCACCATAACCTGGGTGATGGGATGTCACTG
This sequence comes from Sternotherus odoratus, assembly GCA_032164245.1. Taxonomy (NCBI): domain Eukaryota; kingdom Metazoa; phylum Chordata; order Testudines; family Kinosternidae; genus Sternotherus; species Sternotherus odoratus. The sequence continues at coordinate 78,433,071 of JAVMKO010000008.1, read as the reverse complement.
GTAGAAAAATGTGAAATTGTTTCCATGTCACACTGTTCAAAATGGAAATATTTTGGTGGGGTTTTTGAGGGGTTGTTGAAAATCTTTACTACCTATTTTTTTAAACCCTTTTGAAAATTTTCAACTTGGAATGATTTTACTTCTGAAAAGCCAGATCTGTAATGTTATCCCTTCCTCTGCTTTAGTTCCCTCCCCCCCCCCACTCGTAAGTGGTGTCCAGAGTTGCTTTGTTTCATGGGGTATTGTTGTTGTTGTTTTGGGGGGGGGGGGTGCTCTCACTGTTTTCCCTCTTTTCCCTTTCCCCCAAACCTGGGGACATTTTGGAAAAGTTAGGCTGGCAAGAGAAAATTAAGAGGGAAAGGGGAGGGGAAAAGCCCTATTCATCATTCATTCTTTAATCCAGTTGTAGTGCCTTCAAGAATGTCACCAACATGACCAGCTACACTTACAAATGTTTTCAGATTTTTTTTTAAAGAGGCCATATTTTTCCATCCAAAAAAGTATCAAACCAAAAACTAACAACCACCTCTCATTATGGGTCCGTGTGATGGGGAGGAAGATGGTGGCGGCAACAATGGCAGAGAATCAGGGTGGGCCAAAATCAGCAGAGGTTAAGGAGGATGAGGATGAAGTAAGGCCAAGAAGAGCTCACTAATTGGTCCCTGAATCAGGGGAGACATAAAGGTGGCTTACACCCAAATTCTGAGTGAGCTCAGCATGGTCAGCTGTGTCTTGTATATCTAGAGCTCATTTTATTCAAATGCTCTCCATTGTTAAGAAGCTTTGAAGCATTGGATACTGCCCTCAAGGCCACTGACCTGAACGAGCTATGTTCCCCGTCGAAAAGGTAATATTCTTGAGGTGCATTAGAAGGATACAGAATACATGTAGAAGAATGTATATTCTTAGCAGGTCCAGTTGATTAACAGCAAATATTAGCCAATGTAAACTGCTCACAATCACAAATGGCCTTAGGTAAAGACACTAGGTATATTTGACTGTGAAAATTAAGCATTCTACTGTTCCATTTAGTGGTGCTGCCTCTACTACGGGCTCACATGGTAAGTTGGAATATGGACCTGCTATGTTTAAACCAATGTTGTCATAGCTCAATACTCCTAAGCAGCTGCCAGTCCTCAGCATAGTCAGGCATGGCTTTGGCTCCAGAACTAATGTTCTTGTATTTCTATGCACGAAGGAGAGATTTCCATAATACATTCTGCTACTACATCTGGCTGAAACTAAGAGAAACAATAGAACCTGTTTACAGGCAGATTTATATGAGCAGTATCCCATCGAAACATGTACTTTGCATAGATTACACACACACACACTACAGCACAGTGTTTGAAAGATCGTAGCTGAAACAGAGATTTGATTGGAAGTCATAAAAAAATTAACTTAGCAAAGAATTTAAGGCTGGCAGTGGCACTAAGAACATTTTTACCTAGCATATTTTTTCATTGAGTTTGACCCCATTGACCTCATGGAGGTTTAACTTTACGAAAACAAGAAGAGATTTTAACCTCGTTCATTACCAGAGGTTTTTGCAATGTGGAAATTGGGTTTAATATGCGTTTGCTATAAACAAAAGGAATTTTCTAAGACCATTTCCATTTTAGTGTTTTCTCACATAACACCATCAGGTTTGAGGCTCATCAATAACAGAAGCATAGTCTGAAAACTACAGGAATGTGAGGCTACCTTCAAACTTGAAACATATCACTCTTGTAATAAGGTTGTGTTTGTTAGCAAGTTAGTGACTGGTAAAACTTCAAACGGAAAGTGGTCTGTGTCATGCTTATGTCGAATGTCAACATTCAAGACAATCTAGGCTCTTTTCTAATGCAGACTATGCCAAATTGCTTTTGGACTGATGATATATAATCTTCAGAAATTTTCAATCTTCTTTCAGGTTTATTGTTATTACAATGATATCCTCAAGGGATTACTTATGTCATGAAACAACAGCCTTTTAAATTCATGTTGTGGGCTGATCTAGCTATTTAATCTTTTCCTTAAATGTAAATGTTTCTGATGATATGGAAGGCAAAGGAAGGAGACAGCATTATTAAGACAGTGGGTTAGTCTAATGTCTTTTATCCGCCTAAGACAAGCTATGACTGGCAATATTTATTGGTTCAATACTTCAGCAACATGGTATTAATTGCCACTGAGTGTTTTGATAGGTAGTTAGCACAAGGGTATTAATGAAAATAGCACCACTTCATTTTAAAATTAACTACTTGGCCATTCAGCAACATAAGCTGATGAATTATGGCAATAAATTTGTGACTGAGATTTATGTAATCGTAACTCAAATGCAGGCCTGTGGGCACACTTGGATGAGGCTGTGTGAGAAGCAACTCAGAAGGAACACTATACTATGATTCTCAAAGCCATACCTTTAAGCCTGCACTGCCTCCTTCACAATGTCTCCCCTACCTTACGCCACAGAATGGATCACAGCTCTTCATACCGCGTTATAGAGCCTAATATGTTGCAGCCATTCACGCACAGTAGTTACCATAGGCAGATGGTGAAATCCCTTTTGACCATCCCGTGATGTGCAGTGTGTGGATTTACATTGCGGACATTTAGTTGGGAAATTTGATTTTTAAGTGTTTTTTGCAAGGACAGCCAGTCTTTATAGCGGTGGTTGCAGCATTGACTCTGGGATAACAATGCATCAACAGAGAAAGGAATCTTCCTTCTCAAAGCAGGTGTATTCCAGAGTCAGTGAGAAGGCTCTGAGGCCCAGATCTTGAAAGGTATTCAAGCATCTATCACCCACTGAATTCCATGGGTATTAGGTACCTAAATACCTTTGACGATATGGGCCTGACTGACTTCAGTAGGCTTTGGATCAGGGCCATCTTACTCACCAAGTGTCAGTTCTGTGTCAGATGTAGGGGAGTTGTTAGACTATACTGGACACCGTTTGTTAATATTAAACATTGACCAGTCTTTTCAGCGTGGGCAACTAAATCTAGCTGATTTTCAGAGGCGCACTGAGCACCCCCCACTGAAATGAGCAGCAACTGGCCGTCCGCACCTCTGAAAATCAGCTCACTGAGAATCAGGTGTCTAAAATGGATTTTTGGTGCCCAACTTCAAGCCTGAAACTGTTGACCCCAGTCATCATCACGCTGTAGCTTATTTAAAGAGGACCTGGTCTGGTAGAAATGTGAGGGGGAAAAGTTGTATTTAGAGAGTATCTCTGGTAAAAGCTTCTCCCAGATAATTTCTCTGACGTTCACTTTCCCCTTATTACTAAGATCTTTACATGCATCCAGGCTTGTTCTTCTCAGGAGCCCATCCTCTCCAGGTGCTCATTCCCATCCTGCAGTCATCATCCTCTGGAGCAGGACAGGTAGTTGCGGTAGAAGTAAATCCTACCACCCACAGAGGCAAGTAGCTGTAACAGAACTTGTGTTTCCCGCTGGAGTTGGATGGGGGACCTGCCATTCTTGTACAATACAGCATCTTGAGCTGCATGCTGGCATTATGTAACCAACACCCACTCGTTATGGTGCTCTGTTCTTCTTTACTAGAGTCTGGGCCACATATACAGGTTGATGAGCCTGCTACAGTTTGTGGTATTATTATGGTCACTTCTAGGAGCCCTCGTCATGGACCGGGACCCCATTGTGCTAGGTGCTGTACAAACACAGAACAAAAAGATGGTTCCTGCCCCCAGGAGCTTGCAATCTAATGATTAGATAAGAGACCAAGCGGAATGGGGGTGGGGTACAAGTAAACAATGAGACAGGTTTGGTCAGTGGTGGGCTCAGCACACTACCAGTCAAGCTGTTGTCAAGCTTCTTTTGTAGCCATCATGGCAAAGGAGAATTGTGAGGAGGGATTTGAAGTTGGAGAATGAGGTAGCTTTGCTGATGTTTATGGGAGTGCCTTCCAAGTGTGAGGGGCTACAGGGGGGATGCACAAAGGGGTAGCTCCACTGCCACTGTCCTCCCTCAGGCCCTCTGATCTCTTCAACGTGTAACCCAGTGACGCTGCCCAGGATGACTGGGATTGCCCCACAGAGAGACAAATAGACTCTCAAACAGAGGATGATAGCTTCTGTGGGAAAATAAAATACAAGAGGAACTATAGCTGAGAAACAAGGACCTTGTTCACGTGCCACTAAAAGAAATGAGACAACAGAGAGTTGTTCCCAAGCAGAAAGCTCCTTGAAGTTTTCCATGGGAGGCAGGTGTGCTCTGACCTTTATAGGAGCTGGGTTGGATGTTTTAAAAGATGTGGGATTGCACATATGTCTTTTTTTTATTTATTTTAATGTTGAAAAATGTCCCATCTTGTGGCAGGCTTTAGGCTGAACTGAGAACTCCCACTTCTGACTTTTAATGGAGCTCAGGCACAGTGCACTGGAGACAAGATTGTGAGAGGGATAAGCCTGGTCATCTGTTTCCCATGACAATCCTAGCTGCCCACTGGTCTCTTGTTGACCCAAAATAGGTTGCACACCTCATCATCTTCACTGGTGCCGTGCTATGGAAGGAAGGAGGTTAGCAAAAAGAGTATTGGGAATGTGGAAAGTTAAAGGGTGATCCAGCAAAGGAAAAGCTCATTCTCGGAAATCCCAGTGAAAAAAATAAGCTTCCCATAAGAAAGTTCTGGAAAAGGGCTTCTAGATTGCCAGTGTTTTCACCCAAAGTGGGAGGTACACCCCCTTGTAGAGGCATGAAGGATTAGCTGATGGGACCTGGGCAAGCTTCTCCATTGTTCTTTAGAATTCCAGCTTTAATTTTGTAAAAAGGCTGTGTGTAGCTGTTAGGGTGACAAAGGAAATGTTCATAACGTAACACAAAAGTGATGCAGAGATATTTGAATGTGGCGAGAGCCTGAAACAATCATTCTGAGGTGTGAACTGCCTTGCTCATTTTAACAGGTGCAAAGTCAGATGCCAATGACATTTAAAATGTCAATATTGTTAATGATTTCACTACATGGAGAAGGGAAAGGAGCATCATATTATGTGTAGCTACATCAGAATTTACCAACATGGTCAGAGCACAAAGCACTATCCAGGGAGAATGGAAGGTGTATATACATTTAAGTGGGTAGGCTTGTAACAATACATGGCAGGATTGTGTAAAGGTGTACAACTGGTTTAATTTTCCAAACATCTGGAAAATCTAGGACAATGCAATTAAGAACCACCGATGATTCGCTTGTGACTAAAGAAAGGCTCAAAACTCCCACCAGCTTAGCTGACCTTGCATTTATTTCCATCCATTGTTCTTCTTCCAAGAGTCCAAAGCAATTAATTGCTGTGGTCCAAGTTATATCCAAAAACCTTCCATTTTCCCCCAATCTGATGACTCATCTTTGCAAACAAAAAAATGTTTTGTCTGGCAACACAAGGATTTGAGATTTTCCAAAGGCCCCCAACACATACCATCCCCAACAAATGGCAATGCCTTAGGCAAATCAAATCATGCTGGATGCATTATTTTAGCTATTTGCATTTGTTCCAAACTCTTACTCTCCTTCCCAGCTTTCTGCTGCCTCATGAAAGTGTAAGACCTAAACAGTCCGTATTTACTTTCAACCTCCAAACATGTTAATGCAACAAAAAGGCGTTGCATGGAAACACTCATACTGCTGGACTGGGCTTTGACGTTTGTGACTAGAGATCAGCCGCATGGTAACCTCCAAGTCAGTTGGCTATGTGAAGCTATAAACTTCTTGCATGGCCAAAGGGAATGTCAAAACATCAAGCCACTGTTGATTATGAATTAGACTACTTGCACTGAAGTTATTAGTACTACTGTGTTGTTAGTGGTTATTTTCGTGATTTCTTTTCTAAATATTATGTGTGTGGCTTCTGTCTTTCCTTTTCATGATACACCTGGTTAATAGAGTATGTAGGTGGCTGTTATATTTGGTGTGTTGCCGTTTCCCTGTAGCACATATCTTGCAAGTTGCGAGCTTTTATTTTTAGACATGTTTATGATGATCATGTTCTAGCATTGCTATGGCTCCTTTCATGCAAGGCTTACAATGGCTACAAAGAAGGATTATAATACAAAAAATTTCTCTCAGGCATTTTTAAATCATCTGTCACCAGGGCCTGTCCCCCTCTCTCCCCCTCCCCTCCCCCCCCCGCCCACTTCAACATGCTTTGCCTTGTATTGAAGGGAAGCCAATTCTGGGATGAAATATGGCACTTATTTAACAATGCACAGAAACAACTACCCTCAGCTATTACAGGAGGTGAATAACATGTACCACAGCTGTGAAAATTACAGCAGAAACGTAGGATGGCATTACCTAGGTGATAATTTGGTCGAGGTGGTTACAAAAATGTCAACTTTCCACAAAAAATTGGGCCATTTTTTGACTAGCTCTAGAATTTTGGTTAAACACTGAGGCTACCACCCTCCTGTTAAAACAAGAGATGAGCTTCTAAGTGGTTGCCTGTATTGGGGGGAGGCATCCTGCTGGAACATTTCTCCACTACTGAATCCTGCTAACATCAATATCTACTTCAATACATAGAGCAAGTCTTCCATGGACGCATTCCATCCACGTATCTACCCAGGACGACTGCTTACCTGGGGCTGGGGGGGAGGGGGGGGGAGGGGAGAGGGCCTGATAAGTTCACAGTCTGAAGTGGTCTGACTGTTCTGAGGTCACTTTATAGATCATTTTAATAATATTTTCAAGAGACGACTTCCAGCTTGAGTGGCTACAGCAGTACTCTGATTTAATGATACAGTAACTATTGATTTCAGTAGAGTTACATTGGTATAAAATTGGAGTAACACTGGTAAATCAGGTCTCTAGAGTGTGATCTGTAATATGATCATGTGGGGATATTTCTACCAATCATTAATTAATTGTTTTTTGTTGGTGCTCAACTGCCAATCATGCCCAACCTCCCCCCAAATGATAGGAGTTCAGATTTGAATGACAGGAGTGACTGGACAAAAGATGCACATTTGGGGCCCAATCTTACAAAGTTCTAAGCACCTCCAGTGAAGGGCCAAGCACTCACAAATCTCTTTGAAGTCAAAGGGTGTTAAGGGCACTCAGCACCTTCCAAGATCAGTGCATGTAACATAAATTCCTTTCCCGGGTCTCTTGAAATGACCTTGTGTCACGGCTTCCCAAGATTCTTCAAGACATACTTGTCATCTCCTCCCATTTAGACTGTGAATATTGTCAACAAACCAAAGAGCAAAAATACATATTTATTCAGAAATGCTAGAGCCAGGTGTACACTATCAAAGGAGCCCCGTGAATAAACCTGCAGCCACCAGTGCTCAGAGACATTCCACGGGTGAGGTTCGGGGGAGCCAATTTCCTGTGGAACGTTCATGAAAATCATACTCACATGGGATATAAAGTCATTCATGAACAAAGCCCCTTAATCTACATCTTTTTGACAAAGAAAGACTGAAGAAATGAATGGCAATTTATTGCCTTAGGCTGCAGAGAAATTGGAAAATGTTCCTATAAATGTTAGTCGTACTCTGTAGTACCTGTCCACAGATTGCATTATCCAACCCTGTTAGAATGAAAGGGATGCTGTCAACTATTTTGTTTTACAGCGTTTAATTTTTTTTCTTTCTGCTGTTGTTATCCTCATAGGAACTTGAAAATACAATGCATTCCCCCCTCCCCCCCCCGGCTAATCCTGTCTCTTTTCATTTGACAACCCTTGTAGTCTGCTGCATGGCTGATGTAACAGAAACTAATGGATATCGCTTGGTTTTCTTCTCCTTTTGCTGCACCGGCACTGAGATGACTTAGGTAGGAAGATGCACTGATCAGTGCATGATAGTTGCCCACTCCAGAGATGCAGCGACAGCTCTTTCACTGAACTGAGTTGTAGTGTCTTAGTATTTGAGGTTTTCCCTCCATTTCTGAGGATGAAATTATGACTTTTTTTGTACCTTGTATGAACATTTAGGAAATTGAGGACTTCCCCTCTTCCCCCCCTCCCCCCCCCCCCCCCCCCACCAGATAATAACCATTTCACAGAAGGTCAAATTTTAGACCACAACTGGCAGGCGAAGATTTGATTTAAAGAAACCAGAGATTAAGGCATATATTGTCTACTCAGGTTTACTAATTAGAAATGGGCTGAATTCCTGATTGAGTCCCAATGGAAGCGTGTGCTTAAAGTAAAGCATGAAATATTTTTCTAACTACGGATGGGTTTAAGCACTAGGCTTAAAGCTAAGCATATTCTTAAGTAGTCTACTGAATTGGTGTTCTAATCCCTTTTTGCCCGAGTTTCCAGTCTGTAAAATTGGGATTATAATACTTCCTTTCTCCCCTGTCTTTGTCTACCTGGGGTATTTAGAATGTAAACTCTTGTGTGGGACCGTTAGGTGCTCGTATAATAGATAAGAAACTAAAAACTCAGTGATAAGCAGAGTCCAAATGCCTTGCTAGACACAGGGATGTCTCCCGTGATCTGGAAAAATTGTCACTCCACGTCAGTCTTGCCCCACTAAACTGCTACTCGTTTCTGTGCTCCACAGCCTGTGAAGTTCACCACTTTTTTGCCAGTGCAGAGAGGCAGCACATGGATCTAAGCCCCACTTAAGTCCCATTTTAGATCTGTTTTGAGCAGTGAATTTCATCCTGGTGTGAGTACAGGCTCCTCAGCGGGGCCTTGAAGCTTTAAGTTTAAAATAATGCTGAAGGTGAGACCCATCACACCAGAGAAAAAAGAAATGTAGCATTAAGGCTGTTGGAACCACCTCGTATCATGAAAACAGCTGTGACAAAAAGCATCCCTGCCAGGCATGCACTGTAAAATCTTTCACAGCTAATCATAAAAGGCGAGGCTGAAGCTTTACAGTCTGCCCTGAGTAGTGGTCAATGCATGACTGTACTGCTCTGGGCGAGGACCAGAGAGTCCCCTGCTCCCCAGTTGCTCAGGAGAGGGTTTGAGTTGTTTCTGAGTTCTGTGTTCCTGGCGAGCACGAAGAGGAAGAGGCTGGACTCTCCTTCCTTTTCCTGTCCACTTACTCACAGCAGGGAGTATTAATATCCACACATGGCCTCCCCCATGTGGCCAGAGTCAGTCTCAGCAGGTCTAGACAGCAGAGCCAGGGGAGCCAATTAAGGGCAGTGTCATCTGCCCCCAAAGAACAGGTTCAAGATACTGTACTTGGCCTTCTTTTGCTGATCAGTGAAAAACAGGAGCCGTTGTTGCAGAAGAAAAAGTTCAGCCTTTTCCTGTGAAGTAAACTGCCTAGCTGGGAAAATAAAGAAAACAGCGGGTATCGTAGAAAGGAGCATAGGATTTTCCATACTGAAGCAGCCCCATTAAAATCTAGTGTCCTGGGTGTGGATTTTAAAGGCAACAGTTAAAAATATTGTGCTCTTCACAGGAAACAACAACTTATCAATTGTGAAAGGACAACTGATATCCTAGATTATTTTAATGCACCTTTTAAAAAATGTAGCTCTGTTGAAAGTACTAAATAAGCATGTTAGCTTATAACTTCCCTAAGTGCATGAGAAGTGTCCATCCATTACCGTGCTCCACAGAAGGAGAATTCTGGTTATCCCTTTGCGCCGTACACTGTTTAATAAATCAGCAGATGGTTGCAGGTTCTAAATCAAATAATTGAGAAAGGAGAGTAAATCATCGCTATCAATGGTTACTTACATTTTACTTATTTAAAGTGGCTAAATTCAAATAGAAATACTTCTAATGCGTAACAGAATACTGAAGGTCTAGTCTGTGAAGGCTGATAGTCACCAGCATCTTCCCTGTACTTCAGTTCTCTCAGGAGACACAAAAGAAAAGGGCTTAAATTACAACGGGAGACATAATATAGTCTGGTGGCACAAAGAGCCACAGAATTCTATGTAAATAATTCACAGTTTCGTTCAATATCGTGTTGGATTTCAGCAGCCTAGGCTGCCAATCTGGTCCTGATAAACTCTAGGAACTCGAGCCAGGGTGTACAATACTGTACGGTAGAAAATAATGGTTTCTGGTAGATTTTGCCCATCAGCACTATTAGGGAAAAACAATGTGTGTTATTTTTAATAGATAGGTGACTTGTGTAATTCCCCAACTAGCTAAACACATTATTTCTTTAAAAAGATGTTCTTCAGAAAGTGTCTATTGTTATTGGGTGAAATACATGCAAGTTTTATGTGAAATTCAGCTAAATGTTGCATTTGTTTAAAAACATGACACATTTAATAAGGGAAGGATAGGTATTTGAATGATTGATTGTTAAATATTTAGGCTTAGAGTATCCATCCATTAGTATATGTGAGAAAGTCGGAGACAGATTTATGATGTTTGAGTTTTTCTGGTTAACTGGCACTTGGCGTTTCTATTAATTATAGCCCCTGCATTAGTTTCTGTGGAATTTGTTTACACATATTTATAAAAGATGTCTCTATTATATTATTTAAATATTGTTTGTGCAACTGAAACGTTTTCAATTGGGGATTAATACACTATTTGATTTAGGGGAAAATTAAATTAGATGGTGTAATTGTCAGGAGACAAATGCTTTATTTGCAAAGTGTTTTCATCACTTGGAAACTACACAATTGTTATTTTGTGCATAAGTATCTCGATCCCAATGTTTACCATAGTCTGTCAGTTATGTGAAAATACAGAGTGCAGCATAGAATGTTTATGCACTGATTGGTAGAATGGCAGGCCATGGTAGTTTTGGCAAGAAATCTTGTTTGACCTTACATCAGTGGAACCTCTACAAAATACCTCAGTTTTCCCCAAGAAAATGTAAAAACTCTTTTTTATGACGGTTATAAAAGTTACAGAGCCCCACAGGGGACCACTGCTGCCCCTATTTGTGACCTCCCAATGAACCTTGGTGTAATGGGATATGGGAAGGGTGTGCATTACCCTTACACACGGAGGTTCTGTTAGAAAAAGTCACACATTTTATTGTAATTTGTTAATCCTGTTGGGAAGTGCCAACAGGTTTGAACATATGGAGCTTATCACGTTGGAATATGAAGTCACCAGAAAATAAATGTTGTGCCCTAGACAATAATATGTGGAAACACCAAAGTCATCCAGAGAGCTCCTATGCAACCTCCTGCTTTGATTAATGGGGAACATGTGCATGTAGCGCCCATTCATAGTAATAGGATGTATGCACATAAATTCTCTGCACACCACTGGGCTAATAGACACTTGTGGGAGGGTCTAGTGGGTTGAACACAAGATTAGGAGCCTGGATCATTGATGTTCCAATCCTGGCTTCCTAGTGACTTGCTGTATGGCCTTGGGTAAGTCATAGTGTCTGTCTTCCTCTGTTTTACCATCTATACATGGAGACAATAATATTCATCTTCAAGAGGGCCCTGGTGGGGATTAATTAATATGGATATAACGCTTTGGAACTAGAACTACTAGTATTATATTTGCAAACTAACACAGATATGGAAGAGGGATATCTAAAAATGGGGTCTGTTAAAGGAATGCCATCTGATGCGCTCCTGCTCTATTAGGGTATGCTAGGGAAATGCATAGAATAAATCATGCACAGACGACAGCAGCAATGCAAGTTCCTCACATCACCCACCAGTGAAAAATAGGGCTTTAACCCTTATTTGGAAGGGACCACTGCTAAGGGTTGAAATGGTAGCCCACACTTCATGACAATTCATTGTTTGGCCCTGGCTGCTGCCATTGCCAATGAAAGTGTCCATTAGTGCCAGCTGTAAAGACGACAAGAGGAACTGAACTGAACCCACTAACTCATTAAACCAGGATTCTAAACAGTCGTCATATACCAGAAATGTTTAATCTCTGTGGGAATAAATAGGATTTGAATGAGCAGGCTGGAGGTGACATGCTATGGGGTTTTTTTTGTTAGTACTCAGCTACTTGGTCCCCCTAGAGGTTTGACTTATTTTTTGACTATGTTAGACCCACCCTCGCTTTGGCAAAAAGGTGGAAACAGCTGGCAAAAAGGTGCTTCATAAACTGAGATGGAATGCACCTCAACTGCTGTAAATCATGATCTAATTGCAAATCAGAGTTAAATTACCTTATTATTAAAATCTACTTAGCTCCTACTTCTTAACCACAGCAAGCTTTACCAAAATGTCTGCAGCCAGTGTCAGATATCAGTTAAAGTTCACAAGGTCACAGATCAATAACCAGAGTGCTGTTTCCCTTCCATGAGGACCATTATCCAGTACATCATAAAGGGAGGTATCATCCTACATGACACGAGGATATGCAATTATTTTTATTCCCAAAGTCTGACACTGGAAACAACAGTAGGCTGGGTAATGGATGATACCTGCACTTGGCTATCTCTCTGTTATCCTTAGAGCACCATTGCATGAAGCAGCTGTAGATGAGACCTACAGAGCTGTGAATGAAACCTCAAAAGATCTATTTCCCCCAAGATAAAATATGCCCACACTCACCTATTGAAAAAAAACCCACATCACTATAAAGTCAATGAGTAATTTCTCCATGAATTTTTGAATCACTAATATTTGCTTTGGTCCCCATGCAGTATCTGACCAGTCAAGTCAGTGGTCAAGGTCCAGTGGTGGCAGAGATTTTAAAGTTAGTAATTTATCTCTCTAAAGAGACTAGATACAAATGGAGTTATTTGGGCATAAGCGTTCGTGGGATATAACCCACTTCATCAGATGCATGGAGTGGAAAATACAGTAAGCAGGTTTAAATATACAGCACATGAAAATATGGGAGTGGCCTTACCAAGTGGGGGGTCAGTGCTAATGAGGCCAATTCAATTAGGGTGGATGTGGCCCATTTCCAGCAGTTGCCAACTTCTGTGTATAGTGCACATTCACAGCTGCACACACAACATGAGTATTCTGGAAAGATGATAAAATATAATGACAAAAAAATGCCTGCCTGGAAGAATGCATAAATAACACATATTGAATAGTAAAATCTAAAATGGGGTGGGCGAGTTATTATAGCCCTGGGACACAGGTAAGTTCCATGGCCTTGACTTTTTCATGTTGTAGTTGTGATTGTTACCCTATGGTTCATTGACCATGAATACCAGCCACATCATCCCCGCTAGCATTTGCTTGTCCTGGTCAACCATATTTCAGGCCTTCTGAGGGACCCTGGGATCTTCATTTTCTATTCTTTCCCTTCTCATTCTATGTGGGATTTCAGAGTAGTCTTTTGCCTTTTAACTTTGAAATGGCATGTCTCTGTCCTTCAAAATACTAGTTCCACTCTCACTTACTCAGTGCTAACCTCTGACTCTGCAATCATTTATTTTTTCCTTAAGACAAGGAAACTTTAGAAGGAAAGAGACATTTACCGGGTTGAGGGCGGAGGGGGCGATACTATAATTCGTAGCTCAGTGCCTTTCCAGTGGTTGAACTGGAATATGAATCTTCTCATTCTGTATACAATGCCATCACGTTTGCATGGTAGATCATGTATTATCTTGTTATAGAACATATTGTAACATGTATCCCACATTCCTGCATTCCCAGACAGTGCTTCTCGTATTTCCTTAGAGCTGCCACTATTCTTGGTTTCTATGCTTTAGAATCTATGACTGAGCATAGACAAAATGAAATAAACCTTGGAAAAGGCACATACGCATTATATTCTACCTGACTGCAGCAAAAAAACAAAAAAACAAAAAAACCCAAAAGCTTTAAGAGACTAAAACAAAAGGAAAGCAGCTAAGTTAGTGCTTTGTTTTATTATAAATGTTATTGAAGTCATATCCATATCTCTTATAGAAATCAGATTAACTGTGCACAATTCCAAGATATATTCAACTTGCGCATTGGTCTTGGACTTCTAGAGTAAAACCCCAGCTTCACTGATGTAAGCGGGAGTTTGGCTATTGACTTCAACAGGGCCAGGGTTTCACTAACCCTAATTTTAATTTTCTCCTAGCAGCCCAATCCATATTTGTCAAATAGGCCCATATAAAAAAAACAAGTGAGTTTACTTGAATGCATTGTTTTGCTATGCATCTGACACCTGCCAGGGGAGAGGAAGTGTTTGCATTTGTCTAAAGTAAGATTTATGACAGTTACAACAGAGTCAGCCCAAATTCCACAAAAAGTTGAAGAGTAAGATGGTTAAATGTCAATCCCACAGGGGTTGCAACCGCCCTCTACTTATGGCTAGATGGGAAGGGGGTATTGGAACTTCAGGAGGGAGGACTGGTGCCCAAATTTTTCTGTTGTAACATGGGGTCATATGGAAAAATGTTGAGCACCACAACTTCAGTGCCAAGGGCATCAGATTGGGAATCAGGAGAGTGGCTCTACTGAGCAGTTTTGCTATTATAGTAAAACCTCCATTTAACGGACTAATTCGGGTGAGGGGGTGTCCGTTAAATCAAAAAGTCCGTTATTTAATAAAAAAAACCCCGAGCTGTCGGAGCAGCAGCCCGCCCGCCACAGGGTCGGGACGGCAGCTCTGCAGCTCACCCGCTGCCAGGACCCAGGCGGCAGACGAGACCCGGCAGCCAGCTCACCCGCTACTGGGACCCGGGCGGCAGCCGGGAGCCGGCAGCCAGCTCACCCGCTACTGGGACCCGGGCGGCAGCCGGGAGCCGGCAGCCAGCCTGCCCGTTGGTGGGACCTGGGCGGGAGCCGGCAGCCAGCCCGCCCGCTGGTGGGACCTGGGCGGGAGCCGGCAGCCAGCCCGCCTGCTGGCGGGACTCGGGTGGGACCCGGGAGCCGGCAGCCAGCCTGCTGGTGGGACCCGGGCGGGAGCCGGCAGCCAGCCAGCCCACTGGTGGGACCCGGGCGGGAGCCGGGAGTCGGCAGCCAGCCCGCCTGCTGCCGGGACCGGGGCGGCAGCCGGGAGCCAGCAGACGACCACAAGGGAAGGGGACCAGGGCTGCAGCAGGGAGGGGTCGCGGTCTGATATGGATCAGAAATTTTGTCCGTTGCATCCGAAGTCCGTTAAATCGAGGTCCGTTAAATCGAGGTTTTACTGTAACTTCAATAGAGAAAAGATTTTGCCCCTGGTTTATATTCCTGGTTCAGACATGGACATTGAAGAACCCACATGAGCCTATTGCACCTCAGTTTCTTCATCTGCAGAATGGGGATAATAAAGCACTTTGTGGTCTATAAATGAAAAATTATTATTTCTGTAGACAGTTTGACTTCCCTCTGACTTGACTTTCTTTAGTTTTGCCTCAAAGACACTTTGATAATAATGGTCTCATGATCAAAGGCAAACATGTTGCATTTACTGATTGTATATAAAACATATGGCCCCAATTCCACCCTTGGAAGGGCCCACAATATTCCCATTGATTTCAATGGGAGCTCTGCAAATAGAGTTTGGAGTGATGTTTATGTTGTTCCTTAGGAGGAAAAAAATCTCAGTAAGCATGGATTTCATATCCCTTCCAAAATGGGGCAATTGAGACCTGCTGCAGTGTTTTTAAGTGAAATATAATAATCTCTTGCTCTCCTATATAGCACTTTTCACTCATAGAGCTCAAAACTCTTGACAATGGAGGTCAGTATCTTTAGCCCCATTTTAGAGATGGGGGCAACTGAGGCATAGAGAGGTGAGGTGACTTACCCAATGTCACCCTGTAGAGAAAGCCAGCAAGCGAGAACCGTTCTCCTGGTTCCAGTCAAACATTCCATCCACTAGGCAACACTGCTGAAGAGCAGACAGGCAGAATGAGATCAAAAGTAACAAAGGGAAAGGGAAGGCACTTAAGTGAAGACAAATAGCTGTGCAAGATGGAATTAAAAACTTCAGAAGTTGGTCTTCAGCTGTGGGCTCTTCCAGAAATCATTCTAGAAAGAGAGGTCACATGACCAGTGTAAACATGAATAGCCCCACTAAAGTCAGTGGCGCTGTGGTGACTTACTTCAACTGAGGATTTGTCCCAATGAATCTTTTCTCATATTAAAGAACTACCCGATCCAAGTAAGGATCCTAGAATCAATCCATTTGGTGGACACTGTATGCGTGGGCAGGTGCATGCCTGGTGAACATACCAACCACAAAGCAGCATTGAAAATTTACCATGAGAGTAAAGAACAGCCATGTCTTTATCACAGAGTTAAGGATACTGCTGAGTTACTTCAATCCATCATGTCAGAGATCTGGGAAGCAGGAAGGATTTTGCACAGTAGGCATTAACAGCTCTGAAGAAACTGTTGACGACCATCAGGTCAATAATGCTCACTCAGAAAAAAATGACTTCCTAAATATATATCTGTTTGATGGATTGTAATTGCTCCAGAAGAGACATTATGGCCTGTTAAGTCAATATTCTGCATTTCTAAGGGGCTTTAATTAATACATATTTACATAAACAATATCAGGAATTTTTACATGAGCCATGATGTCAAGAAACATGTGGGGCTTCTAACATGTACGTTGCAAAGATGTGGCACCAATTTACTCTTTTCGTTATTTATTTTAATTTATAAGATGTGAGTGTGATGTTGCACTCTAGATGACTTTATGAAAACATGCTAATGAGTGTCAATATATTGTAACGAGAATATCCTTCGGACAAAAGGTCTCTTGTAAGGTATTACAACTCTGATAATCTACTGAGTGTGGTCATGCTATTCGTATAAATGTATCACTCTTGTATCTGAAACTTGAAATATAACTCTGAGGGCCTATTGTAGTTATGCAAAGTGTGGGCCATTAATGGTGTCTTGGACTCTTGATGACTCCCATTAACTAGGACAATTGACTATAGATGGCTCTGTTTACTTGTAAATTTTTCTGTATGCTGGCAAGTGGGTAATGAAGTCTTACAGTGACATGTGATCATGTCACCTGAACTGGAATCCAACTTTAACCTGGTGCTTTTCCATTTAGAAGGGAGGGTGGAAACCCAGAGAGGGACAAAGGCTTTCTGCCCTGTGCAAAAGATATATAAAGTGGTGGAACAGAACAAAAGAGGCTGCAGTCCTGAGAAATCGCTTAGCTACCACCTGAACTGGAACAAGACTGTACCAGAGAAAGGATTGGGCCCAGAGTAGGAAGTGGCTAGTCTGTCAAAGAAGCTTATTGGAACATCTTGAAGGGTGAGATTTATCTGCATTTAGTTTTTACTGTATTAGGCTTAGACTTGCATATTTTATTTTATTTTGCTTGGTAATTCACTTTGTTCTGTCTGTTATTACTTGGAACCACTTAAATCCTACTTTTTGTATTTAATTAACCCAGAGTAATTATTAATTAAGCCAGAGTATGTATTAATACCGGGGGCGGGGGCAAACACCTGTGCATCTCTCTCTCTCAGTGTTATAGAGAGCGAACAATTTATGAGTTTACCCTGTATATGCTTTATACGGGGTAAAACGGATTTATCTGGGGCTTGGACCCCATTGGGAGTTGTCTGAATGCTGGAGACAGGAACACTTCTTGAGCTGTTTTCAGTTAAGCCTGCAGCTTTGTGGGACGTGGTTCAGACCTGGGTCTGTGTTTGTAGCTGGTTAGCGTGACTGGCACAACCAGGCAGGCTACTGAAGTCTCAAACTGGCAGGGAAACAGGCTCAGAGGTAGTCTCAGCACATCAGGGGGCAGTCCCGAAAGGGGTTTCTGTGATCTAACCCATCGCAGTGAGCGTAGGCAATAATTAATTACATCACGAACAACAAGCCGGTCTACATATGCATCAAATAGAAGTGACTGTGCATTCTCTTGTTTGGGAAGTGAAGTATACTATTATGAAGTGTGCGTGGGGGACATGTTCTTAAAGCTTTGCCAACTTGGCCACCACCACCACTTGCCTTTTTCCCTTGCTGGTGTTCTTTTAGAGTCATAAATAAAGAATGGTGACACATATTATTAGTGCAATTATTTATATAGTGCAGTAAAGCTCAGAGCACTGCACTATGCAGAACACATTAAGAAAGTGGTCCTACCCCAAGGAGCTTGGCTTTCCCATAGTGATTGTTGTACAGAGTTGATTACTAGGCACTGGATGTTTTGTGGAGCTGTGGAAAACTTTCAGCATAAAGCCACCTGAAGCTCATGGGTTCAGGTAAGGGGGGAAATGTTACTGTGCACAGTTGCCTCTGTGCTTTCTTCTACGCAGCTGCTTATGTATGTATAAACCACACGGACTCAAAGTGGTGCTCTCTAATGGTGGCTGGGCCACAGGGAGAGGTTGGTGAGCCTGCTACTGCCTTGCCTAGTGGAGTTGGGTCATTTACCTCATGAAGATGTGGCTCGTGGTTTTACATCTAAAGGTCCCTGCCTCAATCCTTCATGTCAACAACCCACCCCAGGGTGTGGTATAACATATGGGAGAACCTCCCTGAGTTCATTCAGAAGGCCCTTACCCAAACCTTTTCTGCTCTGCTGCTTCCAGTGAATTGAGTTATTGTCCATCTATTCTTCTATGGTAAGCACCTTTGATGAGCGATTGCCCCTCCTTGAATGTTTAGAAAGTGCTTAATGCGTAGCAGATGCATAGGTCCTGGAACTAGGGGGTTTGAGGGTGCTGCCGCACTCCCCGGCTTAGAGTGGTTTCCATTATATACAGGGTTTACAGTTTGGTTCAATGGCTCTCAGCACCCCCACTCTATACAAATTGCTCCAGCGTCCCTGAGTAGATGCTACTGTTGACAGTAAAAACAGGTAGAAACATGTTGTGGTTGGAAAATCTTGTTGTTGTTATTTTGTTTTACCCAACAAGTAAAATTTTTAGCTGTAGAGTGACACAAAGTACATTTTGTGGTTTCATTTTGGATTCATTGCAAAACTGTGTGCCAGTGCTCACCTGCCATAAGCTAGACTGAGATGAGTCGGTGTATTATGGCACAGTAGCAGTGTCATGTGGTAGAATTATCAAGAGGAGACTAACCTTTGTAGTTCTATTTTCCCAAAGTACAAAAAAGTATATCGTAAAAACCTCCACATATTCTCAAACTTAAAATCTCCATCTTGGGCTAGGAGTCTGGTAGGGAATGGAAAGGTGAGGAGAAGAGAAGGAAGGGTATTTTAATAATAATTAATTAATAATTATGTCTACTTCTATATGGTCTTTTCAGCAGTAGATCTCAAAGTACTTCACAATTTTAATTTTTTTTATCCTCACGCCACCCTTGTGAGGAAGGAAAGTGCTATTACCCCCATTTTACAGATCAGGAACTGAGGCACAGAGCCGCTAAGTGACTTGCCCAAGGTTACACAGGTTTGGCAAAAATTCCAGTATTTTCCATTAATTCCTTCCCACCATAAGGATGACACTCCCAGCCCTTCTACACTTTAACCTACCAAAAACAACAGAAAATGTAAACTATTAGGCTGGTAGAGTTATGATGTGGCAAGCATGCAGGCCATACCCCTTGTGTGAATTTCACCCCTGAGCAGCGCACTCATACAAGGCCTGAGATCTGGCTATCCTATTATAAAACAGGTCTTAAGAGTATTTAAATAGTGCATCAGTCAGTGTTCAGTGGGCCAACTGAATTGCCCACAGTGAAGTTTAGTCAGCCTGGAAATCTTCTTTTTCTAATTATTATTAATCTTGTAGTAGCTCTCAGAGTCCTCAATCAAATTAGGGTTCCATTGTGAATAGTAATCTCATTTATGCATACATTTGCTGCACATCAGTGGGTTATGACACTTGTGTGAGGGGCAGTATGGCCTACTAGGCTAACACAAGGTTAGGGGCCAGGACCACTGGGGTTCCAATCCTGGCCTCCCAATAACTTGCTATATGGCCTTGATTAAGTCACCGTGTCTTACTTTCTCCCTCCATAAATGGAGGAATCAGAATTCTTACCTATTTACGAGTGATGTGATTAGGCTGGGAAGAGGCTTTCTCTGCCCGAGAACGCATAGAAGCATTGCAACAATGGCCCTATTCTACCCTTTATCTTTGTAGAAAACTTCCAGGGTATCAATAGTAGTTGGACATGTGAGATGAGGGAATTATGCCCATAAGTAGGAGGGGAATGAGATGAAACTGCACAAAAGAAAAATGTGGGCTGAACGTAAGGGGGAAAATGTCTTTATTGAGGACAATTAAACTCTGGACTTACAGTCTCCAAAAGGAGCAGTATGAGTCCCATCAGTAGGAGTGTCTCCTTCACTGGAACTTATGCATTTATAAAATGTATACAGCATGTCATCCTGGGAACAGTTTGTGTGAAAGAACCATGAAGCTGAATTATTGTTGTGCCCTGGGTAAAATGGAAACAATCCTCTGATTGGATGAATAACCGAATTTATTAGCTCCCTTGGAAGGGGGAACACAGCCCAGTACATGTAAACATGTATAACTGCACTTATGCATTTACACTGAATTATTTTAAGTAAAAGACTAAATCCAGCTGTTCGGTTTTTAGAAAAAAATAAGTGTTTATCGGGGACTTATATTCCAACCCCTCACTCTAAGTGAAAATGGAATGTTTGGCTTTTTCAGCCAGAAGATCATTGTTATGGCAAGATTATAAATCATCTCAAGAAGTTTAGACAATGCAAATAGAGCTTTGTTATGTGTGTGATGAACCTTTATTTCAACTAGCCGATCTCATGAGTATATGGAAGGTAAACAAATATTCCAGGCACCCAGAGCAAGAAAAACAATATGTTGTCAACTCTTGGGATTTTATCATGAGGGTCACTATATTTGATGCTTTAAAATCACCAGCTGCTGGAATCAGGTTGTTCCCTGAAAGTCTACTGTAAGCAGTCATTTTTGAAAAAAAGTAATTTTCTAGCCCTCTCGATTGAGGGGGAAAAGCTTGAAAACATGAAGCCTGAATGCTCCAACACCAGAATAAGAATAAAAAGAACTCCTAGCCCAGATCCTTAGGGATCTAACTTCCACTAAAATCAATGGGAGTTAGGCACCTAATATAATTGAGCATTTGGGCTTAAATGTACTGTTCTAAAAATCTCATGAGGTTTAAGCTACTCTCATTGTTTTAGAAGTCTGACGTGATTTTTGAACATATGGATTTGGGAAAACTGCAATTACAGTAATGAGTTGACATGATACTGGACACAGCTACATTACAGCAAATCCTAAGAAACTTCACTGGAGGGATTCTGGATTTACATCAGTCCAGGTGACAGTTTTATTTGGGCTAGAATCTATCCTGACTTATACAATGTGCATTCCACTGGAATCAAAAGGATTGCCCAGAAAATACCTCTGGGGAAGAATTTAACTATATAGGGCCATTGACCAGGAAGGAATCACACACTGTATATCCAGGATTAAGTAGAAACAGCATGTTCAATCAAGTATAATTCTCACAGAGGAGGAGAGACGCCCTGCCTAGTTCCTGGCTACCTAGAAGGAACTGCTTGTACTCTCACAAAGGCTGAAATGGCACATCTACATTGCAATAAAAAATCTGCATCAAGTCTCAGAGTCCAGATTGGCTGACCTCCCGAAGGGGGAGGGTCTTGTATCCCCAGCTCCAGCCCAAGTCTAAATGTCGACACTGCACTTTTTAGCTCTGCAGCCTGAGCCCAGCAAGTCTGAGTCAGCTGACCTAGGCCAGCTGCGGTCCTGCTGCGGGTCTTTTATTGCAGTGTAGCAAGAGACTTGCAGCAAGGCCACAGAGGGACCAGCCTTTGAAAGAGACAGACACCCCAAGCAGTATGTTGCAGAAGTCAGTGGAATTACACTGGTGCTCAATCAATTTAGGGGGGATGCTTGATGTAAAATAGCAATGTAGTTAACGTTTTCGAATCTGTGGCTGCTAAACAGTATTGCCAACCCCAAATGACCTGTGGCGGCTCCTCCAAAATCATGAAATTTCCTTTAAAAAAAAATAAACAAATTGGAGAGCTCTTTTATTCGCCTTCCAGCTTCTGAGCCTTCAGGGTGCAGTTGGGTCATGTATTTATGTTTTTCTCAGCAGCCACGAGAGCTAGAACCTTTCTTTTTCTAAAAAATGAAATCTGAGCTTCTCACCTGATCACTTGTCTCCAGGACGTGGGGATTTAAGTAAAACATCAAATATCATGAGATATGGGATAAATTGTGGGAGCTGGCAATGCTGCTTAAAGCACATCTCCTTATATGTTCAAGGTATCCCAACAAAGTTAAACAACGAGCGTCTTTTTGTAACTCAGCCGTGAGCATAATGTGCACCAGAGACATGGAAGTAGCATGTGCATACTGCACATCTGTAGGTACGGTGGAATATTATCCAAGAGAAGGATCAGAGTAGCTGTGAAATGAGTTATAATAGAATGGACCATATCTGTGAAGAGGAGAGTGGATATGACTTGGGAAGACTAAATTGGAATTGGTGATGCGCCATTACCAGCAACAACTCCATGTCCTGGAAGCCACTTGGATTTGTCACTCTCCAGGGCTCAGTGTGGCTTTCCCAGTCCAGCCCAGGCAGTGAGAAACTAAAATCAGTGATCAAATACTGTCTGACATTTATTCAGCACCTTTCACTCCAAAGAATCCGAGAATTCTCTTACAGGCGCAAGCAAGTACTGTCTGCATTGGGACTACTTCATCCACTTCTGAAACACAGACTCCTCTGGAGCGGGCTACGTGCACAAGAACTCACTTGCCTAGGGAAAGCGTTGAGGAATAACACATCCAGCTGCAAATGTAGAAGGAAGTTAGGGAGGCAGAATATTGGAGGATTTAATCAGGACGCAAGAGTTAAAATCCCTACTTTGCGAATAGTGCCATGGAATCTTTCAGGACTCCAAGTGTTCGGGGCCTTGGTTTTATGTCTCGTCCAAACGATACATTTTCTGCCCCTGCGATTCTGCCATCCTTTGTTAAAGTCACATGCAGTTTTCCAGAAAATATATAAAGGATTTGCAAAGGTTCCGGGAGTCATATCTTGTAATACAAAATAGCTCAACATTCACTTCCTTTTCTCTGCCTTATCTAGATTTTTACAGGGACCTTTATGAAGTAGTTACTTCACTGTGTATACAATTAAACATATTGACACAGCCTCTTTTTAATCACAATTTACGATCCTGCAATGAATAGAACACATTCTTTCCCCATAAAAACTTAGCTTTTTTGCATGTTATTTCTAAAGACCCTGTGGGTTATAGTTTCAGCATGGGGCACCATATTTCAAGGAGGGAAATCAATGTGTTTAAATTATTAAAATTCTAAGTATCCGTTACCGATTCAGTCAGGTGTTGTAAAACTTACAGTACATCAATTTACTTGCTATATTAATTTTAGACATGTGCCTTGACATGAGAATTGAAGGTGTTACATCTCTCCGTTAGCTAAACAGAATGGAAGTGGCTCTAAAATTATAGACCCTCTTTGCCTTTTTAAGATTTATATTGAGTGGGTAGCTCTTCTCTGAGTTAGAATTCAGGTGAATGGCAGGGCTGCATTATAAATGCCTGAGGTAACTATAAAAATATAAATGGTATAAGGTTATTGATTTTTTTTCTTGAGACCACAAATTAGAAATGGCACTGCTAAAAATCACTGGTCTATCCACAAATTTTAATTAAAACATAAATAAATCATTTTAGTTGCTGCACTTGCATATAAACAATGAGAGAGATGGCACACTTACAACTACTTGTCAACATTTTGTGACTAATGAATCAGTGTAAAAATACAATCTAAAGCAACTGAATTGAAAACAGATTCCAGAGCTAACTAATATCACATGCAAACCATCTAAAGCTATTACAGCAGGA
This sequence comes from Sternotherus odoratus, assembly GCA_032164245.1. Lineage (NCBI taxonomy): Eukaryota > Metazoa > Chordata > Testudines > Kinosternidae > Sternotherus > Sternotherus odoratus. The sequence continues at coordinate 78,409,445 of JAVMKO010000008.1, read as the reverse complement.
GGCATTGAAACCACATATCAGGTTTGGGAGGGGGAAATAATTTTAAGTACAGCAATACTATTTTATTTTATTAAATAAAGTGAAACACTGTAATGAGATATTAGAGCTGCAGCACTTTTGCCACATTATGGAGTAATGTTTTCCCCTGTCCTTGTAGCAAACAATAACCATATGCTGTATTTGTTACCAAATGCTTATTTTATTTCTTCATTAGAATACTGAAAAGAAAGTTTTTTGTTGTTGTAAGCACTCTAGAAGAGCTTTTAATCAAACCTGCAGGGATCGAAGCATTTAATATAAAAGAAAGGTTCACATATACCGTCAAATATTCACTGGCACTTAGGCAAGCAGGAAAGAACGAGGTATATTTGACCTTGCATTTTGCTACTAGGGTGACCAGACAGCAAGTGTGAAAAATCGGGACAGGGGTTGGGGGGTAATAGAAGTCTATATAAGAAAAAGACCCTAAAATCGGGACTGTCCCTATAAAATCGGGACATCTGGTCACCCTATTTGCTACATAGGTGCGTGCAAAAGCAATACCTAGCACTTCCTCTGAGTCTGCACAGATCAAAGTGCTTTAAAAAGCTGGGCTCGCACTATTAGCCCCATTTTACAGATGTGGACTTTAAGCCAGGGAGGTGACATGTGTTGCACAAGGTCTAACAGGAAGTAAATAAAAGAGACAGTAATAGAACTTGGGTGTCCTGGCTAAAAGTCCAGTATATTGATTCCTATATGTTGCCTCTCTAAAGGGCCTACCCCAAGCTATATGGGAGGAAAACATACCAGTAGGTTGCATTTCATCTGATAGCATGTGCCAGTATAAGACTGAGCAAGTGATTTAGGCAAAGTGGCAGAAAAGCTTGTGGTCCCATCTGTGTCTACGCATAAAGATTAATGAAGGGTACCTAAGGTACTTCTCACAGAAATTATTAGAATTATAGAACATCAGGGTTGGAAGGGACCACGTTCCATTCTATGCATCTGATGAAGTGGGTTCTAGCCCATGAAAGCTTATGCCCAAATAAATTGGTTAGTCTCTAAGGTGCCACAAGTACTCCTCGTTCTTTTTGCAGATACACACTAACAGGGCTACTACTCTGAAACAGAATAGATGTGTAACAGCTTATTCTATTGTATTTTATAAACTCTCTTTCTATCTGATTTGACATTTACAATAAGATTTTTTAGGAACCTGAAGAATTTATAGCAATTGTTAGGGCCAGTGAGAACCAGTTTTATGGAATGAACCAAAGCCGTATTTTAGGAGAAAAATTCAATGGGTTTTGGATCAAACCTTTATGGTAAAATCCTGACTCTACTGAAGTCAACAGCAAACTCCCATTGAATTCAATGAAGCTGGGATTTCACCCTAGACTTCTGAAGTGCCTTCCTCTTCTCAATCCCTGCTTGCATCTATGTTTGGTCAGGTTAAGATCTGATCTGATTTTACAAGCTAAACTGTACTATGGCTGTCTATGCTTGGAGAGGAATCCTATAAGGAAACCAGGTTCAATCTAGATTAGGAATTGATTCACGGGCCATCTCTTTTCTGAGTGCATACTGAGCCAGCGTCTCATTACCCTTAAGGCCATGCTGAGGCATTGTCTTTCAGGTGAGATGTAAATCCTGAGGTCCTGGTCAATTCTGGTGTGTAGAAATCCTTTTAATTAAAGGTCAAATGTATTAACTATGCATACCCCGGTACGTGTTAGCCTTGACATCTTGGCCAAACTTCATCCTAGGTGTTCACTGTCTCAATTCCATCTGCAATGTAAATTGGTTACAGCGGGGTGGAGGGTGCGGAGGGTGTGTGTGTGTGTCTCCAGCTGGTATAAATAAGCATAGCTCCAAGGAAGTCAATGGAGTTAAGATGATTTCCTTCAGCTGAGGCTCTGGCCCCATGATTTGGGGTTCCTCCCCCCTCCTACTTCCCTATTAATTGTTCTGTACTTTTCAAGAGTTGCCGTATTCCATTCCAGAAGTGCTGGTCTTTCACTGCTGGAGAAAGTGACTCTTAGGTATATATACTGTATACTTGCTGTAGTTTCCAAAACAGTTGGTGACCATTTAAAAAGGTGTGATTAAAAAAAAAGTAACATGTTATTACAACACAAGTGGTTCCTCTGCACTGAACTATGGAAAAAGTGGTGTCAAAAAGCCACTTTTTGCCCCGGCCCTAGTCAGTGCAACACAGCTAAACCAGTGACTCTGGCCCAGAAAACCAAATTAATATTTTTAAATGATGTAAATGATAATGAATGTGTATTATGATAAAAATACACATTAATTTTAATTGCTGCATATGTTTTTATATGCGTATCACAATATGTTACACAGTAATTGGTGCTACAAAGGAAACATCTCACGTAAAGAATTTAATGTCACCACAGTATTGCAGTCTAGGAACGGGTAAATATTGTGACTTAATGTGATAAAGCCAGTAGCACACAGACTCTGTCAGGACCAGTTTTTTGAAAGGCACAATTCTATGCGTTCCTGATTTGCACTGTCACAAGGAGTTTTGTGCACACAGTATTGTGCTTTCAAAATCGGCCCCTCGCTCAGTTGCAGATGGAAAGTCCTGGTGTATATGTAGGATGGACCTGGGGATCCTGACAGGAAAGGTAGGTGGGATGCAGAGTGCAGGCAGAGAAGCAAGTCATTCGTACGTCTGTTGAGTCAGCTCCTTGTTACTCCCACAAATTAGTTGGGCCAGAATGACTCCCCTGGTTCCACACAATGCTTCTGACTATCCAGCGGAAGGTTAGCCCCACAAAGTTACTGACACTGCTCTGCAGGTGGGTTAGGTCAGGCTTCAGCCTAGTGGTCACGAACAAGCCAAATCCAGCTCAGGTTTCATTTAACATCACACCTTAAGGCCCCGTCCTGGCTCCAGGTGAATGAGCAAAAGTGTCCCCCAGTGGATAAGACATGGAATTAGTAGGAAACAATTGAATTGATAGAGGTGAGGCTGGGAAAAAGGGAATTGACTAGAAACCGGACGGGAGACAGTAGATGGATTTTGAGGAAGTGAATTGAATGGAGGAATTGGAGTGAGGAGAAATGAACTGATGGATTTGGGGAACAGCAATGGAACGGATGGAGGTGGGGGAGGGAAGACATTGGGTATTAAATGAAATAAGTCCTTGGTATGCAACTTATGTTCATGATTGTGGCTATTGTAGCTAGATGTTGCTTGTAAATATCTGCTTTCTCCATATGAATTTAATCACAAACAAATCTTCCAGAGAACTCATTGTAGGCTGCTCAAAAAGGCATTGTCTAGGCTGCCCAGAGTTTACGAGGTTGGCTCTTCAGGTGCCCTTCCAGGTATTGTCACAACTTCAAGGCAGCAAAGTTTGAAACTGATCAGTAAACATTTCCATCCATTCTGCGGAGGAAATCAGAAACACAAAACTGCAATTCCCAGGAAGCAGCTAAATTGATAGTAAGGATGGGCCAGTGATTAGGGCATTAGACTGGGATTCAGGAGATCTGCATTCCCCACTCTGCCACAGACTTTTTGTGTGACCTTGGGAAAGCCACTTAGCATCTCTGTGCCTCCATTTCCCATGTGTAAAATATAGACAGTTTCCCTACCTCACCAGGGGGTTGAGGGATAAATACATTAACTATTGTAATGTGATCAGATATTATAGTAATGGAAGCCACCTAAGTACCTAGGAAAGATAGCTGTACAGTATTACAATTCCATATTTTGCCATCTGGCAACATAAGAACCATTTTGTTCCACTGTCAAACATGGATGACCTCATGGACAATCTCCAGTTTCCAAACTCTTCCCATGTGACCACAATGAAATTCTATGTATTTATCACTGGGACACTGATTGATTTATTGTTGACATTTAGGCCTCATTTTCTAATCTCCTTTATGCTGCCAGAGTGGTTTAAAAGGCCCTTAGGCTAAATGAGAATTGGGCCCGTTTAACTTTTTTTCTGCCTTGAAAAGAAAGAAAACGATCCAATTTTGTGTGTGACTTAGATAATTTCAAGAATGATTGTGACAGGAAAAATTCTGAAGATCCTGATTACAACACATGTTCTTGGAAACAAGATGTATAGCACGGGAGGCTGTCCCAGGAAGCAAGCTTTCTAAAAATAACATATGCAGATTATGTACATAAAATGTCATGAAATATCAGCACATAAAAATGTGTGGTAGTTCAGGCTGTTGTTGCAATTACAGCTAAAAGATGCCAGATGAACGACAGGCAGTGTTTGGTGCTGTCTACAGTGAAACTTAGGCATTAGGCCAGTTCTTATTTTCAGCCTGAGATCAAAGGCAATGCTTAGTCAGTACACATGGGCTTGGATCAAGACATCAAACACAAAAACTATTGTGGAGGACAGGCCATTCTTCTTCTTGGATAGCCCAATCAGAGACACTGGTTTTCCTCGGACAAGTCACAAAATAAAGTCCTAGATTGCTTGGACACACTGACTGTAGTCAGGAAGGTATGTGGTTGAGTAGTTCAAGAGCAACTTGATGACAGCCCTAATGTACTTTCATACCAGTCAGGCCAAATAAATTAGCTAGTCTTGTAGTAGTGTAACATCAGCCTTACAACGACATTAAGTTATGTTTCAACATGCAACAGCTTCAACTACAGGCTTTCTCCTGAATGAGAGAAAAAGCTACTGGTACCAAATTACAGATTGCTGAAGCCCCCTGAAGAGAAGATATGCGAATGAACCCTTGTATATCCCACTTGTTAAGTAACTATTCCACAAGAATACTGTGAATCAGAGATGTGGATCTGGCTACTAAAGGGTCACTATCATCTTTGCAACAGAACAGAACCAATGTAATGATTCACAAGGCTGGGAGGGTAATGCCTAATTAGATATAGACAATGAGAGCAGAGCTGCCAGCTGTTTGATGGATCCATCCAGCACAATCTGAATGTGACCCTAACCTTACATGTACCAGGTAGAAGGAAGTCCAGTTACTCCAGCCACTGGACGGGTAGCCGCCACTATCATGTTAGTTCAAGGTGATACTCATGCCTTTGCACAAATCCCAATTACAGCGTCAGCCATTGCTATGGAATAAATCCTGCTCAACCTGCTCAACCCCTGGCAGTTTTCAAATTGATGCCCTTACGCTTCCCTCCTACATAAGAGTACCTGGAAGGGAACAAAGTAATACCAAAACCCTGCAGCTTCTTTAACGTCATGGAGGTTGTGTATTCACTGCCCCTTGATCTGTAAGAACATTGAGAGTATGGAGTGGGCAAGAAGTAGGGTCTGAAAAGGCAAAGTAGTAGTGTGGGATTCACAACGCTCTTGGCCTCCTGTGGGTCCTAGTTTTTCTCTTTCACCCCTTGTTTCGATAGAGAGCAAGAGCCGTAGTTGTGCTGCCATTGCCTTTTGTGACATCACAGTGCTTAATTTTGCAGTGTGGCAGCCTATGCCAATTGCCAGAGAACAGCCTGTGTAGCCCCTTCTTTCTTCCACCCTCATAGTTCCAGCATAGCCGCTTTGCACACCACACAGCAAGGCCTATGTTTGCTCTAAGACTGCACATTAAAGTGACCATCAAAAAAATGATTTTACTGGCAGAATTGTGATTTATCCCCAGCAAACCAGCTTTTCCCCAACTGCACTGCAGGGGAATGGTTTCAATAAGAGTCTCTTGAAATATTTTTTCCTGGTCGTGCTAAACTGATATATCTCAGGACACATTTTAGGAGCATGGGATCTGGCATGAGATTAGTGAATGGTGTGAGGTAAAACGATGGTCAGAGATGAGTCTGAACCAAAACCACCTTGAGGAGTGGGGAGATCAGACTCTGAATCTGGATCCAGATCTGCCCCTGGCTAAAATGGGTGAAATCAAATCCTCATAGCTGAAGACCCCTGGTATTTGATGAGCTTGACCCACCTCTAATAACTGAGTAATTTGCACTCAGTTAGCCCTTTTCATCAATGGATCTCAAAGCACTTTGCAGTCCTTAATTAAGACTCACAAAACCCTTATAAGGTTCTATATGCAACATACCAAGGTTCTTAAGGGTAGAATTATAGGACACATGACATTTTCCTAGCATACTGCTTGGTTTTCTTGAAGTATTATAAATTTTGTTAGAGTACTTCTTGTGTTATTTGCATAGATCAAAATATTGTTTGTTTTACCCAGTGACCTATATAATTCATTTTAATATATCCTTAGGAGCCAGGCTGGAACTGAAGGGATGTTGGGAGGGAATGCAGCTTCCTTTGCTACAATAACGTAATTGTTTCCATATTTATGGACAAGACAGAAGTGCAGTTGGTTTCCCTTTGTCTAGGGTTTCATGCTGGAATCCTACTTACCAATAGGCGGATTTGTTTGGCAAGTCAAATATAGCTATTCTAGGTAATAGAAATGAACCTGGTTCATTAGCCTCCCCCGAAGGGATGAGTGAACTCTTCTTAACTGCCCATTTCAATAAAATATTAATTTTTAATTTAATTTCTGACTTCCACAAAGCATTTTTATTGGTCCCTCACAAAATCATGACTGTTGTTATAAACGAAAGATGCATATCTTCTGGGGAGATGAGCCCCAAGACTTAAGACAGCAAGCCCCATATGGGCATGCCACAGACAATGGTCAGTTACTATGGTGATGGTGACCCTCAAAACATCAGCATACATTAATTGTAGTTAGTTCATTGGTTCTTGGGTGACTAGATGGCCCAATAAAATAGGGATTGTCCCAATATTGTCCCGCGTCCCAACTGATGTGTGGTCGGGATGCCATTTATCATGATATTTTGATGTGGGTCTGGAGTAGATTGGTCACCCTAGATAGCAGGCTGCTGTGCAGCTCCTCGGAAGTGGCTGGCAGGACCCTGTGGCCTTTTTTGAAAAAAATGGCTAAATAAAATATACATATTAGAGAGATCTTGATTTGATTATAGGGTGCTATATAAACATAGCCTTATTATGAGATGGATCTAGAGCCCTCTAAAGTCAGTGGGAATCTTCCAATGGCCTTAATTTTGCAATTCTTCCTCATGTTGGGTAGTTTTCCTAAGATTTTGGATTATTTCATTTAACCTCCCTGCCTCAGTTTCCCCTAACTTGGCAATTACTATAGTTGCCTGTTAGGGTTTAATGCAAGTTATTGCTTGTAAAGTCCTTTCAAAAAAGGACAGTGCTAAGTGTTATCACCATGACAGTATTACATTTATACATTCAAGCTGGCATAGGACACTTGACCTAACATTTGCCATCTCCTCCCTAACCCCCTTTACTCACATTACAGGCCAACATTGTCCATTGCTTTCCTCACATAGGATGAACAGTGTAAGGTATGTCACATTCCACCTCTGCTTCACATTGGACTGGCTTCCTTGAGAGTTTTCAACTCGTGTTTCAGGAGCTGGTTTTTGACTTATAAAGCTTCCGGCAGCCTGGGACATACCTGAGATAGGGTCTCTGAGGCATTACAGTTGTGTTTACTATCACAGTGTCAATCATCAGAGATGTTGGAGCCTCTTGGTTTGGAAGGAAAGGATGTTCTCCAGGCAGGCCCTTTGGCTATGGAAATTGCTCCCCACCTTGGATCAAAACAGATTAAATTTGTTGACCTTCTCTTTTGATTACAATATTTTAATTATGGCCTCCACATATATCTCCACAATAATGCAATATTTGTAGGGATGGTCTCTTTTTGTTACTTGTCTAATCATCATCTGGAACAATGAGGCCCTGATCCAATGATCTGAGTGTACGAATAAAAGTAATAATAATAACTAAGGGAAAGCTAAATTTTCAAAAATATTAGCTAAAATAGACCAATCATGGGAGCCATGGAGTTCTAATCAAGAGAGTGAAAATGACACCCTCAGAAACCCAACTATTGGTTTCTGGCTATATTGATAACAATACTTTGTGCATACTTCTCATCTAGAATAGAGGTTCTCAAACTGGTTGGAGAGACAGAATGTATTCTGAGGGGGGCCATGAGAAGCTTTAGGGAGAAAAAATGTACTGCGCATATTTTACTCACAACAACGAATAACTAGCAAAGCTGATTCCTCCAGACATATCAGGTCCTCAGTTGGCGCTGTGCCTTTGTCTCTAGGTGGCGCTGTGCATTTTGACAGATGTCTGTTAAGCTTGCATAGCATGATACAAAGTTGTTGCCATCTGTATGGTAATCTGTTTGCTCTGATGCGGTGTGCACATTTAATTGTAAGCATTGCCCACAATCATGGTTTTGCTTTTGCTTTTATTACAATGGATCATCCGCTCATTCATACAACAGCAAAAAACCCAACTCAAGTGAAAAACAAAAGAGACAAAGCGAATTCAAATGAAGTACCTCTGCCGCATATATACTTGTATGGTGAGGGAGTGTAAACTACTACAGACACAAAGAAGGTGGGATGCAATCAGATAAATTTGAGAACTACTGATCTAGCAGGATCTCAAAACACTTTGCAAATTGTATATACAAGTTTAATTTCCCCCTGCCAATAAAATGCAGCCATCTCACAGAAGTGAAGAATAATATAAATGAAACCACAAGGGAAATGTATTTAGGTGAGATATAAAAAGCAGTGTTGCAGCTTGGCCAGGACTTTAGGACTAGATCCTTGCACCTACTCTTGCAAAAATGATTGTAACACTTTTAAGTACCACAAATTCATGATGCCAGTTATATGTCTCATGTGAAGGATTATTGCTATTTTTTATTTCTTACCGAAGTGCCTTGATGCCTAGTTCACACTAAGGACCCCATTGTGCTAGGGGGCATACATAGAACAAAAGATGGTCCCTGCTCCAACAAGTGTACAATCTAAGTCTAAGACAAGAAGAGAAAACACTTGGATACAAATGGGCAGGGCGTACAAGGAAACAATGAGAAAATATTGGTCATTGTGAAAGGAGGTGGTATCAGTGCACCAGTGGCCTAAGTGTTGTAAAATTTTTGTAGGCATCATGGCACTGGGGAGGTTAAAGGAGGGTTTTGAGGGAGGATAATGAGGTAGGATTGTGAATGCCCCTGTGGGGCAGCATGAGAGATAATGCAAAGTGCTTGTTTAAAAATGTAACAAGTGGGCAACGGAGGCTGACATCCTGGGCCATTGGGAGGGAGGGAGTTGGCATTTTGCTAGTGAATGAGTGATGATAGATAGCGTACAACAGGCCATGAAGGGGGCTTGAAAATTAATACACAGTTTATGTTTGATGCGCTAGCGAAGGGAGGACAGCCAGGTGGCAGGATGAAAAGGGAAAGGTGACACAGTCAAAGCACAGGCTAGGAAAATGATCTTTGCAGCAACATCCTGACTGGATACGAGTAGGGCCAGATAGCATTTGACATCTGACACCATGTTGGAAGGATTGGTTCCATTCTGATTCCAAAGAACATAAGAATGTCTGTATTGGGTCAGACCAAAGGTCCATCCAGTCAGTATCCTGGCTACCGACAGTGGCCAGTGCCAGGTGCCCCGGAGTGAGTGAACCTAACAGGTAATGATCAAGTGATCTCTCTCCTGCCATCCATCAACTCACCTCCCCCCCCCCCCCCCGACAAACATCCATCCTGGCTAATAGCCATTAATGGACTTAACCTCCATGAATTTATCCAGTTCTCTTTTAAAAGAAAGATTGCTAATTATTGAGTCTTCAACTCTACTTCCTACAGTATCCAAGGGTTTCCTTGGAGGTCTCCTTTCCAAGTCCTGACAAGATGCAACACTTCTTAATCCGTGCAATGGAATGGGATTGGGATTTTCATAGACTCAGAGAAATGCAGGGCTGGAAGGGACCAGTCTTCAAGTCCAGCCTCCTGTGCTGTGGCAGGATCAAATAAACCTAGACCAGCCTGGACAGGTGTTTGTCCAACCCCTTTTTAAAAACTCTGATGGGGATTCCAAAACCACCCTTGGAAGCCTTTTCCAGAGCTTCACTACCCTTACAGTTAGAAAGATTTTTCTCATATTTACCCTAAATCTCTCTTGCAGCTGATTAATCTCATTACTTACCTTCAGTGGATGTGGAGAACAATCGATCACCATCCTCTTTACAGCTGCCCTCGACATATTTGAAGGCTGTTAGTGGGTCTCTCCTCAGTCTTCTTTTCTCAAAGCAAAACATGCCCAGTTTTTTTTAACCTTGCCTCATAGGTCAGGTTTTGTAAACATTTAGCATTTTTGTTGCTCTCCTTTGGACTCTCTCTTCAATTTGCCTACGTTTTCCCTAACATCTGGCACCAGAATTGGACACAGTATTCCAGATGAGGCCTGATGAGTGTCAAGGAGAGCGGGATACTTACCTCCTGTGTCTTACTTACGATATTCCTGTTAATACACGCCGGCGCATTGTTAGCCTTTTTTTTGGCAGCTGCAAAAACCTCTCATATTCAGTTTGCGATCTACTATAACGTAATGTATAAGAAATTGCGAAGGGGAATCATAATTAGCTCAGATGTTCTAAAGCAACTAGATTCTTTGGATTTTCTAAAGCAACTAGTGATTCTTTGTACGCCTCAATTTTGGGTGCCCAATTCAGGTCCCTTTACGGTATCTCAGAAGAAGCACCCAAAACTACTCGTTACTTTCCCTTTATCGTTTGTGTTACCATAGTGTCTGGAAGTCCCAGCCCTGGACCATGACCCATTGTTTCTCCTTATAAATACAATAATAAAGTATGTCTCCAGTCCAACACCTATTTATGACACTCAGAACCGGATGTCCTGTTTAGTAAATAGAGCATATTCTGGCATTCAAAGAGTTAATCTGCTGCCATCTAGTGCACTGTGAATAACTTGCAGTGCCGCCTTTATAACTGCCCTATGGATACAGTTTGTGTATTAAGGAAAAAACCTTTTAAAGTTCTTAATAAATCTAATTCTCTGTCAAATTGTCCATGTTACACATTTTTAATAATTCTCTAGATAATAAAGGTTTTTACACAGAGAGCCAACCAGAATTAAATTACTTTATAACAGATTTTCCCCCCAAGGATACTTCTTATGTAATGCAGTAAGTGCATGCTGTTCCCACAGCTTTCAGAGAGAACAAGGGTTTTTGTATTGAAATATAGAAAGGCAACATGATTAATTAGTTTCTCATTATTGTTCTTTTATTGTATATTGCTAGGGAGTTTTTCCCCCTGCAAGAAACTAACAGAAGAAGAGTAATACTCACTTCCAAAGCTTACCCACTTGATCAGTTTGGTTGTGTAAGTACTAGAAACCTTTATTACAAAAATACTTCTGAGAAGTACAGTCTGTCCTGCACACCAATGCCTAGCAACCTGATCTCCGAGGACAGTCATGTGAACAACTGAACTGTTTGTTTACTCCATGTTGAACTATTTGTCACTGGACATTTTGTCTCAAAAGCTTTAATATTTAATTAGATCCGGCCTCCCTCTCAGAGTTTTGCAGCTCTCTCCAAATGTTGCAGTTTGTTTTCCTGCAGGCTGTTGGGTGGGTGGGGTGGGGTGGGGTGGGGTGAATTGTGTTTCTAGGGCAGATGTGACTCTCTTATTGCAATTGATTTTCAGTTAATAACTTTTAACCTCCTGAACCAAGGAGTCTGCTGCATGGTTTATGCATCAAGGAGCAGAGCTGCTGTATAACAGGATGAAAAGTACAGCTGTTGCATGTGCATGGAACAAATTGCACCATGGTAACTGTTAAAGAACTAATCAGAGACGTGGAAAAATATTCCAAAACCCTCTCTGCCTTCTAGAAATATGCCACTACCACCAGTGTCAACGGCTAAGGAGATTTATAACTCACTAAAATTCTCTGGGGAACAAAGAACTGGGAGATTGAGCAATACCTCATCTATCCACATGGCAGTTATTTATATAAGGAAGCAAGCAATAACAACATTACCAGCAGTCCTCACTTGCCTTCATTCTCCAAGTCCTACACACCAAGAGGGCTTTCACTTCGCTCAGTTAAGGAGTTAAGATGATTCGCTATTACTTTTTGTTTATAGAGTGCCCCAAATATTCTAAAGACACAAGGTACTAGGCACAGCCCCGTCTCAAAGGAATTCCAGTCTCACTTGTAGACATGAGACAACAGAAGGTAACAAACAAAAGGCTGGGGGAGGTTGAAAAAGTTACAATAACAAGGTAGTGTGGTTAAATCTATCATATAGGTGCTCAAATGTCTGAGCACACTCAAGCTTTAATCTTCACAGGAGTCTTGTTCCCAATTTACAGCTGGGAACTGAGGCACAGAGAAGTTAAATGACTTGTCCAGTGTCACGCAGTAAGTCTGTGGAACAGCAGGGACATGGAGCGCCCCCGCACGTCAGCTCTCCGCCCCAGCTCACGTCAGCTCAGTCTCCTTCCCTGAGCCCGCGGGCACTGCTCCACTTCTTCCACCTCCCAGGCTTGCCGTGCCAATCAGCTGTTTGGTGTGGCAAACCGAGAGGGGAGGAGAATTACAGGGGGGCAGTGTGCTCAGGGAAGGAGGCGGAGTGCAGGTGAGCTGGGGCTGGGAGCGGGTTCCCTTGCATGCCCCACTCCCCCCCCCCCCGGTTACTTGCTGCAGGCTCCCTCCCTGCGCCCTCCTGCCCCAGCTCACCTCTGCTCCACCGCCTCCCCTGAGCATGCTTTTTGGTGCCCCCAACCACTAGGCGCCCTAGGCGGTCGCTTAGTTCTTGCACTGGCCCTGCATACAATAGTGCGTAACATCATCAAACACAGTTTTTAACTTTTTGGAGAGGAGTCCAATTTTCTTGAAGCGATTGAGTAGCCAGCAACGGGTAGAGAACCCTCACACACACACACACGCCCAGCTGAGGAGGACCAGGGAAGGCAGAGAGGTGTGGGTTTCATTCAGAGCTAATTGGGGAAGTGTAGTATTAGCACTGAAATCATGTGGGCAGGGGAAGGTTATCTGATACAAATAAAAAATAATAATAGGACAGGAGCATGATTCATGTATACAGCCACAATAAATCATTAAAAAACATCCAAAATATGTATTGGCCGGCAGCAGGCAGAAGGCCATGACCCACTCTCTATAGCCAGAACAGTTTGCATCTCTGCACACATCGAGGTAGTAGAGGACCAAATGCCCATTAATCCACTGTGGACATGCTCTCTGATGTGCCTCAGAACTGGACTGGGCAGTTGCCAACTCATCACCTAGCTCTCTATTCAGTTATTCTCCCTCCCTTTTCCCACACCTCCCCAAACAGCCATTCAACCCCCAGCCCCATAAAACAACTCTCCAGTCTAGAACTGCTGCCCGCAACAGGGGCGCCTATGAAAGATGCTACAACCTGGTGTTGCTGGGTGCCATGTGCTCCCAAAATCTTCTGGTGGGAGGCTTGCAGTGGTGACAACACTCAGAATTTTGAGTCTCATGACAAGATGTCCTTCTTAAAGTTCCAGTTTCTGGATTCATGTGATGTCAGACTCCCCGCTTTCACTTGAAGGTACAAGTAAAGTTTTAGCCCTTATGCTTTCAGAGAGAAGCTTGAAAACATGACCCAAGTGCACTCTGAAGGTTCAGATCCCAGAAGGCAAAAAACAAGACCTCAACATTTATTATTTTTCAAAACTGCATGAATTTTAAGCCAATTGCCTTATTTTTTGAGGCTTACGCACAGGGCCGGCGACAGGAATTTTGGGGCCCCGTACGGCAGACCATATGGGCCCCCCCGTCTCCCGCGGGCCCCCCCCCAGTCTCCCGCGGCCCCCCCCGCCAGTCTCCCGCCGCCCACGGGCCCCCCCCACCAGTCTCCCGCCGCCCGCGGCCTCCCCCGCCAGTCTCCCGCCGCCCGCGGGCCCCCCCCGCCAGTCTCCCGCCGCCTGTGGGGGCCCCCCCCCCGCCAGTCTCCCGCCGCCCGCGGCCCCCCCCCGGCCGATCTCCCGCCACCCCCGGCCCCCCCACCCCCGGCCAGTCTCCCGCCGCCTGCGCTCCCCCCCTCCTGTCTCCCGCGCCCCCCCAGGCCGATCTCCCGCTGCCCGAGGGCCCCCCCTCCGCCGGTCTCCTACTTCCCGCGGCCCCCCCTCCCCCCGCCGGTCTCCTGCCTCCCGCGCCCCCCCGCCGATCTCCCGCCACCCGAGGCCCCCCCCGCCGGTCTCCTACCTCCCGCGCCCCCCCCCCCGCCGGTCTCCTGCCTCCCACGCCCCCCCCCGCCGGTCTCCCGCCACCCGAGGCCACCCCCCGCTGGTCTCCTACCTCCCGCGGCCCCCCCCCGGCCGATCTCCCGCGGCCCCCCCCGGCCGGTCTCCTGCCTCCCGCGGCCTCCCCCCGGCCGATCTTCAGCGCCCCCCCCCCCGGCCGGTCTCCTACCTCCCGCGCCCCCCCCGGCCGGTCTCCTGCCTCCCGCGCCCCCCCCCCGCCGATCTCCCGCGGCCCCCTCCGCCGATCTCCTGCCTCCCGCGGCCCCCCCTGGCCGATCTCCCGCGGCCCCCCCGCCGATCTGCCTCCCGCACCCCCCCCCCGCCGATCTCCTGCCTCCCGCGGCCCCCCCCACCCCGCCGATCTCCCGCGGCCCCCCCCGGCCGGTCTCCTGCCTCCCACGCCCCCCCGCCGATCTCCTGTCTCCCGTGGGGCCCCCCGCCCCGCCCCACCGATCTCCCGCGGCCCCCCCCGGCCGATCTCCTGCCTCCCGCGCCCCCCCCCCCGCCGGTCTCCTACCTACCCTGGCATGTGCTGCGGCCGCGTGGCCGGCCGGGAGAAGCAAAGGGGGGCGGGGCTGGCTGCCGGGAGAAGCAAAGGGGTGCGGGGCTGGCTGCTGGGTGCCGGGGGAGGGGGCTGGTGAGCGCGCCTCGCTCACAGCCCCGGCAACAACGGTTACAGCTGTACCGGCCCCGGACTTCAGGGCCCCCCCCCTGAAGTCCGGGGCCCGGTACAGCTGTAACTGTTGTACCACCCTGTTGCCGGCCCTGCTTACGCATAACTGTGGCATTGAACTTACCCAGCACAACCGTGGGAAGAATTATCTTCTTCTAATAAAAAAACAGCCACAGAACCTTTATTGTCCATACAAAGAGATTTTTTGTTTACAGCCTCAGGATGGGGATCAGCTGTCCTCTAGGTCCACTTGTAGGGGGGAAACGACAAGTTCCATTTTGTTTAGGCACTTCACCATTTTGTTTGCAAGAAGTTATTTGTCCACCGTGTTGGTGACCTTCTTGAGACAATTGGCACCTTTTTCTCTCTAAGGCAGAAAATGGCAAGGGTCATTTGGCCTGTGTTCTGCCTCGTAACAGGAGGGCATAAAAGACTGCTGCACCCAAGAGGGGAAGCTGTCCTTCCTGGTGGCAGCGCAGTACATATCCTAGCCAAGACTTCAAGGGTTCTACAGAAGACCACCCAAGATCCTAACTCCATAGTTCCAGCTATCATTTCCTGATTGTTTCCTATCTTACCTGTATCTTGAACTCCTGTGTCCTCACCTTGGTGTCCTGATGTATTCCATCCATGATGTCCTCTGCCATGGGTCCATTCCTCTGAACCTGCTGTGTACCTCTGTACCTTACCTAGCAAATTCCTTTGTCCTTATGGGTTTGGGACATTTATTTTGTGCCAGTTTGTTGTGCCAACCTGTATCTGTATGCTGGGGGTCCTATAAGTCACTGTTTCCTGTTTGAGTCACTGTTTAATAAACCAGTTTGCTTTATAGTTAATCCTGTCCTTAGTTTTCTCTCCGTTGATTGATGAGGTTTGGGGGAACAAGTTTAATGGGTGGGGACTCTGATGTGTGGAACCTAGAGCATGTCCAGTTAACCATAGGAAAGATCCGAGTTCCTGGTTAACACACTGAAGGTAGGACAATAAACAATCATATTAATCTGCATCAAGGGAGATTTAGGCTAGATATTATGAAAATCTTTCTGACTAGTTAAGTACTGGAACAGGTTACCAAGGGAGGTTGTGGAATTCCGATCACTGGAAGCTTTTAAGAACAAGTTAGACAAACACGTGTCAGGGATGGTTCAGGAATATTTTGTCATACCTCAGCAAGGGTGGGGGGGATGGGCTACATAATCTTGAGGTCCCTTCTAGCTTTACTTTTCTAAGGGTATGGTTAGACTGAAGATTGTAGCGCGTTTATTTGTAGCGCTTCCCAATGTAGCGCAATAGGTGTCCCGCTAGAGACTGTACAAATTGAAACCTTGTAGCGCAAAATAATGGATAGGGCAGGTATCCCAGCATTCAGCTGGGTGCAACGTGTTTTGCAAAGGAGGGGGGTGAGGGGGAACTGGGAAGTTGTTCACAGGGAGATGAGATCTGGCTGTCAGTTAGTTTTCATTAGCGAAAACTGACAGGCTGTCTATTTCAGACACACAGCTCCGTCCGCAAGCATTTTCACTGATTATTTGCTGTGTGAGTTGTTAGAGAGAAACTGCGAAGCTACTTCCGCTTTTATAAAACACCACCTCACGTCATTTGCCTTACATTGCAAGTTGATTGTCTTTAATGGCTTGCTGATGGCCTTCAATGGCTTGCTGATGGCCTTCAATGGCTTACTGATGGCTTTACATGGCTTGGAGGCATGCAAGAGATCCCATGGGTGTCCATATTCCCACCCTTGCGCTATGTTATCGTAAAAAGGCTTATCACTCTGGAAAAGGAGGTTTAACACTTGCGCTTTAAACAGGGAGTCATTGCGCAAAATCTCCCTTTGAAGTGTGTTCGCTATGAAAATTATAGCGCTACAGGAGGGTTTTTGCGCTGCAAAGCGCCAGTCTAACCATGCCCTAAGACTCTTTAATAAACTACATGGATACTATGTTAGAGATTTGAGTCTGTGCTTCCAAGATGCAGATGCCTCGGATTTGAAATGCGTAGACCATAAAGCCATGACCCTGATATGATAGAAAATCAGAAATATTTTGGGCAAACTATTTCTTCTTGCTGATGCTCTCCACAGAATTAGTCAGAAAAGAAAGAATCTTGCTTGTCTCTATTAACGCTCAGTCTGTAGGGCGGTGGTTCCCAACGTGGGGCACACGCCCCACAGGGGGGCAATTTGATTTTTAAGGGGGGCAATTCAAGAATGAGTTATTAACAGTGAATTTTTTGCATTCTCTATTATATGTTTTGAAACTTTATTTGCTATTTTTTCATATCACTTCATATTATTTTTTCATATCACTTCATATTATAATTCTTTTTTTAACAATTTCTTACTGATTTCTTCCTCAGTACTCAACTGTCCTTTCGTTCTTTTATTTTTCTCTTTCATGGATGCCATGTTCTTTGGAAGCTTGTTTAGACCAAGTTAATGGTCTTTTAGGCTTCCTCCACGTGAATAGGAGTTCACTTTTTGAATAATAAGAATTATATGTCACGGGGGGGGGGGGCAATCAGGATTTTAGAGATGCTTAGGTGGGGCATGGCCAAAAAAAGGTTGGGAACCACTGCTGTAGGGGAATCAGAGCAGTTCTGATAAAGATATCACATTTCACATCATCCAAGGTAAACTTTATAAAGATATCAAATTTACAAATATAGCAGAGTCTGGCTTCACATTTAATTGGCTTACTTTAAAAAATGATATATACCATATTTTTCGTCCCATAGGACGCTCCGGCGTATAAGATGCCCCCGCGTTTTCGGACCAAAAAAAAAAAAAAAAAAAAAAAAGCAGCGCTTTTTTTTTTTTTTTTTTTGGTCCGGCCGATATTCGGCGTATAAGACGCCCCCCCTAATATTGAAAGTATTTTTGGGGGTTAAAAAGGCGTCTTATACGCCGAAAAATACGGATATCTATCTATATATAAAAGTGTAAAGCCTTTAAAATTCAATTTGGACAAGTAACTTGTGTAGAGCTGGAATCACATGTAGTCTCATAGCAACTTTAGTGACCAAAGCAGCACATCTTGTAATATGCTCAGATTTATGGTGTATTCATTATTTTAATAGCACTTAATGACTTAGTGTCAACATTACTTTTCCAACTTTTTTTATTTAAGGAAAAGGCTGTTGTGTCACAATCTCATGGCTCTTCTAATTGGATAAGCATTTCCTTTGTCCTTGAAACAGCAAAGTAGAATGCGTACCCAGAAGCCAGAAAATGAGAAAGCATCTGCCTTTGCACTTGGCAGGCCTGAATTAAAAAACTCACTGCGTGTGCTATAATTTTTTGAATTCTGACCAACAACCCCCTCCTCAGATTCCAATACGCAGTTCTAAATGTCAAGACAGGCCCATTAAAAAACAACCACCTTTAGAACAACACATAGAACATCAGTGACCTGCATACACACAACATAGGCCTTGATCCAGCAAAGCACTTAAGTGTAGTAGTCTACTGAAGCCAATGAAATCACTGAAGAATGTGCTTAACTTTAGCACCTGCTTTGCTAAATTGGGACCTAAGTCTATTTCTAGTCAGAGACAAACAAAACGAGCACTGAACACACACAAAACACTTCTGCCAGTTTTGTTTTTTAAAAGTACCCTCTAAACTACACTGGATGGCTCAGTTACTTATGTAGAAGATGTTCCATCAAATATTTAATGGAGAGGTTAGAATGCCCTGCTTTCAGAATATCAATGCATTACAATGGAGCACTACAGAAAATGTTAAAATTCTAGATGATAATGAAGCCAAGCATAAAGTTGTCAGGCTTTTTTGTAACATGTAAAAAATGTATTACCACACACCTATTACACAGATACAAGGTCAAGGGGAAAAAAGACATACATGAGCTTGGCTACTCTACTGCTTCTTACAGGCACTGGAGTACTGCATTAGAAGCCACCCTTTGGACTCTAATACAATAGGAAAGGAGAACAAATCATAACTATGCACCAATTTGTATTACTACTCTAAAGACTTGGTGGGGGTGGGAGGGACAGGTTGTTGTTGAAATGCAGGTATTTATACCCTGGACAATGTTTCCAACCACAGTTCTTGATTAAAATTAATACTTTCCCTGTTTATAACCTGCTTAAACCTCACATTTTCTGCACGTATTTCAATCTGGCAAGAGATCATAATCTTTCTTCACAAATGCAGACCATGTCATAGTTATTAATGCCTTTGTCACCTCCACAGTATCTTACTGCAAAGAACTCTACTGATCACTTGGAAACTTCAGGTAGTGGAGAATGGAGTTTACCCATCTAAGTGGCATTTCTCACAATGAGAGTGACACTATTGTGCCATAGTTTTATTTACAGGTGCAACTGAAGCTGTTGCTTTCGATCTAGGAGGTTCTAAATGGTTTGTCTTCACTACTTAGGGACTCTGCCCCGCTCCACACTACAAGTGTGATCAGCCTGCAGTTTGAAGTGGGAGGGAATTTGGGGACAAGCTCTTTATTGGCGTGAGCCCTCTATACTTAAATTCACTCTCCAAGCTGGCTAGAAAGGGCCCAGATGTATTGACTCTGTTGCTATGCTGTATGGTTCACCATTTACATTGGCTTTTCCCTGTGCTGCAAATGTCTTGAGGTTTCTGAATAACAGAAGAATCTCTTTTGGGAGAGGGAGGGGGAGATGGGGATTCAGAGTCAATCAACTGACTCTTGAGTCGGTAGGTTAACTGTTTAATTTGTTGTGTAATTATGTATTAGAGTTCAGCATGCATTTAGGTTTCAATTGGCCTATTTTATACATTTTCTCATAACCTATAATTCAACACTGCATAGTTTCACCGCATGTCAAAAGTAACCACACTCCAGTAGCTTACTCTTTAAAGGGATTTCTTTACCATTAACTTTGTTACAGTAGACACAGCCTGGACACTGTTAGAGTGACAAGGACTATTTCCTTAATTACTGTACACTGATAATAGCATTTACTCTGGCAGCTCCAGGGCTATTCAATCAAGCGCGATCCAATACAAAAAAGCTGATTTGCCAAAAAAGAGATTAGCATAAGTGCCTACAGTCACATTCTATTTTTGAAGTCAAAACTACTGTCTCTGTGAGCATTTCTTGTGGGAACTTTATGAAGATAAAATGGATTACTCTCATCTGAGATATTTGAGGAGAATTACATTGAATCTAAATTTTCTGACTAATTGCATTTTGAAAGAAAAATAATGAAAACAAACACTGTAATATAAAGAATTGATCAAATCTGGGTTTCAAAGTGCAAAGTAGTATAGGAAAGGCATATTTATTATCTTATGTGGGCATGAATATTTGTCTACTGTGGTGAATTCTGTACTCCCCAATTTTGTATTGCTGGTCTTAGTCATCAGCCGATCTTGTGGTGACTAAAGTTATTGCGTTTTTAAATAATTAAATGCCGTTATTTATAGTAGATCTCATACACGCTGGAAATGTAGACTTCAGCATTATGTACATTTGGAAGCAGACGGTTAAACAGGATATTTAAATGGGGAACTAAAATGAGATTAAGGCTTAAAACTAAATTGCAATGGGGTATGAGAGAGGTGGTGAGTGGACATTAATCACCATACAGACTTAATCAGGTTTTAAGCACTCTTAGGGAAAAGACCAAGATTCACTCACATAGGATCTGAGCCTACCAACACTTATGCATCTGAATAACTTTACTCATGGGAGTAGTTGTGTTGCACTAATATTAAAGGTGTTTTAAAAAGATCTGGACCATATTCTGCCTAAGCTAAAATAGCAACCACACAATCATTTTGTCCTAAGGGGATTTGAGAGCATGAGTAGTTGTAACCTCACTCAAATCATCACCCTACGCATGGAAACACACATGTGGCCAGGGAGCATAAAGATCCATTTTTCCATGTTCTATCCCCTCCTACAGTCTATTACTCTGACATCAGGATCATGGACAATCAGTTATTGCCAAAGACAGGCCTGCTAAAACCACTGAGCTAGTGTTTTCTCATGGGGCTGAGCTCATTGTCTCTGGGACACATTTAGTGATCACAAATTCCAGCTTAGAACACTAGCCCACTCTTATTTCAGCACTTGCACAATGGACTTAAACTACTAAAATAAAAATTCCAAGTGGATAGCAACATTTCCATAAATATACAAGTCATTGTGACACGGCAGTTTTATTAGATGCTTGGAAATACTAATATGCTTTACCATTTAACTCTTCCCACCCCCCCAAATACAAAACCATATAACCCCCAAACTCCAGCCCCTGGCAACTTTAACACCGTCTTTGGGATTGTCTCAAACAGTAGTAAAACAGGATGAGTACAAGATGATCTTGCCTTGGCGGGGAAGGAGGAAGGGAAGAGGTAGAAGTGGGGAGGTGGGAAATGGGGCAGATATCCGTCCCTTGTTTATCTTTTCAAGGAGTAGCAAAGTGAAAAATTCTACAACCCCTTAATTCTGATTGTAGAAGAGGGACAGTGATGTAACTGTTCTCAGGGAACAATATTCTTATTTTGTGGAAGGAGGTGAGCCAAAATACTTAAGCTCTAGAGAACCTTTAACACAGGAAGCTATTTATCATAACAAGCTTGGTTGATACTGCTCCCATACTGAACCAATTAGATTAGCCTATTTCGTCATACTTCATAACCTGGGATGATAGGTTTCCAAGCCTGGTACAGTGCAGTAATTGATTTTTGATCAAACACACATGGCTCATAATCCTGTATGTGAAACTTTCAGAACAGTTCACAGCTTTTAAATATCCAGTCAACATGTTGCCAAAAGTACAGGATGTACTTGATGCAAGTGGGAAGGAGGAGAGTGAGTGTGCTGTAACTTGGTACAGCTGTAAAACAAACATTTTTTTTATTCTGATTCGGTTCCTTCTTTTGCAAAGGAGCTGGGAGAAAGACAGTGAATGTCAAGTCAGTCACTTTTCCTCACAGCCCCCATAACTCCCAGATACACACTTACATTAACACATGCTTTTAAATTCAAGATACTGTATTAGATACCAGGAATTGTCTGTTCGCATGACGTTCATTGCTCATGCTGATTTAACAAAATAACAGAAAAGTGGTGCACATAGTCCTCTCAATAGGGCTATAATGGATGAGATCATGAAATGACAGCCCTAAAAGATTCCTCCTTTCCTTGGCTTCTTCTATTGCCAATGCAATCCGTACAGTGGGGTAGTCCTGCTCTCTTCAGACTATGCAGGGACAGTCAGTCACACAGACGTTCGTATCAGTCAGGTCCTTAGCAGACAGTGGCTTCCCATTACATGTTTTCCGTATGTCTTCCTCTCAGTAAATGCAAGGGGTTTGAAAGAGGTCTCTAAAGAGAACACAAAATAGTAACCATTTCATTCCCAGCAATTTTTGGTACAAGATGTTTGACATAAAATACGTCCACAGCACTGTGAATCTGAAGAGCAAAATGAACATTATGTGTTTTGATACTTGTTAAAATAATACGTCTGATAAATACAAGTTACAGCTGCCACCTGGCCTACAACTATCCTAAGCATGCCAGGGCTTTTTAGAGCTGTGGGTCCCCAACCTACGTTTCAGTAGTAGCACATCACTGCCAACCTCCTTTTTAGATGTGTACACTCTACTCTGCCAGGGAACTGGGGCTGCTTCAAACCCCAATTTCCGGCAATCCTGTACAACTCAAAGGGATACACTACTGATTCGGCTGAGAGCTCTGTTTATATTACGCTAATCCAAATGACCAAAAAAGATTGGGAACCTCCACTTTCCTTCTATGGATTATCCGCCTCATAGCCTTCTTACACACCTGTTTTGGGGCACAGGCGGGTGAGAAAAAGTTACAGCTTCCAAACGGGAAAATGGTGCTTTCCAGATTTAACCAAAATGTGAACCCCATTTGGTCTTGCCTTTGGGTCAGGGCCAGGTACAGCAACAGTGCAACCACCAATGTGAGCCTTCTAAATTCAAAACAGAGTCCAGGAAAAAAATGACTAACTTAAGCTGTTGCAGAGAAGAGAAAGAAAAAGAACGTAGTGTGCCACACGTCAAAACTGGGTCCAAGTTTCAGCTCAAGGCAAGGTTAAAAAACAGGCCTGTTCTAATCCTCTTAAAGAGAGGATTTATACAGTAATTACAGTAATGGAAACTGATCTTTATAATTCTTATACCAGCTACAAACCCACTGTGTCATATGCATCTGCAGAGGCTGCTAGCTACTTTTCTCATAGACTGCAGATGCAATCTTAAGAACAAACCGTTCAAGCCTCCAGAGGTAGAACTATCAAAACAGAGCATGGGCAGGTCCAAGGTCTAATTAGGCTCAGCGGCTAAAGATAAAAAAATATAGAAGAAGCTGGGAATATGCTACGTTTTTCTGTTAAGATGGAGAGATGCTGGGCAACATATTTTAATTTCTTGTCCATGGAATTTGTGGAACCAGGTTTTCCTTTCACTCTGTGTAAACAGGTTTAGAATGCATTTGTTTTTATCTTTCCATTTCCTTTCCTTTGTTATTGCCTGAGGTCCACAGAGACAACACAATGGTAACAGCATCCTGTTCTGGCACAAATTCACTTCACATTCACACTCCTGTTAATCTTTGCTGTGCGAGAAAGAACACTAGAGTGCTAAACCTTTGCCTGTGTACTAAAGAGCAGCTTCAGCAGACCTAGGAATTCAGCTAGGGGGTTTGGTTCCACCTACAGGAAGCAAAAAGAAAAATCATGCACTTAAGCTTCTGCTGTACCTTATTCCTCAGGTCTAGAACCTGCAGCCAGGCATGTTGCAGTCATCTATCCAACCCCACTCCTCCCAACTTCAATCACCTAAAGGATTCCCTGACTGGATGCCAGGTCATCTCTAAATGCTAATTCATATAGTTCTGAAGAAGTCCAATTTCTCCAGAGTCCTTCAGAAATCGTAGGAGGTCCACAAGAGACAGGTTTTTTGGCAGCTGATGCATGAATGAATAGGGTGTTATGTAGCACAAAGATAGAAATATGCTTTAACGTGGAAAAAATACTGATACAACCATGCATGAAATATTATGGATCATTTTGGTCTTCTAATATCTGGTTAAATATTTGGGGAATATTACAAAGAAAGACCACAACTTTGACTTAGACTTTGTCTACACTGGAACCTGAATGACAAAACTTTTGTCGCTCAGGGGAATGAAAAACACACCCCTTCTCCAAATAAAAAAAGTTTTGTCAACAAAAAGTACCAGTGCGTCACCTCTCCTGCCGACAAACAGTGGCTACACTTCCCGCCTTTTAGCGGCACAGCTGTAGCGGCACAGCTGTCTCATTAAAAAATGGGTAGCGTAGACGTGGCCTTAGAGTTTGGTAGGACTAGAAAGCATCACAAAAAACAAAGACTGGCTTTGGGGTGGGAGCAGGGAGAAGTTTCCTGATTAAAACCTGATCTAACAAAACACTAAAGCACATACTTAGAATTAAGCACGTGCTTATATGGAATGGGGCCTATGTTACTTTTGTGGTTAACTGCCTCCTGCAACTGCTGGTTGAAAAGAATATCTCTAGTACATGTCCTTAGAGAAAAGACTTGTGTAAAAAGCCTATGTCCACAGGTGCATATAAATATATGATGGACTTTACAATAATGAAGAGAGTGCAAGAACTCAGTTACCAGACTGTACATATGTATTTAAGGTTAAAGAACTGTATTATAACATAGTAGAGAAATATAATCAAATCATGTAATTAATTAGAGGCACAATATATGCCTATGAGACAGCAGAAACGTATGGTTGCCTGTGCAATCTTATCTTTGCCATTTCCCCAAGTGAGTTTTTAAGCACACAACTATAATGTTCCCAACATCGTCGTGTGTATAGAATAGTTATAGAAATCGCAGCAGAAGCAACAGGAAGGGCGGTGGATCCAGGAATGGGCTAAATGAAGCTAAAAAAACATGAAAAGATGGAACATGTGAGAAGACTGAATACACAGAGCTGGGTAAGCAAATATAACCCAATATACTCTTGAGGAACAAAGGAGACAACAGTTCATGGGGTCACAACAGATGTTTTCCAAAACTGTGATAGAACATTTAAAATACAAAGATCTTCCTGCAGATTTGAACAGTTTTACTGGCAGGCTACAATAATACATCTTTGGAAAATAATAAAACCCTAGCATTTTAAGGTTTTATTGGGTATAGAAATCAAAGCAGGGAAGTGATATCTCTGAGTAGTAAGTGGAGAGAGAAAAGCAGCAGAGTCAACAAAACAGCATCAGGAGACATTAGCCATTTCCCCTGCCATTTAAATCATTGCAGTCCAATAGCAGTCAGAGAGTTTGCTCTTTAAAATGCTTTTAAAACAGTTTTCCTGGAAAACATGGTATGTGCATATGACAGTGAGGAGGTATACAAGCTGATGTGCACAACTAATGTAGTCATGCCCTACTCCCACACAAAACTATTTAACTACACCACAATGTATTCCCTATTTTTATATAAAAATTTAAAATTATTTATATACACCCACCTTCTCTATTTTCCTTCTCACTGTACAAATCAATGCAATGTGCCTCAAAGTGATTCCTTTGACTAGGTACTACACTATATATACTTCAATACTGCAGTGATGCATGCTGTAGATAGAAAACCTTAAGATAAAGAGACTGAAATAATGACAATGTTTATGGAGAATACATGGTCTTGTGGTCTGACTGACATTCAGGTGATATGGGTTCAATTCCTGTCTGCCACACCTTCAGTAAAGTAGTTGCTTTCTTCCCTAAGTTCCTCATCTGTAAAACAGCAGTAATATTTCACCATGCAGGGCTGTTGAGAGGATAAGTTCATGAATGTCTGTGAAGTAGTCACATACTATGGTGTTGGGACGAGAAAATAACTATCTAAATACACCATTTGGGGGGAGGGATAACTCAGAGGTTTGAGCATTGGCCTGGTAAACCCAGCATTGTGAGTTCAATCCTTGAGGGGGCCATTTAGGGATCTAGGGCAGAAATCTGTGGGTGAGATTGTGGCCTGTGTTGTGCAGGAGGTCAGACTAGATGACCATAATGGTTCCTTCGGACCTTGATGTCTATGAATCTATTATTAGGATTTTTATTGCCTTTCTCTACAGAGAGAGGCAAACCAACTAGTGAGGAAAGAACTCCAATCCTTTGAGAGGATTGATCTAAAATAGTAAGACCACTCAAAACTAGAGAAACAATAGGTGAGCAGTTTGATTTATGGGAGGATGCCACAGCATTCAGAAAATCAGTTACGTAGATGCCTACACCTGCAGACAACGTGTCATGAATTCAGGGGGTCTGGATTTACATCGTGCAAAGATGTTTTTACAGTCCTTATGATAAACATTCAGTGTCTGACTCTTACAGCATGAAAATGCAGTCCTCATTACTTCTGTAGTGACCTTGTCATTATCATGTGCCTGCTCAGTTAAGACTCCCCAATTATTAGTATTGACCACACAGATAAAGTCTAATCAGAGGATGCATGTACTGAGCCGTACAAGATGGTTCAAACACAAAATAGTGTGCTGGCAAAAGCTGGAGGAAGTACATAACTTTTGTGATGTCTGTGACATTGTATGATTAAAACATGACATGTATATCATTGTTCCCTTCACATGGGAGAAGGTATAAAAAACCCTGGAAACATCTTCATTTTTCCTCTTTCCTGCTCTAATCTCTGGACTATGGACTAACACTAAAAGGAGCATTTCAATCAATGGACTGAGGAGTTTCCAATCTTTTGGAAGTTACCAGACACTTTACAAGCTAGCAGTTTATTCCATAATTGCTTCAAACCTGATTCAAGAACTCTGTAATGCCTTGTATGTATCTGATAAGAAGACAGAAAAACATATTGCCTCTATATAAATCCATGGTACACCCACATCTTGAATACTGCATGCAGATATGGTTGCCCCATCTTAAAAACACATATTGGAATTGGAAAAGGTACAGGGCAAAAAAATGATTAAGGATATGGAACAACTTCCATATGAGAAGAGATTAATAAGACTGGGATTTTCAATTTGGAAAAGAGACTACTAAAGGGGGGGATATGATAGAGGTCTATAAAATCAAGACTGGTGTGAAGAAAGTAAATAAGAGTTATTTACTCCTCATAACACAAGAAGTAGGGGTCACCAAATGAAATTAATAGGCAGCAGGTTTAAAACAAACAAAAGGAAGTCTTTCTTCACATACCACACAATCTGTGGAACTCTTTGCCAGAGGATGTTGTGAAGGCCAAGACTATAAACTAGATAAATTCATGGGGGATTGGTCCACCAAAGGATATTAGCCGGGATAGGCAGGGATAGGGTCCCTAGGCTCTATTTGTCAGCAGCTGGGAATGGGCAATGGGATGGATCACTTGATAATTACATGTTCTGTTCATTTCTTCTGAAGCACCTGGCATTGTCCACTGTTGGAAGACAGGATACTGGGCTAGACGGACCTTTAATTTTATTCTGTATGGCTGTTCTTATGTTCCTTTGACCATTTTAACTCTCTCATCTTTCTTTTCTTTTCTTATAAATAAGCCTTTAGATATTAGATTCTAAAGGATTGGCAACGGTGTGATTATTGGGTAAGATCTGAGTTTTATATTGACCTGATTACGGGACAGATCTCTTGGGATTTGATGAACCCTTTGTTTGATGACATTGGCATGGTATATCGTGGTATATCTTTTGGAAGAAAAATGACCAGTTTGGGGTGGGTCTGCTCCATTTCTCAGCAGTTTGTCCTGAATCTGGTATTCTCAGCTGCTATCCACTGAGGCATGGTGACAATGTCAACTTCTGAAAGGCTTCATAGAAGCAGCATGTTTTGAAGAGGATGTGAAGGAGAGGGACACAATTAGTAAGAAGAAGGACCAAAGGAAATAATCTGAAGAGGAGAGACAAATTAAAGTTGACCAGGAATTTGAAGCCCTTTCTATGTAGTCTTCCTTGGGTATGACATTACCACCATATATAGGCTCTTAAATGGAGGACAGGGAATGTGAAATAGGTGGCAAAATCACACAGTTCTGAGCAGTATGAAAAGGACATAAACAATCACTCCATGGTTTGTTGCACAGTTATATGATGGGGAATAAAGGATATAAACACTTTCAAGGTGAACAGGCCTAAAATAGTGCCTGTTTATGCTGAGTCTCCACACAGCAACATACCTGACAGATATGATTCCCCGCTAAACTTTTTGTTCTTGGGAGTAGTGTAACAAAGACATGTACAAACATTTTATATAAACTGATGGACTTGCCGACATATCCAATTTTCATACACCTTAAGTTTTCACACACAAATCAGCCTCAGCGTCATTTAAAAGACAATAAAATTGAAAGCTGCAAGTAGTCTGGACATGCTAAATAACTGTATACTTGAACTGTGCCTTTCTTAAATGTACTCAATATAAATAATGTTAAGTCCAATTCATATATGATTTACTCTTCTTAAAAGTGGCATATACTGATAACACCTTGATTGTTTAAAAGTAAGATTATGTTTATTCAGGGTGTTTTTTATACTTGTCCTTAATTTAGATGAAAAGAAAACTGAATAGCTGAAATGACACAAATTTTCTATGAGATAGTGGTCTTTGGAAAATTCATAAATAGCTTAAAAAAAGATTGATAAGAAAATACTAAAATAGTTTTGAAGGTTGTATATACATAAAAAAATCCAGAAATGTTATGAAATAAATTACTACATGATTAAGGGAATATTTAAATTTAACAGTATGAAGATATTGACTATCAAACATCAACACTGAAGCTTCTGACTGTATCTTTCATGACCTATTTTTGGTAAATATTTTCCTAATCTGTTTTTGGTAAATCTTGGATGTCACAAGGAAGTTTGGTAACAAAGCATTTTGTAAGATGTCAAGGGTATATGTTTTATTAAAATACAAAATGCCGCTGTCAAAAGGACCAAATAAAAGAAGAGCACTAAGGACTTTATTGTGTAGGTTAGAAGAATAAATCCGCATACCTATATTTTATTACATCTTCTATTTAAGTAGTATAAAGAATTTGTACTTCTGACATATTCTGTTTCATTAAAATATAGGTACATATGTTTGGTCAGAACTGTTTTGAAAAAGATGGAGCACAGATGATGGTTAAAACAATAAAAAAGTTGATATTTGACCATGACAGTCAACAAGTTTGGGGTTTTTTGAGACCGAAGGTATAATACAGCAAAATAAATAGGTTCTATTCTAACTTTGGTGCATAATGTCTACTGTGCCTGTTTGATGAGGGTGTTCTACTTATGGCATTACATTTTTCTATCCCTTCCCCAGCTGCTGATCATCATTATTAAACTGTGAGACAAATCAGGCAACCTCACTCAAATTCGTTCTCTGTCTTCATGAAAAATCTCTTTAAATTAATTGGACGGCCAAGGATACAAATCCTCACAGATTTTGGACCAATCTTTTTAAAATCAGGCTCTTAAGTCTTTCTCCTGACTTTTCAAAAAAATAAAAATGCCCATTTCATAGCTGTTACAGAGGCCTTACAATCCTGGAAACAGTGACATAGGTTTTAGACACAGGGGTGATATCCTAAGCCTCCTGAAATCAATGACAAAACTTCCACTGACTTCAACAATGCCAAAATTTATCCCCACATGCTTTGTCTGAAATCAGAGTAATTTTTATCCCATTAGCGGTTCCTAACTCACATTGAAAGATAAAACATTGACAGTGCAAGTTATGAATATCTGCATAACTCAATAGTAGCACAGCCAGGAAGTCATGAACTACGTGTTCACAGAAATGGAGCAGTCACACAGAAGAGACTTGTAAAATGAGCATCTCTGATGTGAAGTCTTGCGCTTGATGACATTTCTCTAATATCTTTACCAGCTTTTTTCAATATACAACATTTAATATGCAGTCACATAATTCTAATAAAGTGTCATTAATATAAATCAGTTATCAGGAATTTCAGTGGACTACTGAATCCAATCAATCAAAATGCACCTGTGTGCACACGACACGTCCTGCTAGACTTAAGGATACGTCTGTGTTTTTCTGAATGTCTCATTGGTAATACTCAGCCTGGTAAGCCTTGCTCCATAGTAATCTATAATGTAACTAGAGCCATCAGACGGTCCAACGATCTAGAAAAAAGAAAACAAGATTTCCCAATATTAATTAAAATGTACACACTTTTTGTGCTAATGTCTCAATTACTGTTAATTTGTCCCTCACAAAATTAATCACGCTCAATTTACAAAACAAACTGGATTCGTTTTGAAGTTGTTCTGCAGTTTAACCATTTTAGTGGGTACTCTCTTTGAAGCAAGACTTCGCTAGGCCTCCTAATCAACAAAACACAGTGGTGAATGAGCTGCTAGATTTTGGCCTTAGATTGAACCAATCAGGATTTGAGCCATAGCAGGCTGCCTTTTAGAACATCTTGCTGACAGATGGATGATCCCCAGATAATGTCTCCATTTGAGTAATAAGGGAGGATAGATGGAAGAAAGAAAGTGAGATGATGGCAGCTATTTTGGGAATGTGAAACTGGTAAGGAATGGGGCCAAAGAAGAGTTTATCTGGGATTTTTCTGCAATTGATAAATGGGCCCAAGGAGATTAAAAACAAGAAGAGAAAATTTGGGGAAGGGGAGAGGAGGGTAAGAGCTGTCCTCAACTATGCCTCAGCTCTGGTGGGAGGTAAGGCTACTGGCATAAGGTAAAGTTTTTGAGCATATATAATTTAAAAAACATGGAAAACACTAACAACATATATATTTTTATAAAACTCCTGCATGTTTTAAGTTATGAACTGAATTTTATTTATTTCAAAATATTAAATATAGAAGTTGGACGTCACATGCATATGCACCACAGTGCAAAACACAAAACCAATGTGTTATGCCTTCTTCTCTCTCACTTTTCTATAATACCTCTTGTGTTAGAAACACTGAACAAACTGCTCCTAAGCTCACCTTTCGATTGAGAGGTCTGTTTCTGATGTTTATATAACACCATTTATTACAGAGGGGAATGTGCAGAGCACCAACTAAAAGTAATAAAGCAGAAATGAAAATGAAGCAGGGTAGTCAGATCATGACTGTGGAGATCTGTTTACCACACATGGTTTTGTGAACAGAAGTGCTGGATATATCCATTTGTTTTAAGTTTTAAAATGGCACACAACATCCAACATATTCTGCAAAGCAGGAATCCGACCACATGCTTGAAGTTTAGTTTTACAAGCCACCTGGGACATTTTTAGTGTTTACTATTTGGCATCGTCACTGCCTCCTTTCTCCTGGTCTCCAGTAACTTGCTATGCTTGTACAAAGAAATACTAACTACAATCCACACTTCTGCAGCATCACTGGCCACTATTTCAGATGTTGGTTAATCTTAATAAAATAAACTCTGATAATTTATACATGTCAAGGATAGGAGGATAATTTTTTCAAAAGCGCCTGAGTGTGGAGCACAGGTTCCATTGCCTTTAAGTGGGACTGTGGCTTTAGAAAATGTAACCCTAGGTTGTTAGATTTATCCCTCTTAAATGCATTTACATACATCTTCCTGGTGATATGTTAAACCAGGGATCCTAAATACAAGCAGTCATAAGATCCTATGGTATTTACCACTCTAAGCCACATGTGACCTGGCCAAATTACAGTGCTGGACAACTATATTCTGCTTAAGTTCTCAAGTAGTTTTAATAGGATACATCAGTCTTCACTTTGCCATAACACATATATGCAGTGTTGCTTTGTGTGGTGAAAAAGCTTCTAGGTTACACTCAGAGATGGTTGCATTGCAGTGACTGGAAGAAATATCTAGTTGGTAATTTATTTTTAAGATCTCATCTATATATATTTAAATCTATTTCATATGATGGACCCTCTACAATATCATGACTGAGAAATCAGGAACTGGATTTTATTATGTAAGATAGTCAGAAAATTATCTTCAATCCAAAAACAGATTGGCCCCTTCTGGGTACTTTATTGGACTTCTAATAAACAAAAAATTGATTTACAGCCTAGTTTAAAAGTGTCAACTTACCTGCATTGAAATGAGAATGAAATCAATTAGGCTACCAATTCCACAAAACCCTACAGTGCAGAACTTTAACAAACCTAGAAAGGAAAATAAGATTTAATTACAGCCTTAAGCAATTCTCTATAAAGTTTATGGAACTTTACAGTTTCCAGGTGCGTAGGCATTTCCCCCATCTGCCCCCCCTCCACAGAACATTTTAGCATGTGAGTGAAATTAACACAATCTTTTAATTAATTATCAGAAAGTCTTTGTCTTTACATTTATGCGCCAACCTGTAAAGAAACTTGCTTAGTTTAAAAGATTAAACACAAAATGAGTTTAGCAGACATAATTCTGAGAAAAGAAAGAGAATGAACGTATTACCATCAACTTAAATTACTGAGTTTTTCCTTTCTCTGGCTGGATGCACAGTTAATCTTGAAAGAACAAAGAAATCTTTGCACATCAGAGCTCCAAAACTTATTTTAACATGAAACACTTTCTACTGTCTCAAGTTGTAGAACACACTAATTAGACTTTGGAAACAGCTGCTGCATTACATGCTGGGTTTGAATATTGTTCTCATTGCTAGTGTATACAGTACTAATCTTTAAAGGGTTGCCAACAATGTAGATACTTTTCTAGGAACTTTAATATATTCATTCTACATGCAGTGGAATATGTCTGTAAGTGACTAACAAATGATTGTTTCATTGAGATGATTTTCCATTAAAGGTAAGGCAGAACTGTAATAAAATGTTGAGATACTTAGAGGCTGTCTTTAGAAGCAGGAGACTCCCTTAAACAGTTTATTGTGCAGATTTCATTTTACGTGAACATTGTAAAAATTTCAAAAGCATCAAAGTGACTTAAGAAGCTTAAAACCCAAGGACCTTCAATGAAGCTAAGGAGGTAAGTTACTTTTGAAAATGGGTCTCAGTCTCCTAAGTCACTTAGGCTCTTCAGAAAATTTTATCCAAGATTAGAAAATGCAAAAGGGAACGTTTGTCTTTAACTAGGTCATGTTAGAATTTTGCAACAATCTAAACTTGAATGTTTATCTAAATTCAAAAATTAATATCCTTGTTCTGTTAAAATATTATGTTTGCTGTTGAAGAACAAAATCCAGAATACATAATGTTGTTTTAGTTAAATAAAACAATTTAAATGTCTGTCTGCTGATGTTGATCTCCCTAATACAGAATGGCAAGAAAATCCTCCAAATATTAATGATTAACCTGTTGAATTGTAGATAATTCACCTCCCAATGACTTCAAAATATCTGCTTCAATTACCTTTGGTAAATTAAATAACCAGACAATAATTCATTTTCTGATACAGCTGTAAACACTTATCTGAAAAGTTTTCAAAATAAATCACTTAAAAAGGTATAGCGGCGGTTCTCAAACCGTGGATCGCGACCCCCCTGGGGGTCACCGCCTACTTCCAGGGGGGTCGCGAGTGCTCCGTGCCGCCAGCTTGCCGCTGAATTGATTGTTTTCCCAATCGGCAGCTTTTCAGTGGGCATGCCGCGCGACTTAAAGGGTCCATCGAAACGCTGCCAGTGAATGCAGAAGTAATCAATTTGGCGGCATTTCGGTGGACATACAAGGGTCGTGCCGTGCCACCAGAGAAGAAAAAAGGGTCACAGTCTCAGGAAGTTTGAGAACCGCTGATGTATACTGTGTACCTTCTAAAAATGAAACCTCCATCTATCTCTCAGTTGTAAAGAATATGTATTAAGGTTATAACAACCAAAAAGAATGCACTTTTATGTAGAAATCATGATTAAATCAAGTCTTTTTTTAAATCAAATTGATTTAAATCATGATTTAAATCAAAGCCACCCGGCTTTCCTTACAAAACATTAAAGGTTTTTGCTATCCATACAACTGCTTGTCCTCAATGGGTATGTCTACACTGCAATTAAAAATCCACATCTGGCCCATGCCAGATTACTCAGGCTCGCAGGATCCAAGACCATAGTGAAGCCTCTACACTGCAATTAAACACGTTAACTAGACATTTTTTCCCCTGAAGAGGTAAGAGCAAAGAACTTTTAATAGCTCATTAAAAATGGAGGATTTTTGCAGGATTGCAAGATGTTTAGAAGTCTCAACAGTATGGTGTGGTGTACTCTGTACTAGCTCTTCACAATGATATAGTGTAGTCAATGCTATTCACTAACAAAAATAAACTGTGTTTTAGACCTAAAATGTTAAGTTAGAGGTCTGGATTTTTTCGATACTCATCTAGAATTGAATTATTCTCACATTTGGGACGAGGGAGAGTAAAGTTTCTGAATGAAGGCTTATGCTATTTCAGCCTGAGGCCTTATTTATTTGTATGGTGAAATGGAAATATGGAGG
The DNA here is from genome assembly GCA_032164245.1 of Sternotherus odoratus. NCBI lineage: Eukaryota > Metazoa > Chordata > Testudines > Kinosternidae > Sternotherus > Sternotherus odoratus. The sequence goes on along the minus strand of JAVMKO010000008.1, from coordinate 78,375,241 downwards.
TTTACAAGTAAAATTCAAATCCTAATTTAAATCCCACGTGAGACTGAGTTTGGTGATCTCACAAAAACAAAATACGAATGGATACTATGTGGCACCATGGGCCCCCTTGAGAACAGACTAATGAAGATGGAAATAGCAGGGAGCTTAGAGCTCAGCAGAAAGGTGCATCAGAAGCTGCATGGGGAAGCTTTCATAATGCCTGGCTAAAACCAATGCTTTATTTCTCCATCTTCATGAGAATTAACTTCACTCAATTAAAGAGGAAATACCTTAGAATGAAAGCCTTGGCCATACTATTTATCTAACAACAGGAGACTATTATTTTGTGACATCCTATTCTGACAGTTTCTTGAAGCAAGAAAAACTGGTTTATAGTCTGCCTTTGTATTGTCAGGATTTACACGATCTAGTTAAAAAATGGTCTCTGTTGTATATAGAAAGGTCAGTGAGGAAAATCAGTGTGTGCTCCAGCTTTTAAAGTACCATGCAGAGTAAAATGCTTGTATCTTGTCTTTAAAGGCAATGTGCCAAATAAACACATTTACAAAGTAGTAAGCACTATACAGCTTCATATAAAAAGTCTTGAGTGACAGTTTTCAAAATATAAATTCAACAATATATATGGTGGTAAAAGAAGAAAAACAACAATTATTTTTAAGGTAACCTGCTGCTTTGCAAGTTAGCTCCTAAATGTAATTTGCAGGAATTTAGATAATTTAATATTTAAGAGGTATCCTGTTTGACAAAGCACAAAATTTCTCTACAAGAAGTTGGGTGATTAGTTACCAGTATTCTTTTTGCTTCACTCCTCTCCATCCTTTCAAAGGGAATAACTTCCAAGCTTTATAACACCTTAACTTGCAAATCTTTTAATTGTGGCGAATATCTGTGGATTATATTTCAGGTCTGATTACTAGTACTAGTGTACTTAGCTCACCAGTCTATTGCATCATGCAATCTAGAGTTATACAAAAAAGACAACTGTTTGTAACATACTGAGAAACTAATGAAGCTTAGATGGAGAGTTCCTTACAATATAGTGAAGGTAATTCTAGCAGAATAGGATTTATGTGTACCTTAAAAAGCCATCATCATTTTCTTCACCCTGTGGCTAAGTCTGGCAAACACTATGTGAGGTAATTTTTATCACTGTGGGAAGTCCTATTAAAGCCAATAGCTTCAAACAGAATTAACAATAGTAAGCACTATCCTGAGTGGTAAGTGTTTGTAGGATCAGTTCGGATGTTCTGTTTGTGTTTACTTGTTTTTGTACATGTAAGATTAGGATCTGGTCACTCAGATTTAGATACGACACACTTATCCATATGTGTTTAGATACATGTCCAGAAACCTATAGGTTATTTCTAGTACTTCATTTTCAATACCAGTGGAAAGCAATCTGTAAACCCTTGAATATCTTCAAAAAAGTTAGAGAAACAAATACTTGAAAAATAACCTGAAATGACTGCAAGAGTGAAACTCTTATGATAGATTTTCTAAAATCAGTATCTTAACTAATTTCATCTATAGGTGGCAACGTTTTTTGTTTGGGAATTTACATATCTTAGTGGAAAGTGCAAAAATCAAACAGACATTTTCATAGAAATAAAAATTATAACAATGTATTTTGAAACAGAAAATACTACCTGAAATATTTTTCATATACTTGAATACACTACAGTTATTAACTTTAAAAGTTACAAATCCAGAACTGCTAATACAACATACACAGGAAGATTTAAGGAAATGATCAGCTAAGCCATTGTAGAAATTTACACATTCTCTTGAATGTAGACATGGAATATCTGCTGTGAGTTTTCCCATCGGGGGGGTGGGGGGATAGCTCAGTGGTTTGAGCATTGGCCTGCTAAACCCAGGGTTGTGAGTTCAATCCTTGAGGGGGCCATTTAGGGCAATCCTGCTAGTGTAGGCAGGCGGATCCTGCTAGTGTAGGCAGGGGACTGGACTCGATGACCTTCAAGGTCTTTCCAGTTCTAGGAGATTGGTATATCTCCATTTATTTATTTATTTATTTATTTATTTTTTATTTAACTTTGACCCTCAAGACATTGCTTATATAGCATTATAGTGTGAAAGTTCCACAAAGACATTTAACTAATTTCAGCACATTTGAACTATAAGTATATATATCAAGTTTTGTTACACACACATTCTAATTGCAGAACATTAATTATATTATTCAGACACTAAACACCGTTTTGAATTTAAAATGGATATTTAGATAAGACGTTACTATGGTTAAGGGCTAGCAACATTTTTGTCTTTCCTAGTCTCGGAGTGCACTCCTACAGGTCCCATGCCTATATGTCTCCTAGGGTTGAGTTCTGCAGTTCTTGAACTTAGGGTGCTGTTGCCCAAGGCCCAAACTGTGTATCAACCATGCTTTCCCAGTAGGTCCAACTGGGTATGGCACCTATGGTTCTTCCTTTCAGGACTCTGTGACCAGTGGTATTCAGTGCCCAAAAAGCCTTCTTAAAATTAAAATATTTATTTGAATAGCAGGAACAAAGCATTTTAAAATTGCCTATGAACATATCTACCTTACTCAAAGGCTTAATATCTCCTGATGGTCAAAATCAGGGATCAGCAATCTTGGCACGCGGCACTGCAGGGTAAGCACCCTTAGCGGGCCCCGCCGGTTTGTTTACTTGCTGGTTAGCCGATTGCAGCTCCCACTGGCCGCGGTTTGCTGTCCCGGTCCAATGGGGGCTGTGGGAAGCAGGTTGTGTGTGTCAGTTTGTTCTCCCCAATTGCTACTGCTCTCTTTGTGAAAGTCTTCCTTTTAAACTCTGTCTTTTGATCTTCTGGTTCCCAGGCCTTTTCCTATCCACCACTGTCGCTTAACAGCCCTTGAGTGCTGAGGGAAAGTGGCTTATCTTGAACAATTCTTTTGTTTTCTGCTGGTTTTCCTTCTAGCTCCCTACTGAACTCAACCAATATATTCACACAGAAAACACCCCAACAAACAGGTCAGCATAAACAATATTCATAAAATACAGAGCAGCTCCATTTCTGTCACACACATCTTCCTACAGTATATCTTCTACTACATAAAATATGTAATACTTCGAATACCAATAACTGATTCATAGCCTTTATATAACTAATTTCCTACATCATGCTATAAGTTATATAAATTGCTGACCTGTACTATGTGAAAGTAAATAAGGTATCAGTTAAGATTGTTATTGAAATGGTTACTGAGACTTTTCAGAGCTACTTCTTTTAAAATGACTGCACAGAATTGAAGAACATTTATTATTACAACTGATATTTCTTGGGTTTTGACAGCTAAATTTTCTCAGTATACATTTTTGTAATGAGAATATTACTTACTGACAACTTAAAATCATTACACTACCTTGATCAGCTTTTTAGCCACAGGCACTTGATCTGTTACCCAGGGATCCCCATCACGAAGAACAAAAGAGTGGAGGCGACAATGCCTCTCTCAACAGCACTGTCCAAAGTCAGTCCTGGCATAAGCAAACTCAATTCCCATAATTAATACTTAACCATAACATATATTGTCTCATCAACAAATCACAAACGATTCCACAACAGAGGCAGTGAGACTCAGAAAAGTTAAGCGATTAGCGCAAATTTTCATATAAAGGGCAGCAAAGCTGAGAACAGAACATAGACTTGCTGACTCTCAATCACATTCCCTAGCCCCTGAACTACAGCACCTCCCCTTTTGTCACTACTATGTTCAAGAGGAGTTATGTCCACTTAAATCATGGCAGGATTTGGCCACAGAGACATTCGAAACAGCTAAAACATGGGACATTGTTCATTGCAAAAGGCTTTGCTTTTAAAGTTAAATAAGTACATTAGTTAGCAGATTTGTAAACACTGAGAATCAGAGGTCAGTAGTTAAGATATAAATATGCATATAAACTGCAGTCATATAGAATTAACATTTTTTTAAATTAAAATCAAAACAAGAAAGAAAAAAAAACCTCACCTAAGGCAGGATATCCAAGATAAAATCTATCTGCTCCCAACCATCCAAGAAATAAAGACAGAGCCACTGCCACTTTGTATGAGTAACCATTTCTGCCAAAAGATACAAGTAAAGATGACTGTGGATGAAACGATATTAAGTTGTGTATAGTCTGAATAATTAAATTAGAAATGACAGTCAACTGTCTACTAAGTTTCCCTTTATAAAAGAGAAGGCTTGTGTTGTTTAGCTTACACAATTTGAACTTAGTCTTCAATAATTCAACATTAAAAAACTAGTATAATACTATTATCTGTGTAGACATCCACTGTAACATGGACCTCAAGATTGTACTTGAGCTCCAGTAGAACTTCCATCCCTTTTTCTTAAGGTGGATTATTCTCATTCAAACAAAATGGGCCAGCTGGTGACACAATTCTAGCTTTCTAGAGTATTTCCTATCCACTTGTGCATTCTGGGGCACAACTGATTGAAAAGCCCCAGAATTGCACCAAATTTGCCAGGCAGGTCAGTCCCAGGGTCAAGCAGTGAAACAGGAAGTGTCCTGGGCCAGATGAGGTATCAGCTAAGGTAGGCATTCATGGATGAGATTTGGGGAAGAAGTCAGTACTGGTCCACTGGCGAAAGTTGTGGGAGCAGTCTCGGATGAGGAAAGGGTCAGATAAGAAATGACAAGTATTTAAGATTAAAAACAAATGTATCCTTGATTCATCTATCACAAATGAACAAAGAAGTTGCCTGCACACAAATGTACTGCTGGCAAAAGATGTCAACATGACAGCTTTACAGATGGAGGAAGCCCTTTAGTTATTCACACAGATATGGCATAAGCAGAAGTGAAATGCTCCCTGGCTCTTTTCTGAGATTGCCAAAAAGAGTGCTACCTAGTATTAACTGTTGTAGTTATGTGGACATGCCCGCTGGTAACTTTCAGTCACTTTTTAAGTGAGCTTAGTGCTAATCAATGAACCTAGAGATGCTATTTCTATTAACTATCCCAGAGCCATTCATTGCCATATTAGGGAAGAACCAGCCTTGGAAAGAGGCAACAGAACCAAGTGTCAGCAATTAGTGAAAATGGCTAAAATAAAGTCTAAGATACATAGTTGAATAAAATATTTATTTTAACAAAAGCAGTGGCCAAGGGGTGCAAACACCTTAATAAATATTGACATTTTTGCTTATTATCTGGCTTTACTGACCCCACTAATGAAATCTTTATTCCTTCCACATCCCCTTCCTATTTCACATTCAAAAATCTTCCATTCTGTTATCCTCTTCTGTCCATAATGAGCAAGTGCTATTCTTAAAGATCACACCATTTGGTTTGATCTTCAAGTGCCTTTTATCAGTTTTCCAAAGACTTATGCTTATGTTTCCCATTTCCCAAGTAATCCTATTGACTCTACAGAACTCATAGTGCCTAAAGTTAAGCATGTGCAAGGCCTACGTACATTATGCAGAGAAGAACATGCCATGCCAATTTAGAGCACTCCTGGATTTGGAAACAACCCTTTCATGTGGCAGCAATCAAGGAAAGACTCCCAACCTTTCTTGGTAGAGCACGCTAATGCAGAGTTCACAGGCTTTTCTTTGAGATTCTGTGGAAGTCACTTGTTCAAAGCATACCTGCTTATATATACACACCAGGCAGCTGTATCAACTTTATTCAACAGCAACACAGAGAGATAGTGGACTGACATAGGATTGAGACCCTAGGTCTGAGTTCTAATAATTGATCTGCTACTTAGGGTTTGTCTAGGGTGCTTTAGTCTGTACAAGAGGGGTGTAAAGTTTTACACTCTAGCATATCATGCACTAACTTGCCTGTGTGGAGCCTGCTGGCATGCACTAAAAATTTCCTAGTGCACATTCATGTAGTACTGTTTGAAATAGGAGTAGATTGAACTTTTATTGAACTTTAAATGCATGCCAACAAGGTCACACGGGCCAATTAGTGGACAACATGCTAGTGTGGACTAGAACATAAGAACGGCCATACGGGGTCAGCCAAAGGTCCATCAAGCCCAGTATCCTCTCCTCAGTTTACCCCTTTTCCAGATTGTTTATCAATATGTTAAATAGGACTGGGCCCAGTACAGGTCCCCAGGGGACACCACTATTTACCTCTCTCCATTCTGAAAACTGACCATTTATTCCTACCCTTTGTTTCCTATCTTTTAACCAGTTACCAATCCATGAGAGAATATTCCCCCTTTTCTCAAGACTGCTTACTTTGCTTAAGAGTCTTTAGTGAGGGACCTTGTCAAAGGCTTTCTGAAAATATAAATACACTATATCCACTGGATCTCCTTTGTTTGCATGCTTGTTGGGATTTTACTTTTGGCACTGTACCTTTTAATTTCTGTTGCACTAACCTCCTCATTTTTGTGTAATTCCCCTTTCTAAACTTAAATTCTACAGTGTTAGGCCGCTGTGGAGTTTTCCCCTCCACAGCGATGTTAAATTATGGTCACTATCACCAAGTGGTCCAGCTATATTCTCCTCTTGGACCTGATCCTGTGCTCCACTTAGGACTAAATCAAGAATTGCCTCTCCTCCTGCGGGTTCCAGGACTAGCTGCTCCAAGAAACAGTCATCTAAGGTGTCAAGAAACTTTGGACAAATCTACATTATGGCAGGGATAGATGCTGTAAGATCCATCCCAAAATGCTCTCCCGTCGACGTTTGTACTCCACCACCGTGAGAGGTGCACGCAGAGTCGACGGGGGAGCAGCAGCAGCCGACTCACTGCCGTGAAGACACTGCGATAAGTCGCTCTAGGTACGTCGACTTCAGCTATGCTATTCTCATAGCTGAAGTTGCGCATCTTAGATTGATCCCAGGCCCTAGTGTAGACCAGGGCTTTATCTCAGCATCCCTTCCTAAGGTGATATGTACCCAGTCAATACTGGGATAGTTGAAATCCCCCATTATTATTACTGAGGTTTTTATTTTAATAGCCTCTCCAATCTCTAATTTACATCCCTCTTGTGCAGACTAAAACACCATGTAGACAAGTCCTAAATTGTGGCCTTGAGCAAGGCACAACCTCTGGTTCTTCCCTATCCCATCTTTAAGGTAGAACAATACTTAACTGCTTAAGAGAACTCACTGATGTTTGCACAATTTGAAAGTGACAAATGTTATATAAATATCAAAATGAGAATTCCATCACTTCAAAAAGTTATTTCTGAATAAATTTTTCTTGTTTTAAATTCCATTCACTTCTTTCTAGTAGAGGACAGTCTAGTTCTCCAACAAAACTCAAATGAGGCACTGGAAAAGCTCAGAAAAGAACCTGGAGTGATGGGTAGGTTTACTGTTGTAATATCAAATATGAGGATATCTGTATAGAATAATGTTACCATGAGTTAAGGGATAAAAATAGCCTTATAAAAGACTGGTAATGGCTTTAACTATGCAGATATTCATTATAACTACCTGTATATAGACTTGACAGCTTGTTACACCTATGAAAGTTGAGAATACTAAGGAATTTACCCTTCCTAGAAATGACAGCACACTACATGATTTGTGACATTTTTCAAGAGTACAAGCAAAACTCTGCCTGTAGCCACAGCTGAAATTTACAAGAGTTTTAAACAACTCAGCTAAAAGCTGCTTTACTTGCATAAACAGTCCTGGGAATGGCAAAGCCAGGGAAATTCTTTTAAGTAATCATGGGAAGAATATTGCTTTTAGTGCCCAAATGAGAGGTAGCAAAGGAGGACTGTTCCAATTTCATTTCTTGAATTTTTAGTTCCCAGTTGTGACCCCAATAAAAATTTAACAAGCACAATACTGGGAATAATATTAATTCAGAAAAATCTAACAAGGTGAAAACCACCCTAGGAATTTCTTTATATTCCAATTAGGGAGGAGGGGAGCAAATTCTACTGCAGTAGGCTAGATTTCCTCTTGTTCTCCGGCCTCCACCACAGATGTGGCAGACAGCTATAATTCTGGTAGAAAATGGTGGTCACAATTTACTAAGCTACAGTTTACAGTGGCTTGCTGAAATAGTATGTTGGCTTTCAGAGTGCTGATTTTAGATTCTCCTGCAAAATAAGTATAGAGAAATTAATGGTGGAACGGGACTGAGCTACACTGCACTAACATTTCATAAGAAGGTGGATGAGATAAACAAGCTGATGATGAATAATATGAATATCAGGTTAGAGGGAACTGGCTTTCCCACTAGTGATGTAGAGAAAGTTCACCTAGGATTGCTGGAGGTACGATTTCCTAAGATTTTGCCGCTGGACAACAAAAAATACAGTAAACCCTCGATTTAACGGACCTCGATTTAACGGACTTCGGATGCAACGGACAAAATTTCTGAGCAAGTCTGATGCATTCCTGATCCATTTCTGGCGGGCTGGCTGCCGGCTACCGCCCGGCTCCCGGCAGCCGGTGCCCGGGCGGGCTGGCTGACGGCTCCCGGCAGCCGGTGCCCGGGTCCCGGCAGCAGGTGGGCTGCGGAGCTGCCGCCCCAACCCTGTGGCGGGCGGGCTGCTGCTCCGACAGCTCATTTTTTAATTATTATTAAATAACGGACTTTTTGATATAACGGACTTTTTGATTTAACGGACTTTTTGATTTAACGGACACCCCCTCGCCCGAATTAGTCCGTTAAATGGAGGTTTTACTGTACCAACTTTATAAAGAAAAGTCCTCCAGGATTCCAGTAAAGAGGAGAAACAAAAAAACGTTGGTAAGTGTGCCGTCATCATTAGTGTTCAATATTGAAGACTAAAAATAATAATTGCAGTGCTTAGAAAGAATCCAGACAACACTCTGCACTGTTCACAATCTGTATGTAGAACTAAGACAGTTGAGTCATCTTCACGGATCTGACGATCAGGCCCTTCAGAATGAAAAATGTGTGTTTGTAGCCACTTAAGAGAAGAGGTGAGAATTGGTTCCTATAAAATGGATATTTAGGACTGCAGGAACAAGCTGTCAGTACTCCCAAAGTTCACATTTTCCATAAAAAGAAGCATTTCTATTTCAGGACAATTGTTCAGCAGAGTACCTATTAACAGAACCAAAGGTTTAGGCTATGTGTACACTGCAATCAAAGGTGTATTTTCATCACAGGTAGGCATGCCTGCACTAGCTTTAATCTATGTGGGGTGCTAAAAATAGAAGTATATACAGAGTCACATGTACTTTAGAGTGGGCTGTATAAGCCTGCTTGGTACCGTTGGGTACGTACTTACATTATTAGCTTGGCTGAAGCCCAAGCTACTGCCTCTTCACTGCTGTTTACAGTGTGTTAGATAAATTAAATCTAGCATGGGTATGCATACCAGGTCTGCAAATCACACCTTTGACTGCAGTGTAGATATACCCTCAGAAGCAATATCAAAGAAAAAAAAATCTAGCACAGAGGTAGATTTGCTTACATAATTATATATTTTGCCTTAAGCAATTTAACAGCTTTGTTAGAACATCTCTCAAGTTCCATGCTAGTTGACTTAACATTTGCGATGCAATGTTTCTAATAAATAATTCCTCTCACCTAATATATTGAAACAAAGTAGATTCATCTCTTTCCCTTTTCCCTCCTCCCTCTTGCCAACACATGCTACACCATTTAAAATTAGTAACATAAAAACTGAGACAAATGTATTACAAAGCACAATAATTCACTTACACATTACGGCATGCAATAGGTTTGTAAAATCCAACTTCCTTTCCAGTAAAGTTGTTTTCATTGCCACTGTGATCCTTACAAGTAATATTTGGTGCTGGATGACATGGAACTGAGGACACAATATAGATCATTTAAATTGAGCTACAACAGGCCATGCACCATGGTGCACATTGAGATTCCAAAAAAGCAAAGTGAAAGAAATAAGTTCTACCAGTGCAGTGAAGTGCATATAGACGCCAACTCCATGGGTGCTCTGGGGCTGGAGCACTGACGGGGAAAAAATGGTGGCAGCCCCCTACCAGAACCTCCGCCCCCCAATGCCTCCTGCCCAACGGTGGGCCCTGTAGATCAGCGCCTCCCCCTCCTCACAGTGCCTATTGCCTGCCACGGATTCACAGCTTCAGAGGCACATGGGGGCAGAGGTAGGGCACAGCATGTTGGGGGTGGAGTGTGGGCGGGGCCTGGGCAGAGCACCTCCCCCCCAGCAGATTAGAAACTTGGCGCTTATGGAAGTGCGGATTTCCAATATAATACACTGCTGGGTGTGACTGATGACCGGGTCTCTTCAACAGATACTATAACTTGTCTTGCATTAATTTTCCCCCCAGGATAAATGTTAAGCAAACACACAAATCAGATGATTCGCCTAAATGTTACAATTTCTAGATCCTTAAAGTTTTTATTTTACTGTGGGAATGGCAGAAATCAGCACAGTCAACTTAAGTATTAGTTCTCTCTATGGTACAGCATTCTAACTGCTTGAGTGCATTTTATTTGGCTGGTTTCTCCTCATCAAACTAGAGAGAAATACTGTTTCTCTTATTTTAAATAACTGCTACGGTTAAGAATTAGGAAAAGTGATGTTTCCTAAAATTTGCAGAATCCCACCTGAGTTCACAACTTGCCACTTTCTAATGCTGAAGTCAGGTGTTAAGTGGGACATTTCAGGTCTTTTTCCTTTAATTCTGACTTTCAGTACTTGTAAACTATGTCAGCCTGACAAACCTACAGGCCATCTCCTACTTTTCTCCACTAATTTCCAAACTTCACCATTGTTCCAATAGCTCCCAGTGGCAAGAAGATAGTGTAGTCTTTTTTTTCTGAGAAATTGGACTGGGACTAAAAACTCAGTTATTAGGCAAGACTGGTAGGTGGAATATAAGGCAAAGGTGGACTTTTGAATGCTGTGTTATACCTATTCTGGTTCTGCATGAATGTGTAATGGGCATCGCTCTGTAGGAAACCCAGTTCAATTCCTGCTCTGCCAGAAATATCCTGTGTGACCTTGGGTAAGTCATTTAAGTCTCTCAATGCCTCCGTTTCTTATCTATAAAATGGAGATAACAGTACTACTCTATCTCACATGGGTGTTATGACGATAAATACCTTAAAATTGGGAGGCACTCAGATACTATAGTGAGTGGGGCCATATAAGTACTGTAGGTAGGTAGATAGATACAAAGTTGTATTTTTGTTTAAGAAACAAAGAGGTTGAAGGTGGTTTTCTGATCTACTTAAAGAACAGGGCAATCATTTATTCAAATGGTAAAAACCCCAGATTATCATCCAAAAGAATTGTAGTGAAGGCTCCCATCCTGCAACTCAGTGGGATTACTCATATACTTGAAGTTAAACATCTGTGTTCACAGGATTGGTGGGGCCTAAAATGGTATTTCAGAATAGGGTCTGGAGCTTCTGCCAACCCCAATGTGATTAGATTATATGGCCACATATGGATTTAACTTTTTATTGAGAGGGAGAACATAAATAGTCTGGAATTTTCTTAAAAATGCCTAGAGCTGAACTAATAATTCACAAAAAAACCATTTACTTGATGAATTAATTTAGCCTCTTTCTGTTAACCAAATGTCTGAGCATATAACAACTTATTGGAGTTTCTTTGTTGTTCAAATTTACTCTGAATTAGCTGTAAATTATTCAATAACTTGTTAGTTGTGACTGGTCTCAAGCGATATAGTATCGTTACTGTTCACTCATATAATCAGGAACAGGGCTTGAAGGAGCACTTGGAGCATGGAAGCTTTCAGAGCAGAGAAGATAATCAGGTTTGCAGCATTTTTTATTGACAGTTTGTTTCCTGATACCAGAGCTCTCTGATCAAGAACTGTCCCTCTGCAATAATGAGAAATCCCCTCCTGCCCAATACTTAATACTATATCTGTGAATGCTCCACAGTGTAGGCTTGAAATTAGCTTTCCATAGCCATGTGAGTTAGTAAATTTCACTCAAATATTTATGGAAAGTGAATGCCAGAGGGGTACAAACACAGACAAAGTGTATTCAGTTTTAAATCTGAGTGCTCCCAGAACATGTTTTGCATTATTTGCCCAGGTCTAGAACTGTCAGAGTCCATTACTTCACTCGGTCTGAGAACATCTTACAAGATTAACACAATTCTAAGCAAAATGAGTGATTAATTTAAGTATTGTTACCGGTGACAATCAAGTGAGTACCAGGTAATTTAACTCGACACACACACACAAATGTCACATCCAGAAAAAGATAGTTTAATAACATCAAAAGTCTCCAGTAGTCGAGTGCTCTCTTAAGGGGTTATAACTGACTAAACATGAAGGTCTTCAAATTTTGAAGTTTGTTCTTTTAGTAAATATATATGAGATCTAAGAGAGGAAGGGTCATTTGTTTTAATTTTTATGAAAGGTAAAAACCTAGAAAATATACATCCTAACTCATAGAGCTCTACAGAAACCAACTAACTCCTACACCCCAAAAAAACAAACCAACCCAAACATTAAACAAGCTACTGGACTTAGCTCTGCTGATTTCTGCCAGTGTTTTAAACATTTTATTTAACGCTCTTCTGAAAACAAAATAAACCCATACAGGTTCTCTGTACTTTCAACAGAACTGCATACAAAAGTAATTCACTATTAGTATTGCATTACATTTCAAAATAACCAAGTTGCAGATCTACAAGGGCACAAGTTGAACATGTTCCTTGATAAATTTCTTTGATCAGAATGTATATTAGATTTCTGAAAGCCTTACCGTATGCTGTGTGATTTGTACAATTCAGTGGTTCTTGTGTGCTATTGTCTATTTTGGGATCTTCACAAATATATGTTCAAATAATTAAGGAAAATCATTTTTTGTACCAAACTCTAGCTGTTCTGTAACAGTGTACTACACCCTCTTCATCCACCTGGGATTTGGGAGCTCTCAGTTCAGTCTGTTTTCCTTCCCCTCGTCTCATACACCACTAAAAATAAACAGTAAGCTACTCTGTTGCTTTGCTATAATATAAAAACACACTGCCCTAGGCTGCACATGTGAGTGCTGTTACCAATAACACCTGAAGGAAATATAAGTGGTTAACTCTTAGAAGAATTAAAAAAAAATGTATCCATTAAAAAAAAAGGAAATCAAGCACCTCAAAATCTCACCTCAAAAGGAAATCAAGCACCTCAGCTTTTATTTCCTTACTATTTACCATGAGTGACAATGCACACCAGTAGTCTAGCAACTCATGACTGATTCGCAGTCAAGTATTTGGTTAAAAAGAGGTTCCACCTACCAACAAAATGTAAAATGATCATTTGAAAATCATAAACTGCCACATGTCTGCACCAGACTAACCCTGACAGGGATTGGATTGTAAAACTTCCTACTTATGTTACCGAAGACTGAACACCAAGTGCCAAATAAAGCAGGATAGGAAGTCAACTTTTCCTTGGTTACCATCTACTTTTGATCTCCATTAATGTTATCAATTGTCAAAAATGATCAAACATTTAACTTATTGGAGGGAGAGGCTGGGAGCCAGATGTGACCCCCTTTAAACAGCCAATAGCTTTCCAATGGGAATATGTCACCCCCATATTTCTACCTACCACAGTCTGCAGATTCAAAACTACAGGCTGATCCCTCTGCTCCCAAATTTTGCAAATGAATTATGTCCTGCAGAGCCATTACCCCTGGGGGATTTAAACACTAACAAAATAGAAGGGAGACCACTCCCCCCCCAAAAAAAAGAAAACCCCCCAACAACTCCAAATCCCAGGAAAGAATCCCCCTCTCTTCCTCTATTAACCAGCTCAGCTACTGTCACTAGCCAGAGCCTCTGAAATTTCACTACTAATGGAGGCGGGAAGAAGAGAGACCCAAACCATCCCAAGCAAAGATCTTGCACCCTCTGCTCTTCCCCCACCCCCAGCATGGGGGCTGATCTCAGCTACGGTTACCTCAGAGTGGCCTGAAGGGCCGGGGCCCCCCAATGTCATGGGGATGGGGGATGGGCTGACAGGAGCACCAGGGGCTGGCCCTGGGACACAGGCCAGAGACAGACAAAGCAGGCGTCACCATGGTAACCGAGCCCCACCCCGCCGCCCCCCCAGCCAGACTCAGGATATTGCCCCCTCCTCAGCTCGTCGCACTTGAGCGGGGGCTCCCCGCCGGCAGCGCCCTCCGCGGCAACACACGCCAGCCACAAGATGCCCAGCAACCGGGCTGCCGCTGCTTGACGCCTCCTCAACAGCGGTAACCATCGCCGCGGCCGGGCGGCCGCCATCGTGGAAACCAAGCCGGGCCGCCGCGGCCTCACCTGGCGGAGGAAGGACGGCTCAGGGTGCAGCGGGGTCCTTTGCCCATATCAAAGATGGCTGCCGTATATTGTCAATGGCGCTGAAGGCAAGCCGTGCCCTTTCCTGAACCTCCTCGGCTTCCTCTACCGGTGGAAGTCAGGCTGCCCCTAGTCAAGATGGCCACCGCGTTCCCATTGTATTTAAAGTTGCCCTCACCCGAGCGCCTTGCATTGTGGGAACATGGAGGGGCGGGTAGGCAGTGAGCTGAGGGGCTGGAGGAAGAATAACGAGGGAGAGGAGAGGCTGGAGAGGGCGAAGGGGCTGGGGACAAGGTAGGGAGAATGACAAGGAAGAGGGCTGGGAACAGGAGGGAGATTAACTCCATCCCCCTTCCCCTAGGGATGAGCTGTCAGACTGGCCAAGGAGGCTACGGTGCAAGTGTGGAAAAATTGGGAGGAGGGGGGGGGGGGAATAGGAGCCTATATACAAAAAAGACCCCAAAATCGGGACTGTCCCTATAAAATCGGGACATCTGGTCATCCTAGTTCCAGATGCAGTCTCCCTGGAGGTGGGTTTTAATTCACTTCTGACAACAGGCCAGGGACTAGCAGAGATCAAATGAAGTTCCCCTCAATTACAAAGACGGAGTTTTTCTCTCCACCCTTTTAATGGGCATTTCAGACACAAATATGTGGGTGGGGAAAATCACATACCTAGGGAAGAGGCAGCCAGTCCCTGAAAGTGAAGAAAACCAACCAATCAGAGGGTGGGCCAAAAAGATAAACAAAAAAACCCCAAACCCATCAATGTGATTTATTATTGTCTTAGAAGTTTGTTTTTAGAATGTCATTTTTTAAAAAAAAAACTATTTTTGGGGGGATTGTGGATGGAGAGGAGCAAAAAGTATCTGTCTCATATTTTCCTCCAACTCAGACATTGCTCATTGGTGGGAGAGAGGTTCCTGGACGGGGGGGGGGGGGGGGGGGGGGGGAGTTAATTTTAAGCAAAATCTCCAAAACTATAGCAGGGTTCAAAAAAGAACTAGATAGGTTTATGGAGGATAGGTCCATCAATGGCTATTAGCCAGGATGGGCTGGAATGATGCCTGTAGCCTCTTTTTGCCAGAACCTGGAATGGGTGACGGGATGAATCACACGATGGTTCCCTCTGGGGTACCTGGCATTGGCCACTGTCAGAAGACAGGATACTGGGCTACATGGACCTTTGGATTGACCCAGTATAGCCGTTCTTATTTTACCAGGACAAATAAAATGCAGCTAGGCATGTTAGTGCTATGACAGGTCAGGCAGGTTATAATTGGTTATAGCTGACACACCCACAAGGTACAACATTTTTTTCCTGCAGCCAACTATTATGCAAAAAGGTACAAAATTGTGTTCTAGTTTTCAAAATGTCAAAGAAAAAACTAATAATTCCTACTGATCACTATGAATGACAAACACATTAACATCAGTAAAAACCCAGGCCTTGTCCAGACTAGTTTTTCCCACCGTACAGTTTTTTTCAAAAGAATTTAAAATCAGCATCTGCAAATACAAATTAAACAAATGACCCAGACTCCAAAATGTGGTTTACAATGCAGTTATGTCCAATCCACAATGGCCAAAATGACATTCTTAACCAAATTCATTTAAATGTGTGTTAAAAACAGTTTCTTAACATTAGAAAAACTGTAGTGTGTACATGACATCAGGCTCTCCGAAACCACAAATTCCAAATCCCAACAGGCCATCACTTTTCTATCCAAGGATCACAGAGTACTTCACAAATTTTAGTAAGTACAGAGCTTATCTACATACTGAGGATTCTTCCACCAATGTACCTGGACCTGTCCAAATCTCTAGTGCCAATCTGCTGCATTACTGTTAATGACTCTTACTGTTTCACACTATGTCATATTGGTGCGGCATCAGTTTTCAGCTGTTGAATTGGATAAAGGTGCTATAGAAATAAAAGAATTATTACAAAGTAGTTCAAATAAAAACATCATATTACCTACCTTGTTCTCTTTTTTAGTTTATTTCACATACATCTAGGGTTTATCTCTTATAGTGTTGAAGAAAACAAGTAAAGGCTTCAGTTACCAGTTAGCACCTCTGAAAACAGTTTGGTTTTATAATGGTGGGTCACATTTTTACCCTTTGAGATTATTTACCATCCAAGATGAATGGTAATACTTGCTCGTATCTGCCTGTCTTTGCCTCAGCTAACCAGAGAATTTAAATGAATGTAAAAGAAATGGGGATCAATTTTTGAACCATAAATAATGTAAATAGTCAATTTTGAATTTATTTTATTTTGGAACACAGTACTACTGGGAGTCGTAGGACTAAGATAATACAAACAACAACAATAATAATATATATGTTTGTGTGCCACTGCTCTCACTGGGTAGAAAGAATCAAATTGGCTTAACTGGGTGTCCAAGTTCCTATACTGCTGATGGCTAATGTCCATTCCTCTTTAGTTGAAGTGGTAGGAGCTAATGCCTTTAAAGCAGGACAAGGGGAATTCTAACTATGTTGCTGTTGTGAAGTTCCAAGCAATTGCAGTTTTTAGGTAGCGAGAGCCATGAAATCCTAGCTAGTCACTAATTTATTGCACTATGAAGAGCTGATCGACCTTTTCCAATAGCCCCTTCTAAAACAACATTTTCTTTTCATCTAGATTTTTATGGACTATATTTATAGATGTCTCTGAAAATACTTTGTCAAACATATCACCATCCTAAAGTATTTTGAATTTTTTGCTTGGCTTTGTGTCCTCTATTTCCTTTTCATTACAATCAGTGAACTCCTGAATTCCAAATGGCAACTATGAGGGACTGTCCATGGACAGACTGAAATATCATATTTTCAAGGACAATATAAACCTATCCAAGGCCCGAATCCTGCAAGCGCTGAGTACTGCCAACTCCAAACATCCAGAAATCACATGATTGGCATAAAACTCATGAGATTTTAAAAAATCTTTGGTTTCATTTTATTAAGGGTGCATTTGGGTCACATTTTTCGGTTTTCCTCTACAGCCACAAGTGCTAGAAATTTACTTTTGGGGTTGTTTTTTTTTTTTTTGAAAGCCGAGATTCTTCTCTAACCACCTGAATCCAGGAGCTGGGGCTTTAAGAAAACCAAGAAATGTTACGAAAGTTGACTTTCGTACTTTGCTATGGGGAGCAGTGGCATTGAACTGTGCAGTGGCATGGTAGTAAAACTATATGCCTGTGTGGAAGTGTTAGCAGGAGCAGGGGCCAATATGGTACAGTACTCAGGCAATGAGAGATCCTAGTTACAGGCTGCTCAGCTGCAGTGCCAGCCCTGGTATGAGTTCAAGAACATATTTACATGCAGGAAATGAAAGGACTCATTTCTTTCACTCCCCCCAGCTTCTCCACCCCCCCTCCCCATCATCCCCTTTGCTTGGGAATAATTTGTGCGTTTCTTTTCTTGTCCCTTCTTTCCCTCTTGTCTCCCTCCCTCCCCTTCTCCCCCCCCCCCTTTGTTCCTCCCCACCCCCCTTCCCTATTTCCCTCCCTGTCCCCCTCCCGCCTCGATTCCCCTGCCCCGCCGCGCCGTGGGAATGTGCGTCCGCGGCACTCGCCCGCCTGATTTCCTGTCTTGCAGGTGACGGCGAGGTGCGGCCAAAATCCAGCCGCTCGCTTCCGCCCAGGTGAGAGCACCGAGCAGGCGGCGACCCGGGAGCGACCAGGCCTTTTGCAACTCGCCTCTGCGGACCAGGTATTGCCCTCGGGGGCAGCTTGGCTTCCCCACAGGCAGGGACCCCCCCCCCCCGGTCCGTTTCCTGCTCCCCTCGCTGGCTAATGCTCCCGAGGGTGGAGGGGGGGGGGGTGAGCAGCGGCTGGGACTGGGCAGGTCAACAACTTCCTGAAAGTTTGAGTTTCACCGATTCCCCACCCGAGATCTACTGACGTCCGGCTTGGGTTCTGCAAAGCCCCGAGGAGCCGGGGGCTGAGCTCTCGGTCTAGGCACTTTTTACAGGACCACAATCAGCGTAGGATTTAAAATACTCCCGATCAGAGCCAGTTCAGATTCAAGGCCCATTTCAACAGCAGCCCCACTCTTTCCAAAGGGGTTTGGCCAGCTGGTTCTGGTTTTAACTCACTATGTCCATGAGCTGCTTGGTTTGGAAATGGGGAGCTGGTCACCTTCTGTCACTCTGGAAATTATCATAAATCTCTGTCATAGGCTTAGTTTGGGGGTAGTGGGGGCAGAAATGACACATGGGGTCATGTGTTACCCCCAGATTTCTGCCTTCGGTTTATCGCAGGGGTTTTCAAACTGGGGATGGGGCCTGGAGGAATGTTTGGTGGAGAGTGGTGACGCCAGGCAGCTCAGGCTACCCCCGTGGGGCAGGGCTTAGAGATAAGGTTGCCAACTTTATAATATTTAAAAAAGCAGACGTTGGGTGATCAGTCAGTAGATTTGATTGGACACTGTCAGGTTCCCTTTTTGACCAACTTTTTCGTTGAAAACCAGACACCTGGCCAACTCAGCTGCCCAGAGTCACCGCCCACTCCCCTGAGTGTTCCTCCACACACACACGGACCCCGAGTTTGAAAACCGCTGTGCTAAATGGAAGGCAGAGATATTGAGGGCACATGACCCTGTGCACCCTCCCCCCAATATGTCAACTCTGGTTTGGGGGGACAATATTTCCCCATTTCCCCCCCAATCTCCCGCCCCTGCTGCATGTGATGCAGCTGCCAGGATGTAAGGGGCTCTTTATTTTTACATCTGAGGAAAATTAGTTTGATTATTGTGGGGGGATTGGGAGGAGAAAGTAAAACCTTTATCTGCACCTCTCCAGTTTTCCATGTATTCTCTTTTCACATACTTTTTCATAGGGTGCTGAGCGCCACTAGCTCTCATAGATTTGACTGGAGTTGTTGGTGCTCAGCCCTTCTGAAAACCGGTCCACATGTGTCGTTGGACATAGGCTTCATCTCCAGTGCGAACGAGATATGTTTTTTCCACCAAGACATTTAATCTCAAAGTAAAGTCCTAGTGGAGACAAGACATCATCATTTTTAATTCAGTGTAGCTAGTTAACCCCTACCTGGGACTTTACATTGAGATAGATGTTTTGGTGTTTTACATGTCTCTTCTGCTGTGAAGACACGGATGTAAATTTGTGGCAGTAACTGTCTACATTTTTCTGTATTGTACACCACTGCGTATGCTTTTTGTCTTAAACAATAACCTGATGAAAATTTTGATTTTTAGGACCATAATTATTTGCAGATTAGGTGTCTTGGCTCCTGGACTGCGTAAGGTGACGCGTGATCCTGTCATGGAGCTGTATAAAATAGCTGAAGGCTTCCAGAGTTGTTTAGAAAATTCTATGCACGTTGGGACAGGACACTGGTCTTTTCTCATCTTAACTTTTTCTAGTATAGTAGTGTTGTTTAGGGGTATAACTTTTTGTTTGTTTGTTTTGGTAATACTTGTATACTGGCAAAGACTCTAGTGTGTGTAGCTGCAGTCATACAGGCATAAGTGTTTTCTGATGTAGCTTATTTCACTTGCCAAACTGGTATAAGCTATACTGTCAAAAGCACTTTTTTGCCTCTATAAGCTGTGTCCACATTAGGATTTTCCCGTATTGCTATACTGGTGAACCTTTTTTTAAAAAATTTTTTTTTTAAGAGTAGACCTGGCGTGCATCTGTGTTTGGACAGTACCTAACACACTTTGGATGTTCCTGTAATTTAAATTAAAGTGTCATACCCTGCAGACCTGAGTGCATTGCACATGCCATGGGCTCCTTGAGTTCTTCTGTGAAATGTTTTGCTGGCACTTTGCAAATACTGTAGCTGACTGGTCACATGATACTGTCCTTCCTTGTTTCCAGCTGCTAAATTGCACTGAAAAATGCTGAATACTTTCCTAATATTACATAACCACATGAGCCATTGAAATGTTGTTCAATTGTGAATCAGGGGGGAGGTTCCCATGAGATAACGTAAAA
Source organism: Sternotherus odoratus (assembly GCA_032164245.1). Classification (NCBI taxonomy): domain Eukaryota; kingdom Metazoa; phylum Chordata; order Testudines; family Kinosternidae; genus Sternotherus; species Sternotherus odoratus. Next base: position 78,355,020 of record JAVMKO010000008.1, on the reverse strand, counting down.
CATGGAAGGGTTTGAGAGCCCATGAACTACACTGTTTGCTTGCATATAAATAGATCGTTTTGTATCAGGGATGTCTCTTTTGCTGTCCCCATGAAAATCTGCCCAAATTTGGCCAAGTTATAAACCTTTGAAAAATCATACTGGCCCTGGAACCGAAAGCAGGGAACCTGCTTCTCCTGTGCTCTCAGTGGCAACCCGCTGGGCCCAGGCAGTATGAAGAAAAGTTTCTTGATTAGAATGCAGAGGAGACAAGAGCTGGATTGCAGGGAATAAGACCAGGGCCAGATTAATGCATAGGCAAAAAACTCATATGTCTATAGCCCAACTTTGTTGGGAAGTCAGTGTTCAAAATCGAATGGTGCTGAGACCCTGTGCATCAGGTTGCAATGGCATTCACTCAGATTTGGCCTGGCTACCCCATCATTCTGGGTGGCATGGGACAACATGAGCGGGGGTGCAACCCTGTGGTTTCCTAGGGCTCAGTGATGGCTAATCCAGCCTTGGATGGGTTGGAAGGGCAGTGTAAAATGGGACAAGAAGTCTGCTAGGAGGGCTTAGGATTGGAAGCTAGAGTGCATGGGAGTTGTAGTGGAAACTGGGCTGGAAGCAAAGAGGAGACCAGAGAAATAGAGCCGAGGGCATAGAGAGAGAACTGGGAATGGTGGAACAAGAACACTAGCAGTTGGAACAGGTGAGGAGCCGGGGATGAACAGCCTGAGGAGGTGAGACTAGAACTAGTGAGGAGAGTGGGATGGGAAGGAATGTACAGGAGGATCACTTCAGCTGCCACTGAAGGAGCTTCACACAAGGTGTAAGGTTCCACTCACATAATCAGATTGTAGGATTGACCCATAACTTTGAGGAGTCTGCCAGTATCTCAATAATTAAAATAACAATGGAAAAATAGTTTTTAAATATTGTATATTTTGAAAGGACATCAGCTTAAAATGTAGTCAATTAAAAACACGTTTAAAATAGTTTGCTGTAACATACCTGCCTTTCAATCTGTCAACTTCTGTCTTTTACAGTTGCATTTTTCTATTTTTAAATATTAATGTTTTCCCTTGTTGCTGTGTGAAAGGCCCAAACACTGTTTGTAAGTAGCAGTGAAACTGACTGCATTTGATTGAAACGAAGTAAACATTACTGTAAGTGAAGTAAACAATGCAAAAATTGAAGTTTTTCCTCTAATATTGATTACAGTAATCTTACACGTTACTTATGGCAATGATTCAGTAAAATAAAATTGTTTGGGTTTTTTAGTTGACTCTGTCTCTTAAGCAATCTGCTGGAAGCTATAACTTAGTTTACACTTGGTTTCTTTGTTGTTGTTTTAAACTTCATCCAGGTTATTCTGACTGATTCCAGAGACATCAGTTCACCATGCCTGAAAATCCTGCAGCAGGTAGATATTTTAAAAATAATTATCTTGAGTAGTGAGAGAATTATGAGCCAGATTTCTAATCTGTATTATTTTTGGGTGTATTAGCTAAGCAGCAGGTGCTACAAATTCTTGATCGTCTGCAAATGAAACTGCGAGAGAGAGGGGAGACATCACAGAATGAAAATCTGACTATTTTATGTGACACACTCAGAAGCCCTTTGTTTAATCAAATACTGACCCTTCAGCAATCCATCAAGCAACTGAAGGAGCAAGTAAGTTGAAAGTTACACTTTTTGGCTATTCTGTTGGCTATATTTATTTAGGAATTTAAAATATGGTATATAGGCATGTGGTGTCACTGAGGATGCTGCCATTTGATTTTATAAACTCTGACTGGGGTGATTGAATGTTCTGTTTTCCACCACGTTTGGTATGTAACCAGGATATCACTCCCATAACTGTAGGATCTGAGTGTCTGTGGCATGCTCACCTCTACACCCAATTTAAGTCATAGGGCTGGTTGCCATGCATATGAACTTAAAATCAGGAATTAATTCTGCATGTCCTGGGTACCAGTGATCTTCGCAGGTGTCCTGTCATCATCCATATGGCTGTAGAAGACAATTTTACATGTAAATACAAATATATCTAGAAACACAGTCTGTAGCAAGTGCATAATAAATGAATGCCTGGAATATTCAGAATCATTATTCAACAAATTGATTTTGTTCAGGTTCCTTTTAAATATGCTACTGAGCGAGAGAACTTTCTCCTCCTTGGTATGTCAACATTTGTAATTCCCAGGGTTGTGTTTGTTAGTTGACTGGTATTGCTATAAATTGAATTCCAGCTCCTAGCAATTACAGCATGTATAATCTGTTGTTTGTGGACCAGTCCCAACCAGGGGGAACATGGTAAATGTGTGGTCTGTGAACTGGAGAAAGTGGCTCTTTTGCTGTTTGTTCTGCTTTCCTGCACACTTGAGTGGTAACACGCTTTGACTGAAATAACTGAAGGATCACAAGACCCAGGTTAACATTTTCAGATGTGCCTAGGTGTCTTAGCATAAGTCCTGTTGAGTTTCAGTGAGACTTAAGTCAGATCTACATTACGGGCTTTTACCAGCATAGCTATATTGATCAGGAGTATGATGTGATGTGATTTGTGACCACCATAGCTATGCCAGCAAAGGCCCCTTGTGGAGATGCGATTATACTAGCAAAATTATGCTTTTTGCCAGGATAGTTATATGGCAGACAAACTATACTGACTTATTTGGTGCAGTTTTGCCAGTATAAGCTGTGTCCACACTAGGCTATAACTATATTGGCAAAGCCTTCCAAGTGTAGACCTGACCTTGGGTACCTAAGTCTCTTTTGAATATGGCACTTCGCTCCTAAGTGACCAAGGTGCATTTGAAAATGTAACCTGTAGACTGAAGGCTATTTTGACACTCGCTCCTTCCACATGTGTTTAGCTCCTGGGGATGAGAGGGAAAAACAGGAAAGTAGGAAAAAACAGGAAAGAGGGATGTAATAAATATAGGGAGAATGAAAAAGGAGAAAATATTTTTTCATTTAAAAAATAGCTGAAACATGGAGGAATTGTATTTTTTAAAATTCTTTTTTAATACCAAAGAAACTGTGTTTTCACTATTACTGCTATCGTGCTGCATTTCTTTTTCTGGTTCCAGCTGATTCTGCATTCTTTCTGCCTCTTTTTCTTTTCCTCCTGTTTTTATTTTGTGCGCAATTTAGATGTTGGCCCTTAGGATGTGCCCGTTCCTCTTAGTCCTTTCACACACTTAGTGAAACAGTTTAAACAATTCTGATGTATGTACTAGGTATTAATTTTCTGATTTAAAATGCTGATAAATTGTTTATATGGCTGATTTTGTACAAAATCTTATACCTGCAAATCTCTTTTTATGTTGGATTTTTACTTTTGCAGGAAGGTATTTGACTAAATATTTCTGCTTGTTTTTTTAACAGCTCAATTACATGCCTTCCGACCGTTCAGTGGACTTTGATTTTACTCAGAGAGGGTTACTGGTATTTGATGCTGACAGATCCATTGCTAATGGGAACTTGCATATGGCTTGTAATTCACCTGGGCCCAAAGTAGATCCCCTCACTCCAAAACTAGGAACTGATGAATTCAACATGATGATCCAACGGATGGCAAAGGTAAAGTCCTGTCATGGCCAGTGTGTTAAACTTATTTTCAACATACATCAATTCTTTTGCATACATTATGTTTGGCAGTCTATTGCAGCACAACTTTCTGTACAGTGTTGGGTGGAGTTGTGTCTTATAACACAGTAAGAGAGTAGAGTTGGTTGGGATTTTGCCTTCACCCCACCCCACCCTCCCGGTGGAAAAAGTTAGAGAAGAATGGAAAATATTTTGCTTTTGTTGACTTTTTTTAATCTTATACTCAATACTCCAAAACAGAAAAAAATCAGTTGGCAAAAAACATTAATATTTTGCCTGTTGATGAAATTTCATGGGACGTTCCCTGAAAAGTTTTGAGTTTCTCCTGCCGAATAGGAGAGGTATAAATAGTGGAAGTGATTAAAACATTTTATATACCTCTTAATTTAATTTTAATACAACTTGATATTTAAAACCTAGTCAGACTGATACTAACTTCATGAACATTAGTGGTGTAGCATATTAGTGATATCACTACATATATGCAGAGACATTGTTGTACAGAAATAGGGATCCAACCATGTAGAACTGGGCCTACCCTCTGCATTTAGAACTGGCATTATTTTCATCAGTTGGGTTAATTGGTTAGTCATTCCTTTCTATATTAAGTAACTGTTTCTAACTGACTACCTTAGTGTAACTAGTGTTTTAAGAATAACTTTTCTCATTAGTGTGCCATTGTAGCTAAATCTTTTACTGGTTGAATAAAGACCTGAATATTTATTTTAAATAAAACAGATGTGATTAAAGTATTTTTTTCATGGGTATTGTATACCACTTAACAAACCCAGAAACTCTGTAATGGAACTGAAAAACAGAATAGTTGCAAAAGCCCAACTGGTTACCAAGTGTGAAATTACAGGGGTAGGGGAAAATATGATTTAAAAAACATAGCCTTTGAATACAGAGCTAAAAACTAACCCTTTTTAAAGAAAAAAGCAGCCATAAGGCAAGTTATTTGGTTTAGTTATGCAATATTTCCAGAAATTCTAAATCAACTTCATTAATCAGTATTTTGTTCATACTTTTTGTCCAGTTTGGAATTCATCTCATAATGTGAATGAAGTGTGAAAGCAACTCTTAAATTTCCTGAGGGTTCAGAACCTTTGGCTAACTGTTTATATTGCATTCTCTTTTATGAAAATAATAAATAGAGTTTTATAGAAATAACATATGTTAAATTCTGCATTTTTTTTTAGAAGGGGAAAGAATAGTTCTCCTTGTACTCATACATTTTAAACAAGATCATTCTACTGTGTCGAAAATTAACTGTTTTTTTTTTTAATAGGGCCGGCAAATAGAATATATAGATATAGAAAAACCATCTGTTGGAGGTCTTGGTTTTAGCGTGATTGCCCTTAAAAATCAAACTGTGGGAGAAGCTGGTATCTTTGTCAAGGAAATCCAGCCAGGAAGCATAGCTGCCAGGTAAGAATATGCATATTGGTGTTTTAGTTACCTTTATTTTTAAAAATCCCCCTTCAGAAGTGCAGCAAAATTATGACTTTGCATGTTTTAAAAAATAATTGCAAGAAAAACACTGGCTAAGATTTTAAAATTGACTAATTTTGGGTATGCAGTGTGTTGATTGTCCCAGGATATTTAGAGACACAAGGTGGGTGAGGTAATATCTTTTATTGGACCAATTTGTTTTGGTGAGAGAGGCAAGCTGGGAAATAAACTCAAGTGTGCCATAGCTACAGCAGACGAAACCATACTCTTGATCATTATGTTGATTTCTGTGGAGGGTGAAAAAATTGGTTATGAAATCCTTACCAAACATCTCATCCCCCATAATCTCTCCATCAGCTAGAGCAGGGTTCTCAAAAGCTCTGAAGCCCAGTGGGGGTGTGGAAGATCCTGGGGCATAGGCGTAGTTTTGACTTTTATTGCAGGGTTTGGGGGCCCTCTGGCTAGCTTTACATAGTGGGATCCAAGGAGGGAGTGCCACCTCCAGCCCTAGCTGCCCACCTGTTGGGCTGTCTGTCAGAGGCTACTCCCCGAGGGCTCTGCTGGGCCCCGATGATGCTTGGGCAGCTCTGAGTGGCTGGGTGAGCAGTTAAAGGAGGCTGGAAGCTGAGGAGCAGCTGCAGCCCCAGGCACCATCAGCAGATGGGGGAATGTCATGGCATGGCACCACCAGCCAGAAGAGCAGCTGCCCATGGGTCCTATAGTGTAAAAAAACTTGTGCAGGTAACAGTACACATCCCTATCAGTGCATGAAATACCCCTATAATAACTGGTTTCACCCACATAATCACTACACTCTCAAATGAACTCTCTCAGAAAAAGCCAAAAACACCATTTCAGTGGTGAACCCATTTCACATAGCCTGAGAGGTCAGTGATAGCTATGTCTACACTACTATAGCATCAACGCTTTGGCAGTTGATGCACTGTGAGTCGATTTAGCAGGTATAAAGAAGACCTGCTAAAGCGGGGTTTCTCAAACTGGGGGTCGCAAGCTCCTGCCGCTGCCGAAAAGCTGCCAAATTGATTAGTTCCGCATTCGGCGGCTTTTCGGTGGACATACCGAGCACTGTCGGAAGCGCTCGGCATGTCTGCTGAAAATAGCCACCAAATGCGGAAGTATTCAATTCAGCAGCTTTTTGGCAGACATACAAGGGTCCGCCGCGCCGCCAAGGAACAGGAAAAAGGGTCGCGGTTCTCAAAAGTCTCTTGTATGAAGTATAATCAAGAATGAGCTAGAATTTCATTGAATTTTGAATGGGAACACAGTGAAAGATCTAGGAAGCGTATGTACCATAGTAGTGTTGTAGCAAAAATCAATTTGGCAGGAATCCGAGAGATAGCCATGTTAGTCTGGAATAGCAGAGGTAACAAAGAGTCCTGTAGAACCTTAAAGACTAACTAAAGTATTGAAGCATAAGCTTTCGTGGGCTAATACCCACTTCGTCGGATGCAAGCAGTTAAATAGAATGTGGTATGCACATACATTGTCTGCACTAGCATACAAGTTAATACATTTTAATATAATTCACTTAATATTGCATTACCGTCTATTCTGAATGTTCCAATTTAGATGTGGTTACATCTCTCTTTTTATTTATGTATTTTTAAATCTTTTAATTTTTCATCAAGGAATCAAAGATTAAAGGAAAATGACCTAATTCTGGCCATTAATCGCACCCCGTTGGATCAGAATATTTCCCATCAGCAGGCTATTGCACTGCTCCAACAATCCACAGGATCTTTACATCTGGTTGTTGCTAGACAGTCAGTTCAAAGAAACAGCGGAACCTCTGCTGTCTTAAGTGACACACGTCCACCTGAGACTGTGAGTTATGATGCTGTCAAAAATCAGTTTTTGGGAGTGGGGGGGTTAGTGCTTTGTAAAAATCCTTTCATATGTTTAAAGTTTTAATTATTTTTGTTTTACAGTAGTTAACTGTATGTGCTTTTTAATTGTGTCTAAGAATACAGGTATTTCACTTTAAAGTTATCATGCCCTAAATACAGTATAATGTTTCCATTGCAAAGCTGCATGAATTTGTTGCAAAGTAGATACTGGGGTTTTTGTGGGGGAGCTGGAGTTGACGCCTTAGTCAGTTGATCTGAGTAGTGGAGCCGACTTAGAGACGGGCAGAGTAGGGCAATTTACAAATCCACCCAGTGCAAGACATTTTACCTTGGGCAATTGGACTCTGATTATGACTTAAAAGAGGGTAGGCAGTGTTTACTTCCAGCAGTCTCCACTGATCAGAATAAGATCTCCAAAACTTTAACTCCCCAAAGCAATGTCTTATTTAAATAATGCATATGTGCATCACTGTCACGGGAACATCTTGACTGCATGGTTAGTTTACCAGTTTTTCATACCAACTTTCATATGTTGCTAGTCTCCACTGATTGTGAACCCACTAATTTTCTTGAACACCAGGGCTTATCATAGACTCAGATAAGTATTCTCACAGGTCCTGATGATTTAGTAGGGCCACACATGCTTGAGAATGGGGTTTGCAATATTGGAATCTGAATTTGTTATATTGGAAGCTTTGCTGGAGATCTTTTTAAGAGGGATTTTTGTTATACTGGATAATCTTCTCATGAATACTATAGAGCCAGTTAAATTTGAGGGTTTTAGTGGATAATCAATATTGTTTATTGCTCTGAAAATTTTAAAGAATTAAATTTTAACTGCTTTGTCATTAAAGCATTTGCACCAAACAGACTAACAAAATAAAATAGAAATGTATTTCTCTTGGGGGGGAGGGAAGTGGTCTTTGAACTTCCTTTATGATTTTTAACTGATCTTGGCCAAGATTTTCAGTATGCTAATAAATCCTTTATTCAAAGAAGTCTTAAACCTGTCTGCTTTGCCTCATTTTAGTTTCTATGAAAGGTGCTAATATGACAGAAAAAATGGCTAGGTTCAGTTGTTTAACAGAGTTGTTCTCAGCAGTGCAAAATAGCTTGGAGATACGCTTCCAATTCAGTATGGCAACATTTATATTGTGGTATTCATACAGAGTATACCGCTAAACCACCCTGAACACGCCCGATCCCGTCTGATCTCGAAAGCTAAGCAGGGTCGGGCCTGGCTAGTAGTTGGATGGGAGACCTCCTGGGAATACCAGGTGCTGTAGGCTTAACATGGGCGTGGGACTAGCAACTCCACCCCGTAAGGGAACCAATTGCTACTGAAACAGCAACACCAGTTGGTGGCCCATACCCCGGCTGGGGGGTGACGGGCAAAGAGAGAGATTCATACAGAGTGTAGTGGAGCACTATGCAGCATGTAAGTGAAATAGCAGAAGTAGGAAACTAGTCTAATATTAAACAAAAACTGGGCTAATGCAGACTTCTTGCTATTTTCCTCCCTATGGGTTGCAGTAACCTTGATTTACCAGAAATGAAAATGGTAGTCTTCACTATTGTAAGAAATCCTAAACTTGCCTTTATATAGTCCAGACTGGTGTCTTATGAAAGTGAAAAAGCAAAGTATTATGCAAAACCCATTGACGGACTGACCAAGACTTAATATGGCTCCAGTTGTATGTGGGGAAATTGCTCAGAATAAGATTAATAATAATTCTGGGCAGATATGAAAGCTGAAAATATTGATTATTAACTGAAATTAAAATCTCCCTCTTCTCCTAATTGCAGATTCAATGGGGCCATGTTGAAGAAGTTGAACTGGTTAACGATGGCTCAGGATTAGGTTTTGGAATTGTAGGAGGAAAATCAAATGGTGTTGTTGTAAGAACTATTGTTCCAGGCGGATTAGCAGATCGGGTAACTTGTTGTTTTATGTCACTTCTTAATGGTTTTAAAGTACAATAACTTCTTTTGACAGTCCTAAAATAAACTAACATATATAAACAAAAGGAGTCTGATAGCATCAAAGACTGAATGCCAATATATATATTGTATATAGAAATAAATACATGCTAAAGGTATGATAACTGCAAAAAAAAGTCAACACTGGAACTGAGCTAAGTTACTTCTCTGGCATGGCATGGCTTTTATGGCATTCCATATCAGACAGAAATATTAAAAGCTTGCCCAGCATTATAATAAGCATTCAATAAAATATCAACCATTAGTCATCTGTGTTGGGACAGCTACTCTTAACAGACATGCAGATTCTGTGTAGAATATATATATTTGATTACGATTTTATAGGAGCCAACTCTGCAAACTCACATTCTCATGTGCGTAATCCTTAATCATGCAGGTTCTCCCACTAAAGTCATTGGCACTTACTTGCATGCAGGGCTGGCGTTACGAGGGAGATATGTGGGTGACGGGCAAGGAATGGGATGGACCTGGGGTACCAGGCTTCAGAAGGGAGCTTGGGGAAAGGCGGGGGATGGTGGTGGTGGTGGAGGAGGTGCGACCCAGGCTTGATGTGTGGTGGTAGGGGACCCTGGGGAGGCAGTAGGGGCCAGGGTGTCAAGTGCAAGTTCACCCAGGGCATCATTTCCCCAAGGCTGGCTCAGTCGCATGAGTGTGTGTTCAAAGATCCAGTGCATGGGTTATTTATAAAAAATATTTATTTATATCTGAAGAGGCTTGGGCCTTTGCAGAGCCCCATTGAAGTCAGTGATACCTACACAGGTGCACGGATTCACCTGTCTGGATCAGATAGCAGCCTTGGGGTCTTAGTCTTTAAAGATCCGATCATGCCCAGTACCAACTACTCTCAGCTGAAGCATTTAACAGGGTTGGAATTTCAATGAGAGCTCATCAATACCTAGTTACTAACTGCTGCCCATAACCTTAGATGTGCAAAAAAGACATGTTACATTTTAAAATATTAATGTAAGGCAAGAGGCAGGTTATAGGACATGTTCCAATTCAGACCAGAAACGAAAGCTGGATATTTGATGAGCTGGAATGGAAAAAGTCGGATGATGCTTGAGAGCCGCCTCCTATAAAACTATCTGAAGTAATGAATGCTTTTTCACTTACTGTGAAACACTTCTTTTGCTCTGAGAAACAAAATATTTTGTTCCTCAATGACCGCTGTAAATTAAGATATTACTGTATCTGTTTCCATTAAACAAGAGGTGAGATGCAGTTAAAAATGTGAAATAAGGAGCACGTATACGCTAAAGCTCAGTGAAGTAACACCAGTATAAATGCACATGTTAGTTATTATGGGCGAAATCCTCACCTGGTGTAAATCAGTGTACTTAAGTCAACAGAAATATGAAAATTTACACTAGCTGAGGCTATGGCTCTATGTATGTTTAGTATGGTGGTTCTTATTGTTAAAATAACAGTTGGATCAAGACCCAAGCTATCTTTTTTTTTTTTTTTTTTAAACAAGAGTAATTCTAGTCATGAGTGTAGTCTTGTTGCATTCAGTGGAGTTACTCACTTGAGTAAAGTCTAGTCATGTGAGTAAGACCTGCAAGGTTGAGTTTTTAATATTTTAGCTGTTCAGGTTCTTCAGATAGCCCTAAATCAAAATGCTGTGCTTTGTATCCCTAAAATCCTCTTCTGCTATTTGATAGCATGGTTCTCAGAGAAAATTTCAGACTACAGGATTACAAAACAGTGTCCGCATTTCTTTTCCAGTAAATATGAAATTTAACCTTTTTCTGATTAATTGTACTATTAACAGTCTATATCAGTGTTTCCCAAAGTGTGGTACATGTACCCCTGGTGCTACGCGAAAGGGTTTCAAGGGGTACGTGGCAGAATTCTTTATTTTACTTTATCATAGGTTGTTTTTTTTTAGCAGCAGAAAACAGTTCACTAAAATTTAATGTATAAGAATGGTGTACACTTGTACAGTAGAAATATACACAGGTTTGCATTGTAACTAATATGATAACTCAGTAACATCTAATAGCACAGCAGCGTAGTAAACCACGCATGCGCATTACCGCGGCTCGGAAAATACACTTGCCTTTGTGGCATGTGCAGAAGTTTCAACTGTATGTAGTAAAATTTTATATTTATTTCTAATAAACATTTCATCGAGAATGAAACGAATTAGGAGTGTGTTATAAAACTGTGGCTCCCCCCCCCAAATTATCTTTGCCAGAAAAGGGATACGCCGGTAAGACAAATGTCTCAAAAGAGGTACGCGAATGTTGTAAGTTTGAGAAAAACTGGTCTATATGGTTGTGTGGTTTTTTTGTTTGTTTGTTTTGAAACAGTTTGCTGTAGAATTGCTAACTGCTGTGGGGAAAGCAATGGTTTAACTGTGTTAGCATTTCCTTATGTTGTTTGTTCTGCAGCATTGATTGATTTTATGATATTTTCACGTTCTAGCTTCCCCATGAAAATATATTACTCAATTTCAGTTCTTCAATGTAAAATTTTGGCCTAGCTATTGATTTTTTTTTTTTTTTTAATGTTCCATGTTTGAAGGATGGGAGACTTAAAACAGGAGATCACATCTTACAGATTGGAGGAACCAATGTACAAGGAATGATCAGTGAACAAGTTGCCCAAGTGCTGAGAAACTGTGGGAATTCTGTTAGGATGGTGGTTGCAAGAGATCCAGTGTGTGAGATTACTGTGACACCACCAACCCCCCTGAGCTTGCCTGTTGGTGCATTGCCCTTCTCTCCAGACGGGGGTGTAAGTATCTGACATTTCCTCTGAATTCTTCAAGTAAGTTCTGCTGTGGCTTACGGCCAAAAAGAGACAGCACCGCCTTCACAAGTGCTAAACAGTTTCAGACAGACTGCAACATATTTTGTTCATTTGAGCTTCCAAATATCATACCATAGTATTAAATGATCCTTATTTTAGCCATCACCTTTGCCTTCTGTAGTCTTCTACAGTATACTATAAATACCTGTTATCTCAGGGCCAGACTGTTCCAGTGTTGCAGAATTTATTACGAAGTGAGTGATTTGATTTAACGGGATCATAAGCATTAGATCTCTTTCCTAAGGTTCCATTTTTTAATCTTCTTACATTCTTGCTTATCTGAGGGGGATTTAAAAATAATGCTGATTTCCCCCCCCCCCCCCAAAATCCAGCATGCTCTGTGACCAGAATTATTCAGCAGAGAGAGCTACTTCTCTTCATGAAACATAAGTGTAACATCTTCCTAGTCTATGCAACTGTCTTTGTTGGGAAATGTATTTTAAACATTTGAATCTTGTTTCAGCAAATCTCCCAGTCATATCAAAGTTGGTTGTTTTTCTGAAGTTATCCTCTTCAGTTTTGAGTAATTAAAATCAACAAATGCTACACTAAGTGTACAGTAGGTCTGGAAACCTCAACAAAGCTGTGCTTGAACACCCTCTGCTACTAATGGACTAGTTAGATTTAGGAGTGGGATCTCTGAGTCGTCTTTTCTTTCTTCTCTTGTTTTTGATTATAACTTGGAATCTGAGAGGAGCTGTTCTTTAAAACACAGTCCTCTTTCCCACTGGACCAAGTTGCTCCAAAGGCTTCTCCTAGCTTCTGATGGGGGAAGGTCCTTCATATCTCTCTGGAGCAGGGGTGGGCAAACTACCGCCCATGGGCCAGATCTGACCTGCGGGCTCCTCCCAACCGGCCCCCGAGGTCCGGCTGAGGAGGCTGCTCTGGCCGCTCCCTAGCTCTCTCCCTCCCCCCGCAGCCTTTGTGGGTTGCACGCAGCAGCTCTGGGGGCGCGGCTGCACAACCACGCCGGCTGGGGAGGCTGCTCCAGCCCCTCCCCGTGGCCTCAGCTCTCGGGGGTGGGGCTGCGTGACTGTGTATGTGTATGTGGCTCCGGGCCAGACAACGTGGTGCGCTCCAGCAGATCAGTGCGGTGTGTCTGGCTAGGGACCAGACACGCTATTCTTAGTGGTGGCGGGGTAAGCGGGCTGTGGGGGGCTGGGCCTGGGGATGGGGGTTGGATAAGGGGGCAGAGGGTCTCGGGGGGCAGTGAATGGGGGGGTTGGATGGTGCGTGGGAGTCCGAGGGTGTGGCTAGGGGTGTGGCTAGGGGTCAGGGAGCAGGGGGGTTGGATATGGGGGTAGGGTCCTGGGCATGATTAGGGGACAGGGGAACTCTGGAGGGGGGGCAGTGAGAGGAAAGGAGCAGGGGGCTTGTGGGGTGGGGTCTTTGAGGGGTGATTAGGGATAGGGGGTCTATAGAGGGGGCAGTCGGGACAAAGAGCAGGGGGGCAGTTAGAGTGGGGGTGTCCCCAGAGGGGTCGATCTGGGAACAAGGAGCGGGGGTTTGGTAGGGTTGGTGGTTCTGAGGGGGGCAGTCAGGGAGCGGGAAGTGTGAGGGGGCCAGATTGGGGGTGGGGCCTTCCCTACCCGGCCCTCCATATAATCTTGTAATCCCAATGTGTTTGCCCACCCCTGCTCTGGAGAGACCCTTCTCGCTGAAGCTAGTAGAAGATAGGTGATGTTGAGCTATAATGGGGAACCTGTTCAGTTCTCCTCTAAAGTGAGGTTACAGTAATAGCAGAGGATTGGGGAATAGAAAGAGCCTCCACTCCAAGTGGATTGAGAATGGAAATTTTCCTACTTCCTCCTGTCTTCTCACCTACCCTCTTGAATTTTCCACGCCTTCAGGAGATACTGATGCAGCCAAGAAGACATTAGTTAAATAAATGTCATCCTGAGTACTTTAAGCTTGGTGTCTTGAAAGAGGGATATGTGTAATGCTCTGAAAACAGCCATTTCCTAAAGAATCTATATAGCCACATAGAACCACTTGCTGGCTTTGTTACATTTCCCAAGATTATATATATACAGCTTTAACTTTTCCTCTCCTACCATGTATTATTTTCACATTTCCTGCGTTAGAGACTGACCTTGCAGATTGACTTGTTCAGCAGTATACATGTGCCATAGATCAAGCTGCAGCAATCCTGCATGCTGTAGCCGCTGCAAGCCTTCTAAAATGTCCTCCTTTCTGGTGTTAGATTTGTACTGTTTTTTCCATCTCTTTCCAGGGTCCTTCAGGTTTCTGAGACATCTAGAAATAAACTCAGATATTGCTACTAATGACATCTATTGCATTCTTTGTTATCAGAGCCCAGGCATTTAGATTGAAGTATCTGGTCAATTTGCTCATAGATTAGTTTTTGCAGAAATTGACAGCAGTAGCTAATCTGAATGTGTTTTTCCCTGCTTCATTTATTGTACTTGTTAAAGGCAGGTCACGAAAATCACTTTGCACCAAAGAATCTACTGCACAAGAAAGACAGCAATTTTTTAGTACCAGAATCTTATTCTCCTCTGACTTCTGAGAAAGCTTTTACTAGCTGAGAATTTTACAATGGCAAGATTTTTCCAGCTTTATGATTATCGCTTAAATGAGCAGAAATATGTCTTGAATTGCCAATTAGTTTGTTGTATATTAAACCACTAGTTTTGCATTAAGCTACCTCAGTTCTCTACCACAGTTTCATCCACACTCCTCTGTGTATACACATATAAGGAAACAGAAAATCTCATACAGTTAGTCATGTGCAAGGTACATACATACAACCCACCAATTTAGGCACAGCTCAGGAATGGGCTGTTATGTTTGGGATTATGTGTGTGTCTTTCCCAGAATCCACCTGTTAAGTCCATATTCCTCTACTCCACTTCCAATAATGTGCCATAGGTGACTATTTTTGCAGAACTAGGAAATATCATCAGTCATTCTGTGAAGTGCCTCTGGCACTAAGGTTTCTGGTGTTGCCTTTGAAGGAAAGGTCCTGGACTGTCAAAATGGCTCTGTGTGGAGAAACACAACCAAAGATCAAGTGAGCAAATGTATAATGGGGGATGGTGAGGGACAACTTCAGGGAACCATCCATAAATTTCTCCTGGGATCAGATCATGTCTGAATATCTTGCTTGATTGTGGTTAAGAAAACAATGAACAGATAATGCAAAATTATGTATTATGTGTCTAAACTCTTTTTAAGCTGTAAAGCTTTTTTAAAAAATTCTCCAGATTTTCTCCCCACTCCCATGTTTTAACTTGTGCTCAGTGGAAGTGATTTTTTTTACCTGGCTTTGACTTCCTGTTGTAACTTCATGTTCTAAACAAGTCCTTAGAAGCTTCCACTTCTCTGTGCAGTCCAGTCCAAATCAGGATAGTAATCATTTCAAACTTACCCTTAAATTTAAGTAGATTTGCATATGATTGATAGAAAATAAAGTGATGTCTTTCACACCTAGATTTGTCTTGAACACCATATTTTTAATGTCCTATATGCATTTGTTGGATATAATTACCAAAAAAAGTGCATATTATTGTTTTTTTCCGGTAGCACAGGCAGGATGTTGGGTGCTTTCCAACCATAGGAGTCTAACGATTGCTGTCCAAAGGAGCTCATAAGCATGTTTTACACTGAGCAGAACAAGTGTGTGGTTTCTTTAATGATTATAAGTAATCATTTTCCCCCCCATTAATATGGTCTAAGAGAAAAATAAATTTTTATAAAGCCAGGGGACTGACAATCATGTACCTGATATTTCTAATTAACCATTAGAGATTTTCCAAAGCAATTGCTGTCTGGCAATAGGTAATAAGCAATAAGTGTGGCCCCTGGGCTGTATATGAATATCTTGTGTATTTACAGATACTTGTTGGCTATATAATATATATATGATATTATAAAGATTTTCAAAAGTGACTCATAATTTTGGGTGCCCAAACTGACATCTGTCTTTTCTATCCTCTGGAAGTGAGACCCCTTTTGGGGTGTCGGAAGTTGGTCCACCAAAATCACTGGTCACTTCTTCAAATGTTAGCCTGTAATTTAAAATGTTAGTGATATATCAAACTTTTTTTTACTGTAATGTGGACATTCAGTTTTATAAAATGAATAATGTTTTATTTCTAGGCTAGCACCACTCTTTTTGATACCTATGATGTGGAGCTTCCAAAAAAAGATGGACAAAGCCTTGGTATAACAATTGTTGGATATACTGGAACATCTGATGTAGGTGAGTTATACACTGATTATGAAAGACTACAGCAGAGGTTTATCAAATACCCAGACTGGCCTTATGTTTTTGCTGAAGTCTTTGATATAGCCACATAGCTCAACATGCACTTTCATTTCTTTAATGAGTTCAGTGTCTGAGATTTAAATACCTATAAGACTATCCAGTACATCTCTCTGCAAGTGCAGGACTGTGAGCATTTCAACAGTGTTTAATGTGTGTGCCATCTTCAAAGGGTAATTCTTTTCAGCCGACGGGTATTTCATACTTTGCACTAGTGTCTGAGCTCTGACAGCACACCAAAATATCTGTACATAATTATGGGTGCCCAGAATGCTTTTGTCCAACTTTACACATGAGAGAGAAGGAAAGCTTTTTGTGATTTCTATGTATCCCCTTACAAAATTATATCTGTACAATAGAAAAGTGCATTTGTGTGAGATTTTTCACAAGGGAGTTGTCTGTTTTAAATTATTGAATTGATAAAACTAAATGTAAGAGGATGAGTGAGACCTTGATCCAGCAAAGCACTTAAGCACATGCTTCACTTCTAAGCATAAATACTCCCCTTGAAGTCAAATTCATCATGTGTAAGTGATTTGGTGGATCAAAGCCTGTATAGGTATGGAAACTGACGTACCATAGAAAGGACCTTTTCTGAGCAGGGTAAATCAAGTTGGGCAGTATTGGGTGCTTGCATTGCTGCTCTTCTCTGGAGTGCAGATTTTGAATCATGCATAACTACTAAATTATATGAGTGTTGTGATTTCCATGTTCATTTGTGACTAGGAGGAGATGCATCTTCATTCCACTGGTGGACCCAGGCCTCCAGAGGTGCATGGTTCTTAAGCTCTAAATAAATGTATGATTAACAAAAAAGCCCAAATTAGTGCTTTGCTTTATTTATTCATTCATTTGTGTTTGTTTTATTTTTTAAAGCAGATTCCTCAGGGATCTTTGTGAAAAATATAATACCTGGCAGTGCTGCAGATCACAGTGGCCTTATACAAGTCCAGGACAAAATTGTTGCTGTAAGTAAAATATTTCATTTGGATCCAATTTTGGAACTAGCGCTTATTTTACATATATCCCAATTTTTAAAACACAGTCTACTAAAGGTGCTTGTTCATTCAATCAGCTCTAAAGCTGATTTGTAAAAGGGAGGAACATTGACAAATTTGTGACTGTCAACAAGAACAGTATTTGAGCTAATAGCTCTGGTTTGCAGTGGTTAGATTATTAGTATACTGCCAAAAATGAGAGAGAATCGTAAATAGTAAAACAGGATAGATGTTTGGATTGAAGCATCTTATAGTAGGGATCTTGTCTTAGGGCCTGTTTAAAGTACTGGGCACCTTCAGCACCTGTTAAAGTTCATGGGATTTGAAGGTACTCGACATTTTGCAGAATTGTGTCCTTTATGCCCATCTATAAGTACAGTAGACTCTCGATTATCGTGGATTAACCAGGATGTCAAAAAAAAAACATGCGCAACTCACAGGGCCGGCTCTGGCTTTGCTGCCGCTCAAAGCACACACACACACAAAACCCCTACCAGGGCGCAGGGCAGCCAGTGAACCAACACCCCCTACCCCCAGTGCAGGATGGCTGGTGAATCAACCCCCACTTCCCATATTTCCTATGGATGGTGATTTATCCAGGATTTTATTAACCAGAATTATTTTTCCCCTATCATCCTGGATAATCGAGAGGCTACTGTATTTAACATTGGGTTGACATCATCAAAGTATTGGTAATGCAGACATTAAAAAAATATCCTTTTCTTTATAGGTGAAAAAAATTAAAACCTCGTGGATAAATGTCAGGGCCATGTTAACATATAATGGCTAACTTTGCATTCTTAATACAAGTAGGAATAACTCTCTAAAGATTTCTTAACATAAAGCACATATCAAATATTTGGGAGCAAATGTTTTGTAGATACAATGCCTAAACTTTCAAAGCCTGTCCTGTCCATCAATTGGTGCCCACTTGTGCTTACAGATGCAGTTTTATGTGTGCATAGTATAGTCAAGGGTCAACAGAGTTTACCCACTTCTCATTTAGGGACTGGGGAGTCCAGGTTAGATTAGTCTACCCACTCCTTTTTTCTTTTTCTTTTTTTTACCACTATATACTGATTGCGTACATAGTTGTTTGCATATTTATGTGTGGAGGCTTGGTAGAGGTTGGCAGAAAACTTATGCTGTGATCTGAACATACTGTTAGTCTCTCAAACTCATCCTGAAAGTTCCATGCACAGTGCAAGCTGCTGTCTGCATACAGTAACTCTCTGTTAAATGTAAGATAAATTTACTTTTCCTATAAATCTAGTAAGATTTGCTGTTTTGTATTTGCCCTCATGTGCTATCAAGGAGACGTTCTTATTTTGAGTTTCTTTTAAGAATAAACTTTGAAGATGGCATTTATCTGACTACTAGCATAAGTGCCCGGCGTTGCTCGGGTCAGTCGGAGGTGGGGAGGGGGCAGACAGCTGACACCCCCTGACCAACCCCAACACCCACACCTCACCCCTCACCCACCCCGACACCCTCCCACCCCCCCAGACCAACCCCGACACCCCCCGGCTCACCCCCCCCGACCGAACCCGACACCCCCACCTGACCCCCCCCAACCAAACCCGACTCCCCCACCTCACCCCCCGACCGAACCCAACACCCCCAAATCACTTACCGTCCCACCAAACCCAACTGGGATCCATCGCAGGGGGGGGGGCCCAGAGCCGAGGGATTCCGGGGACCTTCGCAGGTGGGGGGGGGGCACAGAGCTGATGGATCCCGGGGTTCTGTTGGGAGGTGGGAGGGGCAGAGAACTGAGGGATCTCCGGGGTTCCGTTGGGAGGGGGGAGGGGCAGAGAGCTGAGGGATCTCCGGGGTTCTGTTGGGAGGGGGGAGGGGCAGAGAACTGAGGGATCTCCGGGGTTCCGTTGGGAGGGGGGAGGGGCAGAGAACTGAGGGATCTCCGGGGTTCCGTTGGGAGAGGGGAGGGGCAGAGAGCTGAGGGATCTCCGGGGTTCCGTTGGGAGGGGGGAGGGGCAGAGAGCTGAGGGATCTCCGGGGTTCCGTTGGGAGGGGGGAGGGGCAGAGAGCTGAGGGATCTCCGGGGTTCCGTTGGGAGAGGGGAGGGGTGAGCTGAGCGAGTGAGGTGTCTGTTGGAGGGGGGTATTATGACATCATCACCACCTAACCGCCCAGCCGATGTGATTGGCCCTGAAAGACTTTCACCCCTGGGGGGCGTCAGAGGTGAGATCCAAAAATTTTTC
This sequence comes from Sternotherus odoratus, assembly GCA_032164245.1. Classification (NCBI taxonomy): domain Eukaryota; kingdom Metazoa; phylum Chordata; order Testudines; family Kinosternidae; genus Sternotherus; species Sternotherus odoratus. The sequence continues at coordinate 78,335,780 of JAVMKO010000008.1, read as the reverse complement.
GACCCTTACCAGCATCTAGACCCTAATACCCCTCAGTGTACCAAAATTCAAGTCTCTGGCTCAAACGGTGAGGGAGGAGTTCGCTGTCATACATACATACATACATACATACACACATACATACATACACCACTTGACTTTTATATATATAGATTTTGAAGTAGCTGAATTTAATGCAATTCTTCTTTTGCAAACATTGCAGTCTGTGAGGGCCATCAGTATAACTCTGAGAGATGAGTTGCACTGTTGGTTTATGTATCTCTGTGAATATTAGAACTCAACCATAATCTGAGGTATAATATGATGGTGTTTCTGTACTAGGTTGATGGGATTAATGTTCAGGGTTGCTCCAACCAAGAAGTGGTGGAGGCGTTGCGTCGCACTGGTCAGGTGGTGCACCTTACCTTGCTTCGGCAGAAACCTTCTCATGCTACTTTCTCTTCAGGAGGATCTTTGGAGAGAGGTAGTTCTTTTCTTCCCTTTGCCTGTGGTTCATTTAATTTTTCTTCCAATTTATGATGACCGAAATTAATGTTTAGGGCCTGTTCCTGCAGGGTGCTGAGCAACCATAAATCTTGGGCTTAAGGGTCCTCTGCACAGAATCAGACCCTTGGACATAGAATAGAAGGGTGTGTGGGAAGTGAAGTGGAGTTGAGAGCAAAGTTCCTGTAAATTGAACAAGGAAACTGCTGGTGGATATTGGTTATCATATCATGTATCCTCTGTACTACCTGGCTGACTTGAAAGTTTTTTTTTAATCTTCACAGCGCAGCCAAATACTCCAGCCTTAGTCCTGTCTGGAGCTGTAGAGACGGAAACTATTTTGGACAGTGAGAATGAGGAGGATCAAGAGGACAAAGATGATTTTGAAAATGAAAAGAAGCAAAATCTACACAAAATTGGTAGGTAAAACGTCTTGCAGTGTGTTCTCGCCTGTATATCTACTGCCTTCTTGAAATTCATTTCTTTAACTTAATTTTCATAATGATGGGACAGTTTGACTTGATTTTCCTTGCATAATTTTAATTTTCTGCTCTTCAGTGCTTTTTTATTTAAATGAAACCAAAATCTTTAAAAATGGACGTTGCTTGCTGTGTGTTCATTTATTTGTAAATGATTTTTTTCAGTTCATGTGGAAAGGCGTCCAGATGGACATCCCTATCACAGATCTTTGGCTCTGATTCTTAGAGATGTTGAGCACTTTTCTGGAGTGGACACAGGTGTAATAGTGTGCAAACTATGGCTGTGCAAGCTTCCCTCGACTATCCTATCAATGTGTCTCAACCCTCAACTGGATGACCCACCTATAGGGATGAGTTTAGACTCCACAGACATTCAGTACCTGATCTGTGGAGTCTAAACAGCTGTGCTGTTGCTTTTTGGTATGTGGATACCTGCTCACTCTGAATTCGAAGAATGCACCATCTTATATCTGACCATCCACAGATGTACAGTGGCAATCAGTTTTTTGTCACTGTTAACTTGGGCTGAATTTGAATAGGTGACCAAGAGCTTAATGATATCTTCACTCTAATTAAAAAGAGATTGCTAGATGAAGTAGGAAATCACTATCTAGGCAAGGGATGTGGATTGCTATAGGGTCTTTAAACAAGCAGACAAAGATACAATGGGACCTCATGGCATGAAGTTAAAGCTAGACAAAATTCAAACTATAAATAAGGCATTTGTGGGGTTTTCTTTGTTAACAGTCAGGATAATTGATGATTGGGGTAGATTACCAATGGAGGGGGTGGATATTATAACAGTTGATGTCTTCTAAAATCAAAATCGCATGTCTTTCTAAAAGATGCTCAAAATTTCACTGCAAGTTACTGGTTTCAGTGCAGAAATTTCTGGGTAAAACTATATTGCTCACATTAAAGAAATCAAACTAGATTATCATAATTCCTTCTGATCTTAAAATCTATTAAGTGTTTTTAAATCAGGATTTTCATCCTCAAAATCCCTGTCTTTGTCGTAAATTTAATTCCATTCTAAAGACAACATGGAAATGGAGGCAAAAAATGGCAATTCAGATTTCAATAATATGCGTCCTCAGTTACACATGCTGATGCTGTGGCTATTTAAGTCCAAAAGTAATCAAGATAGTGACCAGCGTTTGACTTGGAATGCTCTCTTTTTCTTTTTTAAATGCATTTCAGTGATGTCTTCATGTATGATTAAAGTGTGGGTTGAAAGAGGGAACATTGCTTGGATTCACAGGAAAAAAATGCTAAAATTGATAGAATTTGACTGAGGTTCTGAGTACCACCCACTAAAGGTTCATAATCAGGTGCATATTCACTCTGATTTTAATGTCTCTGAAAGTAAAATTATATACAAAACATCAAGTAGAAAATGTAAAGGCTGAACATTTTCTGCTGTTCAGTTACTAAATGTTGTTCATGGCTCCTTTCTAACTTTCTCGGCTCCCGCCTCCCAAACAAGCGGAAGTCAGTAGAGACTATGTGGGCACAGAGGTTTGCCCATGCAGAGCTCATTGCAAGATTTGGGCCTAAAGTAAGAGCTCACATGGCAAGTGATGGTAGAAAACACTGGAACAAAGGACAAAAGACACATTACAGAAATAAAATCATGAGTTTATTTTTGGTTAGTAAGGCAAGTCTTGAGGGGTTTGTAAATCTTTTTAAATATCTTTACTGTAGGGAAATATGAGGAGTTTTATCTATCATGGAATATTCTCTTGAGTCAAGGACGAGACACATGGACAGGTCAGGGGTTGCCAGGCAGAGGGAGTTGGGTGAGAGAAGGCACAAAGCATGAGAGGGTGAAGTCAACAAAGGGGGGTACTTGATTCTGAGGCTTGTGCAGGACAGTGAAGGGTGGGTGGGTGGGTGGGAGTTGGAAGTGAGGTTTGTGGAGACAAAGTTGTATAGGGCTTTGAAGGTGGCATATGATGCTGGCATATGGAGTGGAAGATTAGAGAAAGCTTTGAAGGGCTGTGAAGGGCTTTGAAGAAGAGCTGGGCTGCAGGCATGATTGTAGGATGATATTTTGCAGTTGCATTTTGGATGGGTTTGAGGGTTGGAGAACAGGAGGTTGCAGTATTTAAGACATGAGGTAGTAAACTGACGTTTTTCAACAGTGGGAATGAAAAGGCACAGATGCATTTCTGGCTGTGCTGGAGGGAAAAACAAGAACATTTAGCAACTCCCCTTATATAGAGAAAGAGGAGCCGATGATGCCAAGGGACAGGGAAGGTGATAGAGTTGCTAAAATAATGGAGGTGAGAGGGAGGTTTATATGAAGAAAGAGGAGTGCAGGTTTTGCCATACTGAGCTTGAGGTGGTGGCAGGACATCCATGAGGGAGAAGCCAGAGTGAGAATTGCAGATAGAAGACTGAGCAGGGGTAGTGCCTCTCTTTATCCATTTCTTTCCAGTAAGTACTTCTGTACAAAGGCTCATCTGTAGTTTCTCAGCTCAGTGTGCTGGAATTTAAGCAGTGTAGATAGTACTGATGTTTCAGACAGGATAATGCAGTTAATCTGCTGGTGCTGGGTTTATGAGTACTGGTGATGCTGGGTTTATGAGTACTGTGGCTCTTTGGACTTCTGCAGACTAATGACTTTGGAATGGTTTTAAAACTGGGTAAAACTATCTATGGTATATAATGTCCTACAGCCCTATGCAAGAGTCCTTGTTTGGTAGGGCTCAATTTCTTTACAAAATTAAAAATAGTCAAGATACTCACATTTATAAGTTATAATGTACATTTTCATAACCTTGTATCTTTTTTGCTTGCCTAAAATTTAAAAGCATCCATTTAGTTGGAAACTTTGTTCAAACTGAAACACTGTGTATAAAATTTCAGCCTGGAACGGAATTTAATGGCCAGCTTGCATTCCAAAAATGAGTGCTTATTTTGGAAATGTTGTCAGGCTCTTAATTATAGCGGTGCTTAAGTAAACACTGCTAATTTAAGGCCCTGTCTAAACTCTGGAATTGCTTTTTAAAAGTTAATGTAAAAGGTGTGTTTTATAAAACATGAACTATTTTCCTTTAGGCCCAATTGGGTTAAATTTTTATTAAATTTTCCTGAAGAGGTATTAAATAGTGATGCTGGCCTGCTAAACCATGTTTAAACAACTCTGTCATGATGCATAGTTCAGGAAACAGTGTGCATGGGGCCTTAAACTTTCTGCTAGCAGACTAGAGAGGCAATTAACTTACTGCTGCATCCCTAAGAGTGAAGACTGGACAAGTGTTTGTTTTGTGCAGTGGTATATAAAACCTAAAGAGAGAAGCTAGTTGTTTAGTCAGAAACCAGACCTGAATCCAGATCGGAATAGAGAACAGCCTGTAACATTAAGGAGGAAAAAGCTATTGGGGAGAAATCAAAAAGCTATGCTGTTTGAGAAATCTTTAATCCAACAGTTACAAAGCGAAGGACACATCGCTACATAGTGAGCCTGTGAGAAGGGGAGAAGCGAAGATCTGCAAGACCAAGAAAAAGGACAGCATTTAAAAGTTCCAGGGATGCAGATCTTAGCGTACACTTAAAAGTTAGGTTGGCATATTTACATTGTTCGGAGGTCTGAAAAAAACACACCCCTGATCAACATAGCTGTGTTAATCTACCTAGTGTAGGAGCAGAAGAATGCTTCTGTTGACATAACTAACTTTGGTCGGGGAGGTGGTGTTCCTACAACAATGGAAAAACCCCATCATCGGTGTAGGCTGTGTCTATGCTATGGAGTTACACACCTCAAAAAAGGGATTGTATTCCAGGAAACGAATACCAGTAAGGTGGGGAAGAAAAACTACATGAAAGCAGAGAATTAAGAGGTAAAATTCTGAAGATATAGAATGTTACTGCCAATGCACACTGTTGCTGGGAAAGAATTCTATTTCTGAGGCCTTGTCTAATATAGATAACTAGTGTAAAAGCCCGTGTACACGGGCCAACGGTAAGGGCTCGTGCCCCCCCCGCCCCCTCCCCCTCAACGCCCCCCTCAACGCCCCCCTCAATGCCCCCCTCGCCCAGCCCCCCCAGCCCCCTCCCCCCTCAACCCCTCGTCATGTGCCCGACAGCCCAGCTAACTTTATATGTATAACTGCTCCTTGGTGCTCTAGCTCCGTGTGAGTGAGGATCCCTCAGGCGGGCACGCGCGGCAACCATTTTGTGCCTCCGAACTACACCTCCCAGCATGCCGTTCGTCTGGGCCGTCTCTACTGTGCGTGACGGCTTCACACAAACTTTTCTAGCCGATTATTAAATAGGATATAGCATGTACCACAAACCATGAAAAACCAACCTGGAGAAACAAAAAAAAAAAAAAGGGAGAGGGGGAAGGAATCTTATGGTACTGGGTGAAAGCATTGGAATTAGATATGCTTGATCCAAACCTCTAGATCCCAAATCTTTTAACATTTTCAGGGAGTTCTCTTTAATGGGTTGAGCCCCAATATCTCAGATATGGACATGTGAATTTGGGGGTTGTGGTGGGGGTTGGGGAAATGATCTTAATTTTCAGTTAACTGAACACATTTAAGAGCCTTATTCTGAGAGTTGTTGAGTGAAAATTCCTGGTGTTCATAGAAGTGCATATTTGACTCCACTGAGAGTTTCAGATGTTCAGAGCTTTTCAGGTTGAGGCCATAATTTTGTAACAGAAAAAGGGAGTTCATACATTCATATATTAGAAAGCCAGAGGGGACCACGAGTTTCTAAGGTAATGCTAGTTAAACTAACTGTCTCTATCTGGATAATCAGCAAACATGACAAGTCTGGTGTGGTCAGACCCTGGGCTGGGACCACCTGATCCTGAACCCTGAGACAGGGGTGCGGGGATTATTTTCTTACCGGGTGTCCATGAGGAGGTTAAATCCTATCCTAGTATGTGGATGCAGTTGACTGTAGGGGAACACATGAGGCCCCTGTTTGCAGGGCTGGCCAAAATGCGACCTACTCCATTGTCTGAGGGCAAGATGGGGAGTATTTCTCTGAGGTACTTAGTGGAGTTAAGACAGGCCTGGAGTGCCCAGAGAAGCTAACTCAGAAGATCCAGTTCCTGGCTGTTAGGTGAGGAGCTATACCCTGGAGTTGGGGTGTCTGGACAAGAGGATGCTCCCCCAGAAGTCCCACTTTGTGATGTGGGCATCCTAACTAGAGGGACCAAATTGGCCAGAGATCAGAGGGAGGATGAGACCCTCAGCCAGGCCTATGACCAGCTGCCAGTGGACAACAGAGAGGTAATAGACCCACATTGAGCAGAACAGTACCCACCATTTAAGCTCTGGCTGAGCAATTATATTAGCAGGAGAGAGACTGACCGACTGCTGAAATTCGATTGCAGTTCGTCAGTCCCTAGTCTCACCAGTGCAAGTTCATGTGGCTGGTTCATGCTTCCTCCACCACAAGCCACCTCAGCATGAGGAGACTGTGACCAGGTTTGTTACTGCTGGTTTATGCCAGGGTTTTCCATGATAGTGGCATCACTCATGGACCTGATTAAGGACAGCTGTCCCTGGGAAGTTTGATAACCTGATGTCTGGAAAAAAGCATTCAAAAAATGGAAAGGCCACTTGTGTAAAGAGCCTGTTCAGTTCATCCCAAATAGAAAACAGCTTGCTCTTTTCGAAAGAACTTAGTTTGCAGGTCAGTGTATCGGAAGTAGGCCTGGTGGCAGTCATATCCCAAGAAGTAAATGGAGAGAAACATTCCATGCTATTTTTTTAGCCACAAGGTATCTCCTCAGGAATTAGCATGCTCTCTGATAGAAAAAGAGAGCCTGGTGGTGAAATGGGCTGTGGAGTCTCTCTGATTTTACACCCTGGGAAACCCATTGAAGCTGGACACTGATTGTCCCCCTTTGAGGTGGTTAATTGCAGTGAAAGACACAAATCCCTGTCTTACGCACTGGTATCTGTCTCTAGTCATGTGCCTTTCAAGTATAGCATAGAGCTGGGAAGGCTCACCAAAAGGTGTTTTTGTTTTTTTTGTCCTGAAAGGCAGAGTGCATAGACAGCTGACCTGGTTCCTCGGATGCCAACTTGAAGGGGAGGGTTTATGATGGGGTATACAAACCCCACACTGGACAACGCTGTAGGGTTAATGAGCTGATGTGGGCGAAGGCGGCTCCACCGCACCACATGTGTGAGAGATGTCAGATGTGGAAGGAGGAGCTCAAAATGGGGAAACCCAGCTCAGTTGAGGGCAGACCAGGGAGGAGAACAGTCCTTTAGTCTTCAATTCGAGGAGAGAGGGGTGATGGAAGATAGGAGCTCCTCGGATGGCCACAGCCTGGTAGTCCCACCCTGAAGGATGTGAGGGCCTGATTCACCTTTTGAGAGCACTATTCTTCTGTATTTGCCTAACAACTTAGCTGGGGGGCACAACTTGACAAGGGCTCCTGAAGAAAGAGAGCTTTACCACAGTTGTGGAATAGTTCATTTGTGTTAATTCTCTTTATTCGTTGACAACCCTGGAGATGCAAACTAGTTGAATGGCTGAGCCTCTTATGACTGGAACTGGGATAGGAATATACCTGGATGGAGTATAGCAGAGGCCCAAGTGAATGCTGGGGCCCAGCCCATGGCATACGGGGTTAACTGAAGCAGGAATTCTGATGACACTCTGTGCTATTCCTCTAAGTTGGAGGGAGAGTCTGGATGTCTATGCACATTTGTTTGATAAAAGATGCATGATAGTAAGTGAATATTTGTGTTTGTGGAATTATGGTTCATGCTTAAAGCAGCCAGGAGGTAAACATGGTGATCAGTCTGTACCTGATAATGAAGCAAAGTGGGGCTGAAGAAGAGCATCTATTGACAGAAACCTAAATGTAATAGAGAACAAAACTTCTCAAATTTCATGAATTCAGGAGACTTCAGCGTAGACCCAGTTTAAAGAAGACAAAGTGTTCTTCGACGCATCTGTTGTGTAACTATAGAAGCCTACTTCTAAAGCAGGCTTAATTTTTGGTATAGGTCAATAAAGAAACAATGATCTGACTAAATCTGACCTAAAATCATTCTGTGCTTTTATCTCTTGAGTCTGAGGTCAGATATATATATATACAATGGAGACTTCAAATTGGAATCTGAGCCGCTTGGTTCTATACAGAGAAATTCTGGGTAGGGACAGAAACTGGTTGCTAGGGATCTAAAACTACATGAGGCTCAACATTGGGAGGGAAAAATAATTAGCATAGAGTCCTGATCTCTTGGGGTGTTGCCTTGTAATTCAAATAACTCAGAGCCTTTGTTTTTAACAGTTGCTAACTGATTCTTCCATTGTTACTGTGATAATTGAATAGCTTACAATTCCAAGTAATAAAGTGATGTAATGAGGATTGTGTTGCAAGTCTGATTTGTTAGTTCTGTCCTCTAATATTGAAAAGTGAAGGGGGAGATTTTCAAAGTTACCCAATTCCTCTTGACTTTTGATGGGAGTTAGGCTTCCAACTCCTAAGGTATTTTGTTTAACGGTTTAACAAAACATTTAGCATTCAAAATGACATGCACGTACTTAAAGACTGAAAAGGGTTGCTATTATGATTTGCATTCCGACTCCGGTAAGATGACATGTCAGTGAAATCAAGTATTCTGTGATTTGTCCAGACTTGTGATAATATTATGGCCATTTAAAAATAGTTTTCAGTAAATTCATTCTCCAGTTGCTGCTGATGATAGTTGGAATTTTGCTTTAGAGTTTGACTCTTACCAGCTCAACATTACTTAGGTTAGGAACTTTATATGTGTGCTGAGCTTCTGGATGAGGTCAAATGCAGGGCAGCCAGTCATTTTATGCTGTCTAGCCCTGTCAAATTGTCTTACATGACTATAATACTGCCTTGGTTGTATAAGTAAGAAAGCTGAAAAGATATAAATGTCAAGATAGCCAAGTTCCCACGGAAGACTGGTTTAGAACTGGAGCTTATATTAAAGCTCATGTTACTCACTGGCCTAATTAAACCAGACAAGCCTTTATACCTGCCAAATGTATAAATAAAGTTTGCCGCTGCATTGTGCTGATGCAGTTCCTTGATAACGGCAATGTCTTGTCAGGTGTTTACTTCTCAAAAGGGGTCAGTGTGGGAGGGGGTAGCACTGCTCCGTAGTAGTGAATGTTTAAACAGCAACAAATTATAAAGCCATGTGAAATTTGCTTTACAACCTGAAAGAATGATTTATTTGCGGTATTAAACGGTATGGAACTCGCATCTCATCAATGCAACCATCCCCTTTTATGCTTCTCAACTAAATAAATTTCACTTCAGCAGTAGCTGACATTTGCATTGTTTTCTTGCAAAAGTCTATTCTGATTTGCAGTGCTTGATAGATCCAAAATAATGTATTTTTATTCTTCTGATCATTCTCCATAATCTTTTATTTAAGATGTATCTTTACTGAAGTAAATGTACTTAGCAGGGTTTAGTAAATTTAACATTCACTTTTCTATTTTAGGAAGAGACCCAGACTCTCCAGAAAAGGAGTTGAAATCCAAGTGGGGAAAACTGCTGGGACCTGATTATGAAGTCATGGTATGTTATCCCTCAATAAAGTACACTCATTTATGTTTCTTTAACTTACAGCGCTGTGAGCTTAACTTTACAAGCTGTTCAGGGGTTGGAGCAGATCAGTAGAGTGGCATTTTTTTGTTTTCCCTGAACATTCAAGTATGAAATATAGGGATGTTATAATTAACACATTTTTGTTCTGTTTATGTCTGTACTATTGCACAAGTGTGAGTAATGTTTTTTTAAAATAAACCTCATTTTAAAATTTGTAACATATCAGCCACTTAAAATATTTGGCATTTTTATGATTGTTTTAATGATCTGTTTGTTTTATTGTACACTTAGAAAAGGCTCAGGATATGAGTCGTATGTTTCACAATGAATCTTACATTTTTATGAGAAGAATGATTGTCAAATGTATTTGGGAGAAAAGGAAGTAGTTCAAGTTAGGGGTAACTTTGTGGTGCTAACTGCCCATTAGATTTTTCTTCACCTCTTATTAAAGAATTGTGAAGGAAGAGATTGATTACTTTTCTAAATATGAATCATCACAGGGGAATGACCAGGGCTTTTTTTGCATTCATTACTGCTTTTAAGACTGTGCTAACTGAGTGTGTTGTTAAATAAAACATTCAAACCAACATCCTTTTCTGATGTCCTTTAAAAAAAACCAAAAAACTGTTTATCTTTGCAATACATGTCCACTTGATTCGGAGACTCTTATTTTTACTGTTTGGCAGAACTATCACTCCAAATGTCTTATTGGAAGATTTAAAGTAGCATTAAGAGGTACCTTGAGAAGCTCCCTTCTCTGCAATCCATTAGTGCTCCTTTAAGATCTTTGAAGTCCATATAAGACTGTGTTTTGATTCAATAAATCTAGTTACCAGCGCCAACTGCTAGATATCCCCATCCTTGCACTGCCAGAGCCTGACATTACTTACTTTAACACCATTCCATTTTTCAATATATGTGTGGGATATAAAGCTGGTTCATGAAGCTCAGTGGGCCAAATTTTCCTTTCATTGCAGCAAATGTGGTTGTGATGGTGAAAATGTCAAAATTTGGCCCATCTGAATAATAGAAGGTCATGGTTCACCAGCACCTTTTTCAAAGTCTTTGTTTTCTTCCTTTGAATATGCCTCTCCTCCATTTTGCAACACCTTGCTTTATCATGATGCACAGTTTGGTTTGAGCCTGATAATGCAGACTCTTACATTGTCCTTACTGTCTCACAAGCACCATTTAAATCGATAGGCCTACTAAGAGTTTGAAGGATTGAGCCCTTTCTGATCACTTTGTCAGCCACCAAGTCCTTCTGAGGGGCTGATTACTGAGTGTGGGATTTAGATCCAGTTACTGGCTATGTGATTTTGATAGCTTGTGGTGATAACTCTAAGGCACCAAACTGAACTAAGACATGCATTAAACATTAAAAAGCATAATTTTCTTGTCTCCTTATTTTACTGTCGGCTGTTCTTATAATCAGTCCTCTATTATAATTCAGCACTCTGTTACAATTTGTGTACTAGTAGTATTTAATTATCACGGTGTACAATTTTTAGGTGGTTTGTGTGGACATGCCAATTACAGATGATGCTGAGCTTCAGAAATACTCAAAGGTATGGAATCTTATTTTATTTTATCTTTTTTTGAGGTGGGCATGAACCAAAACCGTAGAGGTGAATACTTCTGAAATATGGGGGAGTTCCAGCATTGGCTCTAGCTCATCTCTCAGAGAAATACTGCCTCTTGCTGCCAGTGCTGCTCATGTATACTGGGTCAGAATTCCTTCATGACCTTTTATGAAAGAAGAAAAACCCCAAACCAAAAAAACAAACAAACCCATATAGGAAAATAGGCCATGCAGAGTGTCCTAAATTTCCTCAGACTCGGGCAAGTGGGGAGCAAGACTTTCAAGAATCTAGGGCCCATCCCTTCTAAATCTGGGGGCTGCTGGCCTCAATGCTTTAGCTGATGTCAACTACTGAGATGGGAGTTGGAGAGAGGCAAGAGTGGCACGTTGAATAATACCTGGAAACCAGTGCAGACGATGCAGCAGAGTATCACACTGACTCCGCTTGCATCCGACGAAGTGGATATTAGCCCACGAAAGTTCATGCTTCAATACTTTAGTTAGTCTTTAAGGTGCCATAGGAATCTTTGTTACTTCTGCTATTCCAGACTAACACTGCTACCTCTCTGACACTGACTACCAGAAACTTTTTACTAGGTAAGGTCCTAATGCTATAAGAGATTTGCAAGAATGGCCTTTTACTAGTGTATGGAATCACATTGACTGCAGTATCAGAGCCTAAATGGGCATCTGTCCAGAAGCAGCTGGGGTACCAGCAAGATCACCAAGTTGTGAACTTGTGAATTTTTTTTTTAAATGGAAATGAAGCTATATTTGCCTTTGAAATAAACCGACATTGGAGGTCAGGGCATAGGCAATTGTGAGCCAGATTTAATGCCGCAGCAGCCAGCATGAGTGCTGGACAGAAACCCCAGGAAAGGCACAGCATTAACAAGTCCAGGGTAGTTCTCCCTACTTCTCACAAGGCTTAGAAGGCAGGCAAAGTTCCTGAATCAAGGGAACAGATATTATCTCTGCTATCTTCTTTGTTTCTTCGCATCCTGCTAGTTTGTCTGGATTGAGCCTCAGCTAGCCTGCTTTGAAAGTTTTCCTAATGGTTGCAGATATTTGTTATGTGGAAGTTTACTAGAGATGAATACAGTATTACGGTTGTCCCTAGGGAAATGGCCAGCTCAAAATCGTTGAAATATGGATACAAGTGATAGTAACCGTTTGCCAAAGATGCTTCAGAGAGATGTTTCCTGCCCCAAAGACTGATACAAATGTCGTCAAGAAATGAGATGACTGATTTGTATAGTTAGGTTTTATTGGCTTTGTAGAGACGTTAGCTGGGGTATGTCTCTCTCTGGGGCGGCAGGGAACCACACCACCTCACTAGATACCAATGATGTCTTGGGGCAATTAGTCAGACTGCTGGAGTCTTCCTCGGCATCCCTTGTGGGAACACAAAATAGGCACCGTATGCCCGGGCCCAGGTCAGGGTGGGGCAACGATGGGCCAAGTGCTCAAGCCCTCAGGCAGGGGGCCGAGCAGTGGTTGCACAAACAGTAGCAAACAACCAAGGCCCTAGGTCAGGGTCGGGCAACAGAGAGCCAGGTGCTCAGGCCCTTAGGCAGGGCTGAGCAATAACAGTCTCGCTGTAGTAAGCCCAGGCCCTAGGTCAGGGCAGGCAATAAGGAGTCAGGAGCCCAGGCCCTCAGGCAGGGCTGAGCAACAATAGTAGGCCCAAGCCTCCGAAAGGCCTGGTAGAGGGTGAGACTGCCACCCATGAGTTGGGTGGAAAGGGGGACCCAGGCCCTCCCACTCCAGTGTCCCAGCCCGGGGCCCTAGCAGCGGCAGAAGACCCGTTGCTGTGTCAGTGGGGATCCTGGCCACAACACACTGACATAGTCTGGCTGCAGCACTGCTAGAGCCTAGGGTCAGCTGTCCCCGGGCCACTTCCTAACTCCCTCTCTTAGTGTACCTGGGTCAGGGGTCCAGCACCATGGGCTCCACGGGGTAGCTGGCGCAGAGCAGGCCCGGCATCTCCTCCGGGTAGCTGGTGCGGGGCAGGCCCAGCAACTCCTTGCGTGTACTGTGGGCCACTGGTGCTCACCAGAGGAAACTGGCCTCTCCAGCAGCTGTTTCCCCAGTGAGCTATGAGGGCAAGCCTTTATATTTCTGGGTTGCGCCTGACCCTCTAGGGTGCGGGCTCAGAGCTTACTAGCTCCACCCACTCCGGTGTCCGGAGGAATTATTTTTTTTCTGGGGCAGCGGGGAACCACACTGCCTCACTACAGGCTTCCTCTAAAATAATGATTAAGATGCTGTGACAGATGTGGCAATTTCCCACAATATCCTTGAAAGACTTTATTAAGTTTATGTACTATTGCGAGCTGGGATTGTATGTCATCCCTCTATGAGGAGAGATGTGACTGACCGAAAACCTGGAAGTTCAAAAGTCTGTACTGAAAATATGTAAGACAAGTATGGACTTTTGGGACAATAAGTTTGAAGTGGATTTCCTGGGGAATAAATACATCAGGAGAAGTTAATGCAAATTCTCCAACTCTGGTTATGCAAAAACCTAGAGTTGTGAAGCTATGCCCTGAGGCAAGGGTCTTGTCTCCTGATTACCTGTTACAGAATGCCAAGATCAAAGGGCCAAGCTGTATAAAGAAATAGCCGATCTCCCAAGCCTGGATTTTGGTTCTGGATGCAAGACAGATATGAACTTCTATCCCAGGCGAAACCCAGTGGTTGGTTTTGAAGGACTAAAACTTATCAGAGCTCTAGGTTGGAGTTGGGTGTGACCTCTCTTACATTATTTTAGTATATGTTTAAGAACTTTTATTGTTTTTAATGTGTTTTCTCTGTAATGCTTTTACCTTATGAATAAATGTGGTTGCTTAGAAGTTGTATGGTAACTTACAACTTTGGGCAGTAAACTGTCCGTAGCTTTTGGAGAGAAAGCAAAGCACAGATGCTAGCCTTTTTAGGCAATTTAGCTTGCTGGGCATATCTGAGTGGAAGGCAAGGAGCTATGTAGCCTTAAAATCCCTGATCAGGAGAGAGTGGGACATGGGTCTCTGCTTAAGAGAGATGATGACTAGGAGCTGTAAGCCTAAAGAGAGCCTCCTTGAGTAACCATGAAGGGGGAATACAGGTGCCTTTATCCTGAAGCTATCACAAGTAAGATCTTCCTCTTTGGTCATGCCCCTTAAGAGGAGAGTAACTCAAATTTTAGACAGAGGATAGATGTCAGGTGCTCTTTTAGGGCTGGTCTTGTACATCCACCTCTCTTCTGTTTTGGTTTTTTTCCAGTTTATCACTGTGGTGATATTATTGAGAAGATTATAATGATGTACGTTTTTCCAAAAGACAGACACTGCAAGGAAAAAAACAGCAATCTAATTGAACAGAAAAATTAGCAAAAGTTGTGTGATGCAACACTAAGTATGTCAGAGTTAGGATTTAAACATGCTAATGCACAGCTAGTTTAATTTGAACTGGTCAGTTATTGAAAGTTAAATGCATTTTTTACATATAGAAATACATGTTTGTAAACATAGCCATTGCTTATTTTTTGGCAGCTATTGCCTCTCCATGCTTTGAGATTAGGAGTTGAACTTGATACATTTGATGGACATCACTACATATCTTCAATTGCTCCAGATGGTCCAATTGCTATGCTTGGCGTACTGCAACTGGAGGATGAACTTCTAGAGGTAAAGTCTACAGAACTAGAAATGAAGTTGTCTTTTTCTTTCTGTTCAGCCTCTTTAAAAATACACTTTTTATGACATATTAGGTTGGCTAGTGCATTGTGCACAGTAGTACATTTTAAACAGTCAATGGGTAGGAGGAGCATGGGGTTAGGAGTCAGAAAAGCTGGGTTCTCTACTATTCTGGCTCTGCCACAGGTGTCCTGTAAGATTAGGGACAAGTCAGTAAATTGTTTTGTGCCTGGGTACGGATCGGACTGAATTGGCAGGTAGCGCTCAATGTATCGGGGATTGATTTATCGCGTCTCATCTAGATGAAATAAATAAGGAGCAAGCACCAATTCCGCTTACTCCTCTCGCCAAGGTCGACTACAGGAGTCAATTCAGGGATCGATTTATTGCATATAGATGAGACACGATAAAACAAGAACAAAGTCCCACTGACTTCAATGAGAAAAGGATCAGGGCCTTTGCTAGATTAGTTAATCTTTGGTCCAGGTCTCAGGTGGCCTGGTTTCTGATCATTATTAACCCTTTAGCACCAAAAACGCCTACGTGTATCACTGAGAACTAATGCATGTTCTTTTATTATTGCTTAACAGAGGAAATCTGGATTTCCACATAACAGGGTTAATGGAATGTTGAAAGTGTTATTTAAATATCTTGGCCATTAAACAAAAATTTGAATACTAGAAGCAAAAAAACCTCACCCCATACTCTGGAAAAATTTTATTGTCTAAATAATAAAATTGTTTCAATTTATACAAGTCCACAAGTATGTCCAGCGCTAGTGAATTTTATAATTTTTAAACACTTCCTCCCCCCCCTTCTGTAGCTTAAAAAACAACTGAAACAAAACTGTGCTCTTGGGCTAAAACTATCTATGCCAAGTTTCAGCCTAGAGCATGTTTTTACAGCCAAGCTGTAAATCCTCTTAAATAGCTGCTTGTAATGGAAATTATGACAGTCCCTTAACTAAAGCGAACAGCATTACACAGGTGCTGATAGAACAACTGGAGATAGTTTGGATTAATAATTAATGAGGGAGAGACCTTTTTAAATGTATAGCAAGTTTAAACATTTATAAAGGTCTATCTGATGCATAATGATAGGAATCATAGTACTTAGAAAAAAAATTCCTTGTTTTAACTGATTTTCTTGTGGTTTTTTCATGGTGTCCATTGCCTCCTTGTCACTCTCCCACTCCATTTTGTTCTAAAACGTCCATCGCTGTCATTCGGTGGAATGGCTAGTATGGAGTGATCAGTGGATGGGGTATCTGGCACCCTTCCTGCTTAGAGATTGATCTCCAGCAGCTATGAGAGATCAGAGAGGGAGTCCCCAAGTCTGCTGGTGGACATAGAGTAGTTCTTGTCCATCAATCACAGAACGCTGAGATGATAACTTCCAACCACACTAGAACTCCAAATGCATTTAAAAAAACCAACAACTTTGCACGGCTATTTCTGTTTAAATAATTAATTAACGGTTTAGCCTAATAGCTCAGCAGTCACTGCAATGCTGGATTACAGTTCTCCTTGAAAACATCTGCCATTTTAGAGAGCAGGAAAACAAGAATTCCAGATCACAACAAATGTCAAAGCTTCAGCTTGCGGTTTGCCCCTCTTCACCCCTCCCGGCCGGGGCGGCAGGACTCAAGTGGTCTCAAGCTTTGGTCCCTGTTGCTGGGGTGATGTAATAATTTTTATTGTCAGAAGAGGGTTGCAGCGCAATAAAGTTTTGAGAAATCCTGCTCCAGATTATCTCCTCGGTTGTGTTACAAAATTGAGAGGAAAATGGTAAATTCTTAAACAGCATAACCCATATTTAAACTACATAAACATAAAACAAAGGAGGAAGAATTGAGCTAATCTGAGGAAAAATGATGATCCTGGAAGATAGGTATATGATATCTTAACCAAATCAGCCTGAATCTCATCCACAGGGATGGAGATATGGGAAATGACATTGGGCAGATCTTGACTTCAGTAGATGTATGCACTACTTGGTAACTGTAGAATCAGGGTTGTTTTTGTCAGGCCATTGACACTTGGTGACATTTGTATATGTC
Organism: Sternotherus odoratus; assembly: GCA_032164245.1. Lineage (NCBI taxonomy): Eukaryota > Metazoa > Chordata > Testudines > Kinosternidae > Sternotherus > Sternotherus odoratus. The sequence continues at coordinate 78,318,925 of JAVMKO010000008.1, read as the reverse complement.
TGCATTCTTTGTATTTGCAATATTTTTACAGTACAACCAAATGGAAAGCCTAGATTCCTTCTTTATTATGGACACTAGCAACTGTTAAGTTGAGAGAGGGTAGAAAAACACTTCATATTTAGGTTTCTTGAAACAGAGTGTTATTGCAGTAAGCTACTTTGAAGGGAATATTATTTTACAGAAGCATCATCTGTGGTTGTAAAAATCATTAGCGATTGCCTTACAGTCTTCCGTTATCACTGAGCAGCTAAAGTTTATGGGATGATAAGGCTTACCTTGTCAGGACTTTCTGCTGAGTTGCTTTTTCTTTATTGTGTAAAGCATTTGTGTATATTCTCTCAAGGATCTACCTCATTTCATCCATTTGACTATATTTTTAAAGCCTACAACAATTGTTGAAGTTTGGACTTGGTGCATTTGATTTAGAACTGCTTTAAATCCTTCCAAATTTTGAATTTTTGGTGAAATATTTCCTCAAACTCAATTTTTGATGCCAATATACCAATTGCCTCATCAGAATGTTTTGGGATTTCCAAACACCTCTACTTTGGCTTCAACATGAAGTTGAATTTGAGGATTATTTGGTGATGTAGGTGAAGATTCAAGAACCTAGAGGGCATAGTTTTGGTGACATATCATCCTCATTGATCCTAACTGCTATCCTTGTCAGCAGACTTGGCAGAGAAACCATGTATTGACTGGGACATGGAGAATGAATAACACTCTCAACCTAGCCCATGTAGAACGTAATTCAGGCACATGGGTGGGACAGTGGGCAGGAGTTTGCACTGGTGTTGCCAGCGGGATGCCTGTTGATGAAAAGAGCACTTCAGTCATGTGGGCTGTCAAGCCAGCAGTTTATACAGGCACTGAAAAGTGCTTAATAAATAAAACGTTCTGACATTAGGACTAATTTCTAAAAGCACTTTAAACTACAGTCTAGTACTGCTGAAATTGGTTTCCTGTCTGTGCATTGCAGGAGGCTGGGAGAAACTTACCTGGAAGGAACCCAGAAAGAATGACTAGCATGGTGAAGGGATTAAGACCAAAATGCTTTCTGTAGGTGGTGTTGGGTTTAGAAACACAGAGGGCAGGAAATGAATGAAGGAAAGCTGAATAAAACAGAAGACATGGATCATCACTATGTCATAACAATAAAGTCACCAGAATCCAGAGATGGAATAAGTCTTACAGTAATTTATGTATATTTTAGGGGGTACATTAACTAAACCACTCAAGCTTCACTGGAATCCCTCAGCAAAATTAGACCTTTATATATAGTTGGGAGGACAATTATTGCATATAGTGTAATGGTTTAAAGTAAATGAGAATATTTTTATTGCAGAACCTGATCAATATCCTTTTAAAATTTGAATGGTGGTGTGCGTGTTTTCTCTTTTCTGCCTAGGTAAATGGAGTTCAGCTATATGGAAAATCCCGCCGTGAGGCAGTTTCTTTTCTGAAAGAAGTGCCGCCTCCGTTCACTCTGGTTTGTTGTCGGCGCCTGTTCGACGATGACGGCGAATCCTTTGTGGATGAGCTGAGCACCATCGAGGTTTCATCTCCGGAGCCAAAGGTAGTGATAAGAGATTGGGTAGCTCAGTTGGACAGAAGTTCACTAACTTTCTAAAAACAGTGTTTTGGCTTTCCTCTTGTTTGCTTTGACCAGTTTCAGCTCTTTTTAAAACAAAAAGGTCAGAAATTCATTTGCATGGGTCTGTACAGCAGCTTTTTGTACCCTACTGTCTTGTAAAATGGTTTTTATGTCTCATCACATGGAAATGCCAAGCCGGTTAAAAGACGTGAGAAACCAGTTCGGTAGGAGGGATGTACTTTGTACTTATGTAGGTCATCACATCTAATCTTTAACAAAAGCTCATTGTATTATTTCCTGAGGGTTAGCTGTGTGCTTGGTGCAGTTGGAAAGATGAAAGGTAACATCTGGTTCCTGTTCAGTGGTGTTTCCAATCCCAGTAGGATAAACAACACAGCTCTGGTATCATCCTACAACTAGATGATAGGATTCAGTACTGATTGATTTTTTTGAAATTGTTGATTTGGTATGTTCGCTGTAATATGTGGTTTTTCAAACATCTTTCAGAATCCTTCTCTGTCTTCTTCCTCTGCATTAATCCCATCAAATGGTGTCCACTCTGAGTTCTCTCCCTCCAGTGTTCTGTTCAGTGCCATATGCTTAGGGCTCTACCAAATTCATGGTTGTGAAAAACGCATCATGGACTGTGAAATCTGGTCTTTTTTTGTACTTTTATCCTACTCTATACAGATTTCACAGGGGAGACCAGCATTTCTCAAACTGGAGGTCCCAACCCCAAACAGAGTTACTGGAGGGTCACAAGGCTATTGTGTGTGTTGTGGGAGGGGGAGGGAAGAGGTGTCACTGTATTGCCGCCTTTACTTCTGTGCTGCCTTCAGAACTGGGCAGTTGGAGGGTGGCGGATCCCAGCCGCCCAGCTCTGAAGGCAGTGCCACACGCAGCAACAGCACAGAAGGATAGGTGGAAACACCATATCATGCCACCTTCATTTCTGCTCTGCTACTGGCAGCAGTGCTCCCTTCAGAGCTGGGCTCCCAGCCAGCAGCTGCAGAAGTTTCTGCAGCTGGGGCAGGTTCCTGGAGGTGGCTTTGAACTAGCCTTGGGAAAGGCCCCTGCAGAGGAAGAGAAAGTCCTGTCCCTCACCAACCTGGCCAGGACCAGCAGCCGGAGTGTGGCATATGGTAGGAGCCCTCAGCCAGGGTGTCCCCAACCCCCACCCCTCCCTGGTTCCGATCCGGCACTTGGTGATGAAAGGAGTCTTGGGCGGTATGTGTGGAGGGTGTGTGTGGCCATGGAAACCTGCCCCCAACCATGGCACCCTGGATGGTCACCCACCCATAAGGCTGGCTGTGCCCCCCATCATCCCCACCCTCAGTGTTCTCCAGCCATCTGGCTCTGAAGATAGCACCACCATCCCCAGCAATAGCACAGAAGTAAGGGTGGCATTTAGGGGTGTTCCTCTGAGCATGTCTCTAGCATACACATTCCTCACTTGGTCTCTCTTGCTTACGCCACTCATCTATCTCCAGATTCATATTTCTGTGCAACATCATTTGCTTGTGTTTCTTGTTTGTTACCCAACACTCAGCACTGTACTTGAAAACTGGATGAACCACAGTTTTACAGACTTCCCCTTTTACGCTTCCTTATATCTTCCTTTCACACCCTACACCACTCATCTCTCTCTGTTTGAGCCAAGCATTTATTATCCTCACTCTCTAATTTAATCCACTATTTTCTCAGGGTCTGGACCCCCAGATACTTGAAACTTTGCATTTTCAGCATTGACTATGTGTCTAGTTTGAAGGATAATTCTACAGTGTTCATATAATTGAAATTACATACCATATTCTCTTTCCTCTGCTTATTTTGAGCCTGTCTCTCAACACATCTCTCCATTTATCAAGATCCTCTTGTAGACTATTTTTCTTCTCACTGCATAGAATGACATAATGTGCAAACAACATGCACCAAGGTGCCGCCTCCTGTATGTGTCTTGTGGGGCGGGTATCCAGGACGAGGTTAAACAAGAAAGGGCTTAATGCTGATCCCTGATACACTTCCAATAGTTTACCAATAGTTTGTCGGCATTCTGAGTGTTAACTTGTATCTACTTAATGGTTTAAACAAGCCACACTTACAGTTCTGGTACCAATATGCCACCAGATGACTATCCTAGGACTCTCAACATCTTTTTAAAGTATGAACATGAAATCGAGGAGGAAAGTTTGGAGCATTGTGGCATTTGTGCTTGTACATACATAAACACAATGTACCAAAATAGCTTTTGGTAGTGGATGTCCCAAACTCATTAACTCAATGAGAGCAGGACTTGTCTTTAAGTAGTATAGCAGTGACAGAATAGCCTAAGTCTTTAGGTGGGTTGAAAAGAACCATAGTGAGATATTCTGGAAATTAAATAGAACACTGTCAATCTGCATGTGAAAGTTACATTTCATTAAATAATAACAACTGTAACTGATTTAATGACATTTTCTCTTTAAGGCTAAAGCAAAAAGTGTTCAACAGAGACCCAGGAACATATAAAATTGTTGTCATTTATGCTTGACTAGAAGGTGCCTGAATTTTGAGTGATGCTTTGACTTTTTCATGTTCCTAGGCTATGACCATATTTTAGGTAATGTGTGTTCAGTGAAAGATATTTCATGTTTGCAACTTTAATGTGGTTTACTCAGGTAGGTCACTAAAAACTTCATTGTACTATAAATACAAGGCATGTAAATCACTTAGCTAGCATGCTGACTATGTACATCACATACATCATTCTTCATCTTAATAGGCGAACAGGAGCTTTGAATTATACTAAGTCTAAGCCTTGCTCCCATTAGCTGATTACTTCCATCTTGCAAATCAAGTTTTTATGCAAAACTGGGAAAACAGAAGGTTTAGGACTTACTTCTATGGTAGAAGCCTTAAAAATCCCAAATTAGGTGTTGAATCTTGTAACATTTTTCCATTCTAAACTGTATTTACCCCTGGTTGCCCCTTCTCCCTAGTCTAGATTCCGCTTGGTAGGATGGCCTTCCTAGGAGGATAGTTTGGCCAGTACTATGGATATTTTGTTCAATAGTGGAAGTACAAAGAGGAACCATGTGCCATTTACGAATGGTCCCTTCTATTGCTATAGAACTCCTTCCTTACTACTTAACTTTGCCTTTTACTGAACATTTTTCATCTGTATAACACCAGTTAAGTGCATTTGCCAACAATTGATACTGATTGAATGACCTGAAGACTCTCTCTTGCTCCTTAAATCCACCTCCACAATATTTCTACTTTTGTCTGATCCAAGGAGCAAGAAGCCATGGCTGGATTGGTAGCTTCCTTATCCCTTTGGGCTAGTGGTGATGGTTTGTGATACCTGCATGCTCACACAATGAGCTGAAATTAAATGATTGCTATATTAATAATGGAGGTCCTCAAGTTTCCTGATGACAATTTCCATTCAGACCTTGAAGAGATCATGTGACTTGCCTATGGACTTCCTTTTCTTCTTTTACATTTGCAATATTGTTACCCTCTACACAAATGATACAATAGTGTTTTATCTTCGACAACAAATCTTTGATTTTTTTTCCCAAAATTTTTTGAAATACACTTGGGAAGTCCATTATTTTTCAGAGGGATTTGTGTTTCTCTTTCTTCCACAGTTCAAACGTTAAAGCAAAAATGAAAAAAAAAATATTCAAAGTCATGTACTCACATAGTTGCAATTTGGGATTGATGAAGATTCTAATACTTAAAATGTTCAGGACCATCTGTCTTTTCATGGGCTTTCCCTTATGTGGTGGTTAAATGCTTGTGTTGAGAAATTTATTTTTCCTTTTATGCATCTAATGGGATGGCCGAAGTCCATTCAAGTGTAAAAGGTTAGTGTCATTAGTGTAATTAGAAATAATTCTTAATGTTATATAATTACATCTCAGCATTTGTGTGCAGTGTTAGCCGCTGATGGACATATTTAGCTTTGTTGTTGGGAGTAGTCACAATGAACTTCCTGTGGTAAATGCATAAGTGTTTGCAAGATCGGGCCCTTAATCTGGATGGAATTAGAGAAAAAGGATATATAATAATTCAGATGAGTTCCATCTTGGATGAACCATTAATGTAGCAGGAATATTGAATTAATAAACTTCCATCCAGAATGAAAAATAGGGATACTATTTGCAGCAAATAAGACGAGGAAGACTTTTTGTAGCACCTTAGAGACTAACCAGTTTATTTCAGCATAAACTTTCATGGGCTATAGCCCACAGACTAACACGGCTGCTAATCTTAAACATGTATTTGTAGCAGATATTTTATTTTTCAGATGAAACCAGAAGTAGACCTTCATCCTGAAGAGGAAGGAGATGGTGAGCTAGCATTATGGTCTCCTGACGTGAAAGTTATTGAACTAGAAAAAGACTATAAAGGCTTAGGATTCAGCATTTTAGATTATCAGGTATGCTTTTCCTTGTACTGTATATATCAGTAAATACTAAGAATACCTCTGATCCTCTGTTTCCCCTTGTACTGTGCCTCAATTTCTGTAAATATTGTTATGATGATTTGGTAATGTATTTATAAAATAGTACAGTGACATTGCACTTGGACTTTGAAATTTGGGAGAAGTTATTTTTTATTTTGAGGCCAAATTTTCCTCTGTTACACTGGGCCAACTATGTAAAGTATACTGTGGAACACTGTTTTAACCTAGACTAATTACTGGATATAATAAAGTGCAGTTTATCATACTCTAACTCAGGGGTGGCAATGTACATTGCCCAAGAGCCTCAGTAATACATCAGCATCCCCCCCACCAGTTCCCAGTGCCTTCCCCCGCACCTCCCAATCAGCTGTTTCATGGCATGCAGGAGGCTCTGGTGGGGGGGAGAAGTGAGGGCACGGCAGGCTCAGAGGAGGGCGTGGGAAGGGATGGAGTGGGGGCAGGGCCTGTGGCAGAGCCAGGGGTTGAGCAGTGAGCACCCCGACACATTGGAAAGTTGGCACCAGTAGCTCCAGCCCGGGAGTCGGTGCCTATACGAGGAGTCGCATGTGGTTCCAGAGGCACAGGTTGGCCACCCCTGCTCTAACTCCTAATTTTTTGTTTAAAGGCTATGGGTTGTTCTCCTCACTGGGAATTACTTCATAAATAATTGAGTAGTGGGAAAGCATTTAGTATCACAACATTTTTTTGCTATTTGTTAAATGTTTTGTCAATCTCCCCCCCCCCCCCCCCAGTTAAAAATACATTTGTGATGAGCCTGTTAGTATAGTGCTTTGCACAGGGGCTCCTAGGTGTCACAGTAATACAAATAAATAGACATTGGCTCTTTAGAGGGCTGATCCGAGGCCATTCAAGTCAATGGGTAAACTCCTGTTGTGATTAACAGACTTGGATCAGACCCTTAAAGCACAACTATTAATTTTCCAACTTAAGGGCCATTGATACTAAGTTTCACCACAGTTGACTTCCCTGGTGAGGTTATAAAGCCAGAAGTGACAAATGGGGTCAGCATGTGAAACCCAATTTAACTCTTCTGCTACTAAAGCAATAAATTGCTTTAATTTCATGTATTGTATAAGAATAGGATATAGACATTAAATAGTTTTGTCTCTTGACTGCTTTAAATATTTAGACCAATGTACTTGGGGCACGGAATTTTTTCATTATTTCTCTTAATTAAAAGGAGCTGAGTCTCTGACTCCAATAGTAGCTTAAAGTAAATTAATCTTAAAAACAATATTTTTTTATGTAAAAAAATAATAATTGTGGAACTGATTACATAGACGTGATCCTAAAGCTCCTTAGTAATTAAGAGCCAAAGTCTCTGCTGGTGTATTTGGGTAAGATCCCATTAAATCTGTGCCCATTTACATTAGTAAAGAATTTGGCCCTAAATAAAGATATATAGAAAATATCAGAATTTTGAGGTTAGGATGAAGTTTCTAATGTTATCCGTCAATGTGATATTTTGAAACCTCTAAGCACCATACCCACAAGAATTAAAATTGCTGGATTGCTTTTCATAATAACATAGGCAACTGAGTGCTGCCTAAACATTGTGGTTGAAGGGAAAAAATGTAGTCTATCATTGCACATAAATGTCAAGTGATATAAAAATCAATTATATTTTATACATTAAGACATGAATCAGGAACAGATTAAAATAAAAATACTTGGAATATTATGTAGAACCTTTAGTTCCATATTTTGCCAGTGTGATTTAAGATTACTGAAAATAGATCCTGTTAGTCATTTTTGCTGATACGTGTTGTGTTCCAGTGCCAGCTTTTTGGTAGAGTCTCTGTGACTCTACAAAGCAGCAATACATTGATTTGCTTTTAAGTTCTCATATAATCAGAATTAATGAAGACTTTAATAACAGGCTTTTTATTTACTTATTCACAAATGTAAATACATTAGTAATATTGGGATGCTTGCAGATTTAAATACTTTCTAATCCATATTAAATATACAGTAATCCACTTACTCTCAGCTCTATAAATGCAAGATATTGTGCTATTTTTCTGTTCCGTTCTGTAAAGCTGTGTTGCTCTGCCACATACATGAAGCGTTCACCCAGAGAGAGAGAGCGTGCTTCATTTAAAAAAACAATTAATAGTCCTCAGTCATGTATGGAAAGAAGTAGGCTGAGTTTGCCTACTGGAAAGCTATCCAGAACTCTTGCATGGGGTGATTTTGAAAAGCACAAATGACAGGTGCACAACTCACACTGAAATCAATGGTAACTGGGCACCTAAAATCCCATTTGTGCCTTTAATCTTCCCCCTCATAAGTTAATACTGCTTTAAAAATGTAAGTGCCTAGCCCCACGTAATTTGCTTCTGAAGCTTTATTGGAAGAAAGTGTAAGCTTTACAATGGCAAATATACTGCTTACAACATGTTTTCACTCTTTTTACATAAAGTGCATAAATAGTGTCCATTTAGATGACCAGTAACTTAATTTTAAAGTTTGGTATTTGTGAGATAACTGAGTTAGAACATCTCTTGCGTGCATGATTTAGATGATCAATCCAAATGTGAAACTCAATTTTTTCCAAGGCAAAGGCAAGATGATTTTGTGGAAGAACACAGACCATATCTGTGATTTTCACTGTTTCAGGTATTAAACTATAAGCTTCTAATGTATAGGCATATTGGACCAGACGTCTGTGATAGTGGCCATTACCAGACGCTTTAGGAAAGGTGCAAACAAACAAACAAAAAATTAGTGTAAGCATTTATTGAATTATCTTCCCTTTGGGATGGATGGTGGTGGTGTTCTTCTGACTCTCATCCTTGAATGGCTGGTGTATACTCTGAAGCAAGAGAGTTTATTCCTCCATCTTAATTTTTGTTATCCTCACTTGGTGTATGCCAGGAACATAAGACAGGTAAGTTACGTTTTTAAACAAACATAGTTTCACTGAAAAGTTGCAACCTAAGACTATTGCTTAGAATTCAGAGTGATAACGCACAAAACCCCAAAAACAGAGATAAAGCAGGTTCACCATATCTTACTCTCTACTATCGGGCTCTCTGCAGACTGACTTCTGAAAGATCCTGATTGCATGCTTCCCTACAGAGCCTCCTAACCTGCAAGCAGGACCAGGAAAACCTTTAGGATTTAAAGTGATGGCTTATAATTTTTACAGTTTTCAGTACAGTATGTTATCTGATATAACTGAGAGGGTATGCCTACACAGCAAAGAAAAACCCAAGGCTGGCCTTTGCCAGCCAACTTGGGCTCACAGGGTTTGGGTGCCTGGGGCTGTTTGATTGCTGTGTAGACAATCAATCTGGACTTGGTCTGGAGCTTGGGCTCTATGACCCTGCGGGGTGGGAATCTACAGAGCGGTGAAACAGCCCCCACAGTGAGCCCAGAGTCAGCTGGCACAGGCCAGCTGCAGGTTTTTCTTTGCTGTGTAGACAGATTCTGAGTGTTCTCATTATCCATATAAATGTTTAATCCTACATTGAATCCTATTAAACTATTGTCCTGAATGATCTGTTGCATCCCAGTGTAAGTTTTCTGATACTTCATAATCCAAGCCCATTCATACTGCTGAAAAGCAATATTAATAAAAACTCTTAGCAGTGGAGAACAGGAATTGAGAACGGAGAGAGTGAAATTATTACTCTGACATATTAATTTTTAATGGACTATCCTTCTCACGATGTTACATCTATAAAATAAATAAGCATATCCCAAGTGATCTAGAAGATATTCCGAGAAATGTATAAATGTAACGTCAGCTAATTTATACTTACCGAACATAACTTTAATTACAAATTAACTATACTGATTAAGAGTGACCAATAATATTTCTACCTTTTCCCTACATTTTGATTTTTTTGTGTGTGTTTAGTAACTTAAGTACTTAAAATCAGATATTTTTCTACTAAAGGCTCCTCATGGAATGTTTTGTTGCTGAAACATATGGTATCACTACACGAAAAGTGAGGCATACTCTTTGGGCTAGCACAGAACATTTGTCTGTAAACTTTAAGCTTGAGGCTTTCAGCTTTGCATGGACATTTAAACTTCATAGATCTATTTGCATTCACCAGATCTACTAAATAGCAATGAGGCGGTTTAAGCCTACCAAGCTTAACCTTGCAGGCGAGGTCCCCTGCTCTAGAAACAGGTAATCGCATGATGGACCTCCTAAAATTGATGGACCCCCTAAAATTGTGTGATATGTTTCACTGGATTCCTCCCTGAGGGGGTCTGTTCAAAACTTGGTTGCTTAGAATGAATAATAGTGCTGCTGCTGTAAAAATTCAATGTGCTGAGATCAGTCAGATCTCTTAATTTAAACCTGGTCATTCTTGGGGACAATTTGGATTGGATACCTCCTAAAGGAAAACCCCAGGTACAGTGATAAGTGATGATGGAGATTCTACAAGCAGCATACCGCCTTCTGAGTTGACTGTGAACTTGTATCTCAGTGGAGTCTTGAGGGGCATTGTGTTACTGAAGATTTCCATCTTAAAACACAAGTTTTGTCCACTTTCTGGTTATTAAGAAAGACATTGTGTAAAGTTTAGTATCCTGGTCAGTTTCTAGGTTGAGTAATATTCTTTATCTCCCTTAATTTTCCCTGTAATTTCACTTGGTGAAGTTACTCTGCTCCATCTCCTAACTAACTTTTATGTAGCATTGCTGACATGTTCAGTGTAGCTACATTGTGGTGGTGGGTGAGTGATCTTGATGCTTAATCTGTGAACTGCTTTGGGCTTGTTTAGGATATAAGGTGCTATATATGAGTACATTAGCATTGTTCTCTGCCAATAGGATGTGGAAATTTTGCTTATTAGCAACTTCGACTATCACAAAGAAGGGATGGAGATTTGGCTTAACCAGAGGATTAAACCACCCAAACAACCAGAGGAAATATTAATGTTTGATGAATAGACACCATTGCTGCTAGTGGTAGTAATTTCTTTCCCTTTTCAAGGAAAAGGCAAGAGAAAATGTTTGTTCAATTAGAAAAATGGGAATCACTGTTTATATAAAAATAGGTACGATCATGTGCGGGTAGATAGGGAGGAAGGAAATTCAGCACCCAAGTTATGGACATTTAAAGACCGATGAAACCAGATACTAGGAAGGATAGTTCATTGAGCCTTGGGTTCTGAAAAAATAGGCTTTAGCATAGACCCAGAAGAGCAAAGAGATTCCATACCCAATTAGTGATGTGTTACAGAAGTATAGGAAAAACCACAGGCAGTTATCCTGTCCTGCAAATTTCATGCGGTACAATTAACCAGAAGCTGACTCTCTAATGATCTGATGAGCCTTTATCAAATTAAACAAGATTGTAAACAGACTTTACATGGCGCTTAATTGCCTGTATGTGGCATTCACAGTACTTTGAAATATGTGACTATAGCTAGAATGGGGATGGGGAGGTACAGTAGTGCTGGGGGTATAGGAATATTGGCAGAAAGATGGGCTTGCATTTACACAGCATCTTTAATTCACAAGGATTCCAAGGTACTCTTTGTATTGCTTCAGTCACATCTGAAACTCAGTGGCTACTGGGGCCGAATGCAGGTGCTGTTGAACAATGCATAGCCGAATACAAACAAAAAAATCGCACAACCATTTCCAAAAGAGGTTTCAAGAGTTTTAAAAGGAGACACTCTAATCCATTCATATACTGCTTAGAGTGTTCACCAGTTTGATTTGGGCTGGAGCATTGTATAACATCCCTCTTGCCAAACACTTTGCCCTCTTACAATTTTTTGGGATTAGGCTACCTTGAAATGATGAACGTGTTTTGGACAGAGACACATACTCACATCCCCATGAAGCACACTTTCACCTGTTCATGTGGTGGAAACCAGTGGTTTATTGGCAAGCATAGTCATATAGCTATATTAAAAAGCAGGTGTACCATGGCTATCAGCTTGGTAGTGGAAAAGTTGATGAAGGCTGCTTTTCTTCCATCTCTACAACCCATTCATATTTATTAACATCAAAGTACTGTAAGCCTTAATGCCAACTGTGCTGAAGATCTTGTCTGACAGAAAATTTGCATCTTTCCCTATGGGAAAGTTCTGCATCCCCTAAATCATATTAAGCTGCTTCATTTGAAAAATAATACTTAATAGTGTGTTCATGAATGTAGCTATTGAGAAAATTCTCTCATAGTTCTGCTTAAATACTGCTTTTCAGTACTGAAAAGGGGATGAATGAAATGAACACATTCCTGATGGAGTTTCTAGGGTACTTGTGATGAGTGACTTTCAAAACCTCAATACAGCAGTACTAAAGGCATTAGGAGTCCAGAAGCCACTTTAACAGATGAGAGGCTTTATATATCAGCATGAGATCCAGATGGGATAGACAGAAAAAGCTCACTGTTGTAAAGAAATAAAGAAGAACCGAGATGCAGGAAGTCCCAAGAGGACTTGGATCTGTGCAGAGGTGAAGTTTAGGGAATGGTAATTCTGATTTATCCCAGAATGAGAAGACAGGAGAGAATCCCATGATGTGTTACAGGAAGAAGACGAAAGCAGAAGTATTTATAAAGGGAACTGCCATATCCCGTGGATTGGCTCTCGTTATATTTCTTTTAGCAGATTTTGCTTTGTGAACTGTCATGGCTGTTTTCCAGGTAAAATACCTGATTTTGGAGAGATTGTGGGCATTAGACGGGAACGTCTGTTCATTCAGTGTCCCTGAAATAACTAAAATAATAAACAGTAATAGTAAAAGTTAGAAGCCTTTCCCTCCTCCTCTAGTAAATACAGATTGGGTCACATTTAGAATTTCTTGTCTGCTGCAAGAAAGAGTCTTTATTTCTAAATGTATGGGAAATGATCGTTATTCTGTAGCAGTCACTCTAATTTGAAGGACAGGGTGGGAATTTAAGGGGTCAGTACTGTAGCTTGAACAGTAGTTAAAAAGTGTTTTCTAAAAAATTAGTCATGAAAAGTTATGATACTGGGGAACTAATATTGTAGATGAGAGACTAGAAAAAGCTGTATGAATGGTTGATGGTTATAGAAAGGCTTTGCGATCTGCTTGTGATCCATTGGAAGCTCATTTATGGTCTGAAGCAGACACCGTGAACTAGCAACCTCTGAAAATTCTGTTCCACTTCCATGTGTGTCTGTGGGTGATGTGTAAACCTGAGAAGGTTCAGAAAAGTCCCTGAAAATTAAACATCTCCAGGTTTTCTCAGCATTTTCTCCTCCCAAAAAAAGATGCAACTCATGAAGTCCAGTCAGGATTTACCATTCTGACCATGTCTGATTTCCTCTTTGAATCCTTTCCCTGCCTTCTCTGTGCTGTCTTCTACATCAGTATTTAAAAGCTTTATTCTCATTTTTGTGTGTCTCTACAATTCTTCCTGCTACCATTCTGTTCTCATCCTTTTCTCATGACCACTTCACCAAAGCTCCCACTCTCAACAGTCCTCTTTCACCCTGGCCTGCTGCATGTAGACACTCATCCCTCAACTGTTCTGTTCTGTCTCCAATGTCCCCTTTAGATTCCACAGTCCCTCCTTATTTCAAGGAAAGGTTTGTGGCTTATGTCCTATAGCAGTCCTTTCTAGAATTCCTTGTGCCTCTAACTCCCATCTTTAAAATTATTTGTTACCCTATTCATTCTATTTACTGCTCCTTCACTGAGTAATGATGCATGAGACAGTAGGCAGAGTTGGTTGTTGGTTTTTTTTAGAAACTAGCGAAACATCTTTGCTTCCTGTTCACCAATGTTCAACTGCTTGTTTTCTGTTTTATAGGGCAAATTCCTCTGGGCAGGAAGCTTTTCTCTCTCTTTCTTTCTTTTTTTTTTTTTTGGTAAAACACCTGCCACTCTTTTGGGTGTGCTATAAATAGTAATGAAGAGCTCAGTAAGTTTTTAATCATAGAATTAGGGAGTTGGAAGGGACCTTAGGAGATCATCTAGTCTAACCCCCTGCTCAAAGCAGGACCACCAATCCCTATTTTTGCCCCATATCCCTTAATGACCCCCTTAAGGATTGAACTCATAACCCTGGGTTTAGCAGGCCAATGCTCAAACCACTAAGCTATTCGTCCCCCTACTGCTAATTACACCAGAGGGAAATGCTGACTTAGTGTAATTATTGCTTAATGATGATCCCAGTTTGAGTCTGGTCCTTGCTCAAATGTAGACTATTGATTAAATCCGTTCATGTGATTGGAAATAAGACCACTGGCTGTTCAGCTGCACTAAGACTGTCTGCGCTAATGTTGGGCTTCTAGTTGATGCGTGCAACCATTGCTTTGAATGACTGTATTTGTATTTTCCCCTTTACTCCCATTCCCTCTGTGACCCCACCTGTTTATAGTTTTCTCCCTTGCCTGTCTAAGTTGAGGGGCAGGAGGGTGAGGAGGGTGGTGATTAGTACTTTCTTCTGGTTTCCAATTAGCTGTTTTAAAAATCTTGTCTGGGTTTTCCCTGAGTCAACATCCAATGTGCTCCCCGATTTCTGGGAAGGCTGAGAGTTTATGCTATTAGAAGAGGACAACTGGCTTTCAGCCCAGAATTTCAGTTCTGCTGAGCCCTAGCAAAGGATACAGAATATCATGAAACGTAAAGAGAGTCTGAGGATAGCACAGAACTTGACTAGAGTAGAGGGAGCAGGTGGCTAGGGAAAGTGTTTTTGAAGGGGTGGCTGGAAGAGAGACAGAAACTGGCCTCAGGCAGAGGAGGAAAAATCGGGTAGAAAGGTTATTGTACTAAGTGAGAAGGAGCTGAGTTTAGAGACTTCTTGTTGTGACGAGGTTGGACTGCGAGTGAGGGGGTAAAACTCAGGATGGCTTTTTTTTAACTGTAAAAAGATGAGGATGAAGTTTAGGCCCGGTCTTGGTGTACTGAACCAACCCGTCCAGCCTTCATATGCATCCATACAGAATGCTTCTCTTCAGAGACTAGTTCCTCAACAAGTAATAGCTTATTGTTCATTAAGGAAAGTGTCATAGTTTGGTTTGTACCTGACTCCCCACAAAGAAATGCTTTCAAACAACAACACAACACATTGCATTCCTTTGGGTTTGTTTTCTATAGCGAAAACAAACAGTGGGTGAAATTAACAAAGTCCTGTGGCACCTTAAAGACTAACTATAAAGTTTTGAAGCATGAGCTTTCGTGGGCTAATACCCACTTCGTCGGATGCAGGCAGTAGAAGTGTTCACATACAGGCAGTTATAGAAAAGTAGGTAAGAGCCAGGGGGGAGGTGAAAAGGTTAGTCCAATTAAGCTGAGCCAGCTTGTTATCTCCGATCAGGGAGTGTGGATTATTCGTCTAGCATTTGAATGGGGTGTGTGGACATGGAGAGATGAGAAACAATGTCTGTAATGAGCCAACCATTGTAGATCCCGGTTCAATCCCAAAGTGTGTGAGCTGAATTTGCAAATGAATTGAAGCTCTGCAGTCTCTCTTTGCAGTCTGGATCGGAAGTTCCCTTTCTGCAGAATGGTGACCTTTAAATCTGTAATAGTGTGTCCAGGCAGGTTGAAGTGTTCCCCTACAGGTTTTTGTATATTGCCATTCCTAATATCTGATTTGTGTGCATTTATCCTTTTTCGTAGGGACTGTCCAGTTTGGCCGATGTACATAGCAGAGGGACACTGGTGGCATATAATGGCATATATGACATTGGTTGATGTACAGGTGAATGAGCCAGTGATGGTATGGTTGATCTGGTTAGGTCCTGTGATGGTGTTGCTGGTGTAGATATGTGGGCAGAGTTGGCATCGAGGTTTGTTGCATGGATTGGTTCCTGAGTTGGAGTTATTGTGGTGCAGTGTGCTGTTGCTGTTGAGAATTTGTTTAAGGTTGGCAGGTTGTCTGTGTGCCAGGACTGGCCTTCCTCCCAAGGCTTTTGAAAGTGAGGGATTATTGTCCAGGATGGGTTGTAGGTCACTGATGATGCGTTGCAAAGGTTTTAACTGAGGACTGTAGGTGATGGCCAGTGGTGTTCTGTTGTTTTTTTTCTTGGGCTTGTCTTGTAGCAGCAGGCTTCTGGGTACACGTCTGGCTCTGTTGATCTGTGTCCTTATTTCCTTGTGTGGGTATTGTAGTTTTGAGAAAGCCTGGTGAAGATCTCGTAGGTGTTGGTCTCTGTCTGAGGGGTTGGAGCAAATCCGATTGTACCTCAGTGCTTGGCTGTAGACAATGGATCGTGTGGTGTGTCCGGGATGGAAGCTGGTGGCATGAAGGTAGGCATAGCTGTCGGTAGGTTTTCGGTATAGGGTGGTGTCGATGTGGCCGTCATTAATTTGCACTGTGGTGTCTAGGAAGTGGATTTCCTGTGTGGACTGGTCCAGACTGAGGTCAATGTTGGGGTGGAAGCTGTTGAAGTCATGGTGGAATTCTTCCAGAGTTTCTTTCCCATGGGTCCAGATGATGAAGATGTCATCAATGTAGCGTAGATAGAGAAGGGGTGTGAGTGGACGAGAGTTGAGGAAGCGTTGTTCCAGGTCTGCCATAAAGATGTTGGCATACTGTGGGGCCATGCGGGTGCCCATAGCAGTCCCGCTGGTCTGGAGGTATATATTGTCACCAAATTTGAAATAGTTGTGTGTGAGGATAAAGTCACAGAGCTCAGCAACCACCTGTGCTGTGGCATCATCAGGGATACTATTCCGGACAGCTTGTATTCCATCTTTGTGTGGGATGTTTGTGTAGAGAGCCTCTACATCCATGGTGGCTAGGATGGTGTTTTCTGGAAGGTCACCAATGCATTGTAGTTTCCTCAGGAAGTCAGTGGTATCACGGAGATAGCTGGGAGTGCTGGTGGCATAGGGTCTGAGTAGAGAGTCTACATATCCAGACAGTCCTTCAGTGAGAGTGCCAATGCCCGAGATGATGGGGCGTCCAGGGTTCCCAGGTTTGTGGATCTTGGGGGCTCCTGAACTTTGCAAGAGCTAGGGCCACATCCCAAAGGCATTACAGAAAGTGCAGTGCACCTCAGTCCAAACTAGCTACGGTATATCCTTACTTTTCCAGCACATGAACCTTTTCTGAGCAGTAATTAGTCTGTACCAAACTCAGTGGTGGTTTGAGTGGATGAATGAGGAAAGGTCATTAAGTTGATTCCATTTATAGTAGAAGACAGATTTGATTTCAGACCACCAGGAGTGAAGGGCCAGTGCAGAAAACCCATTGTGCCACCTAACCTCCTGTCCAGTTATTTATCTTCTCTCTTTTTCTGTGTTTTGTTTTGTTTTTCTTTCCCTCTGAATTCCTATTTCTTTACTGACATTTCTCACAACAGAAGTTTTGATTAATGCCAGCTGTGAACTAGTTTCTGAAATTCTTTTGCTTTATTCCCTCACGGCAGATCAATAAATACCTATGTTTTATTTCCCAAGCTTTGCCTTCCTCCATCCAAAAAAAGTCGCCTCACGATTTGAATATTTTTTGTGTTTTAGATTTGTGTTAAAGTCTCATATATTAATAAATTTGTAGTTTTCCCCACTTGCTGCGATATAGGTTCCTTTTTTGTTTAATAGTCATGAGTAAGTAGTGCTATTGGTTTCAATTAATCGTGAGTAGCAGTTGCAGAATGAGGTCTTAAACATTTTGTATTCCAGTCCATTTGTCTCCGGAGTCTTGAGTTTGCTGGTGATTGACTGCAGGGTGGAGCGTGCAATGGTAGAAAATAGGCAGATCTAACAAACTAGTTTAGCTTTTTCCAGGAGGTGGAATTTTGAAAGACATCTTGTAGAGTTAGGGCAGTTGTAACAGCTTTTAGAATTAACTTCCCTCCACACACCAACACTACAGGGAAAGGGCTTTGATCATTTGGGCCATTAGGCTTAAACTAGCATTGTTCTTGCCTCAGAGTACTGGGAAGGGAAAGGGACTCCATCAGTTTCTCCTTTGCTCTCCTCTTTGCTCCAAGGGGAACGAAAGTTCCTGCACCTGAACAGGGTCCAGATCACTTCTGTTCCCCCAGTTCTAACTACAGTAGACTCTCGATTATCCAGGATTGGGTTAACCAGAATGTGGATTAACCAGGATGTCAAAAAAAAAGTATGGGTAACTCACAGGGCTGGCTCTGGCTTTGTTGCCGCTCCAAGAACAAACCAAACCCCCCCCCCCCCCACCAGGGTGCAGAGCAGCCAGTGAACCAACACCCCCTCCCCCCGGCGCAGGATGGCTGGTGAACCAACCTCCCCTCCCCATATTTCCTATGGATGGTGATTATCCAGGATTTTATTAACCAGGATTAATTTTTTCCCTAGCATTCTGGATAATCGAGAGTCTACTGTAGTTTGATGGCCTGCATATTGAGGAGACGTTGCAGAAGGAATAGTGGCCATGCTTTGGTCGAACTCTGCACTGGATGTGAAGCCATGATATAAGCATGTCTAACACAGCTATGCCGGGAATGGACCAAGGGGTGAGGAAAGGGCCTCCTGTCTTTGGCCATTTTAAGGATAGTCAAAATTAAGCCCTTGGAAAATTACCGGTTAGGCCTACTGTTCTATTATCTATGGTTTGCTTGTTCTTTGTTTGCGGCTTAAAGAAGGTTATAATCTGTCTACTGCTCAGTGTTCAGTTTTTGTTGAGGAGTTTAGTTTGTGAGAGTGTATGTATGAAGTTATTTTCTCAGTATGTGTGATTTTGTGAGAGAGATGTGAATAAGCTGGAGATGGTTTAAGTAGTCACATTCTGATCAGTTACTCAACATTTTGTTCAAAGGTTTTAAAAATGGTTTTGGTTACGTATAGCAGAAGAGGAAACAGCAAAATTTATGACTTTGGGAGATTTCTTGAATATGGAAAAATGTTCACAAAAATAATGCTGGGAAACAATTTACATATTTGGTTTTATGCTTTTTCTAGTAGAAGTCAACATATTTTCAAACAGACAAATTCAGCAAGAGATTTAGGTCTGATATTATGTTTCATTTTTCCTTTTAAATTTTGAATAACTATGATTTTTTATTAGTAACTGCTGGTTTTCTTATACTAACCAGAGATCAGTCTGATAAATATATTTCATGTGACTGCAGGCCAACCTGATTTGCATGAATGAACAGAGTAAATTTGAGCAAATTTTCTGCTTATGTTGATTGAATCATGTTTCATTTTTCCATTCAATATTTTTCTTGCCTTCGCCCATGTTACTACTAGTTAAACTTGATTATATGTCCTTGGCTAACTTTATGCCTGCTGAGGTGAAAGATTGTGGTTTGAATATCAGAAAGATTTTATGTCTTATTGTATTCAAGATACAAAATGAAGGCTGTAAAAAAAAATCATATAAATTAGTACTGTAAGTGATCCCATGCACAATGTAATGTCCCAGTAACCTAATTAACATCCTCTGATCTGTAACATGTTTCTCTTGGCTCTATCTTATAAATCCTGTACTACTCAAATTGGCAGTTGCAGAATTGTTCAGATAACTTAAAATTGGTACAGAAAAACTATCTCAAACCGTTTTTTTGGGGGACTATTTACTGTGCAGTACTATTCTTTGTATACATTAACAGGTAAGTTCTTTTGAGGAAGCAGGCAGTTTGCTCAATGTTCAAGGAAGTTGATCTGACCTAATGCAGATTTTAAGTGGTGTCAAAGCTAATACATTCTGAAACTAAGGGAGAATAATAAATAGTAGTAAATATCAGTCACCTGCAGTTGTATATTTTCACATTCATTCTTTCTACGTGAGACTAGGTACGGTTAGCATTAAATCTATACTTAACAGGGTGTTGCATTCAAAACTTTGATGCACATCCTCTGAGCCTAACAAGTGTTCTGCAAAATCTGATAGCCCAGCAGAATGAGATGCATGTTGTTAACCTAAAACTCCTCTGTGGGTGCTGTCACTGGTCTTTAGTGCCCTCTGTTGGCTAACACAGAAATTTCATAGACTTTTAGACCAGACAGTAAGGGCTGGTCTTCACTGGGGTGGGGGATCGACTGAAGATACGCAACTTCAGCTACGTGAATCACGTAGCTGAAGTTGGCATATTTTCATCTGACTTAGCTGCCGTCCTCACGGTGGGGGCAGTCGGCGGCGCGCTTCCCCCGTTGACTCCAGCTTGCGCCTCTCGGTGAGCTGGAGTTCCGGAGTCGACGGGGGTGCTGCTGGCGATTGATGTATTGCGTCTTAATGAGACGCGATAAATCGATCGCCAAAAGATCGATGGCTACCCGCAGTAGTGAAGACAAGCCCTAAGTGTGAAAAATCAGGACAGGGGGTGGAGGATAATAGGTGCCTATAAGAGACAGCCCCAAATATCAGGATTGTCCCTATACAATCCTTTTTTTGTATAAAGAAACTTGGTAGCTGTGGAGTTGAAAGCCATCAGTGTCTATGGTATGTGTAACTATTGCTTCAGCTTCACTAAAAGTATGAGCTCCATCAGCATAGCCCCATGGGGTTATGCTGACATATGCTCATGGGGTTTATAACAGCATTCTAGCAAGCTCAGGTTTTTAAGAGACTTCTTGCAGTTCAGAACCAGGATCCCCAGAGAGAGCGGTTCAAGTGGCCTCTTTGACTCTTGGCACTGCTAAATGAATCCAGAACAAATGAGGCTCTGAGAATGGCAAGGCAAACATGACACCCTAGCTCAAGGGAAAGTTTGTGGGTTTTAAATGGGAAAAAAACTATGGTTAGACATAGTATATTTCACATTTGTGTTAAATCTGAGTAAATTGTGACCATTTTGTGTACGTTCATATGTACTACGTCAGGCCTAATGCAAAGGTCAAAAAAGACAACTACCAGACCCCTTTTCCTAAAGGGATATTTGAAGGTGAAGCCACCTCTTGTCTGTTGAGTTGTAAACATAGTAAAATGTGCCAGATCCTTTTAGTCTTGTTTGATCCCTGGGAAAATAAATTTGTCCCAATGCCCATGATAGTAAATTTCCTCCACCATTTTCCTCTCGAGACCTATGAATTTGCTTTTCCTGTTTTCTTATAAATTAATGTCACCATTTACTTTAGAAGTGCCTCCTTAGACATACATGTCTAGTTTTAGACAGGGGACTTGTACTGGAGTGAATTTGGCTTAATCTGTTTTTAGTTCTCCCAGCGGGATAACATTTTAACTCTAAATTGTGGTTTTCCCCAGCCTATCACACTCATGTTACCTCCCAGGTAAATAAATCTTTTACTTGGCAGCCACCAGCTGAAATCCAAACATGGCTGGTAGTAACTAAAGACACCCTTATCTGTTAGCTCAATGTGGCCTATATGAAATGAGGTGATAGCCTCAGTCTAGAAGATACATATTCTAGATATAAATCTCACCAACATGATTAGCAGTCTTGTTGCTAGTGGCAGTAGAGAGCCATGGATCAAATTGACCTATGAATGTAGAGGAGGCCACTACAGAGCACAGAGGTGCCTTAGCAGGGCTGTATGGAGGACATTGCCTGCACAGCTCCTGTGACTACATAGAAGACTCTAGCAGCCAGTGCTGTCAACATCCTGATAGGTTTCTAAAGTCAATTTTTATTCGTGGTTTACAAGACACAAACATGAGTTAAATCATTTGCTATCAGCATTTAGCAAGTATTGTTCTTTCATAGTGTCTTTGTCATTAGCTTTGAGTTAAGTCATTAGTAAGAGAGGAGCTCTGTTAAACACTTACTTTTCTTTTCAAAATAAAAGAAAAATGCAGTCCAAAGATTTTAGACCAGAGCTATCCTTCGAAATTATACAGCTTATTTATTGCCAGGTAAATCTTTCTTTTTTTTTTTTTTAATAGCTTCAGATCACAGAAAGCAATTGTTGTGGCAAGTCGTCTTACGGCCATCACATTGTGATGCATGGCTATTGGTGACAAACTATTCAGCTTGTCTGAAAGACTGCTTAGATTTCTGACTGATGCGCCACTGTCACTGTAGTTTACACTTTGCTCTTCTCTTCCTATACAATAGCTCCCTCTGCTTGAAAGCGTCAGCATAATTGTAACCTATGTATTTATCCGATCTGTGATTTTTATGCTAATTCTTTTTTGTTTCATTCACTGATGTTTAATCTGTACAGATATTTGGCTTGCAGTGGGGGCAAGTGAGACACTGCAAAATAATAATAGTCCTGCCTTTTGAAATCTTACCCTGACAAAGTCAATATAAAGTATTGTGCAGGGACTCTGGCCTCTTTCATGTTAGCTACAGAACAAGAGCTGGTTGGTATATTTTCAGCTAAATGAAATGTAATTGTAAAAAGCTGTCCTGTCAAGGCAGAAAAAAATTGGTTTTGATGAAGACCAAGAGCGAGAGAAACTCAGACTGTAGGCTGGTGGTTACAGTGTTTGCTTGGAACAAGGGAAACCTCCGGTTCAAGTCCCTGCTTTGTATCTATCAGTGTGATCTGGGATGAAAATCTCTGCAGAGCAAGGATTTGAACCTGTCTCTCCCCAGGTCCTATTTGCCAGCTTCACCCAGACTCTTTTTTCCCCACCACCCCTAGAAACTTTTGCTAGCATAAATTCCTGACTTAGTTGTGCCAGCAAAACCCTAGCTTAAAAACCAAATAAACTATAAATAAAATGAGGAAGACTTTGTAGCACCTTAGAGACTAACCAGTTTATTTCAGCATAAGCTTTCATGGGCTATAGCCCACTTCATCGGATGCATAGAATGGAACAGAAGTAAGATGCATTTATACACACAGAAAGAAAGAAAGAAAGAAAGGGGGGAAAAAAGGTTGTACATTATCATACCAATTCTAAGAGGCTGTTAAATTTAGATGGGCCATTATCAGTAGGAGAAAAAATACCTTTTGAAATGGATATCTGTCAGGCAGGAAGGTAAATTAACAAGGGAAATGCAATCAATTAGTGTAATGAGAGAACCATTCGCAAGTTCTGTTAAGCCCTTGGTTTATTGTATCCAGTTTGAAAATTAATTCCAGTTCCTCAGTTTTTCGTTGGAGTCTGTTTTGGAAGTTATACTGGTATAGTCTTAAGGGCTTGTCAACACCACAAAATTAAGTCAACTTTATCTAATTTGAACACAAGCCCCCGAATGAATGAAGTCGATTGTGCGTGACCACACCATGGTCATTGTCTCGATGAGTGGGTCCTCACTAGTGGTGTCTGTATCAATGCACAAAGCAGTGCATCATGGGTAGCTATCCCAAAGTGAAACTTGTCGCAGTGTGTTTTGGGAAGTTTTGTGCAATGTCTCATAGGACCAAAGCATTGTTGCTGGGGAGAATGGGAACATTGTGTCGGCGTCCCATGATGCACTGTGCTCCCTCCCTCATATCAATGGCAAACAACCCAGTGGTTTTCTTGCCTTAAAACCACTGAGCGTACGCCATAGCCCCAGAAGCATGGAGCCTGCTCAGTTGTGCATTTTTGCTGCGAGCATCTCAAATGCCTTGTGCCTTCTCCTGCGGTTAGGAAGGGCCAGATTTATGGTGGCCTGTGCATTCTTATTTCTGCTCTCCTGTGCATACAGCCTGTGCACTGAACGAGCTGGGTCCTGTGGAAAACCAGTATGTTTTCATCTAATTATAAACACAATGCATGCATATAACAAGTAGTAAAAATAAATAAATGGAGATATACCAATCTCCTAGAACTGGAAAGACCTTGAAGGTCATAGAGTCCAGTCCCCTGCCTACACTAGCAGGATTGAGTACTGTCCCCTGACAGATTTTTTGCCCCAGATCCCTAAATGGCCCCCTCAAGGATTGAACTCACAACCCTGGGTTTAGCAGGCCAATGCTCAAACCACTGAGCTATCCCTCCCCCCTTAGTAAAGGCACTAAGGAGAGAGTGGATGTGTGCCACAATCTTAAAATAAATTATACCTTGTTTAACAATTATGAAAGGTATTGCAGTATAATTTTTCTGCTACTATATAATTAAAATCTTTGGTCATTTTATCTTTTTGGACTGAGGATGGATTTTCAAATGGGTAGGCATTTGACGGAAGTGGTACATTAGACAAAAATCAAAAGAAAAGCAATTGAAAAATATTCCTAAAAGGAATGAGCATCTTTCAAACCAGTTTATGAATCAATTATCATAAAAAATCTGTCCATCTGTCAAGAACGTGATCTTTCCTACTTTAAACTTTCCTATCTTTTCAAGGTGTCGCTTATCTTCATTAATAATCCTTTCCTGAAAACAGTCCTGTCTTGTTTTTAGCGCTGTCTTGCTGTAATGTATGTAAAGCACCGTGTAAATGTATAGTGCCCTATATTACAAAAATCTGACCAAATATAACTGCTAAATCCCGAACACTTATGTAAATTGTAACGATTTTTTTAATTCAACTTTTGTTGACATGAAGCCTTGAAAATTATATACATGGATATTATCAGGCTTTTGGTCATAGGGTGGATTGGTAAGGTTGTGAAGGAGCCAGTGCTGCTTTTCCATCTGCAGGTTGGCCTGCCCCCTCCTCCACTTGAGAGAGCTAATCAGCCTTCTCCAGAGCCTCGATCTGTTAATCTTCTAAGTATTCTACAGTGCCCATTTTTTCCTCTCTGTCTTTCAGACTTTTAGGGTGGTTATATTCATGGACCGTCCTTTTGTTGTGTGTGTTTGTAACCTATGGGATAGCCCACCAGCATAAGATTAGTTACTCTTTTGTACATTCAAAATAAATAACACATTTATTGGGTTTTCTTGGGGCTGCTTTTTCAGGATCCCTTAGATCCAACAAGAACGGCCATTGTGATCAGCTCCCTGGTAGCGGGTGGAGTAGCCGAACGTGGGGGTGAACTGTTACCAGGTGACCGCCTGGTTTTTGTAAATGAGAACTATTTGGACAATGCCACTCTAGCAGAGGCAGTAGAAGTGTTGAAATCTGTGCCCCCAGGTACTATTCGTCTTGGCATCTGCAAGCCTTTGGTGGTAAGGACTGATTTTTAATTTATTCTATGTTGTCACAACAGTGACACATACGGATGTAACATGTACATAGGTCCCAATTCAACAAAGCACGTTGTTTAAGTCCGTCCCTATTCAAGACATCACCAAAGCAAACGCTTAGCTTGAAATATGTGCTTAAGCCCCAATCAGTAGGACTTAAGCATGTGCTTGAAGTTAAGAACATAAGTACTGTCTTGAATAGGGATACATTTTGGATTCGGGACCATACGGCAGACTTGAGAACACTGCTTTATTGTTCATTAATTAAGCTTATTTGTGTAGCGCCATATAATAAGACCCAAGGCCATGAAGTGCTTTCAGTATAAACAGATAAAGAAGCACTGAAAGAGGAATGTAACAAGGTTTTTGGATTCTTTCCTTTTTTTTAAAAAAAAAGTATATACTTACCCATATCCTTTTATAGCTTCTTTCCTCTTTGTCTCTTTTTAGAGCTGTGGATTAATCACAGTTAACTCATGAGATTAACTCAAAAAATTAATTCTGAGTAATCACAGTTTTAATTACACTGTTAAACAATAGAATACCAATTGAAATTTATTACATATTTTGGATGTTTTTCTACATTTTCAAATATTATTATTTCAATTACAACACAGAATACAAAATGTACAGTGCTGTCTTTATATTATTTTTTATTACAAATATTTGCACTGTAAAAATGACAAAAGAAATAGTATTTTTCAATTTACCTCATACAAGTACTGTAGTGCAATCTCTTTTCCGTGAAAGTGAAACTTACAAACATAGATTTTTTTTTCATAACTGCGCTCAAAAAGAAAAGACTGTGAAACGTTAGAGCCTATAAATCCACTCAGTCCTACTTCTTGTTCAGCCAATCACTAAGATAAACAAGTTTGTTTAAATTTACAGGAGATAATGCTGCCAGCTTTTTTTTTTACTATGACAGCTGAAAGTGAGAACAGGTGTTTGCGTGGCATTTCTGCAGCCAGCATTGTAAGGTATTTATATGCTAGATATGCTAAACGTTTGTATGGCCCCTTATGCTTCAGCCACCCTTTTGGAGGACATGCTTCCATGCTGATGGCACTCATTTAAAAAAAAAAAAAAAGGGCAATTCAATTTGTGACTGAACTTCTTGGGGGAGAATTGTATGTCCCCTGCTCTGCCATATATTTCATGTTATAGCAGTCTCGGATGATAACCCAGCACATGTTATTCATTTTAAGAGCACTTTCACAGCAGATTTCACAAAATGCAAAGAAAGTACCAATGTGAAATTTCTAAAGATAACTACAACATTCGAGTCAGGATTTAAGAATCTGAAGTGTGTTCCAAAGTCTGAGATGGATGAGGTGTGAAGCATGCTTTCAGAAGTGTTTAAAGAGCAACGCTCCAATGCGGAAACTACAGTACCCAAACCATCACGAAAAAGAAAAAGAAAATCAATCTTCTTCTGGTGTGGCATCTGACTCCAATGTTGAAAATGAACATGCATTGGTCTGCACAGCTTTGGATCATTACCAAGCCGAACCCATCATCAGCATGGACTCGTGTTCTCTTGAATGGTAGTCAAAACATGAAGGGACATATGAATCTTCAGCACATCTGGTTTGTAAATATCTTGTGATGCCAGCTACAACAGTGCCACACGACCGCCTGTTCACTTTTGTGTGACATTGTAAACAAGTAGTGGACAGCATTATCTCTTGCAAATGTAAACAAACTTGTTTGTCTGAGTGATTGGCTGAACAAGAAGTAGGATTGAGTGGATTTGTAGGTGCTAAAGTTTTACCTCGTTTTACTTTTGGGTGCAGTTATTTTACATAATTCTACATTTGCAAGTTCAACTTTCATGATAAAGAGATTGCAGTGCAGTATTCATGAGGTGAATTCAAAATACTATTTCTTATTTATAGTGGAAATATTTGTAATAAAATATAAAGTGAGCACTGTACACTTTGTATTCCATGTTGTAATTGAAACTAATATATTTGAAAATGTAGAAAACATCCAAAAATATTTAAATGGTATTCTGTTATTGTTTAACAGTGAAATTAATCACAATTAATTTTTTTTAATTGTGTAATTAATTAGAATAAATTTTTAATTGCTTGACAGCCGTACTCTTCTTACTTTATTTTTTATGTCAATCCATCTTTTTATCCTTTCAATGTATAGTAAAAAAAAAAAAATCTGTTCTCTTTCCCCTTCCTAATTCTCTCCTTCCCCACGGTCGTTTCCTCCCTCTTCCCAACAGCCCCAACTTTTTATTTATTTTAAGAATTTGGGGCTTTTTTGCTTTCCTGATGTTGTTTTTAATGCTGATGTATGTTTCAACTGCCTTTATAGGGAGAAAGCAAAGAGGAGAAGTTTTGCATTGTGGATCCCAGCACCATTAAAGACAGCCCTGCATATCTAGCACCAGTAAATGATATTCATTCATCAGTAATTCTTGAGGCACCACAGGTATTTGTCTGCAGTTTCGTTCTAGTTAAAATAGTTAAGAAGCAATTGAGGTTCTAAAAGCCTCACCTCCCAGAAGCAAGTGGCCTTCAGAAGAGATGTCAATCCAAGGTTCATTCTGTCTGATGGGAAAACATTCTGTGTGGTGGGAAAAGTTTCCCATGGTTAGGGTGGCAGCCTAGGATCTGGGAGTCCTAGCTCTGCCATAGACTTCCTTTGTGATCTTGTGCAAGTCACTTATTATGTCTGTGCCTCATTTCCCATCTATGTAATGGGGAGAAAGGGAAACACTATTCTCACAGGGGTGCTGGGAGGATAAATGCATTACAGATTATGAGGCATCTCAGATCTAATAATAATGGGGACCATTAAGTACCTGAGAGAGAGAGATTACAGTAAACCCTCGATTTAACGGACCCCGATTTAACGGACTTCGGATGCAGCGGACAAAATTTCCGATGCATCCGAAATCCGTTATTGGGGGAAATCCGTTATATGTTGACAGCTCCCGCCCGGCTCCCTGCAGCAGGGACCCCTGCGGGAGCTGTCAAACCCCCCGCCCCCCCCGCCCGGCTCCCCGCAACGGGGAGCCGGGCGGGTGGGCTGACAGCTCCCGCCCGGCTCCCCTCTGCGGGGAGCCGGGCGGGAGCTGTCAACCCCCCCGCCCGGCTCCCAGCAGCGGGAAGCCGGGCGGGGGGGGGGGGGGTTTGAGAGCTCCCGCCCGGCTCCCCGCAGCGGGAAGCCGGGCGGGGGGTTTGACAGCTCCCGCCGGGCTTCCCGCTGGGGGGAGCCGGGCGGGAGCTGTCAACCCCCCCGCCCGGCTCCCCGCAACGGGAAGCCGGGCGGGGGGGGGGGGGGTTTGAGAGTTCCCGCCCGGCTCCCCGCTGGGGGGAGCAGAGCGGGAGCTGTCAACCCCCCCGCCCGGCTCCCCGCAGCGGGAAGCCGGGCGGGGGGTTTGACAGCTCCCGCCGGGCTTCCCGCTGGAGGGAGCATAGCGGGAGCTGTCAACCCCCCCCGCCCGGCTCCCCGCAACGGGGAGCCGGGCGCGGGGGGGGGGGGGGTGTTTGAGAGTTCCCGCCCGGCTCCCCGCTGGGGGGAGCAGAGCGGGAGCTGTCAACCCCCCCGCCCGGCTCCCCGCAACGGGGAGCCGGGCGGGGGGGGGGGGGCGTTTGAGAGCCTCCGCTCGGCTCCCCGCAGCGGGAAGCCGGGCGGGGGGTTTGAGAGCTCCCGCTCGGCTCCCCCCAGCGGGAAGCCGGGCGGGAGCTATCAACCCCCCCGCCCGGCTCCCCGCAACGGGGAGCGGGGGGGGGCGTTTGAGATCCCCCGCTCGGCTCCCCGCAGCGGGGAGCCGGGCGGGGGGGGGCGTTTGAGAGCTCCCGCCCGGCTCCCCGCAGCGGGAAGCCGGGCGGGGGGTTTGACAGCTCCCGCCGGGCTTCCCGCTGGGGGGAGCCGGGCGGGAGCTGTCAACCCCCCCGCCCGGCTCCCCGCAACGGGGAGCCGGGCGGGGGGGGGTTTGAGAGCTCCCGCCCGGCTCCCCGCAGCGGGAAGCCGGGCGGGGGGTTTGACAGCTCCCGCCGGGCTTCCCGCAACGGGGAGGGGGGGGAGGTTTGAGAGCTCCCGCCCGGCTCCCCGCTGGGGAGAGCAGAGCGGGAGCTGTTAACCCCCCCGCCCGGCTCCTCGCAGCGGGGAGACGGACGGACGGGGGGTTTTGAGCCGGGCAGGAGCTGTCAACCCGGCTGCCCGGCTCCCCGTAGAGGGGAGCCGGGCGGCCGGGTTGACAGCTCCTGCCTGGCTCCCCGCAGCAGAGGGCCGGGCGGAAGCTGTCAACCCCCCCCTCCCCGCAGCAGGGAGCCGGGCAGGGGGGTTGACAGTTCCCGCCTGGCTCCCCGCAGCGGGAGCTGGGCGGGCGGGCTGACAGTTCCCGTCCGGCTCCCCGCAGAGGGGAGCCGGGCGGCCGGTTTGACAGCTCCTGCCCGGCCCCGCAGCGGAGGGCCTGGCGGGAACTGTCAACCCCCCCCTCCCCGCAGCGGGGAGCCGGGCAGGCGGGCTGAAAGTTCCCTCCGGGCTCCCCGCTGCCGGGAGCCGGGCGGGCGGGCTGACAGCTCCCGCCGGGCTCCCCGCTGCCGGGAGCCGGGCGGGCGGGCTGACAGCTCCCGCCGGGCTCCCCGCTGCCGGGAGCCGGGCGGGCGGGCGGGCTGACAGCTCCCGCCGGGCTCCCCGCTGCCGGGAGCCGGGCGGGGGGGTTGACAGTTCCCGCCTGGCTCCCCGCAGCGGGAGCTGGGCGGGCGGGCTGACAGTTCCCGCCTGGCTCCCCGCAGCGGGAGCTGGGCGGGCGGGCTGACAGTTCCCGCCTGGCTCCCCTCAGCGGGGAGCCAGGCGGGAGCTCTCAGCCCACCCGCCTGGCTCCCCGTTGCGGGGAGCCAGGCAGG
The DNA here is from genome assembly GCA_032164245.1 of Sternotherus odoratus. Lineage (NCBI taxonomy): Eukaryota > Metazoa > Chordata > Testudines > Kinosternidae > Sternotherus > Sternotherus odoratus. The sequence goes on along the minus strand of JAVMKO010000008.1, from coordinate 78,289,139 downwards.
TGGGGGGGGGGCGTTTGACAGCTCCTAAAACCTCTATATAACGGACTAATTCGGGTGAGGGGGTGTCCATTAAAGCCAAAAGTCCTATTATTTAATGATTTTTAAAAATTATTAAATAACAGACTTTTGGCTTTAACGGACACCCCCTCGCCCCAATTAGTCCGTTAAATCGAGGTTTCACTGTATAATAATTCCACCTAAAGATCTCAAACATGAATGAACTCTCACAGCATTGTTTTAAGAGAGGTGGTATTATGGGTATTTAAAAGATGAGGAAACTGATGCACAACAGCCCGCTGGAACTCTGCACAGAGGCAGAAATAAAATTAAGATTTCCTGATTCCTCATTCCATTTTTAACAACCGGCGGATCATTTTAGAACATATGGTGAAACCACCAGATTAAGAATATAGTTCATGAGGCAGTTAGACATATTGTGTAAAGTGATTAGGCATCGTCACCAGTGAATTTCATGACACAATACAATGGTGAGATTGATGCTAACTGATTTTTACTGGGGATATAAGGGCGGTTGTCAATGGATCAGTTCGTGTAGTATTGTCCCTAACTGTTACTATACTTTTTCAAGTCAGTTAAAATATTATTATTGGTTAAATTATTGGGTAGATGCCCCTACACAAAAACCTTTGATGAAGCTGATGTATTTCATGTGACAGTGACATCACCAGAGTGAGATGCAGCACAGCAGTGCCTAAGAAACAGATTGTTAAAGTGAAAAACTCTGACACCTGTCAGAGAAAGCAGGTAGCAGATGCAGTAGGGGGAACTGGGAGCTTTTGCTGGGAGGGTGAGAGATGTGGCTTCAGGAGGAAAAACAAGGTACCCAGTTTATCTCATTCAAACAAAGCCTCTTTCTTTCCTTTGGGCCTCTGGACTTGGCTCGGTGTTTATGGGGAGGCTGGCTTTTAGGACTAGGGATTGGGGACATGCGGATGCCATCATAGGGGTGGAAAGGAAGGATAGGGTCTCAGTGTGTGGCCAGCTTGCTGGTGTGGGACAGTCATGTTTTTCAAGCACACCTGCACTAAACCAGCTGGTTATCAATCTCACCTGGCCAATGGCTCTGTATGGAAATTGGGGGAGGCAGAATTGGGCAAAATCTTACTGTAAAACAAGAGACACCAGGACAAGAACTGTAACCCACTCATTCAGGGACATGAGAGGGTGGAGTTTGATACCTTCACTTTGATACAGTAGCACATTACTTCACATTTTGACTTCTTTAGTGGGCTTCTTATGGAGTAACATCCTACTTAATAGCAGTAAAGGTATTGGAATCTGACCCTAGAGTATCAAATTCTCCTGCAACACTACTCTAGCTGTCACTGCTTGTAATGAACCTAGTGTGTGTAAAATAGTTTTGTGTTTTTTTAAAAAACCCACCAAAACTGATCTGTCACTCACCAGTGTTAGTTATTGCCTCAACCCACCAATTTGCCTAATCACTGTTGTGTCAAGTTGGCACACTTCAAAGAAGCAGCTCTAAAAAGGATAATGGCAGGCACCCTTTCTTGGATTAGTATTTCGGCTGTGAGATGAGTGGATTGATCTGACTCTGGAGGGTGAGGTGTTGACCTTTTAATTAAAGGATTGGGTGGAATAAGCAAGGGATGCCTTCCTGTTTAAACTGATGATAATGTGCATAATGTACATGTTTGCATAGTGGAATGGCAGATAAATCCTCAGAATGGTTCGTTAGATTTATTTAGGCTTGTTTCTGCAGCTCTTAAAAAATACTGTCTACCAATTCCCATTCCCCAGCTCCCACCCAGACTTGCTTTTTCCTGTAGCTCCAGGAATGGCTGAGCTGCTCCCAACTTTCATTTCTTTATTGTTTTTTAAAAAGTCATGACTTTCTTCATAAAAATGGTAAATCAGGGCAAGTTTCAAAGTTCCAGTTTAGCTGTTTCTACTAAAATGTGAAAACTAACAGATACTCGCTCGTTTGAAGAACGTGTGCCTGGCATAAAGCACAACTGTAAGAGAGCTTGCAGGAAGCACGATGTCAAATCTATACTCTGTAATGTTTTATGCAGGGTTTTAGAGATGAAACACTCTTTCAAGAAGAACTTGTCGATGAACCATGTCTGGATTTGGGGAGGCCTTTTCAATTACCTCAGAATGAAACAGACCATAAGGAGTCCTGGGAAATGCATGAATTCCTTAAGGCTAAAATAGAGGAAATGGATGAAGAGCGGGAAATGTTAGTGGATGAATAATATGAAGTGGACCCGGATTATTTTAGATATGCCTCATCATATGTAAAGGACACAACTCCACCTGCTGGGAAGAACCTGGTTTCTACTGGAGAATGGGCGAAGCAACTTGAGTCAGCTAAAACACCAGATTTAAGATCCCTTATTAGCACAAACGTGAAGCAGTCCCCACATTATCTGTATGATGATGAGCAAATGGTAAGAAATGTTATCCTGGGTTTCAATCCTGCATCAGGATCGGCTAGTATGGCTCCCTTGTAACTGTACCAGTTCCAGAGAAGTTGATTGGAGACCAGCTTGCAGATACTGATGCAGGATTTGGACCTGTTTTCTATCATGATTTTTTTACTCTTGTTTTTTTTTATAGTTAGGTGGATTTTGACATAATTAATTTAGATAAGATTTCTCTATACATCAAGTAGATACCAATGGATATTATTCTCTTGCACATAACACAGTCTTAAAATCTCAAAACTAAAATATTTCCGTGCTGAATTTTGATCATCATTTGGCAAATAATTTGCTGTGTTGTTAACGCTGCAGAACTAATGATGGCTCCCTTTGGTGACCCTTCTGTCTGCATCTTTGATATAACTTGGTGTGTCTTCCATCCTCTCTCATTGGAGCACAGGAGAGTCAAAGCTCTGCTTGCCATCTTCTAACTTTTGTCTCTTGTTTTTCTGCAGTGTTGCAGCACGTCAGTGGAGCTGACTGTTATCTTGATCTCTTATTGCACCAGTGCAGAATGTCTTGAGGGCTGCCTGTGCTGTATTGTTAGCTCAAGCTATTACTTGAGTGTTGCCCCTAACCCACCTACTGTTCATACACACACGTCTCGAGCTCGAGTTCAATGGTGCCTTAAATTGAAGCTAGATAGCCAGCTAGTAGAGCAGTGGGTATTCAACTACTGTGTGTTGCTAATCCAGTCTCTCTGTGTGGCTCATTTATTTTGCAGTGGTACTGCTGTTACTTAAGCTACTCTAGCTCGAGAGAAGATAACTGTGTGGCCAATTTGAGCTAATGTGGCAATGAGGACAAGCCTTAGAGATCTGGATGTTTGTCAGTTCCACTGAGGGCAGCGCTGGTCTGTAAGACACCAAGTGGAGCCGTACAACAGAAATGATGAGAGGAAAGAGATTGTGACAGACAGATAATATGGGGGAGGGGAAGAAGGGAGACAGCATAGGGCACAATGTGTGAATTACAATTTTGCATCCTCTAATACTCTGAGAATTTCTTTCCCCCTTGAGTTTGCTTTCTGTTCCTGCATTCCCAGAAAAGAAAGTGACGGAACTGGTTTTCTGTGCACCTAGTTTGCCAATGCAAGTCAATTTTATCCTCCGCTTCTAGCTGAATAAATTGAAGCAGAAATATTAAGTGATTTTAGCAGGGAATAGAACATCTGGTCTTTCATTTCTTGTGTCCTGTGCTCTCTATATAAAGGTGCCAAAATGCAGCTTCTGGTGAATGGGAGATTAATCTAAATATGTTATTCCACATAAGTGTCAGGTGAAAAACTCTTTGCTTCCTCTCTGAGTTGCAAAACAGGTAGATAGTAAGAAGTTCATTTTGAATTTTAATAACACCTGACATTGTTTACACTCCTCATTGATGTTGCCTAAATGGGCAATTAATATCATAATTATCCAAAAAAAATTAAAGTAGTTACAAAAATGTGATTGTTTGCTGGAAAATCAATGTTTTTCGTCAAGTAGTGCTCTATGGGGCAAGACCAATGCTGCCTAATTTTTAACTTCTCTTTTCTCCCCCCATGAAGTATGAAACCACAGTGGAAAACAACTGCCAAACAGCCATATTTGATGGTATTGAAATGACTGAGTCCGTAGCAAAAAGCAAACTGGATTTAGGTTAGTAAAAGGCTTTTTTTTAAAATGCATTAATCTCATTTACAAAATTAACTTTCATTTTGCAATACAGGGTGGCTAAGCACTGGAATAAATTGCAGAGGGAGGTTGTGGAATCTCCATCAGGTTAGATAAATACCTGTCAAGGATGGTCTAGATAATACTTAGTCCTGCCATGAGTGCAAGGGACTGGACTAGATGACCTCGAGAGGTCTCTTCCAGTCCTATGATTAGCTAAATGGGTAGAGTTTCCTAATCAGGATCCAGTTGGTGGTACTCTTTAGATGATGAATGAACATAAGAGTAAATTATAACAATATGATGGACACCTCTGGCAGGGCTTAATGTTTTACAGGCAGTTTCCATTATGCCACCATGTCAGGACATGGGATAGCCACAGATCATGAAAAATGAGTGGTAGTTAACACCTTGAAAACCTCAAGGTGCTCCCTAAAAAAAGCATTTAAATAGCATTTTCTTAATAATTTAATCTTTGGGACTGGGCTGGTGACATTTAATTATTTTCACCACTATTCCATGATTTGTGATGTCTCTGCAAGGCCAAGATCATGATTTTCCTTAAAATTGATGGTAAAATACTGCTCTGTGGAAGTGAGTTTTTAGTCAGCCTGGGAAAATGCTCAGTGGCTGGATGAGGAAGATTTGATGTTTTGTTTTGTTATCCCACTCCCTTTCCAGCAGAGAGATCTGTGTGGACAGACGCTTGCTCTTGCATAAGGCCAATGGAATGAAAAATGAATGACCTCTCCCTTGATTTCAGGGAGATTCCAGGCATCTGTCTATATGGTTCTCTTTGCAGGATGGAGGCCTGTATTTGCTATTTCTAAGCACACTTCTCAATGTATTCTATTACAAGGAGCATCTCTCATTTCAGTCCTGCACCATTCTCTGTTGTCTCTGAAAATTATTTACACCAGGAATGCAGAATTGCTGAACTGTGGTTATATTATTTATGCATCAGGAATGAGTCCCCAGCAGCATTTTAAGTTTCCTGCATGAATGGCTGTTCTGTGTCCCTCTTTATGAGTCTTAGTTAAAGAATATTTAGATAAGTTATTCAAGCCAGCAGGCCTGATGAAATTCAGACTAGGGTACTTAAGGAAATATCTGAAGCAATCTTTCAACCATTAGCAATTATCTTTGAGAACTCCAGGAGGATGGGTGAGGTCCCAGACGTTTGAAGAAGGGCAAAGACAGTATTGGTCTTTTAAAATGGAACAAAGGGGACTCAGGGAGTTGTTATAGACCAGTCAGCCTAACTTTGATACCTGGAAAAATACTGGAACAAATTATTTAATCATCAATTTGTATGCATCTAGAGGATAATAGGATTATAAGGAATAGTCATTGTGAATTTGTCAAGAACAAATCATGCCAAATCAACCTAATTTCCTTCTTTCACAAGGTTACTGGCCTAGTGGATAAGGGGGAAGCTGTAGATGTGCTGTATCTTGACTTTAATAAGGCTTTTGATATATTTCCACATGACATTCTCATAAACAAACTAGGGAAATGTAGTGCAGGTGAAATTGCTATAGGTGGTGCACAACCAACTGAAAGACCATATTCAGAGTAATTATTAATGATTGGCTATCAAACTCGGAGGGGATATTTAGTGGGGTCAGACAGTGGATAATCTTGGACCTAGTATTAATTCAGTATGTTCATTAGTAATGGAGGATAATGGAAGATTATTCTTATAAAGCTTGCAGAGGATGATAATCCAGGAGTGGTTGCAAGCACTTTTGAGGACAGAATTAGAATTCAAAACGATGGGGACAAATTATAGAAATTTCTGAAATTAGAGGCAAGTGCAAAGTACTTCACTTAAGAAGAAAAAATCAAATGCACATCTACAAAATGGAGAATAACTGACTAGGCAGTAGTATTGCTGAACAGGATCTGAGGGCTGTAGTGGATCACAATTTGAATATGAATCAACAATGTGATGCAGTTGTGAAAAAGGATATTATTATTAACAGGGGTGTCATATATAAGCCACAGGGTAATTGTCCCACTGCACTCATCACCAGGGAGGTCTCAGCTGGAATTCGGTGTCCAATTTTAGGTGGCATACTTTTAGAAAGATGTGGATAAATTAGAGAGAATCAAGAGAAGAGTTTAAAAAAAGGGCAAAAGGTTTACAAAATCTGACCTGTGAGAAAAGGTTAAAAAAACTAGGCATGTTTAGCCTTGAGAAAAGAAGATTGAAGATAATAGCATGTCCACTGAAGGTGGGACAAGAAGTAATGGTCTTAATCTGCATCAAGGGATGGGAGACCTCCGGGGAATACTGGGTGCTGTAGGCTTCACCTGGCAGTAGGTATAAAATGCCTCCAATGACAGATGGAATGACGCATCGGTTGGAGTATACCCCAGTCGTATCAATGGTTGCGAAAAAGTTCCAAGCGGACCCTGCTGTAGTGCGGGAACAACGCTAGAAAGATGATGATGGAGGTTTTTAAGAACAGGTTAGAAAAACACCTGTCAGGGATGTTATACGTTTACTTGGTTCTGCCTAAAAGCTGGGAGGCTGGATTTGATGTTCCCTCCAGGTCCCTTCCAACCCTATATTTCTATGATTCAAGTCACACATTACATTCCACATTTGGGCCTCAGTTGGTTGAGAGGTTTGCTTCCAAGTATAGCAGTTTCTAGACACTGTTAATAGTCAAAAGGACAATAGATTTAGAGACCTTTACATCTAGCTATTTTACCATTCAGGTACGAGGCTTCAGAACAACTCAGAAAGACATAGTTTAGTTGACCTTGAAGCAGCTGAATGGAATGAACAGAAGATGGAGGATTACATTCTTTCCAGGAATCAGGAAACTGGGAGAGCTGTCACTCCCGCTGAGCCTGCAGCAGTGTTGTCCAGGTATGGAGGAAGTGCATGATTTACACTTCTTTTCTATTCTTCTCTTGCTTTAAGTTAGCTGATTAGTGGAGCAGAATGTTTTGATTAGCTGAATGTTTTGATTAGCTGAAGGTAAATTAAAGTTAATCCACAGAAATTAACTCTTTGACCCCTGCACACGCTAGAGTAAACTGAATTTTGCAGGTTATCTCTGCAGTAGCCAAATAGCCTGAACCTTCACCCACCAGACTGCAGAGCACCAACAGAACTCTATCACCTTGGCTACAGCCCCTGCACTTCCCATTGTGTAGAGGTTTTGGCCAGTGGATCTGTCTCATCAGACCTGTTGACCATGTCCTCAGCCTTTCCCTGACCTGCCTCTAATCTTCCCTCTGAGGTGTCGTAATGAAAACTGCTGCAATGCATGTAGTGATGTGGAGTCTTTGCCCCACCTTTCACCATTCTGCTCCCCCTATGCAGTGTAACACTGGCAGTTTAGGCCCTCTGTGCCTGTAGCGAATGCGTGGAGAGGTCTCTCGTTCTGTGGGAGCACCTACCACAGCAAGAAAGTGCTGCTTTCTTGTGGAGACATGCAAGTGGAGTCTCCTGTTGGGGAAGCCTGGGTTATTCTTTGAACAGCTGAACCTAGGGTGCCCAGACAGCAAGTGTGAAAAATCGGGATAGGGAATGGGGGGTAATGGGAGCCTATATAAGAAAAAGACCTAAAAATCAGGACTAACCCTATCAAATCAGGACATCTGGACACCCTAGATGAATCATATGTGGTATAGCAATATAATTAACATCCCACACTCGGGTATAGAATGGAATGCTCGGGATCTGCTCACATTACATCTCATTTGGCTTTAGGAAGAGTTTGACTTGCCAGTAGACTAGGCTGCCTTTTGTGACTTGCAGTGTCATTTATAGCATATTAGAAAATGTTTATTGCATAGAGCAGGGGTAGGCAATCTACAGCATGCATGCCAAATGCGGCACGCGAGCTGATTTTCAGTGGTGCTCACACTGCCCAGGTCCTGGCCACTGGTCTTGGGAGGGCTCTGCATTTTAATTAAATTTTAAATGAAGCTTCCTAAACATTTTAAAAACCTTATTTTCTTTACATAAAACAGTAATTTAGTTCTGTTATATAGACTTACAGAAAGAGACCTTCTAAAAACATTAAAATGTATTACTGACACGCAAAACCTTAAATTAGTGAATAAATAAAGACTCGGCACACCACTTCTGAAGTGTTGCCAACCCCTAGCCTAGGGAGACACACAGAACCAATAATAAGATGCACAAGTTTAAGCCATTACATAAAAGTTTTGAATTTGCTTTTTCCACATCTTATCTTGCTTATGTTGCAACCTTAACTGTGTTTGAATCTTATCAGGTATAGGTATTTTAAAAAGTATGGGTATCTAGTCTGCGTACCATTTTTGATTTAAACATGAATATGCCAGAATGTATTGTGTGCTATGGCAGAAGTGTCAAAGCCTGTGTAAGTATGTGTGTTATGGAACATTGTTTTTTTTATTTTTCAATTAGTGAATTACCTGAACGAGAAGAAGGAGAAGGAGAAGAAACTCCAAACTTCAGTCATTGGGGACCACCCCGAACGTATGTTGATATAATTACATTATTTCTTTTTGCTTAGGAAACATTTGAAACCTTGGGGGCTCCAGGAGTTGTTATTCCTTACTGTAGACTTTTCTTACACGTGACTATTTTCATGGCTTTTTATTTTAGAGTGCTCTAGAATAGTGTTAAAGTAGTTTGATGCTCTGGGCTTTATTAAATACTGTAAAAGTTAACATGTTCAGTGAAGAAGGATTATATATTCTGTGTATACGGCAAATTTTAGAAAGCTGCCAGCTTTGTGTGGCAGTTGAGCTGAAAGTTATTGTTCACCTCTTCCCTACTGGTTTGAAATGTCAGAATTACACATTAGAATTCCACGGTCAGATACATGGGTTACCCTGCTAATCTTAGTGGCATAACTCTGAATTAACACAAAATTTGGTCCAATTGTGTTTGAATTTCAAGATACCTACAAATATTTCTAATCTACATACTAGATAGTACAGTGAAATAATTCGTTTGATATCTCTTTCTCCAGTCAGTGTATGTTATATATCTTTCACAAAACAAAGGCTATCTGTCTGTTAAGGAACCTTGTCAAAATTATTTCACTTCGTTTGGAGAGGCAAGTTTGAAGAGGGAATGGGGGAACAGAGAGAAAGCAATTTAAAATACAATTGACAGTAGTGTGTAATTTCTGAACTATTTGCGCAATATTGCATGACAACAGTTTTATTATCAGAACAGTTTATTTTATTTCTGACATTGAAATATGGAGGAAATTGTGAATACTTTAATATTAACCTTAAGAAAGGTAACTTCCCTCCAGATAAATTTATATGCCATTTGATCAGATGAGTTTTTTTTCTTACAGAAATAATTGGTTACTTTAGCTTCATTTCATACCTTCTCAAACACATTGGCTGCCTGCAGTACAAAGATTACGTAAAAAAGTGTGATTCAGGGTTAGGCATAATACAAACCTAAAACTTCAGCAGAAGTAGAAGCCTAAAATATATGACCTCTGACACATGGCAAACAGCTTTAAATTAAGATAGTTTCAGGATTCCTTTTTGACCTCTCATTAGTATGTTCAGCAACCTGATTATCAATTGAAGTTTTCTGTATTGAAACACTTAATATTAACAAATTAATATCGCCAGGTTCGTGCAAGTTGTTCTCAACAGGAGCCCATCACTCTAGAATTTGCTTTGAGTGATAGAGCTCAACTGTGTTTATTTTCGGTACCTATTTTTTACACAGATTTTCTCTGAAGGGAAAGGTTGTAGATGGGAAGCAATCTGGTTTGGTGGCAGAGTTTTGTTGAGTTATATTTGTTCACTGCTGTGGTTTTTTTTTATTGCTCTTGCTGGTCTCCAGGTGAGTTCACAGTAACAGGTACTTCTTTTAAAGATTATTGCTAGTAAATCGATGAAACCTGAAAAATTGTTATAGTTTTTTTGAATATTAAATATTATATATTTCAATATGTTAATAGTTATAAAATTATATTGTACTGCTTGCATTTTACAGTGTTGAAATCTTCAGGGAGCCTCAGATGTCTCTTGGAATCAGTATTGTTGGTGGACAAACTATTATAAAGCGCCTAAAGAATGGAGAGGAACTTAAAGGTATTTTTATCAAACAAGTCTTGGAAGACAGCCCAGCTGGAAGAACAAAAGCCCTAAAAACTGGGGATAAAATACTTGAGGTAAATGCAGATACATTTCCTTTTTTGTGTTTTTTAAAAAGAGAACATAGCTTGAGAGAGCTGTCTAAGAAAAAAATGTGGAATTAAGCATTGAATATATTGTGAATTTAATTTTACTCCTCAGATTACATTATCCTATTTCTTTTAAAGAGCTCTTGACTATCGATTGCTTCTGTTATCATCCTGTTGAACTATTTTAGAGAAGTTAAATAGGCACTGATTTTAAAAGTGGCGTTTTATGAAATCAAACAAATAGCAATCCTGCTTTTCTCACCATTTTTCATGAGCCATTCAATTGAAGAATGTAAGTTATTCTGGAATAGTTGCATGATTTGAGTGATTCATTCTTCATGCAAAGTTTTGTGGCATTTTTAGAGGGTATTCAGTGTACAAGCTAGTTATATATTATTTGTGGAGTGCCTCATTCTTTGAGAGGGGAGAATAATTTTCAAAGATGCCATTATCATTGGACACCATGTTGCAATTTGTTGGGTACCATGTTGTGGTTTCAGTTCCCCTGAAACTGCTGTGACAATGTAATTCATTAGGTCTGATGTGCTGCCTTGTAGCTAGATGGAGCATTGTGCAGTGTGCAGGAAGGGACTTTTTCTCTGTAGTCTTGCTGACCAGGTCTGCTGATGGTCCCCTTTTGCCTTGGCCCTCTGGCCAGGTCATTTTTTACTTCGCCCCTTTCTGGGTAAACCACTGTTGTCATTCAAGAGTCCCTCACAACAGATTGACAGTCCGTATTCAAGTCCAAAAATCCTCCCGGTCCTTCGTCTGAGGACTTCCCACTAATCTTCCCAGTGAGACCGTAGAGGAACCCTGTCCTTCCCCCTGCTCAGGGTTCCAGTTCAGGGCCCCTTGTAAGAAACAGTTAAGGTCTGTCTTGTCCAATCTGTTGCTTCTTCCCTGGTCTACTTCTCACATTGGCTTGCCATCTCCTCAGGGAATTCCTCAATGCAATGGGGGCCCTGCCCAAGGGTTAAACTCCTAGTTCAGTCTTCCAAAGCAATACAGGAAATATTCCTGTTAATCTAGTTGTAATGAGCAGTGCCAGGTTGTCTTTACTGTCAGGATCCTGTCTGTCTGTCCTATCACTCTGTGATCACAGGCAAACAAAGGTAACTTGACTCCGTTGTGCTCCTTTCTGGGAGCTGAGGATGAGAGGTCTGTTCACCTCTCTACAGACTGGGTCCTTCTGCAGCGGGGCCTGAGCCCAGTGCTGCCCTTTAACGCCTTCTTGCCTGCTGTGGGGTTTGTATACCCCATGAAATCCCCCAGAATAAGTACTTCCACGTATGATGTTCTGCTGTCAGAAAACTGACTGTCCCTTTTGTGTCTGCTGCTTTCCGGAAGTGATGTGCTCTGAGAGATGCTGCAAAACATAACTAGCTTATGCTCAGGTAAATTGAAGAGTTGAGTGATAGCAAGCGTTCTCTGATTTTATCTGAAAGTAGAGTCTTTGGTAAAATACAGCATGTGCCTTTAATTGTGAGGACCTGAACACTATACCTTTGTCCTGCTTGGTTCCTCAAAGTGTTGAAGAAATATACTTTATATAGTGTTTTCTTAAGTATTTTTCTATCCTTAGAAACTTTGTGGTGATGTCTTCTCATGTGCTAAGATTCACTGTCAATAGATGCATGTAAATCTTATAGTAATTTATGAAAAAGACAGATTGTCTAATAATGAAGATACACTCCATTTGTTAGGTGTCTGGAGTAGACTTACAAAATGCCACGCACGAGGAAGCAGTGGAAGCTATCAAGAATGCAGGAAATCCTGTTGTTTTTGTTGTGCAGAGTTTGTCTAGTACCCCAAGAGTAAGTTACTCTTTATTCCTTTCCTTTCTTTTTTCAAAACGAAATTTCTTTTTAATGTGTCTTTTTATTTGAAACATGGCCAAACTTCTTTCTGCAAGATTTGGTCATAACCACAGTTTCCTGTGCATACTCTGACACAATTTCCAGTCAGAGACCATATGGTTACTTCTACTATTTAGATTCTGATCTAAATTACTCCAATGTAAATTCAGCTGACTGTGTTGACTCAGCAGCGTTTACCTCACGGACACTGAATTATAATCGACCCCCTTGTGTGTTACCTGGTATTCTAAAAATATTTCCTCTCCTAGATAACTTTTTTTTAAACCTTATGTAATGAAACTTGATTGTAGAATAGCATCCTTCATACAAACTGTGTCCCAAAAGGCTTAAAATATAATACATGCATCAGCAAAAATTATCCGAGGGAGAGGAAAACCTAGAAAATACAGGCAAGAGAAAACGATCTCCCCATCTTCTGGGCAGTGAGAAGAAGTAACAATTATAGTCTACCATCTCACAAGCTCATGTGATTCATGAGCAAATACAAAATATCTAATCGGGCAACTCCATGCCACCAAAAGGCTATGTAACAGGAGACCTAATGCAGGGGTGGGCAAACTTTTTGGCTCAAGGGCCACATGTGGATGGGGAAATTGTATGTAGGGCTGAGGCAGAGAGTTGGGGTGCAGGAGGGAGTGTGGAGTGTGGGAGGAGGTGCAGTGTGCAGGAAGGGACTCAGGGCAAGGGATTAAGGTGCCGGAGGGGGCTCAGGACAGGGCACCCCCTGTCCTGAGGAGTGCAGAGGGTTGGGGTGTGGGATGCAGGAGAAGTTTGGGGTGTGGACTCTGGTCTGGCGCCGCTTACCTCAAGAGAGAGAATCTGTTCTTAGATATTCAGATTTCAGCCTAAATGGTTTAAATTTGGAAAAGTTTCATAAGCAACTGAAAACAAGGTCTTCTAAGGAGAAGTATTGGGCAGCTTTAAGAATGGTGGAGACTGGGAGGGTGGGTGGAAAGCCGATAGCCACCGCCCACATTTTTACGGTTGCCCAATACTTGTCCTTATAAGCAACCAAAAACAAGGTCTTCTAAGTTTTGCTAAACGTAACTTCTCAAGTTGAATTGTTCCATGCCAGGTGTCTGTGCCAGACTGATTTTTATTTATTTATTTATTTATTCATTATGGTGGTGGTAAATTTTAGGCAAAAAGGTTCAGCCATTCTGAGAATGAAGATAGGAAAAAGGAGCTGGAGGCCAGGAGGATTAGATGAGGAGCCTAGAGAGAGAGGTTGGGACTGGGTGCCAGTAGAGACTAGGCACCTGGAGGCATGGGAATGGGGGGGTGGGGGGGGGGAGAGAGAGAGAGAGAGAGAGAGTCATGAGGAACAAGGTGTTTGTGGAGGACTGGGGACTGGCTGTGCAAGGAGATTGGGTGGGACTGGGTACATTGGGGGATGGAGGATACGGGGACAGGGAGTCAGTAGAACCGAGACTGGGATGAGAAGGTTGAGGAGTGGAGACTGGAGCTGACAAGAGTGAGGAGAAGGGGACTGGGACAGGAAGTCACAGTTGGAGAAGACAGGATTGGAACAAGGACAAGTTGGACAGGTCAGAGAGAGGCAAACTTGGGAGTAATGGGCAGAAGATGCCGAGCATGTTCCCCTCTAGATCCTGGAATGAAACCTAAGAGTCATGAGTCTCACCATTCCTCTGCTGTCAGCAAATCCATGTGAAACCCTCAGCAGAGTGTCTCATCCCGCACTAGAGGTGGTCTACATGCAGATTGACAACTTACTACTATTGTTAGTTACTCCATTAGCTAAAGTGGCAGAGATCTGTGTAGTGGATCTACTGGTTCAAACCTGCTGATGACCCATGCGGATGTCAATATGATGCCACGTGATGGAATTTGATTTTTAAAAAACCCCTAAAACTACACACACAAATTATGTTAAGGGAAGATTATTAATGTTGCAAAGTCAAGTTCTCAAAAGTTAGAAAGTGCAGTCTTGATTTGGCCCTTTTGGGCATATGCATCACGATAGTCTTCAATTAAATGATCACATACTAGTTTTTTTCCACAGGACTCCTGCTTCATTTACTGCACTGGATGGATGATATTCACTAAAGGAGAAGCTGTTCAATATTTTTTTTTTCTCCTCATTTCTCAGTGTGTAGCCCCCTGCCTAACATACTGCCACTATTCAAACCCTGCTCCTAAGACCGCATGCTGAATTTCTTCTCTGGCTTTTCTGCGATGCTCCTCACTATAGCATCTGAGTGCATCACAAACATTAATTGATTGTCAAAAAAACCTGTAAGATGAGAAGGTGGTGTTATCCCCGTTTCATGAAGTGGGATAGACAGATGAAGGTACTAATTTTGGGTGCCCACTTGGGACCTTGAACCTGATTTTTTTTTTTAAAGGGTATTTAGCATTAAATAGCACTTCATGTATTCAAAGCACAACTCCTGTTGTTCACTTGCAGCTGTGAATGCTCTGCACTTCTACAAATCAGGCACCCAGAAAATGAGGAATTCACAGTTAGTGACCTCTTGTGAAAAGTTTGGTTTCAAGTAACTTGCTTAGCAGGCGCTCTTTAGCAAAGAGAGGGATAGAATCCAATTCTTCAGGGCACCATTCAGTTGCATTAACCATGTGACCTTTCTTTGTCTTCTTGTGGTCTCCTGCCTCATTCACCACACACCTTCCAACTTTTGCAACAATTGAAGCAAGGGTTCTACAGACAATAAGTCTACTTCATCACTCTACACAATGCTTCCCCCCCCCCCCCCCGACAGCTCCGTACTGTGCACTGAATGAGGCAGGTGTCCAGTGGAAAAGATAGTATGTGGCCGTGTAATTAAAGATCGTATCATAATGCATAAGCACAAAATCCAGGTTGCAGTTGACCCTAATTCTGGCATTTCCGATTTTATGAATGCTTGATTGTGCAACTATGTCTGTCTGTGTCTATCACATGCACATTTCTATTTCTCATGTTTTGCAGGCGGTCTCTGTGGTACAGTCTAAGATAAATAAAACCAAGAAAGATCAGGACACAGAAAGAGAAAACAAAAATGAGAAGGTATTTATTCCATTTGTGTATCATATTCAAGCTTTGCTGGGTCAGATGATATAACAATGTAGTTTATAAATGAATACCAGGCTTTTTATCTTAAATAAAAGGGGTAAAATGCTACAAAAATGGTATGTATGTTACCTACATTGAGTAATATTTACTATGAATAAAATTTAGCACTTCCATAGCTCTCTTATCTGTATATTTTAATGTGCTTTCCGAAGATGAGTAAGCATCAGTATCCCCGTTTTAGAGCTTCTGTCATGGCAACTGCTAGCCACAAGCTATAAAGTGGAATAATAGTAAAAGTAACTTTGTAGTTTCTTGAAAAAAGGTTAATGATGTGGGTCTTTGCTCATATTTGAAGTTGTTGGGAGTAATTTGTTTCTGTTGAGACAGTGGATGCTGGTGTATATTTGTTAAGATTGCTTAAAGAGCCTTAATTCTGAATTTTCTAGCTTTCAAATGTTTGGATTTTTTTCCTGGTAAAAACTACCGGTCCAAATTTTCATACTTGGTTGCCCTAATTAGCAGAGTGCTTTTTGTATCTATAAACAGAAATGCCCCAGGTGATCTATAGTTGGTTTACAAATGATCTAATAATCACTTAGCATGAAGTACCTTTCTTCAAGCTTAATAATTGGTTAATTAGTCAATTGATTAATTTTAGTGAATATGTGGTAGCAGACATACTAAAACAGTTCATCTGGTTTCCTATCTCTGTCCTGCAATGCGCAACTCATGGCTTTGCAAAATCTCCCCAAATGCATTGTTTCTGGAAGTCAAGATGGGGATTATGGCATAGGTACCCAGAAGGCTTTGCAACTGAAACAGTTTAGGGATAGCAGTATTGTAGATGTTGGCCAAACTTAAACCAATTCAACATGGCTAGGTTGGATACGCTGACTTGTGTGTGCTTGAACTTGTTCAATTCTCGAATGTTGAAAGGAAACTCAAAGGCTTTGTTGCTTTAGAAAGTGTTTTGCAGGCTATTTTAGGGTAATTCAGAATCTGGGGGTTTTCAGGTTATCCCGGGAAAGAAAGTAAGTTAGGGCTTTCATGGCAGTGAGCAGTATTTGAAATAAAGCATTTACTATACTCCTTTCTTGGTTTTATCTATCTTTGTAATCTAAAAAGCACATCCACTTGCAATTTTGCTGCCTTTAATCTTCAGGGCTCCAGTGTGTTGAATGTTAAAACTGTAGAAAGTCAATGAGTGAGTGTAACCTTTTTCAAAGCTGTTAAGTTCACCTTCTATGGGTGCTGTAACTTGATGAGTAGAATATAGAACTGCTTCAGTGAATAAGTGTTTAGCTTCTTTTTAGCTTTGAACATTAATTCACAAAGCAGACATTATGTGCTTCAGCAGGGGCAGCTCTCAGTAAAAAAAGATGTGATTATGAGTGGATTATTAGCCCGCATTCCTATGGGAAATTACTGATATTTCTATGTCTACTCTTCAAAGTGTCACAAAAGAACTAGGTTTGAAAGCAAAATATCCAAGTCGAAAAAACTGCTGTTCTTATATGGGTCATTATTTTTAATTAATGGGGATTTCCTCTGTTACTCACTGTTTGTTCTACTCTGTAGTGATTTACATGTGTTAAATAATAATTCTGAAAATAGCCTCTATGAGAACTGCTTACAATGCTTGGGTTTCTTATGTGAAAACAAAATATAAACATTGTGCTGTGTACACCACATAGTTTTTGCCTTGGAAAAGGTGGGTTAGTTGAAATATGTGATGTAGTTAGATGCTCTGGAAGCCTAAACTGATGAGTCCAATAGACAGTTATATGAATTTTCACCTTACCCTCCTCTTTCAGGAAGAATCTGTAGCTTGTCTCTAGGTCTGATCCAACGGCCATTGAAGTCCAATGAGAGTATCAGTGCTTGGGTGTGCACTGAGTATCAGCCTGCCAGCCTTGCCCCTTCTGCCTGAAACTTCCCCCCCCCCCACACACACACACCCCAAGTCCTTCTATACTGACCCTTCCACCACAAGTCAGCCTGAGCCACCCCAATGCACCACACTGGCTGCCCCAACCCTTGGGCCAGCCCGAGCTGCCCCAGCTGGCGTGACCCCTGGGCTGGCCTGAGCCCCTGGCCCAGCCACTGGCTAATCACCAAGCTTCCAGGCCAGGGTTCAGGGTGTGGATGGTGCCAGGTAAGGCTTAGCCTTCCTTGGCCTACGATATCCGCTGCCCCTGCTTCAGTGGGTTTTGGCTCAAGCCTTGCAGGAAGAGCAGGTGTAGAATTGTGCACTATGCTGTCTTTCATATCCTGCTGGTGTGTAGTTTTCTTAATAAAGTCCAGATTATTGTGTATTTTCAGAAAGTGGTTGCACAAAGTGCATTCAGTTTAGTCATTTTATAAAGGCTCAGACAGTTATTTTTCTCCTATGAAGGAAATGGCAGATCACTGCAACTCAACTCTTTTAAAGAGGTTTAAAGTTTGTATTCTTGTCTGTTACATCAAGTAATAAAAGCCTCAGTGGGAGGTGCCTGGTAGGCCCAGACTAGGGAGAGGCAGAAGCCAAAAGGGCACTTGGTTGGGGAGAGTGGGAAAGCCTGATCAAACCGAGCAGATGGGGGGGGGGGGGGACCTTGAGAGGCAATAAGGGATTGAGAGAGAACTGGGATCTTGGAGGAGAGCTAGAGTGAAGGGAGCCATTCTGGGGCAAGTTTCTGGGAAATCCTTTGGGCAGAGGGATACTGGGGGTGAGACTGGGAACCTGGGAGCAACAAACAGAAGGGGAAAGAAAGAAGTCTTTTGTGACTTGGGTGAGGGATGACTGGGTCTTTCTGGGGATGAAGGAGAAGAGAAGTAGGGTTTTGGCAGAGAAAAGAAGAGGTGTATATATGGCACAAGTAAAACAGCACCACCCAGTTCAGGGAGAGATGTGTGAAAGACACAAAAAGGTGACCAACAATGGATGTGTTTAGCAAATGGCTGGTGGTCAAAGAGATCTGGGGGCAAGAGGGTGTAGGGCGAAGTTGAATTGAAAACCAGGACAGAAACTTTTAAACTGGAAGAAGGGAGGAAGGAAGCCAGTGAAAGTGACAGAGATTAAGAGTGATGATCTCGTAGCCTGAAGCGTGAGAATGGTCTAGCTGAGGTATTCTGAATTCCCTGAAGTTTAGAGGCTACATAAAGGACAGAACAGTGGTAGTTAACTGAGTGATTAAGGCATGAAATAAGGATTTCAGTAGTGGCAGTTTCAAAACGAAGTCTAATTTGGCCAGTGTTCTGGCGGTGAAGGTACATACAAAGGAGACATGAAATGAAAGAAAATTCAGGGTCGAGGCTGACACCACTGTTTCTGACCTCAGGAGCAAAATTAAGGAGAGTTATCGCAGGCATAGAAAATAAAGAATGTTTTACTCCAGAGGAGAATTTAGCGCTTAGAAGCTTAGAGTAGCAGAGTGTTATGCGAAAGCGAGGAGCTAATTGTCAGGAAGAAGTGAGAGTTATCCAGGGTATAAATGAATGTGTTATTTGTGTAAAAATTTATATCCAGGGTTGAAGCAATGAGATGATCCAGGGCGAAGTGATGGAGAAAAAGGACTAAAATAAGAACCTCTGGGAATAATTTCTTGAGAACAAGGAGGAAGTGAAGAGAGGGATGTGAGATTGTCTGGCTAATGATGGCCAGCTGGTACATCCCATTCCTGGAGGCAGGAAGTTTGTTTTACAAAACACTTTGTAAACCAGGTAGAAAGCTGTCATGGAGAGGCCAGTTCGGAGAAGGCCCCTTTCTCATTACTATGTGGAAGTGAGCTTTCCTTGTATGGCAGTGCACGATGAGCGCTAGCTTTTACATCCAGGCAGAAAGTCTTGACTTGACAGAGGTGATCCTAGTACCAGTGTGAGCAGATGATGTATGAGAGACTGGGTTAAGAATGGATAAAGTATACAATATGTGAGTCCTGCTGAGGAGCCTGTCAGCAAATGAGGCATAGAGAAGAGAATTTTCATTTATTGTCTTTGAGCCATATCGATCATATACACACTACAAATCCATTCCTGGAATTGAAATTTCCTTATTCTGCAACCTATAAATATGCCCCTGAGGCAAATTAAACACCAAGTGTGGTCTGAGGATACTGTGCAAGACAAGTAGGAATCTCATTAGGAATTGCTTCAGAAGTCAATGTTTAAATTACCTTGTAGGAAGCTGCTAGTGGAAGCTGTACTGTTAGATATGATCCCTGACTGTTCATGAAATGGAAAAAATGCAATTAGTGACTTCTATTATTATGTTAAGCTTTGCTATTGCTGAGGTAAAGTACAAATAGTGTGTGTACCTTGATCCAAAGCCCACTCAATTTAATGTAGAGACTCCCACTGATTTCAGAGGGCTTTGGATCAAGGCATGTACATAATAAGTCCCATTGTCAGGACAAGATGAAATACCTGATCAACAAAATCCCAATGTCCAAAATCATGAATTGTAGTATTTGCTTTACTATTAAGATCAGGTGCTATTCAAACATGAAATATCAGACAACTCTGGCCCAAAAGAATTTGCAGTCTAATTCTTCTATTGTAAAAAAAAATCCCAGTTATTTAAACTTGCAACAATCAAAATAGCAATGGATGCCAAATGGAGATGCTTTTTCTTATTCATGTTTGAAAGTGTGTCTAATTTAGAAACATTTCTATCATTCTGTGCTGCTGTGTTTTGGGCTTGTGCCATGTAACTACCATTTAATGTTCTCTCTCTTAAAAAAAATTATTGAGGCCCATTATCAAGCTTTTCTGAAATCCCACTTTGGGTCAAGATGCAAGGAGTAGCAGATTTACTTGGGGTAAGTCTACACGGATCGGTGAGTGGTGATCGATCTATCGGGGATCAATTTATCACATCTAGTGTAGATGTGATAAATCGATCCCCAAGCACTCTCCCCGTTGACTCTTGAACTCCACCGCCGCAAGAGGCAGAAGAGGAGTCAGCAGAGGAGCGGCAGTGGTTGACTCGCCACCGTGAGGATGCCCAAGTAAGTCGACCTAAGATACATTGATCTCAGCTATGCTATTTGCGTAGCTGAAGTTGTGTATCTTAAGTCAACCCCCTCTTTCCCTAGTATAGACCTGACCTTAGATTTTATTAGGTTGGAATAGGAGTGTGAGTCATTGCTAGAAAGAAGTGAGTTTGAAGTTGGATTTGAGAAAATAGGGTGGCTTTCTGGCATACAAAATCAGAGGATTCACCAGGTTAAAGCTATTTTAACTTTGACTCTGTTACAAAAAGTGCTCATAATTTTTAAAATCTTTGGATATGAAGACCATTACAATCCCTTTAAAGGTTCTGTAAGATTAATGTGATAGTAAAAAAGGGGGCACCTTGCTTACCTGGGGCTTTCATATTGATTTTGAAAGTGTTGGGAAAAAAAACAATAAAGAACAAAAAAAGCTAATAAGTGGACTCTAAAGTATTAATGGTTCTGATTTGTCACAAATAGTTGGAAGTGTGCAGTGCAAGTTCTCCACCTCTACTTATTAAATAATTTAGAATACAAAAAATGAGTGACACTTGCTGGATCTCTCGTCCTGGATTTATTTGTGTGTGTGCGCGCACACGTTAATGCGTTCTTTTGTTGTGTACTTTTGGGAAACAACTGTTGCTTTCTTAAGATCCCCTCATTAGACACCCGTACTACAAATTGGTGGAATTTATTTTATTTATTACTCTTTTTCTGGCCTCAGTGAAGCACTCCGTTGTAATGATATTTAAATGGACGGGATGATATTATATTATCTCCTACACTTTTGTATTCAGATTCTGTTGTGTATTAATGATTGGGATATTTTAACATAAATTTAGATTTAAAACATTTTATGAATCTGTCAGGTCCTGTTTTTTCGTTCTATGCAATGGAAAATAATATTTCAGATCTGTTTGATTCCCAAATGGTAATTCCCAGCGATTAAAAAAAAATTAATTGCAGGCATTTTTGTTGCTCTAATGGCCTACTGTACTGACTGTTCACTTGCTAAAGTGCATCCTGCTATTAGTGGTGTGATTGTAGGGGATGTAATTGAACATAATTTAGTGAAATCATGTAGCTAACCTAAAGCATGCTCCAGTTATTTTGAACCTATAAAAACAGTTGCTTGGATGTCTCCGCTCCTGTTTTCGTTAGATTCCAGAGTCCTCTTTTTATACCTGATATGCGTCGCTATATGCATTATTATAGGAACTGTCTTTATTTATGTGAGGTAATAGAATTTTACTGTAAGTTACAATTCAAATTATATTTGAATTGGAGCCAAAATATAGATGAAATGTCCTATTTTACTTGTAGGAGCAATAAGAGGTTCTGTTCTGATTTTGCTTGCTAAATCTTGATTTTAAACTGCAGCAGGAAATGGTGATGGAAGATGAACAAAGGGTTTAAAATCCATGCTGGGATAATATTTAATGTTATGTTTTCAACCCTTTCATTAATGGTCACTTGTTTGTTATACTCCACTAAGTAGGTTTACAAAAATGAAATACCAGTATTGTTCCAGTAAATGAATGTGCAGTTCATTTCATATTAATATTTTCTTTCATTTATTTTTATCTTCAGAATCTCTTAAAATATTTTTCATTTGTGAAATTTCTTGGGAAAAGGCGTTAAAGTGCATTATTTTAAGAAAAATGCTTCAACCGAAGAGTGTGTATGGTCATGGGAAGCCTTTTAGTGTGTGGAGAAGAAAGAAGTAATTTGCATGATTCATGGCAAAATGTTTGAAACCTCTTTTATTTTGTTTTTAATCCATCAGAGAAACGTGGGGGCACCACCTCCGATGAAATTGCCACCTCCTTATAAAGCACCCAAAAGACTCCCGTCAGAGGAGGATGCCGTGGAGGAGGAGGATTTTTATACAGAGGGTAAGTAGAACCACATTTCTCTAAGCGAATTGTATTTTTATGCAATATAATCTCTCCGTTTGATGGTGCTACATAACAGTGACATTGTTACGAGTTCAGCATATGGATTGATTTCTGTCAACGTGAGTAGTGCTCCATATGATGTGGAGAGCTGGTCTCAACCTTCTCTTTCCTGTGGACTGATCTTTTTAAGGTGGGAGCTCCTGCTCTTAGAACTGCAATCCTATAGCTTCCCTCTTTGCCATTAATTTTTAGTTTAGTTGGTCAAAAAGCAATGAACAAGATCTAAGCTGACCTACAATTTGCAGGGTAGGGTGACCAAACAGCAAATCTGAAACATCGGGACAGGGGGTGGAGGGTAATAGGAGCCTATATATGAAAAAGGACCCAAAAATTGGGACTGTCCCTATAAAATCGGGACATCTGGTCACCCTATTTGCAGGGCAGCGTCCCTGCTTGAAGGCAGATAAGGTACTTTGGCATTGTGATAGCAGAAGCCGTGCAGATCAGTTTGAGAACCATCAGTATACAACCTCTGCAATCAAGAGTTTGAAGTCTAGATTAGACATCATAGTTCAGGCATTTACCTTTCTTTTTTTTTCTTTTTTTTTAAAAATGCCTGTGTTGCACGCAGCACTAGGGCAACTAGTTTTTGTAAGTTTCTCAGTCAATGTATTGATTTCCTCTCCTCTTGTTTCTCTTTTCTCCCTTACTATGGACCTGTACTTGCGTGTGTTCCTGTGTGTGGAGTTATGGGTATTTTTGTTTGTTTGTTTATTTGTGAGAAAGAGATGCATTTTGCTTTTTGACCTGTAAGTGGTCAGGTCTGTGGCTAAGTCTTGTTCTTGTGAATAGAAGTTCCAAAGCCATAGGACTGCTGCTGCTGAAGCTCTGTGACCAGCTCCTATGAATTTAATCCTTGTTGTTAGCAGTGCCATTGTGCCTCTCGAGCACAGTTGTTGTTGTAAGCCTTGATCAGAGGCTGAGACAGTCATCAGGATGGTTTGGGTCAGTCCCATTAAAATTTTGAAGATGAGGATCTTGATTGGTTATTCTCTGGGGTACCAGATAACCTTATGTCTACATTACTGGTTATGTTGGTATAATTTATGTTGCTCAGGAGTGTGAATAAGCTACCCCCCTGAGTGACACTGATCTAAGCACCCGTGTGGACAGCACTATGTTGGTGGGAGAGCTTCTCCCATCGACGTAGTTAAAGTAGCTCATTGGGGTTGGATTAATTAAGTCAAGGGCAGAGCTCTCTCCTGTCGTCTTAGAGCGTCTACACATGAAAGTTTTGGTGCAGCTGCACTGCTGTAAGCTCCCCAGTGTAGCTGTAGCCATAGTAAATGGAGCATAGGGTGATGTGTTTAAATCCACTTGTATTGCTTAATTGGCGAACTGCTGTATCTTGAACCAGTAGGAACTTTTTCAAAGTTCCCAAGTAGAGTGTTACTAGAAATGAGCTTGGAAGTTTATAAAAGCATCTTAGGTCCTTATCTGTCAGGTTGGATGAAGCATCTGAAAATGGAAGAAGGCATTTCAGGGTGCTGTAGCTGTTTGGGTACCCGTAATAGGGAAAAGAAAGGCCTAGCATTTGACTCCTAACTCTCTCTAGTTTTAGGATATATGGATCTGCCTTTAGACCAAGCTACTCAGTCCCTTAATCTATCAGCCTATGCAGCCTCCCTTCACTGAGGCTGATTCCAGCCTGAAGCTGGAGTTACCAGATGTAAATCTCAACAAAAGATCCTGGATCCAGCATTGCCTGATGAGGCCAAAGTTCCAGCCAAGTGTTTCATGGCAAATGTGTAGTCCCAGGCCACTCCTTTACCTCACTCTCGGTTGTAACAATCAAGCTGGGATCAACATTCCCAATTTAGCGTATCTACAGTCTGCTTCAGAAAGTGCAACCGGGTTCATGCAGGATAGAAGACAGTAGGGATAGGATGGTCTTCAGTCTGACGGAAAAAAAACCTCCACTTCAGAATGGTTTGTTTTAATGACTATTTTCAGAATATTGAAGAAAATGTGTGTGGGGAGGGTTTTCTTAGTCTTCTCTTGAGAATGATTTTTCCATAGTGGAGAAGTAGGTTAGTAACCTGCATGGCCCCTGAACAGTGGGTTTCAAATAGTTTAAAAAAAAAAAAATCTGTAAAATGAAGCCATTTTCACTAGCACAAAATCATGGCAGGATGTATACCAGTAGGCATTGGTGTGCATGTTTGATGGCTGAAGGCCAGAAATGTGCCTTAAGAATTTGCAGTGTGACAGACCGCCTTCTCACTCCCCTCAGGAACACAGGCAGGAAACCCTTTTTTGCTCCAAACAGTGCCCTTTAATTTACAGTGCAGGACCCCACCACCAATATATACAGGTCAAAACAGTTCATTAACATCCAGCTCTTAAACAGCTAATTAATACCCAGCTCTACGGACTCTATATAGTCCAGCTAACAGTTACACAGCTCTAGGGACTCTAGGTAGTCCAGCTAACAGTTATCCAGCTCTAGGGACTCTAGGTAGTCCAGCTAACAGTTACACAGCTCTAGGGACTCTAGGTAGTCCAGCTAACAGTTACACAGCTCTAGGGACTCTAGGTAGTCCAGCTAAGTTACACAGCTCTAGGGACTCTAGATAGTCCAGCTAACATACAAACCAGCTCTGAGTAGCTCAAACCACCACCACCACCACACTGGGCTTCCTTCCTGGCAGCCTTTTATCCCCCAGAGGAGGCTGCCAGGTGCAACCCATTCAGGTTGATTAGGCTGCAAGCCAGGTGGCTAATTAGGCTTGCTGCACTGGGGGTTTGCAGAGGGCTTTTCTCCCTCTTAAAGGGGCGGCAGGCTGGGTCAAGCCCACCCTGCCACACACCTCCCCCCTTAGCCTAGCCCCATAGGGCTGGCTCAGACCCTTCAAGCCTTCAATCAGCTCTACAAGGGCCCCAACACTCTGCGGTCGAGTGTACAGGTGGAGGCTGGGTCCACTACCCCCGGTTGGGACTTCCTCCCCACCTGCACCCGCAGGAGTGGGTAACTCAGGGCGGATCAACGCTCCGCGGACAAGCGTACAGGGGGAGGCTGAGTCCACTACCCCCGGTTGGGACTTCCTCCCCACCTGCACCCGCAGAGTGGGTATCACCCCACACGGTTTCTGCCCCCAAACCCCAGTCCATGGGCCATTGCCCCAAATCCCAGACCCGTTGTGGTCCGTCTTCTCCCCGAGGTCCCTCTGTCCCAACGTACTCCTGGTCAGGTGCACCGCAGACTTCACCGTCTCTGGCTGGTGCCTTCGGACTCCGGTACGGACAGTCTCGGGGAGGCTGAGCAAAACTGCTCCAATATCAGGGAGTCCATAATGTCCCCAAGTCCTGGGCCTCTGCCCACAAGGTACGGAGCAAGACGGAGGGCCCAGGTGGTCCGCTCCCACCCGGCTGTGGTGGCTGCCCTCTCAAAAAGTCCCGCAGTACCTTCAGAGCTCCAACTGCACCTGCTGCATCGGGTGGTTTCGCTGCAAGGCGTGCATGGCCTGCTGGGTCTGCTCCTGTGGTTCCTCGAGACACTGCAGGGTTCCCTCCATCTCGGGGCCACCAGTTGGGTTGCTGGTGTGGCGATCCCACCTCTGACACCATATGTGACAGACCGCCTTCTCACTCCCCTCAGGAACACAGGCAGGAAACCCTTTTTTGCTCCAAACAGTGCCCTTTAATTTACAGTGCAGGACCCCACCACCAATATATACAGGTCAAAACAGTTCATTAACATCCAGCTCTTAAACAGCTAATTAATACCCAGCTCTACGGACTCTATATAGTCCAGCTAACAGTTACACAGCTCTAGGGACTCTAGGTAGTCCAGCTAACAGTTATCCAGCTCTAGGGACTCTAGGTAGTCCAGCTAACAGTTACACAGCTCTAGGGACTCTAGGTAGTCCAGCTAACAGTTACACAGCTCTAGGGACTCTAGGTAGTCCAGCTAACAGTTACACAGCTCTAGGGACTCTAGGTAGTCCAGCTAAGTTACACAGCTCTAGGGACTCTAGATAGTCCAGCTAACATACAAACCAGCTCTGAGTAGCTCAAACCACCACCACCACCACACTGGGCTTCCTTCCTGGCAGCCTTTTATCCCCCAGAGGAGGCTGCCAGGTGCAACCCATTCAGGTTGATTAGGCTGCAAGCCAGGTGGCTAATTAGGCTTGCTGCACTGGGGGTTTGCAGAGGGCTTTTCTCCCTCTTAAAGGGGCGGCAGGCTGGGTCAAGCCCACCCTGCCACAGCAGATAGTCCACTAATGGACACCTTGTTGTAGCTTATTACTAAAATGAGGGGTGGGGAGTGGAAAGGGAAAAAAAATAGTTTGTAAGTAGTTTTTCTCACAGTTTTCCATAGGCATTAGGAGCTATGAAACTTTGTTTTACTTTATAATTGAATTATATGCAAACTGCAGAGGACCATAATTTATCCCCCCCCCCCCCCCCAAATAATTAAAATTTATACAAAAATTAAAAAATTTAAGACTTAGGAGAGTAAACTAAACAGACATTAAGTCTGGCAAGAGCTCAGAATCCTGTCATTTCAACAGGCATTCTTCATTAAGTTCTCCCTTTTAAATAGAGAATGAAATTGATCTGATTGATTCATATCCTTTTTTTTAAGAAAAAGAAAAAGGATTTGTAAAGAGTTTTTTTTATGGTGATTCAAGCTCTGGACTAGGACTCAAGATACTTGAGTTCAATTCCTGGCTCTGCCACAGATTTCCTATGTGCATTTGGGCAAGTCACTTCATCTCCCGGCACCTCAACTCCCTGTCTGTAATGGGGATAATAATACTTCCTTCCCTTTGCCTTGTCTGCTTAGACAATTTGAAGTCAGTGGAGCTGAGTGAAGGCATAGGAGTCTATCTTCATGGTGCTCCTTGCAGGATTCTTGCCTTAGGTTAGTTATGAGCGCTTAAGGGCCAGGACTGTCTCTTCATATATGTTTTTATAGATGCTAGCACAATGGAGCTCTGATCTCAGTTGGAGCCTCCAAAAGCTAACTTTGGGATGTTACCAGACTAACTAACTCAAACTGGTGAGGTGTGGTGGCTTATTCTTTTTCTCATAAAATCAAACGTCATCTACACCTTTAAAAAAACGTTAAATACATGCTGTACATTTAATGTGCAAAAATATATAATTACAAAGGAAACTAAGAAGGCCATAAATAACATCATGAATTAATGACCTTAAAATATTAGAATAATCAGGCTATTGAATAATTGTTTGGAAAAATGTCAGAAGTGTTAAGGAGTAAATTGACTTTGATAAATAAATGAAACTATTGGGGGATCTGGTTGGTTAGAGTTTATTGTCCAGTCCTTTTGGGTGAGGCTGCATTGTGAAACAAGAAAAATAACACGACACACTTTGCCAGGGTAGATGACCTCTCGAGGTCCCTTCCAGTCTGCAAAATATAGAAATGTTTACTCAGTCTAAGATGAGGAAGCTTCTGCAGTCAAACACTGCCTCTCCAATAGATGTCACTACAATCAACAGCAAATAGCAATGAGGGTTTCAGAGTGTAAAGATATGACTAGGCAAAAATAAGCATATAAACCTTTATGAAAGGCTGAAGCATAAGTTTCTAATATTTACAATGTTGATTTTGCTAAATGTACTAACAAGTGTATTCAGCTTTGTGTATCTTTATAGATCATGCAAAATAGCCAGGATTACACAAATAAAGCTGCCTTTCATTTTTGAGCTGCATGTTAATCCTTATTTAATGTGTCTCTACACTGCTAATCTTCTCTTTCTATTCTTATTCAGACTTGTAATTAGCTAAAATAGGTAGGTTTCTAGCTCACTCCTAATAAAAAGACCAGAGGGGCACTACTTTGTAATTTAGAGCGTCCTTGCAAGCCTTTGTACCACATGAGGATTCAGTCCCTGATGCCAATGCCCTTGTTGTGTTTTTTTGCCTTATGTTTTTGAATCCTACGCATAAACTTTCTTAATCTGGTGTAGTGCTGCAATATTGAAATTACTTTCTCAATGAATTACTGGTAAAATAGCAACTGGAAACATTTGTGTCTGGAATTTTACTATGTATGTGCGTATAATCCACGGAACAGATGGCTTCTCTGTGTGTGTTGTGCATATATATTACAAAGAAAGGTTAGATTATGTTAAAAATGAGTGAATTAATGGTGATACAAAAGAACTAAATTGCTCATTAGAAAGATTCATCATTTGGAGATCAGAATGAATAGGAAATTCCTAACATGACTACATCTAGAAACTACAATTATAAACCTGTAAGACTTTTAACCATTTTTAAATGAGCAAAATGAGAAATTTAACGTCTCTTTAACATTTCAATTCAGTATTCACATTATAATAAAACCAATACTGCTTGTTTAAGAGTGGTAGTAAAATACAAATCACTGATGAAGTTGAAAATTTTTGCATGCTAATAATGGTAAAATGGTTTTATGTCTGGTATATAAAGATGATGCAAGAACACAGTTTAGTAATATAAAATTATAAGATGATGCATTTGTTCAAGTCACTTAGATTAGCAAAAGTTCACTGATAACCCCTGTAATTTGCACTAAAAGGATGCACAGATGTAATTAATGCCATTAACTATTTCTCTCTGCAGTAAGAGTGGCTCATTAAACATAGTATTAACTGCAACTAGCTGTGAAAAACATAAATGGTTATGTTTTAAATAGACTCGTTTCTTGGAATAGAGATGTCATTCTTAATGCCAGCAGGGTAAACCAGTGCAACAAACAGCAGCCGTAGAGCATCAGTGGGTCGGATGTGGGAAACCAGAGATTTGCTTCTCCCTGCGTACTTTTATAGGCAGCTTTAATCTGCTGACAGATGTAACTGTTCGCTTGTGGGTAGCTTGAAATTAGTGTAACTGATTGCATCTCATAATAGCAAAAGACGGACAGTTTGCCCTTAAGGAGAGAAAAATTCTCAGAAAAATAGGCCCAAGGTCGTTGGAAGAAAGACGAGCACTGAGTCTGTGTATGATGAGGATCTGAGCTGCTTACAGCATTGAATGTTTGTCAGGAATGCAGATCTCTTGAAGTACATGCTGGTACAGCAATGGTACAAGGGGGGTTCCCAGGTAAGGATTCATATATGTATATATGCATTGTAGTTGTTTCCAGCAAGCCATTTCAAGTATTTTAATTACCATTCAGAACTAATGAAGTCCTAAAGGCAAGAGAATAGTGTAGATTCAGAAGCATAAACCATTTTCTCAGCTGAGAGCGTGTATATGTACTATGTAAGACTCTTAGATGAATTCGGTACCTTTAAATTATTTGCCTTATGTTTCATTGTAAATCGCTGTTATAAAATACTTGAATGCATGACACCAGCATGCAAAATTGACAACAGCAGGTCAGTGCTTTCAAGTCTCAGAATTCCTAATTCTAAATTTCTTGTTGTTGCATGGAATAATCTACTCTTTTCATAACTGTTTTTGTAATGTGGAGACAGATGACTGAATTTTCTTCATTTTGCCTGGTAAGAATGTGTTAGGTAAATATTGTTAGAGTAGAGTAAAAATCTGCTGGGGAAACCTAAACTGAATATTCAGCATTTTTATTTTATAAGGAAGCAGAATGGGAATAATGCAACTTGGTAGTAGACAAACGAGCTATTGTAATGAAGTGTAATCTAATCTTTGTGTTGCCTCAAATCTCATTTGATGTTAGGAATGATCATTTTTTCTGACACAAGCCAGGTGTCCAGGTATTATTATTAAAGCATTTGTCATGAAATATATTTTGTCTTGGTACTTAAAGATTTGAATATTAAACTCTTCAAAACATGGTAAGGGTGTTGGGGAAAACTGATGTGATTTTATTCAGATACTGCAGATACCTAGCTTCTCTTAACTTATTACTGTAGAAAGTAGGATTTGTGTTGTAAAACTGCATACAAAAGGCACTGGTATACAAATGTACTTAGAGAGGATTATACTAGTAGATATCTCTATTACTTTGTCACTGAAGAACACGGTATCACTGCAATGACTTGCAATTAAAAATGTGGCATGATCGGACAGCGAAGAGGTTTTTAAGTATTTGCATGAGTAATGAATCAGTACACCAGGAAGAGGCTCCGGGTGTAAATTATTGAACAGCTGATTTTTAGATAGCATCTTTCAGCTGTACCCATCACAAATGATGCTATAATTTCCCCCCGCCCCGGGGGAGAGGACATGCAGCATGTCTGGTCCAGAATAGGCAAAGCCCAACTTCCAGATATGCTTGGTTTAAGCAGTAGCCATTGAGAATACAAAGTGCAAATAATCCTCTATAGGAAAGAAAAGTAAAAATGTTGATGTCTATCTTTTTATAGAGATCAGTTATTACATTTCCCATAGTATGGCAGTAACTGAGACAGCAGTCCAGCCTAATTACATTAACTGTTCAAGAGAGTCAAAATTATTTTTCTTGCACATCAGTAATGTGCATTTTTACCCTTGATCCAACATACTAGTTTTTAATAACTAGTTATCAGTATTCCTTCAGCTTTGTACAGCTATGAAATACATCCAAAGGCTGAACTAGAATTATTAGCCATAGGTATCTGAGATACTTTAAAACAGTCAGTTATTGTGTTATATATGCCTTTATACCTGTGGAGTGCCAACACACATGTTGAAAAGTAATTGCATCTTGGCATTTTGACCATGATGTGTGTCACAGATTGTCATCTGCTTTTCTAATCTTATCAGCAGTTCTAAAGCACCTGTCTCCATAGTATCTAAGTGCAGTACAGAATTAGAAGAAACAATGGGAACAGAGGGCAGTCAATTTTCTATCCTACTGTAGAAATATAATGAGCCTCTAATTGTTAGTATGATGTTAGACATCATGAGTGGGTTCGTCCGTGCCTGGAGGTTGAAATTTCCTCTTCTTGCTCCTATCAAAAGTAAATTATTACTAAGGCTGTAAAGTCATCATTGAGCTTTGGGGGACCTTGGAATATCATGGCAATTTGTTGTGCTTTTAGTGGTAGCAGATGTGCCCACACATGTACATAAATATATGGACTATGTGGGGGGGGGGGGATAGTAAAGGTTTGAGCAGCATGATATTGTAAGGGCTGCATTACTGATGACAAAGCCATGAGTGAGTTGTGTAGGTCATCTCAATTACTGTCAATAAAACCTTTTGTAGCACACTGTTTCCTGTTCTGTAGATGCCATATGTATTAAGAGCTTTTGAAACTTGTACTGAAACTATTTTTTGTATCCCTCTACCAGCCTGTAAAGTCAGGTGCATTAATTACCTCGCGTCTAAATACACAACTCTGAGAGCCATAAGAACCTGTAAAATTAGTTGAAGTTGCTTATCTAGACTTAAAAATGTTGCCATTTTAAGGACCATTACATGAGGGTCTTACAGAGTAGAAGTGAAAGCTGAGTAACAGAGAATCTTCCCTTTTCTTGGAATAATGCTTCAGGGCCATTAGATATCGGATTTAAGTCTCAACATGTAGAAAAGCTGCTTCTTGCCCCCAACTGAATCTTAACCACTCTGGGCCTTAAGCAGGGGTAGATTGGATGGAAACTGCATATTTGTGAGGAGAAAGAGGAAAGATTTGAAGTTTTAAAAGGAAAACAATAGTTTGTTAGAAACTTCCCTGGGCTTTGGAATGCTAAAGTAAATGCTAGGGGAGCATAGTGCCCGTGAGGAGGAGAAAGATGTGTGATAATCTTATCACATTTTTTCTGTCTTTTGTACAGCATGTAGCACAGTGAGGTCCTGGTTGATGATTAGGACTCATAGACACACACAATGAACGTGTGTATAAACCTATAAACAGGGCTAAGTTATATCTATTTATGCTGTGCCTGTGAATAAGGAGGATTATACTGTTATGATTATGCTGTTCTTGGAGGTATTGTGGCATGACGTCTTAGTCCCTCCATCTACTGTGGGATCAGGGCAGCTAGTGGCACCACTTGCCACACCATTTTTTTTTTTCTTAAGAGTAGGCTTCACTCCCCCTGTGTAACAGTCCTGGTGCTGTCTGGTTTGTTGGGGTCACGGCTCTTTCCTGGAACAGTCCTTCTTGGCCTAGGGCTGAAGGGGCTCCCTTCTAGCACACCTGCACCAGGTGATCCATGGTTTAATCTTTAAAACCTAGAAAGCCTTCTTCATCAGATTACTAAAACTGATGATGAACCAGATGTAAAGGTTTAATGCTGTTCTTTCCGACCTTAAATTGTGACCGGTTATCCTAGGAGTTGTTTTGAGAATAGTATGATATAATTTCATAGTGTATAATTCATGCCTTCATCTCCGGACACACTGTGGTGTCACATCTAGGGAAGTCCTGCAGTGAGGAGGTGTGGGGGGTAAGTGGGCCCACTATACTAGGAGATACATGAAGCACTGATGACACATGCCAGCAATACAAGCTGATTGATGGTGTTGAGGAGATGAGTTTTGAATATTAATTTTGAAGGGGAGAAATTCATGGTGTGAGGGAACTGGACAGACTGTTGCATGTTGCTGGAGAGGTGGCAGTAAAGGATCGAAATGGGGAGGGAGAATAAATGTGAGGACGCCAGAACCTGCCTCACAGAGGTGGAGGTATGTGAAGGGATGAGCTCAAGGAGGCATATGGAGAATGGCTATGAAGGGCCTTGAGGAAGATGGAAAGGATTTTGTAATGGAGGGGAGTTAGGCAAGGCCCTTTAGGACCAGGCATGCGGTGGTCTTTTTTGTGGACATGAGTGAGAAAGTGTACTGTGACATTTTCAATAGACCTCCAGATCAGCTTCTAGAAGTTGCTAATCCTCCCTGATTAGAGATAACAAGCTGGTTCAGCCTGATTGGACTAACCTTGTTATCTTTAACCTGGTCCTTGCCTCTTATTTATTCCTGCCTCTGGATACTTCCACTGCATGCATCTGACAAAGTGGGTATTAGCCCACGAAAGCTTATGCTTCGATACTGTAGTTAGTCTTTAAGGTGCCACAGGACTCTCTGTCAATTCTAAATAGAGAGGCTGCAGCCAGGGGAAGGAAAGAGTGAATATGACGTGTGATGGCTGCTGATGAGGGAAAAAGAGATGGCTGTCTGCACAAGGAGCAACTAGCAGGAAAGCACATTCTCTCGTCCCTCCAGAAGTGTTTAGAGCAGCCAGTGAGCTCTCTCCCTTCTTCCCTTCCCATGCCATCATCTAGCAGTACTAGCATCCTGGAGTCCCCAGAACCCTCTATTAGCTTCCTTAGAGGCAGAGGCCAGGGAGATAGATATTCCTCTTCCTGGGACTCTGATTCTGTCTCAGGTGTTATCTGAGCCATGCTTCCAGAACTGTCTCCAAGTAGGACTCTAAGCCAGGGTCAGGGGGAAAGTTCAAAATGATCCAATATTTATTAACTGATGTATTTTAAAGGAACAAATCCCCGGTTGGATGCTCAGAGAATGAATTGTAATGATTTAGAAAACAGTGGTGGCGTCAAAAATAGAAAACACCCACACTCCGAGTGATTGGTACACAGCCAGTCATTGGCAGAGAACGGAGCAGAACCCAGGAGTCTTGACTTTAAAAATACTTCTTATTGGTATTTTCACATCCAGTTATGGAGCCAGGTTCTGCACAAATACTTGTTTTTTCCTTTGTGCAGGCAGGAAAATATTTTAGTAAGAAATTATTATTACCTGTTTTGTGTCAGCAATGTTTTGCTCTGCCTAGTGCATAGTAATAAAGATAGTCTCCAGTATTGCCAACATATGTAATATTTGGTGGTGTTCTTCACACCCCAGATACCAAAGTCAAAGGATTAAGTGAGAATCTTTGGGGGAAAAAATTTGAAGAAAGTTTCTAGTCTTTATTGTGTGGGGAAAAGCTGGGACATCTGACCCATGTGTAACATAATGGTGCAAAAAACAGAAGGCAAAGAAGGAGGCCCACACTTATTATTTTTTTAATCTCATGGGTTTTAAGGCCATGTTTTTGGGGGCCTTACTCAGAGTTTTTGGCAATAGTGACACTAGGTTGTGACTTTCTTCCCAGAAGATCTTACACAGACAGATACTTAGAATACAGAACACACTGGGAAGTCCAATGATGGGAAGAATTTCATGTTTCTAAATCCCCTAGATGGCCTTTTAGAAGAAGTGGGGAATTTTAAAGGGGACCAAAAGGACGTTATTTAAAAATATACACTAGATAGCAGAAGCAGAGATACCTGCATTCGTCGGTTTGAAGACTTAGCAAACTATGACCCTGAATGTTAATGGCACCACTGCAGTTGAGTTCTGAAATCGGGAGACAAATGTGTATAAAAATCATTTCCAAACTTAAATATATATTAAACTAATTCCCAACTTTCAAGCCTTTGTGTTTCATGTGTGCATTATGTTACCTTTGCAAGTAGCATCAGGTGTTAAATACAGCAAAAACGTGCAGGAAAATACTCCAGAATGGTTGGATCTGCTTGCTCATTATTACCTAGCCAGAAGTGCTGCTTCAGGGGCGCCACAGTACCCATCCCCCTCCTCTTCTAAGTGACTTGGATCCAACACAGAGACTTCCAGATTATTTTTGTTTCTGTCTTGCAACCTTGGGTGGATCAGCCAATGTTAAGTTTTGCTTATCACATATTCAACACATTTAGAAAGTGTTGTGCAAACATTAACTAATTAATTAGGCTGAAACTTGGTTTAAGCTGCTAAACCAGATTTTTTTAATTTAAAAATAATTCATTAAATCAATGTAGTTCTTGTCAAACAACTCTGATTTTTACATGTCTACAGAGCCCTACACAGGATTCGCAGATGATAGTGAGACTCTGACATTCCCCTTTTTCAGAGGTGCCAATAAGCAGTCTAAACTTTGAGCCCCTTTTTCTCAGAAGAGCAAGGATCAGCATGACGGGAACAATCATGGCAGAGTTCCCCTTCTGTGTCTTCAGAGGTCTTGGTCTTTTTCTTTCTCTGCCATGATGAAGCAGGGGGGTCAAACTGAAAGGCCAAGTCTCAGAAATTTCAGCTCTGTAGGGGACAACAGAGAATGAGAAACAACATATTGCTTATTCTTTTCTCCAGATCAACTTTAAAACCTGAAGGTACATCTACACTACCCACCAGATTGGCGGGTAGTGATCGATCTATCGGGAATCTATTTATCGTGTCTAGTGTAGATGCGATAAATTGATCCCCGAGCGCACTCCCCATTGACTCCTGTACTCCACTTCCGCGAGAGACAGAAGAGGAGTCAACGGGGGAGCAGCAGCGATCGACTCACCACTGTGCGGATGCCTAGGTAGGTCGGCCTAAGATACTTCGACTTCAGCTACGCTATTCGCGTTGCTGAAGTTGCGTATTTTAGGTCGACCTCCTCCCGCCTCCCCCTGTGTAGACCAGGCGTAAGATTGCAATGAATAAGTGAGAGGGTTGAACTGCCACTCTGTTTGCACCACTGGGAGGAGGAAATTTGGAACATGGGGGAAGGCACATAACCCTCAATGCTGAAGAGAAATCTGAGCTCTCTCTGGTATTTGCAGGAAGAGGAACACATCCCAATATTTCCTCATTGAGGAAGCATGGATGCTACGCCAAAAAGTGCCACAATGGATTAAAGCTTTCACAACAATCTTTATTCATTCTCACAGCACACCTTTTCTTCCATAAAATGAACAAGCGGTGTTTGAATACCAATCACTTCCTGGTGAGATGAAATCCTAGCAGACAATACACATAGGTGAGAGCTGGAAAACCTTCATATAGCAAGAGGAACCTGGGGAGAGGTTTTCTGTCCCATTTCTGGATCCCTCCAAAAATCCAGTGGACATGTGACTTCATGGGAAGAGTTATGGAAAGGGTATTCTGGAGCAGGACCTGGGGAATCTTAGACTACATACTTTTGTGTACATGCATCCTGTCATGGCTATGCTTCCTACCGATGTGCATCTATACAGGTCATTCCTGCACCTTAGTAGAAAAGTTGCTGTCCTCTCTAGATTACAAACACACATAGTAACGTGGCTGTTGCAATATATATTTAGTACTATTTCAGATTGGCCTGAGATGTTATAGATTTACAAATAGCAAAGAACCATGCTAGGTATGTAAGGCTGCCAAATGAGCTGGGAATCTCTCAGAAGACTTGCTGTACTATATCACTAAATCTTGGAATTTAGAGCAGGTAAAGCCTTCTAGTTTAGCCCCTGAATAATGTTAGCTTGTCCTACACAGTGAGTTTTCCACTGCTCTGTCCCGTTATACACACACCATCCAAAAAGATGGAGTCTCTGCCACCTTCTGTGGGAGACTATCCCATGTCTAGATGCAGTAAAACTTTATGGAGGGTGCTGCTATACCCTTAGTTCAAAATGCTATTGCCTTTTGTGGGCTCAAGTATCAACCTGAACATGATTTTAGGGTAGCTGTTCATGTTTTCGTGCAGGATTTTATCACAAGAACAATGACTTCAGCACTGTTTGATTGCATTTTATCAACCAATGCCAGTATGACGTTCAACTAATTAGTGGGTTTTGTTTCGTTCTAATCTAGCTAAAACATCCTGCGTTATCAGCAGCTAGGCAGTAGGGAAGAAATATGCTGGAAGCTTTTGCCAATCCTCTGCACCAGAGTACAGAGCTCTGCAGGAACCTGAGCTGGCCCTGAGACTCTCTCAACTCAGCAGCCAGTATTATACATGAATAACTGATTGGTAGATCAGAGTACCCAAAGGGAGGTCACATCTATGTAGGGGCTTTGATGCTTGTTAATATGCAATTTGAAAGGCAAATAAGTAGGCTGAAGTGAATGTCGTTCATAAGGAACAACTGCACAGCATAAGAGCACCCTGTACGGAAAATTTTCTCTAGACAGGCAAAAACATTTGTAAAAGACGATTAATTTTTTATAGATGAGGAGTTTTACATAGGGTCGTAAATGTACTTAAGTCACAAAAAACAAACAGGAAATGTCTCTGTTCCTAAGAACTTCAATATGGTATATAGTATAGGTATACTGTCATTATGGCCTACTGGTGACCCTTCGGATGCCGGGCTTAACGTGAGGATATAAGATAGTGGTGCTCTTCCAAGCTCTGCTCAAAAGTAAGCGCCATCTACTTGAGATGCCATGCTGTATTTGGCTCCTTACGCTTGCCTTTCTTTTTAGTGGGATTCAAATTCTGGACTTTTCTGCTCGGTTCCTTGGCTCTTGAAGGGCCTTTGAGGGGGGAAAAATTAGTGGTGGCATGATTGCCAATGCCATCCTCTTATGTGACCAAAATGAAACATTATTTGCAGTAGGTGGTGAAGATCCTTATTCTATGATTCCCCTTCTAGTTTTTTACATGCTTTGATCTGCAATGAAATGCTTAAATGTTGTCACTTATCATCAAGCCTCTGAGTTACCACTTCATTCAGATGAGCAGAGGCAGTTCTTCCCTCTCAGAGCTATTTTGGGCTCTTTGAAGACTTGGGTGAATATCACAACATCAATTACTATTCCTGAGGGAATTCTGCACCCCAAAATATATCTATCTGTGCACAATATTTTAAAATTCTGCAAATTTTATATGACCATAAATATATGTGGAGGCTCCAGCATTGCCGCAGGGAGCACAGGCCACTCTCCTCCCAGGACATGGACTTGGTGGTGAGTTTGCACCCAATCCTGACAAGGGCCAGGCGTGCTCCAGAAACACCCCATGGCCTTGCCCCTCTGCACCAGGTGTAAGGAGGCAGGGTCACTCCTGCAGGATCTAAGTGGTAGAGGGGTTTAATGCTGGGAGGATCCAGGTGTGGGGTTCAGAGGGGTTCTGTGTGGGGCAATCTGGGGGCAGGCAGCTTAGTGGGGGATCTTGGTGCATAGAGGTTCATTAGGAGGTTCTGGGTGCAGGGACAATGAGGCTCTGTATGGGGGTCCAGGTGAAGGTGGCTGGGGCTTGGCGGGATGGGTGTGGGGAGGATAGGGCTTGGTAGGGACAGTCTGGGTAGGGGGCATCTGGGTGCTTGGGGAATGGGGCTTGTTGGGATGGGAGTCTGAGTACGGCTGGTTGGGGCTCAGTGGAATGAGGCTGTGGGAGGCTCATTGGCGGTGGTTCAGATAAGGTGCGGGTACAATGGGCCTGCTTAATGGGGGAGCGCCAGCTGCTGCTGCTTCCCTCCTCCATTCCCTTCTGTTCCTCATCCCATCCATCTTACCCACTGCTTCTTTCCCATCCCTTCCTCCATTCACTCCGCCCTCCTTGCCCTGCCTCACCATGGGACCTCACCATTGTACAGAAAACAGAATCGCTCCTAGCACACAGAAGGGGAGTGTGATCAACACTAGGACTTAGGAGCTGGTATCCAGCTGCAGAATCAGAGAGCTAGAAATAGAGCAGAACCCTCCTTCAGCCAGGCAGCGCTGCATTCTTAGAAACGACCCCATGTGTCCCTCCACAACTTGCCTCTGTGTTGGGGAGGCTATGCCCTCCTTGGCTCCCCCCAACTACACCCATGTCCCCTCGCCCCCACTCCACCGGCTACTCTGGGCACTGGAAACCACGCTGGCACATGACCACTTTTGTTGCTTCCCTTTGCTTCCCCATCATTTTCTGCAGGGAAGCAGAGAGATCTATGGGGGGACATGAATTCTGTGAGCACAGTAGTGCAGCATTCCCCCAGGAGTAAGTTGCATTCAGTTAACATTAGGCAGATTTTCTTTACAACCATCAAGGCTGGTGACTTTTTTGAAAAGACGTGGTGAGGAGTTTAAATTCCGGGCCACGTGATAATAATTTGCAAGGAAGGGGAATGCCATCATTCTGTGTACTCCTTCTCCCCCAACACCTATTTAAGACACATGGAAACAGCATGTTTGGGAAGTAAATGCAACTCTGTTTGGGAGATATGAAGCAGAGCTGAACAAATAACAGTAAATAACATACTGAATGAAAATAACTTCTTTCTATTCACCAGTTGTCTGAAAACAGATTGTCACTTCTTGCAAATACCATTTACTCTATGGCTGCCTATTTGGAATCTGGAATTGTGTTGCTTAGTTATGTTCAGTCACATAAATCAGATGATCTTGCTTCTTTTTGTTGACTGAATGGGTGTAACTATTGTAATCAGGTTTATAGTAGATAAGCTCCAGAAAGCAAAATTTAAAAATTGTTTTCTAGAAATACTTGATAGTAAAATTCAATCAAAGTTAAGGAAGGCAATCATCACCGGAGGAAACAAACATGAAAATCGATTCCATAAAACTAACTTATCTTTTTTGATTAGATTACAAATTTGTTTGATTAAGTATATTACATCAACACTATTACTTTTGACTTCTATAAGGCATTTGACTTGGTACTTCATGACATTTTGATTAAAAAAATAAAATGATATAAAATTAATATGGCACACACTAAATGCATTAAAAACTGTCTAATTGATAGTTCTCAATGTAATTATAAATGGGGAATCCTCACTTAATGGGTGTCTTTCTTGTTTCCTGCAAGGAATTGCTTCTTGACTCTATGCAATTTTAACCTTTTTTTTTAATCAAGAAGATTAAAGAAAACAAAATCATCGCTGATAAAGTTTGCAAGTGATAAGAAAATTGGGGGAGTGGTAAATAATGAAGAGGGCAGGTCACTAATACAGAGAGATATTTATCATATGGGTGCAAGCAAACACTGTGTTTTAGCATGGCTAAATGTAAATGAATATATCTAGGAACAAAGAATGTAGGCCATATTTATAGGTTGGGGGACTCTATCCTGGGATGTAGTGATACTGAAAGAGATTTGCAATGTTTTGGCTAAAAGGTTTAATGTGGTCTTTGGGGGCATGATTGGGGAATTCTTGAGTAGGAGTAAAGAGGTTATTTTACATCTGTTTTGGTGCCTGTGCAACTGCTGCTTAAATACTGTGTCCAGCTCTGATTCCCACAATTCAAGAAGGATTTTGATAAATTGGAAATGGTTCAGAGAAGAGTGACAAAAATGATTAAAGGATTAAAAAACATCTTATAGTGATTCACTTAAGGAGCTCAATCTATTTGTCTTAACAAAGAAAAGCTTACGGGATGACTTGATTACAGTTTATTAGCATCTACATAGAGAACAAATATTTAATAGTGTGTTCTTCAGTCGAGCAGTGAAAGGAATAACATGATGCAGTGTCTGGAAGCTGAAACTAGCCAAATTCAGGCTGGGTGTAAATTTTTAACAGAGTAATTAACCATTGGAACAATCTACCAAGAGTTGTGGTGGATTCTCCATCACTGACAATTTTTAGATCAAGATTGGATGTTTTTCTAAAGGATAGATTTCTGTGAATTATTTGGAGACATTCTAGGGCTTGTATTATGGGTCAGACTAATCAGTGGTTCTCAAACTTTTTGTAGTGGTGACCCCTTTCCCACACCGGGCCTCTAAGCGTGACCCCCCCTTGGGGTCAGGTGGGGGGGGGCGTGCCTGCAGCCCACTGCGGCAGGGGCTGGGAAGGGGGGGGTTCCAGCAGCCCCCCGAGGCCAGTGAGGGGGGGTTCCAGCAGCCCCACGGAGGTGCCGGCAGCCCACTGTGGCAGGGGCTGGGCTCACGGGGGCGCCAGAAGCCCACCTCAGCCGGGGCCGAGTTGGGCATGTGGCAGTGCCAGCAGTCCGCCGCAGCAGGAGCCAGGGCCCGGACCGGGCTGGCAGGGTCACCAGCAGCCCGCCGCGGCTGGGACCGGCCTTATGGGGCGCCAGCAGCCCGCCGCGGCAGGGGCACAGGCTGCCTGCAGCAGCAGGGGCTGGATGCCAGCAGTCCGCGGCAGTGGCATTGTTCGGGGCCGGCTGCTGGCAGGAGAGGCTCGTGACCCCCACAGAACTGGCTCGCGACCCCCAGAGGGGTCCCGACCCCCACTTTGAGAACCAATGGACTAGATCATCCCTGCTGGACTTGGAATCTGTGAATTCAAATGGATATTTGCAGATAACATTTTTCCATCTCTTGTAATGAGGTGCTGCAAAAGAGAAATAGGATTTAAGGAAAAATTTGAAGGAGATGGAAGGAACCTGCCACATGGAAATGAGAAGATATTTCAAGCATTTGACAAGGCATGAAAGAAGGTGGAAAGCGAGGAGTGGGAGTCTGAGATGAAGGAAGCAGTTAAGAGAAAGGAAAGCAGATCATAAAGATCCCAAATAATATTAACTCTCGCAAAACAAACCGGTTCCAAAAAAAAAAAAAAAAAAGCCTGAAAGTTAGCTTAAAGAATATTTTGTCATTAATGCTCAATGCGTGTTGCTTATGCAGTTCTCCTTTATGTCTGGACTAGTTATAGTTGCAAGGGTAAAATCCTCACATTTTCACAGAGCATTTTCGGAATCAACATTTATTTCCTTGCCTCAGCTCTTATGAGAGATTAATGACATTTTGTACAGATAATGCCCCTGAGTCCCCCCCCCCCCCCTCTCTCTCTCTCACACACACAATAAAAATAATGCTATAATTTCTCACCTCTTCTGGGACATACATATATAAAAATAAGAGTGAGTGAAAGCTTCTTGTTTTATGGTAGGCTTGTGTTGGGAATGAGTGTTAGTCTTTGTCAGACACTTCAGCTAATAGAAATACTGAGGTTACACTTGAAAACCGAAGTAATGTACTTTGAAGGTAAATAACTTACATCCCGTTTGTGCCAGTGAAGCAGAGCCCTGGCTGGGGGGGATGGACCTGCCCAGTCTTGGGGAGCTGCAGAAGAACATTGTGCTTCAGAGAGGCTGCTGCTGCATCATCTCATGGGGGGGGGGGGCACACTACACCCCACTTCTCAGCCAGCTAGCTCTGTTGGCTGGTGCAAGACGGGGAGGGAAAAGGGGCTTCCTCCCTGCACTTTTTGGAGGTATTAATACCTGTGGGATGTTAGCTCAGCCCTTGTGCTCAGGGGACCCCAGATCTGGGGTTGTGGAGACATTTTCCCCCAGGTCACATTGGCAGGGACCTTGTGTGTGGGGTATGTGTGTGTGTCTTTCTTCCACTGCAGCATGGGGTATGAATCAGTTGTTGGGATCATCTGGGCCTATCTCACTTAATTCCCTGCCATTATAAGATATGTCTACACTGAGTTCTAAAACCCCCCAGCAGCAAGTCTCAGAGCCTGGGATTGCAGACTCAGGGCATGGCTACACTTGAAGATGTAGAGCGCTTTCAGTTAAACCAGCCTTCAGAGAGCGCAGTAGGGAAAGTGCTGCAGTCTGTCCACACTGACAGCTGCAAGCGCAGTAGCATGGCCACATTTTCGTCACTTGCAGTAGCATTGAGGGGTGGGGGTGGGGGTGCATTATGGGCAGCTATCCCAGCATTCAAGTGACTGAAATGTGCTTTTCAAATGCAGGTGGTGGGATTGAGTTTGACAGGGAGTGTGTTGTGTGTGTATATGGGGGGAGAGAGAAGGGTTTTTGGGGTGCTGAGAGTGTTGGCATGCTGTCTTGTAAGTTCAGAGCCCTTTCCCCACCACATTCACTCAAAGCAAGCAGTATTCCTCAGTAATGTTTGCTTTGCTCGGAGCAGATAAGCATGCCGGACGTCAGAAACAGAGCTTGGAAAGGGCATATCCGCATTCCAAAAGCCAGTTCAAAACAACAACAAGAGTGGCCGCTTGACTTAAGGGGGTTATGGGATGTTTCCGGAGGTCAATCAGAGTGCAGTAATGCAATATCTCGTTCACACTGACATTGGGCAGTGCTTCTATGTTGTGATGCCAACTTCTCCCAACCTAGTGCTAAAAATTTCCCAAATCTGGTGAAAAATTTCCAGACTCTGGGAATTTTAGCGCTAGCCAGAGCTTCTATATCCTGGGAAATTTCCCAAAATCTGGGAATTTTTGAGTAATATGTTTCACCTTGGGAAATTTCAGGGCAAATTGGGAAACTGTAGGGCACATGCTGTTAAAATTCCTAGATTTTGAGAAATTTCTCAGGATGTAGAAGCACTGACGCTGGAGCACTTCAGCCAATACACCTCTCTTGCCGAGGTGAAGTACCAGGAGCACTCTAGCCGCAAAGTCAGAGTGCTCTACCTGCCATGTCAGTGTGGATGGAGAGTGAGTTTGAGCGCGCTGGGTGGCTTTAGTGCACTCTAATTTGCAAGTGTAGCCAAGCCCTCAGACTCTCACTAAAATGCTAAAAACAGCTGTCAAAATGTTCGTGCTCGGGCTCTGTATACCAGCAAGGGGGTTGGGTTTCAGATACTGAGCTCCAGCTTCTGACATACAACGTCTACACTGCTGTTTTTAGCACCGTATCATGAGCCTGAGACTGTAAACCTGGGCTCTAAGGGCTGGTCTCCACTAGGGGGAGAGATCAACTGTAGATACGCAATTTCAGCTACGTTAATAATGTAGCTGAAATAGGCGTCTCTACAGCTGACTTACCTGCCGTCCTCACGGTGGCAGTGGTTGGCGGCGTGGTCCCCCGTTGACTCCAGCTTGCGCCTTTTGGCGAGCTGGACTTCCGGAGTTGACAGGGGAACCGCTGGCGATCGATTTATCGCGTCTTGATGAGACACAATAAATTGATTGCCAAAAGATCGATGCTTCTCTGC
Organism: Sternotherus odoratus; assembly: GCA_032164245.1. Lineage (NCBI taxonomy): Eukaryota > Metazoa > Chordata > Testudines > Kinosternidae > Sternotherus > Sternotherus odoratus. The sequence continues at coordinate 78,245,515 of JAVMKO010000008.1, read as the reverse complement.
CGTAGTGAGGACAAGCCCTAAGACTTGTTGCTGCAGGTTTTAAAACTCAATGTAGATATACAGAGGCCTTAGGCACCGGTGGCTCCCCCCCCCCCCCTCCTGTTCTCAGCCTGTGTGCACAGCAGTTTAGTTTCCTGAGAACTAAAATACTTCAGTTAAACTAAAGTTATTGACCTCATCATAGGCACATTTGGGTGAAATTTATAGTCTGTGTTAGGAGGTCAGACTAGATGATCCCCTCTTGCCTCACAATCTATGAAAGAAAACTGCAATTATGTCTAACCCCTGAGCCTCTTCTCCTGACACTTGGTGGGGGGACTGACCACACGGCAATATGTGATGTATCCACTTAGGTCCACGGGTTCTGAATTTATCGACTCTAATTTAATTTAAATCCCATTCATTTTCTTCTATCAATGTCTGATTTTATGACACCTAAGTAAACACTAATGAAATTATTTTGTCCATCAATAGCTTCAGTGGTTTTGATCACAGTGGGCAGCATTATTTTTGAGATAAGGTTCATGGAACTCTTTGCCTCCATGGAGTTGAATGTGTGGCTAGTGGAAAAATCAAGGTTATAATGTGTTCATTGTTTGACTATCAAGAGAATTCGGAGCCCCAGTTTGTTAAATTATGGCCCTTTTAATGTGCTCGTTTAGGCTCTTGTAAATTGTAATCAGTAAATTAGATGTGTTGCCCTCACAGCATTAGGGTTAGCATTCTGGGGACTCTCTGCTCTTTCTTTTCTTTTTTTATGTTTAAAGTGAAACTAAGCAGGGAATTAGTTGTTTGATATGCGAGATTGGTTCTATGTTGTGTACGCTAGCTGCATTCTGATGTGGATCAGTGGTGAAGGAAGAATAATGAATGCAGTATTGTAGCCCAAGCTATGCTTGAAAAAAAAACTATGGCTGTACCAATGTTTTGTATGATTTGATAGAAATGGTAGCCCTGGGTCATAAAAGCAAACGCAGAGGGATAAATATGGCCATGACAAAATCTCCAAAAGAGAGTATGTGGGGTTAGTAGTTATTTGGAGCAGGGATTCAAAGTTTGCAATATCAGCTTCTGGATAAAAATGTAATCTCTTCAACACATGCCCCCCTTTCTCTTCTGTTCCACATGCTACCTCATGATTCAGCACCTTCTAAAATAAATAAATAAGCCTAGCTAGTAGCTCAATCATGAAGAACTCTTTTTTTTTTCTTCCCCTTCCATTATTATCTTTTTAGATATTTTCTCTTTTATATCAGGAAAAATACACATTTTGGGTTGGGGTGGGGGAGTTTTAACATTTGGGAAGCAGCTTCCTGAACTTCTTGTGGGACTGTCACATATCTTTGTAATTTTACACTTTAAAAAAATCTCTTGTCTTCCTGCAGGATGGTGGCTGTCTTTAAATAAGGATACACTGTATTTGTTGCAATGTTACTGCACCAATGTTCAAGTAATTTGGGTTGTATTTGACTAGCCAGATCTCCTACTATTTATTTTCTTATTTCTCCCCATTTAATGTAGTAATAGCGGAGCAGGAAAGATTTGTGACAGCGTAATGGCATATTGTTTGAAAGCAATTTTCTTCCATTTCCAAGGCTTCTGTTTAAAATGCAGTAATTATCTGCTAATATATCGGGGATATATTATTGCAGGATTGATCAGTAAAGAACTTGTTGGTACAGTGGTCCTATTTAATTATGTACATGTGTGTATGTATATAATATATGTATTGCAAAAAGAAACTGTAGATGCTACACTAGCTGGCTAAATATTATTTGTAAGATGCATCCGCTGGAGTTTAGATAAGCTTATTGTTCATGGAATGTGGAAACAACTCCATATAGTGACAAAACAAAAAGAATTTAATAACCTGTATGTAATGCAATAACCACAGAATTACAATTGCCTTGTGTAAAGTATCTGGTAATGAAGGTAGATAATAGAATTCTTGCAAATGCTAACTGGCTTCCCAGTGGTAGGCAGAGAACTGAAAAGTGATACCAGCTGGAGGGAAAAGACCTCTTAAAAAATACATTAAAAAGAAGATGCTTTAGATGCATGTTTGTTTAGGTAAATACTTGTATAAATGATCATATCAGAATCTTATTAACAGGCAAGCTGATAATACTAACAGAATGTGATAGGAAATCATCAGGAAACCCAAAGGATATTTGTATGCAGACTGGAAGATAATGACAGCTCTGGGAATAAGTGTGATAGCATTTACACTACAATCACCAAGCACAGAGGACTGCCCTTTGAGGAGTATTTAAGTAGTAGTAATAGGTGGAGCTTGTAAAAGCCAATACTTCCTATTATCCCAAATATTAAAAGTATGCCCTGTTGAGCAGAGATTTAATTTGAAAAACAAAACAGAGTATCTGTAGTGTGTGTGTATTTTTACACTTGTATGCATATAAATTGCATTTACTGTAGCAGTAAGTGATGAATGTGCCCTCTTACCAGGCTAAGAGGGGCAGTCAGCGCACGAATCACTCTGTGTAATTTCCTCTGTAGTTTCTTATTCTTTTAGCATTTTACCACTCTAGTCTACTCAGCAGGGACACTGTTTCAAATGATTGCTTCCTAAATAGATTTGGTAAATTCATGAAGAGCCCTGGCCATACAGAGTGGGTGTATGTGGGATTTTCACACAGCAACGTGGAGAGAAAAACATTTTTAAAAAGAAATGGTCCCTTTAATAGTCAACTTTTTAACACTTCTTTGCTCCTTCCTGCAATGACCTATTATTGCCTTTACAGTACCTTACAGTGCACTTTTGCTCTGCTAAGTAGCATTGTGGGGTTGAACTTGAAGCACCGTTTGGCCCTGGTATTGGAAATTCATAAATAACAACGATGAGCCACAATAAAGTTGAGTTCCTTTTTCCTTAGGGGTGGGGGCTCACCAGTACTAATAGGAGTAAAACATCTTATTGTCATGTAAAAAAGTGAATATGTCTCTGAATAAGCAGAGCTGAGAAAAAGATGCTATTTTTTTATTTGTATATTCACTTCTTGGAGTCCAAAACTGCTTTTAAGTCCCGTATGCTGCACTTTCACAGTGCTGAGTAGAATATTTATAATTAAAGTATAGTCCGCTTTAATCCATCAATTATTTTCAGTTCCAGAATATAACTCCAGACACAGGAATTGGTTTTATAAAGTCACTCCAGCAATAAACCTCCCCCCCCGCGCCGCAGAGTCTGTGTACTCTTGCATTGGTTGGAGAGAGGCTGAGTTATAACATGTTCCTTCCATTCACTCTGTTAGAGTCTCAGCTGAGTGAGCAGACGGCCTGATTGCAGGTTGCCTGGGCCGCCTGCCTGGTTATGCTGTATTGCTTGCCAGTGTTGTGGCTGCAAAATCAGAATAGGCCTTCGTGATTACTTATCAATTATAATTTTATAACCTTTATAATGATATGTAACTAGTACAGAACATTTTGATCATCCTCAAGGTCTACTTACTGCCTCACACCTGATAGAATGAGGAAAGAGGATCTAGCAACTATGGCACAGGACTCCGGGTTAGTGGTTAAATTCCCAGCGCTGTTCTGTGACCTTTTTGCAGCTCGCTTATCCTCTCTGGCCTCAATTCCCCTAGCTGTACAATTGTTGTAGGAAGTCTCAACCCCTAGGTGATAATATACAACAGCCTAGTGTCTGCTTATTGTTATGAAATTGCTGACCAGGATAAAAAGATACCAATTATTCCTGGATTCCAATCCTGTGTCTTAACCACCAGTCCACACAAAGCTTAGAATTGAGAGCTACTGATGATAGACTCTGCTGATAGAACACTGAGCAACTGGTCTTCCCGCACCCTGTAACAGAGCAACTCGTAACTTCAGCCTCAAGCTAGAGCATTTAGAGGAGTACAGTGAAACCTCGATTTAACGGACCTCCATTTAACGGACTTCGGATGCAACGGACAAATTTTTTCAGAAAGTCTGATGCATCCGAAATCCGTTTGTGGAGGGTTCCACCGGGGTTTGAGCCAGGGGGCGGGCTGCTGCCCGGCCCCCAGCACCATGCTGGCTATGTGGAGGGTCCCGGGAGCCGGGACCCTGCGGCTGTCAGCCCGCGCGTGCGGCAGCCGCCGCGGTTTGAGCCGGAGGCGGGCTGCCGCCTGGCCCCCAGCAGCGTTCACCCTCCTTGGAGGGTCCCGGAAGCCGGGACCCTCCGGCTGTCAGCCCGCGCGCGCGGCAGCCGACGCGGTTTGAGCCGGGGGCGGTCTGCCGCCTGGCCCCCGGCAACGTTCACCCTCCTTGGAGGGTCCCGGAAGCCGGGACCCTCCGGCTGTCAGCCCGCGCACGCGGCAGCCGCCGCCGTTTGAGCCGGGGGCGGGCTGCCGCCTGGCCCCCGGCAACGTTCACCCTCTTTGGAGGGTCCCGGAAGCCGGGACCCTCCGGCTGTCAGTCCGCGCGCGCGGTAGCCGCTGCCGTTTGAGCCGGGGGCGGGCTGCCGCCTGGCCCCCGGCAGCGTTCACCCTCCTTGGAGGGTCCTGGGAGCCGGGACCCTGCGGGCTCTGAGCCCGCGCGCTGCAGCCGCCGCCGTTTGAGCCGGGGGTGGGCTGCTGCCCGGCTCCCAGCACCATTCACCCTCCTTGGAGGGTCCCGGGAGCCGGGACCCTGCGGGCTCTCTGCCCGCTCACAGCGGCCGCCGCGGTTTGAGCCGGGGGCGGGCGGGCTGACAGCTCCCGCCCTGGTCCCAGCAGCCGGGGACCCCGGCGGGCGGGCTGCTAACTGCCGCCGGGTCCCAGCAGCCGGGACCCGGGCGGGCGGGTTGACGGTAAAACCTTGATATAACGACTAATTCGGGCGAGGGGGTGTCCGTTAAATCCGAAAGTCCTGTTATTTAATAATTTTAAAAAATTATTAAATAACGGACTTTCGGATTTAACGGACACCCCCTCGCCCGAATTAGTCCATTAAATCGAGGTTTCACTGTATTATGGATCTGATTCTGTCAGGGAGGTCATGGATACCATGACTTCAACGTGACTTGTTTGGCTTCAGCCTGCCACAGCCTCCTCACCCAAGAGCAGCAGCAGGACTGGAGTCGTGGCCTCCGCTGGAGCAGCGGTTGGCAGTCTGGCCCTACCGCTGGAGTTGTGGCTGCCAGAGCAGCGGCCGGGGCTGGGTCAGCCCCACTGAAGCAGATACAACAGCTGCTGACACAAGAGCGACTCCTGTGGCTTCCAGGTTGGAGGGCCAGGGCTGGAGCAGTTGCTACTGCCTCAGGAGCAGTGGCCAGGGCCAGCGCTGGACAGAAGCAGTGGCCATCACAGGAGCCACTCCCAGGGCTGCTGGATCAGCTCCCAAGGCCAGAGCAGTAGCAGCGGCTGTCAGGGCCGGCAGTCAGCAACGGCTGGGGTGGAGCAGTGGCCGGGCAGGGACAATGCTGCAGGAGAAGCAGCGGGGTCGGAGCAGCGGCCTGCAGTTAGCCTCTAGTGGGGATCCAACTGCGAGGTCCCCACCCCACGGTGTTTTTAATAAATGTCCCGGACAGTGGGCAAGCTGGCAACCTGTGTGTGTATGTATATGTGTGTGTGTGTGTGTGTATATATATATATACATATACATACACACACAGGTTGTGTATACACACATACATACACACACAGGTTGTGTATACACACATACATACATACATACATACATACACGGTGGAAGTACCTGGTACTTAAGTTGGGGCTGCCTATGCCTTGAGGGAAATGTTAAAAGGGAAACTATGTGTGGGGGTCTCTTGTTTTAACCCTTTTCTGGTGAATCCTATGGATAAATAAATAATTGTTTTGACACAGCTATTCTGAGTCTCTTCACTTACCTGGTGATCAATCGCTCCCAAAGGGAAGTCTCTTTTGCTGATGCAGTTAGACCTGCTGAAAAATCATGGCTGGGCTCTGTAGCTTGGACTGTAAGTGGAAGAATCATGGGATTCCACCCTGAGATGAGTGGTGGCACAGGGCCTGTCACTTGGAAAGATGCAATGGAGAGAGAGAGAAGAGGGATCAAAGCTGCAGCTAATCCTGTAACTGTGATCATGGGGTATTAATTTTAGTCTGTGAATTTAAGTGTGTAATTGGTGCATATCTTTATGATCAATTTAGGGAATCTGGGGATGATCCTACAAAGTACTGAGCACCCTCAGCTCACATTGGAGCCAATGGATGTTGAGGGCAGTTTTGCAGGATCAAACTCTATGGTGAAAGTTTTTCTTTCTTTCTTCGCCTCCTCCCGTTGCCATGGAAACATGCAGTAGTAGTTAACTCGTACTAACATGCCTTTTCCTCTAGTAGAATGGTAATAGCTAATATTTGATCTAGCCAAGTGCTGACTCAGGGATACAGTTGTACATATGCTCTCCCTCTTTACTCTTTTTAATGGATAATGTATCCGTCTCTTTCACCTTGTGCTTCTTAAAGTGATATCCAATCACAATTAATTACTTCAATTTGCTTTTTTAATACCTACACCACTGACATGTTGAAATTAGCGGGTGTTATGGAAATTGGCTTTAAAAACTGTGCTGAATTTGAAACAAAATGGCACAGGGCAATGAGAAGCATGAGACTTATCTTTCCAAGTAAAAGTTGTAGAAATCCATATCTGAGAGAATCTACCCCAAATAGAAAATTTCTCAAACACATTTAATTATATAAATCTAATATTGCATTCCAGCTAACTTTTAAAAGCATCACAGTGTGCTTTGTAGTGCTCCATCAAGTTGAATGGAAACTTTTTTTAAAACCCCCACACCATAATAGAAGCTCAAATTAAATGTATACCCCAAATTTAAAAAATAGTAAGAGGATCAAAAGAAAGCCACTGTGGCTAAACAACAGAGTTAAAGAAGTAGTTAAAGGCAAAAAGGTATCCTTTAGAAATTGGCAGTCCGTTCTTACTGAGGAAAGTAAAAGGCATTCATTTTGGCAAGTCAAAGTATAACTAGGCAGCTAGCAAAAGACTCAAAAACTAACAGCAAAAAGATTATGTACATCAGAGCAGGAAGACTGCCACACAGTCAATGGGGCCACTAAACAATCAAGGTGCTCAAAGAGCACTTAAGGACAACAAGGCTATTGTGGAGAAGCTAAATGAATTCTTTGCATTGGTCTTCACTGCAGAGGATGTGAGGGAGATTCCCAGACCTGAACTGTTCTTTTTAGGTGTCAAATCTGAGGAACTGTCTCAGATTGAGGTCAATAAGAGAAGGTTTTGGAACAAATTGATAAATTAAACAGTCATAAGTCATCAGGGCCAGATGTATAGAACTACTAACTGTGGAAAGTAACCTATCACTTAAATCAGCCTCTGTACCAGACTACTGGAGGATAGCTAATGTGACACTAACTTTTGTAAATGGCTTCTGAAGCGATCCTGTCTATTATAGACTGGTAAGCCTAACTTCAGTACCAGGCAAACTGGTTGAAACTATAGCAAAGAACAGAATTGTCAGGTGCATAGATTAACACAGTTTGTTGGGGAAAGTCAACATGGATTTTGTAAAGGAAAATCATGCCTCACCAATCTATTACAATTCTTTGAGGGGGTCAACAAATGTATGGACAAAGGTGATCCAGTGGATATAGTTTACTTGGATTTTCAGAAGGCCTTGAACAAAGTCCTTCACCAAAGGCTCTAAGCAAACAAAGCAGTCTCGGGGTAAGAGGGAAGGTCCTCTCATGGATCAGTAACTGGTTAAAAGGCAGGAAACAAAGGGTAGAAATGAATGATCGGTTTTCATAATGAAGAGAGGTAAATAGCAGTGTTCTCTTGGGATCTGTACTGGGACAAGTTCTGGTAATCATTTTCGTAAGTGATCTGGAAAAAAGGGTAAACAGTGAGGTGACAAAGTTTGCAAACCATACAAATTACTCAAGATTGTTAAGTCCAAACAGACCGCAAAGAGTTACAAAGGGATCTCTCAAAACTGTGTGATTGGGCATACGAAATGGAATGTTGATAAATGCAAAGTAATGCACATTGGAAAACATAATCTCAATTATACATACAAAATGACGAGGTCTAAATTAGCTGTTACCACTCAGGAAAGAGATCTTGGAGTCATTGTGGATAGTTCCCTGAAAACATCTGCTCAAAGTGCAGTAGCAGTCAAAGTGAACAGTGTTAGGAATTATGAGGAAAGAGAGAGATAATAGGATGGTAAGCAACATAATGCCACTACATAAATCCATGGTACGTCCACACTTTGAATACTGTATGCAGTTCTAGTTAAAGATATATTAGAAATGGAAAAGATACAGAGAGGGCAATAAAAATAATGAAGGAAATGAAACAGCTTCCATATAAGGAGAGATTTTAAAGTCTAGTACTTTTCAGCTTGGAAAAAAGACAATTGAGGGGGGAATGTCATGAAGGTCTATAGAATCATGACTAATGTGGAGAAAATGCATAAGAAAGTGTTATTTCCCCCTTCACATGACACAAGAACTGTGGGTCACCCAATGAAATTAATAGGCAACAGGTTTAAAACAAACAAAAGGAAGTAACTGGTTTGTCACACAATTCACAGTCAACCTGTGGAACTTGTTGCCAGGGGATGTTGTGAAAGTCCAAAACCATAACTGAGTTCAAAACAAATTAGATACATTCACTGGTTATTAGCTAAGGTTATCACAGATGCAACCTCATGCTCCGGGTGTCCCTACGTTTCTGACTCCTAGATCCTGGGACTGGACAACAGGGTATGGATCACTTGATAATTGTTCTGTTCACTTCCCTGGAAGCATCTGGCATTGGCCACTGTTGGAAGACAGGATACTGGGCAAGGTGGAGCATTGGTGTGACCCAGTATGACCCTTCTTATGTTCTAATTTCTATACTGGAAAAACCCTAAATGTCAGAAACCTGTAGTGATGTTTAGAGTCAGGTAATGTGTAGCATACCTTTATATGTTCACAGTCAGCTGCATATAATTTTATTTTGTGTTTATTTTATTTTATTTTCATAGAGAAAATCAGACAAAGATATGCAGATCTGCCAGGGGAGTTGCACATTATCGAGCTTGAGAAAGATAAGAATGGGCTTGGACTCAGCCTTGCTGGCAACAAGGACAGGTCTCGTATGAGTATTTTCATAGTTGGCATCTATGCAGATGGACCTGCAGGAAGAGATGGAAGAATGCACATTGGTGATGAACTTTTAGAGGTAAGTGATTCCTTTGGCTATATGATAGGATTGGTGCCAAGAGAGGTGGGAAAGCCATTGAACCTAGTATGAAAATAAAGATTTGGTACCAGTTCATGGAACTGTGGTGACTCATGCCAGCTTAGGATCAAGGAAACAGAAGAAGGCATTAAGATGAATGGGAAATGTGTATCATTCACTATTCAGATGAGACAATGCTGTTGGCTGATTCAGAAGGTCTGATGACGTTAGTGGAGGTTATATGTGAATATGACAAAAAATATGGGTTAGAGTTGAATGTGGACAAGACAAAAAAACTATGGTGGTATTCATTGATCCTGCGATATTCCAGTGAACAACATAGTCATAGGGCAAGTGCAAAATTATTGCTACTTAGGAACCATTGCAGAAGATGGGAAATCAGATATTGAGGTCAACACTAGAATAGCAAGAGTGAATTCTCGAAGAATAAACTTCTAATGAGAGAGAGACATAACTTCTGATTCTTTAAAAAGGTATATATGATCGCTGTTAAATTATGTCTATGAAACATGGACTTTCAAACAATAATAAACTACAATCCTTCAAATTATGGTGTAGAAGAATTCTAAAAATATCATGGATACACCAGTAACCAATGAAAAAGTATTGGAGATGATTGGAACTCAGCAAAAGTTAAGAGATCTTACAAAAAGAAAGTTCTGATTTCCAGGGCACATTTGAGAAGGTTCAGAGGATGATGCATGTTTATTGGCACTGACCTAGAAAGTTGATGTCAGAAGAATTTGAGACAGAAAAAGAATGTCTTGGACAGATAAGAAGGCATTCTGGGTGTGTCAAAAGGGCTATTAATCCACAAAGGGATTAGCAGAGGACCATACAGAATGGGCTACCATAGTTACAAACCTCCAGTGATGCAGATGTCACGTAAGAGAATGATTGGATCTATTGATAAATGTGCTTTCAGTGAGGAACAAAAATCACATATCTAGTTGCTTATGAAAACTGATGTCAATTCCGGCTGTGCTTTCGGAATGTTCACAAACTATGGTTAGGGAGGGACTACTGAAAAGCAGGTGAAGGAATAGCAAATCTATCCTTGTGTTGCATGTATTATTTCATGGAAAAATTCACAGTTTACATATAAAATAAGATGAGTCTTGCCTTTTGTAGTTGTCAGGGTTTTGTTCCTTTCCAACTAATAAGGAAATACAATTTGATACTGTATTTCATTTTACTCAGTTGTTAGACTTTAAAACATTATCCCTTCTTATTTTTTTATTTTATTTTATTTTAGGTGAAGTCTGTGCAAACCCACAAAGCAAATTATTCTATCAGCAAATAAGGCATTTCATCTTCTTTTCCCCTCCACCCCTTTTCATCTTCCGGCTTGAAAAATATTTCAAATCTTTCAACCTGATATTTGACTACTGCCGAGTGGCACTTAGTGCTGAGGGTCTTTTGCTATTTCTGCAGTGGTTCCCACATCATGAATGCTTTACAGGTTTGAAGAATCATTCATCCCTGTGGATGTTTCTCTTCTCAAGAAGCTTTCACTGAAGAGTAGGTATATGCTGACCTACTGAACTCAGTGGGAGGTGATGTTAGATCTTTCAGCAATTCTGTCTCTGAGTTGTATGATACCAAGTATTTTCTCTCATTTCTTAACTCGAAAAGGAGAAATCTGACTTTTCTGGAGATGCCTTGGGAACACTTAGAATTATCTAAAGATTTGTCAGTGTCTAATTATAGGTTTTCAATGCCCATGCAGGGTAGGAGGATTGTTTTGAAATAAAGTATCACACTATGAAATTTATCTCTGTTAGGGTGATAAATTGTGTTTAAAGTCTCTGTCTCTTGCTGAAATAATGACAGGCAAATTGCCCTTTCCTGCAAATTCCTATTGGTACATGCTTCAATGACTATAGAATCATAGGGTTAGAAGGGACCTCAGGGGTCATCTAATCTAACCCCTTGTCAAGATGCAGAATTTGTTGTGTGTTAACTTTCAAGGGACCACTACATTTAACAGAAATGTTAAAAGGCAATTTGTCATCCTTTCTCTCTCTTGAGCCCTAAAGAAAAGATAATACTTCAGGCTTTGCTCGCTAAAGTCTAGTAACCTATACATGCCTGTATTCTTTACTGACTCTCAACTTAGGCAAAACTTTGATAACATTGATACCCATTGATATCAGTGGGTTTGTGGTTCAGACAAAGAACTGGGGGGAACTTTTGCTTCCCAGAGATCAAGGGTCGGGTAGTTTTGTATGCTAGCTCACTGAACCTTGGAGGACTTTTATAGAAATATACTTACCCATAGGGGGAACCTCTGAGGTTTTCTCCTGGCTCCTAAATTATTCCCTGCATCATATAATCCTTCAGTACATAGGTACTGCTATCCTTGAGAGATTGGCCACGTGGCATTTCTGGTGAATTTTATAAGTATTTATTTTTAAATAGTAGATTTTTGGAGGATTTGGGATTTGCATATGTGCTGTATGGTTGCAAGTTGCAAAAGAACTCGGTGTTGACCTAACTCTGCTCCTAGTGAAGTCAGCATTAGAACTCTCAATTTCTACAGTGGAAGAAGAATAGACCAGTGCTCACCATTTGTGAAAGTGCTGTCCTGTAACTGAACAAACCATATCCACAGACCTATAAGTAAATTCCACCTTTAATTTATAGTATAATACAGTATAGTATAATTTAAAGATTGAATTAACATTAAGATTGCAAAGTCAAGCAGTCAAAACTTATGAAATGCCAGAATTAAAATTCCCTGTGCAACCTTCATTCGATCCCATTGTGTGTATGTATTTTGAGATTGTCTTTAATTATATGATCACATTCTATTTTTCCCATAGGAACTGTGCCTCTTTCAGTGCACAGCATGGGCAATGCTCATTTAATGAGAAACTGCTCAATATTTGGTCACATCTTCGTTGTTCAGTGAGTGGCCCCCTGATTTATTTATTCCATACTATTTATACCCTCCTCTAAAAACATCGTTCATTTCCTCCTGGCCTTTTTAATGTACTTTGCTATGGCACTTGTCACTGACAATGGCCGTGAAGCCCTCAGATACTAATGAATTTATCTTTACAGTACTCCTGTGAGGTAGGGAAATATCTTTATCTACCATATTACAGATGGGGAACTGAGGCACAGAGTTGGCACAAAATGCCCAATCTGTTGTAGTGCCCAATTTCATAGTACTTAGCATTATGTAGCACATAATAGTTCAAAGTACAGCACCCATTGACTCCAGCTGTAGCTCTGAGTGCCCAAGTTTTCCACAAATCAGACCCCAAGGTCTCAAGCAGGGCACACAGTGAACAATTGTGAAAAGTTTGGTTTAAGCGACTTGCCCAGCATCACAGTCTTGGGCAGAGGCTGGGATAGAATTCAGTTCTCTGCTTCAGCGTTCAGTTGCCTTCACCATAAGACCATCCTTTCTTTTCCTTCAACCCCTGCCTTATTCACTACGTAGCTCTAGCTTCTGCAACAACAGAAGACAACAGCCTTCTTCCTTATGTACACTAAAGGCAGGGAGCCTATGGAAAAATAATATGGGAGCATTATATTTCCCCAAAAATGTGTTTTTTAGGGTGTATCAATAGCTATACACTGAGCAGGAAAATATTTCTATTTACACAGTAGGTTCATCCTTATCCTCATACTCTTTTCAGAAGAAAAAGATTTGAGGCCAGATGCTGCTCTCTTTAGACAAGCAAGTAGTCCAAGTGATTAAATATAATTATTTGTGTTAGTAAAGTGAGCAGGATTTGAGACTCTGGCTTTCAGATCCTAGAAGATCCCTGTTGTGTCACTGGAATGTTGTTGGTTCTGCTGCATTTTCATAAAGTTCGCTAACTGCCTTTTGGCAGTTATGCTAGGCAGTTATGTTGTACCAGAAATTTTCACCCCCATTGGAAAGACTGATTGCTAATCCCCATGTCAGTGCATACAGAGTGAAATGAGTCCATATTGGGGTACTATTCAATAGCAATTATTCCTTTTGTCATAGCTCAAAACCCATCCAGAAGGTTTCTATGGCACATGTATTTTTATTACAATTATAGTAATACATAGATTAATATAAACAGTACTATAATAATACAGATGCTATATCCACCATTTGCTAGGTAAGTTTATTTTGTTAACCTATACATGAACCAGTTGGTCAAAACAGTGATGTCATTGCTACTTTAGAGGTTTTGAAGTTTCATGCTCCATTTGTATACCATACACTTGGTGGACGATGTTTTTTGCATTCTCTGTGTTGAGACATTTAGTTAGTTATTCAGGATTCTACCAGCAGCAATAGTTCACCAGGGAGATAAAAGATTCCAAATAGGAAAATAGCAGGACCTTGACTGGGATAGAAAGCCATATTGGATGGGTGTCCTCAAAAGGACGAGGCAGTAGTTGGGGACGGGAGTGTGGAATATGAGTAAAAAAAATTTTTTTTTAATTAATATTGTTTTCACATTTTAGAAGTTTAAAAAAAACACACCAAACAAACAACATAATAATATAAAGCTGTAATCAGGAAATTCACAAAGCTTTTGTGGCAGCAGACCTGGGCACTATGTGCTTTTTCTATATTGCCCCGCTCACCCATCAAACAACTGTGAGCAATTTTACTGATTCTGCCATTTTTATCCCCTGACTCCTATTCTTTCTCCTCACCAAAATGGGTTGCTTGTTGTCATGCTGTCTGGAGTGGGTCAACTGTGAGTGCGTCCCTCAGGCCAGACTGTCAGAGGGCAGATATCCTAAGCTGGTGGAGTGTTCTGTAATTAGATTTCACCAAGCCAGTAGCAAATGTGAACTCATGGATCACTATACTGTTCTTACGAAGGAGTCATGGACATTTCCCTTAGACTCCCCAATCTATCTTGCCACCCAGTCACATTTAACTTTGTGGTAATGGTCATATCAAAAATCATACCACACCAGGTTTCTCCCATTCCCAAGAAACCAGTCACTCCAGTTCAATTGGTACTCCAGATCTTTACACCAAAGACAACACTGTCAGCCAATTCTATAGCAAACTAACCAGAGGTGATGCATGGAGGCATGTGTTGCCTTTGCCTCTGCCTCCATCCCCACCCCAACTCAACTCACCTTGGTGGATGGTCTGCAAAGCAGGCAGCAGTGCTGGGACTCTAGCAACAGGGAAGGCAAAGCATCCCCAGGTAGCCAAGGAGGAACTCAGCGGGCAGCCAGCTGCCCTACGGCTTCCTGCCTGCCTGTGCTGCCTGGACACACTGTGAGTGCCAATGGCAGGGGAAGTGCGGCTTCCTCACTGCTGGGCATCCTCGCCAGAGGTGTCCCAAGAAATCTGAGGGAACTTGTCATGTAGGTTCCCTGTAAGCTGCATGGCCATGCAGCACAGGTCCCCCAGCACAGCCTTTCTGGAGCTGCCGTGGAGAGACACCATTTCCCCTCCTCCCCCCCCGCCCCCGCCCAGATGCTGCCATTGAAGAAAGACACCTCGGGGGGAATTTTCTCTCCCTATCATAGACATGGGGTGGCCTTCACCCCTCATCCCTGGCCTCAGCCAGAGTCCTCCTCGCACACCCCAACCCTCTACCCTAGCCGTAAACCCTCTCTTGCACCCCAATCTCCTTATCCCTGACCCCATCCCAGAACCCACAGCCGGAGCCCCCACTGCTCCACCCCCTGCACTCCAACCCTCTGCCCATGCCATGAGCCCCCTCCCACAGGTTCCTTTTACCTTTAACTACAGAGAGTTTTTAGAAGGGAAAAAACCCTTCTTTGGGTTGTCTTTTATATGGAATTAAAGATCTTTTGGAAAGAAAGAGAATAAGGTAGTTAAAATGGGCTGGAGCTGTTGTTGAAGTACAATCCTGCTTTCTAGAAAATGAAACCAGACAAAAACGCACAAAAGGGGACAGAAAAGAACAGCAAGGATAGAAAATGCAGCTTCTGTCTTTGATGTGGACTCTCGCTTGCTGCTTTGTTGCTGGAAAAACTCCAGCACAGCACAGTCTTATGAGCCACTCTGAGACCTGGCAAACTTGTGCCAGTATTGGGCTATTTGGGGCATTGTTTTTAGTTGCCTTTCTGGTCACAGGCTTACAGCCTTTTTGCAATTAAAAAAAAAAAAAGGATGGTTAAGCCAGACACTTATTATCCAGAAGGAAAAAGAGTGTGAAAAAGATGTCTGGGGGAAAGGTGGGTTGGCCTTATCGATTGGAGATAGTGATGTCATCTGAGTCCCTCTGTCCCAATTTCTCAGGATCAGATCAACAATGGCCAAACAGTGTTGCAGTCCCAGGAGATGGTGGGAGTGGGAGCCCTGGTGGTAAAGCTTGCTGCAGTAATTGTTGGGAGATAGCTTATTCTTCTGCTGCTGCTTGATTTTCTTTTAAGACCCCAAAAGGAATGATGGGTGAAACAGCCCATCCACTTGTTGTTTTGTCCATTAATTAGACCTAATTTCTGATGCACCAATTTTGGTTTATTGATTTTCACTTCTACACGTTTTGAGTTTACCAGGCACGATTTTAATACAATCCTTGAATTATATTTATTAGGCCTTTTTCTTCTGTCTAAACTAGATTTTGTCTCCCTTGTACATATAATATTCATTGTTTATCGCTTCTTGGCTCTTTAGAGCTAAGATCATG
The DNA here is from genome assembly GCA_032164245.1 of Sternotherus odoratus. Classification (NCBI taxonomy): domain Eukaryota; kingdom Metazoa; phylum Chordata; order Testudines; family Kinosternidae; genus Sternotherus; species Sternotherus odoratus. Next base: position 78,229,700 of record JAVMKO010000008.1, on the reverse strand, counting down.
TGTTATTCTGACATCGTATCAACTTTCATTTACTGCTTACAGTTAGGATAAATTTGTAGGCCCAATTATAACAATAGTTCCCATCATAACGATGTGGTAAAGACAATATTCTTATATTAATGCCCACATTTAATGTCTTCTCACATCTTTATATCAAAGTATGAGGGGCAGAAGTTCCTCTGTTGTTGTTTTTTTCTGGGTTATGAATTTGCACATCATTTACAGATTTAACCAAATACTTCTTAACCTTGTGAAACCATCTCAGATAAAACTTCAATTGCACAAATTATAATACATGTTGCTATGCACCAGATGCAGCCTGGACACTCAGCAAGCACATCAAACCAGGTGATAACACAATCTCTTCTCTCTCTGTGATGTCCTGATCTTTTCAAGAAGATATGATTTAAAAAAAAAAGAGAGAGAGACTCAGAGAGAGCCTATTGAGTCACTATGTTCACATCTACTTTATTTCTTTTATTTAAAAAAAAATAAAATAATGGAGAATGGAACTTCCTGAAGTTATTGTTAAGCATCGCAGCAAAAACAAACAAACAACAAAAAAAAACCATTTAATATAAGCTAACTGTAATGCAGAAAATCAAACATATGTTTCCAAGTAGCTGTCTGTGGATTTTGATTCCCACAACATAAAGTAAATATCCTAATGTATTTTGTGGTTCTGACATATCTCCCACTGAAAATAAGAAAAGATTTCAAAATGGTGCCCTTTGTCAAATTCTAGATAATCTCTTGCAGTTCCATTTCTGTAGGATTTTATATAATCCTTCATCACTAGGGTATCTGAGCAGCTAACATAATAAATTTTCTTTCCAAAAGAATCGCTTTCCTTTAAAAAAAAAATTAATTTAGGCTGTTACTGAAGAATAACTAGGTGGGATAGTTGAAAACCTCAAGGGAAATATATTACTTTGACTACATTTTAATTTTTATATAATTAAAATAATTGTAACTTGCATGCCTAACTCCAGCTAATTAAATTTTGGACTTTGATACATTTGCAAAATAGGATTAATTTAACCAGTGTAAAAAATATAAATTATAATCTAAGTAGGTGGTGGTTAAGAAAAACTGATGGCAATTCAACTAAATCCAAACTATTTTAAAACCAGATATTCTATCCTTAGTGAATAATTTCTTTTAAATTGAGAAAAAAATAGAACAACAAATTCATCACACATTATTAATCTGCTAATCTGAACTCTGAATTTCTCTATGGAAGGATTCCCTTTTTGCCAATTTCTTAAACTTGACCTTTGAGTTTAGCATACCACCTCTAGAACTGTATCTCCTTGTGTGGTAATTGCAAAAATAATAACTTGAAACTCTTCAAACTTCGGAGTAGTGTTATTTCCTTAGTGCCTGATCCTTTCATGTTCTGTGTATCTCAAACTTCTATTGACCTCAGAGGGACTTTGTATACAAGGAAAGCAGAATCAGATCTTACTGTTCAAATAGATATATATTTAGGCACTCCCAAGTACCAAATTTTTAAAAGGGTGGTGAGGAGATGAATGGGGGGGGGGAGAGATGGGGGAGAATAAAGGAATATATTTTGCAGGAGTGTTTGTAAAATATGGATATGATTGTCATACAATTTTGATGCTGGATTACTTTAACCATTTGAAGAATATTCACTTGTTGATTCCTCCTTGGAAAATAACCCCAGCAACAAAAACTGAATGTATTTTTGAATGTATTGTGGGTTTTTGTTGTCCTCAGATGGAGAAACGATTCAACACCAAGTGATTAGCAAGTGCAACCTGACCACTATTGACCCGCAGGCCATAGTTTAGAATCATCTGTTAAAAGTTGTGTTTAGATAACTTTTCTAATGCTTAATTTTTTTGGAACTTTGCATAGATTATCATTAATTTGATTTTGAACACTAGACATTGTTTATTTTCTTTATTTAACAAAGGTTTGAGCAGTGCAGGAATTCTGTCTCGTTTGTGTTAAGTGATGGAAATAGCCACTTTTATATGCAAAACTTCATTAAGTATGAGGCTACTCATTTCTTGTATTAAGCATTATGCAATATGTTAATTATTTTAAAGGTCTCCTGGAATACTTTGAGCTTGGCGATACTAACTCAATATAAAATATATATATATTGCTTTGACAATAAGAGTGACTAAACTGTTGAAAATTAAATTGTTTCTCAATTTTAAAGCTACACCTTCATGATTTCCTATCTTGAAATCATGATGGAAAAATAGGTTATTCTTCAGATATATTCAATATCTATTTTCTCCCTAAGAGAAATGATAGAAAAGATAAATTAGTATTATAAAGTGTTACCTCTGAATTCAATATCATATCCTGCCCTCCTCCTGCACATGAACTGATGACAGTATAAAATCCTCGACTGTCCAAATCAAAATTGAATTTCAAGTGAGTGCACTGACAGAGGTTAGCATTATTTACTTTCTCCTGAATGCTTTTTCATACTCTATTTTACCACAGTGCATTTTTGCTTGAAACCTCTTCCAGCATACTGATGCGTCATACTAAAAGTAAAGTAAAAATGTAATGTGCAATGCAGATATGCCTCTTTAAAAGATGCTCCTAGGAAATGGGACTTATCATTTCTATCGCTTGATCTTCTTTTTAGCTTGTCGTCATCTTGAAGAGTTGAATTATGCACTATAATTAAATTCAAAACAATACATATTTAGCTTTAATTTTAATTAAATACATTTGTACATGAACCAGTTCTTTCCCCCATTCTTTTTAACAGATAAACAATCAGATACTGTATGGAAGAAGCCACCAAAATGCCTCTGCAATAATTAAGACTGCTCCATCAAAGGTCAAGTTGGTTTTCATACGGTAAGACCTGTTCTCATCAAACATCTAGTTGTAGTTGAGCCCGTACATTAATAACCTCATTTTCAGAGATGCCGAGCCCCTTCAATTTTCTTTGAAATCAGATAAACTTTTCTGAGCATTGTTGAGAAGATCTCTGTAATGTTTTTTAAAATATCTTTCCAGCGGTAAATGTGATGGCCTGCTCACCCTCTGGTGAACAGCTGACAGGGATGCTTAGTGACTGTTTATCTGGTACCTTTGCTGCCCCATTATGCACCCCAAGTATTCACTCCTTGTCTCTCTTAGATTTAGAGTTAAAAGGTTTTAGTCATTTCTCCCTAGGAAAAGGAAACCTGGAGATACACTCTAGAATATGGTAATTATTATGTAGCATCACTTGGAGAGGTAGCAGTTATGTGCTACCAACTTATTTAGGTACCTATCAGACTTAATCTTCGAGTTCGTGAAAACAAAGCATCTCATTTATTACACTAAGGACAGCTATAATCTAACATAGAATTGGAAGCATTAAAGAAATAGTTTAATACACAGAAGCTATCTGCAATGAGTTCATTCCTGTGCCTTAATCTGGGCTGGTTGGGAAGGGAAATGTTCTGATGAGTTTTCTTTCTCTTGAAATCACTACCTGTAGCTTCTGTAGGACTCCTTGGTTTGGCTTGGCCTCCTAAAAACCCATGGAAAATCAACCAGTTCCCATGCAGAATGGCTAGTTTCTAGGGTTTATAAGCCACAAAGGGATGCTGGAGAAGGATGGATTTGGCCACTGGGAGAAAAGGCCAGCTTAAGCTATCTGTGATGAGTTCCAACCAGCTCTGAGGAGGGGTTAGGCAGCTGCCCTCACTGTTAGAAATAAAGAGAACTTTTCATGGAACCCAGAAAAGTACAGTATTGAAGAGAGAGCCACTTGGGAAGAGTAGGCAGGTGGGAGTATGAGACTTCTTGCTTGATGTAGGAAGTGACTTCTTCTAAGAGTGGTTTTTGGATGGAAGGGCTCATATTTAAAGAGAGATGCTGTAAATTGGACACAAGGAGGGAACAAGGCCACCTTTGTGATGGTTATGTGAGGTAGGGAATGAGATACTGCAGTGCACCATGGACCATTATATGCATCTTTCAGTGCCTAAGGATCAAAGATGGGTGTATTTCTTATGTTTAGATCTGCTCAGGAATTGAAATTTCTGTCCTGCAGGAACACTTTCATTTTGGGGAGGTGGCAGTCCAGAGATTCCAAATCAGACCAAACAGTGAGTTATGTGAGATTTTCAGAGGGAGGGACATTTTCAAAAAAAATCTTTTTGGAAGGACCAAGATGGAATTTTTCAAAAATTTCTGGTCCCAGCTCTCCAGCCTCCCCAGCGAGCCAAGGTTGCCAAGGAACAGGGGAGGTTGTGCAAAGAAGCTGTCAGGAAACCAGCGAAACCTGCCTGTTTCCCTCAAAAGATTTATCAAAATCAACACGTTCCTGTGGAACCTTTTGATTTTTGCCAAATCAACATTCTCTGACAACAGAATATTCCCCTGGAAAATTTCTGACCAGATGTACTCCTAGTCTAAGCAGGAAAACATTCTCTATATTATTCTGGCTATAAATGTATCAAGACATCCTAACTTCCTCCACCATAGTCCCAGCCTAATTAGAGCTGCCATTGTTATAATTTTCTGGGGGGGTCGGGGAGTTCTGCTTGTATCATTAGAATGAGGACTGTCCCTTACACACTTTTCTGGCTGTATACACTTTAATACTCAAGAATGATTAATTTAGGACAAATGTGTCTAGTCTAGTTGTGGCTTGCCTCATTTAATTATGCCCATACCAATTGATTACATGGATTTTTCGAACCCATATATACTTGTGTAGCATATCCTATCATTTATATCTTTTATTCATGAATACATATTATAATTGATGTATAAACATGGTTGTGTGTGTTTATACTCACACGTCTGTCTGTGGGGCACAGTATACACAAATATAATGGAAGAGCTATGTTAGTGCAATGACGAATGAGTTGCTGTACTTGGCAGTGCAGAGGATTCAGGGGAGATTAATGACTTTGCCTGCAGCTCCTGTGTTACTTTCCCTAGCTATTGAAAATTAAATGTCACTAACAACAACTCACTCTCCATTAGTTAATTGCATGTGGAATGTGTGTCTGGTGTGAAAGCTCTAGAGGCTGAAGCAGAACATATGAAACCGAACCCCAGAACTAGATTTAGTGCTGGCTGTCAGGCTGTGTCTCAGAAGAGCAGATTGCGTGCGAAATCCGCCACACTGCATTGATCAGACACACGTTTCTTTTAACTTTCTGTAATTAAAAATATCACAAGGCTCCTAATAAAGGTAGCTCACTTACTGCAAAGTCACTTTAGATATGAAAATTTCTAGTAGGTGCTTTGGGATCACATTTAAGAGAATTCATCTATAAAGGCAATAGAAGTGCTTGCCCAAATCTTCCTTTTTTTCCAGTTTTGGTCATCTATGAATGAATCCATTGGAATGAGAAGAGAGCTTTTAAAAAAATAAGTTTCTCAACTAAATCCACTGAATTGAAAATGCAGCAGCCACTGAATTTGTTCCTGTCTCTTGGGCTAGAAAAGGCGTAATTTTAAAAGTTGTTTTCCAAGTTGTAAACATATGTAATGTCTTTAGACTTCACTAGAACAAGTGTCTTGTCACTGATGTCTGCATTATATTATGGTGCATTGACAATTGATGTATCTGTCTGCTTGACCTGAGCACCCTTTCAAATATTAATGGGAAAAAAGGCTCTCCAGAGGAAAGTGTTATTAGCAATCAGCAGCAGCTGCAATGAGTAGGCAGTAAAAAAGGGGAAAAAACAACTGCAAACTTTGTGTGCCTAGATGTACACTACACATACACTATAAATTTTAAAAGTTTGTTTTAAAATCCCACCAAAAGTCTAGTTAGACTCTATTATATGAAAAACCTATAAGCTACATGATATAAATTGTTCTGGGCCCAATCATCATCATCATATCTCCTGAATCCCCTTCTCTATCTTCTCATTTAAAAAAAATCCCCATGTCCCTCCCCTTTTTACTTGGTTGTTTATCTTTTCTTATTTATACTATAAACCAAGTGGGCAAACTTTTTAGCCCGAGGACCACATCGGGGTTGTATGGAAGGCCGTGTAGGGAAAGCTGTGCCTCCCCAAACAGCCTGGCACCTGCCTCTTGTCTTCCCCCTTCCACTTCACACCCACCTCAGAACTCCTGATCCGTCCAACGACAACCCCCCCCCCCCGCCCCTTGTCCCCTGACGCCCACTCCGGGGACCCCCTGTCCCTAACTATCCCCCCAGAACCCCTATCCAACCCCCCCCCTGCTACCTGTCCCCTGACTGCCCCAAACCCTATTCACACCCCACCCCTAACCACGCTCTGGAACCTCACTCCCTATCCAACCCTCCCTGCTCCCTATCCCCTGACAGGCCCCCGAGGACTCCCGCGCCTATCCAACCCCTCCTGTTCCCAGTCCCCTGACACACCTTCCCAGAACCTCCACCAATGCTCCCTGTCCCCTGACTGCCTCCTGAGATCCCCTGCTTCATATCCAACCCCCCTGCTCCTTACCATGCTGCTCAGAGCAGCAGGAGCTCGCAGCCACGCCAATGCACGGCGCGACAGGAGCGGCTGACCAGAGCGCTGGCAGCGCTGTGATCTGAAGCTGCAGGGTAAAAGGGATGGGGGGGCTAGCCTCCCCGACTGGGAACCCAGGGGCCGGGCAGGATGGTCCTGCGGGCTGTAGTTTGCTCACCTTTGCTATAAACTCTTTGGTATGTGATTTTTGTTTCAGTTGGTATGCATAGCCATTATTTTTTCATGTGATGACACAGCTTACAAATTGTGCCAGCCCCAGAAGTGGCTCAGTGTAACAGGGCTTTGGAAGCTAATGTTAGCTCACTTCTTTTAAAGGATTTTTCTTAAATCTCTTCCCCATGATATTTCAATGAAAATATCGAAACACAGCTAACTCCTACACTTCATTGCTAGCCATATTGGGATTGAAGAGCAATAGACATCTTGAGTCTCGATGCATCTTTTCTGTCTGCACATAAAACAGCTTTTTCAGCTAAAAATGCAAGCGGTGACCGTATTAGTGACTGCAAGCTGTGCTGATGAGTTTGCTGCTTGGATGACTTCAGCTGTGTCCCTCTCAACATTAAGGCTCTGGAGAGAGCAGAGTGCTATTGCATTTATTATTTGAAACTGCGGATGAGACACCCACAGCTAGAAAATAATTTTATCTGTAAGGTTTCTCCTTTTAGGAGTTTCTGTTACAGCTCCACCTTACCTTATTGTACCATAAAGTCAGAACTAAATAACAGAAGTGATCAAACATTAAGTTGCACAGAGTAGCAACTTCAAAGCAGATGAACTGGCCTGTCCTCCAGTTAGATGTCACATGGTAGCCTAGAGATTGGTATATTATTCAGGTGATGAGAATTAACAGCCCCAAGAATAGTGATTCATCCAATGTAATACACTCAAATAGAAGCGGCAGCAATAGTGGATAGTGTTTGACTTTCCAGTGTGGTCCCTAGCTGTGAGCGTTCCTTACAGTGGAATTGGGTTATCTACCCAGAATTGCTGAAACTAACAAGCTCTTAATCTCCTTTTTTACACCCCATTCATTCTCAGCAGCAAGAATCTAACATCTTTCTTTCAATTAGCCCACCATTAAAAGCACTGGGAAGACTCATCTCCCACATGCAGTTGGCAATCTCCCTGGCCAGAAGAGCTCTGTGCACTGGTGCTGACATCATCTAAAGAACCAACCACAGAAATGAGGCATAATGGATCCCCTCAGGGTCCAGTGGGTGAGAGTGAATGGTTTGTAAAATGAGATAAAGGCCTTGGACATTTCATTGCATGTACAAGGTTGGATGAGCCAGTCGTGACCATAGAAGAAATACAAGGTATCTTCAGCCTTTCCAAGAAACAAATCCCAGCTCAAAAACTGAAGTGTAGTATGAAAAACTTGTCCGATACTTTCTCACCTCCAGATAGTGTTTAAAAGCTGCATTATCACCCTTTCCCGAGACTTTTGCTGATTAGACACATTGCTGTAATTGCAATGAGAAACATAGAGGTCCTATTGTATTAGAAAGTTTTTCATGCCAATTTATTAGCTTTTCCACTATAAAGTTGACAATGGTCATTTAAAACAGTTATTTCTGGCCAAACTCCAAAACACAGACCTTAATGCAAAAGCTGTTTCCCAGCAGTCTTGTTAGTTAGTTACATAAACTTGTAACAGCCTATGAAAAGTTCATAGTTGTATTATCACTGTGGTTTTTATTTAGATTCAGCACATGTTGCCATTGCTTGGCTTTCTCCATTAACAAACTGGAAGACATTCAGCCCATAAACATAGTTTTTGTGGTGGTTGGGTTTTTTTAAAATCACCTCTGCATTGTAAAAAGAAAGTCTAATCTTTCTGGGAAGCAGAGCTAAATTCAAGCATTGCCTCTAGTTTATGTTAAATAACATTGTACCATATTGAGAGGCAGTGCAATGCTTTTTTCTAGCTAATATGGCAAATGGGGCTTGTCTTTGTGAATCCTAAATACTGGAAACAGTAACTATCTTGGCTGGGATTTTCAAAGGAGCCTAGCAGAGAGAGGTACTCAAATCCCATTGGAAAATCAGTGAGAATAAAGCAGCTAATTCCCTGAGGCTTTTTTGAAATACCCAGCCTTAGCCCCCAGTGCGTGCAGTTCATCAGACTCATTTTGAAATGTTACTTGGCAGCAATATGGAAGAATAGTGGAAATTTTACGCGATCTAAAATATTGTAATGTATTTTGTTGGGAGATTCTGTAGGGCATTGCTTTCCAGAAAAGATCAAAAATGGGCTGATGCCAAACACTTTATTTCCAGGTTTGAAATCCTCCCCTTGCTCCATTTTTTGAAACTTCCTCCTAGGCTTCTCCTTGTTCTGGTACTTATATATGAGCAAGTCTATAGGTCCAGGAAGTTGTCATTCATTCTCTTATTTTTAAGATTGCAGTGACCCAGCCCACTCCGCAGTCCAGATTAAATGTTCATTTAAAATGGTTGTCGTAAAATAAGCAGCTAGTTAAGTATAGACTGAAAAAGGGGGAAAGATGAGAGTATTCCCTATGTCGGTAGGAAAAAATATTTCAAGCTGATGCTTAATAGCAAAGAATCATTGAGGGACAGTTGTTAGAAGTGGTCAGGCTTATAGAGGGGCAATATATATATATTTTAAAATTAGCTTCCTAATAGGGAATGGAGGGAGAGGAATGTCTGATGATTTATACTTAGGGCTTGTCTTCACTCCCGCGGTGCGGGATCGATCTTCTGGCGATCGATTTATCGCGTCTGGTTAAGACGTGATAAATCGATCGCCTGCGGCTCCCCCGTCGACTCCGGAACTCCAGCTTGCCGGGAGGCGCAAGCTGGAGTCGATGGGGGAGCGCGCCGCCGACTGCTGCCGCCGTGGGGATGGCAGGTAAGTCGGTGGCAGATACGCAAACTTCAGCTACGTGAATCTGCTGTCGATTCTCCTCCCCTCTCCCTCCCCCTCCCCCCCCCCCCCCCCCAGTGAGGACAAACCCTTAGTGTGGTGAAGAGAAGGGAAGTATGGTAACTTGTTCAAACAGACACGAGAGAGAGCTGAGTGGGCAAGCCTTCCCAAAAGTGCAAGCTTTCTGCCACTTAAGCAGGACTGAAGCCGATGCATGCCTTGATCCTTTGCACTGGCTGAGTTTCTCATTGCTTTAGCACTATGAGATAGTGACTGCTATTGACATAATCAGTCAGCACAGGTGAACAAGAGTCACGCAAACCGTGGAGGAGAATTGGAATAAAGACAGTGGTGTAAAATTATGGGATGTTTAACATCCTTGCAGAATGGACAGACATTTACTTTTTATGGGTATATCGGCAAGGCAAGCATAGTGTGTAAATTGAATGAAAATTGCTTTGACCTTGAAAAAATGAAGGACTGTCTTGACCCGGATGAGATGTGAACATGTGCTTCCAGGAAATCTATGCACAACTTGATGTTGGGCAATATTTTACATAAAGTGGTATCTTAGAGCAGGTTTAGTGGTAACCGTAGTAACTGATGGCAAATGTACTTAATTTTTATTTGCAACCACTGTAATTCAGATGTGATGCTCAGGCCACTAAGCATCTGCTCTAGTATCAAAAGTTGATGATCATTAATTTTAATTTTAAATAAATTCCTGTTTTAAGTAAGGAAATTTCTGAGAATGGAGTGCAAAAAGCAATTTATTATTAGCACTGTGATTTTAAAATATGCTCCCACTTTGAATCTGCTTTGAAGCAGTCTCTGAAGAAGTATTAAAGTGTTTGAATTTGTACAATTACAACAGGGATAGATTACTAATTGTGACTTTTTGCGACCCGGTTTCCCCCCCGGGAATGATTGTAATTTTTTGTTATATGGAATAAAAATTACCATCTGTTTAAAATGACATATGTTTGTAAACCGATGATGGTTTATGTAAGTTCAGTAAAAAGAACTTTATAATATTGATATTAAGATTTATGTTTAGCAGTGTTTGAGAATTATAACAGCATTGCTCACAAAAATTAAGATGTATGCATTGCCATCAAGCTGTACTGTTTCTATCATGAGCTGCAGGTTATGCTATCTTTCATGTTATTAGTGCTTTATCCATTGCTGGGGGAGGGGAGGAAGCTGTATAACCTGAATTAATAGTAGGCAAAAATTGCTAGGTTTCTTAGACATCTTAGATTTGCTAATTAGTTCTCATATGTGAGAACTGCTGTGTAAATGCAGTGTACCCTTGTGAAAACAAAAGCAGGAAGAAATGCCCTTGCCTAATATGCTGTCCTCGTACAGTAATACGTAGTTGGAAATTGTGATTTGAAGATGAAAAGAAAATCTGATGCTGCTCATTACTTCAGATTTTGGACATGACTTTCTGCATGCATGGGTTGGTGACACTGGTCATTGGAGCACAGATATTAGCATATTTTCTGAGTGCTTCGAAGGTTTGAGGACGGCCAAAAGAAGAAGCCGAGAGAGTCTGAAAGTGAGGGATTATGATCAATATAGAGACATTTTTTTGGAACTGCAAGGCTCCTTGGTTGAAGATAAAGTAAATGAATTCACCGTTTGCATGTAGGATTTATCAGTTCAGATGCCTATGATTTCATTTACCATCTTCTGCTTTACTGACGGTTGTTGATCCAGCATTGTCTTTCTGTCTGAGTAATCGGGATATCCCTGATTTACATGTTTAACCCTTTGAGGGATAGTTGACAAACCATACCCATGTTTTTCCTCCAGACATTTACATTCTAAAAGTGATCTTATAATTTACATTAGTCTAATGCAGTATTTCCCAAACTTTTTTGGCGACGGAACACTTTTTAGCCTGGTATATATTTACGTAACACTTATAATATTATTTTGTAGTAGTTTGGTTTTCAAATTAAAAAATTGCGTTATTTATGCTCAAATATATTTTATTTGATAAATTATAGTCCTTCAAAAAGAGTTGTAAACTATGCTTCAAATATGCCAAATGAAAAAAAATTAAAGACCCTTTTTTTAAAATTACGATTCTTTCACGGAACACCTATTCACATCGTGCGGAACACCAGTGTTCCGTGGAACACAGTTTAGGAAACACTGGTCTAGTATCTTATTCCAGTAATTAAAGGAAAGAAAATTTTGTGCCTAAGAGACTGAAATGTGGGAAATCTGGGTTCTGTTCCTGGAGCTACCACAGATTTCTTGTGTGAACTTGGGCCTGTCACATAATCTCAATCCTCTGTAAAGTGGGAATGATGATGTTTCCTTTTATCTGTCTTTTCTGTTTAACGGTCCCTGTCTCAATGAGCTTACCGGCTATGGTTATGGAGCGCCTACCATAATGGAGTCCTGATCTCGTTTGGAGTCTCTCTCTGCACTGTTATAAATAATAAAAACATTTTTGTTGATTCATTTGTTCAGCTTTTTTAAAGCAAAACTTGAAATCTCCCTTTTTTTCTGTGTGTCAAATACTTCTTTAAAACAATATAACAACATTAGCTGCAGTCTCCTTGGTTATTTTTTATTAAGATCACAAAGGTGTTTACCTAATTTCATCAGCCAATTTTGAATGTCACTCAAGACATCCTCTAGCAAGGCAGCATGAACCATCTGTCAGCCGTCCATGATCATATATTAACTAATAAGCCATGATCATATATTAACTAATAAGGGATGCAAACAGAAGTGAAAAGTGTGCCTTTCTAGGTTCCTAATGTTTTTACATAAGATAAATATTTCACTAATAAACTGTACCTAAAATCATCATAATACATGAGGCAAGGACCAACTCAAAAAATAGTTTAGCCTTTGTGTCTGAATATGTAATAAACTGATTCTGCCTTTTTAAATGTTTCATAGAAATGAAGATGCAGTTAACCAAATGGCTGTTACTCCTTTCCCATTACCTTCCAGCTCCCAGTCTTCCATTGAGGTAAGATGTTTTTTGATTAGGGCTTACTAAATTAGATGAATCCTAATTAGTACAGTATACATTCAAATACCTTGTCTGATTAATCCCGGAAAGCTAATATGCATCGGGTATGAACATGACCAAATGTGTGCATTTCCCCTTGTCTTTTAAATGAAACAATTGGCACAGTGCTAGATGACAAGATATTGTCTTAGTTCGGGCAAGGCTACACTGGAAACACCAAAGAGCTGTTGCAGGAATGCTCCCAATGCCCACTGAAGACAACAGAACTATTTCCATATTTATTATCTGCATAACAGTAGAAAGGTTGGTCCCAACAATGACTGAGGTCCCATTGCACTGAGCATCATACAGCCACATGATGAAAGACAATCCCAGCTCCTAAGAGCTTTCAATCTAGATAGCCAAGATACTCAAGGATATAAGGGGAAACTGATATGGTGAAATTTGGCATGACCAATCTATTAGATTATATATATGATTTATGGCCATGCTATGTACTACATTTCTGTAGTGGAAATGACAGTATGTTACTTTATCTGACGTATTAGCATTGAGTTTCAGTGCATAATATCATAATATGCAACTAAAAGCATAGGGATGTTTTTATTTGTTCTCTTCTAAAAGTAAGAGCTTCCTCAGTGTGACAGTGCTGTCAGTGCTGTTCTATATTATGGTTGTTGCAGCAGCCCTAATGTGACTCTCTTTATCCTTTTGAGCTTTATGAATGCGGTGTGCTTACTACGCAATGCAATCTGGAATGTTACCACTTTATCAATTTGATGTCTCATCATAATAGAACTGAGGAACTCGGTACTTATTTATAGATATAGCACATGGCTAGTCTTGCTGCTGCTTATTAATGCTATATCTTCTTGAGCTAATAAAGCAAATGTTTTATGTGTCAATTGAAACTTGGTCTAGCCTTGACTTGTTAAATTCTGGTGATTGGTACATTTGCTTTTTGATATTTTAATAAGCATTATTACAATCGTGCAGCCTTAGCTCGTGCTTTGCAATGTTAGATGGAACTTCTGGGGCATGCTTTTTGCAGTTTTCAAGTTTAAGTAATGTTTAAGGCCATTTATCATACATGTGTGATGCAATTCAAGTGCTATTATGCTGTACAGAAAAGCCACATTAATTAGCTTTTGTTTCAGGGGAACTCTTTAATTAAAACCCTGGGTTTCATTTATCTATTTTGTAAAAGAAGAATATTGACTTTTGAACTGATGCTTCATGCTCCATTGGGTCCTGTTCCATGTGGCCAGAATCCTTAGTCTGCAGTTTCTGTGGTCCAAGCCTTTAGGTTCACTTTAAAGTTTTCTTGGTCATTTTGTGATGACCTCATTACCTGCTGTTCCCCCTGTTCTATATCTAGAACTCCTCTCTTCTCATCTTTGTAAATAATAAAGGTAAGATGAGTAGTAACTTCAGCTACTGTGTTCTTGCACCTCATGGTATTATCTGTTACCATGCCTTTGAAGGCATTACTATGGACCTGCATGTTTAAAAACGTTCACTGAAAGGCAATATAGATTTTGAAGCAGCTTTGTGCAAACGTACATTTGGGGGAAAGAGGGAAAGGTTTGCCATTTTATTTGAGTGGTTGACTAGCTCAGGAACTGGTGATAGGCTTCTACCTCTAGTTCTCCATTTACAATCTAATTTAAGTCATCAGACTAGAAGGTGTTTTCATGCGAATCAATAGTTGTGCTATATCCCATGGGACTCTGTTTGGTAGTCTCACTCCTCCATGTCAGCAAAATCTACCACTATGTAGGAACCAAAGAATTCTGTCACTTTTGCTATTTGACCCTTAAAGGTAGACCCAGTAGGTGGGTAAAGTTACATGCAGTGAAGGGATGTTTTTACTGTCATATATATTTTGTGGCTAAATGCAGGATTTTGATTTCTAGGGCTATCCATCAGGCCTTTGACATCACTTTAAAAAATACTTCAAATGGTTGTCATAATTATGTAGAGCTTTATATTACATTTTTTGCTGTAAATTAATTGTTCATATCTTAAAATGTAGGCTATATTATGTACTTTCAGAGGAGAGACTACGTAGATGTTTAACAACATGTGTGGCTTTTAATTTACATAAGAATTGTATCTTATTGTGACAGGGTGCTAGCAGAAAAACTGCTTCGCCAACTCTCTGTCACTCCAGCTCCAATTAAGTGAGGTAAATTGGAGCTGGTTAGGTCACCTGACTCTGACTGGCGAAGCAAGAACAGCTGCTGCCTCCTCAGGCTAGGGCTGGATAAAAGCCCCAGGGGAAGGAAGCCAGAGGAGAAGCTGCTCTAAGAGAAAGCAGGGAGAAATAGCTTGCCCGCTCTCTCCTGCTGGTAGACAAGCAGAAAGGGATTGTGTATATTGTGGTGTAAAGGTGGTGGGAACACTACTCATAAAATAAAGCACCAGGCAAGCACTGCAATCAAGGACTCAGTGGCTTTCTGAGCAAAGCGGGGGCAGGCGGGCCCTGCGGGAACCCCGTTACACTTATAAAACAGGCCTGGAGAGACAAGGTGGGTGAGGTAATAATTTATCAGTATGTCATGATGCTTACATAACTACAAAATATATTGCTAAACAGAATTAATGTTGATCTCTTCATTTTGATTGAAGTAATTTAATGAAAAAAATGTCTGACTAATAAACACTTCTGTAACATGGGGACGGTTGGACTAAATGATCTCCTGAGATCCCTTCCAACCCTGAGATTCTATGATTCTGTGTTTATTTCTATGGAACCATAGGACAAGACCACAATAGATATAGTACTGGTACAAAATGAGCTAGTTAAACCAAAATATAGTGTATAAGTCTAATAGACGCTCTGTTTGCAAGAACCTTAATATATCATAAAGCCACCTATTACATAATGTTTTGTCACTGGGATGAGGCATTGTTTGTGAATAATGAATAGAGTGAGCCTTCTAAAGAATGGAGAGAAGTAGATTTCCTCTTCAGATGCCAAGATGGCCATTTGCATAAATCCCATTTTACCTGTTCAGTGCCTGGTAAAGAAGTCTGCTAGTGAAGATCTTTGCAGGAAATTGGACTGGCAATATAAAGTCAATTTTGCTTTGTAAGGAAGAGTGTATTTGGTATGTAGTGCAATGACTCGAATTCATTTGAACGATTAAAAAAAGAGAGAGGGAGAAAAAAAACAGCCCTAAAAACATCTCTTCATCTTCAGGGAGCTGGGTAAGAGGAATAAAATTCTCAGGTAAAAACATATCACGTCTTTGTTAGGGAAAGAAAATAGAAGTAGAAACTTTAGCCTATACAGGCATGCCACATTTTACGCACATTTAACTTGCACGATTTCCGCTTTATGCAGTGGACAAAAAAAAAAAAGAAAGAAAAGAAACGGAAAACTAAAAATATAACCACTTTAGTTACAGGGGGCGATATCGCCCGCCATTGACTTCAATGGGGTTTCAGCTATAGACGGTTTCAGCTTTATGCAGAAACTGCGGAACGGAACTCCCGCCTACGATGCAACATGCCTGTACTCTTGGTTTGGAATGGTTTTTAAAAATATAATAGCCTGTGTGTGCATCATTTTCCAGTCATGATTCTGCTCTCTGTATGTGTGTGTGTATATATATATATATATGGAAAGCACATGTCACCATGGTATCAAGGCACCAAATAAAAAAATGAAGTTTGAGCATTATTTGGGTAAGACCTTTTTCTCTGTTTCAACGATGGTAGCATTGTATGTTCCAGGGGCTCTTTTTGGCGGGAGACCTCTAAAAATGGAAGAAAACTCCTCACCTGTTATATCACTGCCTCTGCTATGCAAAGGGTGTGTGTTGCATGTGCTCTAAAGGAGGCAAAATGTGTTCGTCTTCACCTATTGCAGAAGGGAGTTCTATAGCTAAGCACAATTCAGTAAAACCCCTTTTCCTCCTGGTTCATGAGCTTCATCCTCAGCAGTGTCAGCGTAGTTGTCCCCTGAGTGCTGATTGCAGAATTTATGGAGAGATGTGTAAGAAGAGCTGATCCTAATGTAAATTGATCCTCGACCAATAAAGACCAGCACCTGTCTTCTGAAACTTGTAACACTGATTTTAATCAGTGATGGTTCATTGTGGATCTTCGTCCTTATTTCAAATAAGTGTCATGTTGCATAAATGCTGTCTAATTTTATGACGAGCTAACGGTTTGTTTTGTTTTTTTAAAAATCTCTTTACCAGGATCACAGTGGCACTGAACATGGAAGCAGTGAAGAAGATTGCAGCTCAGAAGTTGTCATGAAAAGCGTGACTGACGATGAATGTATCAAAATGGTAAGTGTCGCTATCTTCAAAGGAATGGGTTTCATCATCCATAGAATTCAGCGCTTGAAAAGTGCTAACATAATGGGTCTGTGACACTCCCAACTGTGGTGCAAGAGCATGAGTACCAACCTCAGGGCAGGCTGTTCAAACACCAGGGCACCAACCCCAGATTGGTCATGAGTCCTAAACATAGCTTTATATAGTCTACACGAATTGGGGGGGGGGGGATTGATCTAAGTTGCGCAACTTCTGCTATGTAAATAATGTAGCTGAAGTCGACGTACTTAGAGCTACTCACCGCGGCGTCTTCACTGTGGTGAATTGATTGCTGCCGCTCCCCCATCGCCTGTGCCTCTCGCAAGGACCATTATCATAATCTAGTCTGTTCCCCTGTATAACACAGGCTGTAGAATTTCTGCATCAAATCCATAACTTCTGGTTTAATGTGGCACTGTCTGTCTGTGTGCTGTAATAAATATCAAACTCTGCATTGGTACGTGGTGGTGGTTGTTCAATGTGTTAGGATTATGCATTATCAGAAACCTAGAATTCCTGGAGTTGTGCCTTAATCTTCTTTCTAAGGCTGTGTTAGAGGTTAAAATAGAGAAATCCTATATATGCTGAAGAGTGACTAACCCGCAGAAACATAACATTCATTGGAACGATCATTTTGTCCATCTCCCAACCACACACCCCACACAAGAATTCAGTATAGTTCTTCAGGTAGTGCATTAATCGAAACATGCAATTTATGCATAATCTATGCAAGGTATTTTCATGGAAGGGATGGCTTTTTTGTTTATTTTTATGGGAGTTGTTTTTCGGTTGCATCACAGTCTTTGGTTTTTGCAAACCTATTTGTTTTTTGAAATTATTTGAACATTACAAACAAATATTTGGAAGTCCACTGAGTTTTTGCAAAGAACCAGAAGTTGATGTAGTATTTGAGCATTGAAATCAGCCACTGAGCTAACATTGGTTTGTTTGTATGCGTGACAAAGCAGTCCTGGGTTGAATATGTGCATTTGAATTGTTCAAACCACCCCCGAGGTTTTGCAGTGTTAATGGGCTTGAATACAAATGAACTGGAGTTTTAATGCATGAATTCCAACTGTAAATGCAAATTTTTGTTACTCTACATCAGGGGTCTCCAAACTTTTCAGCCCGAGGGCCGCATTAGCTATCAAATAGCAGTTCGGGGGCCGACAACACACTCGAGGTCCAAATAAAAAAGAATCAAAACATGGATGTTGGTTTTAATTATTTATTTAATATTATTTTATTCAGTTATTATTTAATAACACATTGATACACTACACATGAACACTACACATGAACACCTGTTCACTACACATGAACACTACACATGAACACCTGTTCACTACACATGAACACTACACATGAACACTACACATCAACCCCCCAACTGACCCACCCAGCCAGGTCTCTCCCCCCAAAACCTCCTTTCCTCCAACCCCCAACTGACCCACCCAGCCAGGTCTCTCCCCCCAAAACCTCCTTTCCTCCAACCCCCAACTGACCCACCCAGCCAGGTCTCTCCCCCCAAAACCTCCTTTCCTCCAACCCCCCCCCCCAACTGACCCGCTCAACCCGGTCTCTTCCCCCCCCCCGCCCCCCCAACTGACCCGCTCAACCCGGTCTCTTCCCCCCCCCCCCCGCCCCCCCAACTGACCCGCTCAACCCGGTCTCTTCCCCCCCCCGCCCCCCCAACTGACCCGCTCAACCCGGTCTCTCCCCACAGACCGTTTCGCTGCCTGGCAGTGGGTGGCTCCTTGTTTCGCCGCCTGTAACTGGGTGGCGGTGCGGCGCGTCCCGGCCCCAGCTCTGAGCCGTCCCTGGCCGGCGGCGGCAGCGGAGCATGCGGCGCGTCCCGGCCGGCGGCGGCAGCGGAGCACGCGGCGCGTCCCGGCCCCGCGGCTGGCGGCGGCAGCGGAGCACGCGGCGTGTCCCGGCCGGCGGAGGCAGCGGAGCACGCGGTGCGTTCCGGCCCCGTGGCTGGTTCCCGACCCCTGCCGCGGGCCGGATGAGAGGGCCTCGCGGGCCGCATCCGGCCCACGGGCCGTAGTTTGGAGACCCCTGCTCTACATGTTTTATTTAGTATACTGGAGCTGGGAAACTGAGATACAGATGAATATGAAAAAAGGACACACCGTCTGAAGTGGGTGAAAGAGACAACAGTTAGGAGAAAAGCCTGGGCAGATGTTAAGAGTGTATTACAGTGCAGGAGATGAGGGCAAGAGATGTAGTTGGGGGTGGCACTTTGAATTCTTTGAAAATGAGGAGGTGAAGCATGAGTTTAATGTAGAAGAGTGGAAGCTATTGCAGAGATCCAAAAAGGAGTGAGGGGGGGAAGATGTGGCTGGAGGAACGGGAAAGGAAGATTATGTTGGCAGCTACATTTTGGATGTAATGGAGTAGAAACCAGTGAGGACGAAGTTGTAGTAATCAAGACAGGAAGTTATGAAAGCATGAACTAAGTCATTTGCAATAGGGGTGCACAGGAATGGAAGAATGAGGGAAAGAGTCCAAAGAAAACCAGTGGAAATGTAGGGAAAGAAGACATCAGTATGATGCTCAGATTACAAATTTAGGTCATGGGAAGGATGTTAGTGTATCAATTTTTAATTTTTAATTTAAGGGGAAAGATAAGATTTGTTTTTATAATAATACCTACCTCTTATATACAACATTTTATCACAGATCTCAAAGCCGTGTACAATGGAGCTCAGTATCATTATTGCCATTTTACAGATGGGAAATCTGAGGCACAGGGTAGTGAATTGATTTTCCCGAGCCAGGATTAGACCCCAGGTCTCCAGAGTTCCAGTCTAGTGCTCTATCCACTAGGCAATATAGCCTTGATCCAGGGTGTACGTCCACTGAAGTGACCAGATTTACGTTGGGTTGAGTTTAGACCCTTGATTGTGTCTAAACTCACTCCAATGTAAAGCCAGTCACTCCGGAGTCCGTATCATCTATAAGCTATATCTATTTATCTGTATGTGTGTATATATGGAATTGTCAGACTGAAGAGAAGGTGAAAGGTTAGGGACAGGGAAATGGATTTGGAGGATGGATATAGTGCTATTAGGTTAACCAGAAACATCCTGGTGGTTTCAGGTGATACTCTCTCTGGAGCAAGGGACAGGATAGGCTGTATAAATAGTGCACAGTAAGCTGTGTAAGATCTTGATCACAGTCCAAATTTTGAAAATTGCTTGGTGAATCATGGCAAATAACTCTAGAATGTGGAGTTGATAAAGGGTGTTGGAGATTTCAATAATATTGGCTATATAAATACTCATTTTCATAAGTGGCTTAGCTTTGTTGCTTTCCTCTGAGCCAGAAAGTTGTGTTCAAGCCCCATACTGCTACTTGAACGTTTTGCTCTTTGCTAACATTGCAGGTCTGTGCTCAATGACTCATTCTTTAGATGACAAGATAAACAGAGATTCCTGCTGCGTCTCTTGGTGACTGTCAAGGCCAAAAGAAAAAGATGTCTTACCGCTGAGAGCATATTTCCCTTAATGCCCATAGAGTCATGTCACCACTAGTGTTTACCTTATTTTTAAATTTATGATGAAAAAATATGAACTTGTATGCAAAATTCTCTCTCAAGTGAGTCCAGCTGAAAGCTACACCATGACACCAGACATTGATTGTACCAGTCGACCGAGTGCAGAAGTTTTTCATTTATGTTCGAAGATTCTAAGAATGTGAACAGCTCAGGATGTTTTTGACATATGAGTTTTAAGAGTGACTTCAAGCTGACCTGTGTTTCCCACAGCATGGGTGATGCATCCAACCAAGTGATGAAAGCCGTAAAGCAGGGGTCTCAAACTCAAATGCCCATGAGGGCCGCATGAGGACTAGTGCACTGGCCCGAGGGCCGCACCACTGACACACACACACACCCTCGCTGCCCCGGCTCTGCCCCCACTCCACCCCTTCCAAGAGGACTAGTGCACTGGCCGAGGGCCGCACCACTGACACACACCCTGCCCTCGCTGCCCCGGCTCTGCCCCCACTCCACCCCTTCCAAGAGGTCCCACCCCTGCCCCACCTCCTCCTCTGAGCACGCAGCTCCCCATTCCCTCCTGGAAAGCGCTAGGCACCACCAACAGCTATTTGGCAAACAAAGCAAGAGCAATATAGGAAGTCCAGAGCTAGAAACACGCGCGGCCCAGCCAGGCAGCAGAGAGGCCTCCACTTCTGGCCCCTCCATCCTGCAAACTGCTATGGGGGGACCGGGGGGGAGGGGGGGCGCCAGGAAGCTTGGCGGGCCGCAGGGAAGGGCTTTGCGGGCCGCATGTGGCCCCCGGGCCGCATGTTTGAGACCCCTGCCGTAAAGTGATCTGACTCACTGTGACCATTAACTCTTGGTAAATTTGTCAGGCTGCCCCTGGACACTCTATGCTGCCATCACTTTTAGAAGTGCAAAGTTACATGTAGTAGACTCGATTATCCAGGATTGGGTTAACCAGGATGTGGATTAACCAGGTTGTCAAAAAAAAATACGCGTAACTCGCAGGGCCGGCTCTGGCTTTGTTGATGCCCCAAGCACACACAAAAAAAATCCCACCAGGGCAGCCAGTGAACCAACACCCCCCCGCCGGCACAGAATGGCTGGTGAACCAACTCCCCTCTCCCTGTATTTCCTATGGATGTGATTATCTGGGATTTTATTAACCAGGATTAATTTTTTCCCTATCATCCTGGATAATTGAGAGTCTACTGTTTGGATAGAGAGGGGGGGAAAGAAGGGAACTTATTTCTCATCTGGGACCAATGAAAGTGCTACCAACTAAATACAGTCCTAACAGGGTGGTTGAGGTTAGCTGACAGAATGCTTCTATGTTTTTCTGAGAATCTGGCTATGCTGATTCCTATGAAGGGTCATAGCCAAAGAATGAACGTATTAAAATCTATATAGCGATTCTTTCAGAATTTGGATCTTGATGGAGATAAAAATGGTTTGCGTGGTAACTGAGGGTGCTCATCAAGCAGCTTGCATTCTTGATGTCTGTGGGGCATGCATTGCTACATCATGTACATAGAAAGGATAGTTAATGTTAGACAGCATTATCTTCAAGATATCTGAACAGAGAACATTGATCTGTTTTTATACAGCTGAAAGCTGTGTTCTTGTCGCACCCAATGTGTAACCCAGGGATTTCATAAAGTGGTTTTTGGTACATTTGAGGGGATTAAACCCTTGCTGAGCACAAAGCATTTGAGAATTTTTTTTCAGGGATAGCGTCACATCAGTCACATGGTCTCCTACTGTTTTTCTTTCTCTTCGATAATTAATTTTTATGAGACTCGAGGGAACAGGGCCAATATTTTTCAAACATGGGTTCTTAAAATTGGGCACTCCAACCCATATTTAGGCACCTTAATAAGCATCCTGATTTTTCTCCCTGGTGCTAAGTACCTTTGAAGTCAATGCCCAGCATTTCTGAACATCACACTGCTTATGTAGGTGCTTTAACATGGGTATAAATAGCTGTGTTTAGTTACCTAAGTATGCAATTGTTGGCATAAGGTGTATAGAGCTTGGCTAAGAGACAATGAAGAAGAACTGTCATGACTGTCTGGAAACATTTGAAGAGTGTTTTGGCCAAGGAAGGACAGGAAATTTTTTAGGATGTTATAAGGTGATAAAACTGGAAGTAATGGGATGAAATGTAGGTTAGAAGAATTTAGAATATTAAGGAAACTCCTGACTGTGAGATCTATTTGTGTCTGGAAAGTGATGGAAATACCATTGTTTGAGATATTTATAATGAGACTAGATGAAACATTATTAGTATTTATTTTGTTGTGGAGAACAATCTTGGATGTGCAAGGGAGAGATGGATTAGATGACTGTTTAGTTCTCATATTTGTAGGCCCAATTCAGCAAGATCCCAGGGGACTACTCAATATGTTTAAAGTTAGATACATACCCAACTCTGATTTCTTAGGTACATAGGAACGTGTGAATTGCCAGACACATGGTCCATCTAATCCAGTAACCTGTCTTCCACAGAGGCTAGTATCAGAATCTTTAGAGGAAGGTGCAAGAGACCCCACAACAGACAGATATGGCATAATCTAACCTTCTTTCCTTCCCCTTCCCTCTCTCTCCTCCTCCCAACCCCGAGTCTCCTCTTGCCCTCTATATTGCATCTAAATTAAGTGCTTATAGCCCTGAATAATCTAGCTTTACATGTAAATATCCAGTTCTTCCTTCAATCCTGCTAAATTCTTGGCTTCAGCATCATGAAGTAGCAAAGAGTTCCGTAGTGTAGTTGTGCATCACATTTCAGAATCAGATCCTTGATTTCTCTGATTTTGAAGAAATTTAAATGTAGGGTGAAGCTGATGTGACTTTTTTTTTTTTTTTTTAAATAAAGTTACCCTTTTCCCTGTTTAGGATGTCAGAAAAAAAGCTGACAAACAGATGCTGATAGTAGATCATCAGGATTTGGTGGAGCAACTTCCAGAAAATGTATGTATTTGAGGGTGAGATTGGGGGAGGGGAGTTTAATTGAAGAAATTTATATTGTATCACAATTTACACTACCATGGCTCTTCTGTATCTGAGAAGAGATCGAACTAATTCCTATCTGAACACTGAATGGTTTAAAAATATTCTTCTTTTTAAATATGTGGAAATAGTCATGCAAGACTGTGTTAAAAATGCAGTTTCCTGTTTTTAAAAATTCAGAATGTTGTCTCACTCAGATAAGTCACTTATACAAAATGAAATTCATCAGACTTTCCTTGTGGGTATTTCTGAATTCACAGTATCAAACCTACCCAGCCTGGCTCTTTTAAAAAATATTAAATATTCTTAAACTGAATTGTTTTATTGCCAATCCAATGAATGTAAAGATCTTCATACTGTGCTTTAATCGATAGCTACTGCTGATTTCAGAACAACACATTCTGCCTTTGTTTTTGTATTTTTTTTAATTGAACTATTTTGATTTCTCTTTTCCTTTCTTTTAGGTCCTTAATCAGTTAAAACAATCAAAATCTTCAACCAAAGTACCCATCCGTTTACATGAGATATCTTTGGCACCAACACCTTCTTATCTTTCTCCAGAGGCAGAGTTCACCAGCCATAGTGAGAACCAATTATTTCTTTCTGCAAGATAGCTTACATTAATGGCGAAGTTACCCCAGATATATCATAGCAAGTACTGTCAAAATGAGCGATAATATCCTGCTAAATTGGGATTGTTTTAGTTCTACTTAGACATGTTTTTGCTTTATTCTTTTTATTTTGACATTCCAAAGGGTCAGTCATAGAATCATAGGACTGGAAGGGACCTCAAGGGGTCATCTAGTCCAGTCCCCTGCACTCATAGCAGGACTAAGTATTATCTAGACCAGTGCTGACAGGTGTTTGTCTAACCTGCTCTTAAAAAAACTCCAGTGATGGAGATTCCACAACCTCCCTTGACAATTTATTCCAGCACTTAACCACCCTGACAGTTAGGAGGTTTTTCCTAATGTCCAACCTAAACCTCCTTAGCTGCAATTTAAACCCATTGCTTCTTGTTCTATCCTCAGAGGTTAAGAGCAATTTTTTCCCCTCCTCCCCGTAACAGCCTTTTATGTACTTGAAAACTGTTATGTCCCCCTTCAGTCTTCTCTTTTCCAGACTAAACAAATCCATTTTTTTCAATCTTCCCTCATAGATCATGTTTTCTAGACCTCTAATAATTTTTGTTGCTCTTCTCTGGACTCTCTCCAATTTGTCCACATCTTTTCTGAAATGTGGAACCCAGAACTGGACACAATACTCCAGTTGAGGCCTAATCAGCACAGAGTAGAGCAGAAGAATTACTTTTTGTGTCTTGATAACAACGTAACATTTTTTTAAAATATAAAAAGGTTTGAAACAGTTTCCCTGTTATTTAATACTCCTTTTAAAGTTTGAAGCAATTTTTCTTTCCATATTGATTTTCTGTTTCATTGGTAAACAGTAGGATTTTTCTCCATTTAATAATAATTAATAATAATAACTACAAGAACTTGATCATAGATTGTTTAGTTTTTGTTTGTCAAAAGGATGGTCATCAG
This sequence comes from Sternotherus odoratus, assembly GCA_032164245.1. Taxonomy (NCBI): domain Eukaryota; kingdom Metazoa; phylum Chordata; order Testudines; family Kinosternidae; genus Sternotherus; species Sternotherus odoratus. Next base: position 78,204,941 of record JAVMKO010000008.1, on the reverse strand, counting down.
TAATATCAGAAGTGCTCTTGTATCACAAATATCTTGGGCCACTTTTGCTTTTGGATAGTTGCCTTTTGCAGCTGCAGAACAAACGTGTTGCAACAGTGAATATGAAGCATGTCTAGTTCTAAGTGACAAGTTGATTTTAAAAAAAAAATTGTGAATGTAAGCTTGAAAAATTCCCTTTTTCACTGTCGTGACACTGCATTGTCCCATCTAAATGCAGCGTGTTTTGTCATACTGATCAAAATCACACATGTCACATCTCAATTTTGAAGTCAATTTCACACCAGTTTCTAATGCAGAAGCGACAAGGAGTCCTGGGGCACCTTAAAGACTAACAAAATAGAAGCATAAGCTTTTGTGGGCTAATACCCACTTTGTCGGATGCATGCAGTGGAATCTAATGGTTAGTTCAAAGCTCAGATTTTAGGTTGTCTTTACAGTATTTCCCCAACATGACTGTATAGGGATATTGAGCAAGTCTTTGCTCTTTAATTACTAATGTGCATCCTTATTAGATTAATGATATGCACATTTAATATTGCTGACTATTTTCTTTTTCTTCTAATGTTTTTAGGCAATGTACCGTCTCCTCTGTTGCCAGTGGATCCAGCCACGTGCCCAATTGTTCCTGGGCAAGAGATGACTATAGAAATATCGAAGGGGCGATCAGGCCTTGGTCTCAGCATTGTAGGAGGAAAAGATACTCCACTTGTGAGTTTAAGCTATTATTCATTACCTTAATTACAAAGCAGAAAAAATAAGGAAAAGAAAATGTAGAAATAAGCAATACCATATATCCAGTAAACCTCTGCTAAATTATTCGGTGTTGTGAATGGCATACAACTGCTTTCATAATAAACTTGGTAGTTTTGCCTGATATGTAAGATTAAATATTTATTATTTCTTTTTAAATTGAGAGTTATATATATTTTTACTTCTATCATCCACTACCATCATTATTGTCTATTATATACCCCACTTTCTACAATGGAAGCCATATAAATTAAAGGTTTCGGTGAGTTCCCATTGCTCTCTTTTATTATTCTTAGAATGAGCTCTCTTTATTTTACACACAAACCTTCTCCCTCTCATTTTATAAAAGTAATGAAATTGTAAATTATTTAATCCGAAATATCCATGACTGGACCACAAAATGAATGTCACAGCTTCACTTTGTGCTAACACCTGCATACTTTAAAAACACAAATGCTTATTTTGTGCTCTGTTTAAGCAGGACTGCTAAATCCTTGCCAATACCACCTCAGGCTGGACACAGATCGGCAAAAATAATTGTATTACTTTTGTGTGTTCCTTTGTTTAGTCTGTCCCCCTCCCCCAGCCATGCTGCTTTAAAAGTTAGATTTTTTTGTCAGTACCATTCTAATTTGTATTGTATTCAGCACCATTAAACTATATTATTAGTATGCAAGTTCAAAAGGTTAGCTAGCCTAAACATTTTCTTTCTTGTTTGTGCTAGGTGATTTGCTATTTTAGTTCTTCACTCTTTCTCTGAGATACACAATACTATAATTTAACAGAATATCAACATTTTTGGTGTCAGCAAATTGAGTCTAGAGTTCTCTGTATACAGCTTTGTTGCAGTTTGCATGAGCATTGGGTCATCTTGAATCCTGCCATGAAGGGCATTAAGCTGATAGTTGCTTTGTAAACTCTTTACGTACAGTTATTCAAGAAAATACATAGTAATACATTATTAAGCAGTAAGGTCTGTTACTCTCCGCAGGTAAAACTTGAAACATTTCAGAGGAAGTCAGATGTTAAGCAAAATATAAATGAAAGGGAGAGATGGATCAGCACAACTGGGTGATTTTGCTTTATAAAGTGTAGGCCATGTCTTGGTTTATAATATTAGAACCCAGATCTGAAGTAGTTCAGAATTTTGGTCCCATTTATCGGAAGCTCCAAAATGTTTAGGGTTCCAATAAATTATTCTCTTTCAGATGGAGTTTGGCAAAACTGGCTTGAACTGGGTTAAGTTTTTCAAACATCATTGGTTCCGTTTTGGTTTTGTAAAACTGTGGGATGGTTTATGTCCAAGTTCTGTTTTATCAAGATCCCTAAAACTCAGAGGATTTAAGTTTGGGGTTTTGTATTGAGCCTTCTCTCTGCTTCTTCATTTAAATGTTTTCAAATGCCAAGTGGCATCCTGTCATAAATAATCCATTATAAATCTTTCCAGGGAATTTCATAGTAATGAAATACATACGTTTCTGCTAAGGGGCAAACAGGAAAAACCAAACACTGTGCTTCAGTAGCTATTATAGACTGGCTTCTATGTTTGTTAGATTATTTATTAAAGTGTCAGCCTAGAAATTTGTAAAGAAAACAAATGATAAAGTTATCAACTTGCTTCCAGCAATAGAGAAATTCATCTATATGAGGTAAATTTTCAAACATGCCTGACATCCTTTTTAAAATTACAGGACCTGCCAAAATAAATCTTAGCTGGTTTTCATCTTGTTCATTTTGAGCACTCAAAAGCATGCAGTATTACTTTGTAGAAAACAAGTTGCTCTTATTAAACCATAGTCCAGTCTGCTAATTTACTGTGTGGACCTAAGGGATTCTTTCTTCAGTTACATGCACACAATCTCTTTCGCTTCAGTGGGACATGCATATGTATAACTCCAAACAAATTGTAGACCTAAAGGGGCCAGATCTTCAGTGGATTTATTTGACTTACCTCAGTTAATAGAGCTGATTTACACCATCAGGTGACCTGGGACTCAGTATTTTGTTACCATGTTTGTCACTAGGGCAAAGAGATGATGATTGTTTTGTGGTGTGATGGTGGGAACTGAGAGAATAATAAAATAAAACCAAGAGTGGTGGAGGGAAACACCACCTGTGTTTGTTAGAAAAGAAATTTCTCCTCCCTCTGGCTCTGTGGGGAATAAGGTAAGAATGAAGGAATGGAACTACTGGCAGCTAATTAGTATGTCCCATGCTTCTTTTCGTCCTTCACTTTTGTTTCTGTGGGATAGGTGGGTACATTTTATATTTGTAAAGCCAAAATAACTGATGGTTAGCTTCCCTGCTTATGACTTATTTGATATTCAGGGCCCATATATCTGCAGCCACTTCAGGCCTATTTAGTAGCAGGAAATTATGCCCGATGGCCCATAATTTCCTATAGTATAGGGAAGGTAATTTGAAGCTGGCTTCCACAACATGGTTGCATTTGATACTTCAAAAATATATATTCTTCTTCGAGTGATTGCTCATGTGCATTCCAACAAGTGTGTGCGCACCATGCATGCACGGTTCCGGAAGATTTTTCCCTAGCGGTACCCGTAGGGTCGGCAGGGGAGACCCCTAGAGTGGCGCCCTTATAGCAACGTATATATGCCCCTGCCGACCCACCCCCCGCTCAGTTCCTTCTTTCCGTTCATGACGGTCGCTGGAACAGCGTTGTGCTAGTCACTGCATAGCGGTATCGCACTTCTCAATTTATATAGTTCTTAGTTAAGTTATAGTTCAATAGTTTTAGTAGTTGATAGTATAGTTGTATATAGTTATAGTAGATATTTCTTTCGTTCTCCGGCACCGGGGTATGCCTCGGGCGCCGGGGTTTAAGGTTTGTGAGGGCTGTGGTAAGCCCATGCCAGTTAGCGACCCGCACTCCAAGTGTTTGAAGTGCTTAGGAGAGGGTCACCAAGCGGAGCGGTGCCCTATCTGCAAAGGGTTTAAACCCCGTACCAAAAAAGAGAGACTCCCGCTTAAAGCTTATACTGATGGAGTTGGCGCTGCAACCGCAGCAACAGCCTCCACCGGAGGTACGCAGTGCCCCGGCGTCGGTGAGAGACCCGGCGTCACCGAAGCCAGACCCAAAGAAACACCGGCACCGATCTCCGCACCGCTCCGGGAACTCTCGCAGGCACTGATCGCAATCTCCGGTGCCATCGAAAAAGCCGAGAGGTCGTTCCCCTGACCGCAGAGCCCAGGGTGAACCCTCCACGGCAAGGCAGACTTCGGGTTGACTAAACGAGTCCCGTAAAGTGCCGAGACTGCCCACCGAGCCGCGGGACCACACCCCCCTCGGTGCCGCGCCATCCCCACACGGGGTTTGCGAAGAGCTGAACATGCCTTCAACGCCGGACGTTTTCGAGGCAGCTCAAGATATCATTGCCTTGACGAGAGACGCGGCCCCGCCACCGGTTATCACTCCGGTTCCGTTTGCGGCTCTGGCGCACCCGTGCCCAGGTCTGCGGCACCTATCATTCTGGTGCAGCCCCCGGTGCCACTAACATCTGCAACCTCGGCACCATCCGTGTCGGCACCGGAGGTACGAGCCCCCTCGGCACCTGTCCTCCCGGCACCCACGACCACAGTCCTACCGCTGCCTGAGAGACATCCAGGGAAACCGACGATGTTTCAGAGGCAAATCACGGCACCAGAGGGCTCCGCACCACCATGGTCCGTGTCGGACTATTCCTCAGAATCCGACGCGGCTTCCTCTTGGTCCGGCCTCAGCCATCGTACCTCAGGATCGCTCCATCACTCCCAACACCGGAGGACCTCTTGTCATCAGAGCCTCCCATCTTGGCTGCCTCAAGGGCAAGGCCCTGTGCAGTGACCGTTCTGGACACCTTGGGCATTCCACCAGCCCCAAGGCCCACCTTCTGTATCGGCCTCATTACCATCGGTACCGCGGGGCCCCGTTTCGGCGACGGTGTCCGTTCCACCCTCGGAGACAGCCCCTGAAGATCCGGTACCGGGGCCGTCGGGAATTTGCCGATCTCCCTCCAGGGCGCTTCACCAAGCGCAGGAGGCTACCTCATATGACCCGGCCGCAATAGAGCTCCAGCAGGGAGATCACCAGTTGACTACCTCCTCGTCTTCCTCACCTGATGAGGCGGTAGCAGGGTCTTCCTCCCTAACCCTCCCTCTTATGGACCTTCGGGGTCATCAAGACCTCTCTGAAGGGTGGCACAAAACCTCAACTTACCAGCTGAGGAGATCAAAGAGGAGGTAGACCCCACAGTGGACATTTTGTCTTCTGTTGGTCCGACAAAAATTGCCCTCCCATTTATTAAGACCATCCATTCATTGTCAAACATGCTTTGGCAAACCCCGTCCTCCATTCCACCCACTGCTAGGGGGGTTGAGAGAAGGTATTTTGCCCCACAGACTGGCTATGAGCATCTGTTTACCCACCCTCAGCCAGGAACCCTGGTGGCCGATGCGGTCAATCATAGGGAGCGGCAGGGTCAAACGGGATCAACACCTAAATCACACAACGCCAAGAAGCTCGACCTCCTTGGCAGGAAGGTGTATTCCTCGGGGGCTCTCCAGCTAAGGATATCCAACCAACAGGCGGCGTTAGGCAGATATGCCTTCAACTCCTGGTTGGCCATGTCGAAATTTCAAGACCAGCTACATAAAGACTCTAACGTAGAGTTTAAGGCCATTGTGGAGGAGGGCAGACTAGTTTCCAGAGCTTCTCTCCAAGCTGCTTTGGATTCGGCTGACTCGGCATCAAGGACCATGGCTACCGCCATAGCGATGCGCCGGGGTGCTTGGCTGCAGGTCTCTGGCATCCCGACCCCAGTCCAGGCATCTATCCAGGATTTGCCCTTTGATAGACAAGGCCTGTTCTCTCAGGATACGGACAAGAAACTTCATTCCATGAAGGATTCGAGAGCCATGCTGCGGTCCTTAGGCCTCCATACCCCTCAACCCCTTAGGAGACCATTTAGACCTCCTCCCGCCACCCAACCATGCCCCTACCAAGCTCCCCCTAGACGGGACCAACCTAGGAGGGGTGGTAGAGGGAATGGCAGAGGCCATCCTCGTTCAACCTCCAGACAGGGGCAGCAGAACTTGGGCCCCAGACAATAGCCAGGGGGCAGATCTAACTTTTGAAGATGTGCCCGGGGACGTCGAACCAGTTTCCCTACCAGAACCTGCCCTACCCTTTGTGAACCGTCTATCCCACGTTTACCAAGCATGGTCTTTAATCACCTCGGACAAATGGGTCCTCAGCTTGGTAAGAGTGGGATATTCTATCCAATTCTCTTCCCTTCTGCCCAACCATCCGCCCTCCCCGTCCCTCTTCAGGGACCCGTCTCACGAGCAACTCCTATTTCAGGAGGTAGAGACCCTCCTGTCTTTGGGTGCCATAGAGGAGGTTCCTCAAGAATTCTGGGGCAAGGGATATTACTCCCGTTATTTCCTTATTCCGAAGGCCAAAGGCGGCCTTCGTCCCATCCTAGACCTGCGGGGCCTCAACTCCTTCATAAGGAAGCTGAAGTTCCGCATGCTCTCTCTTGCGACCATTATTCCCTCTATGGATTGTGGAGACTGGTTCGCCACCCTCGACTTAAAGGACGCGTACTTTCACGTGTCAATCATTCCCAGCCACAGAAGATTCCTAAGATTTGTGTTGGGGAATCATCATTTCCAGTTCACGGTGCTCCCATTTGGCCTCTCCACTGCCCCAAGAGTCTTCACAAAGTGTATGGCAGAGGTGGCAGCATTCCTAAGGCGGAGACAGGTACACGTTTATCCTTACCTGGACGATTGGCTCATCAGGGCAAAGTCAAGGGAAATGACAATTCGGCACATAGCTCTCACCAGATCTACATTTCTCAGGTTGGGCCTTATGATAAACGAGCCAAAATCGACCCTCGTACCCACACAGAGAATAGAGTTCATAGGGGCAGTGTTAGATTCCCGTCGGGCACTCCCACTCCCCCGAGCCAGGGCAATTTCGGACATTATCCACTTCTTCTTTCAGTTTCCCACTACCACTGCCAGGAACTGCATGGTCCTCTTCGGTCATATGGCAGCTTGCACTTACGTGGTGCCATATTCTAGGCTATGGCTTCACCCTCTACAGACCTGGTTAGCGGGGGTTTACAAGCAGGGCAGAGACCCCTTGGACCTTGTGGTGACCACACTTTAAACTTCCTCCATTGGTGGCTCCAACCCCACTCCCTCGGAGTCGGGGTCCCTTTCCGGAGACCTCAGCCATCAATGACCTTGGTGACGGACGCTTCCGCCCTCGGATGGGGAGCACATCTGGGAGAAGCCAGAACGCAGGGCCTGTGATCACAGAGCGAGCTGTCCCTTCACATCAATGTCAGGGAGCTCAGAGCGGTTCGTCTAGCATGCCAGACGGTTCAGAACCACCTGCAAGGCAAGTGCGTGTCGGTTCTGACAGACAACATGGCCGCAATGTTTTATATAAACAAACAGGGTGGTGCTCGCTCCTCTCCCCTGTGCAGGGAAGCCCGGGCCCTCTGGGAGTTCTGCATTGCCCACGAGATCTATCCCCTAGCTACTTATCTCCCAGGGACTCAGAATGTATTGGCAGACACTCTCAGCCGATCCTTTCGGGGTCACGAATGGTCCCTCAGACCGGACATCGCCCACTCTATCTTCCGAGAGTGGGGATTTCCCCTCCTGGACCTATTCGCCACGAGGGCCAACAGGAAATGCCAGAGGTTCTGCTCCCTTCTCAACCTCAGTCCGGGATCAGAGGCGGATGCCTTTCAGATCTCTTGGACAGGGGGTCTCCTATACGCATTCCCCCCGTTTCCTCTGGTTCACAAAGTGTTACTCAAGGCCCGCCAGGACAGGGTGTCCCTGATTCTCATAGCACCGGCGTGGCCCCGTCAACATTGGTACACCAGGTTAATGTCCCTGTGTGTGACGCGACCGATAACTCTTCCCCTGGTCCCGACCCTGGTCTCTCAGGACCACGATCAGTTATTACACCTCAATTTGCAGTCGCTCCACCTGACGGCGTGGAATATCCGTGGTTGAACCAGTTGGAGCTTCAATGCTCGGATCCTGTCAGGGATATCCTATTAGGGAGTAGGAAACCTGCGACACGGTCTACCTATGCGGCTAAGTGGAAACGTTTTTCTTGCTGGTATCTGGATAAAGGGACCGATCCTACCTTAGCCCCAATACATATGATTCTTGATTATCTCCTTGACCTTAAAAGGCAAGGTCTAGCGCTCTCCACTGTATGGGTACAGCTAGCCGTCATATCCGCATTTCACCCGGATATTGGGGGCACATCGGTCTTTAGCAACCCACTGGTAGCAAGATTTCTGAAGGGTCTAGAAAGATTGTACCCCCGGTGCGCCACCCTGTCTCCCCGTGGGACCTTAACTTGGTGTTAACAGCTCTAATGAAGCCCCCGTTTGAGCCCCTGGCCACTTGCCCACTGTCTTATCTCTCTTGGAAGACGGCCTTCCTCGTAGCCATTACCTCGGCTTGGAGGGTTTCCGAACTCAGAGCTCTGACCTCTGAGCCGCCATACACCGTTTTCCATAAAGATAAGGTCCAGTTGCGACCTCACCCGGCCTTCCTTCCCAAAGTGGTCTCGTCTTTTCACCTCAACCAGGACATATTCCTCCCTGTTTTCTTTCCCAAACCCCATACCTCTGACAGGGAAAGGATGTTTCACTCCTTAGATATCAGACGGCCATTAGCTTTTTATTTGCAGCGAACAAAACCTTTTCGTAAATCTCCACAACTTTTTGTTTCAGTAGCAGAGAGAATGATGGGGTTGCCAATTTCTGCTCAACGCCTTTCGGCATGGATTACATCATGTATCAAGCTCTGTTATAACCTCTCGAACATTCCTCCTCCGGCCTTAACAGCCCATTCGACTAGAGCCCAGGCCACATCCACAGCGTTCCTGGCACATATTCCCATCGTCGATATTTGCAGAGCAGTGATGTGATCTTTGGTCCACACCTTCTCCTCGCACTACACCATCGTGCAACAGGCTATGGAGGATGCTTCTGTGGGACAAGCAGTCCTTACAGCAGGAATCAGGGGCACACCTAACCCTTGTCCGAGATGACTGCTCGTAAGTCACTTGTCGGAATGCACATGAGCAATCACTCGAAGAAGAAGAAGAAACAGTTACTCACCTTTCGTAACTGTTGTTCTTCGAGATGTGTTGCTCATGTCCATTCCAAATCCCTCCCGCCTCCCCTCTGTCGGACTACCGGCAAGAAGGAACTGAGCGGGGGGTGGGTCGGCAGGGGCATATATACGTTGCTATACAGGCGCCACTCTAGGGGTCTCCCCTGCCGACCCTACGGGTACCGCTAGGGAAAAACCTTCCGGGACCGTGCATGCGCGGTGCGCACACACTTGTTGGAATGGACATGAGCAACACATCTCGAAGAACAACTGTTATGAAAGGTGAGTAACTGTTTCTTTTTCAAATGCGGCCAATGGGAGTTCTTGTGGTCAGGGAGCAAGAGAACAGGAGCACTATCCTGTAGGCCTTTATTTACTCTGTACACTCTCATGTCTGAAAGAGATAGGGAGTTGATGTCTTGCATTCCTAGAGTATAAATACTACAGACAGAAGATAGGAATGATATACCTATTGTAGGTGTCACAGAGATGTACTCTGCATGGCGATGGGCAAGCAATGATAGAGCAAGAGCAGGCTTGTGCGAATGGCACTTCCTTTCGCATCAAAGCTGCTGAAAAATTCCCCTCTGCAGCACCCTCTCAGAAAATGAGACGGTAGCACATATTTCTTCTTTCCTTTCCTTCAGCGTTACATGTGATCCTCTATGAGGGTCAATCACTTTCAAGAACACAAATCAATGACAAAATTTAAGCTAAAGCTATTCAAAAGCAATAGGACATCTCAAAAAGTGATTTCAGGAATAGCTGTGCTTCACAAGTAGCTGAAGCAACTTGGTATTTGGCTTCATGTCTCATGCACTTCCATGCTTTCATGCATCTGATCTACCCTATGGTATACATCGTGTCCTGGGTATTTTCCTTCTCACTTTTAACTTAATTAAAAACACGAGAGTGAGAGAGTTAACATTTTGTACATGGTCCTGCACTTTTATTATTCCCTCTAAAGCGAGCATGTATACATTTTCAAAACCTTTGGTTTGCTTTGGCATGTGATTCATAGCTCTTTCTATCATTCTTACTTAAGTCATATATTTTTACACTAAACATCTTATTACCTTAGTTTTATTATTTCAGAATCAAAGGAGAGTTTGCAAATGTCTATGACTGCAGACTAAAGGAATGTTAATGAATAGTGCCATTGAATTTTCAGGTTTAAGCTTTTCTGATCTTAATGAATATAACTGTAAGCAAAAATATTATGCAAGCTGAATAAAATTTGAATAAATATGGACCAGATGTAACTATAGAGGCCCATAAAATGTAATACAAATATTATCCATTTCCTTAAAATAAATCTATATTTTAGCATGAAAAATTATATTGAAGTTGTGGGTTAACCTTTTTTATTTTTAAATGGAACTTGGCAAGTGAACATTTCATCTAGCAGTTTGCACTTAAATGGGAAACAGATTTTTTTTCTTGATCTTCGGTAGAAAAGTTTTTCAGTATTGTGAAACAAAAAATATTTTATGTTAAAACATTAATACATTTTTACATTATATTGCCTGTTGTTTTATAGTAGTGTTTTGGCTTTTCATTTTGGATATCTGTTAATCCTTTGTGAATGTTAGTCATTGCAAAACGTCTGGGTTCTGGAAAGGATTCTGCATACAGCGTGATATGTTAAATATACTACTTTCATAAGGTAGGCATTTTGCTATTAATCACCTTTTGGTTGTTCTTGCTGAACTTTTGTTTTCTGGGTTATGTTTAGATCTGTGAATTTAGAAACAAATACTCCTATATAGCACAGTTTGTTTGGTGCAACTTCCTCTGCCTACAAATAACCAGCAGCTGGATTTATTTTAAATTCTGGAAAAATCCTTATATGGGTCCAAATTCTTCAATGACGCCCTTCATGCAACCAGTTGACTTCTACTGTTATCCAGGAACCAGCCTTAAAAGTGTAATGACAGATTTATAAAGATCAGGCACAAAATCTGTTTTCTCTTCTTTTACTGTGATGATTGATGATAACGAAACAATTAATGATATTTTACTTGCCCTGGGTGAGTGGATGTGTCTGTAATCCTGTAGTACTACTAATCATTGGAGGGTCCTGCCCTCTTTATCAACTTTAATAGCTATGTTTATTGGCTGCAATATACTTTACTGCATGGTGAATTTGTTTGAAATGTGGTGTTCTAGGTTAGGCAAACAGTACGATCAGTTAATCAAATCAGAATACAACACTTTCCTCATAAGACTGTGAATATTAAACAAAAGATTGCTCACATTATCATGTGTATAGTTTACCATCCATAGTTTCCCTTTGGGAAATGCTCCAGTTCATATAGAATACTTCACATATTACATATTTTATATCAATAAAGTCTACTTGTGACTAAGTAACCAGAAGTTGTAAGACATAAAATACTGCCTTTAAGAGAGCCTCTGGGAATTAGTTTATTTTAAAACCCTTTGAGTTAAGAAATTCTATATTATTGTTCTTTAAATCTGAGACAGTAAGTAATGTGTCAAACATTAATCATATATTTTTAGAAATTTATTTTCCTGTTCTCATCCCATACAGTTGCATTTGTAGTATACCTCTTCTGTCCCATTATTTGTATATGGAAAATGCAAATAACTGCACTTCTTGGGAAGCAAGGGGTTAACTCTTACCATAAGTGACACATCTTATCAGCGGCAGTCTCCCTACTTCCTTTCAGTTTTTTGTCTTCTGTCATTGGAGACATGGAACACCTGTCTCATCCCTCCAGCTCTGCCCCCTCCTCCTCTCTCTTCCCTAGGAGAGAAAGAAGTAAAATATAGGAAGAGGCAATGGAAAGAGGATTCAGACACAAAGAAGCCAATTTTTTTTCTCTCTGTGATGATGCCTTTGACAGTGCCAAAGTGGTGGCTAGATCTTTTGAAGGTTGTGCTGGTGGTCCATCTAGATGTCTGGCTCAGAGACCTAGAACAACACATTGGAGACAGGGGAAATCAAAATTAACTGATATCCCTTTTATGGGGATTAAACTTTTTGGGGACTATCTGGACAAGGTAACCAAAGATAATTCGGTGTCATACAAAAGAAGCCTCTTCATCAGAAGTTCACGCCTCCTCCCTTGGCTAGCCCAAGTTTCTTCTCTCCACTTCTTTCTCTTCCTCAGTATTTTTCACTTCCTCTTTTGTTCTTATTATTAACTATATTAACTATAATAGTGCCACCAAGAATCCCTAACTTTAACTTAAATGTTTTTTGATAATTTTACATGTATGGTCAAAACAATATAATATAATAGCCTATGCAGATAAGGCCTGATCCAAAGTCCTTTGAAAACGATGGAAGACTACAATAGGAGGAATTTCTGTTTGTTTAGAATTGTAAGTTAAGTAAGACCTGTCTCTTTCTTTCTTTCTTAGTGCTGTTTTAAAATCTTGACTGTGCAATCAGGATCCATTGGTTCCAGTTGTTTACATCTACTTGATAAGTCTGATTAAAATCATCTGGCTAAGACTAATAGACTTTAAGGTCAGAAGGGACCATTATGATCATCTAGGGTAGGTCTGCACTACCCATTGGATCGGTGGGTAGCAAGCGATCTTTTAGTGATCGTTTTCTCATGTCTTGTTAAGACGCAAGAAATCGATCGCCCGCGGCTCCCCAATCGACTCCATGACTCCAGCTTGCCGCAGGGTTTACAGATTCATTGAAAATTCTTACTAATGGGCTTGCAATTTTGTGTGTCAGTTCCTTTAATATTCTTGGATGAATATTATTCCCCTCCCTCCCCCCCAATTTAGTCCCATTTAGCTGTTTCAGTTTAGCTTCTACCTCCGATGTGGTAATATCTACCTCCATATTCTCATTCCCATTTGTCATCCTGCCATTATCTCTAATATCCTCATTAAAGACTGAAGCAAAGTATTTGTTTAGATATTGGGCTATGCCTAGATTATCCTTACCCTCCATTCCATCCTCCGTGTTTAGCAGTCCTACTTCTTCTTTGTTTGTTTTCTTCTTATTTATATGGCTATAAAACCTTTTTTTACTATTGATTTTAATTCCCTTTGCAAGGTTCAACTCTACATGACTTTCTCACTTTATCCCTACATGTTCTGACCTCAATAAGGTAGCTTTCATTGTTGATCTCTCCCATCTTCCACTCCTTGTAGGCTTATCTGCTTTTTTCTTAACCATCTCTCTGAGATGCTTGCTCCTGCCTATGAATTTTTTCCCCTTCCTTGGGATGCAGGCTTCTGATAGTTTCTGCAACTTTGACTTGAAGTAATTCCACTTCCCTAACTAATTTCCTTAATTTGTTTAAAGTTAGCCCTTCTGAAATCAAAAACTCTAATCACAGAGAAGACTTTGGCAGGTCAAATGTATTTTTAATGTTCTTTATCAGAATAAGTGTAGCAGTATATTACAGTATAAATTGTGACTATATAGCCCACTTAAATTTCTAACATGTGCAAGGACACCAGTTTAATAGGGAACCAACTGCTTTCTTAAATAATGAATGTAAGTGATTGACTAATATTTTTTGATATTTCCTGAATCTAAGCTAGGGTGACCAGACAGAAAGTGGGAAAAAATGGCACTGGGGTGAGAGGCAATAGGAGCTCATATAAGAAAAGGACGCAAAAATCGGGGCTGTCCCTATAAAATCAGGACAGCTGGTCACCTTAATTGAAGCCTTCAAGAAAGAGATTGACATCAGTAATGTTTTTAGGTATCTGGACATTTGTATGTCCAAAGTGATAATGCAATAATATTGGGGAAGGTTGGTAACTCTGACTAGGCTAGCTAGTTTTTAGGCGCTGTGAATGCTGCCATTAGATTGATCATACACACAAACTACATGAAAGGAACTGAATACAAGTTCTTACAATGGAAATTGTTAGGCAAACTAAGCTACAGGCAACACTACCATCCACTTATAACAAGTATTATTAAAGTTAGAAAGTATTTCACACTAGAGGCACTGTGGAATAACCTATAAAGAAACTGAGTATTCTATTTATCTCCAATCCTTAAATCAACTTCCGAGGTACAAAATATGTGTATTCACGTGTTTATACAATGCCTAGCGCAATGACGCCTAATCCTGATTAGGATTGCTAGTGCTCATATTGTGCTATTGTATGATAGCAGGAAAAGTTGTATTCAGAACTCCTTCCCCAGATTGCATATCTTGTGCCATGTATCTGCTGTACATCTCCCTAGTATTGCTCCTCTTTGAATAAAGTTGGATGGGAAACAGTTTTCCCTTCACCATGAGAATTTTGGTATTTTGAAAAAATTATCTGTCCTAACTGAGGACACACAAAAAATCAAAATCTTGAAAATTTTCATGAAATGAACATCTCAAAATAAAGCAGCACCACCACCACGTTCAGATCAGGTCAAACATTTGATTTTTGACCTTTAAAAATGATTAATCTGAATGTCTCAACTAACCTTCCCTGCAAATACTTTTGGTTCATTCTCTGATTATTATTATTTTTTAAAGTTCTGTGAAAAATTCCCAGCCAGCTCTAAAAATGAACCTGTTGCTGCATACTGCGAACTCACAAGACTCTGCTGACTTTTCCTCAAGTGTGCTGAATCTGCAATTTCAAGTTGAACTGGAAGACATGTGGAGAGGACTATACTCTTCTCAAATCTTGCTTATCTTTTCTTGGTTCTACTGGCTCAATGCACCAGTTTGCATCTGATGTTAATCAGAATGCATTGCTGATACCCATGACAAATTTCAGATTAGAATATGCTTGTCAGCATCATCCCAGCAACTTCAGCAAGATGAAAAGACCCAGGACCAGCACTTTAACATGATATTTAAATTTTTTTAAGATGTAAAACCTGGAGGAAAAAAAAAAGATGAAGACATTGATTTAGCAAGGGGTTTTGGGGCGTTAACTGCCCAAATGTAATTTAATTTGTTTCCACTTAGTTCCTTTGGTGGTAGCTGCTTTAAATTATTTCTACAAAACCCTACAGTTACCATTGGTGTTGTTCCTTAAATTGATCTGTTCTTTTGATTTCTTAATTATATCTGTTACTTGATTTACATACCTTATAGTATTTTGCATTCCTTTTTTGCAGAATGATATATTTTTTTTGGCATCAGGAGTACTTATATAAACTGTAATCCATTTGTGATAACCTCGTCCTCTCCCCCCACCTTTTCTCTGGATAAATGGTGTATATTTATCAAAAACAGAGTTTGATAATGATGCTGTCCTTCAATAAGAGCAGAGTAGTTGTAAATACAAGTCTACATCATTAAAAGAAGCAGTAGTGGGACTAAAATAGAGGAAGCTTCTGGACATTTTCTTTCACAGGATTAGCTTTAAGGCATTTGATTCCCCCCTTCTCCCCCCCTCTGTTCAGGTTACACCACATGTGCCAATTAAGTATCTCTCTCACACGTTTTCTTTTGTCATATAGTCCTGCGATGAGTGATGTACATATGCAGCATCTAAAAATGTTTTTAAAAACATGCACACTTTATACACTACCAACAGCAGCTGTTTCCTGCTTATATACAGTCAGGAAGGGACTGCAAGGCAAGGTCTGAACTTTGCTACATGACAGCCTTTTGCTACAAAGCCTGGAGAAAGACTGCTTATAATATGTTGGGCTGGTAAAGGGACTCTGAAACTATAACATTTTTGTAGACCTCATCTACTCGAGAGATACCCTCATACCTGAGATCACTACACATGATTATCAGGTGCACTGTTGCAGCCTATAATTCTTTGTGTTTCAGTGTTTAGAGAAGACAAGGAAAGAAGAAAAGTTGTATATAAACTATAAAATGTCACATCTTTTTAATGATGAGGCTAGTTGTCAGAACTGCAGCCTAAGAAATACTGCAGTGGGGTATTTACCTATCTGTTGGGAGTGAGGGGAAACAATGAAAAAAGAAAGCACTAGCAAAATAAGAAAATGCTTTTTGTAATGCTTTTTCTTTGGGGACATCTACTGTTGACAATAAAAGAGTATCACTGGAACCTTCCCTGAACTACATGTGCCACTGCCAACAGTTTCCAACCTCAGTAATAAACGAGTATTTACCATTGTTCATTTCTTCTGGATTTCATTTCTTGCAGAGCTAATCAACCCTATTCACCACAAGGCATCAAGTTCCTGCCTAATGTTGAGCATCTATGTCATACCATTAAAAATACTCATAACTCTGAAAAGTCTGATTTTAAATTATGCCATAAAACGTAAATGATATTAATGCACCAGTTCAGGTAGAGTTCATATATTGCTGATGGCAATGTATAAAAATGATAGAAACCTAATAAGAAGTACTACTCTGAAGTGGTGAGCAAAATATTTTTAACCAAAATGTAGATGATAGCAGATGAAGGGGTGTAATAATTTCTTATCCCCATATATTAAAAATCGGTAGCATAGCCTTACTTGTCTTCACATCAACTAAATCATGGAATGCCGTGTCCTTTGAATATAGTAGTACTCAGTTATCTGCCGTGTGATGTGGATGAGAAACTATCAATTTTAAGAATCAGAGACGTAGCCATGTTAGTCTGGAATTGCAGAAGTGACAAAGAGTCCTGTGGCGATGAAGTGGGTATAGCCTACAAAAGCTTATGCTTCAATACTCTAGTTAGTCTTTAAGATGCCACAGGACTCTTTGTCACTTATCAATTTTAAGAAACTTTTTGCAATGGATGAGAATTAATGCAGAGAATTTTGTTTCTACAGGATGCTATAGTTATACATGAAGTTTATGAAGAAGGGGCAGCAGCTAGAGATGGCCGACTCTGGGCTGGTGATCAGATTCTGGAGGTAAATTAATTATGAAGCCTATTTATATAGCTTTGAATTTAATCCAAAACTGCTTTCTTCAGGGGACCAGTCTAACCATTTAGTAGATTCTAATACTTGTAAAGACACCAGTTACACTATGTTCATGAAGCTTTTTTTTTTTTAATCAATAAGAAAATCCCAGGAAATAATATTTCACAAACTGCTATAAATACCAATTACAGGTTGAGAATATATTATATTTTATCAGACAAGATAATTTTTGAATTGCATCCGTGTCATATAAAAATGTATAATAGTTAAGAATCATCCACCTGTTTAATCTTTTATTTAGAAGACTGCTTTATCATGTAACCTTTTAGTACCTTTGTTATGCTTTTATGTTCTACAATATGTAGAGCATGGCATTTGCAATTCTGGTCAGCATTAGTACAACATCTTCAATAGATTAATAATCATCCATGTATATGTTTCATCAATAATCAACATAATTATAAAGGTGTACCAATTTTATTACCCTTTTTTATAAGCTTAATGTTTTATCTGGCCCCCAGAGCCTTTTAAAGCATTATACTGAGAAACATGGAGTGTTTATGGTTTATTTTTTAACGTATTGTCTAACTGCTTGTCTGTAACTATACAGGGGAATAAAAGCTGAGCTTTGCAGATACTGTGCAGATAAGTGGGTGACTGCAGAGTCATTCCAAACTTTTCATGCAAGCTGGCCTTTGGAGCTTAGTCTGTGATGTAAAACCTTTAGGCTAGCATTTTGCGCATATAATTAGAGTCATTTGATTGACTAGTTGTTCTATATGCATGTGGTCACCATAACAATTTTATTTGTAACATAATGTAACAAAAAGACTGACACCATAATTGTTAGAGATGATTAGAAATTCAAATACATGTAAATCTAGAGAGGAGAGGGTTAAGAGAGGGATGTTGTTGACTGCAAATTAGACTTGAGTCAGTCTCTGGTGGTTCTAGTACAGCTGTTTTTAATGTCTCACTGTCAGATGAGGACAAATTCCCAGCACACCCATTTTGCTATAATGCATGGGGTTAGAAAAATAGCGAGGGGCACTGGGGGAGCTGATTTTACAGCTCATGCACAGAAAATATTTTTTTAATGATAAGGCTATATTTATCTTCATTTGATAAACAACTGTGTCTTAACAACATGTGATGATAAAAATGGAGCAGGTTAATAAATTTTTCACTGACCATGCCTGAAGGTGCAAATGTGTGGATGCCATAATATTTGTCTGAATTGTAACCTTTAAAGCTTCCCTAATGTGGCAAATGTATAACATGTGTGGACATATATGTGTAAAGAAAAATATAGGGATGTATATAGCATATACACAAATGTATGCATCCTATTTAGAATTAATGAACTTAGTGTATGTATTTTATTATTAACATATAACTATGGTATGATTAGGAGTACAAAGAAACTGACCTATTCCCCTGCATAGTAACTTGTAAAAATAGACACTATTGTTTTTGTGTTAGTATTACATTCTACAAGTACTGTATTATACTTTTTGTACAATTGCTGCTTCATCTTCCCTATTAAACCTTTAAATTTTGACACACTAGAATTTGTTTTAATGCATGACAAGTAAATGAATGCACAGAACGGATAATCTGAAAATAGTTTAAAGTTAGGCTTGGAAGGATTAGATTTTTATCTGTAAATGTCAGTTTCACAATATACATACAAACCAATGAAAGAATATTTCCATTGATGGTAATTGAAATTTATAGTTACAAAAATGCTGCTTGAGAATTTATTAGAGTTTGATTTAAGGATATTTACTTTGTATAATTTGACATGATGTTGACAATTTGTATATTGACGTATAAAACGATAACACTTTGAATCTCAGCGTCTACTGTCATTAAATAATTCTTTTCTCGCTCTCTCTCTCACCTCCTCCCCCCATATTTTTCTGCATCTGTGAAAATTTAAATGGATAAAAATGGGGGGATGCTTAAAATTAATAATTTTGTGTAACTGTGAAAATTGATCATTTTAAAACTTTTTTTTAAATGAACATTGATATCCATTGAAATTATGCAAAAATAAAAATTGAATTTTGCAAACCCTACTTTAAAGGATATTGATACAGATACTAGGTTTGGCTAGATCTGGAATCAGAATTTCAAGTTTCAGTACTGTTTGAATACTTCTAAATTTGCTCAGACCCATTCAAGCAAAATCTGAATTGACTAGCGAAGAATGCTAGCAGATTAGAATGCTTAATGGAGAGCTTCTGTAGTGGTCTTGTGTGCCATCTATTGGAACAAAGCAAAATAATCATCTAATAGCAACCTCTTTAAATCTAAGGTATTGTTGCTGCCTAAGTTTTCGGTAAGTTTACATCTGAAAATAGTGAATCTACTAATGAGAATTAGAAAAAATAATGCTCTCTTACCACAGATGAGAAGAGCTACTTTCCAGCCAGCAATTAATTTTTTCCTTATTTTTTTCTGTTCTTCAGCATTGTGATGATGTGGGGAGGGTGGAATCTAAGCATTCATACCATCAAAGAAAAAGCAACTGAAATGTATAATGTGCCGAGGATAAAGATAACACTTTCACCTCTGATCCTAGGAGTGGGAATAGCTTTATGAATGTAAATGAACTGAGTTTGCTTGTCTCTCCCTATTGTTCAGTAGACATGAGTGAACACTACAGAGTCATCAGTTGACAGCTTTCTTATCAGGAGAGGCCAGGACAGAGTTATCATAAAGAGTAAATCTCACTTCAAGTTTAGGTGATCCAGTACAGGGCATCATAGGAACGCTCACAGTGGAATGTGTAAAGCTCGGTACTGTAAATTGGTAATAATCTTTTAGAAGTGTTGGTCATCAGAAAATGCTGCTCAGCACCTCAGAAGATCAGGCACTCGGCACTCAAGATTGAAAATTTTGGCCTGAAGTTGTGGTCGGTGGTGGGTTTTTGTGTATGGTATTTGCAAATGTGAGTGTCCCCAAAGTGGTCTACATCAGTCACCTCCGCTCAAGATGAGAGGTGACAAACTAAAATGTCAATTTGATTTTCCTTTGCTTTTCGCTAGCCGGCTTCTTTATTCACCTCTCTTGATAAAGGCAGTGGGGAGATATCTGAAAATACCAAATCATTGAATACCACATATCCTGTAGTCAGTTTTAGTCAATAGGAACCTTGCCTGCGAAAGGACTGAGGGATCAATCCTCAAGTTAGAACCTATTGAAAAGATTTTAGATAACATTGGGAATTATTCTCCAATAATTCTGTCACTTTACTCTTTATTATTGCACCCATATTTTCCAAGAAAGGAATGCTCTGGGTTGCTATGCAGTACTTCAAAAACAGGGTTGTCAGGTTGTCATAACTGAAATACACAAGGTCAATAATCAACCATGTCAAACTGGTAAACCAAAGGGTAATGTAAGAATGTCTAATATACATTAGATGGATGGTGTTGTGGTTAAGGCACTAGTTTGGGACTCAGGCAATCTGAGTCCTGTTCCTGCCTCTGCCACAGACTTTCTGTGTGACTTTGGACAAACCACTTACTTGCTCTGTGCCTCACTTTCCCTCTCTGTAAAATGAAATACGAATACTTCCCTGCCACACAGTGCTGTTACAGGGATAAATACATCAGTGTTTGTGAGGGGCTCAGATACTGTGGGGATGAGAAGCTCATTAATAACTGTAATTAGGAAGAATAACAGTTTGATGGTTATTCCAGGTTAATGGCGTTGATTTGAGGAATGCTACTCATGAAGAAGCTATCACAGCCTTGAGACAGACACCTCAAAAGGTGCAACTGGTTGTTTATAGAGATGAAGCTCATTATAAAGATGAAGAGAATTTGGAGATTTTCTATGTAGATCTACAAAAGAAAACAGGCAGAGGACTGGGTCTAAGCATTGTTGGAAAACGGTAAGAACTTCTGTGTTAACACAACTGCATTCCAAGAGAGAATTTATTTTGAAATCCGAACAATTGTAGCCATTACATGGAATGTGAAATACAAAAAGAATGACTCCAGTCATAAAAGTCGGAATCTGAACTTCTCCATGGGGGTTTTCGGATATGGGGTTTTGATTTAGACTCCTCTAGAAATAACGGTGGTAGAACACTATTCCCAATGTTATTTGTTGTTTCCTTTAGAATTTGGCATTTTGTAGCATAACATAATATCACTAAGAATATCAGTTTGTGAAAGGTCTGGTCTAGTAACCAAACAGGACTTAGAGTTAAGAGCTCTTGTGTTTTATTCCCAACTCTGATTGTGTCTCTGATCGCTAGCAAGTCCTAGCCTACTTGGATTAGCTTTCCTAGCTTTAAAATATGGATAGTACTGGTACCTACTGCCTGGAAATGTTTTGAGGATTAGTTAGAGAGTTCTACTATCATTAACTATAAAATGCTAGTAAGAATACAATGCAGAGTCAGAAAGGGTACAGTCAATAATAGCTGCTTAAAAAGTAAAAGTGGCTTTTTACTAATGTATTTTAAAGCATTTCTTTTAAAGTTGTTTATACTAAAGCTGTGATATATTTAATTTATCTTTTATTGCTAGAGAAAACTTATAGCACAAGTAAAGTCATTGATCAGTCTCTGTGTGTAAAACTCACAGCAACTTCTGTTTCTTAGTGCCAAAAATATATTTAATCATTTTAATTAATCCAACTGCTTGTGGTCAGTAAAGATTCTATGACAGTTTTCACAAGAGTGGAGATGCTTAACCCTGGTGTTGTGAGCAGATTCTCGTATGGACTATTTAATTCTACTTCTTGCAACCAGATATGGTATTCTCCATCCCTCCCCACAACTGCCTTCATGCTAGAGTCGCTAGACAGTTGTGTAGTATTGCTACATGCCCCTGTAGTGGTTGCATTTCCCTCCAGAGCTAGCTGGAATTTTTGTAGTAGATTAAATATCCCTGTGTATAGTTAGTATAGTTAGTATTGTTGTATACCATTTTGTTTGTGAAGCACTTAAGTTCCTTCAGGATAAAAGGTAGTGTATACATTAAGTGGAAGTTAGTAATCACCTCTCTTTGGCCCTTTTGTTCCCTCCACACCAAGCTGAAGTAGCTGAGCTAAGTACCAGGAGGTTCTTCAGGTACTGAGGAAATAATTCTCCCTTGTTCTGTGACTGGTGGATCCACTGGTCTTGTCCCCTTCGTGTTTTAAACCACCTCTACCCTGTTCTTGCAAGCCTCATGGTCCAGGTACATGGGACGTCCCACGGAGCTGGGCTCTGTGCTGCCCAGAGTTCACAATTTCATGTGCAAGCTACAAAAACCTGTGTGGTGCTCTGTGCCTTGGAGCCCTCCAAGGCTGTAGAAAAGAGATAACATTTGGCCCTGTGTGAGGAAAAAGAAAATCTATAGTGAAGCCACTTCTTCAAGCGTTTCAAGAGATAGTCCAACTCTATCCTTAACAGATTGTGCCTTGGTTTCTGGGCAGTATTTTTATATTAGAGTAGCATATGCTTTTTTTATCTAAACAGATTGTACACACCAGGACTAATAGCACAAGGGGAAAGGGAAATAGTGCATGGTTTCCTGTTTTAATGAGTTTAAAATCTGTAGCTTATAATCACCTCAGAAGGTCAGGTGTAATCTAAAATTAGTTTTTCTTAGCTCCCAAGTTTCTTTTAATGTCTCATAAATGCATGTACTCTGAATTGCACTCACAGGGACTAGTGGATTGTGTAATTAGCCATATGCTTCTTGTATTGTCAGAAATGGAAGTGGAGTGTTTGTCTCTGACATTGTTAAAGGAGGAGCTGCAGATCTGGATGGGAGATTAATACAAGGAGATCAGATCTTGTCTGTTAATGAGGAGGATATGAGAAATGCCTCACAAGAGGTTGTTGCCACTATCCTCAAGGTGAGTACATAATACATTCTTAGATATGAAAGTGCAGTTACTGACAGTATACAAGGTAATTATCTTGGAGTGCTATTTACACATAGACAGGGCAACCTGAAACCGATTATCAAGACAGGAATTTGATAGGGAAATTACATTGGGAGATTCATTTAGTTTTAGCTCTACGTATATGTTTATGTAGTACATAGTGGCAAAATGAAGATACAGATATTACTTTAGGCATTTATTTGAGAATGTAACCACTTATTTCAAGCAATGGGAAAATGTTATGAAAGCTGGGAGGCATAATATTATGGAACTGAATTGGACTGAGATGCTTTTGATTTTGCTTGCACCAGCCTAGGGGCCATAGAATTGCAATGTAAATTTTTTCTAGCCCAGACGTTCCTCACGTGTTGGAGCTGTTGCCCTGAAGTACTTGGGGACAAACCTGCCCAGAAATGCATCCAGGCCATGTACAAGCCTGCTCAAGGAGACACTGCCCCCTCCTTTGCTACACATGTACAACACAACATGGGACTGTGGAAAAGGGCATTGTGGATAGGCCAAGGAGAGAACACCTGTGTTAGGATAGGAGGGGACAGAAGACTGTGGATGCTTTTTCTGGTTATAGGGAATAACCAGAATAACCTCAGACTTTGCATGAGGGCAAGGATTTGTCCTATCTAGGAATCAGCAAGGGGATGAGGACATGTTATTAAACTGAATCTGCTTATCTTAAATTCAGATCCATTCTGTTTTACAGTACTTTTCCTACTGGTGTATTGTTTTCCGTAGGGAAGGTGGGGTGGGGTTTGCTGCTGGTTTTGGCTAGGCATCTAAGGTCTGATCCAAAGGTCATTAAGTCAATGGGAAGACTGCTATTGATTTCAGTAGATTTTCTGTGAAGCCCCTAGAACAGGGGTGGGCAAACTACGGCCCGTGGGCTGAATCTGGCCCATAAGCTACTCCTAACTGGCCCCCAAGCTTCGGCTGGGGAGGCTGCTCTGGCCCCTCCCCCGCTGTGTCAGCGTGTCGGCTCTGGGATAGGTACCATGGCCCCTTGTCTGGCTCCTCTCTGAGCGGCGACATGGTAAGGGGGGGCGGAGACAGGGTGGAGGATTGGATAAGGGGCAGAGGGTCTCGGGGGGCAGTCAGGGGATGGGAAAAGGGGAGGCACGTAGGAGTCCCAGGAAGCCTGTCAGGGGAGCGGGGGTGTTGCTAGGGGTCGGGGTGGACAAGGGGGCTGGATAGGGGGTGGGGTGGGGTTCTGGGGGGTGATTAGGCGGCAGTGAGGTCTCTGGAGGGGGCAGTCAGGAGACAAGGAGCGGAGGGCTTAGATAGGGATGGGGTTTTGTGGGGGGGTGGTTAGGGATGGGGGTCTTAGGAGGGGGCAGTCAGGGGACAAAGCAGGGGGGCTTATATAGGGGTAGGGGTCCCGGGGGGGCAATTAGAGTGGACGGGTCTCCGGAGGGGGCGATCAGGGGACAAGGAGCAGTCAGGGAGTGGGAAGTGGGTGGGAGTCAGATAGGGGGCAGGGCCAGACTGTTTGGGGAGGCACAGCCTTCCCTACCCGGCCCTCCGCACAATTTTGAACCCCAATGTTTGCCCACCCCTGCCCTGGAATCTGGGATGGTTGCCTTTTAGGCTGTTCAAGTAACATAAATGGAATAAAAAATTAGGTTTTAGGTTTCAATGTTCAATGGTTTCTTCAACATTATGGCCTGAAAATATATGTAAGTAAATCTAGGAAAGCAGAAATATTGTAACCCTGTTTAAATACCATGTATTATATTTTATTATATTCCAAGTGTGCTCAAGGGCTAGTTCACCTAGAGATTGGAAGGCTGAGAGCTGGTTCTTGGTTATCGTCGCGGAAAACATCCCAAAGCAGTCAGGTTAGTGACAATTGTATCAATAGATGATAAAGTTCTTGTGTTCTTCATGGAATGTAGATGAGGGTCCGTCTGGAGCAGCTGACCAAATCTGGGACATGGATTATTGTTTCAAAATTATCATTATACGTTTGTCAGTAGTTTTAAGTAAATCTCATTAATCTACAAGACGTTTAAATCAGGTGACCTACACTTAAATATTGGGCAAGTAAAAAAGGGAATGGGCCAGTGCTTTCATTTTCAGCATGTCTCTGGTTTGAACATACCACAGGCATTTAATCACTTTTCTATCTGATAAGCCTTTCCCCAAAAAATCTCAATGTCACGTTCCAGTAGCTATTTTGGTAAACCCAAAATAACTTAATGACACTCAGGTGTATCTTTGCCTAGCTCATAATAGCAAAGCTGTGTGCAAAATATTGCACTCAAAGAACACAGAGAACAATTATCTACTTTACTTATTTTCTTCCAAAATAAAGAAAAATGCTTCATTTTTCAACCAGTGCAATTTTTTAACACTTGCACTGTGAACAGTGTTGCCATCAAAACCAAAATCTGGATGCATCAATGGAGAGTGGCATTATGGGATGCTGTCTTGCCTGAATCCTCCTGCTTTGACCAGGAGAACTTAGGGTTATAATAGAGATTCCTTCTAGGAACTCTGACTCACTCACCAAAGTGTTTACATTGTACAAATCAGATTTCTCCCTGGAACCACCCAGGCAATGCTGTGAGACCACATTATCACTGTTGAAGATGTAGAATACTCCCTACTCTGTAACTAGCTGTATGGGCAAGTACATAGGGGTATGAAGCCAAGTCTCACCCCCCCCCCCCCCCACACACACACACTTTCTAAGGCAACTAGCACCCACACGTGCTGGTAGAGAGCAAAGGTTCTGCTTCCTGGCAGGATCTTGATCATCTCCTGAAAAAAGGAAGAGAGCTTTTTGCAGCCTTCTCCTTCTTTATGAAGCCACACAGGAGTTGTCCAAAATCTGGTCCATGGAAAATCAGCTGTCTGTGCTTCATAATTGTTAAAGAGTGTAGCTGAAAAAAGAGGAAAAAATACTGAGACTGAGAGTGGATATGGGTCAGTCAGCAAGAAAGCAAGTGTTGGTTGTGGGGAGTCTTGGAGTGGATGTGAAAGGGTAGAGACACCTACAAAACAAAAAAGGCGTTGGAAGAGGTGCAGATTCAAAAGGAAATGTGGAACACTTAAGCTTCAAGGTTTCACAAGTAAAAGTTTAAATTTAAGACTCCTCTTCAGATTGTGTACAGTGTAGGTAATGGTATAACAGTAGCTTCTGCTGTTCCTCCTGGTAGACCTAGAAATCTGGATGGGTGCATCTCCAAAGTCCGTAAGAGAGAAGATGACTTGAAAATTGTACTTGATCAATAACCACTTAGGCACCTATGTTCCATTTTCAAAAGTGACATTTAGGAGTCTAAGTCTTATTGGAAGTTAATGGGACTTAAGCTCCTATGTGCTAGGTCACTTTGAACGTGAGAGTTATGCTCTTTTGAAAAATTTTCCCTGGAGTTCCTGAAAACCTCTGTTCCCTATGAAGGAAGAAGGGTTGAAGTTCTCTGCCAGGCTTTGAGCCAAAATTAATATGTAGAATTATGATGGTGGCAAAGCACAGCAGGGACTCTTCCAGGAGTAGAACCCATGATACCCAGCACCCTACTCCCAAGCAATATACAACACACCCTTGGACTGCCACTATTTTGTTGTCTGAGACCTTGAGAACCTCATTTAACATCTGTGTTTCAGTTCACCCAAATGAGGATCATACTTACCTGACAGGGGTGTATGTAAAACTCTGAGTTCCTCAGATGAAAAGTGCTGTATCATAGTGTAACCATACAGACCAAAATTTTCAAATGTTCGTGTCTAAAGTTAGGATCCTAAATCCATATTCAGGTATTTTCAGAGGTGCTCCAATACTTGCAAATCCCACCTAACTCAATAGGAGCTGCAGGAACTCAACACCTCTGAAGTTCTGGTCCTTTTATTTGAGTGCCTACATATGGATTTAGAAGTTTTTTGATGCCCATGTTTTGGTCCGTATTACTATTATTAACACTGAAAGTGTCTGTCCTACAGCATGCATTAGTTGGGGGAAGTAGGGTGAAAATTGATTTGAGTTCTGATAATTGCATGATGAGTAGATTCTTGAAATCTTTTTCATGTGCAATTCTAAGTGCCTCAAAGCTTGGATTTTGCAAGCAGGTCAATTGCAAATACTGAGGTATGTGAACTAAGAAACAACTTTTGAAAACCTGGCCCCCACTGAGTTTTCCACATAGATCCACCGAAGTTTAAGTATTCTGTATCAATTTATATCAGTTGAAGCTCTAACTTTGCGAGCACTATGTGGATCAACATTTTTTAAATGTTCTATCATAGCCCAATAGTCCAAACATTTAAATTTGGTGATTGGGCAAGCAGTTCTTAAGTTACTATAAAGTGTGGTGCTATAAAGAAAAGATTTTCAGATGTTATTGTAGCTTTATAAAACTGCACAGCAATTAATATAATTCCATAGGGTAAGTACAGATGTTGTGACAATCCATTTATCACTCTTTTTTGTTTCCATTTAATGGTACTCTGCAGTACATGTCCCCTTCTCACTGCATAAACACACATGCAGCACAAACAAGGCACATCTAAGATTTACCTCACTCTGAACTATTGAACAGAAACTTGTCTGGCCTACATGCATTTATTTCTGAGCTTTATTCCAGACTAGTCCCTGGAGCTCTCCAAAGAGCAGAGAGTTTGTGCTAATGAGTTCTCCATACACTCTAAGGAACACTAATCCTGATTCCCCAGAAATTTTATTAGCACTTTGTGGCTTGAAACTCTATTAGAAAGGTTTCTTCAGCGCAAAGCATGCATGGCTGCAGCCTGGCCACTGGGATTCAAGTAGGGATGGAAAATATCCAGATGGATTGGAACTCCTCTGTTCCTAGATTTGGACAGAAATAAATAGTACATTAAATGGCGTGTCACTTACCTAGCTCCAGTTATCCAACTGTGCCCCATGTCCCACTTTTCTCTCTCGTTATGTCCTTTTTCCATACCCATGGATTGGGCTTGTACTCAAAATAAAAGTATCCATTTATTATCCTCTGTTTCTCTCTACTGTTCCCAAACTCAGCTTTAATCCTATTGGTTCATCCCACTTGCTGTTCCTTTCTGCTTTCACTGTCTAATTCTTTAATATAACACACCCACAAGGTCTCTCAAGTAGTAGGACTGTCCCGTGGATTAGAGAGTGACTCATTAAAGCCAGTGGCAGTAGCAAGAAAGATGTGAGGCCTGAAGAAGCATTAAAAATACATTCTCCATCGGTGGATACAAATCCAGGCCTTGGGGTGGATTTATCCTAGTCTTAGCTAACAAATCCCTCACCAGTTTGTCCCAGGGAAGAGAAGCTATGATGGATGAAGTTTAAGAGTTTTAGATGGGCCCACAAAATAACTCTCCACCCATCCAAATGTATTTACGGTTCCCTGCCCCAAACCACTTGTGCACAGGGCCAGACTGAGAATTTTGGGTAAATTCAGCAAGATGATTCGTGTGATACAATCCAAATGTCATTCACTCCTATCCTGGGGAGAGAGGAGGTTTTGGTCCCCACCACCGCACAGTGTCCTGCTGCAGAAGTTAGAGCCCTTCAGCTGTCCCCTACATCCTTAATTCAGACTATATATATTTGCATTTTCAAGGCTGTCTTTGCAAGGCACAGGGCTAGAAGCTTTTTGTTCAACATGGAAGCTGAGCACTTTTTGTGTTGTGCCCAAATATGAGCCTCAAATCCAATCCATTGCCACAAAAAATCCTCCGGCAGAATCCTGAGGCAGGGACATTCCTTGAAAAGCCACAGATTTTTTTTTCCCAAATTCCTTCAATGGAGTGGGAGCAAAATGTAACAAGCTCTACTGCAGAGGTAGTCACATCTGGCCACCAGAATGCATGGATCTCCCAAGATCTCTGAATCTCTGGGATCTGTGGAAGGGCGCAGGGTTGTACATCCAGAGGCCTCTCCGGTGGCTATAGCAGAGATGGCCAAACAGCGGCTTGCAAGCCGGATGCGACATTTTTATAATTGAAGTGCGGCTCGCGGAGCCTCCCACACCTCTTCTCCCCCAATTCACCCCCTTCCAGACTCGGGTGGGGAGGAGCTCAGGGCTTCTGTTTCGGCAGGACCAGGGCTGAAGCCCCAAGCCCCGGCAGATGCCTGCAGGGCAAAAGCCACAAATCCCAACAGGCATGCCTCATTGAGCTGAAGCTCTGCACATGTCTCTTGAACTACTGAAGATTGTCATCTGCAGCTCAGAGGGTCAGTAAGTGTGGCCACCCCATAGCCTTCTAGAGCTCCCTGGCAGCATGACACTGTTGCTTTTCCTACCTGCAGCAGCCATTGGAATACTCTTGAAAGGGGAATTCACCAGCACAAAAGAGGCTTGGTATCAAAACTGATGTCCCCTCTGGCTGTACTAGCTCCCCTGTAGAATCCCTATAGGCTCTCAATGGGAAATGCACCCATCCCCCTCATCCATTCTCACACACAGTCCCAGAGACAAATAGAACTGTGCCGTGGAGGTTTCTGATCCCCACTTCCATGGGGTCAGGAACAGATCAGTGCCTGGGTGGTCTCCACCATAGGTGTATCTAAGAAGTGTAATCTGGCCCTTTACGACTAAGACCAGTATTGTGTGTATAACCAGGGATCATAGACCACTTTGGAGAGGAATGTGGAGTAGATGCCTGCGTTTCCAGTGCAGAAGCCCTGTGGATGCAGGAACTCTCCAGTCTGAAATTGATTGAACCTATCTCTAGTTTCACTTATTTGGCACAGATGGACCCTCACTTCTAGAAGAACAAACCTGGGGTTATACCATTTGGCTTGTGCCACAATTACTGGTTTTATCTTTATTTTCAGGTGAACCAACACGGCATGCATAGTCACTTTCATCCCTCACTGGCTCCAGTCATCACTACTTTACAGAACTTTGTCAGCACCAAGAGGTCATCAGCAGACGCATCTCAGAGAAATTCAGGTACAAACTAGAGAGCAATGCCAAAATCACTGTATGTGATACTCCTCAGAGACACTAACCTCTGTTATGCTGGTTTTAAAAAAAGTCCTATATTAGCTGAATCTGGTTTCCTTATCCATCTCCCACAAGATTTATTCTGACATTCCAAACCCCCTGAGCAGCTTCCAGAAAATGCCATTATTTTTAAGTAAATTTCCAGAGGAATGTTTCCTTCTCTAAATATAGACTTCCCACTCCCCTCCCCAATTTCCCTTACCTGGGGCCCAGAATAGGCAAGATATTTTCCTATGTTAATAACACTTACTTCTATCCCTGAGAGGGTCTGAAAAGTTGCCATTTGTTTGCCATGCCTTCCATAATTCACCTCCAGCTTTGCACCTCATTAGTAGTGAGCCCATCCCAAACTCAGGCTGAGAGAACTTATATCCCATAGTACCATTCTCTACTGTGTGTGGGTGCAATATAATATGCATATAATCTGTAGAGAAAAGTACTTCGATATATTAATCAAAATCATTAACTCTTGAAAGAGACTGATACCAATTGATCTTCAGAAACATATCTGAGATATTTTAATTAAAGCCAACACGGTTGCTGAGAGATCCTTTCTAGAGACTTACCTGTCAAAATCCTGGATCTGAATACTCAAACTTTGAGGCCATTTAGCTGCAGTTCCATATGTTTGCTTCTAAACCATCTCCAATTCTTTCATATAATGTTAGTGCTTTGTAGCTTGCACTGTGGCTAGTTGTGTGCCATGAGGAATCTGTGCCAGCCAGATTGATTCACTGGGTGTCTATTATTTACTAATACAGGACAAATTAGAAAAGGAAATCAATAGAACTTTAGCAGGCATAAACCAGACATATACAGTACCCTTTGTGGTAGGGACACTGTAATTTATAAATAATAAGCTGATCTTTAATGGAGTGCAACACACAATAGATCTATATTCTCTAGGCCAACAAAACACTGCTATTCAATAGATTATGTGAGCAACTGCTGCGTACAGTGGATGTCACAATGGCATCTATCAAACAGAGTGATTGTATCCATGTTTATCAGTTGGTGAAACAGAAATGCTGCCCTTGTCACATGATCAGCGCAGGAAAGGGTTCTGCTTCTCCTCAGTGATAGGTTTGGCTAGTCCCCCAGAGCCCATTGTCACTTGACGGTGTTATCTCTTAATTATATTATCTCTTAATTACAGAAGCTAATTGTTTGCTTCTCTTTTAGTAGAAGCAGATATGGACCTGAGGACTGTGGAGATAATGAGGGTCAGTGAGTTATTTTCTGAAAGATGGTGTTTCCAACGAAGCTGTCAATTTTTCACTACTTTTTGGCATGCAAAACTGCATTATTATTTAATTGGTGTTGGCACTTTATGCTTTTATTTATAGCCATATATGGGAGGTGTTGTTACGGAATTAAATATGGCCAACCTGCCTGGGTATCTCAGTTTCTTTTACAGGCTTGGGGCCCTATCCTGCAAACACTTGCTACCAGGTATAGTTCTCTGTACAATGAGTACAATGTGACTGCTTATGGTAAATATATAGTAAGCCCCATAGTAATGTGTAAAGGACCAGGCTGTCACCTAACAGAACTGTTGTCTTAACTCACTGCGTACAGACGGGGGATATATAGGTACACACACACGCATGCACACACACACTCACCTATAGTTTGTTACATTGAGGATTGTAATGATATGTTTCTTCCTTTTAGGGACCAAATGATGCCCTTGGTATCAGTATAGCAGGAGGGAAGGGAAGCCCATTAGGAGACGTTCCAATCTTTATCGCCATGATTCAAGCCAGTGGAGTAGCAGCACGTACCCAAAAGCTCAAAGTGAGTGGAAGGTGAAATATATATCCCCTCCTCCATTATTTAGGGTATGTCTTCACTACAGCAGTAGGTCGATTTTCTTTAAGTTGATTGTTTAAAGCAGACTGTATAGAGTCGATTCTGTGCGTCCCCACAAAGCACAGCAAGTCGACAGTGTCTGTCCGCACAACTTTTGCAAGCGTCGACATAGCGAGCATTGCACTGTGGGTACCTATCCCACAGTTCCCGGAGTCCCCAGTAGGCACCATTTCGAGTGCTGCACTATGGGTAGGCATTTCATAATTTCGCGCCCTTTTTCCGCGCCGCCGACCCCCATTTCGAGCGGTGCACTGTGGGTAGGCATCCCATTATTCGCGCCCTTTCTCCGCGCTGCGCTAACGCCATAGCACTGCAAGCATGAAGTCCGCTGATGCCACGGCTGCAGTAATGGCCGTTGTGAAGACCTCGCGCACGGTTGTGGATTTCATGCTGTACCGTCTGCAGAGGAATGCGATCCGGAGACAACTGCGCTTTCTGGAACCCGACGACAGTGAGGAGGAGATGGACCTGGACGTGCACAGTAGGGACAGGGACACTGACGTTTTTGGAAGTAGGGCGACTGACAATCTGTCAAATTTGGTGGCAATGGGGCAGGCTCATGCCATGGAACGCCGATTCTGGGCCAGGGAAACAAGCACGGACTGGTGGGATCGCATAGTGCTGCAGGTGTGGGATGACTCCTAATGGCTCAGAAACTTTTGCATGCGTAAGGGCACGTTCATGGAACTTTGTGACTTGCTTTCCCCGGACCTCCGGCGCAAGAATACCAGAGTGAGAGCGGCCCTCACAGTTGAGAAGCGAGTGGCGATAGCCCTCTGGAAGCTTGCAACGCCAGACAGCTACCGGTCAGTCGCGAATCAGTTTGGGGTGGGCTCTGCTCTACAGTGGGCTCTGCTGTGATGCAAGTAAGCAGGGCAATCATCGAGCTGCTGCTACCCAGGGTTATAAACCTTGGAAACCTGCAAGCTACAATTGATGGCTTTGCCGCCATGGGATTCCCTAACTGTGGTGGGGCTATAGATGGGACTCATATCCCTATCCTGGCACCGGACTACGAGGCCGCCGAGTACAGAAACCAGAAGGGATATTATTCTATGGTCATGCAAGCAGTGGTTGACCACAAGGGACGTTTCACCGACCTGTATGTGGGGTGGCCGGGAAAGCTTCATGACGCTCGTGTTTTCAGGAACTCTAGGCTTTTTAGGCAGCTGCAGCAAGGCAATTTCTTCCCCGACCAGAAAATTTCCGTGGAGGGGGTGGAAATGCCGATCGTTATCCTTGGGGACCCAGCCTACCCCCTAATGCCCTGGCTTATGAAGCCCTACACAGGAGCCCTGGACAGGGGTCAGGAGCTGTTCAACTATAGGCTGAGCAAGTGCAGAATGGCCATAGAGTGTGCATTTGGCCCTCTGAAGGGGAGATGGCGTTCGTTACTGATTCGCTCAGACATCAGCAAGAGAAATATCCCCATTGTTATTGCTGCTTGCTCTGTGCTCCACAATCTCTGTGAGAGCAAGGGGGAAACTTTTATGGTGGGCTGGGAGGCAAAGGCAAATTGCCTGTCCACTGCTTACCAGCAGCCAAACAGCAGGGAAAGTAGAAGAGCGCACCAGGGTGCGCTGCGCCTCAGGGACGCCTTGAAAACCAGTTTTATGAGTGCCCAAGATGGCGTTTGAGAACCTGCTCCCTTGCTCTGGTTGGCCCTAAGCCTGCTGTCCTTGCACCCTCTTTCCCTCCCCCCTCCCCATGCTTGCAGAGGAAATAAATTCACTATTTTAAAAATCATGGTTCCTTTATTGCTTCATCACAAATACAGATACAGGGGATCACTGGCAAGGTAGCCCGGAAGGGGTGAGTGAGGAGGGAAACCAGCAGTCGCACTGGTGGAGGAGTGGACAGAGGAGGGGGGGAAGGAGGGAGAGGAGGGGGACCAAGACACAGCAGCTTTTAAAAGTTTTCAGAGAACCTCATCCTGCTGCTGCTTGTGCTGGCTTGTGGGGTGGAGTGGGTCGGTCCACGGAGCTTCCCCCCCCCCCCCGGGTTCTCACCCCGCGTTTGGGTGGGGAAGCTATGGGAGTTGGGGCGGGGGGGAGGTGGTTAGACAGGGGCTGCAGAGGCGATCTTTGGCCCTGCTGCAGCTCCACCAGACAGCGCAGCATGTCGCTTTGGTCCTCCATTATCCGGAGCAAAGCATCCATGCGTCTTTCTTCGCGCTCCTGTCGCTGCAGCCACATTTCTTCCCTCTTTTCTGCTGTGGCTCTAGATTCCTGCCTTGACTGTAGCAATCTTTCCCTCCATTCCGTCTGGCGGGCTGCCTCAGCGCGCGAGTTCTCCAGTAGTTCACTGAACATATCATCGCACATTTTCTTTTTACACTTTCGTATCTGCGATGCACGGCGTCAGGAGCAGGACGGGGGATTCTGAGATAATTGTGCATCTGTGGGCGAATGTGTGCAAAGAAAGTTTGAAAGTTATGAGACAGATACATTCAAGGTTATGAGACAGATGCAGTCTCGGACGGAACACAATGGGAGTACTATGCAATTGGCAACCTCAGTATTCAGAGGCCTGATATGATTTCTGTACAAGGTCATATTTTACACCTAAAAGTGACTGAATGGCTCACAGAAAAGTCACAGCATCTCACACACATATGCGTGCCTCAGCCCAACACGGCTTCTGAAATCACCGTGCAGCCAGTTCAAATCCATATTTAAAGGAAGCACTTGGATATTCTAGTGTAACCCCACCCCCGTCCCCCCACCACGTGGAGACCTCCTCCCCCCACCACGTGGCTCCCACTGAACCGCGATCTGCAAAACAAAGCCAAAAATCTCTCGCTAAGGGCTGGCTGGGGCTCTTCTGCAGAGGCAAACGCTTGCAGACTCTTCAAATTCCCTGCTAGCTACCGCTTCGGGCTGGCGGGGGGGGCTGGGGTTGGGAGCGCGTTCGGTCTTAAGCGGAAG
This sequence comes from Sternotherus odoratus, assembly GCA_032164245.1. Classification (NCBI taxonomy): domain Eukaryota; kingdom Metazoa; phylum Chordata; order Testudines; family Kinosternidae; genus Sternotherus; species Sternotherus odoratus. Next base: position 78,170,562 of record JAVMKO010000008.1, on the reverse strand, counting down.
CAACCGCTTGCAGACTCTTCAAATTGCCTGCTAGCTACCGCTTCGGGCTGGTGGGGGGGGGAGGGGTTGGGAGCGCGTTTGGTCCTAAGCGGAAGCAACCGCTTGCAGACTCTTCAAATTCCCTGCTAGCTACCGCTACAGGCTGGCAGGGGCGGGTGGTCAGTCTTCAGGGGAAAAGATTACTTTGCAGCTGGGAATCTTTATCTCCCTACTAATTGCAGTCCGTATTTCAAACAGGCAAGCATGAATGACATCACTTTGCTTAGAATTTCTAAGAGAGATAGAGAACGTATGCTGATTGAGTCACTGCAAAATCCTGGTCCATTCGCCGCAATGCTAGCCTGCTCAATGATACCAGACTATTTACTACTTTCGTGGCATGGGATGGTCTTCTACCACGAGGGGGCAAATAAGGCAGCTCTCCGCAGAAATCTGGTGTGGAAGATTCATCGCTACCTCCTGGATAGCTACATTGAGATGTCCGCAGAGGACTTCCGGTCAATACCGGAGTATATTGACAAGCTCTTTGAGTAGAAACTGACCAGCAATGAAAGCACGCTAAGTCCTTAGGGCAAGTTAATCATTAATAAATGCTTCCTTTAAAAATCATGAGTCATGTAATCCCTTAGAAAAAAACACTTACCCCCCTGGGAGGCTTGGGAGGGTGCTGGCTGCAGGGTGATAAACAGCTCCTGGCTGTCTGCTAACACGGTTTCTCCGCTGGCCTCCTGCTGCTCTGTGATATTTCCCTCCTCCTCATCGTCATCCTTATCTGAATCGTTCTTGGCCCTGACGATTATCCCATCGGTAGAGTCCACGTAGACCAGTGCGATGGTGGTGGGGGCGCCCCCCATTATCTGATTTAGTTCATTGTAGAACCGGCATGTCCACGGCGCACACCCTGAGCGTCCGTTTGCCTCCTTAGCTTTCTGGAACACTTGCCTCAGCTCCTTAATTTTTACGCGGCACTGTGTGGCATCCCTGTTGTGGCCCCTTTCCACCATGGCCTTGGAGACCCTGGCAAACGTGTTGGCATTCCGTTTGTTGTTGCGGAGTTCCAACATCATGGATTCCTCTCCCCAGATAGCGATCAGATCCAACACCTCATTAGTGGACCATGCTGGAGCTCTTTTCCTCTGGCTGGTCTCCAGGGCAGCTGAGCTCTGCATGGAGTCTTGTGATGCTGAGGTCTGCATAGCGGCTTGTGCTGCTGATTTGAGCTGTGCAGGTGAGCTGGCCACGCTGACCAAACAGGAAATGCTATTCAAATGTTCCCGGGTCTTTTCCTGTCTACCTGCCAGAGCAGCGAGTTGAGAGTGCTGTCCAGAGCGGTCACAGTGGAGCAGCGAGGCAGTCCAGAGCGGTCAGAATGGAGCATTGTGGGACAGCCTCTGGAGGCCAGTAATGTCCCATGCATCCTCACTAGTCCACAATCGACCTAGAGAGGTCGATTTCAGCGCTACTCCTCTCGTTAGGGAGGAGTACAAAAGTCGATTTTGAGGGCCCTTTAAATCGACGCAAATGTTGTCCGTGTGAGGATGGGTACAGGTTTATGTCGAAGTCATAGTGGGGACCTGCCCTTACTATTCTATCTTGTGCTCGTTTAGAAAAGGAGCTCTCGAACATTTGTAAGTGTGGTTCACTCCTAGATAGGCTCCTTGTCTTCTAGATCCCCTCTCCTCCTATTCGTGATCAGAGACGGCCTGTGCCTGCTGCTGCTGAGAGCAGTAGATCCCTGTGACAATTACATTGATTGTCTATGTGGAAATGGAACATAGAGGAAGTATTTAAATGTATTTGAAAACAGTCTCTTAATGCAGTTCAGTAGCTGGGAACAGAGGGGAAAGTCAGCACTACATGACCAGTCAGCTCTGCAAGAATCAGAGACAGTTGCTTCACAGGCCATAGGGGGTCCCTAGACAACAGTTGCGGAACCCCTTAGATCTCGTACAAAACAAAAACTCAGGCAAAACTTACCTGATTTTAAATTAAAACCGATTTTTTTCAGGTGCCAAAACAAAATTACACTTTCCCTATTGCCACTTGGCTTTTATAAGGTAAATTCGAAAGACTGTTGCTATTATGTTTCAGTTTTTGATTAACTACTGTGTTGAACATCCCACAGTTAGTGGGTAGACTTTCAGGATAACGATCGCTATTAAAATGATCGCAGCTTACAAGTACCTACATGAGGAACAAAAATTAGGTAATGGACTCTTCAGTCTAGCAAACAAAAATGTAACTAGATCCAATGGCTGGAAGTCGAAGCTAGATTAATTCAGATTGGAAATAAGATGTACATTTTTAACAGTGAAGCATAACTAACCACTAGAACAACTTATCAAAGTTTGGGTGGCTTCTCCATTACTTGCAATTCTTAAATCAAGACTGAATGTTTTTCTAAAAGGTATACACTAGTTGAAATAACGATTTTAGGGAAATCCTACATCATTGTTAGACAGGAGGTCAGACTAGATGATCTGTTCCTGGGGGAATTCTGCATCAAAAATTGAAAAAATATTCGGCAATATTTTAAAATTCTGCATATTTTATTTGTCAAAATCATGCCAGTTTCAATCATTTTAATAATTTATTTCAAAATACCTGTCAGCAAGTATATCTGCAATAATATAGACAACGAATATTCAGGAATTTTTTTTTATTATTTTTGGACAAATGGATTCCTTACCATGTAACTTAATACAGAACTTTAAACAAATTACTTAAACTACAATACAAAAACATATTTACCGCACCCCTTAGACGCAGTGTAAAGGCTTGGGGAAGTCAAGGGTAATGGAGGAGCTAAGGGAGAGGGAAGGATCCCTGGAGTGGAGGATTGTTGGGTGTGGGTGGGAGAAGTATGAAACGGTTTTTTTGGGGGGGGGAGGGAATTGTTGGGGAGCCTCCACCACTCAGACCCTGACTGACCCCCTAACCTCTCCTATTCAGTCAGGCACATCTGGCCCCGTCCCTGTGGCCCTCTTCACCCTTTTACCCCCTTGCCCCCATGTGGCCCTGCAGCCTCCCTTCCCATTCAGCCTGTGGCTCATTGCTGACACTCCACTAGCTCCTGTGCCCCGCCCAGTCTGTCCCCCCACTAGCTCTTCTGAACATCAATCGGTGAGATTCCCCCTCCCCGCCCCAGCAACCCTTTGTTCCCCACTCTGTTCTCCCTTTTTCTCCCTCATCCTGTGCCTCCGAAACTGGCTCCACGGGCAGGGTGATGTGACGAACACAACTGGCTGCTGTGGCTGCGGCCTCTGGTGTGTGAAAGGCAGAACTGCAGCACTTCGGCAGTGGATATATTTTATGCGCCAAAAAAAATCTGCACATATGCAGTGGCGCAGAATTCCCCGAGGAGGAATGATCACAGTGACATCTCTACACCTGTGGCTGGCCCCTGTCAGCTTCCTTGGGCTCGTGGGGCTTGGGTTAAGGGGCTGTTTAATTGCAGTGTTGACATTTGGGCTCAGGCTAGAACCCGGGCTCTGTGATCCTCCCCATTTGTGGGGTCCCACAGCCCAGGCTCCAGCCAGAGCTTGAACATCTATACTGAAATTGAACAGCCCCTTAGCCTGAGCCCTGCACGCCCCAGTCAGTGGACACAGGCCAGCTGTGGGTTTTTAATTGCCGTGTAGACATATCCAAGGACCCCTCCAGCCTTTGAAGCTATGAAGCCTAATCTCTGGAAATGACCTGCTTGAAAGAAGAATCTACATAATGTACACAGGAAAGTCATGGCTCTGATCCTACAATGAGATCCTCTAGCATAGACCCATGTTTAACGGAACTCTGCAAGGGTGCTGAGGCCGGGGATATCAGTAGCATATATTTTTATTAGGCTCAAAAGCTTATATATTTCCTCATTTATGAATTAATATGGATAGTGTCTGCTTTCTTATATTACAGGTAAAACACCCACATGCACCCCTCTCCTTATCCATGTACGTGGACATGCATGTGGCCTTTCCACATGGAATGAAAATGGTTGGTTGCTAATGTCTGTCTCCTTACTTGCAAATGTAAGCAATAGACTATGACCGTCTTTGTTTATCTGGGCTGTGATTTTTAAGAAATGTGCGTTATCCTTACTCTGAAGAATGCTGAATGATCAGTGGAAATACAGAATCCCAGTACTGTATATGAGAAGTATGAGTGTGCAGTGCCAAGTTCATAAGGAATTTTAAGCATCCTTAAATTTAATTTTCCTTAATGCTAGTAATTTTCCTTTACTGTTGTACTTTTAGGTTGGAGATCGGATTGTCAGTATTAATGGGCAACCTTTGGATGGGCTGTCTCACGCTGATGCTGTTAATCTACTAAAGAATGCTTATGGGAGCATTATCCTGCAGGTACGGTGATAAATCGAACATGCAGCTGCATGAGGGTAGATAAGTGGTGTTCAAAAAAGACTAAGCATCACTGGCACAAGACATCACAGCGCGGCGGGGTGCTGCTTGATATGAATTATACAGGATGAAAGCAATAAATTATTATTTTCATTCAAAAATTCTTTATTGCCACCCATACAGACTGTGAGTATAATTATATAAAAGCATAACAGGGGGAACAAAATGACTTGTTGCCACATATGATAAAGCAACAAAGCTTTTAGCTTCCAACACTTTTTTTAAAAAGTAAGTTAGCTACAGACATGGAATGACTCCTTTTCTTGTGCTGCTAGCCTGGGACTGAGCTGTCCAAAGTGTTAATTTCCTTGTTTGTGAAAGTGGAAAAAACCTAAAACTCTAGGTGTGTTTGGTATAAATTATTACATCACAATTCCATATATTAGTGTGTAGAACTGAATATCAACCAAACTACAGTACTTGGGTACACAGCTGATAAATGTGGCAATTAAGAGTAATCTTGGGAGAAAAAAATACTGCTGAAGAATGTGTAGTTTTTATTTTTGATTACAGCAGCCCTCTTCTGTTTCTCCAATATACACAACTTGAACCTGCCAAGCGGAAAATACTGACTTCAAAAAATCTACAAAGAATATTTCAAAAAGAAAGAGCTAGTGACAAATAGTGCAGTGACAGCTTAATCTGTTGTGTCAGATCCTCAGATGATGTCAATCAGAGTAATTCCATTGAACTCAACAGATCTAAAGCAACTTACTGTGGTAAATATAAGGCTAAATACTCAACCTTGAAACTAAAAGGAAAGTTGTTTAAGTGTTTGTAAACCAGCGGAAAGGTGGAAAGATGCTGTCTTAGTGGTCTAATTCTTCCCCACTATTATACTCACTACTGATCTATTATTTTTTTTACTGGGATCAAAAGGAAAAATAAAACCTGCTTAATCTTTACTCAAAGGAATGGGAAAAATACATGCCAAAGAAAGAGGTTCAAAATATAGTGCTGATGCATAACATTACTATAAAAATTAGAAATCAAGTTTTCAAAAAAAAACACCTCTAAAATATATTATTAATATTGTGGCAAAGCAATTTTTAATAGTTTTTTACACTTCTTATTTTGTTCCACAAAGTTAACATAAACGTCAAAACACTAGGAAGAAACAGAATAATCCTGAACTCAGTGTTAGACTAGGGTCTTCTCTTTTATATTTGTTCTTGGACTGGTGATACAGTAGTTGTTGAGCCAGTTCTGCAGCTGAAGTCGATTGGAGCTACATGGGTTTACACTAACTGCGGATCTTGCCTGTTAAATTGTTGTTTATCAAATGGTTGCTGCCAATCAGTATGGTTGGTTTGATATTCACTCACTTCACAAAGTAGAATATGAAGAAGAATGACATAAGACCAAATGTTACTAATAGTAAAAGGAGTGCAAAAAATACTAACTCGTGTATTTTTAAAGATTAATATTTCTAATGAAGCGTATTGTCAAATATTCATGTTTAAAAAGAAAGCATTTTTGTAATATGCATTTCTTTTTTTAAAATGGTCCTAGTATATAAAAGGTGAGGTTATTTTCTCTCACATTCACAACTGCTAGATAGCTTAGAATTTGCTTAATTTCTCTTGCACATTTTGTATTTTTATTCTCAATACAATGCAGTCCTTTTCCATGATTTAAAAAAAATTACTTCTGTGAGGCTAAGAAGTTATTTTTTAAAATAAAATTAGACAGGTAAGCAAAATATTCAGGTATATTAGTGGAATCTGTAAGTATGATGAACAGGAAAAGATTGCATTAATGCTAAGTATTGGTACTTTTCAATAAATTTTTATTAAAACAATATAAGTGGAATAGTTCTATCAGTCTGATAATCATGACTGACATGCCATTAAGTAATTGTATTTATTATCAAGTTAGACCACCTCATGACAAACTGCACTGAAAGGTCAGATAATTGTGTTCACTGGAGTGGAAAGGCTTGTTATCAGGATGTCCTGGGAAGTGTGTTAAGGGAGTTTGCAAATGGAAGATTAGGTTCTCGAGGGAACAATCATCCCTTCTGGCTGTTTTGATGCTTCGGTTTAAATTAATCTGCTTTCTGCAGGTGTAGTAATGAGATAAGAAGCTTTTTACAAGGTTGTTGAACTCTGATACATTCTGACTGCCACAGATTTGTGAATATAGATTTATTTTGCCATCGGGTTTTATTTAACAAGGAAATACGACAACTTTCCCCCCTACTGGAATATTGGAATACATTTGTTTACAACAGCTTCTACCTTCTGAACTATGTGCAATTCTACAGTTGCCCTGACCACCCCAAAGGGGGTGAATTATGAGCCTGAAACCTAGAACATGAAACTCCCATTAAAACTGTGGCATCCTGGTTTTTGCTTGATGGTTTTACTAAGAATCGCTGTTTGATGGGTTAGGACAGGGGTTCTCAACCCTTTTCTTTCTGCGCACCCTTCCCCTCCCAATTAACAGCTGCAGGGCCCAGCTTGTGGGAAGCCTGGAGCCTCTGGGTTTCAGCTGCTAGGAAAGGGGGGGAGGGAGCTTGGGCTTTTAGCCCTGTGCGGTTCCAGGCTTCATCCACTGGGGGTCTTGGACAGAGGTGTCCTTTAATTTCTGTTTGGGGGGGCAGGGCCCAGTGGGGTATGAGCCAGTTCCTCATGGCAAGGCCTTGGAAGGGAGTGCTGCCTCCACCCCCTGACTCACCTCATCAGGCCACCAAGCCAGTCTGGGTTGGGGGAGGAGGACGCAACCAAAAATTATAAGTCAAAGCAGGGTGGAGAGGGTCAGCTCAAAAAGTTTGAAACCCTCCCTGAGTGCAGGCAGGGGGTAGCTACGAGCTGTGTGCAGGCAGCGGGAAGGAACGCAGGGTGCTGGCAAGGGATTGCCAGAGGCCGTGTGCTGTGAGGGGACTCCCTCCGTCCCCCACCCCCGCCCCACAGTCACTGCTCCCTGAGGGCTCTGCCCGCCCTGGAGCCAGCTACACCTGCCCGGGTGTGTCTTATTGGCTGCACAAGCAGTGAAAGGGGGCTGGTTGCTGAGGACCAGCAGGAGATGCAGGTTTGCTATCTCCTGGAGTCATCTGAATCATGGTTGTGTGTTCACCCATGGGAAGTGAAAAGCGAAAGCTGTTCACTAATGCGTGGCCTTTACTAGCTAATGAAGAGGGGCATTTCTGAGCTCCGCATTTTTACATGGCCCATAAAGAGTAGAATATGTTGCAGGAATACAGACCATGTCTAGAAAAGAAGGGGAAATACTTTATTGGTGACAAGGTATATAAATAGAGAACTTAAAAGAATGGGTTGAGTTGAAGCCTTTTGTACATCTGTTTGTTTAATTGAGAAAGTAAATCATCCTTGAACTTAGCTTCACCCTACATTTCACCTTTTATGTCATTGGTTTCATCTGGAGTATTAAATTCCTATGTGTTCTCTACTCTACACACTTTCAGGTGGAAGCAGAAAAATACAGCTCATTTATTTCCGTTTAGATATTCTGCATAATTACTAATGCTAGAAAACATTAAAAATTGTGCTTAACGTGTAGCCATAAAAATCCACTCCTGAAGAGGGAGATATTGACCACCAATGAATGAATCATGGAGCATCAGCTTTAATCTGGTTATTTATTGAATGGTTTTCTGAAGTTCAAAAATCTGTCCCTTTGGCTGCTTTGAGCCATGTGCTCCCCTCTGCTACATATATGGAGAAGCAAACGTGAGCGTTAATTGTGGTAAAATGAGGCCATGGACAGGAATGGTAGCTACGCAGCATACTCCTGTCATTGGAATGTATCTAAAGACAACAGCAATTCCTTGTGTTGTAATATAAGCATCAGCAGGAACAGATCAGGGATGGAGATGGCCAGACAGGGATGGAGATGGGGAGCAACCATCACTTGATTTGAATGAAATTTACATGCTTGCAGCTACAAATGTTTAGAAGATTCCCAAACCGCTTCATAACAGTTCCTCATTTCATTTTCTGCAAAGAGAGAACCATCTAAAACTGTGCAGTGGAACCAAAAATGATTTTAGAGTGGAGACCATCACTTTGTCTTTAGCTAACGCCATTGTGCCTACATGTTTCAGGGGTCTTCAAGAGGGTATGAAACCCATGTGGTTTGCAAAACTTAGGCACCATGTTTAAGTAATAGATAGCTATCAAATGATCTGTGCAGTGAGCAAATTTAACTAATTTTAATTACTTCATACCAGCTCTAATGCCCAATTTGTGTCCCTTAAGCCTTCCTACCAGATCTGGGGAACCATTATGTCCCCCTGATGTGGTTCCTTCATCTGCTGTTGACCCTGCAACCCTGCCTCTCTCCACCCACAATGCAGGAACATGCACAAAACTTAATATAGTATGAAGCCTCAGGGTAATCTGGCCTTAAATTAGAATAAATGTGTTGTGCTGTATCCTGGCAGAAAATTGGCGATCCTCTTCAATTTTCTTCATGATCTGTGATTTGAATGTAATTTGAGTTCAATTTATAAAGGACTTAAAAGATAAAATATCCTTTTAATCCGAGGTTTTGATTGTAAAAAATAGCTGTTTTTCTTAACATGCTCGGTATTTGTTGTGTAATAAGTAAAGATGTTGTTTAAGCAGTCTGACCCATTGCTGACATTTTCTTGCATCCTGACTTTCAGGTTGTAGCTGACACCAATATCACTGCCATAGCTAGCCAATTAGAGAGCATGTCTGCTGGATGTAATCTTAACTCTCCTACTCTCGATTGTCATTCTGAAGATCCAGAGTAAGTATGCACCTTTTGATGTTGGTGTACTCTAGTTCAGAATACTGCCTAAAGGATACTCGAACATTTCCCTTCCCCTCACACAGGCATGGACACTGTGTGTCTCCTCTTGTCATTTCTTTTTCAACTAATTTTTCAGCACCTTTAAAATGCTAACTATTGTCCTCTACTGGCAAGGAGTGGTACCATACCTGTCTTCATCTGGTAATTCAAGTGTGAATCTTCATGCTTTTGTTTTTGATAGATTTCCAAAAAGCACATCTCTGTAGATTTTCCAGTTGATGTGTTGTCATAATGGTTCTGCTTCTGTTTCACAGAAATGAGTTATGACAACCGCAATTCAAAATAATCCATCATCTTGAGGATTAAACAAGAAGAGGTTTTCAGAAAGTGGGGGTTTGATATAAATGTTCCAAAATGTACAACAACATTATTTTTCTTTGTTCTTCGCCCCTTTTTTCCCTTAATAACATAAAGGAATATTACAGATACAGATCAGTAGATATCTAAATTACAGATGTTCTGCCCATTGCACGTATTACATAGACTCACAGACATTTAGAGACAGAAGACCTGCATAGGTCATCTAGTCCATCCCTATACCTCACAGCATTGTTCTCATCCATATGTTTTCTAGTGCTTTCTCCAGTTTTAGGTGTTCTAAGCTAGTGAGCTCCCAACACTTTCCTTGGGAGACTGTTCTGTGGTAGAGCTCACTGTCTGATAGCTTTTCGTGATATTCAGATTAATTTCTTTTCACCCTGCAATATAACTAAGATTATGTTGCCGACATTTAGCCATACTCTACATGTTTAGCTCTTTCAACCTTGCTTCTGTCCTTCCAATCTTTCCTTAATCATTTTGTGCTCCTTTTGCCCTTCATTTTTGCTGTTTGATTTTTATTTGTTTATTTAAGAAATTGAGGACAATTTGGAGACACTAGTAACATGTTGTGAACACAAACTACAAATGAGGTGCTAGAAAGCCTCATGCTGCACTAAAGATTAGTTAAGTTCTAGTAAATACCCTGTCTGGGCCCATGTATGTAATTTCCTCAAATACATAGCTGCTAGTTTCTTTAAAAGTGCGTTTCAGGAGGGGGAAAATATTTGCACAGTAAGAAATGTGGTAGACTGGCATTTTGCATGCATTTTGCTGATCCTGAAGATATTCGTTTATATTAAAGAGATTCTGTCTTCCGTTCGTTTTTTACATTGTTTTGTTCCTTTAGTCAATAATAATAATAATGCTTAGCCCTAACTGGACAAACAAAAAAATGACAAATATTATATTAGATAGTAGCATGAATGAGGTCTTTCCGTGAATGTACATCCAGCCAATTTGAATTCTCACAAATATTTGAAAAAGGGAGTTTTCATTTGAAGTTAGGAAGTTGTGGAAACTATTTTAAGCTTGCTTGTGCTAATATTTGCACTGAACGCTTGTGCACTTCTCTAGTCAAAGAGCACAAATCAGATTATTTGACCAACTCAGATTAGCAAAATATCAAATACTCTCAGTCCATTAAGTCTAAAAAAAAGATACAGAAAACTAATTGAATATTTTTCCAAACTGTGAATCAACCTAAGAAACTGACTTCCTGCTCACAGATATTAAGCAAGCAGAAAAACTAAATCCGGCAAATACAATTTTTCATTGTAAACTATTCAGCTCCACTATTTACAGATGTAAGACACTCTGTAAATTACCTTGTGCTCATGAGTTAAGAATGCTTCAAGACATCGGTGAGAGAGAGAAGAATGCCCCATTTTTCATATAGGGAAACTGAGATATAAATGATTATGGCCCCAATACTGTATGTAACTCCAGGTTGGTGGACTTCTGAACCTGCACAGAGTAACTTTCGAAACTGGGGCCTACGTGACTCTTTGGTCCACGCTATAAGGCTGTGAAAGAGCTGAAATTAGAACTCAGGAGTTCCTGGCTTCCGGTTTTATGTTCTGTCCGCTATACAACATTGCCTCTGAAGTCAGATGATGATGTTGTGTTGCTATGAAATGATGTCACAAATTCCTTTCTCTTAAACTGGGGCAGAAGATGGACCTGTCAGGGAGCAAATCATATTTAAAAACACCTAGCAATTGTGTGGGCCTTACTCCTGAATCACCATCTGCTGTTGGGGGATAATGTGCTCTTGTTGAGTCCTATTAAAGTAAGTATATACAAAGTATATACAATGTGAAGTCAATGGGATTCTACTTGGGTTCACAGGTCCACTAGTGCATTCCAACGTGGGATCAGAGCCATGGCTTGTGAAATTATGAAAAACATCTGAAAAGGAAAATTGATATATCCGTTTGAATCCGTTTGAAAGTCTGAATCTATTTGAAAGCGTTCCTTTTACAAAAAGAACCTCGCTGGATATGTATTGTTCTAAGTGGTATTCATTGTTTTTTTCAGAGCTCCTCAGCCTAAGATTATTGCTTTGGAGAAAGGTGCTGATGGCCTGGGTTTTAGTATTGTAGGGGGATATGGAAGTCCCCATGGAGACCTGCCCATTTATGTCAAGACTATATTTGCCAAGGTATCTTTTTGCATATATCTTTTTTAAGAAACCAAAAGTTAGGAACAGATGATAAGTCTAATGCAAAAGAACTGTGTCCAAAACTCATTGTCTGGGAATGCGTGATTTGATCATCGCTGCCTAGACCCAAAGCTCACTATCAGCTAGCAAAGATGAGGGAAAAGCTGCTATTTCACATGTCATACTGACATGTGAAAAGAGGGACCTCATCTGAGCAAATACATGTTACTCTGTGTATTTGGGAAATGTCTTTAAAATAATCAGTGTAAGGCATTATTTATCTGTAGGTCTTAGTGCTGTGCACAAGTGTATAAGTACATTTTCCATTGGGGAAACAATTACAGAGAGGTTAAATATTTTGCTCAGGTTACAAAAGTTAGTTGCAAAGCTAGAAGTAAAACTCAGGCCTCTGTGGTCAGATGCTCCCTCATGTCCATGTTGTGGCCAACTTGGATGAGAAAAGAATATGCTGTCTCCATTGCCCTGTGTGTTGTGAGATCTCTTACACCAGCGGTCTCCAAACTTTTCAGCCCGAGGGCCGCATTAGCTATCAAATAGCAGTTCGGGGGCCGACAACACACTCGAGGTCCAAATAAAAAAGAATCAAAACATGGATGTTATCTTTAATTATTTATTTAATATTATTTTATTCAGTTATTATTTAATAACACCTGAACACTACACATGAACACCTGAACACTACACATGAACACTACAGATGAACACCTGTTCACTACACATGAACACTACACATGAACACTACACATGAACACCTGTTCACTACACATGAACTCTACACATCAACCCCCCAACTGACCCACCCAGCCAGGTCTCTCCCCCCAAAACCTCCTTTCCTCCAACCCCCCTCCCCCAAATGACCCACCCAGCCAGGTCTCTCACCCCAAAACCTCCTTCCCTCCCACCCACCCCCCAACTGACCCACCCAGCCAGGTCTCTCACCCCAAAACCTCCTTTCCTCCAACCCCCCCCCTCAAATGACCCACCCAGCCAGGTCTCTCACCCCAAAACCTCCTTTCCTCCAACCCCCCTCCCCCAAATGACCCACCCAGCCAGGTCTCTCACCCCAAAACCTCCTTCCCTCCCACCCACCCCCCAACTGACCCACCCAGCCAGGTCTCTCACCCCAAAACCTCCTTTCCTCCAACCCCCCCCCAAATGACCCACCCAGCCAGGTCTCTCACCCCAAAACCTCCTTTCCTCCAACCCCCCCCCTCAAATGACCCACCCAGCCAGGTCTCTCACCCCAAAACCTCCTTTCCTCCAACCCCCCCCCCTCAAATGACCCACCCAGCCAGGTCTCTCACCCCAAAACCTCCTTTCCTCCAACCCCCCTCCAAATGACCCACCCAGCCAGGTCTCTCACCCCAAAACCTCCTTCCCTCCCACCCACCCACCCCCCCCCAACTGACCCACCCAGCCAGGTCTCTCACCCCAAAACCTCCTTTCCTCCACCCACCCCCCAACTGACCCACCCAGCCAGGTCTCTCACCCCAAAACCTCCTTTCCTCCAACCCCCCCCCCAACTGACCCACCCAGCCAGGTCTCTCACCCCAAAACCTCCTTTCCTCCAACCCCCCCCCCCAACTGACCCACCCAGCCAGGTCTCTCACCCCCCCAACTGACCTGCTCAACCCGGTCTCTCCCCACAGACCGGTTCGCCGCCTGGCAGTGGGTGGCTCCTTGTTTCGCCCCCTGCAACTGCGTGGCGGTGCGGCGCGTCCCGGCCCCAGCTCCGAGCCGTCCCTGGCCGGCGGCGGCAGCCGGGCACGCGGCGCTTCCAGGCCCAGCGGCTGGCGGCGGCGGCTGAGCGCGCGGCGCTTCCAGGCCCCGTGGCTGGCGGCGGCGGCCGAGCGCGCGGCGCTTCCAGGCCCCGCGGCTGGCGGCGGCGGCCGAGCGCGCGGCGCTTCCAGGCCCCAGCGCGGAGCCAAAAAGATCTCCGCGGGCCGGATGAGAGGGCCTCGCGGGCCGCATCCGGCCCGCGGGCCGTAGTTTGGAGACCCCTGTCTTACATCAGTGCAAACTGGGTATAAAATGCTACCATATCACAACAGTAGTGTTTCACATTTTGCACTGGTGTAGATGACTTCACAAGGGGGGGGGTAATGGGGAATCCGGCCCTACGGCTTTATTAATTTTTAACTTATCTGTTTCCAACTTGGGAAGTGCTCAGCACCACCACAGCCTCCCTCTTCTCTCCTTTTTTAAGTTTCAAAGCTGTAGTTTCAAAAGCTTTGAAAGTGGCTGTGGAGGTTTTACACATCCTGGGCTCTCCTCTCGTTCAAGAGGAGGATTCCTGCCTGCAGCCTGACAGTCTTGCTTTCTCGCAGCTAAGGTCATGTGTAAACATGGACTGAGCCACAAAATTTGCATCGGGTTTCAAACTTCGGTTTGGCCCATTGTAAAAATAGGGACTAGCCACAAAGTGCAGATCCCCACCACTCACTGGTGTCAAGATCTGGAATTCCAGCTCAACTCAATTCTAGCCCGGTTAAATAAGGAATGCTTAACAGAAAGACGCATTAGCATAAAGTCACTTTTATAGTACAGTCTCAATGAAAGAGACCAAACAGAAAAAATGGTAGAGGATCGCTGTAAGGCTGCATAAATATCTGGAGGTTCCGCAAAAAAAACTCAGGCCATTGGTTTTGTAGAGTGTTCAGGGCACTTAGAATTACTTTTCTCTTCAGTGAATCCACAAACTCCAATAGAAGAAAAAACTATGGGGCTAGTACTTACATTTTCAGAATGCCTGTTTGTCTTTCCCTTCAAATAACCTCTTGCGTAGAGTCTCTAGGCATGTTTCTAATCACTGGTTTGCTTTATACTGACTCCAAGGCCCATCCGATACAGCCCAGATGGAGAGCAGACTGCCCTTATAAGCTTTTGGCACAAGGCCAGAAGTTTTGTGTCATTTCCTGTCCTAAAGTCATCAATGCATTCACAAACCTTGATGTGACATCACTACTGTGCAATAATACAAATAATTATTAATAATAATAATGCAACCTGCCTTTAAAGTCATTGGGAACCTTATGCCTTCATCAATACACTTAGTTGTTTTAGTAAAACATCTTACAGTGTTTTGCTCTGTTTTATGTAACTTTACCTATATTTTTTGGGAGGGAAAATGAAGTTCATCCTTGGCACTGAGCAAAAAATAAATAAATAAAGCTAAAAGCTTCCAGGTTTCTATAAATACTTTTCTCTTTGATCTGCTATACCCGTTTAGATGGTTAGGTTGGGATTCTTCCCAATAAGCAGATGAACACAGAACAGTAAAGGCCTGGCTTTCATTTGCATGATGGTCCTGCGGAACTACTTTTGGCAGTGAAAAGGGGCTTTAAAGTGAGTGTGTATAACGGGGCCATTGTGTAAATGAGAATCGGGATCTGTAACTTTGAGGGTGTCGCTTTCCACTCATATGAGAGTCAAGCCATCTCTCAGCTTTCAGCTGTTTCTCTCTCCAGCAGCTGGAGGAGAGCAGGCTTCTGAGGTGGAACAGAAGCCTTGTGGTGCACACCCTGTGCAGCTGCCCTAACTGCACACATAAGGCCCTCAGTCCATCATCCAGTGCCCCACCTCCTTAGCCCAGCAAGAAGACCAGGGCTAGGTGGCTCCAACTCAGCCACACGTTGTTAGACCCTCCTATCTAAGGGATGGCTCAGACTCAGAAGTGGTGAATGGGAAGGGTCTCTGTGCAGAGAGCCATGACAAGATAGACAGTCCTAGAAAGAGCCCATTGTCCTTCAAAGGACTCTGCCCTATTAAAGGAGAAGGGGTTCAGGAGCTCCCAGTCAGATTACTACACTAAGGACTGCAATGGCTCTAGCCACCAGACTAAGGAAGAACGGAAGTACAGCCCTTCTTCTGCTTCAAGGACTTGACCCCTTCCTTGAGGAGAAACAGATGTCCCAGAAAAGGACACAAACAGGGCAGCAAATCCCCTGTGCCCATCCACCCACATGCATCAAGCCTCTGCCAAATACCATCAGCATTTGCCAGCACGATACTGAGTCATGGCCACCGGAAAGAGTTGAGGTTTAAAATTGGTAACAGAGAATTAAAGTTATTGAGCAGTCATGCTGTATTTTTTTTATGTAATTTAGAAGAAAGTCACCTCAAATTGTTTGGTCATTTTTGTTGTTTGCAGGGAGCAGCTGCGGATGATGGCAGATTGAAGCGCGGCGATCAGATTTTAGCAGTTAATGGAGAGGCTTTGGAAGGTGTTACTCATGAGCAAGCTGTAGCTATTCTGAAATGCCAGAAAGGATCTGTAACATTAACAGTGTTATCGTGAATCTCATTGCACATGTGGAAATGAATGCAATTATTTTAAAACATCATAGAGCTGCTATAATAATGTACAGTCCTGAGTGAGATGAAAAACAAACTCCAGATAAAATTAGTATATTCCAATCCTATTGCCTGTAAGGCTAGCACACATCTATGGTTTCATTCAGTCTTATAAATTAAGCTTATTGGTCAGTACTTTTTCTACTTTAATATGTTGTGGCTTCTGTTTCCTCTCAACAAGGTTTAACTTAGAAAACTTTAATGAACTGTATGTGTTTTACTTTAATTAAACATCAGTTTATCCCCACCAATAGAAAATCCCTGTTACAATTGCTGAAACTGGAATTAATGTGCACACACAAAAGATAATTTTTAGATCATCATCTGATAAGCAGAAATAAATGCTAAGTGACTTGTCATCTCACTCATGATTTACCAATGCTAATTATCCTTTCAGGTATGCCAAAAAACATTAACAATGTAATGAAATTACCACTGTTCCAAATGACAAAATATCTGATTCTCCTCTGAGAAAGTGTTTGTGCTCTGCACAGTAAGTTTGACAGTCAATGCTAACTTTTCATATTTCTCTCTCTGGATAGGTCCATGCCAGTTACTGATTATTATTGGGATGAGTCAATTTGCAGCCTTTAACATTTAAAAAAAAAAACAGGCCCCTCTGCCAGTTTTTTCAAGTCTTTTAAAATCTCCCTGACAGTCTTTTAAGATCTTGATGTGGCATGCGCAACATGTCTTATTCGGGTTTAATTATTTTTTTGTAGATAAAGAAATATTCTGAAATGACCAAGATGCTCAATACATGCATTTGTAATTGTGCTGAATTGCAGTGCTGGTGTCCATAGTTGGACTTCTAAGAAGGTCAGAGTTTGCCTCCATAATGTGGTACTATAATTCAGCTTATGGGAAAGCTAGTAAATTGTGATTCCCACTAGTGCTGAGGGCTAAATGAAGGCAGATTGAACTATTTTGAAAGTTTCCAGAAGTCTGCATTGTGTCAGTTGGTGTGGGAAAGGGACCTTTACTTATCAGAAACAACCGCCCATCCAGTATGCTTCAGATTGCTAGAACTTAGTTTTGTACGATGCCACTAAGAGATTTAGCAAGTGAACTTGTAAAGCAAATAAGTGGTAATGCAAGTCTATGCAGTTTAATCTTTCCTAACTTTGTGGAAACTGGTGGCTTGCAGAAAGCACCTCAGTAGTAGGGCTAAGAGGGCTAATTTTTAATGATGATAATGATACAGCAAGGAAAAGTGAATTAAAGAAAGGAAAAGTATTGAAATCAGCAGCTGATTTAATTATCGATTGTGTGAGAGACCTTACTATCGGTAAATTAAATCAGGCTTAATTTCCAAATCCTATAATTACTGTTCTTCTGTATGTTTTAGCTAAAATGTGATATTCTTGTGACTGTATGGAAAAAAAGTATATTAAAGTGAGTTTATTTAAAAGTGATAAAGTAGTAAGCATAGACGAGGTGATGAACTCTCATTAAGAATGTTGTTTTCCTTATCTCATTTAAAAATTATCTCTAAATATAACAAATCACAAAGTGCATTACCTTGTTGGAATATTTTGTGGGTATTCCATAAATAGTGCCTGAAAGAGACTTAGGTTTTAAAATGGATTTCATTTCCATTGTGCTGGCTGATTTATTAATGTGACGTGTTAGTGGAATCTTGTTTATAGATGCACATCAAATGTCCAGAGGTACCGAATTGAAGAACTTTTAACTACCCACCTTTGGTTACCAGAACATCCAAGTACAGTCGGACCCCACAATACGGCCCCACGATAGCGCGAATCCATTTATAGCGTGGGGCTCGGCTGGCTCCCATTGGTGGCGGGCGCTGCTTTGATGCAGCAGAATCCCGCAAAACTGCAACCCCGCGTTTATCGCGATCGGGTTTTTTTTATCCCGATCGTTGCAGTATTGCGGGGTCCAACTGTATGCAGAAGCTAAATGCATCTAGGTAAAACTTTTAGATGCACCTTGATAAAATAATTTTTCAAGGTTATGACCAAAATCTGACTATTCTGGTCAAATAACCATTACATACATATTTGAAAATATTATTATATTAAATTTCACATGGCCATTTGTCAAATTTTATGCACATACGGTTGATATAAAGAATATAGAATTTATGGGCTGAGATTTTGCACTTCTTATTGTTCAGATTTGAGATACTATTACTGCTTCTTGTAACTTGCACTTTATCTGTGTGCTGAGTATGTTACTGCCAAAAATTGCATTGCAACTAATTGATAAACCAGTGAACATGTGGGGAAGGCAAGTGCAGCATTTAAAGGACCAATTCTATAATTAAATTTCAATTATACTTGTCTGGGTCGAGATGTTCTGGTTTGTTAAAATTATTATCTACTTCTGTGCAAGGGAAAAAACAATGAAACTTACTGATAGTATGTTTATGTATATCAGTAAAATAAGATGTTTTATTATTTCCAAAGATTCTAAATAAAGTTCAGTTACTAAGAAGTTGTGCATCCTTTTTTTTCTTTTTCTTTTCTTTTACCTTTTTTTTTTTTTTTTGGTACTTGTAAAGAATTTTGCTAGTCCATATTAAATTTTATCCTGGGGTATGATGTTTGCTATTGACAGTACTGAGTCTCACTTGCTTTCCAGTAGGGGTATGAACAACAGTAGCTATGGGACTGATCAGATAATGTTTTCAGAAGCAGCCAAGTCCATCCCTCCCAGCCAATCAGATTGCTTTTGGAGTGAAACTTTGGGGCGGGGACTATCTTGTGCATATCCATACTCCTTTAAAACACTAATTTCTCTGATGCAAACTATTCTAGGGCGTTAAGCAATTAGTTAAGCAATTAGTTGGAAGAGGGGAAGCACCAAGAAAGCAGTCAGGTTGGTAATACTGGATCCAGAGTAGTTAACAGAGTTGAGAAGGAGGGAAGTGTGAATGGAAAACACATTGTGGCAGAGGTCAAAGAGGTTGCTCAGCAGAAGAGCAAGTTTGGCTGTAGGAAGTCTCCTTGCAGGAATTTTGCACAAATTTTGGGTAATATTGCTTCCCCACAATCCCAAACCAAGGTTTTTTCCAAAAAGCTGTGGATTGAAGATCCTCATTTGTCATGGTTTTTATTTTCATAAAGATCATGGTTTATTCACATTTCTGTCTATAGCGTCCCTAGGCAGCCAGGGGAGTTGTAGGAGGAATAGTAAATACAGTAAAACCTCCATTTAACGGACTAATTCGGGCGAGGGGGTGTCCGTTAAATCAAAAAGTCCGTTATTTAATAATTTTTTAAAAATGAGCTGTCGGAGCAGCAGCCCGCCCGCCACAGGGTCGGGGCGGCAGCTCCGCAGCCCGCCTGCTGCTGGGACCTGGGCGGCAGCCGGGAGCCGACAGCCAGCCCGCCCGCTTCCGGGACTCAGGCGGGAGCCGGCAGCCAGCAGGCGGGACCCGGCAGCCAGCCAGCCCGCCCGCCCGCCGCCCTGCCAGTCCACCCGCTGCCGTGACCCGGGAGGCAGCCGGGAGCCGGCAGCCAGCCCGCCAGAAATGGATCAGGAATGCATCAGACTTGCTCAGAAATTTTGTCCGTTGCATCCGAAGTCTGTTAAATCGAGGTCCGTTAAATCGAGGGTTTACTGTAATCTGTGTTCTGCGTGACACAATCAGTGGCAGTCAGTAATTCTATTTATACTTTCAAACTATCACCACAAAGAAAAGGGCAAGAGACTGACTCTGTTATAAATAAAGGCTAGGATTCTCCCTTATATTTCTACCTCCCTCAGTCCAGGCCCCAGAGGAGCAAAAGATCTTGGGCTCTCTCTTCTTAGTAGTTGTCTATGCCTCTGTGACCCTACAGCTCAATATAAAATTATGTTCTTGCAACCACGCACTCATGACACTAGTTTAAAGTGTACTTCCAAACACTAGGCTAACTGGAAATAATAAAAGGATTGTGTCAAATTATATTTCTACATGAGGAAGAGCTGTAACGCCACTAAATACCTCATAATTAATCAAATGGTGATTACCACCATGAAAGTGTGACATATAGAGCCTATTGAGGTAATATGATTATGTTGAGATGGAGCAGTTAATATACCTTCGCCTGAAAGGACTGAAATGAATTAATTTAACATTACACATATTTAAAACATTAGTTTTTACAGTTGCACTGAGCACTGGTGTATAATTCCATTATCTTTCTCCACAGTTTCACACTTTGTAGCCATAATTTAGCTGCATTTACACTTGATTTAAAACACTGTCTTAGTCATTGTTTTCCTTCTCAGTTATGAACATTTTGTTTTCTGATATTATGGACAATCCTGTGATATCCAGATCCTTTAAGAGAAAGACACACAGACTGTTTCACTGTATTGTAATGCTCTAAGGTTAAAAGGAACAAGGATCTTTTTCACAGTCTTAGAACTTCTCTAAACACACAAGTTCTACCGCTCTAAGTATACTTGTATCTTATTAACTATTTGTGTGATAATGCATAGGAGCCCCAATTATGGACCAAGTCCCCTTTGTCCTAGACATTGTGCAAACAGAGAACAAGAAGATGGTCCCTGACCACAAAAACTTACAATCTAATAGCTACAGCAGTATGAGCCCTAGTGTACTACTATAAAAGTGCTTAATAGAAGTATAGTTTCGCCCCATGCAGGGAAGCACATTTGTTATCAGTACAATTGCGTCCACATGTGGGGTTTTACTGGTACAACTACTAACTTTAAAAAGTCACACATCCCTTCAAAATAGTTATACCAATAAAAATGTGCGTGTAAGCCAATACAATTCATCTAGAGTGCAGGAGTCAAGGAGGGGATTTTGGCTTGGGCTGGAGCCAGTCTCTAAATAATGCCCAGAGTGCCAGCCCCTGGAGAATTTGACCCCTCTGGTTGGCTGTCTGCCCCACTTGCCTGCCTCTTGAGACGGAATAACCAATCAGTGCTGCAGCTGGCAGAACTCGCTATCTACTTCCCCTTCCTACCCCCTCTTGCCCAAAGCAACCTGAATCCATCCTCCCAGGAGGGGAGCAGAAAGCTGAAAAGCCCAGCCACTCCGGCTGGATCTCGCTCCTCCCCCTCTCCTGTGAGCAAGGGGGACAGAGGTCTCCGCAGCCCCGCCTGGGAAGGTGAAGAGCCCTGGAGCTGCTCTGTCCAGGCCTGGCGGGGTGGGGGGTGAAGAACCACAGGGGAAGCAGAGGCGACCGGGGGATTATTTAGGAGAGTGGGCAGCGCTGATGTCCCTCCCTGTCTCTCACAGGATGACCACAGGGAGGTCAAAAGACAGAAAGACTCTCCCCACCCCCACCCCCACACTACAACCTTTTTCTTTTCCTTTGTTTTTGAGTCTCTGGAGGTTGGCAGTCCTGGGGTTCTCTTCTCACATCCATTGAGTTGGGTTGCCGTGTGTCCAGTTTTTGACCAGAACGCCCACCACCAACTGAGCCGTTAACAGTCTGATCGGCGACGCAAAGGCAGGCTAGTCCCTTCCTGTCCTGGTACCGCACTGCGCCCTGGAAGCAGCCAGTAGGTCCGGCTCCTGGAGGGGGGGGGGGGGGGAGCATGGCACAGAGCTGTCCCTACCCCAAGCACCAGCTCCAAATTCCCATTGGCTGGGAACTGTGGCCAATGAGAGCTGGGGGGTGGGCAGTGCCTGCAGGCAAGAGCAGTGCACGGAGCCTTCTGGTCCCCCCCGATTAGGAGCTGGACCTGCCGGACAGTTCTGGGGCACAGCACAGAGCCAGGAGAGGCAGGGAGTCTGCCTTAGCCCCGCTGCACCGCTGACTGGGAGCGGCCCAAGGTAAGCCCATGCCCCAAACAGCTGCCACAACCTAGAGCCCCCTCCTGAGAGCCCCACAGCCCCACCTGAGAGACTGTACCCCCCAGAAGAGAATCCTCCCTTTCCCACACCCCAACCTCCTGCCTCAAATGCCAGCCCCCTCCTGCACCCCAAACCCTCATCCCTGGCCGCACCCCAGCCCTGAGACCATACTTCCTCCAATACCCTGACCCCCTGATTCAATCCACAGCCCTTCCCACATTCTGAATGCCTCAGCCCCATCCCTAGCCTGAAGCCCCCTCCTGCAGCCCAAACCTCTCATCCCCAGCCCCACTCCAAAGCCTGCACCCCCAGCCAGAGCCCTCACCACCTCCTGCACCCCAACTCTCTGCCCCAGCCTGGAGCCACCTCCTACATCCTGAATCCCTCATTTCTGGCCCCACCCTAGACCCCACATCCTGTTAGAGCCCTCACCCCTCCTGCACCTTAACCCCACCCCAGTGAAAGTGAGTGATGGTTGGGGAGAGTGAGCAACTGAGGAAGGGGGAATGTAGTGAGTGGGGGGGCAGTCTCTGGGGAGGGGCAAGGCTAGGGTGTTGTGCGATTAGAAAGTTGGCAACCTTACTATTGAGCGACTCCAGTCTTGTTAGTGGAGTGACTCCCAGTTTACATGGCTGTAAATGAGTGGAGGATCAGACCCCTGGTGCCGGAAGTTTCCAGACTGAGTACCTGGACAGTTGTGCTCTGGTGGAGACGTGATGTGAATGGCTTGGTCTCTCTAGCCGGGCTGGCAGAAAAAGGCTGCTGCCCTGTTTAAATTAAAACATGTATATTGAACGTAGAACAGGTAACAGGCCAGGCTACGGAACTGTCCCACCAGCTCCCTGTGGTTGCAGAGCTCTGCCCTCCTACGGAGCAAGAGACTCGGTGTGTGTCAGATTCATGCTGGGGGAAGGAGCAGAGACTGGCCAGACTCGGGGGGAGGAGGGGGGTTACATGTCCTCTCCCAACAGCCAGCAGAAAACATTTCCTGAAACCCCATTTTCCAAGGCCTGTGACCTGAGGCAGTTCCCTGAAATGCAGGTCCAATGGCGTGCCATCACCTCAGACCTCGGGGAGTGAGATGGTGAAGCCAAGCAAGGACCACTATGAATTGTTAAAGATCAAGAGTAAGAGCAAGAGCAAGAGTAAGAGTAAGGTTAACAACACTTGTGTCCTCTTTTCAAATGTCAACACAAGTAATTATATGCCACTTTCCTAACGGCCTCCTGCAGTCTTCAGAAGCACAGAGCTTCCACTGGGTTAGCCTCCTGTTCATCTCCCCGGGGAGCCACCAGGTTGGGGGATGGGTCCAGTGGCTCGTTCTGCAGAATCATTTATCCAGAGGAAGGTCACTAGGATGTTCCAGTGTGTTGTGATGTGACAATCCAGCCTCCAGATGCGATGGGACACGCTCGACCACGTGCTGAGTCCGCCGCACTGGAAGAGTTAAAGTGAAGTTCAGCTTCTGATGCTGAGCCACAATGATAACCCTGTGGAAACACAAACTCTAGCTGTTTCCCCACCCCACCTCTGCAAGGTAAGTGAATGTTGTTCATGCCTATTTTATAGATTGCAGAGAGGATCAAGGACAAACCCTACCCCAGCCCCCTGGGGTGTGGAGGGGCCTTCTGGCACATACCACTGCATGGAGGGAGGGCAGGATTTGGGGTTGCCATGCCAAGTGCACATAGGGTGACTAGACAGCAAATATGAAAAATCGGAATGGTGTGGGGCGTAATAGGGATCTATATAAGAAAAAGACCCCAAAATCCGGATTGGCCTTATAAAATTGGGACATCTGGTCACCCTAAGTGTACAACAGCATGTGCTTCAAATACCGCGTGGATCCTCCCACCCTCCATTCAGCAGAGTAGGCAAGCTAGAGTGCTGCAGCCAGTCTGTGACCTGGAGGGGAGGTTTTCTTGTTTTTCACTACGCTGTCTTCCCCACCCCAGCTTCTAGGGTTGAGCGTTAGGGAGATGATTTGTCTCTGAGTAACTTGCCAAAGGGTTTGCAGCAGGTCAGTGGTGGAGCAGAGGAAAGTGAGTCCTGTCTCCCCATCTGTTCTGCTCTGTTCTGTTCTTCATGAGTTCCTACGCTGCACTATTTGAGCACCTTTAGTTCAGTCCATGCTGCTTCCATTTTCAAGTTTCCAGGCTTTAAGGGGTTCAGCAGCAGAGGTTAGAAGCAAGTTTAACAGTGTCCTGATTCCTCTTTCCCCGCTTTCACCATTGCACAGCTGGATAGACGCAATGAGGAGCGGAGTTGGCATCACCTTCCTCTGAACCATCCAGTCTGGGGCACTTGTGGGGGCAGGATAGCAAAGGAGATGAAGCAATGGTCTCATGAGGTACATTCTCAAACAGAAACAGACGGTGCAGTGTCCAAACCAGTTCCCTTCACTAGTGACTGTTGAGGTCCTGTAGAACAGAGAAGTATTAGCTCAAATGCTAGGGAGGTTTGTGGTTTGCAGCATGACCATGCCCCCCAGCATTGTCAGTCCATGACAATGTGTCATATACAATCCAAGCGGTAGCCATGTTGGAAAAATACCCCCTTTAATGAAGTTCTCCATCCTGATTTTTATAGCAGCTATTTTCCTCCCAAATCATTTAGTGAAACTCCTTTCTATCACACTGGCCTATCATCTTAAGCTTCCCATTGAAAAGCAATTTTATGCCATGAAATCTAGTCACGAGATCATGCCCATCTGAGACAGTTATATGTGTCAGTGTTCCTGCCAGATAAGCAGAAAATCAGTACATAGACCTCTGGGAACAATATAACAGGAGAGTTATTATCTTCCTGCATCTTGTGAAGCAGCTAAAACTGGACCAATTATTTTGTAGCCAAATAGACTTCAAAATGCTGCTATTTCTTAAGCAGAGAATAGTTTACTGAGAGGGGCTTTTCCTTCCTTTTGGGAAAAAAGAAATTAACCTTCAGCTTACATCAGTCCCAGACACACTTTGCCCTGTAGGATATATAATGATTGTCTAAAGAATAGGGAGCTTCATTATATTATATTATTTATATTATTCATGCTTGCAACTTTACAATAACTTGGT
The DNA here is from genome assembly GCA_032164245.1 of Sternotherus odoratus. NCBI lineage: Eukaryota > Metazoa > Chordata > Testudines > Kinosternidae > Sternotherus > Sternotherus odoratus. Next base: position 78,145,641 of record JAVMKO010000008.1, on the reverse strand, counting down.
CTAAGATATGACTATGGATTATTATTTACTGCCTGATTTTCATCTCATCTAACACATTGTATAAGTCAGGAGCAGCTCCATTGAATTCAAGGAGAGACATTGGTGTAAATGGGATTAAGTAAAGAGGGAATCAGGCCCAAAGACATCTTGTAATATAGTCTTTCTCCAATGGATTAGTAGGAACAGCAAAATGTCTGTCAAAATCCAGGCGTACCTTTTGAAAATTTAGGTTAAAAAAAACGGACTATGCCGAAGCTACAGTGAGTTTGTCCAATATTAATGTTATGGTCCCATGGCTTTTTCTACTGAAATTTCACTAGGTGGAGCAATAGACAAAACATTTCAGTTCTCACATTCCACTAAATGCCGGTTCTTTCTGATATATTTTCCTCTACATGTCTGTGCTCTGGGTTTGCCCTTAAAGCTCATTGATACTTCAGTTGTGTCCCTCCTAGTTGTGTAAAGGGGCTATTCAGAAAGATTGGTCATGTGATAGCTTTAACCCTTTAGTTACTAGCTACGGCCCAGGTGGGAAACACCTGGGAACTGGCTAATTTCCTACAGAAAATGGTTAGCTACTGGGGCAGTGGGTTTCTGTCCTCTGGGAAGAGGAGAGGGAGTCTTGCTTCTTGGAGGTGTAATAGGATGGGAGTCTTAGGTCAAAAAGCCATATACAGCCCAACTATCCCCTGCTGGAAACTCCTCCCTCCAGCCCTCACAAGAATTGGAGCATAGGGAGGCAGTCCCTGAGTCCCATGAAGCACTGGGGCCGACCCTGGCATGGAGATCAGGTGATTGTGTAGGGAGGCAGTGCCAGAGAGGAGGGAGGTGGTGCTCGGGACAGGAGCAACACACAGAGACACGTGAGGCCCCCACCTTGGAGCCGGACCTGCTGGCTGCTTCTGGGGCTTAGTGCAGTGCCAGGACAGGTAGGGACTAGCCTGCCTTAGCGCCGCAGCACTGCCAACCGGACTGTTAACTGCCTGGTCGGCGGTGCTGACAAGAGCTGCCAGGGTCCCTTTTTGACTGGGCATTCTGGTTGAAAACCAGACACATGGTCACCCCAGTCTCAGTCCCTCTTCCACCCCACTGTGTCCTGATGAGGCAGGCTCCGGTCCAATGGGGGCTGCGGGAAGCAGCTTGGTGCTGGCCGCCGCTTCCCGCAGCCCCATTGGACGGGACGGCAAACCACGGCCAGTGGGAGCCTGCGATTGGCGAACCGTCAGGTAAACAAACCAGCGGGGCCCGCTAAGGGTGCTTACCCTGTGGTGCCACGTGCCAAGGTTGCCGATCCCTGCCTTAGACTCACATAGGAGACATTGCACTTAGGGTGACCAGATGTCCCGATTTTATAGGAGCAATCCTGATATTTGGAGCTTTTTTCTTATATAGTATCAGGGGGTAGCCAGGTTAGTCTGTATCCACAAAAACAACAAGGAGTCCGAACTCCTTGTTTTTTTTTCTTATATAGGCGCCTTTTACTCCCACCCCCATCCCGATTTTTTCACACTTGCTATCTGGTCACCCTAATTACACTGACGAAGTAGGTATTCACCCACGAAAGCTTATGCTCTAATACATCTGTTAGTCTATATGGTGCCACAGGACTCTTGTTGCTAATTGCACTGAGGAATTTAAACTTGAATTATGGACAATTCTACTCTTGATTATACCCAGAAAGCTAAGAGCGATTGCACAGGTGTAATTAGGGAAACAATTTGGAGAAGCAGTGCAGTCTAGTTGAGATAGTTGGTAACTAAGCTGTGGATTGGGACTCAGGAGACCGGGGGGTCTATTTCCTTTTCTTCCACTGATCTGCTATGTAAACCTTGGGCAAGTCATTTCCCCTCCCATCCTTTGTCTGTCTTATCAAGTTAGATAATAAACTCCGCAGGGCAGGGACTATTTCTTCTGATACATTTGTACAATCTCTGTTACAATGAAGCTTGGATCTCAACTGGCGCATCTAGGCCCCTATGCTAGTAGTAATAATTACACATCTTAGTAACTGGCAGAATTTGAACTCTCCTCCTGTCCTAATAAACATAGTCCTTCTTTGCCGAATGAAAAACTCGACAAAGAAACGAGTTAAACATTAATAGAAGTGAAATGTAATGTTTGAAGTCGCCTAGGCAATGTTAGCAAATTGTTGCAAATTATTTCTTTCCCTTCTCGGCAGCATACAGTCGCTCTTTGACAGTGAGGAATGTTGAAAAGTGGGACCAATTGTTTGGTTTATTTTCAAGCCTGAGGCCCACCATTCTTTTCATAATTTGCATTATTTGTTAACACCCAATGTCATTAGTTGGGGAGCACAATGCAGCCTTTTTCTGCATTCTCTGATTCATGGAGACCGCACATTTAGACATGGACTTGGAAGTTTTCATTCCTCACATATCTCTGAGATTATATTATGACCGCAGAGAACAGCTTTGCCATTTGAATCCTCCCCTGCCCTCCTTGTCTTTACCCAAAAGACATCCTCTGCTTTTAGAGAGGGAGTCTGCTGTGATCACATTCCTGTTTGTTTCATAGACAGTGAAGAGCCAGGATTACAGAGTGCATGTGTCTAAAAATTGCTCCATTCATCTCATTTATCACCTTATTCACTGGCGTAGCTAGGCGGGTGCGGGGGGTGCGGACCGCACCGGGTGACACCACCTCAGAGGGGTGACACCAAATGAAAAGGGGCTTCCGGGGCTTCCGAGGGGCTTCCAGGGCACAAAAAGCTTCCGGGGCTGAAAAGGGGCTTCCGGGGCTTCTGAGGGGCTTCCGGGGCACAAAAAGCTTCCGGGGCTGAAAAGGGGCTTCCGGGGCTTCCGAGGGGCTTCCGGGGCACAAAAAGCTTCCGGGGCTGAAAAGGGGCTTCCGGGGCTTCCGGGGCACAAAAAGCTTCCGGGGCTGAAAAGGGGCTTCCGGGTTTACCGCTTCCGGGTTTACCGCACTGGGTGACACCAACCCTAGCGACGCCACTGACCTTATTACCAAAATATTAACATAATTCCATCATGTCAGTGTCTTCAGTTTGTTTGCAACTTGCAAGCAGTGAGAGGAACCAATAGTGACCATCTGTGTTCCTTCATTAAACAAACTAGAGTAAAAACTGTGAGCCGATTCTCCCTTGCCCTACATCAGTGGATCCGCTTGGGTGAGTAATTGCTCATGCAGCATGAGTAAAGAGTCTACCATAATAAACAACCCTTCAGGCTGTTTCAGGCTATAGAGTCCAAAAGCCAGATTCTGACACACATATCAACACTAAGTAATTCCATGGGTTGTCCCATTGATTTCAATAGCTCTGTTAGAGGAGTAGAGTATTACTCAATGGGCATAAGGCTGTCGGGATCTGTCCTTCAGTTATTAGCTTGTACTAGACACTAGTGAAACAGAGGTGTCTGGTGAATACTAATAAATGTTTGAAAGGTCAAACTAATCCTTCACACATGAGAGTGACCAGAGGTTTCTACCACTGCATGATAGCAGCAGTGCAAGCTCAAGTGAAATATTTTATTAGAATCTGCATGGCTGTTTCTATTAGGCCAGACAGTAGCTGTGTTTGGTTAGGTGCAATTCATGGGGGTGGGGGTCTAGAAGGTGCAGCAAATTATCACATTAGTTTTAAACATACGGAGACTGGTTTTAATCTCACTCCAGATTGTGAGGTTTTGGTTATGGCACCGAGACACCTCAGAGTTTGATACAATTAAAAGTGGCTGATAGTATGTGCTCCAGACAGGGCTAGCATTGAGTCTGCAAGTCAGGATTGAGGTGCATTAGTCGTGTGAGCTCAAGTAAAGCAGAGTGCCCCAGAGGTTGGTCCTGAGACCAGTTTTGTCCAACATCTTCATTAGTGATCTGGATTCTGGGTAATGGGATGGATTGCACCCTCAGCCAATTCGCGGATGACACTAAGCTGGGGGAGAAGTAGGAACGCTGGAGGGAGGGATAGGGCCCAAAGTGACAAATTAGAGGATTGGGCCAAAAGAAATCTGATGAGGTTCAACAAGGATAAATGCAGATTCCTGCACTTAGGACAGAGAATCCCATGCACTGTTACAGGCTGGAGATCGACTGGCTAAGTGGCAGTTCTGCAGAAAAGGACCTGGGGATTACAGTGAGAAGCTGGATATGAGTCAACAGTGTGCCCTTGTTGCTAAGAAGGCTAATGGCATATTGGGCTGCATTAGTAGGAGCATTGCCAGCACATCGAGGGAAGTGATTATTTCCTCCTGTTCCGCACTTGTGAGGCCACATCTGGAGTATTGTGTCCAGTTTGTGCCCCCCACTACAGAAAGGATGTGGACAAATTGAAGAGAGTCCAGCAGAGGGCAACAAAAATTATTAGGGGACTGGGGTACATGACCTATGAGGAGAGGCTGAGGGAACTGGGCCTATTTAGTCTGCAGAAGAGAGAGGGGGGATTTGATAGCAGCCTTCAACTACCTGAAGGGGGGTTCCAAAGAGGATGGAGTCCGCTGTTTTCAGTGCTGGCAGATAACAGAACAAGGAGCATGGTCTCAAGTTGCAGTGTGGGTGGTCTGGGTTGGATAATAGAAAAAACTTCTTCACCAGAAGGGTGGTGGTGAAGCACTGGAATGGGTTACCTAGGAAGGTAGTGAAATTCCATCCTTAGAGGTTTTTAAGGCCCAATTTGGGATGATTTAGTTGGGGTTGGTCCTGCTTTGAGCAGGGGTTGGACTAGATGACCTCCTGAGGTCTCTTCCAACCCTAATCTTCTATGGTTCTATGATTCTAAGTTAATAATTCTATTTGTTCCTCACTGTCCTGGACCCTAAATTCACCTGCATTGTTTTATAAGGTATACGTAAAGGAGAGAGTACCTAGAGAACTTATCGTTTTTATTTAGGCCATGGAGATTAATGTAGGTTTCAGTGAATATACATGACAACATGATTTTATATGGTAGTGAAGATGCACCTGATGAATCCACAGAACTTTATGCTCAGCTATTTGAAACCAGGAGCTAGGATAGGTAGTGAGTAAATCATCTTAAAGGTAGATGCATTATATACAGCTGAGTTACTCCTGTACCTTACCCTTCAGATAAAATAAGCTCTTTATATTTAAGCCATACATATCTTTAGATGAATTCCTTACTGTATCTTAATGGTCTCCATTTGTATTATAGAGAGCTTCTCCTCAGGGTATATTCAGTCTGTCTATGTTTAATGTAATCTATACCTCACTCACCACCATGGTATCAGAGAGCTAATTCTTAGGTCCTTTGTGGAATTAAGATCTTTTAGGTGATTATCTATCTTAGAGTTTTGTACTGCCTACCTCCCATCATCACAGTAACTAAGCATGAATGCACTGATTGGATGTTATCAGTGTTCCAAACCTATTTGGATGAAGTGAGAGGGGTGTATGGTCTGGTTTCTGGACTTCAGTTAAATATTCTTGTCACAAGGTTTATCTAACCTAGTATGGGCATAGTAATGAAATTATTATCTATGTTATCTATGTACTCTAATCAAATCTAGTAATCCAGTCTGATCTAGGCCTTTCCGTCATAACCATACAGCTAAGGGTAGCATAGAATTCCCCCTTACCTGTAAGGGGTGAAGAAGCTCAGATAACCTGATTGGCACATGACCAAAAGAACCAATGAGGAAAGAAGATACTTTCAAATCTGGGGACGGGGGCAAGATGGCTTTCTTTGTGCTCTTTATTTTATGTGTTTTCTCTCTGGACTGAGAGGAGTCGGTCAGAAATCCATCTCCTCCAAACAATCCTGAACGGGTCTCTCATATTACAAAAATACTAAGTAAAAGTCAGGGTAGGCATGTTAGGTTCTTTTGTTTTAGCTTGTGAATTTCCCCGTGGCTAGAGGGAGGTTTATTCCTGTTTTTTGTAACTTTGACATTAAGCCTAGAGCGGGTTCCTCTGTGTTTCTGAATCTTGAGTTCCCCTGTAAAGTTATCATCCATCCTGATTTTACAGAGGTGATTCTTTTACCTTTTCTTTCAATAAAATTCTTCTTTTAAGAACCTGATTGATTTTCAGTGTCCTAAAGACCCAAGGGTTGGTTCTGTGCTCACTTTGTAACCAATTGGTTAGGATATTAGGATGTGGAACAGCAGCAAAGATTAAGAGAGACCCACACCAGAATATCCCATAGCTCCATGGCTAGGGCACTCTCCTGCAGTGTGGGGCCCCCAGGTTCAAACCCCTTCTCCACATCCTGCAGAGGTGGGGAACTGAACCAGGTTCTCCCAGAGAAGAGCTGCCCATTTGCAGATTTCCTTGCTGCCTGCAACAGAGAATCAATCATCTTGCGCTTAGTGGTTTCTCCCTGAGAGAGCAGGAAACAGTTGGAAGGAAGAGAAGAAACAGAAGGTAAAGGAATGAAAATAAACCTGCAGGAATGTGCATATTAAAAGAGCTAAAGTGCAAATCAAGAAAAAGGTCAATGGAGCAGGAGAGAGGAACAAAAACAAAATAAAAAACCCAAGGAAAAACAGAGATTTGTAAGAGAAGAAAATAGCCATAAATGGGATGAGAAAGAGATGAGAAAATCAAATATGCAAGTACAGGAACTGCCATGCTGGCTCAGAGTAACAGTTCTATATAGGGTTTTATACTGCACTCATTAATATCTGAATGCATAGGTCCATAGAGTTCTGTATCCTGATCTCTGAACGGTACCGAATGATTCAGTGAAGGGCAAGAAATAATATTAATGTACCCACCTTTCCAGGTTTTGTGAAGATTAAGGACCTGATCCTGCAAAGTGCTTGAAGTTATTCAAGTTTGAGGCTGACAAGTCTTCCTAGAAGTGTATAGGATTATTATTATTATTAGGGCAACTTTCCCAAATAAATCTGAGCGCAGGAGCTGCAAAACATAATCATTCTATTTGGGCCCCAAAGAACATGAAGTGGGTGTTTTCAGAAACCTGCTGGGCTTGTGTAAGGAAACATCTACATTTCTTTTACCTCTCACACATGTTAATCTCTGTTCTTTTTGCAGAATTTTACCCCTATAGCCCTATTAGAAGGCTACTTGATGAGAGGCCATTGGGGCTTTTGGAAAATGTTTTGTGCCCTGAGAGTGTGGGAAGGGGGAATTTCCCCTGCTGCAGAACAATAATGAAATAAATGCTCAGTTCAAGCCAGTCTCCAAGGTATGAAATACCAACTCCTGAGTACAAGGGAGGTTTAGGTGACTGGGGTTGTTTCAGGATAGAGGGGACCAAATTACTTCTCCCTGGTCATTAGTCAATCCACAGCCACTGCGGCACCCTGGAAGGTCTGGCAAGCTAGAGGAGAGGAAGAGAGAGTGTCCAGATACTCTGATGAGGGGTAGGCTGTCTAAAAGCCTAAGCTAGGAAGAAATGGAGGGGAATGGGGAAGTGTAAGAGAAGTATGAGGAAAGTTTCCACACAGAAAGAGGGAAGAGACAGAGATGTAGAAGAGAGATGGTGTGGGAAGAGATGGAGATTGGAGTAGAAAGAGAGACGTGTAAGAGTTGAAAATATCGTGTAAGATTCTTTTTCGTGGTTATGGACCCATCACTATTCATGAGACCTGTCCTGGGATTGTACTGAGAGAAGATTCAACTTCCTGGGAACATACAGAACAATTCTTTTCATACAGAGTGACCCTACATTTTGCTGGGAAAACCCCTAGACATTGATTATGTCTACAGGAAGGCCTTTAAAATCTTATTACAGCTTGCAAACATTTCAATCTCATTTGAAAATCAATGGTTATCATCATATTCCCATTCTGATGTCATTTTGCAAGCCTTGCTTTGGAGTTTTGGGTGCACTGACATTATTATACATTGTGCCTCTCGGAGGCACCAAAAAGAAGAAAGTTTGCATCTGTGACTGCCCTTTCTCTCGCTCTGTGTGTGTATTACAGCGGGTCAGAAATTGAGGAGAGGAGAAACTTTTTTCTTTTGTCAGCATTTGAATGTTTCTGTTTTCTTCATTGAAATTTCTAATTTAAGAACATTTAAATCAACTCTGTCGCTGGTCAAAAAGCGGGAAACTTTTTTTTTTTAATGGTCACAAAAGTTGATTCCCATTTGTGGCAGATATTTGAAACCAGCTCTCGTGTAATTCTTCATTTGTTGGTATGAACGAGGTGGCCCGCCATTGGGGATCCTGAATGCAAAGCCAATCACAGAATCCGCTCAGGTGAACTGGTAGATAGTAAAGCACTTTCCTCTGTACCCACCAATAGAGCAGTTTAGGCCCTTTTGCAGTGCAAAGCAGCTTCACATAAAGAAATGGGGCTGACCCCAGGGGCCAAGGGCGGAGACACCATATGCATTCTGAAGGGTATTTTGGAGGTAACAGGATTTTCCTAGATTACAGATTCTGTTGTTGGAACCAAACTGCATACTGAGCAGTCAGTTCAAGTTTGGGGTGATCTGCGGAAGGAAGCAGTCTGCTTGTCTGTGAGGCAAAGAATACCTCCTTCTTTGGGCAGGACAGTGGTTCCTTATCTGGGATTCCTGCAAAAGGAGGCTACCTGTGTGCAGCAGTTCTTTCTGCTGTTCAGGGAGAGAGGACTGGTGCCATTTTATAAAGAAACAAATTACACTAAGAAAATACTTGACTGGGTCACCAACACCAATTGCTGCCCCAACTGGGAAACTGACCAGCAGGGCCCCAAATTCTGGCTACAGCTCAGCCAAGGAAGCAACAGTTGTAATGGGTCAGTGGCACGAGAGGGACCAGATTCTCATGTCAAAAGTTGCCATTCATAGATTGGTTGGCCCCGACTACCCCTGCTCAGTTACGGCGCGCTACCTTGGTCACCAGTGCTTGAAAGACTCCTGTGACATTGCTGCATTGGCTTCATTATGCACTGAGGCAGCACTTCTGGGGAGAGCTGAGACAGGCCGGCAGCGGGAGTCCTCAAAACACAAAGAGACAAGGTTTTCAGGGACTGGACTCCCTTTCATGCCCCTTCTCCCCCTCCCGATCCAACATTTAGTGCCAGTTTCCTAACACAGACTCTTTCCCTAAAGAAAAATCCTGCCTTGCACCCACCCACAATTTCTCCCTTTCTCCTCACCTCTTCCTTCCCAATACATTCTGTGCTGTTCTGGATAAGGAAACAGGTTTCAGAGGGGTAGCTGTGTTAGTCTGTATCAGCAAAAACAACAAGGAGTCTTTGTGGCACCTTGGAGACTAACAAATTTATTTAGTTAGTCTCTAAGGTGCTGCAAGGACTCCTAATTGTTTTTGGGTATGGAAAGTAATGAAATCATGCTTAATTAACCTGTAGGCTCTGGTTGATATGCGCTGTTCCCCAGCAGGGTAAAGTAAGCCAGAATGTACGGTGAATCTGACCCTAAAAGTTAAAATATTAAAACATTATTTTAGGCTAATACTGCCTATCTTCAAAACATTAGAAATATCACACAGCAACATTCACTTTGGGTTATTTTGGTCTGTGTTAAATCTGTGACATTTTAAAAAATATTTTAAATAAGGACATTCCCAGACAAAAGAAAATATTAAAATGGATTTAATGTTGAGAGTACAATCTGTTATTTAGGGAGAATGCCAGATGTTTATTCCAGAAGCAAACATCATAAACTGAGGAAGTACAGAGTTAGTTAAAGTTATATTTTTAAAATAAATTCAAACAGGTTAAGGTGTGGAAATGCATAGGCAGGGTACAAAACAACCTTAACTCTGCCGTACATGGACAATACTCTTGGGATTAATTTAATAAAGCAATAAAGCATGATAGTATACATTTTTAATACTGCTAGCTACATACCTTTCCTTTATTCCCCCATTACAGAATAATGCATTCAATATGGGTATTGGGTAACCATATTGGGTAATATTTCATGGCAATATCTCAGGTTAAAGAGAATCCAGTTCTTTGTACCCTTTCAGGAAGCAGCCTGGCCTCCAAGCCTCTTGGGAGTTACTCCATCCCTTTGAGTAGTAAGCTCCAAGAGTGAGGAGATCCAAAGCTTGTTTCTTGTTATTAATTAAGATTTAAGTCCTTCCCAGAGGTGACTCTTTAGTATCTGGAAATGGTGCTCTGCTGAAAGATAACTATTGTCCATGTGTTTAGTCTTTAGTGATCCTGACCACAGTCCCTCTTTTCTGGCTTTATTTATGCTACAGAAAATATTTGGATCAGTGTTTAGAATTCAAGAGCTGAACTTGATTAAAGTACAAACACATCCCCTTTCTCAGTGATTTTCCAAGAGAACGCTCTTCTGTAATAGCTAGAGTCAAACTTGTTTCCCTTCTCAGAACTTAAAAGTCCCTTCCATGTTCATTCCTAGCACTCTTCCTTCCATACACACAACCTGCTGTCACACAGAACTTCCCACAGCACACTTTCCCTGAGAGTGTGACATAGGCCACAGTTAAAATCAATGTCAGATCTAAGCCTACAATACACAGGACAAACTCATCTCTGACCCAATTCCAGTCACTTCAGTGGAATGACTTTCATTTTCACCAGGGCTGACTTTGGCGTGAGGAGCTCCTGCCTCTGGGTGATGGACTCAGACCAGGGCCAGCGACAGAAATTTTGGGGGCCCCCTACTCTGATAGTTTGGGCCCCCCCCAGCCCAGCTGGCGCTCCCCCCCCCCCCCCCCCCAGCTGACAGCGGCTGGGGGAGGAAGCCCAGCCGGCCTCCCCCCCCCCAGCCCAGCCCAGCCGTCGCTCCCCCCCCCCCCCAGCTGACAGCTGGCGGGAGCGAGAGCCCGGGAGTGGCGTGAGTTGAGCTGCCCTTGCTGTTCCCCCCTCCCCCCCCGCCCTTTCTCCCCCGGACTGCGCCGCTGCCGCTGGCCGGGCTCACTGCTCCTGCCGGGGCCAGGCACGCTCGTCCGGGGGAGAGCCGCGCCGCCTCCCCACCCCTTCCCCGCTCTCCAGGTCCGGCGACAAGGGGGGACAACAACGGGTACAGCTGTGTACCGGGGCCCCCCTAAAGTCGGGGGGCCCGGTACAGCTGTACCCGTAGTACCCCCCTGTCACCGGCCCTGACTCAGACCACTAGATTCATTCCTATTTCACCTTCTTAGTAAATCTACTGGTTCCCCATGGAGATCATAACAATTCTAACTGCCTGTGTTGTGAAGAAATATCTAAAACAATGAATGATTTTATGTAGCATATGTACTGAAACTGAAACCTTGAGGTGATGCAGCATGAGTTAAGGAGTTTGGCAGGTTTCCTCCTGAATTCTTTTGTTTTTATTGGTACACTTGTACCTCAGTCAGTTCCCTTCTTCATCCCAGCGAGGAGAGCATTGTGGTGATATAGTGGCGAATGACAATTAATTCCAGAATTTTGATTAAACTGTTCAAATACTGAAGAACTGAAGTACTTGGTTTGACACAAACGCTTTACCAAATTTTATAGGCCAGCTTATATTTGTACATTAGCATTAGTTAGATTTTGGCTGCCTGACACTTTCTGTAGTTTTTTGCTAGGGTTTCAATCCAGATTTGAACTTTCCTGGAGTTCTGAGATATTGTGATGGAGGGTCAGGACCATTGTTCATTTATAACTTTGGTTTTGAATCTGCTTATCTCTGCAGTTGCTTTTTCTTCTTTATCTAGCTGCTCTTTCTTTCTAAAACCTGATTGTGGCAGATAAACTTGTAAGGCACTCACATACTTCATACACTACTGTATAAATTAACAATATACCACTACCTATTTGTCTGTGTTTCGTGGCCCTATGTGTTCCTTTCTCATTACTCTTCTCAGACGTTGAGTTCCTATTGCAAGTTCAAGGATACTCTTCTAACCTTCACTTCCAAAAACATCCTTTCATTTTGCTTTGCCTGATATGGGGCTGCCTTCTGGAGCATAACTGCAAGTGGTATTTAGCCAGCTCAGCTTGTTTTTTAAATTGATTTTGTGTTTGTTTAAAACTTGAAGAGTTGGTATAGTGTATTGATTACCTCTCAAATTCCAGGACTTGTGTTTATAATCCTGGCATTGTTTAATCATTTTTTAAAGTTTCTCATCGTGTATCCATTGGAGGCCGATTTGCCCCTAAAAGGGGACGTTGTCATCCAATTAAAATGTGTTGGAGGTAAAAGAGCTTACAGGTTTTGCCTCATATTCTGTAACCTAGATCATTCAGTTTCCCTATAGTAATTAAAACTAAAACTCACCTAAATACAAAGGGTTCACAAAAGGCCCCCTTGAACTGTATTAAACACGGGTCTTATTTAGCTCCCACGGGAGTCAAGAAGAATCTTTCCATTGACTGCAATGTGTGGTGAGACAATGAGTGATTTCACCATAACTGCATCCCCATTTACATAAAGAGAACTAGTTCACTAGTAAAATGTGTGATCTAATTTTCTGTCCCAATGGAGAAGGGAAAAAAAGGTATAAGAACAAATGCAGGTAAATTAAAATCTGACTTTTATTCACACATAAAGGTGGTAAATTCATTTTGGGATACAGTAAAATGGGAGACAAATGTATGGGATAATGACCATACAGATTGCTTCTGATTCAGAACCATGGAAGAAATAGAGAGTTATACAGTAGATTTCAGTGTGAAAACATCTAAATAATGAAAAAAGAACAAAGGACAGGATCCTCTTTTCCTTACTTCAACAAAACTCCCATTTAAGCCGTTGAGAGTTTTGTTAGAGTGAGGACAAGGGGATCACGCTGTCAGTCTTGGAAATGATTTTAATCGGTATTACAAATGCAAGGGAAAGGGACGGGGTGACTCAAATGAGACTTAATAATATGCTATAATGTGATTTACACATAAGCCAAAAAAGTTAGACCAGGATTAGGTTTTGTTTAGAAATAAAAACAAGGATGTTAGCAAGGCAATACATTTTATTTGTACTAAGTGCTACTGGATCCAGTCTCACTGACTTCATGCTGCATACAACTTGAATGGTTGTGACAATCCAGGCCTGATCCCAGGCTCGTCAAAGTCAATGGAAAGGCTCTTCCAGTTCCAATGGAAGAAATCGAACATCGGGGCTTGTTAATTTTTGGTCTTAATGGGGAAGGGGTGATGAGAATGGAAAGATGTTTGCAGGGATAGGGATTTATGGCTCGATTCTGCAAGGTGCTGAGTAATTCCTGCACGATGCTGAATTCGGTGGGAGTTGAAAATGCTCTGTATCTCACAGGATGTTCTCTGTACCCTGCAGGACGGGACCCTTTGTGACTTTTACAGAGGAAGGGCCTCTGAGACATGCCGTATCTGCTTTGAAAGAGGAAGGCAGAGTGATCTGTAATTCCTGTGCTTGGTCCACTGGAACAAAGGAAAGATTTGCCTTATGTATGCACTGCAGAGGGTGCTGGATTCCCACCAGGGCCCAAAGGGCTGTATACTTCAAGGAAGAGCCTAGCTTCTCTAATGGTGGCAGGTCACTCAGGGCATGTCTTCACTACGACTTAACGTCGACTTTAACGACGTTAAGTCGAAATAAACGTGTACCTGTCTTCACATACATGCCAGACTACACAGGAAAAATCAGGCAGCTAAATTACTGCATGGATTTAAATCTGCCCAGTTTAGGGGGTTCCAAAAGTTTAGCATGCTGGAAACTGAAGAACAGATGTTTGCCCAAAGGGCACTTTCTGGGTGGAACCTGTTATCATCAGATGTGGCTGTAGGGAATTTAAACAGGCAACCTTTCAGACAATATTATCCCATCCTTGCAAAGAAGGTTTATGTTATGATCAAGTAATGTGTCTCCTGTACTGTGTTGGATAACCTATGTGATAGAGGAAGGTCAGGGAGCTTTGGCAGAGTGCTTGAGGGGAGATATATCAACTCAAGTTTCATTAGGGCGTGGCTCTCTGTAGACTAGGGAAGCAGGCAGCAGGCTAATTGGAGCACCTGCTGTCAATTAGGACCTTAATAAAAACCCCTGCCTCAGGCAGACAGGTGTGGGTGTTTGGAAGGAGTTTGGAGGCGTTGGAGCATAGAGCAGTTTGGAGGTGTTGGAGCGGAGAGAGTTTGGAGGAGTTGGAGCGGTGAGCTAAGAAAGACCCAGACCCTAAGTAAAGGAACACCTGGCTTGTGCAGAGAGAGGGCAGGAAGCCCCCACAAGCTGAAGAGTAGGAGAGGGAAGTAGCCCAGGGGAAGGAGTAGCTAATCCCAGTGGTTTACCGCTATCCTCAGGGCCCCTGGGCTGGGACCCGGAGTAGAGGGCGGGCCCGGGTCCCTCCCTCTCCACTTCTCCCCTCTAGGATACTAGTGGGACAGTTAAGACCCTGTTCAGGGGCAAGAAATAGGCTCCCTGAATTCCCCACAAGAAGAGAAAGCGCAGGACCCATCAATATCGTGGGAGTAATTTGACACACCTGATACATCACAATTGTACCTCAACATCCTATAAATGATATATAGTATATGCCAGTGGGCCATGGTTCCTGGTTAAGTCAAATTTAATTAGAAAAAATGAGAGCCATATATTAATTCTGAATACAAGAAAAACAATGTCTGTGTGTTTGGATCTGGCACACTCAAATATTTTCCTAGAGCATTAATTTTAATTCTTGCTTCTGAGCACATAACCACACATAAATAGCATTTGATATTTTTACATAATCCACCTGACTTGTATTTACTGCTATATATATATTAAGTAAACATTGCCTGCTACTACATACAGAAGGTGTAATAATAAACAGTAAGATGCAAACTTGTAAATTAAATGACACATTTTAAATAGTTGATTAAAAAGAACACCATTATCTAAGATTACAAAGAAATAAGTATTGCTTTTCTAATGTGCTTTTGGTTTCTTTGTTCACCAACATGACAAAATTATACTGTGAGGAGTAGATAGTGGAATTCAGTTTTTAAGATCAAGATCAAGTGCGTTAATAAAAGGCAATACAATAATGTAACTCTCTGAAACAGTATTTGAGACATTTATGGCACAATGCATAGGTTAGGACTATAAAATCAGGCTTAATGAGGAGAATTGTATATTAGGAATGTGCACAAATAGTTCACATAGTTCACTCCCTCAATAAGTATAGAAATCACCAGTATCAGCTACAATCATTTCCATCTAAATTGGAAGCAGAGTTGTTCAAAGAATAAACCTTTTGTTCTCCATTCCCCATTCCGGCAAATGCTATTTTCCATTTCCTTTATTTAGCCAAAGATTGGCTCTGCTGTATGTGGGCTTGGAGAAGCTCTGCAATTTCCATGTGGGCAGATTTTAGAGCAACAGTCAGAGCAGAATTACCACTCTACATGGGAAAAAAGAAAATGAATTTACTATGCAAATCTTTAAAATAAAAATCTTACTGGACAGCTAAGGGTTAATGTCAGCATTGAATGTGGAGAATTGCACATGCCAGTTCTACTAATGGGAAAAGGGGTTGCATGCATTACAGCGACAAAACTGCACATAACGTCAAAACAGCCTAATCATTCATAGAGTCTAATAATCCAAGGCCAGAAGGATCACTAAATCATCTAGTGTGGCCTCCTATATATCACAGGCCATCAATACCACCCAGCACCCGCACACGAAACCCGACAACTAAAATGAGACCAAAACATTACAGCCACAGGATACCAGACTATTATGTGCCATGGGCAGAGAGTAGGAGGGACTGAAGCGAACAAGTGCTCAAGGCCCCAGCAATGACAGAG
This sequence comes from Sternotherus odoratus, assembly GCA_032164245.1. Lineage (NCBI taxonomy): Eukaryota > Metazoa > Chordata > Testudines > Kinosternidae > Sternotherus > Sternotherus odoratus. The sequence continues at coordinate 78,130,021 of JAVMKO010000008.1, read as the reverse complement.
AAATGATTCAATGAGATATACTCAGATGATCTTGCTAAGTGGCCCATACCCACCTGTAGCAAAAGAAGGCAAAAATAAATAAATAGATAAATAAATAGAACCATGGTGACTGCCAATCTGATTTGGGGAAAAGTCCTTCCTGACACCACATATGGTAATCAGTCAGGCCCTGAGCATATGGGGAAGAACCAGCCAGCCAAGCACCTGAGAGAGAGAGAGAGAGAGAGAATGCTCGGAGCCACCTCAGAACTCTGGCCCGCTCTGCCCAATGTCCCATCTCCAGACGTGGTAATCCCTGATGCTTCCGAGGAAGGAGAAAACAGTATTCAGATGCCAGAGGTTTCCCCCTTTTGTCTGTTTTCCTGAGAAGAGTATCGACTGAAAGGAGATGTGTGTGAATCTGAACAGTTTCTGATCACAGTATTATAATTACCAGAGCAGCTGCTTTGTCTCAGTAGCTGACTACCCAAAATTAAGGTGAGTTGTGGAGAGATTATAACAATGTCCACTTGTGTATGTTTAAATTAAACAAAAGACATTCTATTTGGTGTTCAGCTCATGGTCATGACACTGGGCTGTCCGTCCTGAAGTTGGTCATCTTGATTTATCAGCATAAGACAATTTTACCAGCTTTCTAGGTCTAGCTTGTCTGTTTCTAATGAATTCATCATGGTAGTATCTTTCCCAATTTTGGGTGCTGTCAGCAGTGAATATTTCCCATTCAATAATATCTGAATTAAGAAAAAGTGCTGTTTATTTAGAGTACGCTTGTGTTTGTCTTCAGTTGACAAACACACGTGTAAACTAACCATTGTCACTGATGGTGCAGACTCAGACTGAATACATAGATCAGTCTACTGTGCTAAACTCCTTAGATAGCTAGCCCTGCCCATACATTCCTGTCTGCTCTTGCGCCCTCCACTGGCATCATCTTGAAACAGTGATGCTCTCTGATAATGAAGGCTGTGAAATTCGTCCTGGAGAATCAACAATGGTTGTTGAAGAGATGGTGCATGATCTACCTCCTTACACACAAACAAAACCAGTGCATACAACGAATGAGAAATTCCACACTGTATATAATTCCTCAGACACTTCACCAGTTAGTTGGCAGTGTGGTGTGCTGCCAGCTTGCACCTGGTCTGGCTATTCAACATTTAATTGTGTTTCTGTAAATGACATTGTTCAGTCCTTGTCACAGTACTGAAAGGTGTAAATGTATAAGCAATACTTCTTTGGTATTTCACATGGGCAATATGATAGCAAGACACCTGGTACGAAAGAGAAGCCTTGTGGTGGATTTGGATTGATTTGGGGTCTTCAGCGGGTGACTTGTTTTGCATCAGCAGCCACCTTTCATATTCAAACTTTCAAATAACATTACAGTGCAACACATCTTTAGCCCTCACGGGCACAATCTGCTGTCTAATTAATTGTGCTAAACAGAGGGGGGGGGGGGAAAGCAGATACAAATCTGTTACCTTCCTGATTCCACAGGCAGGGAGGAAGAAGTTAAATTATTGCCTCAAATGATCTTTTTTATTCTAAGAAAATTCCCTCTCCTGTTGCTTCAGTGGTTTTCACATTGCCATAATGCCAGATGTGAAATTTCTGTCCTGGAATTAACGGTTAGTTATTCACACAATGGGTTTTTCAAATCTTCCTTAACTAAATAAGAGAGTGATTCACATGGTGTGCTGCTACTGAAGACTATACTCTAAAGGCTGAAATGAGATTTTAAAATGTGCTAATGTGATCTTTGCCACGGCACTAGTTTCCTTTCCAGCCAGATGGTCAATCCAACCTATGAGTGGGTGAAAAAGGAGGATTTGGACAATTTGATATATATTGCTGATAGGGCTTTTGTTGCAAGGCTCTCTCTTGACAAGATCCTAAGAGCTCACTTCTGCCTTTCAAATACACTGGTGCAACTCTCAGTCATTTAAATCTGTGCATCCAAAGGGCAGAACTGGGCCCTGATGTGTTTTTCAAGTTACTTCATGTCTTGGTGACTGCTATCTGGACATTCATACTAAATGGCATGTTATGTGTTAACCTATTTAAGGGATTAATGGGAAAACTCCCATTGACGTCAACTGAGCCAGGGTTACACCCTATATATTATTAACAAGTTTTCATAAATCTTGAACAAAATTTTCAACAAAGTTGGCTTCCCCTTTATGGGTGCAACTTGCACCTACAAAATTTGTACCCATATTTTTGCACCCATAAGAGACATCAGTGTATTTGTGCCTCTAACTTGGCTTCAGGTGCCTATTGGGTAGCTACAACAGCAGCCACTCTGCAGAAGCAATGATTTGTGTTGGTTCAAAACCTACAGTTGACTATTTCACCACGAAAAAGCAAGGTGTTACCTATTCTCTATTAAAAATGTACCCCCTTGTGTCTGTAGCTATGCTGTGCATAAATATTTCCCCATTGTGATTCTTTGACATGATCGTGATGCAAGGGTTCTTTCTGCTGGAGCTGAGAAGATCACACAACTCCAACCAACTGACTTCAGTAGGAATTGTGAGTACTCAGGGCCACAGAAAATCAGGCCACAAGGCCTAAATATTAGAGCCGAGCAAAAAAGTCGAGAATTTTTCATGGGACCTGTTCCTTTTGGGCAGAAATTCGAACACCAACATATTCTGGCTTAGAACGGAAATATATTTTTTTTTTGAAAATGCTGTTCTGATGCCTTATGAGAGTTAAACTTTGTAGCACCTTAGAGACTAACCAGTTTATTTCGGCATAAGCTTTCTTGGGCTATAGCCCACTTCATCGGATGCATAGAATGGAACAGAAGTAAGATGCGTTTATATTCACAGACAGAAAGGAAAAAAAAGTTAAACATTAGCATAGCAATTCTAAGAGACTGTTTAATTTGGATGGGCCATTATCAGCAGAAGAAAAAAATACCTTTGAAATGGGTATCTGTGTCTGGCAGGAGATAACACCTATAGCCCACGAAAGTTTATGCTGAAATAAACTGGTTAGTCTCTAAGGTGCTACGAAGTCTCCCTCGTCTTATTTATGGATACAGACTAACATGGCTGCTAATCTTAAACTTATGAGCATTGTAGTTCAGGGGTCTCAAGTTCCAATTCTCCTCCATTGGCTGGGCTCCTTGGATGGCGCACACCTCCCCTGATGAAAAACAGTCTCCCTGCATGCAGAGAAGTGGTGCAACATGGGAGTCCCTCGCTGTGGTGCATCATGGAAGGTTGTGAGGGATTAGTGTATGTCTGTATGTTCCTATATCAGATTACAAACTTCATTTTGTTTTGTGAGTGCCATTTTGATTGCTTATGCTTTTGCCTTTTACTCTCCATCTTCTGCTAAGATGATTGTTCCCAGCCAATGGGAGCTGCGGTGGGCGGTGCCTGGAGGGAGGCAACGTAGGAGCCCTCTGCCTCCACCCTCTTGTCCCCCCTGAGCTGCTGCCTGAGGATCCAGTTCAGCTAGGTGAGTTCGTAACCAAGCAATGGATCACCCGATGAGGGATTTGAAGTCCCTGAGGAGACTTGAGGGGGCTGGGGCCTTATAAAAGGAAAACTCTCTCATTGGCTGTTACAAATGGCAAGTCAGCATTCTGAGGAAGAAAGTGAATGTTTCAGTTGTGACCCCCTGTAGTTAAATGATGGGTACACTCAATTAGTTAACTCGAATAGGTGCAGTTGCTTTCAATGGCCTTGTCAAGGGGAGAACGTTTGATTATGTGCCAAGTTTTTGCATAAAACTATATAGTTATAACAAACCTAGGGTCTATTAAAATATTTTTGTGTGGTTTGAGCAGTGCATCATAATGCTGGAATAAACCTCTAAGCCAGAATGGATCTTCCTCATTATTATTCTCAAGATGTTTTTACACTTCCAATTATCTGGTAAATGCCAATGTGGCATGTATTATCATTTGTAACCTGCTTGTTGTCTGTAACCCGCAGTGACAAATGCAAAGGGCTGTATCCAGGCATCGTAAACAGGTACAAAATAGGAAAAATCTTGAGCTCCATGCTGCATACGCGGAACGCAGGTGTTACTTATTATGGTATTTGAAAGAGATAAAGGTCTATGCTGGAATCAGTCTCTCTCTTTCTCTCTTTCTCTCATGCTCTTTCATATGCCAAAACTCCAGCACAAGATTAGTACATTTGGGGATACTTCGGAGGTGGTCTATGAAGGCAGGAGCCTGTCTGTAAAGGCAGGTTTCATTGCACTTTTAAGTATGCAGTTGTGCAGCTTGGCTTGGAATTGATAATTGAGTTAAAACACGGGTTACTCATCCTCCAAATCCTTAAATGAATCCAGTCGCCTTTCTTTGTGAGACAGGCAAAGCACAGAGCCAAATCCCACCCATTAACATGTTTGATAAGAGATCCTTTGGTTTCCAGGAGTGTCTAATGTCTGCTCCAGTTCTAAGGCAAGAAAGCCATATGGTTTCTTTAAATATTTGCTAACTGCCTTCAGGCAGTGACTGTCTGAATCTGTATATCTTTTTACAGCACATGCTGCAACCTCCTGTTTCCCTTACCTTGTCCGTTAGTGTAGGGTTACAACCAGGGTGATCCAGAAGAAGCTTCGCGATCTCAGCATTACCATGCTGACAGGCAACCATCAGTGCTGATGTTCCATTATCATCCTGCTGGTTTATGTCAGCCTTGCAAGACAACAAGGCTTTCACCATATCTTCCCTGTCATGGCTGACACCTAATATTAAGGCTGTCTGGCCTCCCTAGGAATATTGCAAGACGGAGTAAACACGATGTCATACCCATCAAGGAAATGTAACTTATTTACACAATCGAAGCATTAAAACAGCAGAGCAGTCTTGCTTGGAATACAGGCAGCTCTACAGCAGATGTTGTAACAAATCCGTGGCCATTTATAACTTCAGGGCTGACTTCTACATGTCATGGCTCCTCAGAACTTCACTGCGAAAGCAAGGCTAAAACCCACATCTGATCTGCATGCTCCAAAAGCAAAGACCCTATCATTGGAGCTATAGATTATCTATTAGCTCTTAGCTGCATAGGGTTTATGACATGCAGTTTTAGTTCTGTCCTGAAGTCAGAGGTGGTACACGTTTACACGAGCCTGCTCAGTACCATTTTGTCTAAGATATGAAATTTGGAAGCAAATTGCAGTGGGAGCTCTCACCGTGACTCGAGCACTGTAGTGCAGCGATGTCCAATACGTTTGCCACTAGCCAAAATATTCTGTTCGCTTTTTTGACTGTCGCTGCACAGCGAGGGGATGTTATCGGAGAACTATCCACAGTGACTCCAAGATCTCTTTCTTGAGTGGTAACAGCTAATTTAGACCCCATCGTTGTATATGTATAGTTGGGATTATGTTTTCCAATATGCATGACTTTGCATTTATCAACATTGAATTTCATTTTATTGCCCCGTCACCCAGTAGTGAGAGATCCTTTTGTAGCTCTTTGCAGTCTGCCTTGGACTTAACTATCTTGAGTAATGTCAAGAATCAGGGCGGTAGCCGTGTTAGTCTGGAATAGCAGAGGTAACAAAGAGTCCTGTGGCACCTTAAAGACTAACTATAAAGTTTTGAAGATAAGCTTTCGTGGGCTAATACCCACTTCATCGGATGCAAGCAGTGGAAGTGTCTTCCACTGCTTGCATCCGACGAAGTGGGTATTAGCCCACGAAAGCTTATGCTTCAAAACTTTATAGTTAGTCTTTAAGGTGCCACAGGACTCTTTGTTATCTTGAGTAGTTTTGCATCATCTGCAAATTTTGCCACCTCACTGTTTACCCCTTTTTCTAGATCATTTATGAATATGTTGACTAGGAGTGGGCCCAGTACTCCCATTCCTGGAGGGGGAAACAACTATTTCACCTCTCTCCATTCTGAAAATTGACCATTTATTCCTACCATTTGTTTCCTATCTTTTAACCAGTTACCATCCTGAGAGAACCTTCTCTCTTATCCCATGACTGCTTACTTTAAGAGCCTTAAACAAAGGTGAGTGACCTTGTCAAAGGCTTTCTGAAAATCTAAATACACTATATGCACTGGATTCCCCCTTGTCCACATGCTTGTTGACCCCCCTCAAAGAATTCTAGTAGATTGGTGAGGCATGATTTTCCTTTACAAAAACCATGTTGACTTTTCCCCAACAAATTATGTTAATCTATGTGTCTCAGAATTTTGTTCTTTACTATAGTTTCACCCAGTTTTCCCAGTGCTGAAGTCAGGCTTACCAGCCTGTAATTGCCAAGGTCACCTCTGGAGCCCTTTTAAAAAATTGGTGTCACATTAGCTATCCTCCAGTCATTTGGTACAGAAGCAGATTTAAATGATAGGTTACAGACAACTCTTAGTAGACCTGTAATTTCATATTTGAGTTCCTTCAGAACTCTTGGGTTAATGCCATCTGGTCCTGGTGATTTATTACTGTTTAGTTTATCAATTTGTTCTAAAACCTCCTATAATGACCCCTCAATTTAGGACAGTTCCACCTAAAAAGAATGGCTCTGGTTTGGGAATCTCCCTCACATCCTCAACCATGAAGACTGATGCAAAGAATTAATTTAGTTTCTCCGCAATAGTCTTACCGTTCCTGAGTGCTCCTTTAGCGTCTCAATCACCAGTGGCCCCGCTAGTTGTTTAGCAGGCGTTCTGCTTCTGATGTACTTAAAACATTTTTTGCTATTACTTTTTTAGTCTTTTGCTAGCTGTTTTTCAAATTCTTTTTTGGCCTTCCTAATTATATACTCTTCATTTGCCAGAGTTTCGCTCCTTTCTAGTTTCCTCACTAGGATTTAATTTCTACTTTTTAAAGGATGCCTTTTTGCCTCTCACTGCTGATTTTAATTTGTTGTTTAGTCATGGTGGCTCTTTTTCGGTCACTCATTTTTGTGATCCACTATGACCCCAGATTCCTTTCTGCAGTACTCCTTCCTAGTCAGTCATTTCCCTTTTTGTATGTGTGCAACTGATGGTTCCTTCCTAAGTGGAGTACTTTGCATTTTTCCTTATTGAATTTCATCCTGTTTACTTCAGTCCATTTCTCCAGTTTGCCCAGGTCATTTTTAATTTTAATCCTAGCCTCCAAAGCAGATTGCTGTCATCCACAAACTTTATAAGTGCATTCTCTATGCCATTATCTAATCATTGATGAAGACATTAAACAGAACTGGCCCTAGAACTGATCTCTGTGGGACCTTACACTATATGGCCTTCCAGGTTGACTATGAATCACTGATAACTACTTTCTGGGAACGTTTTTTCCAGCCAGTTATACACCCACTGTATAGTAGCTCTGTCTAGCTTGTATTTTGCTAGTCAAGATATACCGTATTTTCCGGCGTATAAGACGCATTTTTAACCCCGGAAAATCTTCTTAAAATTCGGGAGGCGTCTTATACGCCGGTATCGTCTTATACGCCGGGTGCTGAAACTCCGGAGAGGCGGCTGGCAGGGCTGGGCTGGCTCCGCGGGCGCCCGATACGCTCACAGGGAGAAGGGCTGGGGACGGGTATCCGCCGGGGGCAGCGTCGGCTCAGCACGCTCGGGTCCATGTGCCTGGGCTTGGATCGCTCCGGTGCCGGGGGGGGGGGGGGGCGCCTGGAAGCGGCTGCAGAGCGGCTCTCCTGCCCGGCCCGGGGCTCCAGCGCACCGAGCCGGGAGCCGCCTGGGGAGATCTGGCGGGCTGGGCACGGCGCGCTCCGGTCCCGGGGCCCAGCACCGCGCTGTGAGCGGCCCGGCCCGGGGCTTTGGGGTTTTCTCCAGGGACACGGACGGGAACGCCTGGCTGTGTGCCCCCCCCCCCCCGTCAGCACTGCTCCCCCGTCCCCCCTCACCGGCTCTCTGGTCCCCCCCCCGTCCTCCCCCCTCCGCTCCCACTCAGCAAATCTCCCTCCCCCGGGCTTCACCTTGCCACGTCCCGCCCTCCGGCTCCCTCCCTCTGCTCCAGACCCCCTACTCCTCGTTTTCCTTCTCTTTTTTTTCTAGATTTTCCTCCTTTAAAATTAGGTGCGTCTTATATGCCGGAGCGTCTTATATGGCGAAAAATACAGTACCACATCTACCAGTTCCCCCCATTCCCAAGGCTTGTTACCCTGTCAAAGAAAGCTACTAGATTGGTTTGACACGATTTGTTCTTGATAAATCGATGCTGACTATTACTTATCACCTTCTTATCTTCTAGCTCTTTGCAAATTGATTGCTTAATTATTTGCTCCATTATCTTTTCAAGTCTATGTTCCCTTGTACAAACAATCCGGGACAGGGACTGTTGATGATTGTTATGTACCTGACTTGCCCGTATGTTTACATTCCCTTCTTTCAACAGCTTTAACACCACCTCCATGTCTTCTTCACTTTCTGCTGATGCCAGTGGTGTGATCATCACTGCAGTATATCCAGCTTTATTTTGATGGTCCACATCACAAACACCTAAAGATGAGTGGGGGGAAAAGTCCTGAAAATCTACAGATAGTGAAGGGTTGAATGACGTAGCCAAAAAACAATATACTATTTCCAGATGGATAACAGATACCTTTAAGGAAATTTTAGGTCATTTATGGCCAGTTGCGTCATCACAAGAATCTGCTCTTTTTAACATTTAAAAGAAAAACGGATCTCACTTTAATGTTAAGATCTGAAAGTGAGAGTCCTAGAAAGTTAACACTATCACAAAGCCAGTGGTTGATGCTCAAGACCTGAGATACTGATTTTTTCCCTGAGTTCAGTGGCAGTCACTTTCAGGTGCATGCAAGCCAGGTAAACAGCGCACTAAGGATCAGCTGTGGAAACTATGTGGATCACAGAGAAAATGCTAAAGATCAGCTGATCAGAAAAAAGCAAGGGAAGAAAGGAAGAATTTGAAGGAAAGAAAGAAGGAACCCAAAATGATGGAGAAACCGAGAGTAGTAAGAGAATCACTGGAAGAGAAGGAATAATCAAGGAGGGGTATTGCAGAGCAGCGAAACAAGTGAAGTAGAGGGAGACAAGCTGAGTAGAGAAATAAGTTAATTATAGAAAATGTGACCACCTAAAGAGAAGTGAGAGAAGTAAAAGAAAAGCAGAAAAAATAGAAAAGAAAAATATGGCAACTTGGAGATTGATCATTTTCCCAATGAAATTAATGGGAGCTTTTCTGCTGACTTCACTGAGAGTAGAACTAGGCCTTGAGAAGGCGTGTGGAGTAATTTTTCTGGTCTAGATTTGAAAAGGAGAGAGACCCAGTAGCATAGCCAGATTGACCAGATTCTGAAAAGTGGCACCTTTTCAATTCACTGGGTGGCTGGAGCAGGGGGGACTCATGGAACTGCTGCCAAAATGCCGCCACCAGACAAGGCGGCAAAACGGGTCTGCTGAAACGCCACCAAAATGGCTCCGCATATTTTTTTTCTGCTCCCTGGAAGTGGCACCTTTTTTTTTTGGTGGTTGCTCCCCCTGCTGTTTAAACCTGGTTATGCCACTGGAGAGCCCCACACTATCATGTGTGGAAGGGGGGAAAAATAGAGTGCAGAGGTTGGGGGTGGGGATGTCAGTAGATAACATGGACAAGCAAACTGAGCAAAACAGAAATAAAAAAGAGAAGCAGAGTATAAAATATGAAAAGATGTAAGTATTACTTGTAGCCAACATTTAAGCGATGGATGCAGTCGTTCTTATTCAGGCACGAATGACCAATTGCTTGATCAGTGGCCTAACAGAGGAGTTGTTTTGAGGCAAGTCTGCAAATGACTTAGAAACTGCTCCAGCTCCCAGTGGAAAAAAATGGCAAAAATCCTATTGATTTCAACGGGAGTTAAGCTCCTAAATACCTTTGAGGCTCTGGGCCGAAATGACTTGAAGACTCAGTATGTTTACTGTAAGTACAGTCACTGGATATTCTGTATTGCTCTGATCTACTTGGAATTTTGTTTCTAAGCATTTTTAAGTTGGGTTATGATCATCAAGGTTATTCTGAACAAAATGGCTCTCTGCTACTTCCATCCTTGCTTTGTGTGGGTGCCATTTGCCCCTGTGTAGAGGACCAGTTCCAGACTGGTTTAAGGTCTCAGGATAGGGCCTAAGTAGTGCAGCAGAGGAATGAATTTCACCCATTGTGTATCCTAAATCTGATCTGCTCAGGTTGCTCCTATAACCAAGTTTTACGAATGTTAACGTTACAGAGCTGATAGGGCTATGGCACAACAAGCTGGATTCTGACCCTCTTTGCTTTCACAACCTCAGGAAACTTGCTAGCGGTGAACCTAGATTGTCCATGATGAAGGGCTGACCTGGAAGAACATGGCTTGCTTTTCATATTATGTTTAGGCTGAATTTGCAAGCATGAGCAGTTGGAAAAATCTTCTTTCGATCTCTAAACTAAGCAGGTTTGGGGTTGGATTCTGAGTTACACTGGCTATCACTTTGGCATAGGGTGACCAGATGTCCCAATATTAGGGGCATTGTTTCATATAGGACTCTATTACTCACATCCGTAGGACCTTATCACCCCCCTTGCCAGTCGTCCCGATTTTTCACTCTTGCTAACTGGTCACCCTACTTTTGCAGCTTGGGATGTGAACACGTTCAAGATAAATTTGTTTCAAAATGTGAATGAACATTCATAGTAAATATGTTTCAGTACCTGATCTAAATACAGATGCAGCATGCTATTTGTGCTATTCTAATTCTGACACTTTTATGCACTGGACAAGTCTCCATTCATTTTATACACAGCAAATAGGCTAATTCTATTAAGAAATTCATCACTTCTACTGTTCCAGTGTATGCCGCTATATTCTCAGCCTTCTTATTTACTGTGCCTAAACATTTAAATATTCCCCTTTGAGCTTAGTCGCCTTGGGATATTTTCTAAAAGAGCAGAACAAACTTCTCTCAATATTCTGGGGTTGCTTGGAAGTCGGTTGAACAATGGGTTTATAGATGTGTATGATAATATGCCATTTTCCTAACATTTAACAGATTGTCTTGCCAACCAAGAAAGGCAAAAAGCTTCATTATTCTGTCTGGAAAGTGCCTGCATTTTATCTGATAAAATCTCATCTGGAAGTTCAATTCTTTACAGCGTGAGCTAAAAGTTCAATAGTTTAGAATGCAGTCTTTCTACTGAGCTAGAGGCCATTATTACAGTCAAAGGGTCTGATCTTGCAAATATGAACTGCTGAGCACAATTCTTACTCCTGTGATTAGTCCCATTGAAGTAAGCACTAATATTTAAATATATTTAGGTGCTAGAAGATGCTGATAGATAGCCAGTGGGATTTCCAAAAGCATCTAGGCACTTAACTCCCATTGAAATCCCACTAGATGTCTATCTGCATCTTCGGGCATCTAAATATCTTTAAAAATCTAGGGGCCCAATACAGCTGCTACTGAAGCTAATGGAAAGACTACCGCTGCCTCCATTGTTGCTAGATCCGGCACATGCTGTGTAGTAAATTTTCCGGGATTGGGCCCTTAAATGGTGACCAGATTTTTAAATCTGAAAAAGACATTTCATGTGATTATATGAAATAACTGGCAAGTCCCAATCTTTCCCTACCAGACAAAAAACAACAACAAAGCATCAGTTCCCACCTGTATGGAGGAGAAGCTTCACAATCAGAAAATTGGAATGGGAAACACTGTAATGAAGAGCTGTATTCCCATTTCCATCCGCCAAGTTTATGATCATCTTCAGTAGCTGGGGATGAATTGCTTTGAATTCTTTGAGATAAGCTGCAACAACCTCAGGGCTGGCGGAGTTCCTACTAGAGACCCGGAACCACTCTTGACAGACAGTGTTTAAGACGTGTCTCTAAAACACCAACATTTCATAGTCATTTTCAGGAGCTTACTTTTTCAAACAGTAATGATGACTGTTCCCTTCACTATTGCTCTAGCTAAAGCTGGCTGGTTTCCATTTTGTGGCTGGTAAACAAAACTTTGCATATATTGGCAGTGCAAAAGGGTGTTTTGTTTTAGCAAAGACAATACCAAAAAAATCTTTTAAAAATAGAGGTAGTTTGTTACTTGCTTTTTAAAATTGTTTTTAATTGAAAAATGGCAACCGTAAGGGAACTAAAGTGACTAGTTCTATATATGAATACATGGGAAAATTTTCTCATGGGCAAGTTATCACTAGACTTTAATTCAAGCAGCATTCATATTTATTGATACATTAGTGGATACAAATAAATCTGAGCTCATCTCCTGTATTCTGTTTTTTATGGGCCAACTAGAACAACTATGGTTTTTTTTAAAAAACTGATATGTCTTCATCAATCTAACAGCTATATTAAAACATTTTACCAACTGCTGTTTACCTACCTCCAATAATAATAAAATAATAATCAACCGTTTTTTATCCTAAATACTCTATAAATCCATGTCTAAACTATAGCTTCTCTGTTTGCCTCATGTAGGGGGAAGCATAACTGAACTAGCCCAAGAGCGACCTGGGAAGTAAACTGTGATTCAGTCACAATCTGACTCCAGGATCCCACCATCTCTAGTACTATACTGGGCATCAGCCCTATACCTGGCACAGTGTGTGTGCCCTCCATCTGCTGAAGCTGTGCTGTCCATCATGGTGGAGGGCGGGCTGTCCCACGGTTCTGCACACTCCCCAATCCTTCCATGCATAGACTCTGTGAAGGTTGCTTCTCCCCAGTGCTGCTACCTGCAATGTGCTAGTATAGGGCAGCAAGGGGCAGCCTTACTGACCTGTGCAGACCATAGGATGGGGAAAAATACTGGCCTCAGCTATGTGTGTGCAGAACAATTAAATAGCAGCGAGATACAGAAGAAATTCTTTAAAGCTACATGTTTCTCCTCTACGTGAGTCAGCCTTTGTATGCAAAAAGGCGTCAGCACTCAGTATTCCCACTAGGTATGGGCCTGTAGAACTTTTCCCTGTTCTACTCTTAAAAAAATCCCGATAAGCGAAAGCTCATGAATCATTATTGCCTTTCTCCAGACCAGCTCACAACCAGTCAATTTGCTGTGTCTCTCTGAGGCTCTCTTTGCAGACTGTGTAATCACATTTTTGCAAGGGATATGTGTGTCTTCTCACCCCATCCCCGTTTGGAGATCTGGTGCCCTGCCTTTGCCCTACCCTCAGTTGCTTGGCTACAGAAAGAGGAGAAGAAGCTGGGCAGATTTTTTCCCTTCTCCACTGCTCTGCTGGTTAAAGTTAGTACCAGATTCCCTTGCACTGAGATCTGCTTGATGCAGCAGAATAGGGTAGGGATGGATGCTGGAAGCCTGTTACAACTCCTGGTTCTATGCCCTGCCCTGCTTCAGCCTATGCTCTGGCCTAGGCTGGAGAAATCTAGTTCCCATATATATTTTAGCAATGTTGAAGATTGCTTTGCTGCATGATCCAGCATGTGCTTAATCTGCAGGGTGGAGGTTTTGCATAGTTTTTATTATTTTATTCCCCTCGCAGTCTAGAAGCAAGGACAGATTATTTTTATGTAAGTTTTAGTCTGGCCCAATTGAACAGAGGAAACTTGGACATTTCTCTCCCTTTTTCTCCAGGTCATGAATTTAAAACCAAACCTTGACTTACAATACCAAAACTGGACAACAGAAGTTACCTCGACCCATCTCTCCTTTTAAAGCTGCCCATGGTTTGCCACAATAATTGTGCAAAGCATTGTCTGGGTGGTCTAAACTCTAAATAGCGAAATGTACCACAGACAAGGGGGTTGCATTTTAAAATCATATGAAAAATACCAGTACCAAATGTTTGTCATTGGTGGTCCTTATTTCTGAAAGGTGTTTGCTCAATAACAGGCAGCCATCAAGAAAATCTTCTGAGGGTTTGCACCTAAAAAGGAAAACACTCTTATAAATCCATTGTAAGAGAGAACTAGTGCACTCTGAACTGGGAAAATAACTTGCAGTGTGTATCTTTAGTCCCAATGCTGCAAACAAACAATTATGCATGTTGTTCCATTGACTTTAATAGAATTGTGGGCATAAAGTTAAGTATATGCATAAGTGTTCATAGTCTGTACATTTTACATAGGCAACCAAATGTCTTTTATATTTACAAATCACCACTTTAACCAAATTCATGCAAAAGAAATTTTATTCCTGGATCTTCCAGGAAATCTATTATAGTAACAATTAAATGTCTGTTGGGGCAAAATTAGAAGATGAGAAACTTTGGATTCTGTACTAACCTGAAGAAAATATGTAGCTGTTTAAAGCCTGATCAAGTGCTCACATAAGTCAATAGGAGTTTTTCCATTGACTTCAATTGACATTGCGTCTGGCCCTAAACCAGTACAACATGACAGGTTGTGATGATGCCTGGACAGCTCAGCCCAAAACCCCTTATGAAACACAAAGAACAGAGTATGGTACAGAAATTCCCATTGATACACTGATTTTCCCAATATGACCATTCTAATGTCTCGGCATGTGGTTTGAAAATTGGCATATATGGCAAATGTGCAACTGTAAGGTGCTTTTTGTAGAGACAAATATAAGGACTGAAAGCCCTGCTTTAGTTACTTTAGTTTGAGTTATTTCCCCATGAAAAGCACAGATCTCTCTAAAAAAAGCACAGATCTCGCTAATGAAATGAGAACTTAAGACAAAGCCATGGGTCCAGCAATATCCTACTGTGTCGGCATCATTACGATAACCTAGCCACACAGGTACTTCATGATTCAGAATCAGTCACTTATATTGCTTCTTTTTCTCAAAACATATTAATCACTTTGCTTCTAACAAAGTGGCTGCAGTCTTCCACTGAAACTTGAAACCACAATTTGCCATTGTTCATTAGTCAACATCGCTATAATGGTGCATTAGCCTGTTTATTTGATTACCTGTCAGTCTTGGGTTGAGGGCTAGCCATTGTTATCTCTTCCAGTTTCTGTGGCTTGTTGTCTTCGTGTCTAGTACACTGGGAGACTCCAGTTGAGGCATGTTTATTTTCATGGGCGGCTTTCACCTGTCTGTGCTCTAAAGTGTCATACTTCCTCTCCAGCTCGCTGTCAGAATTTCCTTCTGACGAGCTGTCTTCACAGCTGGTGTCTTCACTTGACGTTGTTTCGTAACTAATTGAGGACACCAGATATTATTCACTTTTCCTTCCCCCTCAGCAACTATAGAGCCTCTGCCAATACCCATTGGAAGCCACCCAGTGACTCCAATGGGCCTTGGATGAGGTCCATAGGGACATGCATGTTAGACACAGTAAAAATATGTCAATATAAGACATATTTGGCACCAAACCAAAGCCATAGAGCCTGACCCCAACTTTGAGGTTCAAACCTACTACATAGGAACTCTGGGTTCAATTTCTAGTCGTCTTGTTTCCCAGGCCAATTTGCTGCTAAAATTAAGGATAGGGAATGTCACTCTATAGAGAACTTCACCTTGGTTAATTTAAGAGCAGTGGTGTTAATATGTTACATGTATATGGTGCCTTTTACTCCAAAGGATCCCAAAATGTTTCACAGACTGAAGTTCAGATTCTGAGATCTTTGCTTATGTGGAGTGTTCCAAGTAGTTCCATTGATTTTTATGACTACTTGTGAAAGAACCTTGCTCGTGCTGAGTGGTACCTATCCGAATCTCAGCCATTGAACTGCAGTGACTTCTGGGATAAACAACAGCACATATAAGTGCAGGATGATAAACCAAGGATCAATTTCACATGGCTATTGAGGGGAAAATATAAATCTTTCAGCATAAATAAAAATCAGCTGGAGAATTCTTCAACTGAGTCACTTCTATTGGCATTTTTGTAACCGTTCCTTGGGTGATCCATTTTTTAAAAACAATTTTTATAATCAACTATCACTCACACGCAAATAGGCATCTTTTCATGGGCAAGACGTGAATTAGAACTCCTTGGTTTGTACACATATACATATTTTGTGGGTGCAACTTAACAAGCTATTTTTGAAAACTTGGCCCACGATGACATTATTAATGTATGGGATACTTTTAATTATAGTACAGTATATTCCATTTGCAGTTCATTTGGACAAATTATCTAATTATTTCTACTGTTTGAAGCAAAAAACCTGAAGCAATACTAAGAACAGTTGTTAGACTTCACCATATATCTGAAAAGAACAACATTCTCTTCATAGTTTCATTCTGCTTTTCACTTATAAGGCTCATGAGATAACACTGCTATTAGATAAGGATTCATAACTGTGCACATTCATGTATCAGTATATAACTTCATGATTTAAAGCTTTAAGATCATGGCTTTTGATGATTGTCTCTTTAAGCAGCGACTTTCCCCCACAACTGATCTTTAATTTATCCCAGTAAGGTGACAATTTGCATACAGGCAAATTTATATCTCTTCTAGAGCAAGCCCAAATGCAACCTATATTAATTTTATTCACTTAGAAAGGAGTGCTTACTTACACTTTCTAAGTGCTCCTGAAAGCTTCCAGAGTGTTGACACTGGAAACAGATGTCAATTAATCAGCAGAACAGGAGCAAAGGGGCAAGATTTCATCATGCTCCCCAAACAATGTGCCTCAGACCTTGCCCAGAAAGACCATGTCCAGGATAAAGTGTGTTTTGTCTCAATTCGATCCTTGGCCTCTCTGCTGAGGCTCTCAACAAAGATGTTAATTTATACCAGCTTGAGAGGTATGGACTTTGGTCCACAAGAAATTCAGCTGAGTTTACGAATGCATTATTCTTATGCTGGTCATGGATTTGGCTCAGTGTAAATTAGATTCAATGTAACTGTGAAAAACTCCATATTGCAATTTCTATCTATCTTATATACTTACAGGGCCCCCGCTAATATAGTATCAGAATGCCTCCGACTCTTTTAATGTAGTTATCCTCACAGCATCCCCGTGAGGTAGAGAAGTTCTATCCCCATTTTGCAGTTGCACAACTGAGGTAGAGAGAGAGACTAAGTGACTTGCCCACGGTCACAAAGGAAACCCATGACAGTGCAGGGAATTAAACCCGGATCCCCCAGGACCCAGATGAATGCCTCAATACCTGGGCCATCCTTTCTTTCAGCACCTGACTCAACTGCTAATGTAAAGCCTCATCCATATCCCACTGCAATCAATTGAAGAACTCCCATTTACTTGAGCAGGAATTGGATCAGACTGAGTTTCCAAGCTGATAATAATGAAAATATATTACATATAGTGATCTCCATTCAGTTCTTAATGAACAAGTGTTCATATAATCCCCATTCCTATCACAGCACTAAATGGCACTTCTGTTGGCTGTCATTATAGAGACCAAGGACTGAATAGGCATAGAGAGAACTTCTTCTAGAAAATACTGAGCCACTTTTGATGGAAGATTGTGGCTGCCTGTGCAGTATAGACTTGATGCAAGGCCCAGTGAAGTTAATGGAAAGATTCCCAATGACTTTGAGATTTTGGATCAAGCCCTAAATGACCAGTGTGCAGAGGACTTCAGTCTTCAAGGATGTCAATCGAGTATCATTCATTATTGCTGTAAAGTGCTGATGTCCCAGTCTTTCCCATCAGGTTTTACTGCAAAGTTATCAATATTAGATTGGGATAAAAGAGATGACATTGTAAATGGCTTTTTAAGTAAAGATTTTTTGGGGAAGTGGGGAGGGAAAATCATATTTCCTGAAAGAGAGAGATGAGGCTAATATTGTACATGAAAAGGCTGTTTTATCTTCTTAACTGATGCTTACCCACCGTTTACCCCAACAAACTGAAGATTCTTTTTGGTCCCATTACCTCCTGCATGGAAACCATAACCTTTCTTTTTCATGATTGATTTAAGACTTGTGGTTGGAGAGATTTCTAGCAAAATACAAAATCACAGATTAAAAAAGTATCTATATTGTCATAATTGTTAGTCTCAACTTTATTGTAGGCCTGGAACAAACTACAGAGCATAAGCACAATTATGTCACTTATCTAGGTATCTTAGGTTTATGTTACATGTTACCTTATGAAGGACCTTATATACCTTGCAGAGCTGCATATCTGGGCTGCCACCATTAAAACAAGGACCGAGATCTGACATACATCTGTAAATGACTGGTAAGTATCTGCATCGTGTCCTAATATAAGTAGGCTTTATTGGTATAATAATGTTCTACTACAACCCCTTAACTAGGTCTTTTTGCACTTTGGATACTGATGATGTCATTGACATTCATGCATGGTGTCCTCGGGAACACTCGTAGTGTCCGCCTTCTATACAACACTACAGAAATGAATTACTGCACCTGAATTCATATCCTCTCATGTTATATTGCTTGAAAATAGAGGCCTTGGATTCAATCACACTAATACCCCCTCTGGCAGTGTAGAGGAGCCCATGTAAATGAGGATCAGGCCCCAAAAGAATAAAATAATCTAATTTCGCATAGAATAGTTATCAGTTATTTATCTTAAAGGTCACAGCTCTTTTTAAAGACCATGGTCCACGTCCTGCTGTGAACCGGATTAGATCCACTGAAGTTAATGCTGATTTACATCAGATGAGGATCTGGCCTCGTGATCGCTAATGAACTGCAGAATCATAAAACCCAATTAGGAAAAGCAATGAGCACCTTTACCTGACAGACCAGTCCCTCTCAATCATAGGTGCCGACTCCATGGGTGCTCTGGGGCTGGAGCACTCATGGGGAAAAATTAGGGGGTGCTCTGCACCCACCGGCAGCCAAGCTCCCCTCCCCACCCTTCTGCCCTACCTCACCTCCGCCTCCTCCCCTGAGCGCGTCACGTCCCCGCTCCTCCGCCTACCTCCCAGTGCTTGTCACTGGCAAACAGCTATTTTGTGGTATAACACGCTCTGGAAGGGAGGGGGGAGGAGCAGGAAGGTGTTGTGCTCAGGGGAGGAGCTGGGGAAGAGGTGGGACCGGGGCAGGGATTTGGGGAAGGAGTTGAATAGGGATAGGGAGGGGGCAGAGTTGGGGCAGGGACTTTGGGGAGGGGGTTGGAATGGGTGTGGGAGGGGGCAGGGCAGGGGTGGAGTCAGGGCAGGGCCAGGGGGCAAAGAGAGGTTGAGCACCCGCCAGCGCCAGCAGAAGTTGGCACCTATGTTCTCAATAGCATAAGGGAACTTTGAAAAGTTCAGATTGTGTGTAACCATACTACAGGAACTCCTCACTTAAAGTCGTCCCGGTTAACGGTGTTACGTTGTTCCGTTGCTGATCAATTAGGGAACATGCTTGTTTAAAGTTGCGCAATTGTCCCTTCTAATGTCGTTTGGCACCCGATTGCTTTGTCCACTGCTTGCAGGAAGAGCAGCCCATTGCAGCTAGCTGGTGGGTGGTTGGAACCAGGGTGGACCGGCAGCCCCCTTATCAGCTCCCCCCTATCCTAAATTCCTTGTGCAGCCGCCGCCCAGCAGGCTATCAATTGCTGGCAGTTCAGATGTCCCTCCCCCCCACTGCCATGTGCTGCTCCTGCCCTTTGCCTTGGCGCTGCTCCCCGAGACTCCTGCTTGCTGTGGGGCGGGGAGGAGAGGAAGGGGGGGCTAATGTCAAAGTGTCCCTCTCCCCCCTGCTCCTGCACCTCGCTTACTCCATCTTCCATAGAGCAGGAGGGACACACAACAGAGGGAGCTGGCTGGCAGCAACTGGTCTCTGCAAGCGGATCTAATTAACAAGGCAGCATACTTAAGTCAGCTTACTTACTTAAAAGGGGAATATCTCTCTCTCTCTCTCTCTCTCTCACACACACACACACACACACACACACACACAATGTGAGTCTCTGTCTGCCCTCCCTCCTTTCCTGCTGCCTTGTAGAGTGTGAGAGTTAACCCTTGAGGGCTCAGTCAACTGCTAGTTTATTTAGCAGTAAGACACTCTCTAGGAAATATCCCATCCTCTGACTTCTCCACCTCAACCAAGCTTCACAATCATCATCATAGTGTACTAGTATTAAATTGTTGTATTTTTATATATAATATAGTCTTTTTGTCTGGTGAAAAAAAAATTCCCTGGAACCTAACCCCCCTCATTTACATTTATTGTTTCGCTTAAAGTCGCATTTTTCAGGACCATAACTACAACGTTAAGTGAGGAGTTCCTGTATAAAAAGTTACCTCTCTCGTCTATACTTAAGGAAACACAAAAGAGCCTGTTTCTGATCTCACTGACACTGGCTCTATATTGACTTAACACCACTGACTTTCAACGGAGTTACTGCTGATTGATGCTGGTGCAAGAGAGAGGAGAATCGGCGCAAGAGAGAGGAGGCTGTTAGACCTGTGCTGATGTTATTTACCCAACGGTTGATATTGCGTGTTCGAATTCTCCTTATCTGATGGTGCTTGGGTAGAATAGGCAGATAACAGCAAGTTTAAGGAATTAACTATCTGATTTTGGATGGAACTAAGCTTCGATGCAGGGTGTTTAATAGCGCTTGCTAACTCTGGATATCCATGCTCCAAGCACATCCACTGCTCTTGCAAAAGCTCCTGGATTTTTTTAACATATTGGCCTATGGGGTCATCTGCAGAGGAATCTTCTTGTTCTGTATGGTTTTCCTCCTCAGTCAGATCTTGCTTTGCATCCTCAGCAAAAACTGGTTTATTTCCACCTGGTTTATTTCCATTTGAATCAGCTCTTCCTGTTCTTGAACAGCTTTCTCCAATCAGAGAGCTAGCAGCACAAGACTGACTGTCATAGCTGTTCCTTTGATGTTGACAGTCGTCCTTGATCTGTTCATCTATCTTCAGCTCAGTGAAGCATGGTGTGAAGACAGGGGGCTCTGCGTTAGTTCCAGTTCCTTTCTGTTTGGCAAGAGATGAAGCCCCTTCTTCTCTGACACCAGTGTGAACACCTGCCAACTCCTGATCTGTATGAACAGGCATTATTCTTAACTCCTGAACCTGCAAGTTCACGTTGTCCACTCCATAGGTACCACAGCCTACAGATTCTGTAGCAACTGGAATATTAACATTGACCCCCTTGTCATAGGCCTCCTTAAATGTGTTTGCTTGCATGAGTTCAGTGTTCACTCCAGCATCATGGTATTGCAGGACATTTCCATCCTGCTTGGATGGTTCTGTTTCTTTGGTCTTTTCCTGACAAAGTTTCTCTTCCAGTTGAGCTTTGGAGCTTGCCAGTATTTTAATGCTTCTCTCCTTTGCTTTGATCTCACTGTCCTGTTGCTTCAGCACTACTCTGATCTGCTCAAGTTCTTCTGTTTTGCTATTTAGTTGCTCCTCCAGAATAGTGATTTGTTGTTTCAGTGCTGTGATCCTGCTGGGTTCTACTGTGTCACAAAGCAAAGGTTCAAGGTCTAAGTTTTCCTCCTTCGCTCTAGCCCAAATGCTTCTAACTTCAGTCTTCTCTGGTGCACTTGGCATGATCTCACTTATGTTTAATTCTGTTTCTTCATGGTTCTCATTTTCATGCATAAACTCGGGGGAATTTGATGAGATCGATTCATCCTTGACTAATTCAGGACATTTATTTGTCACGGGTGCGTAGCTTTCCTCTCCTCCACTCTCTGTAACCAGGAGCAGCTCTCCAGCTCTGGAATGCTGGCTTTGATGTGGAGACTGGATTTGAATTCTCTCCCTAGGGAGCTTGGAGGGTTGGTGATTCGGCTCAGAGATGGCTTTCACCTGTTGTCCCTTAGGCTGTTCATTTTTCTGGAACACCACTTTGATTTGCTCTCGCACATGCCTTGGCTCTTTGGGGAAATTTAATGTGACACCATCCGAATAGTGTGAATCCAGCGACTCCTTTGCAGGGCTAAAGGGAATTTCTGTGAAGCTCTTTCCCTCACAAGGCTGAGAGAATGCGGAGGGCTGAGCAGGCTGGGAGCACTGACTTTCCTCTTCTGAGCTTTTACTTGGGAGAAGTTTGGCTGGCATGCTAGAAGCCCTTAACAGCTGTGGCCTCCCTCTACAGCTGCCAGACTCTTCTTCATGGTGGATGACCTCTGCTTGTCTGATTGTCTCTGCTAAAAGGGCCTTTTTTCTGAAACTTGGCTCCTCTGCAGTTAAAGATTGTGGTGAGTCATAAGATGGGATAAGACAGGTGGTTTCTTCTGCCCCTAGTGATGCCTTCCTCTGTGCAAATGAGCAGGTTGCAGTCTGGCTCTTACTGGGGGAGGAAGCGTATGCACGGGATCTAGTCTCAGGCAGGCTGAAATTCCGCGGCAGAGTGCTGAACTTTGGCTGCTTGGCCTTCCTGTGAATGTGAACCCTTTTAATGGTGTTTCCTTTTTCAATGTCATCCACATATTTCAGAAAGTCAAGGTCTAAATGGAAGCCATATGGTGTTTCAACAGAATAAGGGAGACTTCTGGGTTGATCTTTCTCCTCAGCGGGTTTTGATGGCTGATCGCCAGCTGAAATAAAATGAGACATTACATTTTAAAAAAGGAATTAATTTTAAAAAATCTAACTGTGTATGCAGCAGAAAAAAAGTGGTCAGCGATGATTTATTTTGCCTCAGCTTTATACCTCTCCCATTCATCTTCCGCTTCTCAGGCCCAATCCTTGGCTGTGGCTGAGAGGCAGCATGGAGGGACAGGGAGGGCTCGCTGTGCATTGATCCTCTGGGGGTAAGTTAGAGCAGTCTGAAGGCTGTTCTAATTTTTAGAAACTACCAATAGCCTGAAGGAGCCAAAAGGCAGCTGCAGCACAGCTGAGAATCAGGGCTCTCATCAGTATGCACAAAATGCTGAAATGCCAGCCAGCTGCCTTCCTAAATCATTATGCAGGGAAAAGGGAAAGAGAGAAGGAAAGGTTTGTAGTTTGTCATTTGTAATGCTAATGTCACATCTGATTAGAGATATAGCCACAGAGCAACACGTGCAAATGTGTAATCTTGTTTTCTGGAGCTGACTCATGTAATTGTTGCACTGGAATTTGCTAAATCATTATTTTAATTGGCAATTATGTAAATAGCAGATTTGGTAGGCTGAGCTACAAATTTGTCTAAGTATTAAAAAGCTGTCGGATGTATAATAAATCCTAATTCTAGTGCATAAGAAATCCAGCTACAAACCAGACGATGGAAACTATCCATGACTATTACATTTTGGGTTTTTTTGCAAGTCAGGCAAAGAGACTTTGGGTGGCCCTATGGACCAACATCGTCACCCCAGTTGTCCTTTGAAAACAAAGAATACGTCCAAAACGCAGGGTTGAAATGTTCAAAAGCGACTGGTGATTTTGGGTGCCCAGTCTGAGGTGTTTCGAACGGGGCACTGAAGAAATGAGGCATCCGGAATCACTAACTGCTTTTGAAAACCTTGGCCAAGGCCCTGGGGCTTGTACAGCACAAGGGGCTGTCCCATATTGAGTTAATCTGTGCAGCTTCATGTAGTCACATCTGTAAATCTGCGTAGAACCACAAAACCCTCTCTAATGTCCA
Source organism: Sternotherus odoratus (assembly GCA_032164245.1). Classification (NCBI taxonomy): domain Eukaryota; kingdom Metazoa; phylum Chordata; order Testudines; family Kinosternidae; genus Sternotherus; species Sternotherus odoratus. Next base: position 78,106,701 of record JAVMKO010000008.1, on the reverse strand, counting down.
GGGAAGTTCTTCTGAGAGCACGTCTTTAATTCTTCAGTTCAAGTAAATCCAGCATATTGGAATGTGTTAAATAGACAACAGCCACTTTGTTCTATCTGTAATCAAACATGCAGAGCTGCAGCAGTCAATACAGACCCTTACAGTGAATATAAGCAACTCTCATCGAAGTGGATGCAAAAACCAGACTTTTCAATGGTCTCTCCTAATAACATCTTTCAATTTAGACTTACATTGACCTCTGCCCCATTCAAAACTGGCGTGCTCTCATTTTCATGGCTGTAAGTCATTTTCATGATTTTACCATTCTGATGTATCTGTACAAAATGTAACTCATTTATATATTTCGCTAAAGAACAATATATCAATTAAAACTCAGTGTACTGATAACGCATCGCTGTCCTTCATTCTGGTTATTTGTTCCAGCATTTTGTCTTATATAAGGTACTTGGCAAGTTAAAGGAATGGATAGAACTAATAATAAAATCCACAGCCCGCAAAATTCATATGCCCAAAATTTCAAACTAGGGTGGTTAAAGTTAAGCATCTAAATCAAAATTCAGGAAACAAAATAAGTGGCCTGATTTTCAGATGTGAACCCATGAAGTTGTAGTGAGTTAGGACTGTTAAGAATCTCTGAAAATTAGGCCACTGGTTTAAATAGGAGTATAGGTACCTAACTGTAGCCTAACATTCTTCCATTTGCAATCTTGCACGGGCTTGTGAGAATGTGGCATAGATAGAGACCCTTTCATCTCAGAGGTTCCCCAAGCCCTTTATACAAACAGCACCACTGAAATGCACAGCCACCTCTGGGGAGGAAGCCAGCACACTGGAAATAGTGGAATGAAGATGGCAAATTTAGTATAAAGTGACACCAAGGCAAAGCACTACTTGTCCTTTGAAATGTAGAAGGGGATTGAACACACAAGATATTTGTCTTTAAGATCTTATCTGAAAGTCCCATACACAGTGCTTTAAACTCCACTATAAACAACAGAACTATCACACTTATTCTCTGCTACAATAATCACAAATCAGAGCAAAACCAGAGTGCATTGTGTGTGTCTGGAACTATGCACAAACCTTGCATAGGTTCGTTGGAAAACGTGTCTCCATACAGTGAGAAGAGCATGAATGATTTATTGTATAAACAAAATACCGTGGTTCAATATTTTTTAAATGCTAAGAGTTCCATTCCACAGCGTTGAAGTAAAAACAGCCTCCATACCATCTGCTTTCTCCATACTGTGGAATGTGGTCCAGGCTGTCAGTGAAACATCATCCGAGTCAATGAGACTTTGTGCACCTAAAAAATTTAAAAGGACATTTAGAGAAAATCTCACTGTTTATTTCAAAGCCCATGTACATCATGCCCCCTCCATGTTTAAGACCTTCCATCTAGCTGTAGGAAACTCTTCAGTTAGTCAGAATGGCCACTGCTAAACAATGGAGATTTTTTAAAAACTTTTTGGAACAACAAAAGTAAGGTCATTCATGGAGTATAGGTGACGTTAGTTACTGTTGTTGCAGAACCTGGCCTCTTACTTCAAGTATTCTGTAGCCAGACCATGTACAGAAAACATTTTCAAGAATATTTAAATCAATATTTTCTCTTTTAGGGGTAACTATTCCTGCTTCCTAGACACATCACCATGAGATGCTGCCTTAATTAGCTGTTAGCCTAGGATCTGTAATAGATGGTATATGAACTCTTTACCCAAAATACATTGATTACTATGAAATATAGTCTGTAATTTATATACTGTGTGATATTTCATCTCCTGGGAAAAGACCAAGGGATATAAGCTACATATGGTGGCTTGTTTGGCATTTCTTAGCTTAAAGCAGCCAAAGATTCAAAACTGATTAAATATCTTTAAAACAAACCCCATTACTTCAGTGTGTGATTGATCATAGTAAAATAACCCTTCAGCTACATGACTAAAACACAGTCGTACTTCTTGTAGGACCATATAACTCCATCTGTCTCTTCGACTCAGACTTGTCATTGTCTGGAACATGATCATCATCCTTCAACATCCCCTCCCCCCCTCATCATCTGGGTGATAGTGTATAGACTCTAAGGATCTCAAGAAGACTGTGGATGTTGAGACTGAGGACACCCAAGCCAAGTCTGATGGGAAGCCCCTACTTCTTCTATGCCTGGTGGCTGGATTCTAAAGAGGTCAAGGTAACTGGAGCTCATCAGGTAACCAAGCCTGCTAGTGTATATACCAGATAGGAAAAAAAGGTCAGGGCCAGAATGAGAGGATGATTTCCCAGTTTACAGGAGGAGACTATGGGTCCCCCCTGTGTTTTGAGGTGAGTTTGTAACCTCAAAGGGAGAACTTTCTTTAAGATCTGGTTTGTCCCCGGAAAGAGGGGCAGAGAGGACCTGCCCAGTGCAGGCTGGAAATCCATCTGCTGCTGCTCCCAGGGCTGGAACCATGCTAGAACTACGAGAGTACAGCTTTGACCCCATTGCGCCAGGTCTCTAATGGGGTTGAAGGCATGAAGAGCCCTGACCTCAACTCCCACTCTGACCAACGTTGGAAAAGCTCTGGTTTCAGCCTACTGCCCCGGCTCTCTCCTGAACCTCTCTGCAGCAGGGGGCCCAAAACATTTTTCCTGGGGCGCTCTCTTTTTTTGAACCCTTTGCTGTGCTCAAGAGAGCAGGGAAAAAAAGTGCATGAATTGCCTGGTCACAAGACCCAGAAGGGAAGGAGAAAGACAACCCTGGAGAGCTGAACTACTGGGGAAATTCCCCCAGCACCTGGCACAAGAGAGGCTGACTCGAGTGGGAGAGCTGCTCAATAATGTCCAGTTTCAGAAAATGCTGAGAGTAGAGACTCAAGGCACACTCTAGACCAAGTGTGGGGGAAGGGCTGATAAGTAGCCAAGAACCACTCTCATCTCATTAGCCCTATTGGCAGAAATGGGTGAGAAGAGGGAGCTGCAGCCTGATTGTTTTCCATTTCCCTCTTCAGCACCATTTCCCCGGTATGCCCTGCCTCATTTCCCCCTCTATGCTTCCAGCTCCTGTCACCTCAGCTGCTGCAGTTCCTTAGTCCGTGTCCAACTGCAGCATGCTCAGAATTCCACTGCCACCTGCTCAAAAGTACAAAGAAGTGGCAATCAACTTAAACCCATTCCACTGACTATCCATTCACTCAGGAGCCAATTCAAATTGCTCTTCTTGGTCCACATACCAAGCCCCTTGCTCACCTTTTAACCCTTAGAGTTTCGCCTGAGGAAGGACTTCAGCATTTGGCCCATAGTATTAAAACCCACCATGGACTTGCCCCAGCCACATTCATTGGCCTTTATCCCTCATTGTGTCAGTCATTCCACTTATGTAGTATTGCTCTTTTCTCTGCCCCCTCACACAATCTCATCATGGTTGGTACAAGAAACTTCTTCTCTGCAGCCTTCCTATGTCTGTCCAGGTCTCCATTTAAATGTTCCGCTGAAACCATAGCGCATCTTAATTCTCCATTCTTTATCCCTTAAATGCCTTTCTTCCTGTGAGACTGGCTTGAATTCTAACCTAATTTATTTCTGTTTTAATTTTTAGAAAAGCTGGCCCCAAATGGGACAGATGCTGCTGGTATGTATGTTTTACAACATTGAAGTGCTTAGATCAGGGGTCTCAAACTCAAATGACCACGAGGGCCGCATGAGGACTAGTTCATTGGCCCGAGGGCCGCATCACTGACACGCCCCCCTCGCTGCCCCCGCCCCTACCTCCACCCCTTCCATGAGGTCCCACCCCTGCCCCGCCTCCTCCCCTGAGCGCGCAGCTCCCAGCTCCTCGCCCTGACAAATAAGGCATTGAATTTTCTCTTTTACCGCTGTGAAAAAATATAAATTCTCCCATTTGTCTTGGAAAAAACTCTTTTCTCCCATGAATGTTCTTTTTTTTTGTGATAAAGTCATTTCCAAGCCGTTTTAATCAAATATATTCACTTAATAATGCACCTCACTCAAAGGACCAAACAGGAACTTGATCTACTTCTATGAAAGCACCTTCCTGGACGGGGCTGCACTCACACTCCACTCTTGCTCTGCCTCTTCCAACCTCTTCCCTGTCCCCTTCAAAGCCCTTCATCAAAGTTCCCACCCCAACTCCGCCCCCTCCCCTCCCCTAGTCCAACCCCTTCATCAAAGTTCCCACCCCAACTCCGCCCCCTCCCCGCCCCTAGTCCAACCCCTTCATCGAAGTTCCCACCCCAACTCTGCCCCCTCCCTGCCCCTAGTCCAACCCCTTCATCAAAGTTCCCACCCCAACTCCGCCCCCTCCCTGCTCCTAGTCCAACCCCTTGCCCAAATCCCTGCCCCTTTCTCCCCCTCCTCCCCTGTTCAGGAGCCCGCTCCTGGCCTCTCCCTCCCAGAAACCGCTAAGCTGCCAGAGAACTGCCTGGCCATAAGCAGAGCTGTGGGGAGTGGCGCGTGGGTTAGAAACACGTGGAGGAGTGGGGCAGGGGAGCTTGGCGGGGGGACCGCGCGGGAGCTTGGCGGGGGGACCGCGCGGGAGCTTGGCGGGGGGACCGCGCGGGAGCTTGGCGGGGGGACCGCGCGGGAGCTTGGCGGCAGGGCAGTGAATAGGGAGCTTGGCGGTGGGGTGGGGAGAGCATCGCGGGCCGCAGGGAAGGGCTTTGTGGGCCACATGCGGCCCGCGGGCCCCATGTTTGAGACCCCTGGCTTAGATTATAGAGCTTTCAAGTAAAGACACTAGAGAAAATGAGGTTAAACGGTGCTGCGTTACCCATTTTAAAATTGTGAAAATATTTTTATGAAACCAAAACTAACTGGTAAGAAACTTATTGCTGCATTAAACAAGTGTGGTCTCTGCATCTGGGTGTGATGGAGTCTTCCAAAAGACATTGCTATAAAGAGAACGTTAATATGACCCCAAGGTTACTACTACCTTATACACAATTATAACTGGATAGTAACACAGAAACCTGGCAGACTAGTAATTTGCTTACCCGTTTCATCCTACAGAACCAGTCAGAACCATATGTTTATGATAGATTTCAACCAATACACTCCTGAGATATTCCCAGGCTAACTCCATTTTGTACATGAAAGGCAGTTTCTCCTGCTTTTCCTCATGAATAAACAGCATGTGCCAAAATTAACATTAATCACTTTCTCCAGTGTTTTTATTTTACTTTTCCAATTACAGTCAGTTGCAGAATGATCATGGATTCCAGCCACAATCTGACCAGTTATATTTCACTCTTCCAGGTCATTTACAAAGGGAAAAAAAATCCAATCAATAAGAGGTTTTTAATATCTAGATAATTACACCTAATTGATTCATTTATGATTTGGCTTTGTTCCAACTTTCCAGTCATAAAATTGAAATTTTGGCTAATCTATTTCAAAATCACCTCATAAAATGACTTCTGTATGTACCCTACCAGATGTACTTCAAGTGCCTCCAGTGTAGTTTGTACATGGTTCTGATGGCTAACTTCCAAAAATATGGGTCCTATTACCCCTAGTATCCAAATCAATATTCTTCCATGACTGGCTACAATGAAACCTAGATCAGAGTGAAGAAATTCATCAGAATACATGGATAAATTACATTGAATACATGGACAGTCCTCTCTCACAGGAGGGTCAGTCTCACATTTGATTCTACATTTTTTTGTTTTTAACTATAAACCAAATAAGACAACACCAAAAGATATTTAAATTTCTACTGAAGAAGGAACCAGATACCAGACAGGATGATAAAGTACATCAAGGTCTCACCACAGTCTAATGTTGTCTCTGATGGAAGACTCTGGAATGAAAAATGACGCCCACATACCACTTTGATCCTGGCTCCCATACAGAACTTTAGGGAAGCCTGAGTGTGAGGAGACAAAGCTGCCAGCTGGTGGGATCAGTTTTCAGATGTGCGTTAGTGTTCTGGATGGAGCTCTGAGCCCGCCCAGCTATGGGCAGTTCCATGGATCATATTCTGCAGACATATCACACATGTCCTTCTGATTCAACTTTGCCTTTTTCTACTAAAATAACTCCACTGACTGCAGAAGAGCAACTTCTGATTTACCGTGGTGCAAGAGGAGGCTCTGCCCCTTAGATTTTCAGCTGAGAGAATTTAGTGCATCTGACGGACAGACCTGAACTCTACCGGTTAAAATGGCTTATGCCCCACAACATCAATGTGCTTGACCTTCATCTGGGGCCTGATCTCTTTCATGAGGGGATAGATGATTCAGAGGAGGAGAACAGGATACAGAACTGAAGTCCAGTGGAAAAATTCCCATTCCATGGACTTCAAAGGGCTTTGGATCAGGTCTCTGGAGGAGCCATTTCTGTGGCAGACAGGCTAGTTTCTACTCCATCCCCACTCAGTCTTTGTGTTGTACTGTGAGCAACAAGCTCACCCCCATTCAGTGCTTGGCTCCTACTCCAACTTAGTGCTAATTTGCAGTGGATTCTTGTGTATTAGAAGCAGGAATGAGCCTAATTCTTTTCCCATATGCCACTGAACAGTTGTCAGATTGGTAAAGCCCTTCAGCTACTACCAACCTGGGACAGATCTGAACTAGTGCCCTAGTTCTGTAACCTGTTATTCTCCTCTAAATCATCTATCCCCTCATGAAAGAGATTTCAACAATTCTGTAAGGTTTTCTTCCCCTTTGGTAAATACCTTATCAAACACTGTCATTGTGAGCCATTAATATACATTGACAGAAAACACATTATGTATACATTTGTTAAATTGACCCTCTCCCAGGTTTTAATATTTGCAGACTTTCCCTATATCATACAGTAATGGAAAACACTCAGTTTTAATCCCCAGGCAATGAGCATCTCAGCATATATAGAATCTTTGATGCATAGTTTTACTACAAAGAATAGTGTTGAGGAGGATGCGTTCATATGTACATTAAAAATACCTCTCACAAGGCAAGAGCATATAGAGAAATAAACATGAAAAAGTCAAATATTTGACACAGTAACTTCATCCCCTCAGTTCCCCATTTGCAAGGACAACGTACTGTCTTTTTAAAAAGCCAGGTCTCAAGGAGCATTCCTTTAGTCAGATTTAACTCTCCATTTTCTGACCTCCATTAACAGAATAAAAAACAACACCTAAGATCATCCTCCGAAGGTTTTAACTTTAACTCAATTACAAAGACAGAGATAGGTGAAATTCACTCTAGGAAAGGAGCCTGCTACCAGCAGTTTTACAGATGAGAAACATTTACCCCTGTGATTATAAACAAAGAGATCATTCATGCCTGGTAGATGACACATTAACACAATATCATTAACTATTTAAATAGATCACAACATTTTTTATTTTATTTTTTTGCCACTGGCTGTCATTTTCTCCTGCATTGCAGCAATTGCATTTAGCACTTCGTTATGAAAGAAAAAGTATAATTAAAAAAGCACATTGCCAGGTTACCTTCTCATCCTTCCATCTACAAAAAAAGGAGCAGAAGAGCTTTTCTCTTTCAGAAAGGTATCTTTTCACTGCTGTAGTTATAGGTTCAGCGCTGCAAATGTGTGATTTCCAGCTGTTCAAGAAGTTGGTCAGCTGATCAGTGACCTTGCTTAAAAAGCAAATACTAGTTTAACTAAACAGAGGGAGCAGAACAAAAGATGAATTCATTTTCTAACGAGCTAGCACGTAATTCTTATACATCCTTTCTGGAGAAAGTTAAACCCCAATCTTTAAAGCTAATTACACTTTCTGTAGACAGTGTATATTATCTCCCCATAAAAAAAAAAAGCAAAATGTTTAGTCTGCTGGGTAAATTTCTGAACAACATCTGACCTTATCTGCCTTATCAAAAATAGGATTATTTAAAAGTCAGTCAATAATTAACTACACATTTCTCATTTCATCTGATGTTACTCATTAAAGAAATTCTTCCTAGCTTCATTCTGAGCTTCAGTTCACATTCTGCAGCTTAGCTATTTTGAATACATTCTTTATTCTGGTCAGCATTTCTCCCAACAAAAAATAAAAGCAGTCCCCTTGATTAAAGGACAGCAGCTTTATTAAAAAATGCAACATGTTTCAATATTAATAATTAATTCTGCTTCAGTCCTACCATAGTGCAATGAGTTATATCAGAAATATCCTCTTAAGAATTCATGGTTTTGTCTGTGGCTCACAGTCCCATAGTTACACCCATCAATCTGCTGTTCTCAGAAGCTGAAGATAAGGCAGTGAATCTATTTAACAGGACAAGAAAATCTGCAAAGCATCTTCTGTAATTACTGAACATACCACTCTATTGATTCTACACTCAATGAATTGCAGGTCATCATGTAAAAGTTGATAACTGCAGCACAGAGAGAGGGCTTCAAGGCCCTCCATAGAATGCCCTGCTGATTAAAAGGAGACACATTTTAAACTCTGATCACTCATCTCTTGTCGCGTTTATTGTTAGCAGCGGCAGGATACAGTGGTAACAAAGGAAACTCATAACATTGCTGTTCCCATTGTGCTATTCTAACCAAAGGAAGGAAAGGTAGGGTGGATCAATAGGACAAGAGAAAAAGCAGTTTGTCTAAATGATGCAACATAAACATTGGGTTTATCAATGCAAAAATAAAATTAAAACAAACATAAAACATGGAGGGAATCAAATGGTTTCAAAGATAAAAGGAAAGCACAAATGAACCTGCAGGTTCTGAGATACATTTGGAAACATTTAAAGTGAAAGGCCTGTTTCCTCCCCAATCTTTGCAATGCTAAACATCACTTCCCAAGTTATAGGTAAATTGTAGTTTGTGAACTAACATAAAGCCCTGCAGTATGCAGTCATTCAGGTTCATATATTTTATGCCCAGGGCTACCACAGCTGTTGAGCTAAAACCAGACCATATAGCTGCCCCTTTACACAGTAGAAATTGTGTCTTCTAGATTTTGATCAGTAGAAAACTGGAACTTCATTAGAGATTGAGGTTGCAAGTCGTTTTCAAATGGTACGTTGCCATTTTTAATGTGCCGTGCAATGATGGGGCATGGTTCCTATCAGAAAAGCCGTACATAACACTTGGGCCTGGTTTATGAAATTCATCCACTTCCCCAAAGTGCCAAAACACTCTCCCACTCTGCAAAGATAGAGTTCAAAACTGGGCCAGAGAAATGAAGGGCTGGACTGGGATTTAACAATCTGTGCTTGAGGTATGTAGCAGCACTGCCCCTCCAACCCAGCAGGGAACAAACTTCGTATCCTGGTTCCTCTCATTCCAGAAGGGAAGTCTAGTCTATGCCAGTAGATCGCTTCCCTGGCTCAGATATGCTGGCTGGCACACGAAGAGTTAAGGTTTTCACCGGCATCCCGGCCTGTCTAACCCTCCTTGTCCACCTGTGTGGGGAGTGGGAGCAGCAGGACCATGCTGTTAGCCACTGTGTGTAGCTCACACAAGGGAGTTAGGGACACCTGACAGTCCCTTGTTCCCCTGCATGATGATCTTGCCCTAAGCATACAGAGAAGTGGGGCTGGCTATGGGGTGTGGTAACGGAACACAGCGCCTTTCACGGGTAGGTTTGAATCCATCCCATGTCAGAATTGACTGAAAGTTATGAGTGTCTGATCAACACTCTGCGAAGTAACTTTGTGGCCTGAATCCAGGTCCTTGTGCATAAGTATTTTCATCACCAAACTGATATTAGAGCTGATGCTAATAGACCATCTCAGCAGAAAGACAAAAGATTGTTTAAGAGCAGAAACTGTATTCCTCTCTAAAGGTGAATTGCTGGGGCAGGGCTGGAAAGGTTGCAATGCTGCCCACCATGTTGTACATCTTTGTGCATATTAATAGGTTTTTTTTTTCCCCAGAGCTGTCAATCCAGCCCTTTTCATAACCACAAAATTAACTAAAAAGACAGTGGTAGAATAAACAGTGAACATTGCAAACAAAATAACTAGGATATTACCAGTGGCAAAGTAGATATGTTTGGGTCATAGTTTACCCAAGCAAAACTGGGCTAATTGTGCTCCTTTAATCCTATTGGCATTTATGGTACTTTGGAAGGTCAAAGTGATTGTACACAGATCTTACAGATGCTGTCAGGTCAAATTTGGCTGAAAATTTAAGTATTGTAAAAAAGAAGGCATTTAGGGAAAATATTTATATTAAATTATTACATTATGTTAAAAATATATTTTGGATACAGTTTTAAGAAAACGAGGCAAATAAACATTCTCCTGAAGCATTTACAACCCAAACATTGCGCTTGTGCACGGGAACCAGCAAGTGAAATTGTCTGGAACTAGAAACAAAAGTGAAACTTACTGGTCCATTTGCATTGTCCTGCAGTGCAATATGTTCACTATTTGCACAATTAATTAAAAATAAACTAGCCACTTCAATGGCTTTGCAAATTTTACCGGTTACACGTTTCGTCATTAAATCAGCACACACAATGACATTATGTTGTTGCATACTGATTAAGTTAAGTCTTTGTATTTCTCTTTCACAGTTCATTAATGTGGTCAGGTGTTCAAATATAACTTTGGTCTGCTTATTTAATGGTTACTGCATGTCTGTTGTGTCAGATTCCCCTGGTTTGCTGTATTCATGTATCCTGTGACAGGATAGTCAAAGCCCACACTGAGGACAGAGGAGTTAATAACTTTTGGGTTCAGTCAGCCCTGACCTGCTGCACGTGGAGAAGGTCTCTGGCCTGAGGGGAGAAGCTAACAGGACAGAACCTGGCTCAGTGGGGGTCTAACTGAGAAAGGGAGCAAATTTCTGGCTCTTTATTCAAGGAGAGAGAGGTGTGGCTGGATCTAGAAGTTAAGGTAACCTGATGGCAGACAAGAGCCTCCTTAAAGGAAGCAAGCCAGGCCTGCAATAGGGAGTCCAAGGGAGTTGTAAAGGAAAGGAATCTTCCTAGTATTCTCTGCGCTGGTGGAGAAGCTTGCAGGGAGCAGAGAAACTCCTTCAGGGTCAGGGACTGCCCTGTGAGAGAAGTAGAGAAAACTCCCCTACAGCAGAGCTAGCTGGGTGGTAGAAAGTACTAAGAATCTCTGCAGGAGCCTGGAGGAAAGGCCTTGAGAATATGGTGCTAATACACAGGAACGTCCAGTAAGAGGCTGTGGAAAAGGCCTAGGATAGGGCAATGTAGGAAGTAGTCCAGGGAGGTAGCCAGGGAGTCTGTGTACGCAGGCCTTGGCCTTTTATTAAAGGGACCTTGGACCAGGGCCGGCGACAGGGGGGTACTACGGGTACAGCTGTCCCGGGCCCCCCGACTTTAGGGGGGCCCCGGTACACAGCTGTACCCGTTGTCGTCCCCCCTTGTTGCCGGACCTGGAGAGCGGGGAAGGGGCGGGGAGGCGGCGCGGCTCTCCCCCAGACGAGCTCGCCTGGCCCCGGCAGGAGCTGTGAGCCCGGGGGGAAGGGGGGAACAGCAAGGGCGGCTCGCGCCGCTCCCGGGCTCTCGCTGCCGCCAGCTGTCAGCTGGGGGGGAGCGCCGGCTGGGCTGGGGGCCCCCCAGCCGCTGTTGGCTGGGCTGGGCCCCGGCTGGGCTGGGGGGGGGGAAACTATCAGAGTAGGGGGCCCCCAAATTTCTGTCGCCGGCCCTGCCTTGGACCAGAACCCAGAGACAAGGGAGGGCCTGGGCTCCTTATTGACCTGCAGATGAAGGTGGTGTAGAAATCTCTCTGACATCAGGAGTAAGGATTATTGAAATCCTCTGATACAAGGAGTAAGGGCCAAAGGCCCAACATGAGGTTGGCAGGTTATCATTTGGACTCTTTGTTTACCCAGGAGTAGACATGTACCAGCTGGAGGGCTGAGTCCCAAGAAGAGGTGGATCACCATCAGGCCTAAATGGCCTTTTAGTGGTGACAACTGAGGGGAAGGCCCTGCAACTCTGGAGCAGGGCGTGGCCACAAGGGAGTGCTCTAGAGGTGAGGCATACTCTTCCATAACTGTTCTGTATATAGCCATGTGTTTGTCCTCTATATAGGATATATTTTCTATACTATATATATAATTAATAATAATGTCAGAGCATTTTCAATTAATTTTTCCCTTTGAAAGACCCTGCTTTGAAAGATCCCTTTGAAAGATGCTTTTCTTCTAGCATCTCCTCCTCAGATTCATTTGGGTAAAACATGCAGTCTTAACCAAACAAAACTCCAAAGGATTTGAAGTGTGTTTACAAGTCCTGGGACCCCGATTCAGCAAAACACTTACGCATGGCCTTGAGTCTCTATCCCTTAGTAAATCAGTAAGCCTGGGCCTAAAACCCATTAAAGTCAATGAGTTCTAAAGTTGAACACATGCGTAAATGGATTAGTGAATCAGGGCCTGAAGTTAGGTTGACCAGATGTTCCGATTTTATAGGAACAATCCCGATTTTGGGGTCTTTTTCTTATATAGGCTCCTATTTCCTCCCACTCCCGTCCCGGTTTTTCACATTTTCTGTCTGGTCACCCTATCTGAAGTAGACATGCAGCCCTACAGATTTGGCCAAGTGTCTGATCTATGTTTTAAGTATCTCCAGAAGAGATATCAGACTGCCACCAGTGGCCAAATTCGGAGCCTCTTCAGCTTGTCCTCACAAATGGGCATAAAACAGTGCAGCAAAAATAAAGGTGAAAAGTCTGACCCAGAAGTGTTGTTACTGATTCTCTACCAGATGCTGCAGTTCTTTAAACTGTTGTTCTCTCAAGTGCAGCTCTTTGCAGGAGTGGGGTTTATGAAACTGAGTACCCCCAGCCAGTTGCTTGCTTGTTCTCCACCTGGCAGTCAGCACTGACACTGCTCCTATCTTCAGGAGACAGTGCTTTGAGGAAGAGTGCTGCTTATTAGGCACGCATAGTAATGCGAACGCTAAGGGGAAGTAGGGTGACCAGACAGCAAGTGTGAAAAATCGGGATAGGGGGTGGAGGGAAATAGGAGCCTATCTAAGAAAAAGACCCCAAAATTGGGACTGTCCCTATAAAATCAGGACATCTGGTCACCCTAAGGGGAAGTGAGGCTTTTTCTTGTATTGGCCATGAACATGTCTACATAAGCCTTATGTAGACATGTTCATGGCCAATACAAGAAAAATACAAGTGGCATAAGATGTAAATAGCTGATGTTAAAGAGACACACTGACAGGATAGATAGATGGAAGCAGTTATCCACTGAGCTCTTCTGCAGAGTTATTCCTAAGAGTGCTATGGAGCACTATAAGATCTTAGAGCATCTGTCCATATATGTGGCAGCTACATGGGTTAAGGTGTCACCGGAGCAAATGTAATTCTCAGTCCTGAATGCTCTCTCTTGTGTTAGTGCAAAGTGGCTATAATAATGTCTCCTCCATAAGGATGTTTTGAGGATGGATTAATGTTTGTAAAGTGCTTTGAGACCCTTGCATGAAAGGTGCTATGTAAATGCAAATATTATGATTATAATCCATTTTAGAATGAGCAGCTTGTTGGGTTAAGCCCACAGTTCTTCTCCTACCCCATATTGGAGAAGGGAGAAGAAAGCAGCCAAATCAAATATTTCAAGGCTTTGCAGTAAGTGATGGGACCCTTACAGCTGGATTCAGTGGGAGGGGATGGCAATGAAAGGTCTCGGTGGGTGGGCATTTGTGGTGGCAGAAAGCCACTGCAACTTTCCTTTGCCAAGGAATCCTCAGGTGCCCAGGAAATGGCTGGAGAAAGGAGTGGTCAGGAGTTATGCTGATTCAACACACCCACTGGAAGTCCTCCAGAGGAGCCCCATCAGTAAGTTAAACCTGCTTGCTTAATGGAGAGCAAGGAGTGGCAACACCATCTGTTCTCCCTCATAGTGAATTTCCCCTGGGGGAAGAGAGGGCTGGGCTGACACAGGGAGATGTAATTTACATCTCTGTGCCAAATACCTACAGGGGATCTAGCCCTTGCTGTTTAAAGTGTTACCGAAAAACTGCTCTATCCAGGCGGTCTGCTTGATTACACAATAGCCCAGCAGAGCTGTTGTTGCAAGTGGACATACCATGAGCAAATATGGCCTTACGGGGAATATTTGTTACACGTATTTTCAATTCTATTTGGATACACAGGAAGAAACATAATGTGTTTTCAGTCTGTTAGGTGCAGCAGTGCAGGAGAGAAGTCAGCTTTGTAGCGATGGGCTCAGATGATCCAAAATATAAAACAACATGCAGTCTGGGAATGGGCAAGAACAGGAATTTCATGGTAGAGAAAGAGAGAAGAAAGGGCTTGAAATTTTAGTGTGATCACATAGAAAATGGCCTGGTTAAAACATATGTGGCTTGTTTGGCCGGATTTTTTGATGAAGTGAGACTTAAAGACTGGAAAGACTCTCTTGGTTCACCTATCAGTAAATCATCACCTTCATTATTATTACACGGCGCTTTACAAAACATGTGAGATGAAGGGGATCCCCTAGTCCAAGGAGTTTACAACAATCCAAGGCCCTGATCTTGCAAATACTCATACCTGTGCCTAACTTTACTACGGTGGGTAGCCCTATTGAAATCAATGGGATTACTTAGGGTAGTGGGTTAAACATGTGTTTATGTCAGCCATATCTGGTCCCAACTAATAGGATACACAGGACAACTTTTGCTGCAAGAAGGTCTGGGGAGATTAGCTTCCTAAAAGAATGAGGTAACTTCAGGGAGCTCCAGAGACCAGGGCCGGCGACAGGGGGGAGGGGGGGACAAGGGGGACAACTGTACTGAGCCCCGGACTTAAGGGGGGCCCCCGATGCTCGGACCTCTGCAGAGGCGCAGCGCCCGCGCTGCGTGGCCGCGGCTGACCGCATGCAATCCTGGGTGGGCGCCGCCGGCCACCCCAGCGCTGCGCTGTAGACAAGCGCGGCAAGTGCCCGTACCGTACCGCACGGCTGTCAGCTGGGGGGGGGGGGGAGCGCCGGCTGAGCTGGGGGGGGGGCCCAAACGATCACAGTAGAGGCAGACTCTCGCCTCTAAAATGGCAGCAGCCTAACATTAGCGCAATGTGGTATGTACAGAATTAAAACATTTACAAAGAGAATCAAGTACTTTACACAGTCTTCCGTCTCTGTTCTTGGGGTACTTAGACGATGTTGTCCGCAGGTTGGAGGAAGGGACTAGAATTTGGAATTCCTTAGTTCAGTTCCCAACGGCTTTACTAACTTGCCAAGACCTTGGACAAATCACCTCCAGACTGATTTTCAACAATGGGAACTCTTTGGTGCTCAGTCCCAGTGAAAATCAGGCCCCTATTTTCTCTGTGCCTCTGCTTTGCCATCTGCAAAATGGCTAAAACAATGTCTTCCATAAGGATGTTTTGAGGACAGATTGATGTTTGTAAAGTGCTTTGAGATCCTTACATGAAAGGGGCTATGTAAGTGCAAATATGATGATGATGATCCATTTTAGAATGTGTTTTCTTCTCATTTTAAGAGCATGTTACTGGTCTATAGTTGTAGTATTTAACAAGGAGAACTTTTGCGGTCAGGCTTTAAGCAAAGAGCAATGGCATGATACACTCCCCCTGTGTTTTGCTATCCTATACACAATTTTCTTGATGTCAAATAGAAATATAGATCTTGGGATGCAAACAATTCATTTTCTAAAAGGAAAAATTACAGCATTAGTGAATGGAGGTTAGGCAGTATATTTAAATTTTGGTACTATTTGGTACAATGCCACATGGAATCTTACTCTCAAAATTGTGTCAAATCAACTTGGATATGAACACTGTGACTGAGTGGAAACAGAAAGAAGGAGCAGTAACAAAGGGTAATTAATGCTAGGTAGCAAAATATCCTCTTAGGAGGTGATATCTACTGCAGAACCACAGAGGAATCTGTGTTAGGTCACTTTTACTTAATGTCTTCACTAATATTATAGGGTACAAACTGCACATTAATGGAACTTACAGATGATACTAAATTGGAAGGAGCTGCAAACACCAGTGGAATGAGAGGATACAGGACATGAGCCAAAGTCCATTGAAGTCAGTGGAAAGTTTCCTGTGGACTTCAGTGGGCTTTGGATCAACCCCATAGGGAGATGAGAAATGTAGGCAGAGAATAACAAATGAGATTCAATTTGAGCACATGCAAGCTGGGTAATGTTAATCCAAAGTGCACATTCAGGGGGAGGCAGAAACTCACTATCAGAAAGACAGTGGCCAACTGGAAGAATGACAAAAACATTTGTGTGGCTGGCAAGAATGGCTCTCAAGGAAAAAATAGGAGTTAAATATGTCTAGATATGAGAGAGGGGATAAAGTCTTGAAACTGCTTGGAAACTAAAGCTGGTACATAATGCAGCCCCTCCCTTAGGCTGAAGTTCACCCCGTGCAGGGGACCAGCCCAAGAGCTATGCAGTGTTTAAGTCATGCCAAACTTTAAGGATTGAGTTGGTACATAGTCCTTGTGCTCGACCTCTGCACAGGGTGAATTTCAGCCTGAGAGGGCTTTCGCAAGGATGGCTGGGGCGTCGGTCATTTAGGAGTTGCTGGTTGTCTGTGAATTTAATCTTGAAAGGGTTTGGGATCTGATTACATCAGAGACGGCCCCTCTCTCCCTGAGCCACATATTCCCAATTGCAGTCAGTTAAGAGGTTTGAACTAGAGTTCCCTAGCTTTGAATGGGCAGGAGCTTCTGACTGAAGGCCCCTCAACTGTCATTCTCTTGCCCTCTTAGTGCACTAGAGCCTTGTTAACTTTCTATGCATACTATGAGCTCATCTTCCCCCCCCCCCCCCCCCAGCACTCAGGGTATGACTACACTGCAATTAAAAACCCGGGGAAGGTTTACTATTTACTGTGTTCATGGCATGAACACAGAAGGTAGATAAAGATAAACTACTTGGTCTGGAAGGTTGCAGCGTAACACTGCTTTAGTTTGTAGAATCCGGAACCTAAGACACTAGCACCAAAAACATGGAGACAAAGCAGGCTGCTCCCTAAGGCAGAGCATCATAACTCAACCTACCTTGCTCTAGGTCAGGGGTGGGGAACCTCCAGCCCGCGGGCCTTATACGGCCCGCCAAAGCATTCCGTCCGGCCCGCGCGCGTCCCTGGCCGGCGGCTCCCCGAGGCGCTTCCCGGCCCCTTCGCCGAGCGTGGAGCCGCCCCCACCCGGGGCGGCTCCGCGCTCGGCGAAGAGGCTGGGAAGCGCCTCAGGGAGCCGCCAACTAGGGACGCGCATGGGCCACCAGGGCGGGGGCGGCTCCCCCAGGCACTTCCCGGCCCCTTCGCCGAACGCGGAGCCGCCCCCACCTGGCGGCCCTGGGCGGCTCCGCGCTCGGCAAAGAGGCCGGGAAGCGCCTGGGGGAGCCGCCGGCCAGGGACGCGTGGGGGCGGCTCCCCCAGGCGCTTCCCGGCCCCTTCGCCGAGCACAGAGCCGCCCCTGCCTGGCGGGATGCGAGCGGGCCGCCAGGCGGGGGCGGCTCCGCGCTCGGTGAAGGGGCCGGGAAGCGCCTGGGGGAGCCGCCGGCGCCACGCGGACACCATTAGCTGGGCGGGGTAAGGAGGAGCCGCGGGGAACCGACGGTCAAGGGAGTGTGTGGGGGGGAGGCTGAGCTGGGGGGCAGGCATGGGGGCGGTGAGAGGGGAGGCCAGGCTGGGTGGGCGGGGAGGGGGGCAGGAGACTAGGCTGGATGGGGTGGGCGAGGCGTGGGTGCGGGAGGGAAGGAGGTTTGGTGGGGGGGAGGCTGGGCTGGGCGGGTCAGGCCTGGGGGGCAGGAGGCTGGGTTGGGAGTGGGAGGGGGGAGGAGGTTAGGTTCGGTGGGATGGGCCGGGCCAGGCAGGGGTGGGGGAGGAAAGGCGGTTAGATGGGGGGAGGCTGGGCGGGGGTAAAGAAAGATCACCCCCTACACCCAGGCTGATAGCGGGAGCTGACTGGGGCAGGCAGCAGGACCCCAGCTGGCAAGGACGCCAGCGGGGGAAACCCCAAAGCAGTGCAGGGCTAAGCACTCCGCCTGCCACTGCTTTGGGGTTTCCCCCGCTGGCCCCTTGCCAGCTGGGATCTCAGCTCCCATTGCCAGCCTGGGCTTCCTCGGGGCGGGGGGGGGGGGGCGGGAGTGGCCCGCGAATGACATTATAAATGTCCAAATGGCCCTTGGCAGAAAAAAGGTTCCCCACCCCTGCTCTAGGTTGACTGCTCCTGAATACCCCGCTTGCCTGCTTCCCTACAAAGCCCCCTAGCACGCACGCAGGGCCAGGAAACACCGGGCAGCCTAAAGTGATAGCTTGTAACTTTAACACAGTTTTCAATACAACACATTAATCACTCTGCAATATTGAAATTGTAAGCTCCTCTCCCCACCAGTGCCAGACCATGGGATGGGGTCACCTGCTATGTAACATCCTTTAGACATTGAAAGAAATGACCTAATTAATATTTGAAGGGTGTGAACTCCAGGGAGATCTAGGAGTTCATTATAAGGGTATAACCAAGAGTGATGGAATGAAATTAAGAAAGAGAAACATTAGGCTGAGCTTTTTGACAGTGAGATCAGTTAGTCCATTGATTAATCTTCATTCCACTTCATTGCCATGTTTAAAATTAGGCTGACTGTATTAGAGAATGTACAGCAGGGAACAGCCCTCCCCCTCAGTCAGGGAAGTGGGCTACTTGTCCAAATAGGCCAAAGTCAGTCCCGGTGCAAGAGAGCACAACTTCATCGCGTGAGGCTTCGCTGAGGTTCATCTGTCTCACGCAGGCATCTGAACTGTCCTAGGATCCTCAAGAATTGGAGAGAACAAATGTGGCATTAAAGGCTCCTCGAGATCCTCAGTCAAGTGCAGCTCCAGCAGACTAAAGAACCTGGAGTCAAGGACTCGCAGAACCTTTAGACTAGTAGCCAACTGTGTTGAACACTAGATGACTATTAGACCCCAATAAATGTGGCTTCAATAGGTCTATGCACAAGAGATAAAGACTTGGCAAATTTAACTCAAACAAATCTGGCTGCTGAGTAACTACCCCAAAATTATTAATCAATTAAAGAAATTATTTTCAAAATAATATGTGAAACTCTCAAGGAGTCATTAGGTGTTTAAATAGCCATTTAATGAGATGGCAGTAAAAGTTATGCAGATATTTATTTTCCTAAAACTGCTTATTGCTGTTTGTTAAATGTAGTTAATGCTCTACCAACATTTCCATTAAAAAGACAAATTCAAGACAAGACACATGCTATCCAGAGACTTCCCTTTTATGACTTGCCAGGGTAAGAGAAAATCATTCAGACTATTCCCCTAAAACCTCTTTGACGAGTGGCCGCTAGTCTCTTCTGACCATGAATGAGATGGTGTTATAAAAGCAGTGTTGGCAATTGTTGTAATTTTTATTGAGTCATGCAATATGTGGTGTGTTCCAGCTCCTGGAGTCATGGGACTATGTGAAGGTCATGGTTGCAGAAAAAAGTTTGAACGTGTGAACCCTAAATACTTCAAAATTTGAAGGCAAATAAAAAGAACCTAATGCTAATATTTCATTATTTTTAAGCCAATCTCATGAGTTTCTGGAAGATGACTCATGGTTTTTGAACATTCAGACATAGCAATACCATAAAGCTAGAAGCGCCAGGGCATTCTTCATCTCTTCTGACTGCTTGCCTTTGTTTTTCGAGTTACTGTACATGCTGGAACAAAGATCCTCATCATGCAGGCTTTGGAGACTTGGCCCAGCACCATCTCAGTACAACCACCACCACCATCATTGATCACACCCACTGCAAAGAAACCAAGTTGGTGGCTTCTCCAAGTACATGAGATTGTCTGCAAGTTGGCCAGACCGTAATGCTCCCAGGTCTGGTAAGGTAAGAACACAGGATCAGGGGTTGTGCTGGAGTTTGTGGTGGAATAGTCTGTGGCTGCTGTTAAAGACAAAGGAGAAGGTGAGTCTAAGATCCACCCTGAAGGGAGAGCCACTTTTGCCTGAGCTGATCTGGAAAGAGCTTGATGGCCCACCTTGTGGGATGGAAAGAAGTCTTGGAGCAGTGTCTTAATTTCTTAAAAAACGCCAGACACCCAATGGATGCTGGACACCTAACTCCCCTTTGTGCCTTTGAAAATCTCCCCCTCTGTGTCTCACCTGCTTTCTGCTGTCTCATTTTCTGGGTACAAGGCAGCTCAGGTGTTTTTTTTTTTCCCCTCGGGCAGTAGCAGTGGCTGGTGCGATTCTCACACAGACCCTCCTGTGTGCCCCAGCTCTGAGGAAGGAGCTTGACTGATAGCCCACACCTCCGCTTTGGGGGCAGGCTTGCTGCAGAGAGGTCAGGGAGCCCAGGCAATAAGTCTCCCCAGAGAAAAGTCTGAATGAAACACTTGGAACACCAAGAACTACTTGCTCTACCCCCTGGCAAAAGAGTTCAAGGATTAACGGCAGGTAGAAGACAGGGCAGGAACTAGGAAGATGTACACTCTTTGCTAAGGTGCCTGGGTGAAGTGAAGATCCTTTGGTGATTCCCTTGGGCTGCTATTGCTTTTACTTTTCTAACAACCCTACCAGCCCTGCTTTCTCCCTTCTGCCTCAGGCGTTAATGCCCATTTCAGCTCCCTCCAGCTCTTTGACCTTTAATAGCTTTTGCAGTGGGTGTGATCAATGATGGTGGTGGTGGTTGTACTGAGATGGTGCTGGGCCAAGTTGGGCCAGCTACCCTGGCATAGCCAGAGTGTAGATGCAGCCTACGTTGACAGAGCGGGTTTTCTATTGGCATAGTACCACTGCATCCCGGAACAAAGCACTCTTCTGTTAACATGCCTGCGTCTACACTGGGGATCCTATCGGTGTAGCTACGTCAGACCAGTACATCAGTGTCAATATAACTTTTCAGTGTAGACCTACCCTTGGGCGCCCTCCGCAGTTGGGCGTGAGGGAGAGACAGCAAGCTACTGTGCCCAGACCCTCAGGGAACAGCTCCTTCCTTCCTCCTGTGGGCTGGTCTACACTTGAAAGTCATATCTTTATACTATGTCAACATAACCCCCAGTGTAGCTGCAACTGTGTCAACAGAAGAGTCATGCTTCCATCGGGGTAGCTAATCTCGTTCAAGGAGGTGATGTTTCTGCGTCTACAGAAAAACCCCTACTTGTGGCATAGGCTCTGCTTACATTATGGGGCTCTGCTGGTATAGTCTCTGTAATGTAGACATACTCTGTGATTAAATAAGGGTTTCCTGCTCACTGGCCATTAGCAGTGCCCATCACTGCAGCCAATGATTATAAAGGGTCCTTTTATACGGAACACCTGAATTGCGTTTTTTGGATCCTCCATCAATGTGCAATATCCAGCGCGTTCCACTTTATTGCATAGTTGCATGAGGTTAAAAGAACAGGACATGGCTCACTACGTAAACCCTCTGCTGATGGTCTGTACCACTTGCCTGTATAACAGCTTGCACACATAGCAATTTTGCAATGTCGGAGGGCTGTGTTGCAATGTGATCATTCTCCCAGCTCTGATAGATCTGTTGGGTCTTGTCTGTGTAGATGGCACCAAGCTGCTTTCATAGCCCTGTAAAAACCGCAGACCTATCTACAATTTCAGTTTTTCCTAAGTGCTGATAACATTAGAATCGCGGAGAGACACATGAGTCGTTTCATGTGAGAAGGTTTTAGAAATAAGGTCCAGCTCCTCAGTTGTGTGTAGGGTGAAAGTGGCAGGAATCCTGCTCTGCAGAGCTCAGGTTCTGCTCTGCTACACCGTTGTAAAGCAAGTGTAACTTCGCTTACTCCAGCTTTCTCACCAGTGTAACAGAGAGCAAGATTTGGCCACCAGCAGACAGGCCTCCGACTGCTCTCAAGCATAAGAGTGGCAAGGAGAGGTGCAAACTGCTCTCTTCTCTGTCAATCACGCTCATCACTATCCTAGCTTAGTAGCTGATGGGAACTCACCTTCCTGCTGGGATTTTAACTCAGTTGCGACCCGCGTTCGGGTGGGGAATTGTAGCTATTTTTAGGAGATCATTTTTTCTTTACATTTTATTTTGTGTAGTGGTCGTGTAGTTTTATAATACAACCCCTGAGCGTCCTGAAAAGCTCGCTAGCCCTTCTTCCTCCTGCAGAGAAGAAAGCCAGAATGACACTGCAGCACTAAGTTCTCACAAATGACTGATCATACAGGAGGTTTCACTACTTGTACCATCCACTCTGCCATACAGTTCAGGGGAAAGGGAGCTGAATCAGATGGAGCGTAAGAGCAGATGCATGTTTTCAACTGTTAGCTGGGACATCAGATGGGCCAGACAAGCAAGCAAGAGGCATCACAATTCAGGCTTTTTGTATTTTGATGTGAACTGTGTAACAAGCTGGGTTATGTAAACCCATGAGAAATTGTGATGGAAATGTTAGATCCTTCTGCTTACAACACAGGTGTTGAGCTTTAGCAAAATTACCCATCTGGCTACAAAAAGGAACCTCAGATTGAATAAGTATATAACAAGTGTAGTCTGAAAAGGTATTTCCGGACAGGCATAAAAGCCAGCAATTCCTACGTTCCAATACTAGTCCTGACACTGACTGCCTGTTTGGCTGTGGGCAACTCACCTAACTACTCTGCTTCAGTTTTCCTACCTAAGAGGTGGCGGAGAGTACTTCTCTATCGTGCTTCCCAGAGATATTGCAAAAATTGATTAGCTAATATTTATACAGTGCTTGATCTAAGTCTTACTGTATATCAACAACTAAGTAGTGACGTCTCTGTGTAAAGCCTACCAGTGTTCCTTCCCTCCCTCTCTTCCCCTCCCCTCCTGGGCTGTGTGCCTCCCCATGACTATTGTGACAGACCGCCTTCTCACCCCTCTCAGGAACAGGCAGGAAAACCCTTCTTTGCTTCAAACAGTGCTCTTTGTTCACAGTGCAGGACCCCACCACCAATATATACAGCTTTATACAATACAGTCTTCAACTCTATATAGTTCAGCTCTGCATACAACTCTACAGTTCCAACCACACAGCTCTGACTAGCTCAAACCACCACCTCACTCTATACCATCCCCACCACACTGGGCTTGCTTCCTGGCAGGCCTTTTAACCCCCTGAGGAGGCTGCCAGGTGCCACTCATCAAGGCTGATTGCCCTGCAAGCCAGGTGGCTAATTAGCCTTTCTGCAAGGGAGGTTTGCAGGCTTCTGCTCCCTCTTAAAGGGCCGGCAGGGCTGGCTCAGGCACTCCTGGCCAGCACCCTGCCACACTATATAGCAGCATTTCTGCAATGAGCCACCTGGTACGGATTCCTAGAGTTTTGAAAAGTTTATGGCTTCGGCCCATTTTACAACATGAGCTTTTTTTCCAAATAAATCCTCTATTTACCAGAGGAGTGCCACAATTATTAATTACTTCCATTTTTGCCCCTTTACCATCTTTTTAGGCTGGCAGATATAAAAGCTGGGAGATCACTACAGGACGAGTCCTGAACCTGCTGAGCTGATGGCAAAGCTCTCGTTGATATCCAAAGGACTAGGATTTGGCAGTCTTCCCTCCCCAAAGCCACCTTGCAGTCTTAGATTCAAGGCTGATACACTAAATACATTGCCTTTTATTTTATTTAAAACAGGCAACGTTATTTTTTCTCCTTGTACAGGTATTTTATTTTTATTTTTGTACAGCTGGGCTTGTAGCATATGTCCGAGGACCCCTCAGTCATGTGTTGTATGGCCTGACATTCCACTGGCTAAGGAAGTAGCTTCCAATGCATATGCACATTAACACATCAAAGGAGACAAAGACTTTTTATAAGGAGATCAGGAGTATGCACCTTGTCTTTCATCTCTGGCTATTTTTGATTCTGCTGTCATAGGGATGTAAATCAGAAGAACCTCCATTGGAGCCAATGGATTACAAGACTCAGAGAGGTAGCCGTGTTAGTCTGGAATAGCAGAGGTAACTTAGGGCTTGTCTTCACTTGAGCCGGCAGGGATCGATCTTTTGGTGATTGATTTATCGCGTCTCGTTAAGATGCGATAAATCGACCACCAGCGGCTCCCCCATCGACTCCGGAAGTCCAGCTCGTGAAGAGGCGCAAGCTGGAGTCGACGGGGGGACCGCGCCGCCGACCGCCACTGCCGTGAGGATGGGAGGTAAGTCGGCTGTAGAGACGTCGATTTCAGCTACGTTATTAACGTAGCTGAAATTGCGTATCTACAGTCGATTTCCCCCCCTAGTGAAGACCAGTCCAAAGAGTCCTGTGGCACCTTAAAGACTAACTAAAGTATTGAAGCATAAGCTTTCGTGGGCTTGCATCCGACGAAGTGGGTATTAGCCCACGAAAGCTTATGCTTCAATACTTTAGTCAGTCTTTAAGGTGCCACAGGACTCTTTGTTACCAATGGAATTTCAGTGGTTTAAAATTGGTGTCAGATCAGAAATAGGCTCATGGACTCTAGTTGGTCTTGCATGTTATTACGCAGATTAATGGCCTAATTCATTCAAAAATACGTGCAACGTTCACTTTACACTGCAGTCTACAGATTGCTTTTTCAGAAGATGTGCACACTTTTCTGATTCATTAACTGCATTCAGTCCAATACAGAACTGATCGCAGTCGCACTTTTCCATCATGTACCCAAAATGTGGACAAGTTCAGTCCATCAAACGATCCCAAAACATACACAGTAGCAGTCTAGGTTAAAGATATCAGCTGCCATGTTTAACTGACAGTTTAAAAGTTGTACAGTATTTGCTGAAATCTGTATCGTGCTGTTCAAGAACAAGGAAGCATCAAAGCAACTATGCCGTCACATGGTGCGCTCAGTGGGGAAAAACTGTGAACACAAAATGTTCACTTGGAACTTGTCAGGCCAGATTCATCCCTGGTGAAATTCCAAAGGCTTCCCTGCAGTTCTAGCAAACATGGATTTGGCCATAATGCTTTGAAATAAAATGTTACTTGAAAAATATTTGGTGGGCATGTTCCAGGAGCATGACCTGAACTAGTAGCTTAGTGGTAAAGATTGTTTTATTAATATAACATCATTCATCTTGAAGAATCCCAGTGTATGAACTGAAACAATATGGAGGGATCAAACTACCCATCAGTCAGATGCAAGCAGTTCTGGGAAATCAGAGTCTGTTGTATCATATTCCTGTCCTCAAACATACGTACTAGCATTAGACTCTATGGGCCAGATTTTAAGCACCTACTCATGGACCAAATTTTAAAAGTGCTTGACTTCCATATGAATGCTTGGCAGTTCCAAGTGTGATGCTGGGTTTGTTTGTTTTTGAAAAGCTGGCTGTGTATGTTTGCTGACCTTATTGAAGGAAGGATCACAGAGCAAAATGGAATAAGTTTGCAACATTGAGCAAGGCAATATGTACTAAAAGAAAATCCATGCTCTGCAAAGCTGACAAGCCCAAGGTCCCGTCCTCCCTTATTCCTCTTGTGGCAGTGAATCAAGTCCCATGTAGTCAGAGTATCTATATTACAAAACCTGATTTCTACTGCAAGCACTTCCACCTTCTTCTAATACAGCATCTTTTCCCTATTTCTGGAGGCATCACAAGAGACTGGACCAAGCAGCGGTCTGCTCTGGGGTTGCAACACTGTTTGTACATGTTATTTCTATTGTCCAGATACCAGGGCCTGGCAGAGAGGTGGGGTATCGCTGACGGGCCCTAGTTGTCAGGCAGCAGCACTGAACCTGAGACTTTCGGAGCTAAATGCATTAGCCTTTACTGCATGAGCTAAACGATACCTGCCTCTTAGCCAAGGCCATAGCAGACTCATCAATCCCTAGATTAAAAACAACAAGGAATCCGGTGGCACCTTAAAGACTAACAGATTTTTTTGGGCACAAGCTTTTGTGGGTAAAAAACCCACTTCTTCAGATGTATAGAGTGAAAATCACAGATGCAGGCATAAATATTTATGTCATTTTCACTCCATGCATCTGAAGAAGAGCTGTTTAAAGCCGACCCATGAGTCGCACGGCCCTGCTCCGGCACTCCAGCCAGGGCACTGAGTCAGGGCCACACCATGCGGCTCAGCCCTGCTCTGGCTGGGGCGCTGGGTCGGGCCACACCACATGGAAGCCCCTCCCCATGGAGCAGAAGCCTTGAACTCCGGTACCAGGCGGAGCTAGAGCTGGGAGCCCAGAACCCCACCCCCCCTGTGGGGCTAAAGCCCTGAGCTCTGGTGCCCCATGGGGAGGCTAGAGCCCCAAAATGGGGAGTCTGGAGCCCCAAACCCTGCGAGACTAAAGTCCAGACCCCACGAAGAAGTAGAGCCTGGATAAAGTGACACTCTACCTCTGAGGATGGGTAGGGGTTGGAACCGCATATTATGTCCCGAGCACCCATGAGAGAGGGTTAGGGGGCAAATCTTAAATTGTGTAGGTAACATGAGCCCCAGTGCTTTGCGGGGTTAAGGCCCTGAGCTGTGGTGCCCCACGGAGCAGAAAGATCAGGGCTCCGCCCCCCTCTGCAGGGCTAAAGTTGGGAGTCCTGAGCCCCCAGGGCCCCATGGATAATTAAGCAAAACTTCTAGTTTTTGTCATTTTGAAAATAGCAAGAGCAACATTTTCATGCATTTGTTTGCAACCCAAACACTGCAGCACGGTGCCAGTGCCGGAGACCCTGAGAGTGAAATTGGCCAGCAACACAAATGAACACACGTCTAGTCTATTCTCCTTTTCCAGGATGAATGAAATTTTACAAAAGGAAACAGGAAAACAAAGCAAAAGCAAATGAAATTTGAAACCTGTTTTTACTGGGCAGACAGGCCAGGGGGGATATTTCCCTTTGAAATCTGGATAGTTAACCGGAGATGGCCCTTTTAGAATCTATGGAGTTTTCTTTGCTCTTTGCAAATGCGAATAGTGTTGATTTGGTGACTGCTGGGTGTTCTCCCCCAGGGGTGGTCAGTGGGTCAGTGGTTTTCTTTCTGAGCCCCCCCCCCCCCCCCCCCCACATGCTATAAAATTCTGGGGAGAGAGACAGGACTCCTGAATTCAGCTGCAGGGGGCTCTAAGCTCTGAAGGGGGGGGGAGCCTCCGGCTTCTGCTCCATGGGGCTGGGGGTTCAGCGCTTCTTTAGCCCCATTAGGCGGGGGGGGGGGGACTCGGGGCTTCTGCCCCACCAGGTGCCAGAGTTTGGGGTTTGTGCCCTGCGGGATACCCAGGCACAGGGGCTCCCGGCTTGTGGGGTGCTGGGGCTCAGAGCTTGTGGTTCCCCCACAGGAGAAACCACCCCCAGCTCGCTCGGCAAGGGGACGCCGCGCCGGGTCTAGCCGCGGTCTGCAGCCGCGTCTCCCCGCTGCGGGAGCCCGTCAGCTCCTTGTCCCGTCCCCGCCCCGGGCCGGATCGCGCCGCAGACAAAGGCGGCTCCGCGCGGACCGAAGTTTCTTTACCTGGGGGGGGGGGGGCGTCTCTGGTCCCTGCCGGGCTCGTCCGAAGCCGGCCGCTGCTCTGGGCCGGCGGCCCCTTCCCCCGCCGCGGGCTGCAGCTCCCCGCCTCCAGCCGCCCGGGACTGGGCGAGGGGGATGCTCCCGGGGGCAGCCCTGGATTCGGAGCCTCCCTCGCTGGCTGGAACTGGCCGGTCCGCCCAGTGGCCCCCCGTCCTCGGCTCTGCCTCCCGGGATTTCAGGGCGGCTTCAGCAGCTCCCGCCGCCCTCGGGGCTCTACAGTGTCGGGGGAAGAAACTGGAGACGAAAGGGCTGCAAAGATGGGATTCGCTTTCTAACGACTCCTAGCCCCGAGTGGCTTCCTAGCGCTTTGCCCTTTCCAAGCCTCCCGCTGCTCATCCACCCATCCCGCAATCCCCTTATGGGTTATAAATGTATTAATAAGGAGACCGGAATCTGTGGGGTGTTTTCTACCAAATACTTGCTGGGGGAGGGACTCTAGCACTTTCTGCGGACTTTAAGGGCTACACAAGTGCTCTAATTCAACCCCCCCGTTTGATTCGATTCAAGGAGCCGGGGTCTGCCTTCAGACCGGTTTCAAGTAATTCTGTTGAGGTCAGGGGAATTACCACCTATCTGAATGGAATATAGCATGGAGCGATGGCACTGAATTCAGCATTGACAGAAGCAGTGGTGATTATTAAAGTAATAATACTTCAGTCTTATACAGACAGTGATCACTTCATCCAGACATCTCAACATGGGTTACCAAAGAAACTGAGCACCATTCATTATCCACATATTTTAGACAGAGAAACTGAGGCCTTATCTAAGTTCACACAGAAGCTCAGTAGCAGAGACCAGACCCTCGTTCTCCTAATTTCCAGGCCAGTGTCTTATCCACTTGCACCCCAATGCCATTCGGCGAGTGTTTGAAAAGAACAGTTATACTGTTGTTTGGGTGCAGTTCTCTGGAAACACAGCTAATCCCATTTGCTCATGGAAAAAGCAAGGTGCCACTGGGAATGAATGTCCATGCCCAAATTGGCTTGTTCGTTGCTCTTTGGCATCCTTACGCTTCTTCGTCTGTACACAGCACAAGATGTAGATTGTTCAGCCTCTAACTGCCACATCCTTGAGGGTAGCAAGGTCTTGTCTTCCACCCTCAGATCATCTAACTGAGCACTCCTCCACCACATGTTTGACTGTTTGCATCTCTGCCCTGCAGTCATCCTGTGAAGACTGGACTAAGTGAAATTTCTTCGCGTGGCTGTTTCAATCAGCAGGCTAATAAACCAAGTCCAGGATCTGCACCCCAGGTTGCAAACAGGTAGATGTAAGTTAGGGCTTCTGAAATTCATTAGCATGCTGGTCTCTCTATCCCAGAATTGCTACAAGGACATAGCTGTTGGCCTTGTTATGCTGTTATTCACCTAAGATTGGCACTGGGCCAGCAGTCCTGGGCATGAGGGCATGAATGTCTGCCGCGAATGGATATCACAAAGTCAGTCGCATCAGGTCAGCAGGAACCGCAGGTGTCCGTGTTTTCTTCTGGAGGACGTGTCCGTTGCTTGTTTGCACCTGTTGGAACCATTGGGAGCCTTCGGTGCAGCAAGTTGTGTTAATCTGCCATTGCCCTCCATGCAGTTTTAAGGGTGACATGCCTCTGGAAATTTCCACTGCATGCATCTGACGAAGTGGGTATTCACCCACGAAAGCTTATGCTCCAATACGTCTATTAGTCTATAAGGTACAACAGGACTCTTTGTTGCTAATGGGATAGTGGTATTTTTATAGTGGAATTGTATTGCCCCGGACTGTTGTAAGGTAATGTACCTCTAAATGACTGTAACACATTATAGGGAACCTGTGTGTTTTTGTACTCTTGTCCTGTCATTGTCCTCGGATCTGAGAAACACAGAAATTGGAATTGGTCAGTTAAGATTTTTCCCTCTCATCTTCCAGAGCTGGAAAAAGGTGAGGAGGTTGAACTCTTGAAATGCAAAGTGGGCCACATGCTTGGCATACCTACACACTTCCTCCTTTACACCCCTTCAGGCCTTGATTCATTGAAATCTATAAGAGTCTTGTCTTTCTACTGACTTCATAGAGAAGTAACGAAATTAGTTAACAGAACTGCTATTTCTTTGGGATGCTTCAGCTACCTCAGAGCCTAGTTTAGCAATGGAATACAGCCAACCTTTGGCCTTTTGACGCAGAGACCAGTCTCTCTGGAATCAGTAAAACCAGATTGCTAATTCCAGAGTTGTACCTGCTTATGCAAAAAATTAATTTGCCCCTCTGCCTGGCAGGAGAGAAACAACCCTGCTGCTCAGAGCCACCAGCCACTGTCATAGACATAGAAAGGAAAAAGAAAAATGAGGATGGTTTAGAAATGCAGCTAACGCAAGAAATAAAGAAAACCAAAGTGTGACCTGTATATTAAAACCTGTCAACATTTAAAAGAAGGTCCCTGTTGTCAAGGGGCTAAGTTTTCATAAATACAATCCTCACTGCAGCAGTAAGCAGCTCTCCTTTCTAGCTGATGTGTACATAGAATTCTTCAGAGCTCTATATTTGGCTGACCATCATGCTAGTCAGCAAATACACAATGTGGGGAGCTGGTTAAATGTCCAAAAGTGGGTGGAGGTGTCATTAAAAGAGAGAAACTGCCTTGGACAACAGAGTTAAATGGATCCAACACGGACATACATTTTGTGTTTCAAAAGGAGAAGTACAATTGGAGCTATGCTCAATTGCACGCCATGGCAAATGGCTAGAGCTGCAAGAGACCTGGAACAGCACTGCAAGATGAGTAATCTGAAGGGAATAACTGATCTCAGTGAATTTCAGTGCATTTGGTCTCACCAGCCTCTTCTTCAATCTAAATGATTTGAGTCAATCTGTTCTGACACCTTCCTTCCTTCCCCCCACACCTTAAATTAATATTTAATGGGGACGGTGTGAGGAAAATCCAGTACATAGTTTAAGCTTTGAGCTTCCTCACATCTCTTCTGTAGAGCGACCTACATGATCTTGATGTATTCACTTAATGAGATTATCTTTCGAGACTCCAAGGACATAAAGAAGTTAGTTGTGTTTAGTGACTTTATGCAGCAATAGCTTCCTCTTTTGGGCACTGACATTTATTCGTCTTATTTTGACACACGAACAGCTAGACTCTGACCTCTGTCCCGTACTGAAGGCTCTCTGTCTGCCTCTCTCTCCCTGTCTATGTCCTCTAAAGCAGTGGTTCTCAAACTTTTTGTAGTGGTGACCCCTTTCCCACACCGGGCCTCTAAGCGCGACCCACCCTAGGGGTCAAGTGGGGGGGGGGGCGTGCCTGTAGCCCACTGCGGCAGGGGCTCTAGCAGCCCCCCAGGGCAGAGGTCGGGATTGAGGGGGGGTTCCAGCAGTCCCCCTCCCCCCGAGGTCAGTGAGGGACCAACTGAAGGCTGAAAGAAACTGACTGTAGAGGTCAGAGAGAGAGAGAGAGACACGCCATGATTCAGAGAAGTCATGAACTGGAGAAGTGCAGGGTTGCCAGGCATCCAGTTTTCAACCCGAATGCCAGGTCAAAAAGGGATCCTGGCGGTTCGGATCAGCACCGCTGACCAGGCTGTTAAAAGTCCGGTCGCGGTTCAGCAGGGACAAGGCAGGCTTTTTAAATTTTATTCAGCAATTAGGTTATAGTTACATGATATCTTTGATGTCATCATCCTGTCAGAGTAATCCAGGAAAAATAGGGTAGACAATACCTGAATTTCTAATTCAGAAAAGAAACTGACTGAACTTGTGTGGACTCTTTTCTTGTATCATAAAGAACCGAAAAAGAGCAAAACCCACTTTTTGACCTTCTTGGAAGGGGAAGTTCTATATAAAGATGATCCAGTGGGTCTCAACCTTTTTCTATTGGTGACCCCTTTTGGACACCAGGCCTCTAAGCGTGACCCCCCCCTTAGGGGTCGGAGGCAGGGCATAGGCCGGGCCTGGGGTGGGGGTGCCAGCACTCCCCGGGGCAGGGGCTGAGCTGGGGGGGGGGGTGTAGGGGTGCCAGCCCTCCGGGGCAGGGGCCGGGCTCAGGGGAGGGAGCCAGCAACCCCCCGGGACAGGGGACAGGGCCCGGGGTGCCGCTGGCAGCCCGCCACGGCAGGGCCTGGGGCTTGGGTCGCTGCCAGCAGCCTGCTGCGGCAGGGGCCGGGTCGGGCTTGGGGCTCTGCCAGCAAGGGTTAGAGTCTGGGCCAGCTACTGGTAACAGGGGCTCGAGCCCCCCAGTTTGAGAACCAGTGATTTTTTAGACTATAGTCTCCAGTGGTCAGCGGGACTTTGGCCTAGTTCCCCAAAGGTCTTAATAATTAGGTGCTTAACTCCCATTGATGTTAATGGGAGTTGAATGCCTAAATACCTTTGAGGATCTCTTGTCTTCCTATTTGCCTGTAAAGCCCATGCACACCTGTGTGGACAGATGAACTAGAAACATGTCAGAACGGCAAAGTTCAGAAAATCAGATCTGAACCTGCCCGTAACTTTGGGGTTGTTCAGATTTTGGGTTTCATGTTTGGCTTGGGCTGATCTGTAAGGCAAATAATCACAACACTATGGTGTAGTTTGTAGCTACTGCATATTCGCTCAACCTGTAATAAATTCGTGATTTATTAATCAGTTTAATATCTCATTTAAAGTGGCAGAGCAGCCCCCCTCTCCATGCTGGTGCAGGGTTCAATGGAGGAAGAGGGTTTCCCTTTAGTGGTGGGAGTGGGCCTGAGATGAGAGTTGGTCACCCGTTGGGAGAGGAGAAGATCCACTCCTGGCAAAGTGCCGTCTGGAATTTGGCACTAGTGGGCATGGTTGTGATGGTGTTTCAGACTCATCTAGGCTCCTTTCCCAGACTCAAGGTGAGGCCAGAGCATCTAGCACTGTGGCTATTCTGCTGCTTGTTGCCACAGGATGTGGGGGCTGCGGAATTCTGTTTCAGCCCTTATTGTTGCCTCCGTGGAGTGACTGACTTCTGCAGCTGTTCTGTTGCTTCAGATTCCTCCCCTGCTCAGTCATCTCAGATTGGCCCTTAGTGCAGAACAACAAACTCTGAACTCATCAGTGGTGGAATGTTCTGTACGTGGGCAACAGCTTTATTTTAATTGGACATTGGGGCGGACGAAAGGTGGTCACCTGGCTAAAGCTCCAACTATGGGGTGTATTATATGAACTCCGGGCTTCAATCCAGCGCTGTCTCTGAAGCCGCATGCTAGATGAAATACAGACACGTAACCAACAAACCTCGTGTGTAAATTCTGCTCTCAGTTACATCAGGGTTAATCTGGGGGTGATGGCCTTGTGATTCCACTTCACTGGTGTTACTCCAGATTTACACCAGAGAGAGCAGAATTCGGCCCATCTACTTTTAAAACAGTAAACACTGCAGAAAGAGCAATTTAACCTCCTTCCTACTCTCACTGGATGGTTACAGGCACTTGACCTTCAGGTGTGTATTTCACAGTACATCTGAGACATGCGAGTGTCTTCCAGAACCACACACCTTGCTGCGTGTTAGTGCTCTCATGTGCAAAGGAGCTCACTGTATGAAAGTCAGTTCAGTTGCCCCCTTGAGAAGAACAGCCTGATACCACTGTAGTCAGGGCCGGCGCAAGGATATTTTGCGCCCTACATGAAACTTCCACTTTGCGCCCCCCGTCCGCCCCTGGGAGCCCTGTGGCAGCTCCCGCCCCAGCTCACCTCTGCTCCGCCTCCTCTGAACATGCCACCACCGCTCCAATTCTCCCACCTCGGGGGAGGAGGTGGAGCGAAGGTGAGCTGGGGGGGGGGGGGGGGAGTGGTTCCCCTGAGCGCTCCATGCCCGTTACTTGCTGTGAGCGGCCCTCCCGCACCGTGCTGCCCCAGCTCACCTCTGCTCCACCGCCTCCCGAGTGCACCTTTTTGGCGCCCCCAACTACTTGGTGCCTTAGGCAGCCGCCTAGTTGTTGCACCAGCGCTGTCTGTAGTGCATAAAAACATATTGTTCTCTTGTGTGTTCTCTCTGTTGACTTAAGAAGAGAGAGCTGAGAGGGAGATTTTGCCAAGTCTAGCTGACTCTGGCCTTCCAACCCAGCAAACTTTGGGGAGATGGGAGAGAACATGGAATTTAAAGTTGATTTGTGATCTTTAGTTTTGATTTACTCAAAGCTGAGAGAAGGGTGGCTGGAGAGGAAAGGTGGCCATGTGGATTATGCTCCCAGATTCTGCAATCCTGTCTGTGTTTAATTGCTCCACAAAGCCCAAGCCTGGTTTGCTCGTGACACCTACAAAGAGACTATGGTTGCTAGGACAGCCGTGGCATGGGAAATCGTAGGGGGCTGCAACTCGACTGCTCTCCTTCCCCACAGGTGTATGACCCAGTGGGTCTGTGCTGTGTATTCAGTGGCTGTGGTGTCACCAGGCCCCTCTTCCACATTCCAGTACAACGCTACCACATGCTTCGTTCTACAGCTGGCAGGATTATTCAACATCCCCTGTGTAGACTCTCTGCAACCTGCTGCCCTCTCCCCATGTGCAGTGCAAACATACAGTGTCTAATTCAGTTGCCTTGCACTGTCATTTGGGTGGCTACAAGCTTTTCCTTTCCTAGTCCATCTACACTACAAGTCTAAACATGCTGGCACACAAGTTGTTGACACAGTTATAGTCATCCACATTCTAACACTGTCTTTGGTTGGTAGTGTGGAGCCATCAGTATGATTCGATCATTCTGTTTGGGAATCATGTTACCAGGGGCAGCTTTAGTGTGGGTTCATGGGTTCAGCTGCACCCACAGAAATCATGAGAACAAGGGTGCCAAACCTGACTGGTGCCCCTCTCCCATGTGCCAGGTTGCAAGGCATGCGCAAGGTCAGTGCCATCCTTGACTACAACTGAAAATGGTGTCTAAGAAAATTTTAGTACAGTGTACCTATTGAACCAGGAGGCTGTATCCACCTCTGCATGTTACAATATAGGTCATGACTGGGATGCAAATTGTCCCAGTGTGCCTGTCATGATCTAGGCTGCAACATGATCCCTAACGTGGGTCTATAACTCTGTTACTCCGTTACTACAAGCAAAAGATTATATGAGAACACAGACAAGTCTAACTGTGCCACACCAATAGATACTGATACAGAATGACCTGTAGTGCAGATGAGGTCTCTGAGACTAAGAAAAGGGAGAAGGAAGCAGATGCTGCACGTTAAAACTTCAGAAATCAAACTGACATGACAAAACGGAATGTTCCATACCACAGCTTGTCCTGTGCGCCTCTTGTGATGTCCAAGTAATTTAAAGTACCTTTTTAAAACAATGTTCGATAACGTTAAACATTCTGTTTGTTAATCTCTGTCACTTTCGAAACATTTAAACAAACACAAAAATGTGAGCTTGCCTGCCAAATAAATTTGCCCAGGCTGGCTCTGCTGAAAAAGTCACTGTGGCTTTGCACACATAAGCAGTATAAGATAGTGCTTACAGTGCAGTCAGAGAATTGCTGCAGAGATAACTGCTATTCCAGTGCCTGTTTATAGGTTCCAACTCGAAAAAAAGAGGCAAAAAAGAAAATTTTTATTTTAGGACAAAAACAATTCCTTTAAAGTCTAACTGTCGTTTTTCAGTCAAATTCCCTTTGTCTTCCTTTTTGTTCTTATTTTCTGGCTGCAATTTTGTTCTCTGAAATGCTGGTGTGTTGCGCACCAAGTTTTATTAGACTGCATATTTCCACCCTAAAAATAGAACAAACGAATAAGCAGTGCACAACAGCCGGAAATGGCTGGTTGATATTTACATTTTTAATCAACAGCTGCTTTGTGTAAGTCCTGTTGAACTGACATGTAGACACAGCAAAAAACTGAGCTTTTTTTGTTTCAAAACATACAATGGATGGAAGGAGCTTAATCATCTAGGTTGTTATATTTTCCCATACAGCAGGAACAAAGCATATATTTCTATGGGCAGATTGCTTTAATTTCAGAGTAAGGAACGTGTCAAACAAATTAGGAATAAATATGAAGGACCAAATCTTCAGTCATCACTCCTGGCTTTTTGGTCCTCTATTTAAGACGACAGTTATGGAGTTCTCTTGCTTATGGGACTCTTCAACAGAATTGGGTGCCTAAAATTAGGCACCTAAATCAGTATTTCAGCAGTTAAATACGTGGCTTGACTTTCAAAGGTGCTGAATTTTATTTCAGTGATTATACTTATAACTGAATGGACAGCTCCCTACCCACTTGAGAACGTTCAAGCAAGCGTGTGTGTGCATTTATCTGATTCTGAGATCATGTGTGAACAGGCATCAAACCATTCTTTTGTTTTTTTAAAAGGACATGCTGAAAATGGTGTTAATATAACATTATGGCAGAAGGCCACAGAACACAACATTAAAATGAACACCACATGCAGTAATACACAATACAAGATGTACACCAGAGGGATGAATTGCAGTCACTGTGGGAATCCCATAGTTTCGATTTTCCTGATTTTTGTGATTATGGTCATATAGGATTTGCCATACTGGTCCATCAAGTGATGCCCATTGATCCATCATGTCTGGTGCCCTGCCTTGAGTGAGATGAAAAACGCCCATTATACACTAGCCAACTGAACAATGCCATACAAAGCGAAAATGTTCCTTCCTGACTCCTGTGGTGTTTGGTCTATATCCTGAATCTTGAAACTTGATTCCCCTTAGCATTATTATTGCTCATACAGGTACAATGTTGCTGGTTAGATACCTGTCAAGCCATTTTTAAAATACAGCAAGAGCATTTGCCATTATGATCTCTTGCAGCCGTGAATTCCACAGGCTGATTATTCGTTGGGTGGAGGCATTTGCTTTCCTTGACTAAATTTCATACCGTACATTTCATCCAGTTATACCCCTATGACACTTCTTGGGGTACTGGGTGCGTCATCTTGTTACCATCTGCCTCTGGCATGAGGGAATCTTGCCTATTCCAGCTGGGCGAGAGCTCCTTAACACAACCAAACTGTCAGCCACTCAAGCACTCTCCTTTGGGCTACCTCGCTTGCAGGTTAACAATAGATGCACCTCAGCCCCTGAGACCCTTCAAAGGACCCTGCAGTGTCCAGCCTCTGGTTATTGGATACCCACCGAAATCCCAGATCCTCCATTTCCAAAGGAACATTATACTCTAATTTTCCAGTTTTACCTTAAACTATTGTATCATACACAGCACTAGAGTTCTCTTATAGTAAATAGTAATGTAGTAAAACAAAAGGAAATTTACTTAAGAAAGGATAGAGATTCAAATAGAAACAAGTGTGGGTGATGGAAACAAATGGTAATATACCAAACAAAATCATAAAACATGGACTGGGGCCTCCAATCTTTAATAGTTATCTTTCTGGTCAAATCAAGTAGATTTTCACTCCAAATTTCAGTCTTTTGCAGCACTTGCTGGCCCCAAAGAGCTTGGACACACAAAGGACCGCAGCTCATCAAGGTACCTCCTCAGTGAATGGACGCAGAGTCTTTTTCCATCCTGTGATACGCTGAATCAGTCTTTAGTCTTCGCTCTCTTATCATTCCTTTTCACTTCAATGTGATTTTGATGTTCATAGTTTGTCTTTAATAATTTTCCATTGACTTGACTTTTCTGGATTGGTGCAAAGGTGGACAATTGAGCAATACATGATATAACCGGCTAGCCAGAGAGGGGTACCAGTTCCACCCACTTCAAGGGGCCAGCGCCAAGAAATATTGCTTCCTACGGAATCACTTTCACTTCAAGACCAAAAGGACATAATTATCAATATACTGTAGTTACGTTATTCTTGAAATATTACCTGCACACACACATCTCATAATCATTATCAATATTGATATGTTACAGGCTTTCAATTGAGACCTCACGTGCTACCCTTTATGGATAAATACCATGAAACCATTGTATCAGAGGGAGTGAATTTGTCAGGTCTGAGACAGGAGTTGCTTGTAAAGAACAGTGAACCCTTTGCCAGTTGGCATTAATGGGTCTCTGCGTCACAACCTTCTTCTTGTATGAGGTGACAGCGCAGAAAGGGGGAACTGATCAGCTCCCACGTATCCTTCATTTAAATCAAGTGCTTTCTTTTACCAGACAGAGTAATATAAACTAGAATGTGTAAACATCACTGGACCCAATTCTGCAAGTTGTTGAGCACCTAATACAGGGGTAGGCAACCTATGGCATACGTGCCAAAGGCAGAACATGAGCTAATTTTCAGTGGCACTCATGCTGCCCGGGTCCTGGCCATCGGTCCCGGAGGCTCTGCTGCTGGCCTGGGGTCCTGGCCACCGGCCCAGGGCTCTGCAGCTGCCTCCCCACTGTAGCCCATTTGCCCCAGCCTGGGGCAGTGAGGGGTGCAGACAGGGGCAAGAGGGGGCACAGCTCAGCACCCCCACCTTAAAAATTGTTCCAGCCCCACAGTACTGCATTTTAATTTAATTTTAAATAAAGCTTCTTCAACATTTTAAAAACCTTATTTACTTTACATAAAACAATAGTTTAATTATATATTACAGACTTAGAAAAAGAGACCTTCTAAAAACGTTAAAATGTATTACCGGCACACGAAATCTTAAATTAGAGTGAATAAATGAAGACTCGGCACACCACTTCTGAAAGGTTGCCAACCCTTGACCTAATAGGAAGTTTCAACAACTCAGGAGATTAGAATCATTGTTTTTGTGGAGTAATTTTTAAGGATTCGCCAAATCCTTTTCACAAAATTGTTCTGTTGTGTTGAGGTGGGTTTTTTCAAAATTCTCCTGGCACTGCTACTTTCTAATTAGTGATGGGCCCAAGCCACTAAGTTTGGGGCTATTCGTATCCATAATAGATACTGGATACATTACAAGAGTGCTCTAGAAATTTGATGTCTGTATATATACAGGTGCCAGTAGATGGTTCTCAAGAATATGTAGCATAGTTCCTGGGTTGTGTAGGTTTTAATTTGATCCCATTTCTACTTCATAAATTCAGATATTGCTTGGTCAGGTGTTGTTCCATAATACTGGATTATTGGGAGAGACAGGAAAGTAATTTACCTGAAATGTGGCAAGCAGCCATGCAATACGGTGCCTGGCTTTTCAATTGAATTCTAACACATTATGGAAAACTACACTTCCTGTCATAGCAGGGAATCTCAGGGACCATGTGTTAGCTTGAACTGCACTTTGACTTCTAAGTATGAAAGAAAACATGCATGCAATCTGTGAGAGAGCAAGCAAACACAACACTCTACTGGTTACACTTACATAATGTGGCCCTTTCTCCAGTGTTATATGTAGGCATCAGAGGCAACCCAAGGAAAAACATTCAGTTGGATCCAACGGAGGACCCATTTTATATCTGGCATAGATTTCTCAGTGGACAGAACTACGTACATGCACAATGTTGTAATCTTATGCATTGTCTACCTATTATTGTGTAATTATATCTATGTAACTTTCTTCTGTGTAACAGATACATATGCAATTATAGGAAGTTCACATAGCACATCCAACTGTGTTTCCCCCATCTCAATGGAGAAACTAGAGCTCTGTGACTACGGCATGAGATACCTGGAGCTGTAGGTTTCAATCTTAAAAACAAAAATCTCTGCAGTACAGAAGGGGCACATTTCAAAATCTCAGTCTGTTACTGAGATACTCATCCAAAGTAGCCAGGTCTTTGCACAGATGGACAATAAATAAATGGTTACAAAGTGCTTTGAGATCCTGGGAATATAAAAGTGGACTACCAGTGTATGCATAAAGCGTTAATATATCTCAGAATCTGAGGAGAACCCAAGCTGTTAGAAGTGGGGAAAGTCAGGTTCTTCTTCTGTTCTGGTCACTGGAAGTGGTTAAAGAGATTGGGCAGGGTGTTTTATCTCCCCTTCAATCTGCTTATGAATAGTAGAGTTTGCATGAAATGGAAGTCCCTAAAAGAGTGGAACCCTGAGTGTTCACTGATTTTGCCAATATTTAAGCCAGTGCTGTTTTGAAGTTTATGTTCAATAATCTCCTCTTGTGCCAATGGCTGTGGCCCCTCCTGATAGAAGGTTTTTGATCAATCCTCAAGCGCCAAATTGATTTTGTAAACATAAACAGCTCAGGGATACAAGAGCATTTTACAACCGTTCCTGCTGTGAGGTCTGGTTCTGAGATGGGAGTGGGGAGGTTAATGAAAGAGCGTATTGTCTGTGTACAATTCCCACAAAATTCACAGAATGCTTTTGACAATGCAGAAAACCTTATAGATTTAAATGCCTAATGCTGAAATAACTCAGGGCTGACTGAAGATTTTAAATTGATCAGTTTTTCTACCATGTATATAACTCAACAACAAGTAAAAGTTGCAGAACTCTTTCCTGCAGGGGCTAATACTCTGTAACGGGGACTCCCTCCAAGACTCTACAAATCCCACCTTCCTGGGAAGCTGTGCTTTTCAGCCTCTGCATATTGTTATTTTTAGCTATGTCTATTGAGGTTTTTAGTTTCCTAGTGCAGCTATTTTCACAGCATATGGCTACAAATTTTATCACACCCGGAGTGGTTTAATCGCTCACATCTGAGTGTTTCTGAATGGTATGTACGTATGCAAGTAAGTACTTCTCCTTAAACACTGCCCTTGTACTGCAAGGGGGCCAGGGTTAGGAGGCTTCTAGACACATCTCCAGTACGTGCTTTGTTAAGCCTCAATATATATTTAATTAGGAATCATTTTATTTTTAAAAGACACAGAAAAACGACTTTCTTACATTTAACTGGAAACTTTGCTGCAGACTGATGCTACAGCTTCTGTGCATTAGTGGTGGTGGGCTGCATTTTAAGAGGATATACGCAAGTTGGAGAGAGGGCACAGAGGCCGCTGAAACAAGCGGTTTAACCTACACTCAGCTTCCCTTCCCCTTGCACATGCGCTCAGGAGAAGACCTATAAATTGGCTGCTGCAAGACAGTGGGGACTAGATTGCCTTTGGAAAGGCAGGGCTTCACATAATGGGTACTGTAGTTATTTAGTTCTTT
The DNA here is from genome assembly GCA_032164245.1 of Sternotherus odoratus. Classification (NCBI taxonomy): domain Eukaryota; kingdom Metazoa; phylum Chordata; order Testudines; family Kinosternidae; genus Sternotherus; species Sternotherus odoratus. The sequence goes on along the minus strand of JAVMKO010000008.1, from coordinate 78,066,379 downwards.
TGCTTAAGAGAAGAGAAAAGCAGGCAGTGTAGTCCTTTGTTTCACTATGCAGTATTTAAAAAGCACTAAAATAAAATTACAGGAGAGATTCCCCCCAAATCCACTTTTATTAAGCCGTTCTATAGTGGTTTAGTATATAGTTAGTCCAGTACAGTATCCTAATCTGAGACCCTAATGTTACCATACATGGCCTGGTTTGAAGTTGCATCTAAAAATGTACAACAATCCCAGGGAACGATCCCTGATGTCTCTTTTTAGGCTATAACTGGGCAAAAACACAAACAATAGCTATTCTTATCTCCTCAGCCACCCCTACCTATACGGAGTTAGACTGTACCTATTGGGATGGTTGTGGATGCTCCATTTTGTGCTGTATCTAAAGCCCTGTATAGTTTGTTTCCATGCTCTGTAGGTTCCCACCCATTCAAACTAGTCTCATTTACATAATTTCTTTCTTCCCCACCCCATATTTACTCAAGAACTACCTGAAAGAGTTTATATGTAAATTTTGACATACTTAAAAATAAGGACAAGATAAAAGGGCCAGATCTTCAACTGATCTTCAATGTCAGTTGACATAACTACATTGATTACAGAGGAGCTTTGCCAGTTTACACCAATTAAGGATGTATCTTAAAAGTATAAATAATACTGAAACACACATCACCAGCAAATGATGCTCCATTAAATATAACCTCCAGTAAAAGTATCAATATCTACATTATCCATTTTTTTCTGGGTAGATATTAAAAGGAAATTTTAAAGATAATTCAACCAGAATGTCTTATAATTTGCTTTGACCTTCTCTTTAGCAGCTGGAGGGACTAATTTATGAGGAAAGATTAAAAGAATTAAATATGTATGGCTTGGTCAAAATAATGCTAAGGGGAATAGGAGAATAATCTGCAAGTATTTGAAAGGGGAGGAATTATTTAGGACTGTTAGAGGGCTATAAATAATCACATGAAATTACATGTGGGGAATGTACGATACATTTCAAGAAAAAGTCCCTTACACTGAGATCTGTTAGACTGAAGAATAGATTCATCATGGGATCATATGGAGTGACATCGCTTGAGAGTGTTTAAAGCTAGACAGAGCATTGCAGGGATAAACTGCAGAGAACAGTCTTGTTTTAACAGGGTGCAGACTTCATAAAATGGGTATTTTCTGTCTAACTTATTGATCACATATGAGGGGCTGGAAATCTGGATAAACATGATTTTTCTTAAGAATCAGAGAGGTAGCCGTGTTAGTCTGGAATAGCAGAGGTAACAAAGTCCTGTGGCACCTTAAAGACTAACTATAAAATTTTGAAGCATAAGCTTTCGTGGGCTTGCTTGCATCCGACGAAGTGGGTATTAGCCCACGAAAGCTTATGCTTCAAAACTTTATAGTTAGTCTTTAAGGTGCCACAGGACTTTGTTACCTATGATTTTTCTTGTGATCTTTTCTCCTAGAGGAGCTGTGATTACTGCAACTGATCTGGGTTATTTATCTCAATTAAAAAAATTAAATAAACCCTGGGATGGGGAGCTCTTGCCCTGTACTGGTACTTACTTACTTACTTATGCCCGTGAGGGTTAATGCTACTCTCTGGGCTGAGGAGGCCATGTCCCCTCAGCCCTGCTGGGCATGCTCTGGCTGGAGACTAGGTATAAAGGAGAGCAGCTCGACTCATTCAGGGCTTACCACTGAAGAGGGAGGATGCAAGTTGCGAGCTCCAGCCTGGAACCGTGGAAGTCCCAGACGGCAGAAGCCAGGGATACTGAAACACTGGAGAATGCCCAAGGAGTGTTGGAGTTGCTGGGAGCTGCACAGACTGAGAAGCCCAGAGGTCTCAGAGATGCCGGGACCACTGCACTGGGGACAGGGTAGGCAGTAGCTATGAGGGACTAGATATTGTGCTGAGTGGAGTCAGCATATTTTGGGCAGGTTCCTTGCTGACCAGTGGTAGGCAAACTTTCCCCTTGAAAGGGCCCTGAGCCGGGACCTGGTGGAGCAGGGAGGGCCCGGGTCCCTCTACCCGGCTGCTACCAATCCTGGGGTGGTGGCCCACTTCCCTAATAGGCCACTAGGCCACAGAACCCTATGGAAGGGGAAGTTATACTGACTCTGGCCATTGGGTCACGCAGCCCTGAGAGAGGGCAGTCCCACTGACTCTAGCCACTAGGCCACACCACCTTGCTGAGCCAGGTGGAAAAGGGACTCTGACCACAAGGCTATACACTCCAGATGTACTTGGTAGCCATAGTGACTCAGGCCCTTTGGTCCCACAGCCCCTGTGGGAAGGAGCCATCACCCTGACTCTGGCCAGCAGGATACCCAAACTTGAGAGTGGCCATACTGACTTTTACCACTAGGCCATGCTACCCCAGGACAAGCAGTGGTTGTAAAGATGTGGCCATGGTGAAATAATTACCTTCACCCTGCCCCAAGAGGAGACGGGGCGCACTTGCCCCACAACAAACCCCCAAACATGTATACATATACACTTTTAGTCTGTGCAAAAGTACCCTTTTAGTCTATGCAAAAGTACCCTGAACTACTTCCTCTCTCCTTTCTGTTTGTGTCACCCAACTACTGCATTTGATCTTAAACTAGGGCCCTGAGCCTGCAAACATGCACATGCTTAACTTTAACCACAAAAGTAGCCCCACTGAAAAAATTGGTCCTACTAACATGCTTAAACTTAACTTTAAATACACAAGTGTTTGGGATCTAAGAGTGTAAGCTCTTTGGGGTAGGGATGGTTTTATTGTATGTCTGTAGAGTGCCTAGCACAATGTGGTCCTAATTGGCTCTAAGCGAAGTTGTAATGTCATCATATGAATAATTAATAGTCTAAATCAATCATAACATTTGGCAATGTCATAGATGTTTTAATATCAATAAATATCTTCCCTTCACTGTTACCTGCATAATCAGCATAAAGATTTTTTATTCAGAGTAACAGATATTAAATTCCTATCGATAAATTAAAAGGTTACTCTTTCCCCATGTAGTTAACAAACCACTGGTTGTAGTTAATGTGGCTGTAAACCATCATTCACACATCTTTCATTTTAACTTCTTAACTTTTTAAAGATTTGATCAAAGCCCCAGAGTTGCTATTAATCAGTTCTGTGGAAGTAGGAAAGAGTCTGTGCTTCAGGTTAACAGCTTCTGCTTTTCTAGTGCTGTATCTTTTCCTTTGATGTGTCAAGACATCATGATGTTGATATAAAACCTGGAAAACATTACAAACTTTTCACATAAGTTATTTTTTAAAAAAAATCCTATGAAATCTATTGCAGACACTCCAACTGGCATCAAACATGCTCTTCTCTAAGATATATGGCAGCAAATTAAGTGTCTGATCTACAAAGGTGCTGGGGTGCCACATCTCTCGGACTACAGTGGGAGTGTTAGGTACTCAGTATCCAAGATCACAGGGTGAAATTATCTCATGTGATGTGCAGCCCTTTCTATGTGATACTGCTCACACTTTCAATACACTGAAATAACCTCTTCTGTTATATTCTGAAGGGGTGGGGCACGCATTGCATCATCCCTGAAAACAGCTTTTCATTACCCCTTTTCCAGGCAGAGGCAGGGACTGGTTTGTTTTAGCCCCAAAATGACTACCTACTCCTGAGATACTGCCTTCTGTAAATGGAGTGTCATGGAGAACTGGATCCAGGCCAGACACAAGCCCAGCTGGAGCAAACGGATTAGTGTCAGCTAGCTGAGAGTCCATTTGACGGAGAGATTTGTATCAGTTATGACAGACAACACCACGGCGATGTTCTATATCAGAAAACAGGGTGGAGGGGGGTGCACACTCCTCTCCCTTATGCCAGGAAGCCCTCATATTGTAGGACTTCTGTGTAAAACATTCAATGTATCTGCAAATATCATACCTCCCCAGGGTACAGACTGATTTGGCAGACTCTCTGAGCAGGTTGTTCCACGGTCAGAAGTGGTCCTTACACCTGGACGTTGCGAACTCAATCTTCCAATGGTAGGGCACTTCCCAGATAGAACTGTTCACCACGCAACAGGAAGTGCTACCAGTTTTGCTTCTTCCTGAATCGTCTATGCGTTTCTGCTCCCATAGGAAGGGGATGCGTTTCTCCCCTACGTGTTCCCGCCCTTCCCTCTCATTCACAAGGTGCTCCTCAAGACACGGAGGGAAGAGACTTCAGTTATTTTGATAGCTCCAGTCTGGCCCCGCCAACACTGGTACACAGCTCTCCTGGAAATATCTGTGGAAGCCCCAGTCACCTTGCTGCTTCTCCCGGACTTAACTCAGGATCACGGCCGTCTCCAGCACCCGAACCTCGAGTCATTGCACCTCACGTTGTGGAAGCTCCATTGCTGAACCTCATGAAGCTCTCCTGCTTGGAACCGATTAGACAAGTCCTCCTTGGCAGTAGAAAACCCTCCACCAGGGCCACCTACCTTGCCAATGGGAGAGATTCTCAATCTGGTCGGTGCAGCATCATTCATTTTTGATGATTGTCTCTATACCACTCATACTGGACTACCTTCTCCACCTCAAGCAGCAGGGACTGTCTATATCATCAATAAGGGTTCACTTGGCTGCAAGCTCAGCCTTCCATCCAAGTGCAGAGGGCCGGTCGGTCTTTGCCAACCCTACGGTTAGCTGTTTCCTGAAAGGTCTCGACAGACTATATCTGCATGTCCAACAGCTGGTCCCAGACTGGGACCTTAATCTGGTCTTTTCCAGACTGATGGGGCAGCCCTTTGAGCCGCTGGCGACATGCTCCCTGCTCTACCTCTCGTACAAGGTGGCTTTTCTGGTAGCGATAACTTCAGTCAGGAGGGTGTCTGAGCTCAAGGCCCTAATATCAGAGCCTCCATACACCATGTTTTATAAGGACAAAGTTCAGCTCAGGCCCCACCCAGCTTTCCTCCTGAAGGTTGTTTCTCACTTTCACATCAATCAGGACACCTTCCTCCCAGTCTTATATCCTAAGTCCCACTCAAGAGGCAAGGAACAGAGGCTTCACATATTGGATGTCCACAGAGCATTAGCCTTTTATATAGAAAGTAGCCATTCCAAAAATCAATTCAACTGTTTGTGACTAAGGCAGACAGGATGAGAGGTCTTCCAGTCTCCTCCCAACGAATTTTGTCATGGATAAAGTCCTGCATCCAGAATTACAACACCATGGCAGGAGCACCTGCCCCTCCGCTCATGGCATGCACAGGCTTTTTCAGTAGCATTCCTGGTGCAGGTTCCCACCCAGGAAAGTGTGCAGTGTGGCGACGTGGTCCTCCATGTTTTCACTGTGCATTATGTGATTGCCCAGCAGGCCAGGGATGACACAGCCTTCGGTAGAGCAGTGCTCCAATCACTGCAGAACTCCAACCCAGCCTCCAGAACTTCGGCTTGGGAGTCACCTGATTGGAATGGACATGAACAAGCACTCGAGGAAGAAAAAACGGTTACTTACCTTTTCGTAACTGTTGTTCTTCGAGATGTGGTGTTCATGTCCATCCCAATACCCACCCTCCTACCCCTCTGTTGGAGTAGCCAGCAAGAAGGAACTAAGGGGGTAGCGCATCGGCAGGGCTCTATAATGAACGCCTCCCACCCCCTCAGTTTCCATATGATGGATGCTGCTATGGGAAAAGTTTTCTGGCTACAGTGTGTGCACATACCTGATTGGAATGGACATGAACAACACATCTCAAAGAACAACAGTTATGAGGAAGTGAATAACTGTTTTTAGGGTTGGGTTGATATCTGGTAAGCTTATTAGCATGTGAGTAGGTTCTTCTATTGTTTTCTAATATGGCTTCTCTGTCATGTTTTTAACTTCAGAATAAAATAGGCTTGCAAAGAAAGTGCTGTATGGCAACGTATAACTGAGGCTGCGATTTAGTCATGGAATCCAAGACTTCCAAAGACCTCCGTGGCTTTAGCCAGTGCTGGCTGAGAGCTGCAGGGTCCCCTGCCACCCATGGAGACTGAGAGCAGCTGGGTACCCCTACCGCTCACACCCTGAGCTCCTGACTGCCGCAGGAGGCATGGGGAACTCCTGCAGCTCCTGGCCACAGCAGGAGGCAGGAGGAACCCCACAGCTTGGAGATGCCAACAGAGGGGGGACCTGGAGCTCTGAGCCCCGTGTGGGAGGGGGCCCATCCACAATTGCCCAGGCTCCCCATTTTTAGTAAAAGTCAGGGACAGGTCACAGGCTTCTGTGAATTTTTCATTATTGCCTGTGACTTGCCCATGACTTTTACTAAAAATAGGTGTGACAAAATCTTAGCCTTACATATAGTTATTGGCAATTACTCAGTTTATTAGGCTCTGTCTGAAGAGACAGCAAGTCGGCCTGGGTAGGCACATTGTTCCTGCAGGGAATAACACAGTGAAGTTAGGGAACTGTTCAGCCTGGAGAGATGCTGGTCAGAAGGAGAAGAGATGCGTGTCTCCATGCACAAGACGTTAGGGCCTGGGGAGCTTGAAGCGTGAGATTGGGTGCCCTTGCTGTCCTGGGGAAGTACGGGTGCAGTTGTCCTGAACTGTGACAGCACTATCCCTAAAATGCCATCCTCTCTTAGGTGAAACATGGTAGCTCTTTAACAGCGAAGAGCAACACTAAACAGACTGATGCAGGAAGTAAAAAATAATATATGCAAATGACATTATTAGGGGAACATCAGGGAGGTAAAATGTAATTATTTAAATTGGAATTTGGCCAATATACTGTCACTAATGCAGCATCTCTTTTGAAAAATGCCATGGATCTTTAATAAGCATGTATACGTGGGCCTTAGTTTGCCTTATCCAAAAGACAGCATAGTAACACCAGTACGATACTGGAGCATTGTTTCATAACTGACAAAGGGAGGAAGGTCACCTACTGAATCACCATTTCAGTTTTTCTTTCAACTTTTCCATTTAAGTACTAAGTAGGCCCAAAGATAAATTCTGATGAGATCACCAGGCTTACAATTGTGCACTGTTTAAACCTGATATGAAACCAATTTCACCTGATTATGCTTTATTGAATATTTTTAGAATGTTCTTTCTAAAGGAATTTTCCAACTAAGCCACACATGTAATAGCAACAGATATCTGCATCTGTGTTCAATAGGCTTTTAACTTGATGTGCATAGCTGTTGCACCAACCCCCAGAAATTGTGAGCATCAAAGGAGGTTTCTTAGCTTCCATTGGATAAAAAAAATAAATCTTGAGAAAAATGGTTGACATTTGGGACAATATTAAATTATACACCATCATGGTATATGGATTTAATGTATCTGTTTCATATTTAGTAAGAAATATTTATTATACCAATATCTCCTTCATATGGTATATCCCATCTCGCTCTGTATAAATCCTGTCTATGAAAAGAAGCTGTGAAAAACAGAATACCTTATATGGAGTAAATAAAGAGCAATTTACAGACCAATGATGAATCTGTGAGATGTGGAAGACATCCTAAGAGTAAAAAAAAAAAAATCCTCATAATTCATATCAAGTGAAGCCACAAGTGAAATTTGGCAGCCTTTCATCATAAATAGAATGATTCTATGTTCCACAGATGTTCACTTTGTCATGTCTATTTGACAGATTTAAAATGTTTCATTCTTTTGTATTAAAATATGACAAAATTCTATTGTTTCAGGTTGAGCAGAGCTGTGTGTGTGAGTAGAGAACATCTCCCGCTGAAATCATAGGAGACCTTCTGCAATCTGCTTTGCCTCATTCCCAGAGGGTAAAAAATATATTTCAGAACTCTTTATTAGTTTGATATTCGGTCAAAGATTTTTCTTTAATGATGGAAAGATATGATTAGTCTGGGAAGAAAAGTTTTGCTGTACACAGAAAGGGTTCTTTTTAAAACTCCAGTTAAAACTAAAACAAGGTGGGTTGAAACAGTGTGCTGAGTCTGCAGCTATAATGTACATTGTATGTACTGGCTTCAAACCCTCATCTGAAGTAAATGAACTCTGTCTACACTTTAAAATGTTTGCTGGTATATGTATACTGGTAGAGCTATACTAAGCAAAACCTCCCAAGGGCAGACACAGCTCCTAGTGGCAGAACCAGCTCCCCAAACAAAAAAAGGATTTTCTATCTGTCTAACTGTGTCTACAGTAGGGCTTTTGTCAGCATAGCTATGTAGGTTACAGGTGTGATTTTTTTTTTTTTTAGTATGGGTGTGTACTGTAATTAGACCAAAAGGAATTTCTTACATTAACAGTAAAATACATTTTAAATTTAACAATATTTCAGATAAAATATTAACTGTTTTTGTAACAAAACAGATGCAAATATTCATTAAAATGGCAATACTTAAAACACATACGGCACTTTTCACTTTCAAAGTGCTTTATATTTACCACATAATTCCTCACGACCTTGAGAGGAAAGTATTGTGCACCATTTTACAGGTGAGGAAACTGGCAGCGTGTGACTTGCTCAAGTCACAAGAGAGGGAATCTGTAAACCATAAGACTAGAACTCAGGAATTCTTGGCTTCCAATCCTGTATTCAGGCCATACATCTCAGTATTGTTGTTCCTTTTATTTTTTGTAAGAGAACACGAAAAAAGTTGTTCTAATAAGAGGTAGCCTCCATATAATGACTTGGGTACAACAGGATGTGCGGAGGTTTTGCCTTATTTTTAAGTTTGGTGCAGCAGCAAGAATCAGTGTAGATAACACTACATTTTCCCCATTAAAGAACTGACCAAAGGTAGGTTTAATTAATTTATGAGATTATCGTCAATAAATATTTATATTGCAATCGCACTTGGGGCACCATTCATGGATCAGGAGACTCACTGTGCTAGGAACTGTGAACAAAGCCCAAGAAGGTGAACCCTTTAAACTTTTTCTTTCATTTTGCTAATAATTAATTTAATTAAATAATTAAAATGTTGGCAATTACTGTCCAAAGAAGAATGTTTATTTCAAAGTATTGTTGGGAATTGTTCCTGGACACAAAACATTATTTGGACCAGATATTTGATGTAAGTTTTTTATTGTTTTGTTTATTTTAAATTTGATATTACCTCCAGAAACATATAAAATAAAAAACATGAAAAAAACTGAGCCTGAATTAATATAATTCAAAATGGCTATTTAGCACCTTCTTTTCAATAATATAAACTGAATGAAACCAAACATTTCTAACTAAAAGACCATGAATATAAGTATTCTCTACTCTTGATTATTTTTTTTTTTTAACAAAATCCAATTTTACTTGTTTCAGTTTTCCTGTAAAGGTCACGTGCAAAGGGAAAAATGGGGTCATGCCCTTTCTTGCTTTTTTTATGATAAATGCTTGCATTTTTTTCTGCTTGTTTTTTTCTTAACCCATAAAAGGATCTCAATTCTTATTTCCATTTTGGTGGTGGACTTCTTGGATGACTCACATGTACACAGGAAACGACTCAGGCAATAACTGAATGGATAGGGGTATTAAATCTTTCCCAAAGTCTCTTGAGTGTTTGAAATAGGTGTAAACACACACAACCCCCCATCCCCCCAATTTTAAGCAGTCTGGATAACCATGCCCTGTCTACTAATAAGGTTTCATTTCCTTTGACCATGTCTACACATTGAGTTCGCATGCCGTAAGCCAGAGTGAATCTACAATGCATCAGCTTGTTGTGTAATGTCCCGTGTAGACACTTGTAGTTTAGTGAAGGTCCTGGAGTGTGGCTTAGCAACTATGCTTTCAAACAGTGTGCTAACCCAAATTCCAGGACTTTCAGCGTGCTATTCTGTTTGTAACGGTGTTCACATAGGACTTTGTTGTGCTGTAGATTCCAACTTTGGCTTTCCCTGCAATAACTCGCCACATATATAAGCCCTGTCTGTCTGTCATAATCATACTAGTTCCTCCACTGTCCATGGAGTTTGCCATAAAGTCTAGATTTCTAAAGTAAAAACAAGCAGGAAAATGTATTTTCAGAGAAAATCTCCACCAAAGTTTCAGACCTGCTGTAGAAATCGAAGAGGGGAAAAGGGCATAAACCTACTTTCCCTTTGCACATCGTCTTTAAAGTAAAGCTATAATAGAAAACTAAAATGTGACCTTTGTTTAAAAAAGTAGGGTAAAGCAGAAGGGATGGGGCGAAATGTTTGAGGGGGAAAAAGATGAGGCGGATTTCCATGTGCTGATTTGAACTACACATTGTGGGCACCACCTAGTGGAGAGAGGGAGGACTCTTCATCTACTACAGGCGCTTCCCGCCCAAAGGCGATCCTCCGCCTCCCAGACCAGCGACACTGACTTGAGTAGGGGGACTAGACGGGGTGTGGGGTAACAGGCGCCTATATAAGAAAAAAAAAAGTCCCCCAAACCGGGACTGTCCCTATACAAACGGGACATCCGCTCCCCCTACTTGAGAGGGTGAACATGCCCCTGAGCTGTTCCTCAGCCTCTTTGCCACTAGGAAGGTAAATATCGGTTAACCGGCTAAATGATTCAAATTATATCGTTTATTCGGTTAACCGTTAACCAAGGTGTGGGCGCAGGACTCCCCGGGGCCCAGGCTTCATCTATTTCTCGCGGGGCCGAGCAGAAGGCGAACCCGCCGCGAGCTACCCAACGAGCCACTCGCGCGGGCTGAGCCCGGGTCAGGGTCTCGCGCCACCCCCGCTCCGCCCTGTGACTGCCTCGCTGCGGTTTCCCCCTCCCCCGAGATCTCACTCCTCGCGCCCGTCCGAGAGCCGTTACGTTACCCGGGACCATTTGAACAGCATCATAGGAAGAATCCGCTCGCGCCAGGCGCTGATTGGTTGATCTTCTCGCGCTGTTATTGGCGGAGGCGGCAGAGGGTGGGTGGTGTTGAGGCTGCGTATCGGGACCTACTCACTGTCCTTGGAAAGGGAGGGGGGGGCAGGCATCCATGTACGATGGTTTAACCCGTCCCTTTCCCAGGCTCGAGCCCTCTGGCCAGGCCTCTACCGCCGCACGCGCGCGCCCCGCCAGGACCCCGCGGGCTGGCTAATATATTGCCTGAGTCCAGGAGACAGACAATTTTGGTGGGGTTCCTAGGCCGCCCCATAATACGGCCTAGAGCGCCTATCAGATTGTTGTGGGGTGATGACGCTCTGTTTGCCGCTGCTACCTTTTCAGTCCCGAGGGTCCTGGAGGGATTTCTCTCCTGGCGTTTGCTCAGGAAGACCGCACACGCCCTGGCGCGAGGGGGCAGGTGTCGGGTCCTGGGACTAGGGAAAACCCGCCAACTTTCCCGTTGCGGGGAGCGCGGGACGGGGGCGCCCTGTAGTCTCCATAGCAACCAGAGAGGGTAGTTCTGGGAGAGCATGCCCCCTCCCGGCGACACCGGGGCCAAGCGAAGATGTAGCGGGTGAGGAGATGCGGCGTCGGCAGGGACCCTCCCCCCAGGAGTGAGGGGACTCACCCCGTCCCTTACGGGTCAGGAGGGGGCCTCAAACTCACGCTGGGGTCGGTGGCGCTTGGGGGGTTTCCCCGCCCGCCTCAAGAGGTGCCCCGGGGAGCCTCTAATTCCTTCCCGGGGACACGCTCCAGCAGCTCTTGCGGTCGCGGTCACCCTCCCGGGGTGAGAGAGGGAATGGCCGGAATAAAGGGCTTAGTCTGCTTTAGTCTCACGAACTGGGTGCGCCAGGGGCGCTGAGGGGATCCAGTGGCGCGGGGGAGCGGCCGCCTTCCCGCCTCGGGGTGTTCGTGTTGGTGCTATCGCGGGGCGGGCTTCCCCGCCACGGTACCCACAACAGCCCCGATGTCCAGGGCGGTCAGGCAGGCTCCAGCCCATTCATTCCTTGGCCTCTGCTGGAAATGCCACACGGGCACCAGGCGGCGTAGACCGTGTCTGCTGTGAGCTGGGCCCGACCTTCTACCCTGGACTGAAACGTCAGCGCAGCCCCTCTCAGGCAGGCCCCTGGACACAGCCAGGAGAGACCACCTGGTTTTTGTCCCTACCAACCCCCGCCTACAGTCGCCGTGCTGAAGGTGAAACGGCTCTTGACCAGTCCTCTGAGCCCCTAGAAAGTACTGGCACGAACTTTTATTGCATGCCTGGCTGCTTCCCATAATAAAAGTATATGTAACATTATGTATTTGACAGGTGTTCCTGCCAATTGCAGCTTTCCGGCTAGGGTGATCTTATTCCCCGTCCCCATTATTTGTGAGTGAGAAAAAATGCCAGGTGTATTACCGACTGACGCTACTGGGCTTTTGAGAGGTAGCCCGTCAAAGAAAAGCAGGCTTTCCCTGAAGCTTTTCCAAAAAAAGGAAACTAAAAGAGCACTGGATTTCACAGATTCACAAGAAAATGAACAAAAGGGTTCAGAATGCAGAGGCTCAGAAATGTACGTAAGAGTTTAAGATTTTCTGATTATAACCTAGGTCAATGCTAAGCAGTCTAATAAGCATTTTAATTTTCTATCAGAAATAGTTTGTTTAATAATGGACAAGTGGGAGTAAAAACCATCTTAATAAATGGATGTCTTATCAACCTGGCTCTTGAAAACTAAACTGTTATGCTTGCTGCACTACTCCAATAGAGAATAAATTTCACAAAGCATGTTATAATAGAGTGCTTCAGCCAGTTTCATCTAACTGAACTGATTTTGGTACTTGAAACCTAATTTAAGAAAATGACAGGTGACTGAGTTTACATTTATTATGGATGTTAACCGTACCTGTAGAATGTCTAACTTGTGGAGAATGTGATCAGTACACTAAGGTAACAGAGAAATCTTATTCAGATATATGTATCAAATAACTTTAAAAAAATGGTATTCTGGTTTTAAAGAATTTGCAGTCCACAAACCTGTTTTTCAAAATGAGATTTAAATGAGCCTTAGTGCCTGGGAAAGGTTCTGGATTTTAAAGTCCTATTTCTAGTACTTGTACAAGCATTGGCAGTTCCAGTACTAGCTTTCTTCCATTACATTTCACCAGTGTCCCTCAATTCCAGAATGAGGCTTCCAGCTCACTTCATACTAGGTGATGAAGAGGGTTAGATGGGAAAAGGAGAATTACTCAAGCAGGTTACATTACAAATGCACTGATGACCAAAGCCTTTGTTTTATTACACCAATACAATTGTATTACTAGTCCAATGCGTCTACACTAGCTTTTGGTTGCTTCTCTACATAATGGACTGAGTCTTGTCTATGGTTTGTGTGCTGGAATTTCTGTGGTGATGATAATTTTTTGGCTCTGGGAAGAGGAAGGGCTGGAATGTGGAATGGAATGGAAACACTGGCATTTTTTTACTCAGTCATGCAGTAACGAAGTTTATGAATAACTCAAATGTTATAGAAAAACTTATAGGGCTTTTTCCATATTGGTTTGAAGGACTTCAGAAAAAAAACCTCCCTGACCAGGTGTAGCATATGGGGAGCTGCCCTACCAAATTCATGGTCTATTTTGTTCAATTTCACAGTTGTTTTTTTAAAAATAATAAATTTAATTATTTCAGTTATTTAAATCTGAAATTTCATGGTGTTGTAACTGTAGGGGTCCTGACCCAAAAGGAGGGTTAGCTGGGGGAGGTTGCAAGATTATTTGTAGAGGGGTCATGGTACTGTCACCCTTACGGCGGCACTGCCTTCAGAACTAGGCAGACTGAGAGCAGCAGCTTCTGGAGGCAATGAGGAAGTAAGCATGATTGTCATTCTTACTTCTGTGCTGCTGCTCAGGTGGGGCTCTGCCTTCAGAGCTGGGTGCCCAACCACCTCTCTGGCCACCCAGCGCTAAAGGCAGCGCAGAAATACTGGTGGCAATTCTGTGACACACTTTCCCCCCTCCCCCCCCCCCGAATAATTTTGCAACCCCCCACCCACGCACCCTTCACAATGCCCTTGGGTCAGGACCTCCAATTTGAGAAAAGCTGGTGTCCCATGTAAAATCCATATAGGGTAATAGTACACAAAACACCAGATTTCATGGGAGAGACCAGATTTCACGGTCCATGATGCATTTTTCATGGCTGTGAATGTTTTAGGGCCCTACACATGGGTATTGTATTATTCCTGGAATATCTGTGTGCTTATTGCAAACCTTTTTGCATAATTACTACAAAATACTGTTTCTATTGAGTGGTTCCATCTTTGAGCATACAACATAGCATGAGTTTCAAAAACTGATAGTTTTGGTACAATCTACGATCTGTTGACACTATACAAAGATTAATTTTATATAGTGGTGTAAGGGCCAGATTTTTAAAGGTATTTAGGCACCCAGCTCCCTTTAAAAATCCAGCCTCAAGTGTTAAAAGATGTTTTGTAAGAAGTTAATGATGTGAAGGACAAACACTTCAGAAGGTCCAGGAGATGTATATGCAAGTGTTCGACACTTAAAAATAAAAAATAAAAGGGAAAAAAAAGCCTTACTTTCTGTTACAGACTCTCTTCTCTGTTTAATAGTGATCAGGTTGTTCCTGCAGCACAGCCTCCTTCACCCATTAGCTGTGAGAAAAAAGACAACATGCTGCCTTTTGTGGGCTTGAACAATCTTGGCAATACTTGTTACCTTAACAGCATACTTCAGGTAAATTCATATTTTGGGGATTGGAAAAGATATTTGTGTTGTCATAAAACATTTTATACAAGCACCTTAGACTAGTAGTTTGACAAAGGTATTGGGTAAAAATGGGATTGAAGGGAGATTCCAGACTCAAGACAGCCAATTGTGCACATGTATCTATACCTACTCCTGCTCACTTGCAGGAGTAATTGTTTCATAAAGAAATTACTGCATTGCTCTAAAGCAGGGGTCGGCAACCTTTCAGAAGTGGTGTGCCGAATCTTCATTTATTCACTCTAAGGTTTCACACGCCAGTAATACATTTTAACATTTTTAGAAGGTCTTTTTCTATGTCTATAATATATAACTAAACTTTTGTTATATGTAAAGTAAATAAAATGTTTAAGCTTCATTTAAAATTAAATTAAAATGCAAAGCCCCCCAGATTGGTGGCCAGGACAATGTGAATGCGACTGAAAATCAGCTTGCGTGCCACAGGTTGCCTACCCCTGCTCTAAAGGCTTGCTCCCAGGATTGGGCATGAGTTAGCCAGACTTTTTCTCTGACCAACCACTTTCATTGTTTTGCATCATCGTGCAAAGTTTGGTGCATGAGTGGAGGCAGAACTTGGTGTAAATCCCCTTGTATTTTGCAGAGGGATGCAGATTGCCCTTTAATTTAATAAAGCAAGAGTTCCATCCAATAATAGTTGAAATATTCTAAGGGATTCAAGTAGTTGAAACTCACAATTTCATTATTTTTGTTTCACAATTTCCCCCAATTTATTAAATTAAAAAAAACTAATTTGAATCTCTTTTAAAACTGAAGCACTCCCCTGCAACATTGGAAACTCAGTATCTTTGTACTAGTGCAGGAATCCAGAAAGAGACACTGCTGACTAATCACTTCTCTACACAAGTGTAAAAAGTGTAGTGAAGTGAAAAAATAAACAGTGTAAGGGATGAAAATGAAAAAGCTGTGTAGTTTACTTCTCAGTCATTCACGTTAACTGACTTATCTTCTATCCTTTTAGACACTTGGGTGGAATTTTCAGGTGCCTAAGGGAGTCAGTCAGTTGCCCAGTTCTTATTAAATTTTGAAGCTTTAAAATCACTTGGAATTGGACATCTAACTCCCTTTGGCATTTTTAAGTTTTATGAGTGAGATTTTTCAAATTTCCGTCTTCGTTTTAGTTAGTGGAGATAATTATATAAATAGTTGGGGAATTCAAAAGTAAGCTTTCCACTACAGGTATGCATTCCTGAATATCAGCAGTATTTACTCACTATACTGTAAAATGAGTGTTGAGTGGCAGGGAGAAGTTTAACTTTTGAAGGATGGTCTCATGGTTGTATTATTGCACTGAAATTTGGTAGACAAGGTTCCCTGATCTGCAACAGACTTCTAGTGGATGTTGGATTGAACACCTAATCTTTCTTCCTCAATTCCTTACCTGTAAAGGGGAGATAATTCTTTCATATCTCACAAGGACTTTGGGATGATAAATTCATTAATGTTTGAGGTATTATGGTATTTATGACCTCCATTTCCTTAAATGCCACAGTAGTACCTAGGTAGAACTTCTTTACTCTTGTGCTTAAGTTTTTAAGATCAGTATTATATTAATATTGTTTTTAAATTGTACCCTATCTGTATTTGCACAGCCTGGGCCATTGAGGTTTCTGCATCCTTGTGTGCTGTGCAACAACCCTAGGAGATGCAGAAACAGATCTTAGCCTATGTGCATGGTCTTTTAATGGTAGTTTTAACTTTAGTTTCATGCCGGACTTTTGCTCACTTTATAATTTTTTTTTCTTGTTTTATACTGCTGCTGCTAGGTGTTATATTTTTGCCCTGGCTTTAAAACTGGAGTGAAACACTTATTTAACATTATTTCAAAGAAGAGAGAAATGTTAAAGGATGAAGGAGAACAAAAGTCAGACAAGGTAAATTTTATATGTATCATTTGATCTTTCTTTAGCTGTAATTATGCAAGTAAGTGCAGCAAAAATTAAACGGTCATATCTTTGAATATGTAGGGGGGCACAGTAACTTTCTTTAACTTCCTGTTGAAGAAAATTACTTTTATTATAGTGGAATCATTTTTGACTCATTTACAACTTAGAACTTTGAAGGGCAGTGTTATTTCTGGAAGGTTTATAAATAAGACTGCAAGTCTTTCACAGAAGTCACAGATTCCGTGACTTTCTGGGACCTCTGTGACTTCCCCAGCTGCAGTGGCTGACTCCGGGCCGCCCCTCACCCCGGAGCGGCGGCAGGGCCCCGGGCCACCCCTCATCCCAGAGCAGCAGTGGGGCCCCGGGCTGACTCCTGCCCAGAGTTATTTGGGGGATAGAATATCTGGTGGAATCTGTTGGTGTTTCATATTCACTTCCTGCAGGCAAAGCAGCAATATATTTAATGTTTCAAGAAGCACCTGCTTCCATCCCTTTAACTGATAGAAATGACTGACAGAAAAGGGATAAAGGAGGCAGGGGAAAAAAACTTCAGCTGTTGTATGCAGAAGGAAAATCTCAACTATTGTCTTTTTCTTTTATGATTACAGGGAAGTTGTAAAGAAGATCCTTTGGCAAGTTATGAATTAATCTGCAGTTTGCATTCCTTGATTCTTTCAGTGGAACAACTTCAGGCCAGCTTTCTATTAAATCCAGAAAAATATACAGATGAACTTGCTACTCAGCCAAGAAGGCTACTAAACACACTTAGGTATAAATAATCTTAAATGTCAGAATTTTCACTGAAATTTGAGCTGATTATAATATGTGCATTACAATCTTAAGAAAACATTGGGAGTTGATGTTTTTAAATTTGATACACCAGTGTAGGAAATGTGTGTTGTTTTTTTCACATTCCATGCAGGGGTTTGCATTAGTTCTGCTGCTCTCAATAATTCTCTAGAAGCCGCATAGCCAAATTGATATAATTCCAGGCAATTTTACTGTGGGAAGGTGGCCCAGGATAAAATTTGTGCAGCTATTGTTTCAGCTGTCTCTTGTGGTATCAAAGTTTAGAGCTAAAATTACATGCCTCGATCCTGTAAGGTTCTGAATACTTTGGCCCAGATCCAGCAAAGCATTTAAATACGTTTTTGTCACCTGGACTACACAAATGCTTAAATTTAAGTATGTGCTTAAGTGTGCTTTGCTGGATCAAGGCTAGAGTGCTCAGTACCTTGCAGGATTCAGCCATTTGCCCTCAGCCTGCTTTCCAGGGCTACCTGTGCTACATGGACCTCCTCTTCAGGCCTGGACTTTTTATTCAAATGTCCCTAATTTTGAATCTCAAATAATATTCTAGTAAGCTACTTAGTAAACAGTCTGCAGCGTTGCACATCTAATTTTTTTTATTCTTAATCCAGTGCAGAAGTAGTTCTTAAAACTGTTCTGCTCTTTGTCAATTGTAGCACTTAATGGAGATGTGCATTATTAAATAATTGAGGTAAACTGGTGGTATTTATTGATAATACACCTGGACATTGATCTTGTGGTATTGTTCTATCGCAGAAAGACAGCGTATAGCAAACAGGAGAAACAAGGAGTTAAGACAGGGTTCTATGCCAGACTGCCTCCGAATTAAGACATTGGTCAAGTCAATTCACTTCTTTGGCCTCCGCTTTCTCATCTGTAAAATGTCCAGAAGCATTTATTGCACATGGATATTGTGAGGTTGTTTGTATTGATATATAGTCTTTCAGTTGAGAACATAAGTGTTTTACAAAGCAATACATCTGTATCAGTCCTTCAGTATTCGTTTCTTAATGTCTATTGTATAATATTGTCTTATGTTCCAATATTTTCATCCTTTTGTGATTTAACACAAAAAAGTGCTACACAATTTTGTATTAGTCCCAAAAACAATCAAATCCTTCCTTTTTGACTCTTCTTGTGATTCCACCCCAGTCTGTGGGCTATCTCACTGCCAGACAAATTAAAAATATAAAATCTGCACAAGAGTTCCATTGTAACACAATAATTGATCACATGTGGTAGGCCCAGATGTATCATTTCAAAACTATACAATACTTCCCTATTTCTTTATAGAGAACTTAACCCTATGTATGAAGGATATCTGCAACATGATGCCCAGGAAGTATTACAGTGTATCCTAGGTAACATCCAGGAAACGTGTCAGATATTGAAGAAGGAAGAATTGAAAAATATGTCAGTGGAAGAGCCTATAGCTCACTTGGAAGAGAAGTCTAATCAAAATACTGAAAGCAGTGGCATTAACAGGCCTGGTGAGGAAAATGACTATACAGCAAGCAGTCAGACTGCAGAGGAGTCTGAAGACAAACTATCCAAAGGAAATGGAAAAAGGAAAAGTGATACTGAGAATGGGAACGCAAAGAAAAAATCTAAAGTATCCAAGGAGCATAATGCAGTAGAGGAAAATCAGAGACAGACCAGGTCAAAGAGGAAAGCAACAGCGGAGAAACTGGAAAATCATGCCATTGCTAAGTATTCTATTGAAAATGAGATTGCAAAACCAACACAGAAGAAATCACGACTTCGATTAAACTGGTTTAAGTCTTCAGGCAAACAACCCAGCATTCTGTCTAAATTCTGTAGTATGGGAAAGCTAGCAAACAACTTGGGATCCAAAGAGCAGATGAAAGAAACTGATGACTGTGAGATTGAAGAGGCATCTGTAAAGTGTGAAATTAGTAATATAAAAGAATATTGTGAATCTGCATTCCCTGTGGAAAGTGTTGGTGAAAAAGGAATTGAAAAACCACTTCAAGAAGGTTAGTAAAAAATGTGTGGTCTTAATTTAAACACAGTAGGACTAAGAAACTAATACATCCGGTAAGTTAGTGCTCAATAGCATAGTGAGTATTTGAAATCTTGTTTTTCCTTAAGTGGAAAATTTTTACACCCAATGTAATCCTATATATATAGAAATACCTGACATACAGATGTCTCTAAGATATATAAATAGAAATTAGAGCGTGAACAGAAAATAAGGCTCACTGTAGTAATGCGATGTAAAAAAGGTTAGAAGAATGTCAAACTTATACTCGTGTTACCTCTTGCTAATTTATAATATAGAACGTGGGTTGTGGACTTGAAGTCCACAAGTATTTACGTTCCTCATAAGAGAATTAAGGTTAATGCCAACATATACACAATCCATTAATGATACAAAATAAGTTACCCAAGATGAAACATTTTAAATAAAGGATAAATCTAGAATCTAATCTTAAAAGTGTGTGTTCCAAGATAAACATTTTTTTTCATATGCTTTATTCAATACCCAATAATTACCATGTGCTGGTTTTAATGGTCTGTCAAATATTAATACAAATGAAGGAATTTGAATATCTAAAACTGACACTGTGTGTTGTGCATAACGTCAGTTCAGGAAGAATAGCACCAATAACGGTCCTTTATATACTACTCTGCAGAAGAATTATTTGGTAATATAAACAATCTATTATATAACTTTTTTTTCTAGGTTCAGAGTTAGCTATTTTTGAATTAGTGGAGAAACTGTTCCAGGGTCAGTTGGTATTGAGAACACGATGTTTGGAGTGTGAATGTTTTACTGAAAGAAGAGAAGATTTTCAGGACATCAGTGTGCCAGTACAAGAAGATGAACTTTCTAAGGCAGAAGAGAGTTCTGAAAGTAAGTAACAGTAAAGGGTCACAATGTGCATATCTGATTCATACATTTATAGTTTTGGGGTCTGAAGGAGGGAGATGTGCCCTTGGTGTTTATAAAGAAATGTTACTAGAAATTGCTTTTGGTCCTGGCCAGTATGTTATGATTTTCTTTAGAATTGGAAACCATAGCTTTTAACATGGGTGGATCTAAAAAGCATTAAAAGTTATTTTAAATTCACTCTCCTGACATGATATAAGTGCTTGCAATCCTTTTGTTCATTTGAATGAACACTAGCAGCTTGAAAGAACATTTCTTCTGAATTTTTTTTGCCTAATGTAGTTATAACTAACACCTCAGAGTAAAATGTTAGATGCACAAAACAAGCTGAAAAAATATTTCTCTATCTGAACATAATGTGCATAGTCAATTTTAGTTTGGTGATGATGACCTTGGGCCTACCCTTTCTCCCTTGTTGGAAAAATCCTTATAAGCAGCAGGGAAGTAGAAAACCACATATCTAACCCTTTGGGGAAAAAAACCTAGAATATATACTGCTTGAAGCGTGCTCAGAATTTTTTAAGTTTTCAGTTTGAAAATGTAAATTGTCGTTGTTCCTTTAGTGTGCATTATATTATTTGTATACTTTTGTGTCTCAAATCATATTGGTGTTTCTTGTATGGTGTCCCTAAGGTAACTTCACAAGTACTGATGGTTTATATTTGTGTTAGGTGAATTTTCCAAAACTGATACACATATATTAACACACTAAACTTATTTCAGAGTTGTAAAAACTGATTTTAAAAACTTCTAAATTCAGGGTAGTAAAGAAAAGGTTGTTTTAACTCCCAATGATGTAATTTTGGGGAGATTTTACTATTCCTGACACCCTGTTACATTAGGTGGGGAAAGATGAAAATATTCATCTTGCATTAAAATAGACTAAACCTAATTCCAATTAAGTTTTCTTTTTTAAAGATTTAAAAGCTACTGCCACTGCTGATGTTGCCATTGAAGTGGGCTCTTTTATTTATTTATTTTATTTATTTAAAATCTGATTTAAAGCTGGCAGTGGAAGCCAGACGTGACTGGGGAAGAACTTCTTCCTGGTTATTTTGGAAACCAACCTACCTTTTTAAAATGGGCCAAATTCTGTTCTTAGATAAACATGCACAATTCCTAGGGAAGTCAGTGGGAGTTGTGCATTTGTCTTATCTCAACCTTTCAAGACTTTTTGTTTAAATCTGAAACAAGCAGCATACCAACTATTTTTCAATCTGAGTTAATCTACATCCTGGGTGGTAGCTCTCATTTTTGCACTCCCTGAAATTCAATGAGCAGAGATGATTTCCTTATCTTGGTTTTCAGTCTATTTGGTGCATTTTTACTATTCTTAACTTTAATACTAGTTCTTGCAAGTGTCTTAAGTTTTATAGCTCCGTTTTAAAATTCTTGTGATATATTACAAATGTAAATAACTATCTGTAAATGTAATAATTCTCTTTTGTAGTTTCTCCAGAGCCTAAAACAGAAACGAAGACTCTAAAATGGGCAATTTCACAGTTTGCATCAGTAGAGAGGATTGTGGGAGAGGATAAATATTTCTGTGAAAACTGCCGTCATTACACAGAAGCAGAACGTAGTCTTTTATTTGATAAAATGCCTGAAGTTATAACTGTTCACTTGAAGTGCTTTGCTGCTAATGGCTTAGAGTGAGTATTGCTGATAAACTATATTAAGAAACAGCACTGCTGGAAGAGAAAAATTGCCAAAACAGATGCAAATGTTTGAATAACAAAACTTGTTTGTAGACTGAATTTAACTTTGAAAAATCCCTTGTGAAAACAGGAATACAAGTAGTTTATTATTTAGTTGTTTAGCACAGACTCTTCATATTTTAGCAAACCACTGAAGAATCTTCTGTGTTAGATTTTTACTATGTTTTTTAATATCCTTGTGAAAGCTTGGGGGAAATATTCTCAACATCGCATGCCAACATTGTTGTTTTCTTATGTTCCTAATGGAGCTTGAAATTAAGATTTTGGGTGGTTTTTTTTTTTTGGTTTGGTTTTTTTTTTTTTTTTAAAGGAAAAACTTGTTTACTTGCTAGTATCACCTATGGGGATTGGGATAGGTAACTTCAGGATAAGTAGTTAAAAGAGCTACAGAGCACAAAACTGGATTTGGCAACTGTGGATTTTAGAGATTTTGTCACTGAGGGAAATTTTAGAAAGAAAATACTGGAGATTAACCTCCCAAAATTCAAATTTTTAAGGTATACCAAATTTGGACCATAGTAATTTGACTATGCCTTTAAATTAATTTAGTGGAGTGTTTTTAAAGGCAGTTACTATAAGTGCCATTTATGTCAGTGCCTGTAACAGCATTGGCAATATGCTGCTATACTATATAAATCTTTATTTTGCTGAAAAGATTACCATGCCTAACTTCAATATCTATTTTTTCTTCCAAATTTATGAATGTGATTTTTTTTCTAGCAAATAGAAATGAATATGAATAATACAATAGCAGTACAGGCTACAGCAACGTACTTAATACAGTTGTTTTGGGAGCAAGTTGGAAAAGCGCTGAGCAACTTACAATAGTACTATTCAGATCTCTGTAGAGAAATTACCTTAAGGTGACAGAAGGCTACATCTGAATACATTTTAATTATAGTGTAAAATATATTAAGAAGGTTATTTCTTGTAATCATCCAACCACTACATTAGAAATTTAATGATATAACATTACTATTTGATCTCACTTAGTTTTTCATATGTTGAAACAACATGCAGATTTGATCTGGCTTTTCAGCTCTCCCAATATTATAAATTACAAGTGATTACTTTCCTGCCACCTGCATCATTTCTTCTGGACAAACTTTGCTTGTTGGCTCAATATTCTACCACTTTACTTCAGTCCCAGAACACGTTCCATCTTTCTGCCACTCAATATTGCACAGAATCAGAATTCAAGATATTAAATTACCCAGTGTTACTTCACTTACTGATTTAGGATGTTTTAGAGATTGAAGCATGAGGCCTGAGAATCAGGAGATGTATTCTCTTCCAAAATCTGTTCAAAACTTCCTGTGTGACCTTGAGCAAGTCACTTAATTTCTCCGGGCTTTAGTCCCTATCTGTAAAATGGGGATAATACTTTCATTCAAGATATATTGTGAAACTTAATTAATGTTTATAAAGTGTTTGGGGAATCTTCAGGCAGAAGGTGCTTGGAGTAGCACAAAACATGAATTAACAAATGGTGATAGGATACACTGTAAACAGTTACTGATAGCAACTTTATGTACATATATTTATAGCCAATATAAATATGTCTGTAAAATAACCACATTTTCAAAGGGTTATGGTACAATATTTGGTCTGGTAATCTTCTAAGCTCCTAAATAATGAATTTCTCCTAAGTGCCCATAAGTGCTGTAGGAATCTTTAGCTTTCTAGAGCCATAGAAATGAAAATTGGATCAGAAAATTTTAAAAAACCCTAATTGATGGAACTAGAGCAGAATTCTAATGATGGTACCTCAGTCGTCTGCTTTATTGCCTTCAGACCATTCAAGTTATAAAATGTTTATCTTGAATTCTTGTACATATTCCTTGATATATGAACTAATTTTAGGCATGTCTTTGTTTTGTTTAATTACTATTCCAAGTCAGATGGAACTATAGGGGATTCCTGTCATAGGGAACTTCAATATTTTTGATCCGCAGTTTGTTTAAGGTTAAACAACACTGTCTTCCTTGAGCATTTCTTTAACAATTTCCAAGTTATGCAGCCGTTTTCCAAATGTCATATCTTTTTTTCTTCTGTCCTGGTGATCTTCAGATCCTCACTCAGCGAGGATAATACTAATACTGGAGTCAGGGATGCAGCTGAAACTGTCTGGAAAGTTTATTCTAAGGTTCCACTTTTTGGTTTCAGCATTTTAACTTGGAATAGCAATACTGTATATAAATCACAAGGCTTGGAGGACCAAAGACACCTCCAAAACAAATAAGAACTGCCAAAGATAGTGAGCCAAAACACTGTCTCCGGTCACACCCATTGAGAGCCTGACTGGTTTATACATGAGAAAGTCAGTTCCTTTCTAATCTGACGAAAAAAAGAAATAGGATAACAAGTGAAAGCTGAGCAATTGAGAGAAGGGATTTTTAATCACTGTTTAAAATTTTGGATTTTGGGTTAACATCTAGTTAGTGCCAATAATTGAGTAATATTTTGGAGAAAGGAAATTTTTGTTAAAGATTCAATTTCACCGCTCCAGTTAAGTTGTGTGTTAATACACATCATTTGAGTCCCCCAGTAATTTTTCTAGTGATACTGGGGAAGACTAGAATTGATATTTCTATTGTTTATAAGTAATAAAAGCAGAAAAGATTTTTGTTGTTCTTAAATCCAAGCTTTTTAAGGGTCTATACATTGGAATAGCAGAAAAAGGCTAGAAACTTTTTTTATATAAATAAAAAATGAAATGATGCAATAATCTAACTTTACCATTTTTCTTTCAAAGGTTTGATTGTTATGGTGGACTGTCAAAGATAAATACTCCCTTATTGACACCTCTTAAATTGTCACTAGAAGAATGGAGCACAAAGTCTACTAACGATACCTATGGATTATTTGCAGTAGTAATGCACAGTGGCATTACAATTAGCAGTGGACACTACACGGCCTCTGTCAAAATTACAGATCTTAATAGTCTAGAATTAGACAAGGGCAATTTCATCACTGACCAGATGTATGAAGTGATTAAGCCAGAACCACTGAATGAGGAGGAAGCAAGAGCTGTTGCTGAAGATTATGATGATGGTGAAGTCTCTTTTAGAGTCAATGGAAATGCACAGTCAAGTAAAACTTTGAGTAAAAAGAATATGGAAGCTGTTGGACTTCTCGGAGGACAAAAAAGTAAGTCTGACTGTGACTTGTACAACAACAAAGCAACTAACCCTGATAAGGTTGTTAATACACTAACTGAAAATAAAAATTTTGAGTCTACCAGTACTAATGGGATCTTGGAGTTCGATAAAAGTACTGAAAATGGTGATCAAAATGGTATAGCTTTCAGTGGACTAGAAAACAAAGCTTTGTATGTGTTACAAAGCTTGAAGGAATATGAGGGAAAGTGGTTGCTTTTCGATGATTCTGAAGTGAAGGTTACAGAGGAAAAGGACTTTCTGAACTCTCTCTCCCCTACATCGTCATCTACATCAACTCCTTACCTTTTGTTTTATAAGAAAATTGTAGAGTGATATTGTATTTTGTAAATATTACAGATTTGCATACACCTGTTGATTGATGTGCTTTTTGCATCAAGATTACCTTGGTGTAACAGCTGTTTGTCTTTTGAAGCTACTGGATGAGATTATTATAGATCTTACAATTCTGTGTAAACACAGTTTGAATTAACAAACCATGTCATAGAACTTTAACTCCTACTATAACTTCTGTGCTGCAGACTAGTGATGTCACCTTCTAGGAATACAAAATTTGTATAGATTCTTAAAAGATGTCCAAAAAATACAGTAGAGGCTTTTAAATAACTAGTTCTATCACACCCGACTTGTGTATTAGCTTTTTTTTAAAAAATAAAGTTATTTGTATTCACATTCTGGAGTAAATTTATATTAACTAGTAAAACTCATCAGAGGTTGTGTATTTTTGTAACACTGGAAGCAATATTTCATATCTAATCTTTGGGGCATTAGTACAGGGCACATAAAGTACGCCTATAGCTTATTGATGACCACCGTCTCCTCCCTCCCCCAGATATCTTTGCTGTGGTGTTCAAAGTACAAAAACAAACGGGGTCTTGTTAACTCATTTAGTGTATTGGAAGGAGTGGTACAGCATCTTAAACTTTAACTTAATAGTGGATGTGATGCATACTAAGATTCTTTATATTGCAAGTATTAACCGATTCCTGTTCATACAGATTTGAATGAGCTAACTTGCATCTGTTTTGCATAGGTGTTAAGTGGACAAAGTGTAAATATGTGTGATATTGTAGGTATATCAGATGTATTTGTGGGACAAAGAAAGCGATTTAAATTGCTCATCTGTATGCAGTGTAATAAAATATTTTGTACTTTAAAAGGTTTCTAATTTGCATATCTGTTTGGGTGAATTAAGAATTCAGATGTGATCTTATTACCTTAATAGACTACTTTGTACTTGAGAGCTCATTGAAACATGGGGAAATTAAAGCATTGGCCTGACTGTCTGTGTGTGTGTGTGTAAAAAAGATGAGGAAAAAACACAGAATATATTTTACATCACACATAATCCTACAGATTAAAACTTCAACTGGTATGATCACGGACTGATCACTGGTATGATCAGGGGAGGAGGGAGTGCATTAATTAATGAGGCAAGACAAGGACTAGAACTTAGCCCTCTCTGTTCAAACATATGAAATATGCTGCATTCTTTGAAGTACAATGAAGTCCTTTCCTGGTTAAATCTAGGCTGAAAACCATCCTCCTATCGAACACTTCATTATGACTGTAGTGGAAGATGTCATATTTTCCAATCTTCTCTTAAAAGTATGATGCATACATAATAGGATCAGTAACTTCTCTGTTGTCATGACAGTGGGTGACATGGAAATTTTATAGAAAAAAATCATGTCTGGAACATAGAGCATTATAGTATGCCCTCATTTCCAGCACATATTTAAAATTATCCTTGTGTAAGGAATTAAAACTATAAATTGGCCTATGTCACAAAAGAAAGAGCGATCAAACTTTACTGAAACTTCTGCAAAACTAAAATATTCTTCTAGGTGGAAACTTCTGCAAAACCAGGCCTTTGGTATGATTTAAACATAGCTCTATTGTGCAGGGCAAATAGGATATAAATATATTAATAAACATGCTTCAGCCTTGGAATGATGTAGGTCTGTAGTGTTACTGAGGAACACATTTAAAGGTGGCTTGGTAAATGTACTTATGCTAATTAAGCTCTTTATTATTTGAATATGTCTATAATGATTCTTTTTTCAAGAGAGAGAGAGAAATCTGGCTTTCGATGCCTTCTTTCTCCACAGTAGGTATCAACAGAGAGAGACTGAATTACTGAGTCTAAAACAAGAATTTTCCAATCTGATTATAATCCTATCCTGCAAAACTGGCACAATAAAAAAGCCCCTAAATATAAAACATCCTACCACACAATCCTACCACCCCTACTGTAAGGCCTGCTCAATTTCAGCCTGCAAATGAAAAAACATTTTTCAAAATTTTGGCCTATAAAGGGATTAGAGCCCTGAAAGACAGTTTCCTTAATATAAATCCTTCAAGCAATTAATTGCAGCCACAACAGGATATTGAAACAATAATTTTACATGGAACAAAGACTACAGTATAACCAATGCTAGATGCATCTCTTCCATAATTACATGCAACAGCCGTAGAGAAACATTTTCATTTATAAACAATCAAGCATTTTACATGATCCTATGGAATACTGTCTGTCAATGAAAAATATCCCTGGCACAAGTTTGGAACTTAGAATGGGAACAGATCTATCAGATGCTTACTCGCCTAAAGCCATTTCTACCATTCCTGAAATGTCAATTTGCAATAGTTGAACATATGCAGTCTTAAATTACTCCGGCTATTGTTTCTCTGCAACTGAAAACAAAAAAGGTCAGAATTACTATTTAACGTCACAAGAGGATACAGAAGGAAACTCTCCATCACAATATTTAGATTAAACATCTAAATCAGGGGTTGGCAACCTTTCAGAAGTGGTGTGCTGTGTCTTCATTTATTCACTCTAATTTACAGTTTCACATGCTGGTAATACATTTTAATGTTTTTAGAAGGTCTTTATAAGTCTAATATAGAACTAAACTATTGTTGTATGTAAAGTAAATAAGGTTTTTAAAATATTTAAGAAGCTTAATTTGAAATTAAATTAAAATGCAGAGCCCCCCAGACTGGGACCAGGACACGGGTAGTGTGAATGCCACTGAAAATCAGCTCATGTGCTGCCTTCAGCATGCACGCCATAGGTTGCCTACCCCGATCTAAATATAAAAACTATCTGAATGTGGGACAAGCTCTCCGGATACACACTGACTTGGGGTCCTGGTCTTACACCCGCTGTAGTCAGTGGGAGTCTTATGGTATAAGGTTTAAGATTTAAGAATGGACAACGTCTCTTCAAATCTGAAAGTATAACAGAACATTGTATGTAATGAGTTAATTATTTTGGGGCTATTAATCTTTCTTTCTTGATTCTTAAATATCCCTTCAGTGTGGGGTTGCTACAGTGACCTTTATATTTAAATCGCCTAACATTTTCCATTATACAAGATTCTTGCAACCTTTGTGCTACACAAGTTCTTGAACATCCATTTTTCCTGCAGGTCTTTGGAATTGGCTTGGAGAAAATCGCTAGGCTAGAGAAATGCTTTTTCTTTGGCCACAAAATTCTATTCAGATCTAGCTGAATTATAAACTGTTAAAATTCATTACTTCTGTACTATTACTTGTGTTCTTCAGGAAAATGTTGGCTGGCAAAGTAATCTTCTAAAGAGAAGAAAAATGA
The DNA here is from genome assembly GCA_032164245.1 of Sternotherus odoratus. Lineage (NCBI taxonomy): Eukaryota > Metazoa > Chordata > Testudines > Kinosternidae > Sternotherus > Sternotherus odoratus. The sequence goes on along the minus strand of JAVMKO010000008.1, from coordinate 78,037,689 downwards.
TGCAATTTTTGCCTTAAGAAAAAAAAAGAAAAAGGCAAAGCAATGTACATACAATAAAACTATGTTAAAAGAAAATTATTTAGATTTCAAAATCTAGCACCCAAAAATTAGGAGACAGGATTGATAGTTGCACAAGCAACCTTATTTGTTCCCCCTTGTGCATATGCAGTATGATTTATATATTCAAATACCTTTATTTTTAGAGGACCTGGGACCTCAGTGTCTAGGTTGGAAATGTAAAGAAACAGAATTGCAAGGCAACCATAAATCTGGGGTTTCCTAACTTCCAACTGCTCGACTTAGCAACTTAAATAACTTTCTTTAAAATGTAGTTTTCATGTATGTAATAAAATGTAAACTGTAATTTCTACGAAGTACCAGTGGCAATTAGATATGTATATTTTATTTTAACTTATTTAAATGTTGATTTCATTTTCTTCCAAGATGCATTTTTATAAAAAAGTATAAGAAGAAGATGACAATAAAAAATAGTTTTATCTCAAGATTGCAAGACTCAACTATACACATGCGGAGACTACTGTGCTGTAACTGGGTTTCCTGGTATAGTAGAAATTACAGTATAAACAAGACTGTAGCGATACATCTACTTTACCAGAAGAAACAGGTTAGAGTAAGTGGTAACACATTCCTATGTACAACAAGAAGTCATTAGCTTAGGAGGATATGTAAAGCTATTTTTCCTTGCAGCAGTCCCCATTAAAGATACAAAACCAAGTTAGAGATGATATGGTCAGTGCACTCATGTAAGAAGTGTTGTCTTAAGACTTACCTTTCTTTCTAGCTTTCTCCGTGAGGGTGATGAGCTCTGAAGTCCAACACATAGTGAATTAAAATGTAAACATTCACATATTTAATAGTACCATTGAAATAACCAGCACTACATTAAAAACTTCAAAAATGCATCTGCCAATGCTCCTAATATAAATTAAATATATGAACTAAAAAGGAAATAAATTTAACATTAGGTAATGCTATAAATAATGGTAAATGCATATAGTGTACCTTTGAATCATAAAAATGCCTTAAAAACAAGTAAGTTTACAGCGTATCGCCAGTACTTTGCATACCACTCCATGATTTTTTTTTAAACATCAATAAGTCTACATTTGACAATTCAGAATAATTTTTGGCCACTTAACACTTCGATGTAAGTAAGTAAATTGTATGTATATATGGTGTCCAGGATGAAGTCCAAGTTTTATTTCTCAATAAAACTTCTTTGATTCCCAACGTTGATAACATGGCTCGCTCTTTCAATACCTTAAAATTAAGTGCATTTTGGAAAAGTTGTTTAGATGTCCATTTTGCGAAGGCTCATTCTGCTGAAGGAGTCTCTAAGGGGGGGAAAGAAAAAAAAAACCAGGACGATAAGCTCACATTTTCCACTGTGAATTAAAAAGTCCATGCTCTCCAGTAAGATGAATGGTGCTTTTCTGTACATGATTTCCATGTTTGCTAACTGCAAAAATTATTCTTAAAATTAGTTTGCTAATTTGGGTTGGCATTTTGAGAACATTTGAGTGATTGTGTTTTATGGACATGAATATTCACAGATGAAGAAATTCAGAGGGACAGCAGAAGGCCTGGGACCCTTTTAAATTCTATAGGAAATTTCACTCTCAAAACACATTTCTAAGCTTCATGTCAGCAAACCAAATCTGAAATTCATGTGCCTGAGTATTTGTGGCAGAAGGGCCCATAAGATCATCCAGCCAGAGAACAGAACAGAAACAAAAACTATGTGCCTTACCTGACCAATCAACAACAAACTAAAAATAGTTCAAATAAGGAACAGTCAGAGAATGGTTCATGAGCCATTCACAGAGTTGAGAACAAGACATTTTGAATTATGATAAAACTGGAGGAAATTGCCATCAATTAGTAGAAAAATACACTAAATCTGTCAGTTATTCATTGGGGATTTTTTTGCTGAATTCTAGTTGGACAGAGTTATTCTGTTTGTTTTTCCTGTTGCTCTCCACTGCTGAACACAGGCTACCCAAACGGGAAACTTTAGGATGAAGTGGGCTGAGATGGCTGCCCCACTCCCACGAGAGAGTGGGCTGGAACAGGCCAGAGTGGCTGTGCGGCTGGCAGCCAATCAGGGAGGGTCTATGAGAGTCAATCAGGCTGAGCAACAGGTGACCAATCAGGGCCAGCCATATATAAAGGCTACTCAGCAGAGGAGCATGGGAGTCTCTCCATGGCAGGCCAGGGAGAAGGACTGACTCCTGTGAACAGGAGTAGCACCTGGGACAGAGCAGTGCTGGGCAGGCTCGGGGAAGCAGGGAAGAGCTCCAGCCCGATACCCGCCATACTGTGGGCCTTGACTGGAAGGGCCTAGAGGGTGTAAGGAGTCAGAGGGGAAGTGACCCAGGGAGGACAGAGATGAGGGTAGAGAAGGGCGGAGAGGCCATCACTAGAGGGTCCCTGGGTCGGGACCCAGAGCAGTGTGCGGACCTGGGTCCCCCCCCTTCCTCTCTTGTGCTGCACCTGGCCATGGGAAAGTGGCCATAACAGACTGCAACCAGCCCTTGAGCGAGGGCCTAGACTGTGGAGTTGCGATTGGCCACTGTGGCAGGAGTGGTTAAAAGATTATTCCCCCTGCCCCCCGGAAGGGGGTGTGATTGGACTAGTGGGCACAGCCTGAGGGCAGTGTCCTGAATCAGATGGGGACTGTCTGAAGCGGACGCTGCGGAGCGAGGAGCAACACGGGTCTGGAGGACAGCATGTCAGAAGATGGACGGGACACCACCAGCAAAGGGTGCTCCAGGACTGCTGACAGAACTAATTCCTGGACTGAACAGCAGGAGGCGCTGCGGTGGTGAGTCCCAACTCTGTCACATGAGGGCTATATTCTTTTGAAATAATTGCATGTAGCAAGAGTTGTTTTAAAGACCACACACAAACAAAACAGTAATAATGTTCATACAATGAAAGGAACTGTAGATGGCTTGCTACTTGCATTTAATAGGTTAGGCTTCTTTTCCTGTGCTTCGGTGATATATATTTAAAAAACAGACTGGCTGGACATTAGGACATATTAAGTGTAGGTCCTTAACACAGTTTTGTGCTATTTCACCCTAACTTGCTACTGGATCATTGAATTAATTATAATATCATTAGTATCCTCCTGGTTCTAAGAGCCATAGAAGACATATGAATGGCAATTAGGGATAAAGAGAAGGCTAATTTCAAGAATTGCCAAGCATGCCACTTCTTCAATACACAAGGAATGTGTAACAGGAGACACTTAGCCACTATCTTGTTCTCAGGATTGTAGATAGAGGCTTGTCATTTGCAAGGGGTTGTAGTAGTTCTGTGTGGGTGCTTTTTACCCTAAATCCATTGCAGAAACAGCATGCAAATTCCACTTGCTCAATCCCAATATGTGCACTTGTTAAAATCAGCTCTGAGAACACTAATAGTGTAAACTGCTCCTAACCTGGTTGATAATGTAATTAATGATTTTATGGTAAAACCCACTGCAGAGGAATGGAAATGGTCAGTCTGCTTCAGAAAGGTCTCCCAATATGGACAATATTCACTGGCTTTCTAATGTGAAGTTCTACAATCCATACTGTGCCTCTTCTAGGATACCCACCCCAGGGGGGCCTTAGCTACCACTCAAGGGATCATTGGGCTTCACTCCCTGCAATTTTAGGTACAGAACTGACTGGACTTATAGGAGGAGGGGTCTTGAACCTGTTATGAGGAAGGAGCGTCCTAATGAAATGGGGAAAAGGAGCCCATGCCAGAAAAATCTGCAAAGGCAAACTGGCCAACCAATGCATCCTGAAGTGCAAGACAGAGAGGAAAGGAGATGGACTCACTCACATTTCCTCTTGAAAGATCTACGGGAAGGAAAGTGGTTTTAAACACTCCCAGAGGAGTCTCCTGTTCCCATTCCTATGTTCTATTTATGCCATATCATTCCAGGTGAGTTTTTGTTTTTAAACATTACCCGAGCTAGGTTGAAATAGAGTAAAATTAACATCCACCTGTGGCAAGCAACAGGCAGAACTGCCTTGTATAACTGCGGGATCTTTCTATTTATCAAGGGCTGGAGCGCTTCCTTGAGCCGGTGATAATTCCTTTCAAGCTCCCGCTGGTATTCCTTTTGGTCTGGACCGATGAGGCTTTTGTTTTTGCGTAACGCATCTTCACACCTAGAAAACAAAATGTTGTAAAACTCGGGCAGACAACAGGGGACCTGCTCACTAGGTGCCTGTTAATTTATTAGTCCGAGAGCATTTAATACACTTCTCCTGGCTTGACACTTATATCCTCTATCTTGTCGTTTGGGTAATAAGGACTCTGCTTATCTGGTTGGTTTCCTTGGGGAGAGGATAGGGAGTCATATTTCCAATTACCATTTTATTCATAGAATTGTGATTAATTTTAAAGTTTAATTTGTTCTCCTAGATTCAACATTTCTTCTCTGTGAGGCGGAATGGAAAGCTCATCTCCACAGCCATTTTCAGTCCAAGGGGGTTTAAAGATGGATGTTTTCACTGCCAGCCCTAGGAAAAGATTATCAAGCAGCAGACTATTAAATGTTCACTGTGAACTCTAGTATTTGAACGATGTAAATTAAACAACGTGTCTAAAAAGGAATTGATAATACCAATGCCTCTATTTCATAATGAATAGCCAGGCTGCTTCTGGATCTACTAGCTCCGAAGAGGAGGGCAAAATTGTAATTTTAGTTATTTTCACCGATTGTTTAAATGCCCATGAGATTTAGAGCTGAATGGAGACTGCAATTCTCTTTACCAACAAGGAAGGAAAAATATAGCAGCAGCACACGCGTCCTCAGAGAACTCTGCCAACATGCTGCAAACCCATTTGGAAAGGGTAATTCAGTCTCCCTGCCAAATCAACAGTTTGCCTTTTCTGTTGACACTATCAATAAAGATATTCATTAGTGCCAATTATAGTAGTGGGGTTTTTGAGAGGAGGGCACCTGTCCATAAGGAACTGAGCCGAGACCACCAATTCATTTCACATACACACCCATGCCTAATGACAGTAGTTCTCAGAGACAGATGGCACCAAGGAAACAGAAAACACATTTTTTTAAAGACTTGTTCCTTGAGCATAGCAAATGGTGATTATTGTATCTTTTGTTACATTACAAGTGTATTCTTTTAACAGGCACTCGATACCCCATTAAATTGCTATGTCACTTTCTGTTTGATGCACTGAAAAGAAATGTTTTTGGAAGGAGTTTGAAGCCAATACTCTATACCTTTTTGTGAAGTCTTTGAAACAGAGCCGTAGTTTGTTATGGTGTCTGAAGAGCTTTGGATCATTGGGTATTTCAGACAAGAAAACCTGTGCAACTTCTAACGGTCCCTTTAGGAGCAGAAGAGAAAAGAGTAAGTTTCTCTGCACGGCCTGTCATATCCATCGGAGAAATTTCTTGCATATAGAAACTTTCATAAAATGTAACATTCCCTTAGAGCAGCGGTGTCCAATAGAAATTCGATGTTAGCCACACTTGTGGTTTTGAATTTTTCTTATTCGCCACATTATAAAAAAGGATTAAAAAACATACCACAAATGACATTTCAAATTCTTCTTCTTGTACCATAACCCTGAAATCTGATATAATTCATACTGACCGCGCATCTTAACTCAGCCTCCCGATTTTCATCCGTAATACTTGATCTGTATTTGGATTTTATAAAATTTACTACAGAAAAAGTGGATTCACAGACCCACACATTGCTCATGCATTAGCCAAAATTCAATAGCCTATTTGACACATGTGGCTAGTGGCGAACGTATTGGACACCACTGCCTTAGAGGATTTTTCTTGGTGAATTGTGTTTTAAGTCCAGAGTAAATCATCAACTATTGTGAAAGTGTCTGTTATTCTCAAGATAATCTTTAAAGGGTACGTCTGCTTTTGCAAAGTGACTGTAAAGTACATGAGATTCCACATTTATTCTCTCTCAATGGCTTCTAAATCAATTTTGCTCAGTTGTCAAATAAACAGATATCTAACACTGAAAACTAAACCAGTACAGTAGTTGTCTGCCAGCCCTGCAAAATGAACGTAGGGTCTGAAATTCAAGTTATAATTTTTCTGGCTTGTACATTAGTAAAGATTCTGTAGGCAAAAATATTCCCTCATCTTTTACCTGTGCAACTGTATTACTTTCAATTCCACTGATATTGCACAAACCAAAATACAATCCAGCTCACTCCCTCTTAGCTTTGGTAGCTCTGCAGGGCTAACCAGAGTGAGAAGTAGTCTTACTTATTTTTATCAAAAAAGCAAGCAGATATGATTCCAGCTACCAACAAGCAGCAGGTCAGCTAAGATCAGTCAGTTTCACTTAGTCACTGTATTGATCATAACCACACTTTCAACAATTGCCGTTCAAATATAAAATCACTGCTAGTAATCAAGAATCAACATAAAATTAATCTTGCATCTGTGGTTTGGGCTGCAATCTTAATGCAGAAGAAATGTCATTCACCAAATCCATCATTTAGAGTGAGGTTCTGTAAACTATTATTTACCTCCTTACAGAAACATACAAAAAGCCCACCGGGGGGTTCCATTACCTAGAGCATTTGGACAGGAAAAAATTTCTCTGGCAGCAATAATATTAGAAGTGCCCCCATTCCATGGTATATTTGATTTTAATTCAGGGCACTGCAGCTATTTTCCACTCATAGTTAACTTTCTGTTGCTGAGGTACTTTAGTGCTGTGTTCCCTCAACAACAGAGAGAGTAAAATCTCTTTATAACCTCTCTGGATTTTCATTTCTCCTGCTAGACTTTCCCTAATGCCAAAGGTGTCCAGTCTTTGCAATACAAAGGGCTACAGTGGCAATTTGCAAGGATCACAATGCTGCCTCTCATTTGCAGGTGACGACAACTTTAAAAACAAAACTATAGAGAACGAACAAACAATAGCTCAGCCCTGTGGAAAACACAAAGGAAGGTACCAAACTATCACAGTAGCCACTTTCACTTAGGTCTTCCTTGATAGATGAAGAAAATGTGTATGTTTTTTGCATTCCTCAGCAATAAAAACCTGCAGTTGATCTGCTCTGTTGACTTCCTGCAGAGTCCAAGCTTCTAGCTGCTTGATATTTTCATTGGTACTTTAATTGTGCTGTTAGGTGTGACGCATGCTTCTAAAGTGACTGCACACTTAAAATTAAATGGAAAAAATCCAAACAAAAGCAGTTTTCGCTTACACAGCTTTGAGCCTCCACTAAGCTTGAACATCCAGCTGAGTGATATGCAATATCCAAGTGTGTTTAAAGCACGATAAACTGATTCTCACCTGATTAACTGTTGTACCTACTGAACCTTGCAGCACCATCTGGAGCATCTTCGGGTCTGCTGGATCTTGATGAGTGGCAAACGCTAATTCCTGTGTTTTTTTCTGCATGTCCTCTATGGCAACTTCAATGGGAGTCAAAATTATCTATGGGAGCAAACAGAAATCGGTGGACTGTATTTTTTATTTTATTCTGGCCAAGATTTTCAAAAAGAGGCACCTAAAACTAGGCTCCCAGGGTGGGATTCTCAAAAAGCACCTATGTGACCTGGGAGCCTAAATCCCACCAGACGTTAATAGGACTGGTGTACTGAAGTCATTTCGGTGCTTTTGAAAATCCCACTTCTGAGCCTTCATTTAGGGTCCTCAATAAATAACCAGATTTTCAGAAGTGCTTCTGCGGTGGGGTGCTCAGAGCTTTTAAAAACTAGGTCCCCTGTGCCTGTTGCACCCCGTTGTGTTCAGTCAACCCACAGGCAAGAAGTTGCAGGATTACAGCCTTATTCAGGTACCTAAACATTCATTTAGGACCCTGTAGTGTAAAATCTTGGCTTAAGTTATGTTGGGGACCCAGTGTAACTGCAGAGATGGAGCACATGTTTCTCAAGCAAAAATAGCAGAGCTATAACTCATGCTACTTCATGGCAGACTCAGAGCTTGTCTACATACACGGCCTTGTACAAATTCAACTTCAGCGGTGATTTTAAACCAGTTCAAACGGCTAAGTGGACACGCTTACTTCAGTTTAAAACCAGCCTTATTTTGGTTTAGTTTAAATTCATTAGGAAACAGGTTTAAGCTAAAGCAAAATGAACTAAAATAAAGCGTGTTCCACCTAGGAATTTCCACTGGTTGAAGTTTGCGTATAGACATGGCTTCAGACTGACTAAGGTCCAGTACTGAAATACTCAGAAGGAACAGAAACAGCTGAGTCTGGGCTCCTCAGCAGAATGATGTAACCACAACGGTTAAACATGTAGGAACTGGCTTTGCCATTTGGGATGACACCACAAAGCCTCTGGCTTTGAAGGACAGTCCCTCCTGCTTTATTTGATTCAATACACGCAGCAGTGCTTTCTGGAGCACACACACGCCCATGATGCCGACGAACCTCTAGGGAGAATGAGTGAATTTGCCATCCAATGGGCTAATGGTTCATTGTTTCTCCCCTGCAGATTGTTCCAATAAGAACCTCTTTGTAATGGTTTTAATTAAGCAAATAACTAACCATTACCCATTTTCGTCCGCAGCAGCCTGGCCTGCTCTACAGAGCTCACTGTGCAGGAGTCTCAGTGACGCAGGAGAGGCTGATAAGTTTATTTCCACACAGTATATTAGACTTTTCACTGTGACAGTTTGATGCATCCCCGCTTCCCCTCGAGACTGTTCGGGATTCACAATATACCCCATGCACAGGTCTCACCTCTTCTTTGTGACTGACATTTATTCTGGTTTTAATGTAAGGGAAAGCATGGGAGGTCGTCAAGATTGTCTTCCGCTTGAACTGTTCATGCAGTTCGCCATGGGCACGTCCGTCCAGGGTGAAGGGCGTGCAGTACATGAAACGCCGCAGGTTGTAGTTTTTGTCAAAATAGGTTATCCTGTCCTTCATCTCGTATGTGTCAAAGTAGGGCTCCACGTAGGTTATTTGAATGTAGGCCTGGAACAGGGAAAACAAGTTTTCAGATAACAAAACACAATGCGGAGGGAAGCCAGAGTGCAAGGAGATAAATTCTGCTTTCTTCCACTTAGCTGCACAATAACCAGCCCTAACTTTACGAAACAGGACTATTTTTTACTCTCCACTCTTTGGGGTACCTCCTGTAGACCTAACTCACTTTGTACTCTGCCCTTACGCAAACAAAGCTCCCATTAGCTTTGGTGAGTACTGGGCATGCTCAGCAGCTTGTGGGGAGGGGGAAATGCAGCCCCCACTCCACCCCATGTGTGGGTCTCCTTCTCGTCTGTGCGTGTCAGCAGCATTATTCCCCACTTTTCTGTGGCACCTCTCTGCTGGTCTAGGACCCTGGAGGAAGAAGGGGGCAAGCCAGGTCCTCAAAGATGTGGGCAATGAATATTACACCACCCCTTGCACACAGGAGAGATGATGCTGAAGCTGCATTATCTTTTCCACTGAGTTTTCTCTGCAGCAGGGATTTCAGAAGGCCCTGACTCTCCCCCCTCCCCCCCTCCCCCCCCCATCTGCCCAGGATCCACAGGGCCAAGGTGCATGTCCTGCAGCCTATTCTGCATTCTTCTGCAGAAACAGTGTGTGGGTGGAACCTCTACATGGGGATCTTTGTGGGTTTGCTACCTATCAGCCCTCTCCAAGGAATTTTATTGCAAAAGTGGCTGCATCCAGCCCAGGATTTTGCCCTTTGTGTTTTAAGTACTTAGGGCTGGTCTACACTAGGGGGAGGGGTCGACCGATGATATGCAATTTCAGCTACTTGAATAACGTAACTGAAGTCGGCGCATCTTTGGCCCATTTACCTGCCATCCTCATGGCGCCAGCTGTCAGCGGCGGGCTCCCCCGTCAACTCCAGCTTGCGCCTTTTGGCGAGCTGGAGGTCTGGAATGGACGGGAGTACCATTGGCGATCGATTTATCGCGTCTTGATGAGACGCGATAAATCGATCGCCAATAGATCGACCACTACCCACCGATGCGGTGGGTAGTGAAGACATACCCTTAGAAATGGCTTAAACTTGACAGTTGTACTTTGCATTCTTACCTTGTTAGGATCTAGTTTGCATTTGTCCACAGGGTTAGAGTCCTTAATCACTTCAACCACATCTTCCCCAAATCGCTCACCATAAAATCCCTGAAATGGAGAACATTGCGTTGAAAGACACCACCTATTTCTGTAATCACAGCAAGAGGACTGGAGAGATCAGGCCAAATTCAGCACAGGTGCAACTCCAACTGCCCTCAATGCAGGCTGTGCCCGGGCTGAATTTGATCTGCTGAACTTGGAGAATCAATCAGTTCGGGTCTAGGGGTTACAGCACAAAAACTGGAAGCCAGGATGGCTCTAAATCCTTCTAATCTCATATACTGACAAGTCATCCGGCCTCCTTGTCAGTCTGTCACAAGGCTGAACACTGGGCACAACACAGGATCTTTTGAAAAGCAGATGGTGCAATAGGACTGGGGTTTGCTGGTTTGAATAAATTATATGTGGGGTGGGGGAATCTGAATATCCAGATTCTAACCTCAGTTACACAATTTTAAATCTGGAGCAACTCCACTGAAATTAGTGGAGTTACATCCTGTGGGATCCTGGAATGAAATCTTAAGAGAAAGGGGGAAATGTTAATGCAGAAAAAGAACCTTATTAGTGAAGAACCTAAAGAACCTTATTAGCGAAGGCCAGCTGCACCAACAAAGATGAATACACAGTACAATACACTGAGAACATGGAAGTGATGTATCAAGTCTTGGCCTCTAGCGACAGGACTGAGTAAGTCAAATTATTTATTGTTTCTGAGGGAAAACACAGGGAGGCCATGCAGGCCTCTCTCAGTAGCGAAGGGGTCAGTGGTGGGAGGGAAATGTGATGGGGGCGTTCCATGCTAGGACCGTTCTTAGCAGCTGAGTCACTGAGCAGGGCTCTGGGAGGGCTGGGGTAACTTAGAGCATCTTAGATTAGGCAGGAGGCTGTTTTGGTGCCCGGAGCAGCCCAGAATAAGGCTCCAAAGAGGCACAGCACAAAATCTCACCCACTGCCATTGCCTAGTGGTGGCTGTTGCAGCCACTACCTATGTTTCATGATAACAATTCAGCTTTTAAGGGTTGAGCAGCTCAGTTGCAATTTACAGAGGGAATTTCAGGTCTGCCACAACAATCTCACCTCTAGTCTATGGGAAATTTCGGCTAGCTTTGTTATCGCGGGCTCCTTGTACACAAATTCTTGTTCATCCAAGTCTCCAAATTTAGTCCCGTAAAAACCAACCCGGAAGTATGTACCAAACATCCGCTTTCCATCCTATGTTTGGAGAGACAAAAGGCACTTTAGTATAAAGTCTCGTTCACATATCTTGTAAACGTGAGTGTTTGCAAATTTGCTTCTGACTTTGAACTGCCATTTGCCATGGCGGGTGCAGGGGGAGGGGACAGAGGAATTAGAGGTACCTGTGCTAATCAACACTGAAATTCAAATTACAGCAAACAACACACTGAAAGTAAACTCAAAATGAATAGCAAATCAAAGTTCTTGGCGATAATTAATAGCCTGATCCTGCAATGAGTTCCCTCCTGGGAGGACCCCTATTGATTTAGGAGCACAGTCATCCCTCAGGCAGAACTCGCTGCAGGTTCCTGAGCTCCACTGAACTCAGTGAAGCCGTGTAGACATGCATCAGCTGGTTGGGTGGGCCTAGGTTTAAAGGAAAAATCAAGCTACGGTTCTTATCCTGCAATTTGTAGTGAACAAGCAAACAGACCGCTGCATGTCTACACAGCCCCATTAAAGTCTAAGCGCTCCATGTCAGAGCCATCTGTTCATGCACAACTAACTGCAGGATCAGGGCCTAAGTCAAGATCCACTTATGCCATGATTTAAAAATAGCCCAAAATTTGAAAGGTCTTTTATTTATTTTTTAAACATTGTGTTGACAGAAGCACTTTATTTCTCCTACGGTGAACTATAGGGCCAAAGTCACTCCGAGTGGAGGCAACTGCAATTCCATTGGCTTCCAGGCACTTGCTCCCATTGAAGCCAGAAGTGAGTTTGGCCCACAGAACGTAACAGCCATGACAATTAAAGTGAAACACACAGGTTTTTGTCAGAAAAGTCACATTTTTAAAAAGTGAGAGTGAAAGACTGGAAGAAACATATTTTAAAAAAAAATCACACCTCTGATTTTATTAAGCATCAAAACAAGTCATCACGCTGCATGCAGAAACTAGACATGCTTTTTAGAACATGTTCACCTTTACTCTCATGGGAAAGTGGGCGGCAGAGGAGAATGCATTCTCTCTCTCCATTTTAGTGTTTGGGTGTCAAATGGCACCTCTACGTGTCCAGCCCCAAGCATGGGACTTGTATTCACTATTTTGTGGTGCGGCAATGCCGGAAGGCATTTTTGGCGACATTTGACTACTGTTTGGGTTAGGCGCAGAACAATTTCTGCTGTAAGCTGATCTTTTGTGGCGATGGTGAAAATAGTCTGGATGGCAGGAAGGATACAAAACTGATAAGATCAAGAGATTCTGATTCCATGAAAAATGACCAGTCAGAGAAAAGCATTCAGATATCTGATGGGACTTCTCCATACTGCTTTTAAATAATAAAACTATAGTTTAGATGCATTTCCTTCATTTCAATGTTTCTTTGTAATGAAAATACATGATTTGAGAGCCACATTATCCCTTCTGCCTTGGTGGGTGAGGGAACAAAAAGCAGGCAAACTAGAAGGGGTGGAAATGCCAGTCGCACAGCATCAGCTGAACGCCACTGGAAGTTGTGGCTACTGAGTCCTTCAGTGCAAGTTGCAGTAGCACATGAAATGCTCCAGTCCCTATGCTCAGAGCAGGAAGTGGTTTTATGGTTCCTTGTGCAGCAGATGTGCCTTTTCCCTGGGCTGCCTGCATTCCTCGCTCTCTGCATCTGGTGTACCCACGAGGCCGAGTACAGCAGAGAGCCCCCAGAGAGCAGGAGCGTTGTCTATTTCCATAAGTGACAAAGAGTCCTGTGGCACCTTAAAGACTAACTGAAGTATTGAAGCATAAGCTTTCGTGGGCTAATACCCTGCTTGCATCCGACGAAGTGAGTATTAGCCCACGAAAGCTTATGCTTCAATACTTCAGTTAGTCTTTAAGGTGCCACAGGACTCTTTGTCATTTCTGCTATTCCAGACTAACACAGCCAGCTCTCTGATTCTGTCTATTTCCATGTTCCCCTTGGCCACAAGCACAGGAGTTCTCCATACTCCCCTAGATCACCGGAAAGGAAGAGCTGGAAGACGGCACAGCTGATGTTTGAGGTGCCCATGACTGAAAAAATAAGCCTCTGATTTGTTTATATGGGTCACATGTTGGCCTTGTTACAGGGAAGTTAATAGAGAAAAACATTCAGGCCTCACTTCAGTAAAGGACAGGATGTAACTTTAAGCCATGGAGGGATCACACTGGGCCCGGCTCCACACATGCGCTTAAATGCGCTGCTGGAGCAGTGTCCTATAGATTATGGTATTTTAATCAAAGTATTGGATGCTACATTTGTCAACCATGACTGCATCCCTATCTCTCAGCTACCCCTTGTGTCAGACCCATGCCTCCTCCCGTCCCACTCCGCCTTGGTGTCCTTTACTCTAACTTCTCAGACCGACTCATAAAACCCAGGCAAGGGGCCATGTTATCTATGCTGAAGAAAACACCTCATCCTTTCCAGCTCACTGTGCGATTTGTTTCCCTCTTTCCACCATTTGCATAGCAGTACTTGCATGTACATAGCACCGTTCACCAGAGGATCTCAAAGCACTTTACAAAGAATTATCATTTCCATTATGCTGATGGGGAACTAACACAGAGCTAATCAATGTCTCCCCCAATGTTAGGTGAAGGCTGATCCTGTACTACCTACATGTCAATGGGAACTGTGCCATTGGCTGATGAGCACAGGATCAGGCCCACGGCGAGTAAGGAAAACACTTCAGGTCTCTTGATTCCTAGAGCTCTTTCCTATTCTTTAGACCATGCTGCCTTCCTTTCCGGATCTATGTCCTATGTTACAGGCTTGATCCTGCTCTCATGGAAATAAGTGGGATTTCTGCTATGGATTTGCACTGGTAGGATTGGGTCATATATCTCTTCTATTTGGGCTTAGGCAGGTTGAGAGGCGAACCCTACATCCCTTAGCCTTAATGGTACAAAGCAGTATTCCAAAGAAGATATTAAAAGTTACGACAAGTCTCCACCGATGGCAATTCTCACGAGCACCTCCTGAAAATCACTGGGCACCCCGTGTAACAAACTGAGCTCCGGGGGAGCGGAGGGCACGCCCATCTCAGTACTGTGCAGGATTGGTCCCCGGGGTTCTGATTGTCTAAGATGCTGAGCACCTCCGATGAGCTGCACCGTGCCCTTAGCTCCAACTGCGCTCAGTTCCCCACAAATTCAGCTCTAAAACTAGGTGGGTTCCGTGTCAGAATGAAGGGGTTTGGGCCTGATACAAAGGGATACTGGCTTCATCAGTGCAATATGTTATTAAAAAAACATAATGCTACCAAGGCAACGGGTGCTTAAAATAAAATGTGGACGTCCTTCCAGGATGCATTTCTAGGCACCCACTTTGCAACAGGAAAAAATCAAAACACACGGATTTTTCAAAATCCGGAGCTCAACCACCTGTATGTTATTCCCTCTGAGAGGCTGTTCCAGTAAGAAAGGAGACAAAAATGGCTTTAAGCCACCTCTGTGAGTTCCTGATCTTGGGGATATATGGTGCCAGTTTGATCCCTGGCACAAGTTGGAGCAGCCTTCAGGCTGCTCTATTGTGTGTAAGTTCCCAACAACCTCCTGAGTCACAGCAAGGGATCAGAGGGATCTAAGGGTATTCTGGCCATACCCTTTTCCCCAAACCTTGACGCTACCCTACACCAACCAAGGATACCCCTAAAATAGAGGGAATTCTCACATTCTCCAACTTTTCCTGCTTTAGGCCTGCTGTGGGTTGTTGGAGTGGAGCAAATAAGCCTTAATCTCGGGGGGGAAATGGTGGCTAATGATTTCTATGGCATAAAGCACTAAACCAAGTAATAATTGCTTGCAGGATTGGGCCCCTATACTGTAAATTCTTGGGGCATGGGCGTTGTCATAGATACTTTATTAAGCACTGGGCACATTTATGTTGCTATGCAAATGTCCACAAGTAGGAAAAGAAAATGTTGGCTGTTCATCATTGCAAAATACTGAGGCTTTATTGGGGAACTTTACTAAACCTCATAAAACCAGAGTGCTGGTTGTGTGTTCACATATACAGGTAGCTGAGCTGACCAACATGCTAAAGCACCAACCTCATCCTCCTTTAGCACCATGAAAAAGCAGGTTTCCCTGATCAAAAAAAACAATGAAACATCTCCCAAGAGCCTCCTTTCGTCTGCTGCTCCCTCAGCTTCCACCATTAGCCATCTCCAATGTGCTGCTGTAGGTCAGCTTTAAAGCCAATTTTAGCGTTGGGAGGTCAGCTTTGCTAAGAGGGCACAAGATCACTGACAAGCAAAGGAGAAGGAAACACTTTAGTGTGTATTTGGGTTTTCAAAGGAGCATAAGGGAGTTAGGCACCCAAATCCCACTGAATTGCAGCTTTAATGTCCGTGCCCCTGTTCTCATCAATAAAATGCACAGCTGCCAGGCGTTGTGCCATTCTGTGTATATGGCATGCAAAAGATTGGCAAATATGCAAATTAGCTCACTAAATGTGCATATTTGCAAATACCTTGTATCTGATTATAAAACGTTGACTTCAGGTCAATACACCTCTACCCCAAGCACTGTCGGGGTGCTGACAGGTGTCTGGGGAATAGGGGGGTGTTATCTAGGCAGAGGTGGCTGGGAGAAGCTTGGGGTAGTTAAGGGAAGCTGGGTTTGGTGGGAAGGCCAAAGTGAAGGGTAGCTGAATAGCTTGAGGTAGAAGCAGGGGGCTTTTGTATTTGGGGTGGCTTTTGAGGGAGGAACATCGTGGAAAGATGAGGACAGCTGGCTGAGGTAGAAGTTGGAATCTGTCAGGGGTGGGCTGGCTGGCTGCCAGGTTTGGGGGCGATCTGAGGTCAGTACTGAGTCACCTTCCCCTCAGTACCACTTGCTACTTCCTACCACCACCACCACCACCTGGATGCTATTTCCCTGCTCAGATCCAGCAGAGGAGGCAGCGAGAGGGAGCCGGCGTGGCTGCCAGCTGACGATGAACACCCATGCACAACTAAATTATCCCCGGTGCAGCCACAAATGAGCATCTGCATGTGCAAACCAGACAGCCGGGTGCAAACCCCTCCATCTGTCAAGGCAAATGCCTAGGTGCTATTTTTATCCTTCACATATTTTTAGTAACAGTGAGTCTCCTGGAATTGGGAAAAGTCCCGTTTCCAGCCTAGCTGGGAAATACCTAAGGGCTTAAGATTATGTTAACCCGGCATTTGCTCGAGTTACTATAACTAGGAGCCAAATGAACCTGTAAGGCAAGGGTTGATTGTTGAGTCAGAGGCAGTTATATGCAAACTTGGGATTAGTCAATTCAAATCATTCTAGCCTTTGCCTAATGGCGTTAAAAAAAAACAGGTCAGCCCCCGAGAACAGAGTAGGAAATTGGACACAACAGGGAGGTAGTTCTACTTTGAATTCCACTGTCTACTGTGAGAAAGGTGGCTCTCCAAAGGAGTTTGTTGACATCATCAGTCTAGGGCAAACTCAACTGTACCTCAGTAGCACCAGAAGTGAAACAAAGAATTGAATTCCACGGCTAGCCTGCTGGCAATGGGCTTGATCAGCATTTCTCAAACTGGGGTCCCCGGACCTCTTACTCCACGGGATCCATGGGACCCGCTGATCAAGTCCTCCCCCTTCCTTCCTCAACTCCTCCCCTTCTCTCCCTCCCCTGCATGCCACGGAACAGCTGTTCAGAGGTGTGCAGGAGGCGCAGGGAAGGAGGGGGAGGAGTGGAAACGCTTGGGGGAAGGGGCAGAATCATGTCTGGGGCCCCGGCCCCACTGATCAACTCTTCCATCTCCCTCCCAGTGCCACCTGTAAGCTGGGGAAGAGCTGTTCAGCAGCGTGCAGGAAGCGCTGGGAAGGAGCGGGGGTGGGGCGCACTCGGGGAAAGGGGCGAAAGAAGCGGGGAAGAGGAGGGGCAGGGATGGAGTGGGGCAGGAAGAAGTGGGGTGGGGCAGGGCCTGAGGCTGAGCGGGGCACTGGGGGGGGAGGTCAGTGAAAAGTTTTAAATCAAAATGAGGGTCCACGGGATGCTAGTTTGAGAACCACTGGGCTAGATAACTTAACAAGGGTCTTGTGTTATGAGCATGTGATGACTTTAATTTTGCCAGGATTTTCCCATAGAAATTAAATCAATTGAAAGGCCCTGTAAACATAGTACCGAAAACAAAACAAGTAATTTAAAAATACATGGTTTCGGAAGAGAGCTAAAAATGCAGTTATGAAGGAGAAATTAACAACAAAGCATTTTCTCGCCTATTATTTCAAGAAAAATAATAGGTCTTTGGGAGGAGACGAGAATGAAGGTGAACACTGAGTAGCCATTACAGAACTGCCAGAGCAGATAACAGCCACCATGATTTATGAAGGGTTCATGATTGTTATTATGCATGGTAAATACCTTTCAAAATCGCTGGGAATAAAGGTTTAAAGTTATCTCTTGCACACACACCAAAAGCTTTGCCAACTAGATTTATCTGATCAAAGAGCTGAGAAATCAGACACAGCAGGGGGCCATCTATTCACAAAGGGTAGCCTGGGTATAAATGCAGGCAGAACTGGCCCAAAATAGGGATGAGCAAAAATAATTCCTTCAGACACGTTAGAGAGGGAGCTGATAACCCCAAATCTCTCTCTCATGGTGTTTGACATTTTCTTGCGGATTTAATCCAATGTACAAAGTCTTTAGACAGTCTTGCCAACACTTGAAGTCTTTCAATACTTGGTGGTTTTCTTAAAACCACCAAAGCTCCAGCTCTTGGAGTCATGTGATTCGGTAAGAATCTCCACTAGCTTTGTTTTTAAACCCACATAGTTGCAGTGAAAAGCACGGAAAGGTGAATCCTAACAGCTCAAAAACCGGAAGGTAAATACAAATATTAAAAAACTCATGATTTTTAAGCAACACCTCAGGAATGTACCTGACTTCTGAACACGTGAGTTGGCAATACTGCTTTCCCTGGATCTGTTAGTTGGCATTGCTATTGGTAAAATGAAATTATTGAGGTCCACAGAGTAACAAAAGAAAAAAATCCACAAAGTAGGAACTTACCACAACAGACAATAGTAAAAGTGGGGAGGAGGGTCAGCAACCAGGGCGATAGAGGAGAAAACAGAAAGTATTTTAATTAGGGAAATTCCAAAAAACAAATAAGCAGCAATTGGCAGCAAATAAATAAATGAAAAAAAAAAAAAAAAGAGGTGCGCATCAATTAAAATATTTAAAAAAATAAGGAAAAAGAAAAACATGCAACAAACGTGAACGCTATGAAGCAAAAAGCTCAGCAAAAGGTGGCAACGAAAGTGCACAACAGTACACGAGAACATAAACCATGGGTGTGTTTTACCATGCAATAAAACAAGAGTGAATGATGTTAAAATCATAACCAATGACAAAGGGATACTTCAGGGGTCGATTTAGCATCATGAAGATTGATCAAAATAGATGCTCACAGGATTTCATTACTTATTGGGATACTGAGCACACGTAACTCACATTCCATGATACAGGCATGGATTGTTGGGTCACCTCATCTGCTGGGACTTGTCACAGTAAAAAGCAAGCGATTTACAAGGCAAGTTCTTTTACATCAGTGATCACAAATAAACTAGTAAACTTTAATTCTTGACAAGCCAGAATTAGACATGAAGTTTATACATCTCTGGCCAAAACTCTAGAGAATATGTAGGACCTCTTATGTAGGCTCCTACTCAGGAACGGGTGTGCTTATGGGCTTTCCTGAACTGGGTCTTGAAGTACGGAACAATCTTGACAGTAAGAGTGGACCAGATTGAGTTGTTTGATTCAAAGTAAAGCAGAAGCAGGTATCAGTGCTTGAAAAGCTCTTTTGGGAACTGAGGAAAGTAATCTAGGAGTATATTTACAAAATGTTAAAAAAATCTTCTTCGACCATTAAAGCTGATGTATAAGAGCAAAAATGCAAACACAAGCAACTGGCCTATGAACTGATTCATCAAAGTCACAGTGAACTGGTCTGTGTGAGAGATTTAGTGGACACAGTTTATTTTTAATCCAAACGAGTGTCTCTCATGGTGGATATTGTAGAAAAGCAAGCAGAGGGCCTCTGCTCAAACTAAAGCAGCAGAACTAAATCTCTGATGCTAAAAGAATTGAACTATTTTATTCCCACCCAAAAATCTGCATTAAAAAAAGTATTCAGCATTTGTTAATTACCAAGATTAAGTGGCTGTAGTTTAAGCTAATGTCTGCTGAACCATTACGGGTTTCGCTTTTGACACCTCTGAGCATAAACACTTAAATCGACCCCTGTGGGTGGGGTGAAAATATGGTATGAAGGGATGATATTCTGTGTCAATGCTGATGAGAAGAATTACAAACAAAATATAAAAACAAACTAGTGATGATACAGTGGCTCATTCACCAAAGAACCTCATTAGTGGAACACACTGGCATCCATGCACTACCTACAGCTTCTTAGAAAGAGTTTCCTACAACTACAACAATGGTTTTTATTGATATTTCTTTGGTTAATGAATTCAGTTTAAACAGCAGACAGCAACAGAAATACCCACAACTAGCACATGTGGGCAAAGCATTGGCATGAGTCATCTGATCAATTAGTGTTCTTTACTAACTAAAATATTACCTACCTCCCAGCCAGTACTCTGTATAATAAAAAGTAAAAAGGGCATGTCACAGAAACAAAAAAAAAAGTGTTTCAAAGGCCAAAAACATGACCACTAATGTAAGGTATCATTCATCTGAAATGGTCTCAATGATTATAAGTTACCAGGCACCTACAGTGGCCTATTGTTTCCTTTGGCTGAAAAGGTCATTACATTGATTAGAGAGAGATCAACCACTTTTTGTCCTTTATTATTCTATTGACCAGGTCTGGTCAATATCAGGATTTCTGGCACAGACATGCCACAAGTTATAGTGTGGAGAGAGCAGGGCCAGATCCTCATCTGGTGTAAATCAGGATAGTCAGTGGAGCTATGCAGACATCCATCCACTAACGAGATGATCCAGCTTATACTTTTATAGAAATATAATTAAACCAACTGCTACACACATACCCAGTCCACGCGAGGGCTGCATACTAACCCATCCGGCTGGTATTCGTTTTAGAATTGGCTGCTGAGTTCTGACGCTCCCTCACAGAAAAGGAGCAGTGCGGTGGGCCAATCCTCCATCTCCCATTGATCTGAGGTCCACTGAGCTCAGTGGGAGTTGAGGCCTTTCAGCATCTTCCAAGAAGTGCACAGTACCTCACATGGGTCCTGCATGGCTGCTCTGACCCTGCAAGATGCTGAGTGTCTCCTATGTGGTGCCTTCAAATCCCACTGACCATAGGCCTCAGTTCAGGAACTCTTCCCGGTTCAGGACAACTTTTAAGCATGCAATTAACCTTTAGCTTAAAGTTAAGCAGGTGTTTACATGCTTTCCTGAATCGGGGCCACAGTGTTTACAATGAGCCCAGGCAGAAGCAAGCTCAGTGATTGGCAGCCTCTCACTGCCTTCATTTGGAGCAGGATCGGCTTTGAGGTAGCTAACGTTGCATGGAAAAAAGCAGGAGAATACAGAGAGGAGATTGCACAATGTATTTAGCTGAGACTGCTGCTTTGCTAACAACACAGCCCAGCTACTCATTCCTAAGTGCTTGCTTTTTCAATGACATGGATAATGTTGTCTGACATTTAGTTATACTGGTGGATACAATTCTCAGGATTTTTTTTTCTTTCAAATAATAGGTGGGTTCAGAATGAAATCTAATTTCAGGGGCAGAGAAACAAGGATATTTTGATTTTCTTTTGTATTTAACAAGAAAAAAAGATTTTGGTGAAGTTCAAAATAGTCCATGCAGCATATGAAGAGCTAAATAAAATCCAAATATTTTTTAACGTTATTTAGTAAGTTAAACGTAACAAACCTTTTTTACCAGCATGCAAACATTCTTTGAAGTAACCCCTGGAATTATACATCTATAACTAGTAAGCACAAAGCAACTGACAGATTTCTTATTAACACCTCATCATTTTTGTTATTTACACTAAACATTTGTATGTGCAGACTTGATGTCCTTGTATGATTATAAAGGTCCCGTGAGAGTCAATGCTCATTAGTGATCCTTGCATTTACTATGGAGCATCATTTTGATGTTATTCGTATAATCTGATTGAAATGGCTATCTCCTTGAGAGTTAGCTTTTGGTGGAAAATGACACTAAAACATTTCAAATATCTTCAAGTACATACTGCAGCTGGAGATTAAAATCATTACCTGATGAACAATTTTGCTGAATGCTTCTTGTAGTTTACCATGAATTGTGGACAGTTTTTTGGCATCTCTGTTAGCTTCATGAATAGGAATAAGGACTTTGTAAACCTCGTTAACTGCTTCATACATTCCGGCCTACAAAAATAACATGTATCAGATGGATCTTTCTATCAATTCAACAGGAAAAGTAAAGAAATACACCAGGTATATAATACATGCTCACGGTACTTCAGTAATTAAGATTACAAAATTGAAGTGGTTGCTTACATGCCTACATTTATTGTAATTTAATCAGGAATCTTTTGTAGAAGAGGTGTCAAATCCTGAGTAATTCATAGAACCAAAAGCACACATTTCTATTTACTTTTAATAAACTTAGTTGTTAGTGAAGAGGGGAGAGGTGGAACCAAATATTAAACAAGTTAATGGGAATAGTATCTACGTCTGAGTACACTGCATGGCCCATTAAATTTAGTGTGACTTGGGTCTGTGTAACTTGTATATTGCATTCTCCAACTTCCTGAGGTGGGACTTGTGAAGTGTCTCCCTGAAGCGTGTCTGCCAAGTAGCACCGTTTGCCCTCTCACGCATGGTCCTCCACTCAAATGGATTTACAAGGACCTGCAGAGGCACTAGGCCTCCTTGCTCCCCCATGGCTTTTCCAGTCCATTGCAGGAAATGTGCCGCCAGGCTCTGTTGCCACAGAGAATTCCAAATCATGTGGTGATAAATAATTACCTTGTCCTTAAAAGCTGGTTTCCGATGGGTACATTGCCACCATTCTATTACCATCCCAACCTCTGCCCACTCCTAGCACCAGCCTGCGCTCTCCTAGACACGGATCACAAACCCTGCCTACCAATCTGTGGAGGGACATATGTGGTATGAGGACAGGGAGGCCACACAGATACCACTCACCAGCTGTGTGCGCCAGTCCCCTCCACTCTAAAGGGTTGAAGGAACTACATGGTCTTTAAACTAATAGTGTACAGATAATATTGGTCTTCCACTAATGGTGAATAGAACTAGAATTAGTACAACTAACTAAAACTCAATTACCTGAAATGCTGAACTGACAACAAACCCATAAGACCCACTCAGTGTCAGGCTATAGTTGATTACAGGGGCTAACGAAGCTGCCCAGAGGAAACAATGCTACCAACACCATAAAAATAAACTAAGTGATATATGGCAGAATTATACAGTTTCATTTATAAAACATTTTCCTGAATATTGCCCAGTACTATGAGTATTGCTGAAGTAGATGTAGAGAGGGATTAAAATCTTCTACCATGGAGAAAGATGCTGCAGCTTGTTCCAGCAATCCCACCAGACCTGCTTCTGTAAAATACTTCCCAGAACAGATACCTTCTTCATCTGGTGAGACAACATCATCAGAAACAGCGGACTCTTCCAAAACATTAGAAGATATGTTCTAAGGAGACACAGTTGAGATAGAGTTGAAGAGTTTTATTTAAGCAACTACATGTAATACTTGAAAAGATACAGTTAATCTGATTCTGGGCCAAAAAGCTTTATTCAGTTTTTACTCAGGCAACATCCTCTTTGAAAGAGGCAAATTTAGAGTCTTTTTCATTTCTCCACAGGCCCTGATCCAGCAATTACGCATATGCTTAACTTTAAGTCAGTGGAACTACTCACCTGCTCAAAACTAAGCATGACTTTACATATTCTGCTGGATTGAAGCCTGATGCTCATAGTCACAACCTAATCACTAGAACAGTTTTCAACAACTCTTTCAGAAAAGTTATACTCTGACTGGAACAGCAAAATCGTATTAGATGAAGCTGTTTTCAGGACTGCTTCTTGAAAATGCTTCTTAACACGGCCAGCTTTGATTTGTATTTAGGACTTTTATTATTGCTTTGAACCTCCGCATTAGGTGGTAGAAACCCAAAATGTCTGATTTGCGGAGGACGGAAGCACACTCCTACCTGAAATGTTACACAGCCGACGGGCAGGTATTTTCGATCCTCAAGCATGCTTAAATATTCAGCCACGAGGGCTGCCGAGTGGACCAAACACTGGGCAGATTCAGCATGGTTGCTCCTTTCAGAATGCTTTCCAGCCATGTTCTGTAACCAGGTCAGTCGCAGATCTGGGGATGTCTGATAGCCCTTTGCAATTCTAGTTGAAAATAAATGTCCCGCAGTTAGCGTTAGTTTGCTTTTATGGATATTTTACAAGTGCCTATCCATAGTTCTAGGCTTGATATAAACGGATATGAGCTAGATTAATATACAAAATAATTGCCTGGATTTCCAAGCTAGGAAACTCTTGGTGGTGTTATCATTTAACATTTATATTGCAGTAGCACCTAAAGGCTAACCAAGTTGGGGCCCCATTGTGCTAGGCACTATACAAACTCTGGTGTAAATAAATAGCAGCAGCATAGGAAGAAACAGGGTGGTGTTTACACAGAAGAACTCATTTTAAAGACGCTTTGACAGTGAATTTAATGTTCTTGGAACATAACAACAAAGGGCCTAATCCTGGGAGGTGCTGAGCACTCTCGCTCTGACCCAGCAAAGTGCTCAAGTACGGAGCAATCCCTCTGGCTTCAAGTTAAGCATGAGTTTATGTGTTTTGCTAGGTCAAGGCCACAACACTCAGCCTCGTGCAGGATTAAACCCTACTGACTTTGGGCTGGATTGGGCATCGTGTGGGCAGACATTGTGAACTTCCCCCCTCTTCTCTGCCAATGCACTTGGAGCATACCCTGAAACACCCAGACTGATTCAGTCCGGGGCCCCTCCTGAGCAGACACTGCCACTGGGTTCAACAGTGCTCATATCTGTGGTGGTTTGTGGGGTGGGAACTGGGATCAGACCCCCAAGTTCACCACTTGTCACCTGAGCCTTATCCAGCTCTCTTAACAGCAAACCCGCTCCCCAAATCTAAGACATTTGGGCCGTGCCTCTCTGCATACAGCACAAGCTGATCAGACTCGTTCACCAGGTTCCAGGACCTAGCCTGAGAGTTTCAAAATAGACTAATAGCAGGCATTGTAGCTGCCTCTTTCTGTCCTGATTATCACTCCTTTCCTTCTGCCTACTGCTCGCTATGGGCCTGCGCCTGGTCCCCCTGAAACCACTGGTTGTCTTTTACTTCAGTGGAGTGTGACTGGGTCCTGTATCCCAGACGCCTTGCACTAGTACGCAGGTCAGACTCTGGAATGGGAAATGTTACCTGGAGTTTTCCTTTCTGAGACTGTTCTCTCTCCCAGTCTGCCCCACCCACAAGACGTTCCTCAGATATTTCACAGCTGAGGAAGGCTGCTTTGCTAATAGCTTTTTATAAGAATTTGGTGTTTCAATGCTATTTTGGAGGCGCTAAGTGTGAGCATGGGAGGAAGAGGTTTGGCCAAACTCTTAGGCTTGTAGGTGAGTCTCAATGGTCTCTTAATTTTGCAGGAAAAGTGGTGCCACCGAAAAATCTCAAACTCAGGAGAGGTCAGTCCAATTTGACCTCTTCATTTAGTGATATTGGCATGCTCAGCACTATGGGGACCATGGTAACACAAGGATAGCAGATTGAAATATAAAAAAGGTGACTGTTACTTTAAAAACTATCACTATGACCGGGTATTTGAAGTTCTAAAGATGGGAAATACAGCAAGCAATGTGTAATACATTAAAATACCACAGCTGATTGTTCAGTGGCATCCACTGTACATCTTCTGCAACAGGCATATCAACTCTACCTGTACATCAAGTCTATCAGCATTTCTGGGTCTTCCTGGTGCTCCTTCATTTTAACTGTATCAGAGAGGATCATATGGAGGTTGAACACAAGATCCTGGACCTGTAATACCAAGAAGCCGATGTAATGAATTGCCATCAGGAATCTCGCTACAGACTAACATATTAGGGTCCCTGCCTGCTCTGAATCTTTATGCATTTGCTCCTTGTTAACAATGGGAGCTAATTAAGAGATTTATAGAGTAGCTCATGGATCCCTCTCCAGGAAATGTATCTGACAGCACTGCTATTTGAGGCTTAATCTAAAATCAGCCTGTTTTAAGAACCTAGAATGAGCCATGCCCAAAGGATTCATGAAAATCCAGCCACTCTTTCCAGCTAAACATAACTCTTAGCCTGGTGGTGTTTCTCTAACCTGATCGGGGAATGTCGTCTCCCGGAGTTCCAGATCTTCCTCAGCGTACGTCAAAATAGTCTTCAAAGAACGTCTCAAAAATTCCTCATTGAAATTCTGGGATGTTCCCACCAGGGACGAGAGGGACATGGTCACCTGCATTTTCACTCGGGCAAAGTTCTGCAACAGAAAAATTACTGCAGTGCAATGACTCCACAGGAATCGTAACGGTTCATTGCAACGCCAGCGCAGTGGCTTTTGCATCCTCCTACCAGCAGGATAAAAACCAAACATTTAGTGACACTTTCCCTTTCTTAAGCGGGCTGGCCAGCTGAGCAGCCTCACTTCTTTCCCTGCCTCTGAACAATACGTTTGTTTGGTGTCTCTGTCACTTTGCTTGTTGTTGGTTTAAGATCAGCAGCCGTGTTAGTCTGTATCCGTAAATAAAACGAGGAAGACTTTGTAGCACCTTAGAGACTAACCAGTTTATTTCAGCTGGTTCACACATTGTTGTGTGTCTTTGGCTGGCATATGACAGGGGTACTTAGTTCCAGGCCAGCGTTCTCCAGAGAAAAACTGGAAAATTTCCCTGCCTCTTT
This sequence comes from Sternotherus odoratus, assembly GCA_032164245.1. NCBI lineage: Eukaryota > Metazoa > Chordata > Testudines > Kinosternidae > Sternotherus > Sternotherus odoratus. Next base: position 78,011,455 of record JAVMKO010000008.1, on the reverse strand, counting down.
TGAGCACGTGTATGAAATGACTTGTTGGTCCCTGTGGGTCCCAGTTCCTTAGAGGAAAAGATTACCCCATGTGTGCATGACCTTTTATTCAGGTTCCCATTCTGTGTTGCTTCAGCCCACAGGCCAAATCCTCAGCAAGAGGGTACAGAGAGGCATTGTAATTTCAGTGGACAGAGCCCCGTGATAGTGACTAAATGAGCTCCAGGTCCCTTCCCCTTTTTGCTCTCAATCTAAGAGCATCCCAGCCCCGCAGACTGTGTGCTCTTCAGTCTCTGCTGTTCACCAACAGCCAAGATTTGATCACAAGATGAAAGAAGATCTCATCTCGGCCACAGAAACTCGGTAATGAGACACCAGGTGTTTGGGGCATACCCTGCGAGATGGCGGCAGTGGCGCTAGTAAAACATTTAATAGTAGACTGAACACTGGGAGCTCTCTTTGTAATATAAAGTGCATAGGGGGAGAATCAGGCTGAGATCCAATTAGATTCACAAACAAAACCAACAGCACCTAATTCGTCTAGATTCATGCAGACCTCTCACAGGGGCCTTTCACTTAAGCCTTGTGAGGGGAGTGCCGAGGAGGGGAGGTTGTGGCTCTTCCAGGGTGTGCAAGGCAGACAGGAAGCAGTTCCTGCAGTGGCCCCAGGGGTGCCCCAGAGAAGGGTACAGAGGCAGGGCCGCAGAGGAGGATGCCTGCTGCGCTCTCCTAGGGAGCAGTGCAGTGGCGGCGTTTCCCAGGTGTGCTGTGCATCACTGCGTGCTCCTGGCCTAATGCGGCCCCGTACCATCTCCTGCAAGGTGCCTGCGCCTAACCGCCCAACCTGGCCCTATGCAAACAGTGAGTAGTAAACAAGTCGTTCAGTTGGAGAAAAAATTGACATGTCAGTGGAGGTCCTCGTCCGGTTTTTTTAATAAGTCCCTCTAACATGACAGAAGGAGCCACCCGGTCTAGGGGCCAGGGCATTAAACGAGAACGCAGAAGTTCTGATCTCCGCTCTGCCGGTGACCTGGTGTGTGACACACGGCAAAGTCACTTCACTGCCCGGTGCCTTTGTTTCCCCCTCCTAGTCTTTGCATGCCTTGCCCATTTAGATTGTAAGTTCTTGGGGGCAGGGCCTGTCTCTCATCAGGTCTATGTCCAGGCCCCTCACCCCCATGATCGCCAATGGGGCTTCTAGGTGCTACCCTAATATAAGAAACCACCAAATGATGCTGCTAGAATAATAGCCGCAGCCATCTACTTACATTTCCAATCTCGAAGTTCTGCCTCATAAGCAGGTAAAGAGAGGCACTCGCATGGGACCGGATGGTACTAATGCTGCTGCTGCAATGTCGCAGAAGCCTCAGGCAGAGATCAGCACACTGCTCGGTCTCCTCTTCGAACAGCAGCTCAGGGAACTGTAGTGACAGCACATGATAAAGTAATTCTGCTGAGGCTGTCGGCACCAACTAATGGACCAAATTCAGAGGTGAATCTAAGGTGGGGTTTCTCAAACTGGGGGTTGCGACCCCTCGGGGGGTCGCTGAGCACTCCCAGGGGGGTCGGGAGCTCCTGCCGCCGCCGAAAAGCCGCCAAATTGATTAGTTCCGCATTTGGCGGCTTTTCGGTGGACATATCAAGCGCTCTCGGAAGCGCTCGGCATGTCTGCCAAAAATAACTGCTGAAAGCGGAAGTATTCAATTCGGTGGCTTTTCGGTGGACATACAAGGGTCCACCGCACCGCAGAGGAAGAGGAAAAAGGGTCACGGTTCTTAAAAGTTTGAGAACTGCTGATCTAAGGGTTCATCTATGCGGACAACTGAACCAGGACAAGCTGGGGTGTGAATCTACCATGCACCGGTCTGCTGCAGTCTGTTGTCTGTGTGCGTTAGCAGGTCATTAGAGCGCTCTGAGTTAGCCCTGTTACAAAGAGTAGATCAAAGCGCTCAAACGAACCATTAACACGTGTCAGTCGGATGCACGCAGACAGACAGACCACAGATGGATAGTGGGGGGTTAGATTCATACCCCGGCTTGCTGTGGTCTAATTGCTCACGGAGGTGAGCCCTAAGTAACATTACAAGAAGTTTATATCGGAGTAAATTAAATTTTCTTCCAGTTCCCTCCGTTTCTGTGTGAAGCCAGCTTAGACTCCTAGCCTTTCTTACTCAAACTTCATTAGACTTCATTAGACTCCGAGGGTCAAATTCTGTACACTAGCTTGGACTCCATTAAGATATTAACCTCTACATTGTCCATGTCGAGAGGGCGTAAATTACATGACAATGAGCTGGAAGAGGAAGAAAGATGACAGTGTCCTTGGGGTGCATTACAACAACAAGGGCTCCTTAGGCACTGGTGGGTGGGGGTAAGTACCTCTGAGTAGGTCTCTATGAGTAAGAGAGGCTCTAACTTGCCCATCAGTCCAGTGCGTGTAGAAAAGATGTGATATAATTTTAACAAGCAGCCCAGCAAACCAAATTCATTTTGTCCACAGCAGTCAGACCTGAAGTGTATGACTGCAGGGAGCAAACATGAAGAATAAACAGCCTCCTTTCATTCATCAAACCACACAGCGTGAACACTAACGTTAGGTAGTACAAAACAACAGCCTCGCAGTGACCCGAAAACCCCACTACGTGGGACAGCCCCTGCAGGACACTCACCTTTGAAACCAAAGCTCTCTGCGTGGCGAAGCAGTGTTGCAGATAAAGGGCACTTTGATTGCAGGCCATGCTGTGGAGAAGAACTTTCAGCACCCCACCGAGAATGCTCTCTTTGGACTCCGTCACAGACACAGTCTGTCGTCAAAATTAAATCAACAGTCACGTGAACAAAGTTAACCCTCCGGCCGATCAGGTGGTGCTACTGTCCCAAATAATCTGCACTGACCCATTACCAATGTCTGAGCCAAATCCTCGACGGGTGGAAAACAGGAGTTCTACTGAAGCAGATTTACACTTTCTGAGGATCTGGCCCCCGAAGCATTATGTGCGTGCTAAGCTCTATTACAAGTACTGTTTTAGAGAGACACTTTGGCTGGCCCTTGTGTGGGTTTGGAAGGTGGAACATGTTCCCAGCACAAGAGCCAGCCACAACTGGATTCTCTATGTGAAATTCTGGCACCACTGAAATCAACAGAGGATTTGCCATTGACTTCAATGGGGCCTGGATTTCTCCCCGCTAACACTTAAACAGTCTGAGACAAACAACAACAGGGCCATAGTTAAAGAGGGGAGCTCACTGTACCTCCTTAGGGGATAGTTCTGGTGCATGTGCCCCTGGGAAGCACAATGCCTCCTGCAGAGCCCTGGGGCAGAATGGCAAACCTGGGCAGGACCTAGCAGGAATGTGTCAGAGGAGGGCAGGACCACGGAATCACAGTAGACTCAATTATCTGGGATGATTGGGAAAACCTTAATCCCGGTTAATAAAACCCCGGATAATCAAGCGTCTACGGGGGGTGGGGGGAGGGTGTCCGGTCCGCCGGCCGCCCTGGGGTGGGGATGGTGATGGTCCCGTGTAGGAAACCCAGGCTGGCAGCGGGAGCTCAGACCCCGGCTAGTAGGAGCCTGCGGGGAAACGCTAAAGTGGCAGCCGGTTGAGCGCTCAGACTGCCGCCGCTTTGGGGTTTTGCCCCCAGACTCCTGCCAGCCAGGGTCTCAGCCCGCTGCCAGCCTGGGCTTCCTACAGCCAGGCTGGCAGCAAGTTGAGACCCCGGCTGGCAAGGGATCCACCGGGGGAAACCCCAAAGCGGCGGCAGGCTGACTGCTGAGCCCGCCGCCGCTTTGGGCTCTCTCCCCAGGCTCCTGCCAGCCAGGGTCCTGCTGCCTGCCCCAGTCAGCTCCTGCTGCCAGCCTGAGTGTAGGAAGCCCAGGCTGGCAGCGGGAGCTCAGACCCCCGCTGACAGGAGCCTGCGGGGAAGCGGCAGAGAGCTGAGCAGCGGCGGCAGCGGCCGAGCTCTCAACCCCCTGCTGCTTTAGAGTTTCCCCGCAGGCTCCTGCTAGCTGGGGTCTCAGCTCCTGCTGCCAGCCTGGGCTTCCTACACCCAGGCTGGCTGCAGGCTGAGACCCCAGCTGGCAAGGGGCCAGAGGGGGAAACCCCAAAGCAGCGGCAGGCTGAGCGCTCAGACCGCCGCCACTTTGGGGTTTCCCCCCGCTGGCCCCTAGCCAGCCGGGGTCATGCCTCCTGCCCCAGTTTGCTCCCGCTGTCAGCCTGGGTTCCCTGCACCCAGGCTGTCAGCGGGAGCTGAGTGGGGCAGGTGGCAGGAGCCTGGGGAGAGAGCCCAAAGCGGCGGCGGGCTCAGCACTCAGCCTGCTGACGCTTTGGGCTTTCCCCCCCAGGCTCCTGCCAGCCCGGGTCTCAGCCCGCTGCCAGCCTGGGTTTCCTACACCCAGGCTGGAAGCAGGCTGAAACCCCAGCTCATAAGGGGCCAGTGGGAGAAGCCCCAAAGTAGTGGCAGGCTAAGGCTGAGCCCGCCGCCGCTTTGGGGCTTCCCCTACCGACCCGTTTAGACATCCCGGTTAATCCGCAGCCCGGTTAACCCGTGCCCGGATAATTGGGAGTCTACTGTATTACATATTCTGCCAGGCAATTTATTTATACATTAAGACATGCAAGCAAATATTTCCTGCATTACACTAAAGAGGGGGACAAGCACCTTTACAGAAGGCTGGAGAAATGTTTGTGATTTATGAAACAGACTGTTGTAAGGCTTGGGGAAAAAATCACTGTGATCTTTTATCAGTTCAAGGATCTCACCTCCTGGATCCCCCTTTCTGCTGCAGCAGCAAAGTGTAAATACAAACAGCAGGAGGGCATAGTTGAAGAATCTGAACCACTTAACCTGCTAGCAAATGTTATTCAGACAGCTGCAAAATCCCCCTAATCCTTACCTGGACAACTATTTCTAATGTGTCCAAAATAATCAGATTTGCTTCAGTTGCAAGATTTCCATCAATAAGCGCCTCATGTTCTATCTCTGCCCTTGATCTAACAGAAGACAAGATAGCATTCAAGTTATAGCTCGTTTCAAAATCAGGCTGGCACATTCTCAAGGCTCATCAGTGGGAAAAACCTTGTTATAAATGCACAGAGTTAGTTATGGACACCACCACAAGAATATTGAAATGCATTAATATATGTCTGAGTACTGAGGGAGGGAGAATTGGGTTTTTTTATTAATGTATAAAAATTCAATGTCATTTAGGTTTATCACCCTCAGGCTAGGTCATGATAATTTCTTTTCCCTTCAATACTCTACCAGTAACCCTCTAATAACAGGGTAAGCATCAAAGTCCTGCTTCAAAGGTGGTTTAATAGCACTGTAAGGCATGCAACAAAATAAATAAAACACATTTTATGTTATGTTACAGGATATGAACACAAGATGGTGCTCTATGAGCTAGTATATTTGCCAACTACCTAACTAGGCTAGGTCCAGTATATCTGTATAGTGTATCAGTATATACACTATAGCCCAGAAGCTGTATAGCCCAGAAAGCATTATCTATTATGTTATATCTGGTATTTATTCTTTTGCCTCTGCTTTATATTAAAGGTTTTTAAATAGCTGCCTTCCAGAGAAAATCATATGATTGCGCTATTAGATACAGTACACCTGCTTTCCTGGAGAAGCTGACTGTGGTCCCAGTCCTACTCCCGCTGGTGGTCCCATGTCTTCAGTGGCACTATTTAACTTCAATAAAATTAGCTGCATTCAGCAAATATCCAGTAGTAATTTTAAGTGTGTGGTTGTTACTTGCCCTGCTTGACTGAGCAGGAAGGTGGGTGGGAAGGGTGCTCACCTGGCATCCTTGTGTAGGGAAAAGCTACAGTATGGGAGGGACACAAAAACGAGCTGGCTGGATGCAGGCAAAACGCACACACCGTCCTTTCAAAGGTGCCAGAGCTCCAGCTACATCACTGGCTTGTCCAGGGCCCTGGGAGCAATTCTAGCTGACTCAACCAAAATTTCTCATGGAGCCCTCACAGCAACATGCCTGCCCCACACCCTGCCTAACATAGAGGCCGTGCTATAAGAGAAGGCTCTAGTCCTAAATGTAGACTATGAAGGCTCTGGATTGCGGCACAGACTGTACCACTATTTTTAAAGGATATCAATTGCAAACAGAAGGGCTGGGTAGGATCACTTCACTTGGCCGTGTAGAAGTCTTTGTATTGAATAATACTCTACATTCGATATCAAGTGTCTATTCTAATGTTAAACTCAAAGTGCCAGATTCTACCCATAGATGGATCACAACTCTCATTATGTAGTGTGTGCCTGTCTCTGAGTGTGTATGTCTGCATGCACACATGTACATACAAATACACACACACACACACACACACTTACTTCATATTAATTCTAATTTCCAAAACTCTTGGGTTGATACATGTCTGCCAGATGCAACAGTGAATTCTCCTGGGATTCTATTCAAAGCTTGTTCCACAGATATGCAAGGGCCAAACATAGCAAAAAATACTGCATTTCTGTTGTGCTGGTGGCAAGCGCTCTGGAGATGTCTCGGAAGGAGAACTATGTACCCTAATGTGCGTCGTTGATGGGATGGGTGCTCTGCAACATGGAGGGGATGAGGCGGAGAACATGGTTGTGCCAAGGTCAAAGCACAGGGATCCATACGTAGCAGAAAGCCATGGGACAACAAGCAAAGGAGGGAAACAGGGTCCAGCCACGTGGGAGGAAGGAGCAGATGCAATGTGGGTGGCTTGGCCTTCCGTCCATTTGGTCTCCCAGTTCCCTCAGAGCTTCACTTGAGCTGTTTGATGCTCATGGATTAGGGCCAGTCCTTTTGCTGGGCCTTCAGAGGACCACTAAGGGAGAATGGAAGCCTGTGGGCTGCAATTTTAGAAAATGGAAAACATGCGCAGCAAAAACTCATGCCCCGTTCCTGAGCCTTCTAGCAAAAAACAAAGCAAACTTTCAAGGTAATGAGTGTAACAAACAATAGGGATTACTTCAGCCAGTTGCACACAAAAAACTTCTGCCAAGCATGCAATGGTTGAATATGCAGATGTACAAAATGAAAATTACACAAAAAAGCCACACACCGATGCTACAGTACCTGAGTGGTTTGTGGCTTCTAAAAACACAGCACATGTGGAAAAACAATCAAAGGGATGGATTAGGACAGGAAAGGAAAGCATGCGTGGACAACTCCAGAATGCTCTCATGGAATAAGGGAAAGATGACATGAGACATATATGCCTACTGTGAATATAGGTAATGGATCTTTTCTTTACATTACAACTCACTACAGGAATCTAAGAAGATAATGGAGTTTACTAGTCTTAAATCTCACTCTGAAATGCTGAGAAAGAAATGGAAAGTGATGCTGTGTCTGTCAGCATTAAAACTATTTCCCTATAATCAGTCTGTCCAAGCTTACAACCTGATCCTGCTCACACTGAGGACAACAGGGCTATTGCCTTTGGCTTCAATAGGAAGAGAGTCAGGGCTTGAGTTTGTAATGTGACCATGCAGTTATTGATGTAGAAGGATAAGATAGAGTTACTTGTCAAGCTTTTCTGTGTTTTGACGCCAGTGAGTCATATCCTTTCTCCATCTTAGATTCTCTTGGCTTCCAAACGCACTCCCAGATGGACTTCTTTCTGTCAGGTAATATCAATTTTTTAAAAAATAAATCAATATTAACTTTTTCCACGTGGCAATCAAAGACTTGTTTGCAAGTAATATGTGACAGCATGATAAAACTCTATAGCACGCAAAGCCGTAACACGTAGCTGTCCATACAGTAGAACCACAGTTACAAACACCTCAGGAATGGAAGTTGTTTGTAACTCTGAAATGTTCATAACTCGGAACAAAACATTGTAGCTGTTTTTTCAAAAGTTTACAACTGAACACTGACAATACAACTTTGCTAGCAGAATTAAAAATGCTGCTTTCAACCATCTTAATTTAAATGAAGGAAACTGTTTCTGTACTTTTTTACCTTGTCAAATCTTTTTTCAAAACTTTCCTTTTTTTTAGTAGTTTACATTGAATACATTACTGTATTGTATTTGGGTTTTGTTTGTTTGTTTGTTTTTGGGTCTCTGCTGCTGCCTGAGCACTTCACAATCTTTAATGTACTTATCCTCACACAACTGTTGTGAGGTAGAGAAATACTGTTATCCCCATTATACAGATGGGGAACTGAAATACGTCGAGACTAAGGGCAGATCTACACTACCCGCCAAATCGGCAGGTAGCGATCGATCTATTAGCGGTCAAATTATTGCTTCTAGTCTAGATGCGATAAATCAATCCCTGAGCGGTCTCCCATCGACTCCGGTACCCCATCGCCACGAGAGGTGCAAGCAGAGTCAACGGGGGAATGGCAGCAGTCGACTCACCGTTATGAAGATGCAGTGGTAAGTTGATCTAAGTACACAGACTTCAGCTATGCTATTCTCGTAGCTGAAGTTGCGTATCTTAAATCAATCCCCGGTCCTTCCCCCAGTGTAGACCAGGGCTAAGTGTCCTGCCTATGTCACACAAGAAGTCAGTGGTGGAATTGGAAATTGACCCTGGTTCTCCTGGGTCTAGTGACCTAGCCACTGGACCAGCCTTCTTCTCCCATACTCAATACATAGCGATATCACTCTCAATGGGGTGTTAATTCTGACACATGCTGGCAATATAATTACCAAAACCGTTAACTATTTCATGGCTTATCATTTTAGCAGAAACCACCATCCATTCAGGGGCTGAGTTTCCACCCTGACCCTTGACATACAGTGACAGGGTGTTGGTTCTACCTACAAGGTGAGGCTAGCATTCCTAGACACTGTTACAGGACTGCTCTAAAATTGAGACATGTCTACACATGTAAATAGTTAGATAACAGATAAAGTGCGTACAGATGGTGCTCACAAATATGCAGCACAGTTCCTGGGGTTTATAGGACCAATTAAACTTGTGCACATCATCCTGAAACACTCTACTGGATCTGGGGGCTCTTTGGGGATAGTTTCAAGTGACTCTCATATAGGAAGGTCAGCAGCAACCAGCAAGCTTACTTACCTAGCTGCCCTCTGCTTCTTCGCACCATTTCTTGCCTGGCCCCGATGCTTCCCAAAATAGCTTCTTCAAGTTTTGCTCTCATGTCCTTCGACTTCTTAAATGTCAGGCTGTTCATTCTTTCAAACACTTTCTTGCCCTGCAGATTTTAAACCAGAAAAGCACAGATGTTGAGGGAAGTCGCCTTTGACCCGGGATGGACAAGAAGACTAAATGGATAGAACTCCTGTCCCTGGAGACCACAGGGCCAGGATGTGCTGCAGGAGACGTCCAGGCCACGATGTCTTCTGCAGGGTCTGACAAGCCTGCCGGGGGGAGAGGACAAGGGAGACACGGCCCAGGGGAGGAGCTCGGGACCAACCAGTGACCCGGGAAGATGCTAAATCTCCACTGCCACTGCAGGAAGTTCTCCCTGATGCTGGCAAGTGAGTAAATATGACTGTCAGATTCTCTCTGCTCTTACTTCCTACGGCAGCCTCTGGGGTAATAGATGGTGGGAGGGGCCACCCACCTGCCTGTGCAGAGGATTGACAAGTGGGCAGGGCCTTTAAAAAAAAAAATAATCAACCACTCTGTGGTGAGTGGGCAGAGCCACTTGGCGGCTGGAAGACAAGGGGGAAAGGGACTGGTGTGTGTACAGAAGGAGGCACAGCTGCCAGGATTTTGAGGGTCAGGAGAAGACAGCCAGGAGTGGGTGATGAGTGGAAGGGGGCTCTTTGGCACTGCGTAAGGGGCAGCGATGTCTGTCTTTCACTTTGTGCCTGGGTGTTTGTCTGAATCCCATTTCGTGCCTCAAGGAAGCTTGAATGCGACTAACCAATTATTTCCATACCTTGTACTCAAAACAGGAGACGCAGAGATACAGCAAATCCAGCAAGCGATTGAGCTGCAGCACGGAGAGGTCTGTGAACCATTTCTGCAGGACGTTTTCGTCGGCGTTCCTGAGGACCCACAAGAGGCAGATCAAGAGGCTCCGGCTCGATTCTGCTGAGAAGGTGGAGTGCTGCCGACCAGTCTGAACAGACAGGAGCAATTACGTCAGCCACACCGATGAGGGCCCCAAATACTTTTAGAGTCCATTAAAAATAGCTGCATCAGGTGACTACGTTGGGTTAACCACTTATCCTCTGTCAGACAAGGGCAGGGGTCAGCAGATTTGTATAAATAATCATCATGAGCTAGCGTCTGAATCACCCACATTTCCCTTGACTGATGCAACAGATTGACAACGTCCAGATAACACAGAAGACACTGGAATTCAGCCCTGGCAACGCATTTTCAGCTAAATTCTAGTTATAAGAGTGTCCTCCTTTAAGCTCCTTCTCAAGACCCACCTCCACTGTGATGCTTTCAATAAATTTCCAGCTAGTTAGCAGCCTGGCAAAGGACCTCCATTCATTAGCGGAATTATAGTAGAGAAAACAAACAACCAAGCTCCTTAAATCCTGGAGATGATGGGTCTGTGTAATCTGATGTTCCCTTCATCTCCAGACCATCACCCCTGCCACTGTCTGAGACATTCAGCCTCTTGGTTTTGGTCTCATTAGACTGGAAACTCTACACTGTTCTGTGGCTGTTCTTCCTTTGTATGCATATAGCACCCAGCAAAATGGAGCTCGACTGTTGACTGAGGTCTATGGGTGCTACTGTAATCCAAATAAAGTGAACTCCACCTGTATGCAGAGCGCCAGCCTAAGGCTCACGTCCCATTTATGACTTAATTAAGTGGGATTTAAGTAGGGCAGAGGCCTTGGGCTGAGAGCCTTTGACAAAGGGTGAATTTAACCTTTAATGATCATAACAGCAGCAATGATATGGCATTTTCGTCAGCTTGCTTTAAGGTGGCAAAAGTGATCATTCTAACTATATCCCCTCCCTCCCGTCACAAGGACAAGAATAGCCTCGTGCAAACATTATTTATTTCACATCTCCCATCACCCCTGCCCTCCCTCTTGCTATGTAACATGCACAGATGCATGCGGACCTCTGTCCCTGCTGCTTCATGATCATCACTTAAGGACATAAACATATAAATATTTGCCTGTTTACACATGCTCTGGGGGGGGGGGGACATTTTTGTACCGTTGATGTGAGTAGAAAACTGCTGGGTCGGGTGAGCTGGGGGACAGATGTTCCTGCAATGGCCATGGCAACTGTCTGACTGATCATGCTTCCACCTTCGCTTTCGTAATCGTCGATGGTGACGCAGGTTGGCCTACCTCGCTGATTGTGAGTCTCTGCAGAGAAGCACATGGTACATTCAAAGGTCCATTCCTCACAGCTCCTCTCTATTGGTTTCATTTAGCTAGCTGGTAATGGTCACTGAATAATTTACATAAGACTGGTATGGCTAGCAAATGGGGATTTTCTCTCTCTTTCTCTTTCTCTCTTCCTCTAGTTATGTAAATCAAACATATGAGACTGAGGGAAAAATATATCAAAAATGTCGACGGAATTTTAGAGCTTAAGTCTCATTTTTGAGCTCAAGTTTCATTAAAAGTCAATAGGACTTAGGTTCCCTAAGTGCCTAAGTCACTTTTGAAAATGAGATATAGACTATTAAGATACTTAGGCACTTTTGAAAATTTCCCCCAAAACCTTCACCATGGTCATTTAACTTAAAGGACCTAAATGCTCAAAGTAGTATGCTATTTGGCCCTACCAAATTCACGGCCACGTGAAACGCGTCACATACCATGAAATCTGGTCTCCCCCATGTGAAATCTGGTCTTTGTGTGCTATTATCCTATACTACACAGATTTCAGAGGGGGAGACCAGTGTTTCTCAAATTGGGGGTCCCAATCCAAAAGGGGGCTGTGCAGGGGTCACAAGGCTATTGTAGCAGGGGTTGCACTGCCACCTTTACTTCTATGCTGCCATCAGAGCTGGGCGGCTGGAGAGTGATGGATGCCGGCTGGCCGCCCAGCTCTGAAGGCAGAGCTGCCGCCTGCAGCAGCGCAGAAGTAAAGGTGTCAATACCATACCATGCCACCCTTATTTCTGCTCTGCAGCTGGCAGCGGCACTGTCTTCAGAGCTGGGCCACCAGCCAGCCAGCATCCAGCAGCTGCAGAGCTTCCCTCAGCTGGGGAGGTTCCTGGAAGTTGGTCTGACCAGCCTCTAGGAGCGGCCCCTGCAGGGAAAGAGGAAGTCCCATCCCGCAAGAGCCCAGCCAGGACCATAGCTGGAGCCTATCATAAAGTAGGAGCCCTGGGACAGGGCACCCCCAACCCTGGCCTTCTCCAGCTCCAGGCCCGGCGCCCTGGCACTCAGAGGTTAAAGGGGCCTGGGGCTGGCAGCAGAGTTGCAGGTGCCCAGCTCTGAAGACAGCTCAGCCACCAGCAACAGTGCAGAAGAATGGCAATATGATGACTCCCCCCTACAATAACCTGGTGCCCCCCTCAAACCCCCTTTTGGGTTGGGACCCCCATGGTTATAACACCAATAAATTTCAGATTTAAGTATCTGAAACTGAAATTTATGATTTTTTTAAATCCTGTGATGGCGAAATTGATCAAAATTGACTGCGAATGTGATAGGGCCCTAGCTATATGCCAGACTATTTCACATCCAGCTCCCGCACCTTGGTCTGAAATAGCTCAAACATTTCGCCCTTCAGGACACTCTGTGTGGCATACTGTAGAAGAGCTGCTGAAGAAGAACACATCAGGTAACGTGTAATGAATTTGGTTTTTTGGTGCTGTCTGTTGGTACTATTGTTACATGTATGGGTTGTTGTCTCTTCGATTGGATGGGTATTTTTAAGTACATATCAGAGAGGTTTGGGGTGTCTAGACAGACACCTCTTCTTTTACTTATCTAAATAAAATAAATTGTGCCTGGAAAATATTCATGTGGTAAAATCCTGCATCCACATGGGCAAAAGGACATTCATGCAACGCGAATGATCGGTTTTGTGCAAACATGTGGCCAAATGCAGCTTTTGTGCAAGGCTATTTTGAGCATACATTTTGCAGCTGGAAGCATGCTGCACCCACTAGCTATCATGCCAGTCAATATTGTCTCATTGTTTCCCTTTACTTCCGGCCACCTTTCTGTAGCCACCAATTGTCTCTAGTTTTATACATGGATTTTAAGCTGGAATCATCTTTTTTATTCTCTTTGTATCGCACCTAGTACAATGGGCCCTGATCCTTGAGTAGGGCGCTTGGTCACTACAGTAATACAAACAATAAATAAATGATATACTTTGAACATAGCAACACAACCACAACAGTTTGGTTGCTCACTCCAACAGCACTGACTTAATACACTCAAGAGGTGGGAGTAATTCAACATAGATGCAAAGCCTGGTGCACAAAATACCTGTAAAATCATAGAGCTGAGGCACGGTTTCCATGATCACGCCAATCAGAGGTAGATACAGCATAGCCACCCGGGCCTTTACCTGTGGGTCAGAGTACCGTGGATCGGAGTCGTGACTGGACAGTAAATTGTGTACCATATTGATGACCTTCTTATGCAATCCAAACAAACTGTTAAAAGAGAGTTGAGTCACAGGGATTGGTTAATATCCTGAAAGCAAACAATACTTTGTAACTAGGTACCTTTAAAAAAAAATCCTGGTTTTTATTTTTAACCTGGCATGCATATACATGTATCATTATGCAATATTTCTCAATCCCCCCCTCATTTTGGAGACTGGCTTTTATGAATTCACTGGCAGCTAAGTAGTGATTTTAACTGTAGCATAAAGAATGTAAATATATAACACCAAGTCCCTGACATACAGGTCTGCAGGTCGTTCAGAACTAATATAATGCGAGTGCCACAGAATCCTTCTATTGATGAAGTCTACTTATGCTATGTTTGATGTATCAGGTCTTGTTTGTAGTGTCTCGTAAATTTACAACTGGAGGACTAATGGGCTCATATCATCACAAGATACAAAAGAAAGAAACCTGAGCAGGGACAAGGTTTTAAGTTAGACTGTTTAAAAACTTTGGGTTTTGTTAATACTTATTTAACTGAAACTTCTGACAGGCACCTTAGGATATAAATTCTCTTTGTAAGCGATTTGAACATGCCTGCTCCTTCAGCTGAAAAAACTTTTCCCCAGCTCTGTGGTCCTCCAAGGAATAATCTAGCAAAAAAAAAAAAAAAAAAAAGCTTACTGAGTTGAAACTGGAATGTCTGAGATGTGTGGTCTCTATCTCTATTCCACATGTGGGGGCACATGGGTATCATGCGCCGGAGTCCAGAAATTCTAACAACTAGAGTCTGGTGGCCCACACATACACAGTTCTCCTTGTACTCCAGACTGAGGGCATAAGAAGCAGTGCAGGCCTCTCAAGTTCCTCTTCTTACAGCGAATCCAGAAAGATCTGAAGCAAAGGGGATGGAAGGTGGGGGATCACACATATAGGGACCACACAACTCGAAGAACTTCCAGTTACAGGTAAGTAACCTCCATTTCTTCTTCAAGTGCTGGTCCCTAAATGTATGCCACATATGGGTGACTGGGAAGCAGTGTTCAGACTGGAGGAGGGTGTGAGGAAGCTGGTCTGAAGGACAGCACAGGCAGTGGAGGCTTGAACGATAGCGTGTAATATTTTGTGAATGTGCAAATGGAATTCCAGATAGCCACTGTGCATATGTTTAGTAACGGTCATGTTCTTCAACTGACAACAAAAGTGAATGCAACCCGCTATCCAGCTGGAAAGACTGATTAGAGATGGCTGTACCTCTGGAGCATTCTGCAATGGAAACAGAGTTTCGGGGAATTCCTAAAGGGTTTGGTCCTGTCCAAGAAAAAAGACAAATCTCTGCACACATCTAGTGTGTGCACTGTTGACTTAAAAGTGTTTGCATGCGGCTTAGGGAAAAAGGTAGGTAAGTGGATAGGTTCGTTGATGTGGAAAGATGAGCGCACCTCAGGAAGAAATTTGGGGTGCAGTCAGAGGGCGACTTTGTCCTTAAAAAATATAGTGTACGGTGGATCTGCCATAAGCACTCCGATTTCTCCTGCATTTCTGGCAGAGGTAATTGCCACTAAAAACGCAGTTGTCATGGATAGGTGCAGGAGGGAACATGTTGCTAGCGGTTCAAGTGGTTGTTGCATCAAACATGGTAGGATTAAGTCAAGGTCCCAAGGTGGGTTTAATGTCCAAGTATAGGGACTG
Organism: Sternotherus odoratus; assembly: GCA_032164245.1. Taxonomy (NCBI): domain Eukaryota; kingdom Metazoa; phylum Chordata; order Testudines; family Kinosternidae; genus Sternotherus; species Sternotherus odoratus. The sequence goes on along the minus strand of JAVMKO010000008.1, from coordinate 77,996,282 downwards.
GAAGTGTTGAGGAACTGCTTTGTGATGGGATGAGTGAAGACAGTGGTTTCTCCAGTCTTGTGGTGGAACGCCGTGACTGCAGCTAGATGGACTTTGATGGAACTGAGGGAGAATCCAGATAGTTTAAGCTCTAAAAGGTAGTTGAGTATTAACGGAAGAGGCATGGAAATAGAAGCGCTTTGTTTGACAGAGCACCAGTGCGTGAATCTTGTCCATTTACGAAGACACCAGAACACACCTATGTAAAAGTACCCTATGCACCTGAAGAACCATTGAGGAACCACTGAGGAGCCATGTTTTGAGGTGTAGACTGGGCCACGTAGAGCTATTACTATGATCCTCGCACAATCTGTCTGTATTTTGAGTAACACTTTGTGCAGAAGTGGCATCGGGGGAATGCATACAGTAATTTGTTGCTCCATTGGATCATGAACACATCCCCCAAGTAGTGTTTCCCTAGGTCCTTCCCTAGAATTCCAGACACTTCTTGTTGGCTGGGGTTGCAAAAAGGTCCAGTTTTGGGTAGCCTCATATTTTGAATATATTGTTTAGAATGGTCTCATTTATCTCTCATTCGTGATCTAGGCAGAATGCTCTGCTGCGCTCATCTGTGGTGGTGGTTAAAGAACTGGGTCAGCAAGAAGCTGAAAACTGGATAGTGTGTTCGAGACACCAATTCCAAAGCTTTGGTGCAAAGAGAGTGGGATCGAGCTCCCCTTTGTCTGTATATATAAAACATGAAGGTGGTGATGTCGGTTATGATCCTGATGTTTTGGTATTTAATGAAGGGGAGGAATTGGAGGCAGGCACTGAGGGCCGCTCGGAGTTATAGAAGGTTTATGAGTGGTATGATGTTCCATGTGTGCCTCCCAGCCAGTGAGAGATGCATCTGTAGTAAGTAGATTGGAGGGGGATGCCTGTAGGAATGGGACTCTGGAGCAGAGAATGTGTGGAAGGGTCCACTGTCTGAGTGAGTCCTTGACTTTGGTAGGGATGGAGAGAAGTTTGTTTAGACCACGTACATTTGATCTGTACACAATGGTCATGCACTCTTGGAAGCACCTCACGTAGAGGCATGCATTTCTGACCACACAAGAACAAGATGCCATATGGCCTAGAAGTTGTAGGCAGCCTTGGGAGGTGACCTTAGGGCTGTTCCACAACTCGGCGATCAGATTTCTTAGGGTGTTGAATCTGTCGAGTGGGAGAGATGCGAGTCCCGTTAAAGAGTCGAGGTGTGCATCTATGAACTCCAGTCGTTGAGTAGAAGTCAATGTGGATTTGTTTTCATTTATTTGTAGGCCAAGACCCTGGAAATAGTCAACTGTCTATCTGGATGGACTGAATGGCCTCCCCAAGAATCCACACTTTGAGGAGGCAATCGTCGAGGTCAGGAAAAATTATGACTCCTTTTTCCCCTTAGGTGAGCCAACACCACCATGAGAATTTTGGAAAAGACACAAGGAGCTGCTGAGAGGCCAAAGAGCAGAACTCTATACTGGTAGTGCTGTGAGCCCAGAACAAAGTGGAGAAAACGCCTATGGGCAGGATGTATAGTTACATGGTTTGTGATTACTGGGCAGTATTCCAAGCTCTGAAAACTTCTTGCTGAGTAACCTTGGCAAACAATTTTAAAATACTCTGTTTCACTTTATCCATCTCTAGTACAGCTATCTTTGCTCGTCTTACAGTTGGGAGGCTTAATTTATGTTTATAAAATGCTTTGAGATCCTAAGATGAAAAGTGCTACTATACCTAAACCCAACATCTGCAGACATTTTCTTACTCTTGAAAATTATGTGCTTGCTACTGCTGCAAAAAGCTACTTTCTGCCCCGGCTCAACAGCAGCCTCCAAAACCAATTGAAGAGTACCACTGAAAGGCTCCAATGGGAGACTCATCCCCTCATTCTCAGCTAGGACAATGTGCCTGTAAACAGGATTGGGGAGTCGGGGTTAAAGGAGTTAGGAATGGGGGCAGAGCAAGTAGGAGGGGAGGATTCTCGAGTTGGAGGACTTGTTTCCTACTCCCACTCTCCTCCCACGTTATATTTGTAAATGATCTCTGACCATGGCGGTAGTCTGCTTGTGATCCACCATCTACTTAGATTACGGTAACCTCTTGGGAAAAAGTTAAAAACTCACCCTTCAGCATCAGGATCTAAAATGACAGCCAGCTCTGTTAACACAAGCCCTGCCAAGTAATGCTGCTGGCGGAAAGGCACCGACAATTCAAACATATTTGCAATCTTCTGGTCTTGGACATTTGTAGAGAATCCAGAACTCTGTTGAAAGACCCAAGTGTTAAAAAGTTGTGTAATGAGCCTCTGAGAACATAGAAAGATACAGCTTATGAAATACATGAGCAGCCCTGTCATTTTTTGGCTACATATCTCCTTATGTTACATGTAACTTTATTAACCCTTTAATAATTCAGGGTAGATGCATTTTACTTTTGTTCCCTTCTTAGTTAAGTATACGCATTACAAACCAGAGGATGAAAAAACAGCTAATCTGATGAGCAAGAGCAGTGGTACTGAACAAGGCAACCTGCTTGCAAATAATGACTATTTCTTTCTGCAGATTCACTCTTTTGCATAAGATGGGACAAGGTAGTAGACCAGGGGTGGGCAAATTACAGCCCGCAGGCCACATCCAGCCCGTGGGACCTTCCTGCCTGGCCCTTGAGCTCCTGGCCGGGGAGGCTACCGTAGGCCCTGCCTTCCCCACCCTCCTCCCCCAGACACACGCCGCCACACGGGCAGCACTGGGGTGGGTAGGACTGCATGCTCCTGTGGGGCAGCATGTTTGGTTCCACATGGCTATTAGACACACTGTGCTGAGTGGCATAGTAAGGGAGTCGGGGACAGGGGGTTGGATTAGGGGCAAGGAGTCCTGGAGGGCAGTCAAAGGACAGGGAGCAGGAGGTGGTTGGGTAAGATGGAGGTTCTGGAGGGGTGTCAGGGGACAGGGAATGAGGGAGTTGGATAGGGCGTTGGAGACTGTTGGGGTGGGGAGTAGATAGGAATGGATAGGAGATGGGGCAGTCAGGTGACATGGAGCAGCGGGGCTTAGGTGGTGGGGGTCCAGGGGGGGGGGTTAGGGGCAAGGGTCTCTGGAGTGGGCAGTCAGAGAACAAGGAGCAGGGGGGTTTGGATGGGTTGGGGATTCTGAGGAGGGCAGTCAGGAGGTGGGAAGTGGGAGGGGTTCAGATAGGGGGCGGGGCCAGGCTGTTTGGGGAGGCAGAGCCTTCCCTACCCGGCCCTCCATACAATTTTGCAACCCTGATATGGCCCTCAGGCCAAAAAGTTTGCCCACCCCTGTAGTAGAATGATGCTTGGATGTTACAATGTGATAATAAATGGACTTTGGTTATTTTAATGATCACAGAAGATCAGCACGAGTCTGAATAAAAGCCTACTGTTCTTCGCTTCAAAGGAAAATGTTCTGTTTGCACACTATGGCTAAAAGTTTCAGGTTTCAGACATGCACCTTAAACTTTCATTACAGCAATCCTAATATGGGTAACTCAGCTGCAGGGAGTCATGCCAAGTGTACTGCCAATAGGCCCCTCTAAGCCACTCTACCTGCATTGCTCATATTTTTTAAATATGTGATCAAAGAGGCATTAGCAGGAAAGGAACCTGAATGTGTGTGTGATACACCTGTTCCTGAGACTTACTCCTAACAACAAAGCTCAGCTTGACTTTCCATATGTGGCCTTTGCTGCTTTGCCTACCTGAGAAGTTGCCGAAGACACAGACGGTGAGGGAGATGCAGGTGGCGTGAGTAGGCTACAGGGTAAATTGAGGGTGACATAGTGCTCATGGCTACAGATAATGCGGAGAAAGTCCAGCCTCAAGGACACAAGGATACTTGGATTTGGTAAGGAATAAAGCTTTGAAGACACCTGACAAGAACAACACAAATTATACCGTTAATAATAATACAGCACACGAATACAGCATGTGACTTCTGATATATCCCCCATCCCCAAGTTATACAGCTGGAAAGACCAGATTAAAGGGTTTTAGAATGCTTTAGCGGTCATTAAATAGCAGTCAGACACGCACCACTTCTCTGAAGTTCCAATTAAGAGAGTCACATGGGGAACTGTACATTTAACATTTACCACAGCCAACAATGCTTATAACAATATAATATTTGCATAACAGGCCTACTAATTACAAATTAAGTCCCATCTACTTCACATGCGATACTGAACGCATTCTGATTTCAGTAGTGAGTTGCACAAATACGATTAAGGGAAACACATCAACAGGCTGGCTAGTCACACACATAGGTGCTGGAACTAGGGGTGCCGCACCCCCTGGCTTGAAGTGGTTTCCATTATATACAGCATTTACAATTTGATTCAATGTCTCTCAGCACCCTCACTATGCAAATCGTTCCGGCACTCCCGGTCACACAGTAGGCAACAGAGTTCAAATACTATTATTGTTCAGGCCACCTACTATGGAATGTTTCAATCTGTAATAAAGATGAACCTGAAGCCCAGATCCAAATACCCCCAAGCATCATGGATGCTCAGATCCAAATTTTGCAGTCAAGCCCCTGTCTAATCTTTCTCCACTACTCTGGTGTCAACAAGCATGGAGAAAGACTCCTCCCTCCCAGTATAACCCCATCAACTTACTGGACTAACTCCTGATTTAGACAGTATACCTGAGAAGGGAATCAGACACAGAGAGGCAGAAGCATTAAAACATAAGCTGAATGACTTATCAAGCTAATTTATTTTAAAGACATGCCAATAATGGAAATGTTGGGCTCCTGCTTCACAGCTGGTCCTAAGAAGTTACAGTAGTGTGGCGTGACACGGTACCCAGTTAGTACATAACATTTTTCTGCATTTACCTGTTTGTAGCAGGCCTTAATCAGGCTAAAGACAAACCCTCTGTCCATGATAGATAGCAGATCATTGAGGAAAAATGCAAGACTGGTGTTGAGCCTTTCGATCATTTCTGTATCCTGAATGGGAGAACAAAAAGAGAAAATGCAAGGAAAAGAGTGCAGTTATATATGGTAACACAACAGTTTCCAATTAAGGCTCTGAGCTATGCACCTGGATGGAACAAGCTGCAGAACTGGCCAGAGTGCAGCTAAGTGCTTGCTATTACCTTCTGAAACCGAGAGACTATATCATTGGCAATTGTGCTGACCAGAGCAGCTATGTCATCCATGAAACGTTCTGGAAAACGATTCTTCCTTGGAGCATCCAGTTTGTCAGCAAAATACAAATGATGCACCATACTCTTCACCTACAGGAAACATATATTACTAGTAACGGTCATCTGTGGAAAGCGTTTTGTGTTATTAACAATGGTGTTCGTTATACTAAAAACCTGGATTAATCCCGTAAGCAATGGGCTTCCAGTTTGCTCACCATAAGCTCGAAGAAGAACCACGCCTGCTGTAAAGCTGCCTCCCGAACGCTTCCACTGCAGACGACCCACTGTAAGGCCAGTTCTTCATGAAAAAGCTAAGCAGATTCAAATCCAAAGTTAGTCCAAGTACCCACATTGGCTTGCAACCCAATCCACATGAAAAATGGAAGCACAATACATGAAAAATATGGAGAACAATGAGGCTAAGCAAAATAATAAATGTTAATGCAACAGCAGTGACAATGTCCCTTAAAGGATCCCTCCAATTAATAATATAGGACGCTATTATGATGTGTGAGTTGAGAAACATCACGTCATTTTGGTCCAACATTAAAATTTAAGTGTTGACAATTTTCTTCCCCCACAAAATGTTGATTGCTCAAATTAGTTTAAAAATCTACCTTTCTGCCTGGTCAGATTCTTGAAGTAAAAGGGAGTAAAAAGGGGACATATCAAGCAATTTGTACAAAAGTGTATATTTATTTTGAGAAAGAACTTTAGCAAAATGGTACACATGGGAAAAAATAAACCATATTGTGCTAACAGCCACCTCCTTCATTTAGTTTCAATTCCCAGAAAGAACAAATTAAAGACTAGCAGACGTCACTGGTGTTGTTTTTATTATTCAAAAAGTCAGCAGGTTTTGTGTCACTGGCATTATTTAGGAGTAGATTCTTACCTCCTTTCAATGGGCATAAATCCAGAGTAAACCCTGACTTCACTCGAGTTACACTGGATTTACACTCAAGTAAGTGAGATCAGAATCTGTCCCTCGGTGTTAAATAGCTAACACATTTTAATTCACTTATTTACATAACTCAACAGGACACTAATATTTTTTAAAGCCTACAGTAATGCCATCTAAGCAACAGAAACATTCATCAGAAAAGCCTCTCCTGCTATTTTTACTCATCCTCATTCACTGGGTAAGGACATGTTATATTTGCCCGTGGTCTAGTATACAGGGGTGCGCAACAAAAGCAATTCCCCACTGACCTCTGAAAATCAGGCCAAAATAAAAGATAGACAATCATGTTTCAAAATGACTCGACCTCCTTGCCCCACGATATCAATTGTCTTCACTGAAATCTACCTTTTTAGTTGGTAACCGTCCTGTTAATGTTTGTAAGAAACTTGACGTCTCAGTGTGCGAAGACATACGATTACAACTTCGATCTGTAGCCTATGGAGTGGAGATGAATGAATGATGACAGCACATTAAAGTTTGCTGGGGATGGTTTCTGCAGCTCAAGGACAATGTACATTTACAAAATACTGTTTAACAGTAGATTTCACAGGTTTTTACACCATCTCCCCGCCCCCTCAAACTCTTAGCCATCTGTTTAAACAAACAGAGTGACAACAATAAAAAGCATTGTTGTGGTTTGGTTTAGGGTTGGGTTTTTTTTTTTTTTTTTTTTTTAAGATTTACATGTTCTTTAAATAAAAGCATGTTTTTATGCACAAAGACATTTAATGCTGCAAAGCATGAAACTTCTCCATACTTATATTTTGTCTGCATGCAGATGTCTGGAATGTAGCATTTTTATATGTTTCAGTGTCATACCTCTCAATCTACCAGTCCAAATGTGTGGACACACACACCGCCCACCCCTGAAATGATCCACCCAAGAGTACAGGGAATTAGAAAATGACATGAGATTTTTTCTTTTAACATACACAATTTTATCCATAAACTCAATTTCAGGATTCAACACTTCTGATGGAAATAACTTGCCTTAATGCAAGTTAGTTCACACTAGATTTGTGTGGGAGGGAGGTAAATTTGAGTTTACAAGGAAGGAACGATGAGAGGTATGTTCAAAACGATCATGCAGTGTAAAGCAACAGGCAACCAGGGTTAAATAAGTGAAACCTATCTTATGTAAGCCACTACAAATTTCATACTTTGCAACACAGAACAATACAGCTGCATCTTATAAATAATTATTTCCAGCACTTCATTTCTGTTTAATTCTCTCTCAGACATTCACATTAAAAAGGAAGGATCAACTGAATATGAAGTATACTAAATGCTTTATGAAAATGGTAAAATGGTTCATGACGTTAAAACAAAAAGCAAACATGATGCTGTATAAAATTATGATCCACGTTCCCATTAAAAATGTGCTTCGCCTAAAGTGGAAAAAACAACAACAACAACGGAAAGGAGCTGTAGCATCTAAATTTCACAAACCAGCAACTACTGAAATGAAAGGACACTATTTATGCATTTTGGGGGTTTTCATGCAGTGTGGGGGGAGGAGAGGGGAGAAGTGCTACTTTTAAAATAAAAATCACTAACTTTTCAAAGATTGAAAAAAGCAAGCCACCAAAATTATAGTATACACTTAAAGGGAGATGTTCTTTAGGGAAAGATCAGCCAATAAAAATCAAAAACAAAAAAACCAGAACTCTAATGTAGACACCACCTGTGTTGACTCTGCACTTGGACTGGGGTTGGATCCCCATGGGGCAGCTTTGGGACCACCAGTGTTTACCCAGGAATTGGAGCGGTCTAAACCCTGGGCATATAATAGAAAGCAGTAGGGAAAGGAAAGACATATTACATGTTGCATGCCACACAGTAAACTAATTTAGAGATATGCAGTCCTTAAAAGAAATCAAAATGTGTTTAACACACATCACCAATTAGTACTGTTAAAGCAACCTGAATTCTCAGGTATGTGTTGAGAAATTTTAGTCCCAAAAGTTATTTTATTATTTTTCAATCACACAAACATAACATAATCATTGATGAGAGTACCTGGTTTAGGCTACACCTGTTGTATTTGTACTCTCCATGCACCAAAACCATTATGAGACCAAATTCTGCTCACTCTTACATCTTGAGTAAATCCAGTGACTTCAGTGGAGTTACTCCAGATTTACACTGATGTAGCAGAACAAAATCTGGCTCACAGATGATGGGAACCACAAAAGGTAGTCCGTGGGGTTTCCACCTGTCTTGAGCCAGGCTACTTGACATACAGTGTTCATAAACCCCACAAGTCCTGTTGAAAAAATGTATGAACTCTGAAGAGACATCAAAAGAGCTCTCAGACGTTTGCATGTTCGTAGCAAAGAACACTAATGTTCAGAAAAAATAATGCTAGACACTAGATTTCAACAAGAACCAAATGGGAAAAAGGTGTATTTTCTAGACTCAAAGCTATATTTGATATAGCTTTTTTTTTTTTTAAGTTAGGCTTTTCAAAACACGACAATTTTGTTTTTTAACGAATTTTCAAGTTAAAAGATAACCCAGTCTAATAAATATGGAATTAATTCCCCAAATCTTCCTCCACCAAGAGACCATGCATACAACATTTCAGGTGGAAAAGAATTATGTTCCCACTCATCCAGTCCAAGAAAGTTAAAATAAAAGGCAGGAGCAGACAAAACTGAGCTTTTTCCAGAAACTGTTTTACATCATCAGTCTGATCCAAAGACTACTGAATGCGATGGGAGCCTGTTAATTCCAAGGGGCTTTGGATCAGATCTTATGGAATAATTACTACATACATAGCTCCTCATAACATCTCAAATGAGCATCAGTTCTCACCTAGGAGAGAGGACTTCTCAATTTCCATGCCAACTTTTGCTTAGATGCCCAGAAAAGCTGCAGTTTAGATGCCAGCTACGATGGTGATTTTTGAAATAGAGACTTTTGTCAACTACAAACTGGATCCAGACCACCATTCATTTCTCACAACCCATTAAAAATTTACACCAAACTTAAGTCCAGATATAAACCAGTATCCTTGAGGGTATGCCATTGAGCCATCCAGTATGAGAGAGCACAGCATTGTGGTAATTTTTCTCAAATAGACTCAGTAACAAACAGACAACACAAACTGAAAAATGTTGTTTTGTTCTGAATTATTATTATTCAGCAGAAACAAGGTAAAGCTCTGATCATGCAAAGGCACAAGGTTAATTTTACACACTTTGAGTAGAGGTCAATGGGACAACTTGAACTGAATCAAGCTAAACATATGTCCTGCTCCTGCAAACACCTAAGCACATGCATAACTTTGCTCACGTGTACAGTCCTAATGACTGCAATGTAGATCAAGTGACACATGGACTTATGTGTTTACAGGAATGGGAGCCAATTTTGTTTTATATTGGAAAATGTAGAAGCCCTTCCTCCCCCTCCCCCCCCCCCCCCGTGACAACATACAGAATTAAGAGTTTTCTCTCCTTTCAAGGAGGAGTTTAATATGAAGTACATACAACTTGTTAAATTCCAGGCAATGGCTGAGGTCCCAGTCCTGTAAGAGGATCTGTGAGGGTGCATCCGCTTGCTTGTGCAGATACACTGGCAGGATTATATTTAAGCAGTATATTCACAGCAGTCAAAAACCAGATAGCTTCTGGGTTTTTTCCTAGTATACTTCCAACAATTTAGGAAATCTACATACTTTTATTACAAGTGCAAAATGACATAGAGGCTATTTTTGGGCAGATGCCAAATTTGCTTCAAAATAATAAGAATCCCAAAATAGCGAAAGACAAAGATTAGTATCAGATCCATAACCTCTTCCACTATGTTGATCCAAAGCAATCCTTAAACACTGTAAGAGGGATAACAAAGATTTTTAGACTAAAATCAGAAATATGACTTGGTGATGGCTTAAATGGAATCTACCAGATAACCCACACAACAGATAACAAATGTAAGGGTTTATATTCCAAACAATTAAATGAAACAAAGAAAATGACAGGTGCTTTTTAAAACGCCTCCCATGATTGGTTCTATTTTCAAGTGAAGGCTCTTTAGTAGGATGGTCACATGCTCAAATCATTATTTGGGCATGTACAACTGGCATTTTGCACCTATGTGCCACTTCTAGCATTTTATGAAGACATCTATATTTTGATGACTGGATTTGATAGATTTAAATGTAATTATTTCTCTTAGAGTCTGTATATTCATATCCAGCCTAGTATCTGCTGACCAAGCTACTGGCAAGAAATATTTCCATTAGCAGTATCTACACATTAGCTTTTTAAGCACAGAGTAGGTATCTGGAAGAAAATCTCTTTCCATTTTCTATTGCCACATTATTCACCCAGCCAGCACATGAAAAGCTTCTAATATCCTGTGTAAATTCCACATGCACATCGCTCCCCCGGGCGTTTCACAAAAGGTCAAGGTTGTTTAATTAGTGAGACATCTAAGTGGATCTTTAAACTTTTTTAAGTCTTCTAGTCCTCCTTTATTTATTTATTTATTTATTTATTTAACAGAATGATTCACCAAACAGAACTTATCTTGTCTTCTGCCTGGTGAGAAAATTACATTTTTAGTCATTCAGAAATTAAGTGACATCTCTCACTCAGACCGAGTCTCCCTTGCCTTTCTTTGAATACAGGATTGACAAATGTCAAACTGACCCAGGGGGGTGACTTTACTGACAAACTTGATGTTTACTGACAAACTTAATTTTTCAAGGACTGGGTGTAAAAGTTCTTTTAAGATAATGCAGGCTGGAAAAATGAAGGGTGGCGGTGGTCGTGGGGAGTGGCCGTGACACTTTATACAAGCAGAGGGCCAGAGAATATACATTTAAAATAAAAAAAAGAGAGTCCTGCCTTCTCAGCTACCATGTCTTTACAGGGAACACTTGTCAGGAGACAGGGGAAGATCTGATTGGTACTTGTATCTCTCTCTTCTTAGAGGTCTTCAGCAAGTCAAACAGAAACAGTGGCATGTGTTCTGGGAGCAAGATCCCAGCTACTTTCCCAGCACAGGGAAAGACTCTGAAGGGGTCATTAAGAAGGCTGAGTGAATATAGATTTCTTTTTGAAAGGACAAACACGTTAAAGTTCCTTCTTCATTTGTTTTAAGATTGAAGAGAAACATGGAGTTTCCCAGGAGCCTTAGCTGTACAATCGTACCTTACTTCCAATGATTGACCGTACTTCATCGTCTGGTGAGGTCGGAGTCCCAGATATATCCGGGTTGCTGTTACTAAGACTCCTTGAGCGATTCAAGTTAAGGCTTGCTGGTCGGACAGCTGATCGAGCCATAGTAGCATAATGCACGGATCCCCCCAAACCTCCGGGACCTACAATTCCACATAAGAGAACATCATGTAATGTTATAAATCATGGCCACAGAGTGGCTGCTTTGCACCAGTCTGCTGCTGCTGCAAAGCATCTGCATACCTGGTGGGTCCGGGCAGCAGGGGACTCCTCCGATGGCATAGGGTAGCTGTAGCAGCTCCTGTGCCATCCCCACACCTGGCTCTCCAGTATAGGGGATGTGGCTGGGAAAAAGGGGGCATGGTCAGAACGTCATTCTGTCCACTGATCCCTGACTATTGGAATGGCCCCTGGGGACTGTTGGCAACTGATGTAAGATAAAGCAGCCTTCAAGCTGCTCTATCTTGTGCTTGAAATCATGCTGATATTTGCCAGCCCCAAGCCTGGGGCGGAGGGGATCACAAACATGGCTTAATGTCACATTAACTCCACTCCAGATTTGTATCAAGCCCAGTCTGTCCAGTCTGGAGAATATGAGTTTATGTGCACATTCACAAAAGAATACACTTACTCCCAAAAAGGAAGTCTTCTGCTACAGATGCTTACACTGCCCATCTAACACTCTCAACTCACCTTACAAACATTAATGGATCAAGCCTTCGAAGTAGGCAAATACTATTAAACCCATTGTACAGATGGGTCCACTGAGTCATACAGCAAGCTAACGACTGAGATGTAAACCCACAGGGATGGCTGCTAGCACCTGCCCTATTCGAGGAACAATATTCTCTCTGACGTTCAGCTATGTATAACGAAGCTCTTTCACCAAACTCAATTCCAATTCCTCAAAAAAAATGTGTTTTAAAAACAAGAAGTGAAGATACCTGGTGATGGTGAATTGGGATAGGTATTTGGTAGACGAAAAACATAATAAATATAGGAAGTGAGAAGGTTGTTTCTGCCATGCTGGTCCTGGTTCCCTTCTAAGTTTTTGTGGAGTCTGTTTATGATTGATGCCATCGCTTCGAAAGACGCTTGACCCAGGTTAACTGAAAGGAGCAAGGTGAGCAGTTTGGTTATAAGCAGTACCTGTGATCACACTATAAATGCTCATTCCATTCATCGCTTAAAAGATAAACAGCAGAGCAGGTCATCAAACAGAAAAAGTTTCTTATGAAATATTTTACTTGAAATTTGAACCAGCTCTAACAAACAGTTTAAGAAACAGATACGAGCCGTAGTGATAAGTCTCCATTTGGTTTAGTATCAAATTTAGTTATGCTAAGGCTCAGCCCTAGAACACGAGTCAACTGAAGTTTTGCCATTGATTGCAATGGGAGCAGGCTCAGGCTACGAGTTAATGAAAAGATAAAATCCTCGAGATGTTCACAGCGTTCTTCTCCGTTAACCATTTTTCTCCAGTCAAGCTGCAACTGAAACATGTAGCAACAAAAACTGCCCAGTTCCAGATCTGAACCAGTTATGGTCTAAAAAGGCGTACACAGAATACCGAATGTGGCTGTAGGCTAACAAGATATGGGCAGACCCAGGTTTGTAGCTGGAACCTGTTTATGACCATAGTTATTTAAAAGGCAGCCACCAGTTCCACGAGCCTAGAACAAAAAACAGTTGTGGAACAAGAGAGCTTTTTTCAAAAACTGAGCCACTCTTCATGTTTCAAAAACACCCCCTTTCCCAAACAAACAAAAAAGAAAATGATCAGTAATTTTCAAAGATGTCTAGGGGATTTAGCCATATCTTCCACTGTGTTTAAATTCATTAGATTGCTTTGAAAATCTCAACCTCTACAGTAACTCCTCAGTTATAGTTATGTTCCTGAAAAATGCTCCTATAAGCGAAATGAAGTATAGTGAACCCATTTTCCCCATAAGAATTAATGTAAATGGGGTCAGAATCCAGGGAAATTTTTTTCGCCAGACAAAACACATTATATACATATACAATACAGTAGACTCTCGATTACCCAGGATGATAGGGAAAAAATTAATCCTGGCTAATAAAATCCCGGATAATCACCATCCATAGGAAAAGGGGGGCGGGGAGGGGGGTTGGTTCACCAGCCACCTTGCACCAGGGGGAGGGGGTGTTGGTTCACTGACTGTCCTGTGCCCTGGTGGTGGTGGTGGTGGGGGGGGGGGTTGTGTGCGCTTGGGGTGGAAACAAAGCCAGAACCGGCCTTGTGAGTTACACATTTTTTTGGGACATCCTGGTTAATCCACATCCCGGTTTACCCAATTCTGGATAATCGAGAGTCTACTGTATAAATAATTTTAAGTAATTTCAAACAAACTATTTAATACTGTATTCACCAAGGATAATTGTGAAGCTTGGTTGAGGCAGGGCATAGTGGGGTCTGGGCGTGGGGGCTTGCCCCATTCTGCCCATCCAGTGCTCCCGCCCCAGAGTGGGGTCAGGGGCTTTCCCACTCCCTAGTGGAACACAGGGCAGGCAGAGTGGGGAAAGCCCCCCATCCTCTGAAAATCAGGGCTCTCTAAGCATGTTAAATTGGGCACCCTAACTCATAAGAAGGGTGACCAAATAGCAAGTGTGAAAAATCCAGACACTTTTATTTAGGGGCTGGGGAAGGGGGACAGAGTTGCCTATATGAGACAAAACCCCTAACATCAGGACATCAGGTCATCCTACTCATAAGTCACTTTGGAAAAATCTTGGCCTTAGATATTTCTAGTGTGTATCACTACAGATCCCGCTGCCAGCATGTTTTATTTTGAGGATAAATTGTAGATTTGCATTCCCAAAATGTCAGCATGAATATGGGACTTTTTAAATTTCCACACAAATATAATAAAGTTTAAAGTGTCAGTTTATCAACTGTGTTTGTATAAAACTTCAAGGAAATACCTATTTGGCCTGCAATGACAGGAGGTCTCACTACCAGAAGAATCAGCTTGTCAAGCAGGAGATGAAGAAATCGCACTACCGGCTCCAGCTGAGATGAATTTAAAGCTGAAATGCTGCTCTTCAATTCATTTTCCAAATTGTTCTCCATAATCCTCATGTCTCCTATTCGCACTGGGAACATGTGCTCATCCAGAGCATGAACAAGTGCAAAGAATTTGTCGAGGTAAGGGTCCTACACACACACAAAATGATACCTATAAACGTGTTACTTTCAAAACCTAAATGGATCTATCTTAAGTGACCCATTCATTGAGGATTTATCAACAAAACAAAAAGTACATGCAAATCCCCTTCCCTTAACCACATCACAAATAAGATAACACAATATGTGAAAACATCCAAAAAGAAACCTGGGACTTAAATACTTCACATACTTTGTTTTGATTAATCAAAAGGAGTGCAGTTTCACGTTGTAGCTCAAGTACAACTGGAAGAGGATACATTTAGGAAAGGAAAAGAAAGATAAACAGGAAAAAAAATGAAAGTCTGAGATCTGAGTTGTACACGGTATCTAAAATTACAAGGATATAAGCCACAGGCCGAGGAGCTGAAAGTGTTGCAGGCCATTCTGTCCTTAGGTATGCCCCGAAAACTCCCACTGACCTCACTGGCAGTTACCAGGCAGCACTGTGAGCAGAATTTGGGGCAATGGTTCCGTTTTCGGTCCTTTCAGGTCAAATGACTATCAAGTTACCTGTGTGTGGATGGATGATACGGCAACAACTTCTACATTGAAAACTCCTTTGTGATTATCTACCCACTTCATTCCAGGAAGAGGCACCTGTAGGAAGTTAATAAAATCATTAACTCAGGTGAGACATCTAAGGCATTACCAGCAGTAAAAGAAAAAACAAACAATCTCCTTTGCAGAGCTAAGGTTCTTCTAATTAAATGATACACACAGCACTTCTTAGAGTTAACAGTTTTCAAGAAATAGCCTAAGAATTTCAAATGTTTCTATAGCTTTTTACTTATATCTTCTGCTGAGGGATTTTAACACGAGCAATAACTGACCTCTGGAGAAAGCACAGAATAAGCCTGTGGTGGTTTTTCCAGTGAAACAGGTAGGCAGAACTGACCAGTCTTCAAACGTCCATTTTGAAGCATTGGTATCCACTTCAAGGGGGGGAAAAAACAACACAATATCTTGAGTCCTACATGGCTGAATTTCACAGCAAACATTTTCTGGATGAAAACATGACTAATGCGTGATTAGTGGCCATTCTAGACATTTACAAGTTGAAACAATATTCAAATTATGTCATGTAATAACATGACAATGCTGAGTGAAATAAAAAGAAATACATCATCAATATATCCTGCTTTGGATCAAAATTTGATTTTGTTGAAAGCAAGACAAAGAAAGATGCTTACAGTGTATCCAACTGGCGTCTCCAGAGGAGTGTTTTGTTTTTGTTGGCAACTGACATGATAGAAAGTAAAAAGCAGGTGGTGATGATCAGTTAAAGTGGCAGGGAGTTTAATTTTGATTTCTTCATGAAAATCAGGAGATCTGTTTAGAAAGAAAATCATCAACTCAGTTATCAACACGAATTCTGTAATTAGGATTATAACTGGCATTCAGATAAACCACACTTAGCCTGGTTGATTCCCCTTTTTGGATGTTAATTTTTTCCAAAATCCTTTTTAGATCTTATGTATTAAATTGAACCTTTTGTGCAAAGAAGTAAATAAACAGAGTACCTCAGAGGATTACAAGTTTTACTTTCTGATCAGTATTTGGGAAAATATATTAGCCCAGACTGATCTATTTGTACTGGTCTGCCAAAAGTTGTCATAATACATCGGGCCTTAAACATGGGTGTCATCTTTCTGAACAATTTCATTGAACAGTACATAAAATCAGATTTGCTTGCAGACTTTATTTTTTAATTTAGCATTTTACCATGATGCATTTCTTCTCCCATCAAAGTCTGAGTGAATGCTAGACTCCCGTGCTGCTGCTGTTGCTGTCATCTGCAGTTCCTGTTTCCAAGTTCAAGAAGCGCTCTAGAGTCTAGTGTGCCAATTAAGGCCAGTTCACAAAGCACTTAAATGGGTGCTTCACTTGAAGCACATGAGCCATGTGCTACTCACATCATTAAAGTTCACTCTGTGCTCAAGAGATTTGCTGGATTGGAACTTAATGTTTTATGTCATTTGAAAACTGAGTTTTCCAGGTTTCTGATCCCGGCTGGGATTTTTAAGGGGATGAGATTTTCAAATGAGATGTTCATTCTATTTTCAGCAAAAAGCAAGTACATGTCTTTCCTGCAGAGTTAACTTGGGATCTTACTCCAGTATTGCTGCTAACCTCATTCCATTTACACACAGAACCCCCGCACCGGATCTGGTGGGTGCTTTAAGCCTGGACTAGCTGTCCAGGCTGGAGCTATAGGCGAAAGCCTGACTGCTGCTTTCACTCAGGCCACAGTGCAGATGCATGCTAAATAGTTAAGAGTGCCGATAGTCCTCCAGTGCCTTCCCACAATTCCCCCATGTGCCCAGAAGGACAGATGAGTTCCCCACAATTCACTGGGAAAGCATCATAGAGCAGATCAGCGTATAGCACTACAAAGAACAATAGGATGTGCCCTCGGAAATCTTAGCAACACACATAGGGGAGTGCAGCACCAGTGAGGACACAATAATTTGAGTCTGGCTTTGCAGTGTAGCTGCTCACACCCAGGGCTAGGCTGACCTGGGTGCTGATGACCAGAACCCTGCAGTGAAGCCAGACCCTAAGTGACATGCTCATCTCCTCATGCAGTAATTTTCAACCTGGGGTCTGCAGACTACATCTAAGATTTCCAAAGGGGTGAGCACCTCCATTTGAAAATTTGTAGGAGTCCACAAATGAAGAAAGGTTAAAAACCATTGTCCTAGTGAATTTCACTGGAATTTGGGCACCTTAGGCTCCTTTGAAAATCTTCGGTTTTAACAGCATTCATTATAGCTCTAATCATGTTAGAGACCGTGGCTTCAGAAAGAACATCTGAACTGAAATGGGGAAGAGGTGCAAGGGTAATCAGCATGAGCTGATTTTTAACATATCCTATGTCTTGTGAACCATCAGAAATGAAAATGAAATCTACACATTTCTGGAAGGCCATAACTCTAGGCTATAGAAGTATATACAGCATACATTGTTCGCCCTTGTTGTATGAGAGATATTCAACAGTGCCTGTTGGAAAATCTTCATACAAATATTCCCAATTTTTGATTGACTAACATTAAACATTAAAATGCTCACAGGTCCTTTGGACCAACAGCACTATTTTAGTAATGGTCCAGAATTTAAATGATACATTTCTGTACCTCACACCACCTCAAGTTCTAAGCAGATCTGTAATTTATCAGCGTTTTTGCTCATTTTCATTTTTGTTCAACAAAGGCATTTTTCCTGTCTACTAATAAAAATGATTAAAAGTATGCTTTATTCTAAAAAGAAATGAATAAATGAATTTGCTTTCTGGAAATAGAAAGGACAACTGGAGTACATAGACTGGTTATTTAATTGTTTTTGAGTGAATGCTAATAATCATAGATTAGGTCAATTTTCAAATGAGATGTTCATTCTATTTTTAGCAAAAAGAAAGTACATGTCTTCACTTCATAGATCTGGCATGAAATCTTTGTCAAGTATCTATTGACTTTAATGAGGCCAGGATTTCATGCTTGATTTTTGCATCAAACTACCAACTGTCTGCTTATTTTAAGTTAGAATAATATCGAATACAATTTTCACTAAGCTTTATACATTGCAATCAGAGTCCAACCCTTGTCTCACTGAAGTAAGAGTCTTGTCCTTCAGTGTATTTCTGTAAATGTAAGAGGTTATGAACAAATGCATTCCTTACTCAGGTAGGGGCTTTAATGGGACTATTTTCATGAGTTAAGGATGATTGGTTTGGGAAAGGGTGTCTGACTCAGAACATTAGGCTCAAAACTGCAAGCTACTGAGTACTCTGAGCATGTGCTTAACTTCAGCACATGAATAGTGCCCAATGATTGATATGCCTAACTTTATGCTTGTGCTTATGTGTTTCGCTGGATCAGACTGGTCTGCTCAGTGTCCTGCAAGAAGGAATCTTCTAGGATTTGAGTCACCTCTCACATCAGGTTTGTACAGAATACTCCTAATTTAGACCCCTGTGAGAGCAGACTCCAGCCCTCAGTCTGTATAAAAGCACAATTGGAGTATTAGGTGTCGTCAGTGCTAAATAAACAATGAGTTAGATACACTTTGCATTGCTCCACATTCACACCAGTAAAACTCCTCTGACTTGAGTGGAGGAGCATCGTGGTGAATTAAGCCTGATCGTTTTTTAAAAAGCAACTTTTGTATTTTACCTGTTATGATATACTACAGCGGTGTAGGCTTCTTTTGAAAATTCAGGACAGCTAGATTTACCAAAGACAACCTGCAGAAACACAACAGAAGAAGCGTTAAGAGTTTGCGCCAGAGTTCTACATTGTTTGAGGCTTAGGGCCAGATCCTGGGCTGCTGCAAACTGAAGTCAATGGAGCGGTGTCGATTTTCACCAGTGGAGGATTTGGCCCTTCGTTGCTATACAACATCTTTCTTGATCATTTTTTAAATTATTTCATAAACCCAGTTACAAAAATTGGGTGCAGTGGGGCCAGCCGAAGACTTGGCCGATGAGGCCATGTGGTACAGCTAGCCCTCATTCTCAGCTGGGCACTATCAGGAGAATTTCCAGACCCTGACACAGGAGTGGAAGATTCCAAGTTTGCATGAGAGCAAGAGGCAGGAGATCATAAATGGAGAAGATACCAGAGAAAGAAAAGAGGATGAGATGCAGAGGGAATCAAGGCAAGTGTGACCAAAGGAGGAAGGAAGAAAGGGGAACAGAGAGAACAAAACAATGGGAGTGGGAACATGGGAAAGGGAGAAGGAACCCACAGGGAGAGCCTCAGCAGGTGTAATTCAGCGAACTCTGCTGGCCGAGGATCTGGCCCTGAATAAGAATGCATCATAAGATTCAATTTTTTTGCCAATGAAGCAAAAATATGACATTATCAGCCTAAAGGGCAGTCACTGCAGACTTCCTGAGTCTAGCTCTGGAACATCAATTGCAACTCGGCAGCTTGACAAACTGCATTTAAATGTGTGCTGTGTTCTGAAATGCTCTTATTTTAACTCCAACAGAAACAGTCATCCCGAAAGGTCTTTTCAGATTGTGGTTAGTTACTGCACCACCTTTCCGGCTGTGGTGCAGACAGTAACACTTTACATTGGCAGCACCTAGAAGTTACAGGAAGTGAAAGCAAAGCATATTCCTTACTGGCATGGCATTGCTTGGATCCTCTCCGTACATAAACTGGACTTTCACAGTGATATTCCTGGCAGAGCCCTGACGGTTGGCAAAGTTAAGGCTCTGAGGGTAGACATACAGAAGATTTCTGCAAAAGACAGAAGACAGAAGACATTTACCTCACCTTGAAAACTCTGGGTAGTGCACACAACTGTTGATGCTATAATCTACAAAAACAAGTAGAAATTCAATGGAACATATGAAGGCCTTGGTATTTTTTCCCTTATATCCCACCTCTCTCACTCCACCCTCAAGGGTGATTTGGTTATAACTCATGCTCTAAACATCAAACCTCAATTCTCCCAACTAAGTGACAGGCTCCGATACAGTAATTCTAGGTCATTGCCATTCTAAAGCTTTCCTGCCATTTTAAAAAGAGTTCTGGTCAATGAGTTTACCACGCCAACAACTCCCTTGGAAAGCGAGAGCATCAACAGGGAAGCACGTGCATGGTTTTAAATTCTCCAGTTCACCCACCCCACCCGTCTCCCATGAAGCACTAACTAGTTAGTTAGTTAGTCTTTAAGGTGCCACAGGACTCTTTGTCACTTCTGAAATTCCAGACTAACACAGCTACCTCTCTGCTTATTATTTTTTACTCTTCTTAAACCTCAAAACCCATGCAAGTGAGCTGGATTTTATTCTGACTTGTGCATCACCAACAGAATTGTGAACCACAGGCTCCATTCTCTCTTATGTAGCAAGTCCACCTGCAGCGGAGAGTGGAACCTCCAGGGGCCTGATTCCTCATCGTCTTGCTCCTTGTGCAGTCATCTACACCAGTGCAAAGCAAGAGCAACACAGATGTAGCGCGTTACTATTCTGATTTGGTGGCAGCTTTTGCACTCCCTTTGCACAGGAGTAAATGACTACACAAGGTGTAGGGCAAAGAAGAATCAGGCCCCAGGAATTTCAAACACTCAGAGTTTCCTACCCACACTTCTATTATGGGGGAATGGTCTGCCCCAGCCCAGTGATCCAGAGGAAGCTGGGACATCCACCCCCTTCACAGATAAACAAGCAGCAAGACCTCACTGGTCCTGGAAAGCACAGATAGAGGAGACCAAGCAC
The DNA here is from genome assembly GCA_032164245.1 of Sternotherus odoratus. Classification (NCBI taxonomy): domain Eukaryota; kingdom Metazoa; phylum Chordata; order Testudines; family Kinosternidae; genus Sternotherus; species Sternotherus odoratus. The sequence goes on along the minus strand of JAVMKO010000008.1, from coordinate 77,975,528 downwards.
TTTAAAGTCTCGGCCTTATTCTCATTCACACTATGGCTCCTTTACACCACTCTCGCAGCACAGAGTCCTTACATTGGAGATGTATATAATTTACATCCGCTTAAGGCTCTTGTACATTGCCAATAAACCATCAGGGCGTGTCTACATGAACAAGTCCTCTTTGAAGTGGGACTAGCTGAAAGCACTCTAATGCACTGGTAACAAAACACTTGTCCCAAAGAGCTCCCAATCTAGGTTACTAAATTGAGAGACAACAGGGGGACACAACAGATACGGGGAGCACAAAGGAACAGTGAGACATTTCGTCAGTGTAATAAGCAGCAGGCCCAGAGCATCAGCAGTGACAAACTAAAAACCAAAGGGTCCTCTACGATGGTCGTCACAGATATCTTGCTCTCTTTACGTGTCCAGAGCCCCCACTAATTTCAGTAAGAATTCCATGCATGATGAGTGGGAATAATACTGGGTTTGAGATCTTCAGAAAGACTCTGAGAAGAGAAAGCTGCTTTTAGGGGTACATCCACTGAAAGTCGGCTCCTGTACAAAGCAGCTCAACTCTACAGCACCAGAATGCAATATGGGGCTGCAGGGTGAACTCAGATTACTTTCCCCCTACAGGCTGTGGAATGTGTCTAATTCTCACACGGTAAATTTCCTCTCTTCAAACCAAGTCCTTCATGCTGAATGAAGCTTTTGAATTTCATCCCCATTGTTCACGATTCCTAATTAACGTTCTCTTGTTCTTTCACAGGGCAGCTCATGCTTTTTCTGTGGCTCCAGTAAATGTCCTCATTCAGGCATGAATACATTTGCTCCTCGATGTTCTTTTCAAAAATAGAAATTGAAATTTGCTTTAAAATGCACTTTGCTCACAAAACTCTCATTAAGGATTATTAGTGCTTAAGACTGGGTTTTAATGCATTTGGGAAGCCATGGTACAAGATCCCTGTATTAAAAGCAGTGTTAGTGCTGACTTATGTACAACAGTAGAGATTGGCCCAAATCAAAACCCTAGATCCAAACATCCATTCTTCTCCAAGGGGCTGGGAGGTGGCGGGGTAGAAGCTATCACAGCTGCTCTGTGCCACCCAAGGAATCCTTGAGCAGGGAAGAAATCCACAAGAGGACTTTTGAGAGGCTGTCATACTGCAGCTAAGATCTGGCTCATCAGCTCTGGATAAATTCACACCCAAAAATGGGGGGGGGGGACTATTAGTTGCTTCCTCCCCCACTTCCTTTCGATCATCTCTCATTTAAATAAAGGCTGTTAGGACAATCATCATGTATATTGAGGGGAAATTTTCAAAGGCAGTAAGGCGAATAATTTACATTAATAGTCAATGGGCATTAGGTGCCTAACTCCTACTTATGCCTTTGATTTATTTTTATTTTTTTGCCCCAGATGATTAGATAATACAGCCAGTGGTGTCATAAGTGAGCTTTGTCGGGGACTTAAATACAATACATTTTTTTAAAAGCTTGTAGAAAAAGTTCAGATTTATTAAAACCCCACCTGTGAGAGTGGGTAAAAGCAGGCGGAAAAGGAGCTGGCGTGGGAGGCAGGGCCAAGAGCAAACTCCCCATGGCCTAACAGAGCATCCAACGTCGCCCTCCGGCTCCACTGGATCTCAAGACCCTCTGTGTCCCAGGAGCAGCGGGATGGAGCTGCTTAAATACAATTCTTCACAGGATTAAAAGTGCCCAGCTATTCCATCACAATATGATCCTGAATCAGCATGTCCTGGTTCTCAGCTCACTCACCTGGCCCTGGAATCAGTGATGTTACTCCCATGTAAAATGGTGTACCTGGAACCACTTCACTTATACAGATCTTGTACAGCAGGTGCTAGACCCCAGTTTCATCTTCATTACCCCTTTCTCCTGTTAAGTTCTAATTATTTTTCCTCTCTACTAAGCAATCAAGCCCCATCAGACAAGTTTCCCTCCTTCACTTGAGTCACAGCATCATAGAGGCTCATTTCATCACGTTTTTCACAACGTGCTGGGCACTTTCTAGGCTGTCTGGAACGCCGGCGATGTTATCACCGTCCTCTGAACACGCTGAGAGAATGTAAAGTCATGGCAAAGACTGCCTAGCTATGTGGGCTTTGTGCCAAGTTACTGGGCCATTAAGGATTAATTATTTGGCACAACTTTGCTGGCAGGGTCCCTCAAGGTCAAAAATGGTTTCAAAAGAGAAAAACAGAGAGACAATGCTAAGTGGGACACTCTGGGGGGGGGGCCAGAAATTTGTGTGGAGGATGGGACTGGAGGTCAGAGGAGGGATTTGCCACTGAGAAGGGGCTGAGGTGCCAGTAGACATGCTCCGTCTATGATGATTAAGAATGGACCTTACAGGGACTTACGCTGCTGGGTAATAGTTAATACCTTGTCGTTTCATTCACAGGTTTTTTAAAGTTGCAGCCAGAGACTCTAAATCCAGACTTGTGTCTAGGGCTTTTACTGCAGGACATCCACAATGCTATGCAAAACGTATGCAAAGCTTATATTATTTGCCAAGGAGCTCAAAAGTACTTTTACCTTCATAAAATGAACTGTTAAACTGCAAAGTCTTTCTCAGCCCAGGAAATGAAAGCACCAGGCAGTTCTCTAAATATTTATGTAATGTGATTGCAGCCATTTTCTCAAATCCTTAATTTTTAATACATTTATAAAGAGCCAATCCTGAACTCTTGGAGGGGAATTTATTAAAATTTCCCTCTTCTGTAAAATCCAAAGACATATTTCTTTGTTTTATTAATGTTATAAAAATCCTTAAAAGCTTAATGAGGGTCAGCCAGGTAGCAGGACATGAATGCTCTTCAGGACTGTGTTTCTTAAATACTTTTTTTTTTCCTAGCAGTGTGAGATCTCATCTCTCAGAGACAGTTTTCTCCTACAGGCTCTGAAAAACCTCTTGAAACTTATTTAATCAGGCTGATTTCCCCCCCCCCCCCCCCCCGACACTGGCTCATACAAGGGTGTGAATATCTTCTGTGGATTTGTTCTGGTATTTTGAGTGTGGGACTTAGGTCAATGGTAAGCATTTTTGAAAGTCCACTGCTGTTGAAATCAATGGTAAAACTCTCACTGATTTTGGTGGGAATAGAATTGGCCAGGGACGAGTGCTTTGGAAAATCCCAATCTTTTTTTTTGACTAGAAATTTTTACTAGCTTCCCCATTATTTCTTAAATCCATCTTTTCAAAGCTTAATGTTAGAGTGATACTCATTTACACCTCTTCTTCCCCCCAAGAGCACTGGACTTAACTATACTGTGATATACTGTGGTTCAACCCTAGTTACTTCTTGAACCATCTCCTGAGCCTTACTGAGGACAAACTCAAGGGTCGCTTCTCTTCTCCTGGGCAAAAATGGAAATATTGGAAAAGCTACTAGGGGAAAGTTATGAAAAATATTTGAAAAAATAAAAAGTGGCTTTGTTTTAAACTCTGAAAATGAAAGCAACTTCAAACATTTGCAAAAGTGTTTTTTAATTTTTCAACCAGTTCTATTATTTTGTAACTTACAGAACAAGAGCAGTATGGGAAAATGACAACTAGCTGTCTCCCCATTACAAGGTGGTGTCAGGCTTAACTGAAAACTTTATCTGAACTGCATTCGCCAAGTTAAGGGTTCAATGACTTTCAGTCTTTTGACTATATGACTATCATGGGTTTTTCATGCAGAAAATATGTACAGATTACATTTAACATGCATGTTTATCTTTCTTTTTAAACACTGGAAGGGGAGGAACAGGCTTGGCTAATAAGTATTTTCCCTCTTTAGTTCCTATAATAAGGGATCTATCCAGATCAATCATTTAAAATAAAACTCCACCAAACATTACAAGTTAAACTGTAAGGGCCCAAAGACATTTTGGCACAGACACAAGTACAAACTCAGGCCTCGATCTTGAAAATACTTAAGCATGTACTTAACTTTACTCATATGAATAGCTCCTTTGAACACTGTGGAGATACTCACACAAGTAAAATAATGCAGGATGTAATTTTTAATAGGACTGAAATCAATAGGGCACCATACACATTTAATGAGTTTCTACAGAAATTAATCTGAAAATACTTAGAATTTAGTAGAGAATGATATCCTTCCAATAGTAGTTTTGGTCTAAAGTAACTTCTTATAGGCTGTAATATCATGAACACACCCCTTAAAAACCCTGATACTATGTGGTACAGCAATCATTCTCATGAATCTAATTCTCTGGTATAAAGCACTATGCATTCTATATCTCAGCTAAATATGGTAATCATTATTATCTCAGTCCAAATATGACTACTCTATCACAGCATTATTATTATTTTACTTCCGGAGTTAATACATAACATAATCTAATACAGGCTAAAGAAGAAAGATTAAATGGGGTTCATTTTAACAATAAGTCAGAAGGGATTTCAGCCAATACATAATCTGCGCTATTCCTTCAAAATTTGTTCATAAAGAATGTGTCCTGCAAGTACCGTAATTGCTTCACTCAGTTCCATTAAGCCACAATATTTGTGATTATCATCTTGTAGCCAAGTTTTCGAGCAAGGCCACGGCCAAAGTCATTTTTGTTCAATGGATTAGCCACGTTCATCACAATGTACTTGGAATCTAAAGCCCTGATGCAACATAACACATAAGCACATGAATAACCTTTGATATGTGACTAGTTCCATTAAAATCAATGGAACTACTAAACTTACTTAAAGTTATGCATGTGCAGTGCTTTGGTTAAATGCGTAAATTTTTGGTGTGTATATGGACTCCATTGGTCTAGGGAGTGATTAGCGACTGCTGTCATTAAAACAGGTCAGGAGACCACAATTATCAAATTTTATTAACAATACCTCGTAACACTATGAGCTTGTAGCATACCTGGGGATAGTGAATATTTCTGTTAACTTTGTAATGATTTCCATATAGTCACCCTTAATTGTGCAGATCAAACTGAGGCATCTTTAGGTAGCAATACACTTCTTGTTTTGTAGATACACCACAAAATACTGCTGACAAAAAGTGAATGTACTGTTTTTATTCCTCTTATTTCCTCTTACAAACAAAACAGCACAAAACAAGAACCTTGTAAAATATTATTTGACATTTCTCTATCACTATTAATTTGAAGATCTCAATGTGTTTTACAAACATAAATTAAGCAACAGGACTCTTATGAAGGAGTATTATCTCCTCTTTACAACTGAGAAAACTGAGGTACAGGATGGTTAAGTGACTTGTGCATGATAATCCAGCAAGTTAGAGAACCCCGGAGTCCTGACTTCCCTTCCTCTGCTCTCTTCACATTCTCTACACATTCCCTTAGGGAAATACTAAACCATTCAATAAATCACAAACTACTTAACTTCTATGTTGTGTGGCAAGGGGGCCCCCCGGGCACCCCAGGCTCCAGTCCTCTGGGCAGTTCCCCCTGGTTGGGTATGGCTTCTCGCCGGTTAGGGAGGGCTAGCTCCCTCCTGGGAGGGGCTCTTTCCTGCCTCCCTGCCTGCTGGCAGCCTCTCTGTATCTGCCTCTCACTCTCCTTTACCTCCTTCTGCTTTCACAAACTCACTCTTCTAACTCCTACTGCCTCCAAACACACTCCTCACTCCCACACCCCTCTCTGGGGAGAAGTCTCTTTAAAGGGCTCTGACTGCCTCCTTATCCGGTCCCAGCTGGCCCTGCTTCTGGCTGCGGCAGCCTTTCTCAGCTGGACCTAATTTAACCTGCAGTTTCCCCTCTCACCACAGCCTTCCAGCCCTGGGTTTACCACAGTTGCTTATTAACATGCTGAATATATTGGGCAAATACACCTTCAATGCCATCACAATACTTTGTCCATCAAGATACACTGTTCTGATTTCAATGGAACTCCAACACCAATGCACAGGAGATGATCAGCTGAAGAAGTGGGACAGAGGTGAAATGATTAGGAACAAATGACCAAAAATAAACTCCTTGTTTCCAATGTCCTTTCACACTGAAAAAACTCCATTATTTGTTACGTCTGCCAACAGGTGACCAGAGAGACAAGGAGGGCAAGATAATATCATCTTTTACTGGATATAACCTCACCCATGCACCTTATCTCTCGAATATTCTTGGACCAACATGGCTACAGCAACACTGCATACAACAGGTGACAAGACAGACTTCACTATTGGCTGGCTGGGCTAACTGTGCATGCCTCCTGCACATAACCACAGCCAAAACTTGAATCTGGACCCTGCCTGTCACTTTCACCAGGGACATCAAAAGAGAACATGCTTGTGATATGGTTAGAAGGAGCTGTGCTAAACTTCTCTCAGCTAGAAATGGCTCCTTCTACGTCTTACACTCTTTCATTTCTTACCTGATTTAAAGTAGGTTCTAATCAACTAAAAGGAAACAAACCATCAAAAAACCACTTGCATTGAGGGGAGATGGGGTGTGTGTATGTGTATATGTGCACCTGTACTTTTGTGACGGCCATTTTTTCAGTTTTGTGATTTGTTCTACTAGTTAAAGAGACAGACAGGGCAAAGTCACGTCAGATTAAATATGAAATCTTTTGGAAATTTGGTTATAAATTAAAAACATGTTAAGATCATTTGTGCCACGATCAGAGGAACATAGAGTAGTACAAAGCTGTCTTTGACTCCCTATTCCACTTCAGTTCTGTACCCAGTGTAGCTCTGCCAGATCCAAGGATTGGGACCAAAATCCGCAAAATATCTGAGGGTAAAGAATTAAAAACCATGGATTGCCCCCCTGATGCTTAAATCTTTTCTTTGCCTGACTTTTTAGATACATTTCAGGCTCATATGCCTAATTATTCACAGCCCCTTGTGATGCTGTCTGTTCATTCATCCCCCTGTCATTGCACAAATGTTTCCAACAAGGCATTTTGTAGTGATTTGTCTCAGCATTGTTCCAAAACAAGACCCTGCAACATGGTTTCCAACTACAGGCTCTTGCTGGCAGACTGCATTGCAGGGCCCAAGCCTGATGGTTGTCTCTCATCAAGATTATCTCCTTGGGATACTATGACAAATGTGGTTGTGGTCTGCTGTGAAGTACTGAATCATAGAATATCAGGGTTGGAAGGGACCTCAGGAGATCATCTAGTCCAGCCCCCTGCTCAAATCAAGACCATTCCCCAATTAAATCATCCAACAGATTTTTGCCCCATATCCGCAAATGGCCCCCTCAAGAATTGAACTCACAACCCTGGGTTTAGAAGGCCAATGCTCAAACCACTGAGCTATCCCTACTATTACATCAGATTATTTCTTGTCTTTGCTTTGATCATATGCCAGTCAATTTATAATGAAATTCCACTGCCCAGAACTATGGACTTTATCCAGATTCTCTCCTATCGTTTTTCTTTGGCTGGTGTACATGAGCTAATCACTCAGATTCCTACTGCACCAGTGTAATATAACTTTTTAGATAATGCTTTCTTAGCTCAAAAGAGCCGAGAAGCGGCTACTCTAGCTATTTATCTGTGCAACGGAATTTAAGAATATTTTGATGCCACTTAATATTTTATGTTCTATTGCATGGCACCAATGCTTCATCATGCAGCCCAGGTTAACATCTTCATTTCAATATACTTTCCTGTTTGACACAAAGTTTTGCGCACATATACAAAATAAATAGATAAATAAATAAAGTTGAGCAACTATGAGGCTCTCCCCACTCCAGCCAGCACTTTGAGCAAAAACCTTGAAAATGCTCCAAAAGTGCTAGAGTGCACATTATAATCAGTGTGGGCAGATTTCCTATATTTGTATGTGACTGTGCCACAAGCATTGTTAATTCAAAACTTCACTGCTCCTTGCAAACTGGTTGGTTCTAAAGCAGACAATCGTTCCAGTTAGAAAGCTGAACGTTTTTTCATATAATCATTGCAAGACTACCCGCACCCAAACTTTATTTAGGGCCAAATCTTGGCCATGGAGAAGGATCTTAGGGTAAGAGAGGTCTAAGGGTATGTCTATTCTACGGAGACAATGCTGGCAGAGCTAAATTGGAATAGTTATGCTGGCATAACTTCGTAGTGTAGATGCAGCCTGTGCTGACAGAAGTTGGTTTTCTGTCCATGTAGGAACACCACCTGCCCAAAACAATGTTTGCTATACTGATGGAAACACTCTTCCGGTGACATAACTATGTCTACATTGGGGATTGTGTCAGCATAGCTCCTGACCAACATAGCTGTGCTAATATAACTGTCAAATAACAACAAACCATACTTAGGGTCAAGTACAGAACAAGCCTAAGTACGGTTTGTCCTTCCCACCCATGCTTGGAATGCAGCATTTCAAAGCCCATGGTTTGGTGCTTTGCTTAGCCAAGGTAAATTAATGGCTGGTCTACACCACAATCCTGAGAGACATAGCTAGGTTGGCCTAACACCAAGTGTAGGCCGCACTAAGTCGAAAGAAGACTTTGCTATCATCTCTTCGGAGGTGGATTACCTATGCTGATGGAAGAACCCCTCCCATCAACATAGGTAGTGTCTACACCAAAGCATGACGATGGCGCAGCTGTAGCAGTTTAAATGTAGACATACTCTATGACCAGGAAAAGTTTCTCTCAGTTGCATCATCCACAAACCCATGCAAATTCACCCTGTAAACATATGAAAACCTCTGCAGAATTTCCCCACTGAAACTCATGATGCCTTAAAAAGACTCCCAGCACTTAGAGCAGCGGTCTCCAAACATTTTCCTCTGCGGCCCCTTACCACGGAGGAAAAAGTCATGTGACTCCCCGGGGGAGGGGGTGTGTGTGTACCTCTGCCGAAATGCCGCTGCAGAAAGCAGAAGCTTCCACTTTCCACGGCAGCATTTCTGTGGGACAAAAATAGACCGCCTGGAAGTTCGGTGGTCTCGGCGGCGGTGTCGGGCTCTCGCGCACCCCCAGGGGTGGTTTTGCACACCCCAGTTTGATGACCACTGACTTAGGGGATTGTCCAGCATAGACATAGAGGGGATGGCAAATGGTAGCATGGCTACTCAGGAATAGAATATCAAGGAAGCAGATTAGCATGGATTGGCAGATGCTCCATGCGGATGGCTTATGGTTTGCTGGAGTTTCCTTTAGGTTCCTAGGGAATCATGAACATCAACCTTTGCCCTCCTGATCACAATGCCTCAGAAACCCAGTGGTTCTGATTTCCACTGCTTGCACCTTAGAAGTCATGTACACTTGTGCCAAATCACAATTCTCCAATCACGTACACCAGCATTTTACATCCATTTTGCACAGGATTAAAGAATTTAAAGAAGGTGCAAGGCAGTGGGGAAAATCAAGCCCAATGAGTCTACATTTACTGGGTTTAGTTCTGCTGTCACTTAACATGGGGTTGCTGAGGAGTAACTCAGTTGAAGTACACTGAATTACATCAGTGTCCAAGTGGTGTGAGATCAGAGTCAGGCTCAGTGAATTGCCCTTCTGTAGGATGTCCTCTCACCTCAACAGAGGGCAGAATCTGAAACACAGACATTTCTTCTCATTTATGCTAAGGCCCTTTTAAATTCCTCTTGCAATGTAAAAAACCTTTACACTGTAACTCAGAAGTAATTTAGACTCTTATTCATAGTTCAAGATTATGTTAAAAAGATGAACCTGTTAAGAAAGGGATATATCCTGCAATACATCATGTTGACCAATAATTTTAACAACAGAATAGCTGGCATATTGGAAATCTAAATACTAGTTTAATCAGCAACAGGCTGGTCACGCAGATTTATCTTTACAGATACCAACCTGGACAGGACAGAGGTCACATTAGTTCAATTTTACATGGTTTAATGATCAACTTAATCCATTTGCCTTTTCTGTACCGAAGAGGCGTATATATAGGCTAGATTCGTTAACCTAGAACCACCATACAGCAAAAACTATAACTAGGGAAAACATTTCTGTTCAAAACTACCTTAGGACACTGGAAACAAGACACCATGAAAATAGCCCTTGTCTTTCTTTTCATTGCCCCTTTTGCTATTTCAAATAGAACTGACAAAGACTACTCTTCCTTTGATTCTGCACCTCCTGAGCCAAACTCAAGATTTGCCATGTTAGATGATGTGCGGATTTTAGCTAATGGGCTTCTCCAGCTTGGGCATGGCCTTAAAGACTTTGTCCAGAAGACCAAGGGGCAAATGAATGACATCTTTCAAAAACTGAACATTTTTGACGAGTCTTTTTATGAGCTCTCACTGCAAACCAATGAAATCAAGGTAGAAGAAGAAGAGCTCAGAAAAACAACTTCCAGATTGCTGACCAACAATGAAGAGATAAGGAATATATCCCTCGAGCTGAACTCAAAGATTGAAGACCTATTACAAGACAAGATCCAGCTTCAAGAAAAAGTAGGGGGGCTGGAAGAGAAAGTAATTAAATTAGTCCACATCCAGCCTGAAGTCCAAGAACCGAAAGAAATGACTTCATTCAAAGTAAGTAGACTTGAGGAAACCCAGCGGGTAGAAACCCAAAGTAAATAGGGATGCTATTTTAGGCAGTGATGCTCTGAAAGCCATGTTTCCTCCTCACATTTCTAGAAGCAGTAACATGTATTTTGAGAAATAAGCTTTGTATATGAATCTGGAGAATAATAGTCTTGCAGAAATCAATTCAAATGTCTTATTATGGGCCACGAAATGCCATCAATTTTAAAGCTTAAATCCCCAAAGAAATCAGTGAGGAAATGTGCTTGAAAACAGATGGAATGATATGGCCTTACATATTTTGCTCTGTGCTTAAAAATCAATTTCAAAGTACACTAAAGCATAATGGTGAAACCCTTGGAAATCAGATTAACAAAACTACAGCACAATACAGCTCATTGCAAAGTGGTGGTTTGTGTGAATTCTGATAGGTTTAATGTTTGTAAGATTTAGTAACATTTATTTTAAAAATGAATTTTAAAGAGGGGCTATCTGTTGTACTTATATGGCCCCCCATCACCACCGTACCTGAGCGCCTCAAAATCTTCAATATATTTATCCTCACTAGACCCCTGGGAGGTAAGGCAGTGCCATCATCCCAAATTTACAGATGGGAACTGAGGCACAGAACGGCTAGGTGACTTGCCCAAGGTCATATCGGAAGCACATGGCAAAGCCAGGAAATTAACCCAGGTCTTCCAACACCAAACCACTGGAGCATCCTCTCTCTCTACTGGCCTAGTGGTATGTGTTATTTATATAGTTCAATTGAAAACACACGACAGCTCCACAAAAATTCATTCATTGAATCACCTACAGAGTGAGATTAAAGTGTTTGAAATAAAGGGCCAGATGAAGGCCTCTGAAGCGGACAGCAGTTTTGCTCAAGAGCTACGTAATTTGATCCCCAATTGGTGTAGACACTCATTGCTGGGGAAAAGAGAGGATTCTGCCCCACAAGATAGAACAGGGAAGGCAAAATAAAATTAAAAAAAAACAATGACCATTGTGCAGAGGTTTTTCCTTTAAAAACTGACACCGATAAAAAGATTAGTTGAAGTAGGGCATTAATCTGATCTAACACAGAATGAAAGCTATCTTTGATGAAGTTTCACTTTTTTCCCCTCCAGAATTTTGTACAGCAACAGGACAACCACATTAGGCAACTTCTCAAAGTGGTACAAGAACAGCATGCACAACTTGATAAACAGCACAATCAAATAAAGGAGCTGGAAGAGAAGGTAAAGGAACTAGTTATCTGAATACACTCCTCCTTTCCAGAATTCATTCTGATTGTCTGAGACACCTAGGGGGGAAAATAACCCATGGGCCAAAATACAAATCTTGGGGCACAATCTTTTTATGGGTTTGTAACTGCTAAATGCAACAGAACTGCTGTGGTACTGCGGTATGTGGTTGGGACTGAGGGCACAAGAATGCTGATTATAAAGCTCTGTACCATGGACCCTAAAACTCAAGTGGGGCATGTTTGGGGATTGTAACTTTTCCCATTTTGTTTAATTCTGTAATTACCAAACTTACTGTTCTTCCGATTCTGACCTTTCTCCTGCCTCCCAGTGTTTAGTTATTTTCTCTTTTTCCGCCTCTCTGCTGCTATACTCATTCCAACACAGCACCATACCATTATACTAAAATGTTCAACCTCTGTTACCACAGCTGTGGGTACAACTGACATGATTTGAAACTGACATGCTTCTATTTAATTTCATCCCTCAGAGCAGGCCCCAAAACAAAAGAGTTTTTAGTGCAGGGTCCAAAGGCTCCATAAACTCTCTAGAGGTTGGGATTAGTTGTCTGAGTGGTTTTATTTAGGACCAAGTTAAGTCCATCCACCAATCAAAATACATGCCAAATGGACAGGTAAGCAAATGGTAGCTTATCTCAGTGAAGGAGTACACCAAACATGCGTTTCAAAGAGGCATGTTAGCATTAGTATATTCTCCAGGAACATTTATAAAACACTTTTCATACTGTACACTGATTACTTTAAAAGATTAATTTGACAAAAAGGGATATAGTACCTTGGATTGTTGAACTAAGTATATGACTTTTGATTATAATTCCAAGTTGCTTGGGAGATCAACAACACATAAATATGCTTCTTTTCAGCTAAGCAATACAAGTTTCCAAGAAAACACGGAACGTTCATTCTCTCTGAAGCAAACTGAACCAAAGATCATTCCCCTTCCGCCACATAATTCCACAGCTCCAGTTCAGGAATTCAATGGTAAGATCATATAATGCTTTAGGGCTGACTGTGAAATGCATTGTATTCGCAGTAGTGCATATGCGTGCATGCATGTACTCACTGTTAAATGGTCAGTACAGGGGGGTTTTACCTTTCTTTTTCTAGTTTCTCTATGAAGCCAGTTCTTATGAAAGGAACTGGGTTTTCAGTTTTGGAGACTCGAGTCCTCTATTTAACCATACAAAAGGTGCAGCAGGGCATATTTCCACACACTCCCCCATAATTTGCCTCCACTTTCACAAAGTGGGACAACTTCTAGAGCTGAAATAGTCCAGTCTGGGTAGGCAATTCAGTCTCTGACCTTTCCTTGGGTTACATTTTGTATCACACATACAAGGCAATACCTTTATTGTGAGTTTTGATGATGCAGGCATTTGTCCACGGGGAAATGGACTGAGGCTTGGACTGACAGAACTTGGATTCGATTTTTAAAGCTGATCCGAATTTTTAGACTTCAGCAATAGTAAGGTTTGGGAATTCAGTCTAATCCGAACAACCATGATTAGAACTTTGTGGAGAAAAGAACAACAGTTTCTTCTTAGACTAGCCCTTTTGTAAGATTTTCTAAATTGAAACCTTGCCTAACTGAGCAAACACCAGCTGCCCAACAGCCAGCTGGCCACTTTTCCTCTGATGGAATTTTTAGCCCTCAAAATCTAATTAGCCCATTTCACAGAAAGAACCATCATAAAAAACACTCCTGCTGAATTAACTAGTCCAGTTTCTGTTTTGTTCCAAGAGGCTCGAAAAAGGCAACTACCTCTACAGTGTTGGATTCTGTCCTTCAAGCTTCTGAACTGCAAAAAGATATTTTTAATTCTTTAATTATTGCTATTCCAGGTGTTGCTACTGATTGCACTGCCCTTTATAAGAGAGGTGAATGGACCAGTGGGATTTACTCTATTAAACCCAACGGATCTGAAGCTTTTAATGTCTATTGTGAAATGAAATCTGGTAAGACCAGCTATGCTAGAAGCGGTGTAATTTTTCCTTTAACAGTTTATTGATAAACTGTACTTACTGCCTTAAAATGTATACAAACTTACAGCAGACCACCCAAAAGGTTGTCATTTATTATAAAGCTGACTGCAGCCACTGACATTCTGAATTTGTCCCTACTTTATAAAATATCACAGAGAATTGAAGAAATCTCTTCCACTCTTTATTCAGTCCATTCTTCGTATAAGCAAAAAGCAAATCCATTAGCATCTGTGGGAAATAGTTTTTCATCCCTATAGCTGAATGACGACTAAAAAGCAATGATTACTAACACTGTATTACAAACTAATAACTTTTCTAAATTAAACCAGTTAATTGCATAGCACTCCCATGGCCAGCTAACAGTAGTTATACTTTGAATAGTTTGACATGCATTCTTTATAAGGTTATTCCAGGGTACAGAACTGCCATGAGTTTATCAAGCCTCTCCATGCTATCACATTTCAATTAGTTTGTCACCAGTCAGTGACCATGTTGGATCTAGACAAGGATTGTGTCCATGCACAACATGGTTGGTACATATATAATAGCTGTGGCAACAATCAATGGTATATCTTTGCCAGCAGCCTATGCTGGTATCTGCTTGTCTTCCTGTAACAAAGTCATAATGCTGTTATTTTGTGGCACACCTGCATGTGTATCACTAGTTTGGCCAGTTGTCCTTCCTCCCATCGTATTAGTCCACAGCATAGTGCCTCTCAGACTGGCAGTGCTGCTATTTGTAAGTGCCCTCTTGGCTCCCTGATCCTGGACACAGCTGCCGAGAGTTTCTAAGAATACACTGATGCAAATACAGTGAGGCAGGGTGATATGTTTGGATGTGCAAACATGGTTGGCCTGTGGTTTCATTGGAAAAGAAGCTGCTGAAGGGTCATAATTCAACCATGTTTGTTGTAACTAGGTCAGACGAGGGTGTCATGACCTGGTTAATACAAAAAACAAAAACAAAAATCAGTCACGCTTTATACGAATGTTAGCATAATATCCTAAGCAGTCAAGAGCTACCACTTCAGAGAATTTTGTTGATTGTAAATGGTATTTATAAAATGATCAGCAAAGCTACTAACATGGAACAATTGATTTCTCTTTTTATCTATTGATCTACTCTTGCCAAAGTCCAAAGAAATGGTTAAAATGACCTAAAAGGTTTATGGTTTATTTCCCTTTGTCATTCACAGACAGCTCATGGACAGTCATTCAAAACAGAGTCGATGGATCACTAGATTTCAACCAAACCTGGGAGAGCTATGCAAATGGTTTCGGTGATCTCAAGGGTAAAGGCACTCTTTTTACTCCTTCATTTTTTATAGGCTGTTACCTGCTTTCACATGCTAGAATCTTGGGTGAATCTAGTGCATTCGCACCCCAGCAGGCAGAAACAAGCAAGCCAGTCTGAGCAGCTCATATAGCTAATGTGAGACACTATCTATTCATATTTAGCAAAGCACTTAAGTGTGTGCTTACCCTTACACATGTGCTCAGGAGCTTTGCTAAATCAAGACCAAAAAGACTTATTTCAAATGTCATTTTATTTATTTAGATTCTGCCCTTTTCAAGTCCCCTATTCAAAGTTCTAGGTTTGCGACCGCAATAAATATACAGTAAACACCAGCAAAGGAAACAGCACTTCTTCCTCCCAACATACCATGTTTACACTAAACCCACTACATCAACTGATCAAGACACCATTAGGCTAGACACCCCTATACACGTCCAGTCTCCCAGTCATTGGCAGCCAATCATCTTACCTGGCATGTGAATGGTGAGGAAACACCCATGTTTATATTAGTTAATCATCAACTCTAAGACCACTTTTAATGCCAAGCATTGGTTAACAGCTTGCCTATCCAGCAGATTTTTCTAGGCATCTATTTAAAAATTACTTGATTCTCCTTTTACAGAAAAATAATTCACTGTGGCAGATTCAAGCCACCAATTTCTCAATCTGGGCACAGAGCAGCGGGTAGATAGCAGCAAGATATCAACTATTGCTTTCTTTCAGATCCGCAACCGTGAAGAGTTACTCTATTCCTCCCTCTGGTGTTGGAGCAGTAAATAGGACTGAGGCAAGCATTTTCTCATGTAGGAGGATTCCTGCCTCTTATTTTAAGGAATGTGCCTTACTTGGTGTAGAATTCCCACATCCCATATCAATATAGGGTGCATTTTGTTCCATAGATCAGAAAAATCCATGCAAAGGATCATACAGTAAACCCTCGATTTAACGGACCTCGATTTAACGGACTTCGGATGCAACCGACAAAATTTCTGAGCAAGTCTGATGCATTCCTGATCCATTTCTGGCAGGCTGGCTGCCGGCTGCCGCCCGGGTCCAGGCAGCGGGCGGGCTGGCTCCCGGTTGCCGCCTGGGTCCCACCAGCCGGGACCCAGGCGGGCTGGCTGACGGTTCCCGGCTGCTGCCCTGGTCCCGGCAGCGGGTGGTCTGCGGAGCTGTCGCCCCGACCCTGTGGCAGGCGGGGTGCTGCTCTGACAGCTCTTTTTTTTTATTATTAAATAACGGACTTTTTTATTTAACGGACACCCCCTCACCCGAATTAGTCCGTTAAATGGAGGTTTTACTGTACAAGTATACAGATACCAATGTATGACTGTGGCCGGTGATGGATTTTCTAACATGAACGTAAAGTGGTGGAGTGCTGCTTCTTAAAATTTTGTCCTGTATTTTTTCAAAAGAGCTTGTCCTTTGTTCCTTGATATGTAGGTGGGCACCTTGTTTGTGAGGTATTCACATTTGGCAGTCTTGTTTTTGCACAGAAATCAGCAATAGACACAATAAGAAGCTGGTTCATATTTTGCTAAACAATATGTTCAACTATCAAAAAGTCCATGAAGGAGAAAAACTACTCAAATTAAATCCATTTTTTAATATAAGGGCATCAAAATCCCAATGTAGGCCCCACACCACAACCACAAGTGAAATCCATTCCCATTACAATTAAGTTTTATATATGTCACTTGCTTCACTTATCATACTGCTTCAGTTACGTATTTTTTTTTAAATGTCTGGAGTCCCCTTTGCAGTCCTTCACAAGCACTGTGAAAATTAGGAGAGGTTCCATTTCATTTATATATCTAGTTTTTATTGATCACGAGTGTGTAATTAAAAAGATGTAAACAAAAAGAATGTTTCAGGAGACTCTCTGAAAAGATCAAGAGTTCCCAAGACTCATACTATTGATTTAATTAAAGCAATGAATAAACCTTTTTAAATAATTGTGCTCTGTCTTAACTCCATACTAATGATATTCATGCAACCTGTCCTTGCAGGGGAATTTTGGTTGGGACTAGCGAAGTTATATTCCATTGCTAACCAAGCTGACTACATTTTACGTATTGAGCTGGAAGACTGGGAAGATAATAAACGTTACATCGAGTACACATTCACCCTGGGAGGTCCAGAAACAGACTATCCACTTCATCTTTCAGAGATCTCAGGAAATATTCCCAATGCATTGCCTGAACAAACAAAACTGAGGTTCTCTTTGATGGATCATGATAATGCTACAAAGAGAGATTTCAACTGTCCAGAAAGATATTCAGGTACCAGTATTCAAAGCACATTAAAATTCCTTTGTATCTAATGTAACAACTTCATGAATTACTGGGAATCTACCTATAATGCTCAGCTGTTATGGATGTTCGAGACTGAAAAGACTAGTTCACAAAATCTCTCCCCTGCAAAGGAAGAATATAAAATAAAATAATAATTATTAGCACTTATATAGTGCTTTTTTTCCACAGATTTCAGGGTCCTAAAACACCACCTGAGCATTATCAACCTATTTCACAGGTGGGGAAAACTGAAGCACAGAGATTCTAAGTGACTTGCTCAAGGTCACAGAGTGAATTAGTAGCAGAGATAGAAATGGAACTCGGCTGAGTTCTTAGTTCATTTAAGTCAATAGGAGTTTTGCCACAGGCTTCAATGGAACCAGGAGTTCACCTCCCATGTGGGTCCTAGTCCAGCACCCAGCCACTGGACTGCATTGGCTTTCTACATGTAACCCCTTCTTGCACACAACAGAAATGGATTGGATATTAACTCCACTCTATCATACGCAGCAGGCTACAGTTAAGCCTGCAGCCGAGTTTCCATTTAAATGTACAATATAAGTCACATTCACCTCAAAACTGATAGATATATTTAGGACAAAGGCAGAATTTTTGTACACATTTGAAAAACAAAAACACAAAAGAGAGTCTCTCATTGACTTCAGTGGGAGTTGGATCAGGCCTAGAGAAGCCTCATTTTGAAAATGCAGTCTAAATCAGTGACTAGCCTTGTGACGTCAAACAGGAAAAATAAAATTTGGACTAAATGACACCAAAATATTGTCTTTAGGTGGCTGGTGGCACAGAGCATGTGGGGAAACCAATCTGAATGGAAAATATATCAAACCAAGGTCAAAAGGAAAACTAGAAAGGAGACGAGGAATATACTGGAAGCCTCAGAAAGGAAGATTCTACTTGATCAAGTCAACCAAGCTGATGATACATCCTACGGATTTAGAAACTTTTGAGTGAACCCTCATTCTGATGTGTTTAATTAAATATATATTCACTGAACATTAAACATAAAATGAACTGATAATCAGGGCTGAATGCCCAAATACAAGGCATTACATATATTCCATTCTACTCAATGATACAGTACGGAGGAATCTGCTATGGTCTTATGGTATATTTTGAAAGTATTTTTTCCAATATAAATATATTTCAAGTTCAATACTACTTGTGCATCCCCACCTTTGAACATTAGTGCCTAGAAACCGGATGCGTTTCTGATATTTTGGCAGACTGTATTGCATGCGGACAAGAATTTTCAGGCCAATGCATTCATTTCTGGATTACGTAGAGGAGAATATTCAAAATATTTCAATAAAAATAACAGACTGACTGAATTCTACAGAAAACATTTTAGTTTTGAAGAATTTTTTTTTTACTTTATAAAGTAACTTACTTTCATGTTAGACTCAAGTGCTATAGTCTTGGAATATGTCCTATGCATGAATGAATTGGCAGATAATTCTGCATTTTATGGTACTATGTATTTAAATGTGATACATCCAGCTGTGGATCTTGAGCCAGATCTTCATTGTTGTGCTCATGCAACTATGAAAACAGCACAGTTGGACATCCAGAATGTGAAACTAACCTTTTATATTATAAAATAAGTCTTAGGGCCCAATTCAAAGACTGCCATTAGTTTTTCACATGGATTTCAAAAGGCTTTGAATCAGGCCCTTAAATTATCTTTTGGTATACCTTATTTATGGAATCAACTGGACAAAGTGCTGTGTTTGAAACAGACCGATTGCCTTTAACATAAATAGAAACCAATCCTGCAACCTGTACCTATGCAAAATCTGACTGAAGTCAATGGTGCAACTCAACTAATCACATCGGTAAGAACTATAAGATCCTGCAGGACCTTCAGTACCAATCCTGCAAGCACACATTTGCATAAATTTACTCAAAGGAGGAACCCCCAAAATCGATGGGATTATTCACATATTTTACGGTTAGGTGTGCAAGTGTTTGCATGGTAGGAACCGTTGAATGTGATTATTTTGAGTCATATTGACTTTTCTATCTTATCTAACAACTGTACTGTATGAATTTTGTAGCATTTTAACATTTGCAGCCATTAAAAAGAACCACCTTTTTAAACTATATTTTGTCAAAATGAAAACAAGGTTGAATATAGTCAGCAAACTTCAGAGAAACAATGCACTAACTAATTTAATTAGAGGTCTGATGCTGTTGAAACGCAGTCATTACAATCAAAGTAAGATGATCAATCACGAGAAACTGCACATTTGTACTGATGTACTGGAAATGTTTAGTTGTTTGTATGACACTTTAAAAATCAATAAAGAAAATTTCCCAAAAGAAACTATTATGTAACATGAACAAAAGAATTTCTTAAAGGGTTAGTTTTCTGTTAGTTGGTTGTACCCATAACGGAGGAGTTTGTCTAGTTCCCAGAGGCCAAGGAGACCCACACCAGCTTAGAGGAAAGGTAGTCTGGGGATGAGGACAAGAACTGTCTTGGTGCTGCTTATCCTCTGTGCAAATCTCAAATCCGTCCTGCCAGCATCCTTGGAAGACAAGAAACAGCAGGGCTGTCTCACCAGTTTTTCCCACCAGCTTGTGCTGTTCCATCCTACTCCCAAGACTGGATCCTCACTCCCCTGTCCTGCCACTTGCAACTATGCCTGAGTGATAAATCTACTGTGAAGCTATTTAGACTATACTTTGAAACCCTTCAACTTCAATGGTTTGAACTTTTTTCACTGCTAATAGACTAATTCATAGACACAAACCAATTCACTTTCCAGTCAAGAAAAATAATTACTTCCTGGTTAAGCCCCGGTCACTAGACTCATAGAAGACTGAAAAAATCCAGAAAAAAAGCAATGAGAGATGCCCTGCCCCTGAAGAGTAGGAATTTGGGTCTGTAGAAAGGCTTGAACATACAGGCATTGGGAATTGTGGGATAGCATTGGCAGCCTATTCAAACGTGACCTCAGCAACGCATGCTTTATTCATCCTCATTGCAAAGTGAGTGGGCTGAGACACAAATTTCAGTTAAGACATAAGTACAGGATACCTATACTCCTGGTTAAGCTAGCAAGCATGTATTCTGAGGTCCTAAATACATGTATCAAGGGCTTTATGTATGGATGGTAAGATGGGGTTGGGCTAAAACACGTGTCAGACCTGCAGTTTAGATACACTTTCAATGGACTTAGCACTAGCTACTTCTCACGAAAGAGCCCAAGAGTTCAACTCCTTGGTAAAAATCCTCTAGCAGGAGAGAGGGTCTTGACTGACAGGTATAGTCCTATGTTTTAGAACCCCAACAGTTGACCCGTAGTATTCTATGATGAACAATGTGAGCTGGCGTTTCATGTCTCTCCTTTCCTTGCCTTCATCTCCTTTCCCCTCTACCACAGCTGCAAAACGAGCCCTTCCCCACCTCGTCACCCCCCGCTCCCTCCCCCAGTCTCTAAAAGTGAGACACCTGAGTGAGCTGAGACTATCGGCCCACAGCCCATCACCAACTTCTAATGGCCAGGCTTTGAGCTCACAGCTGTGTCCTGGAGCCAGGCCAGTTATACCTGGCCCACAGTTGCCCAGTGACTGCAGCCTTCCATCCATGAGGCAAGGGATGGAAAAGATTACAAAGGGGAGGCAGGGTAGATCAGGATGGTCAGCTAGGAGAATAATGAAGTAATTTTGAAGGGAAGAGAAGAACCCAGCCTCTCTTCCCCATAAAAACAGCATGTCCCTACCCAGCAGGGGTAAAGTGAGGATAAATCCATTAAAGATTGCAAGATCACAGAATAATAGAATATCAGGGTTGGAAGGGATCTCAGGAGTTCATCTAGTCCAACCCCTGCTCAAAGCTGGATCAATCCCCAACTAAATCCTCCCAGCCAGGGCTTTGTCAAGCCTGACCTTGAAAACCTCTAAGGAAGGAGATTCCACCACCTCCCTAGGTAATCCATTCCAGTGCTTCACCACCCTCCTAGTGAAAACGTTTTTCCTAATATCCAACCTAAACCTCTCCAGTGTATCTGGAGACCATTACTCCTTGTTCTGTACTCAGATACTATGGTAATAGGGACCATATAAGCACAATAAATGAAGTAGTTAAAGAATATACTTTCAGAAACAGTTTAAATGGGTAATAAAAATGTTTGTTATATACTTATTACAGGGAACAAAAGAACATTTGTCTTGTAATGTGAAGTGCTGCTGTTTCACGTGATCTGCAGAATATTAGTATAATTTCAATGCAGGTAATTGATTTTTAAATGAGCTTATCATTTGAATATCCATAGGATTTATATCTGAATACGTAACCAAGTGCTATCAACAGGTCAACGAAATATTTACTGTGAATATGTTTAAGCAGTTATTAGAGATCTATGAAATGTTTATACTAAAATGTAATGCAGAGATATGAACTGGTAAAATGACTCAGCAGAAAAGGATAGTCCTAGTCAGTAATGTATTCTCATCCAGGGTTAGTGTTTATAAGAAAAAAGTAAAATAAGACAGTACGAAAGTAAAGTCAGCAAATCTGTCCTCCAGCTGGGAGGGAAGCTATAGTTGGTCAAAAATGATGGTAATTTTCTGCAAGAATTATTATTATTTAAATTTATCTTTTCCAACTTTTTTGGTGGATTTTCTTTTATTTTTCCACAGGAAATAAATGTTCTTTCTCCTTTCTCCTCCCATCCACCATGAGAGGAATATGAGAGAAAAGTGTTAGGGAAATCAAAATACTGAAAACTGAACACACAACATTTTGTGTTATCTTGTAGTGCAATATTTTGAATGATAAACCCGCGATGCACCATGTAGTTCTGTCAACACATCAAAGGGCTGGGCTGAACCTAAAGCTGCTGGAAATATTTTCTTCTACATATTTTTTTCAATTAAAAATAGCTTTTCATATTATAAAAAGTTGTCTACTAAAATTTTCACACAAAGACATTTTGCATCAAAAAAATGTTCACAGGAAAAAAACCTGATCATCTGTCAGTCCAACCTAATCCTATGTCCTAAGCACGTGACCCTGAGCATATGATCCTATCTTCCCAAAAGATATTCTCTCCCCATCCTTCCAAGATGTCACTCTTACGGCACCTCCCATGACACGTGCAAAAAGAGGAGAAAGATGTGCTGAAATTAACCCCTAGTCCACGGATACCATGGCCCGGATTTACTGACACAGATGTAAAACTCAGCTGGATTTGAGTTTCATTATGTAACTGAAACACAGCTCAGGTTTATGGCTTCATGCTGGGACTGTGTTGAAGTAATTATGATTTTAACACAAAACCACATGAAACGTGTGAGGTTTCAACTGAAATTTCCTTTGAGGTTTTGGGTTTGTTGGTAACCAAAACTCCAGCAAACCTCATACAGACTAAAAATGAAGAAAGCTCACTCAGATATCCCCCCACAAATTGGTGAGTTTTATGCAGCTAGATCTACAAAGAACTGTTCTACAGCTGTTTATTTTTTGCCATAAAAATCTCACTCTTTATACTGTCTTTGGCACAGAGGATCGGATGCGGTGGCAAGTTTTGCAGCAAACCACACAATAAGCCTGGAAGGTCTGGAACTGCTCATCTCATGGGGATTAAAATGTATTTCAAAATCTTACCTGTAAGTAGTATTTGGAATATATACATCCCTAGCAGGAAACTCCAGTATCTCTCTTGTAGGTCTAACTCTGCTATCTGGGTAAAGTTTGACTTGCAGCAATTCTGGAGTTAGACAGTAATGAGGATTCTCTGGGGCAGGAGATATGTCTATCTTCAGCTGAGCTATAGAAAAAAATATTTTTATTAAAATAATTGAAAGAAAAATGCAAATACAGTGTGCATATGAATGCTGTTTTCTAGAGTGGCGAAGGTTAATATACTTGCCTTTCGCTTCTGAAAAATATCCTGAGAGTAAGGTCTATTAGCCTGTGAAATAATTTACTAAGGGAAACATCTAGACACCCATCACTTGGTACCTGCAATGCTAACCTGGGTAATAAATATACAATCAGGAACTATACTGAACTGCCAATGATATGGTTTACAACAGTAGGATTTTCCCATCTAGAAGATACACATAGATTCTACGGGGCCACAGTTCTGAGGCAAATGCATTTGTGCAACATTGAAATAAAGGGTTTGGGGGCACAGGTGGGTAACAAAGAACGAGTAAAGGGATATGAGTGGATGAATCAGGTGGGAGTTGTGAGGGACAAACAAGCAATATTATAATATACAATCCAGAAAGGTTTCCTTCCAGCACTTTCTATTAAATACCTGTAATGGGTCTCAACCTCCGTAAAACAGAAGATGGTCTTCTCATATCTGCAAGAAACTTGTACAAATCTTCATCACTTAAGCGATCCCCTTCCTATTGTTAAAGAGAAAAAAATGTTTAATACAGTGCCTATACAAGGATGCAGTTCAGAAAAAAAAAAAAAATCACCTCTTGGCTTCCTGAACCTGATTCTAAAATGTACTTTCTTGGAAGAAGATAGTGAGAACATTAACAGATTATGCTAATATCACGGGCCCTTCATTATGTGAACTGAATGATTTTTTTTTATTGGAAACCTTAAATATAAAAATAGCCTCTCTCAAAAGTCTTCTCCCTCCAACCCCCCAAAATCTCCTGTTTTCATCAAAACTGAATTTTCAAATTATGAAATTTCAAAGGAGCCCCCCCCTTTCTTCTCTCTGCCCTTTTTGCCAACAAACACAATAAAATTAACGATATCTAGATTTTGGGGCAGGGTGAGAGAGAGCAGAGAGAGGAGTTCCACTTTGTCCTTTTGATTTTTTTCACTTTGCCTCTTTGTAACTCTTCAAAACTTCCTCAGCTTTGGCTTGGGAGAAGCTAGAGAGGCAGAATTCCAATTTCACCTTTCCTTTTGCCACTCGGTAACACTTCAAAAATTGAGTACATTTTCCAGAGCAGCAAAAAATACCTTAATACCACCCAGAACATCATTTTATTAAAAGTGGTGGCCAAAAAAAAGGACTGGGGAAGAGGTTCAGGGGGATCAAATTTATAAAATGATAAAAAAAAGTTTTCAAAAAAAAAAATCAAACAAATTACAAATTATTCTGTTTCAAATCCCGTGAAATGGAACCACCTTCTAAATTTGTTCACAAAACTGATTTTTCCATTTTTCAACCAGCTGTATTCATCACTAATTTGGTGAAAAGACAAACGGCAGCAAGAGAGCAGCTCTGCTACTGAGTAGAGCTGCCAGAATATTTTGGAAATTCACAAGTTCAATAATCTCATCAACATTTCAAATTTTGTACCAAAAAAAGGGAATTACATTTTTGTGAACATTTTGGCAAAAAGTTACCTCCTTTTTTTTCAACAAGCTCTATCGCTGAGTTTTTTACCGACGCCCCAACGGTACCACCTACGAAAGCCCAAATCCTACAGGGCTGGATTCTCCTTTCATTTCCACTGGTTTTGAGCCACTGTAAATGCACTGACTTCAGTGAGTTTCTTGATTTATGCCAACATATGCAAGTACAGAATCAGGTCCTCTGACTTCAATGAGAGTAATCAAGGCCCCATATTTCAGTAAAACTAGAGTGTAAATAGTTTTTCTATATATAATGTTTTTCTTTTCACATCTTAATAGTTTCCTAGTACTGAATGAACTGATCTTGAAAATACCATTTTTATTTCATAAATAGACATTATGCACTATTACAAGACATCGCAGGATAGAAAGTAGATTCTTAAATAACAGTTTTTTCCCCAACAAAACACTGCATTAAAGAAAATTGGGAAATGGAATCATATAGTTTTAGGTCAAGAGTAGTTACCTCAGCCACTAATCCATATGGGAAATAAGAGAGAGTCTAATAATAATTACCTCATACATTACTTAATTGAAAACAAAATGGCTTCCATTTAAAAAATAGTCCAGCCGCCCTTATCCTCTTATCTTTTAATACCAATTTTTTGGAAACTTTTCCCTCGCTGCTGTTCCTCAGGGAAATCCAGAGCCTCAGCTGAGGAGAGCTGATGTCAGCACCACAGTATCAGAAAGGATTTGTTCTACCATGGGATCTGACCTCCAAATGCTGAGACTATCCCAAGAGCTGCTGGCCATTCTCATCTCCCATTGAGCGCAAGGTCTTGCTTCTATTGAAATCAGTGGCAAACTGCCCATTGACTTCAATGGGGCAGTTACAACAGAGGCTGAGGACAGTCTAAGAACTGAGATCATTATGTGTGAGCTAATAACACAACCACCATAACAAAGGTTATGCTACAGTTCATAGCTGACAGTAGGTCAAATATATCAAATATCCTTTGGCACATATTCATTCAAATAAAAATAATGAATTCTCACTGGCTGCTTTGTGTTTTTTTCTGTGATTATTCGTGCAAACAAGTATACTATAGGAATGTTAATGAAAACTGTAAGAGTCTCTGTCCCCTCTCTCTTAACCTGGGGTACAGAGAGAGGACTCTTCTATGCCAGACCAAATAACTACAAGCTGCTTCCCAGTCTAAGTTAAGTCTCCACACCCCCAAACCCCACACTCTACCAGCTGGGAAATTGGGTAATCGCTGCCACCATCCAGGTGGATCTCCAAAGCCCTGGAGGGGGGCACCCGGACTCCCCCAAACCCCTGCTCTCGCTCCTGAGAGCCGGACACTCAGAGGCTGCTTCCCTTCCCCCTCACCCTTCTAGCCTGAAGGTAGAGAGAGACAGACTCCGCACTTCAGCTCATACACTGAGCTTGTCCTTTAGACCTACTCCCCTTTCCCTCTCCCTTTCCAACCTGAAAGCAGAGAGAACCTTAAGGGAAATAAACCAAATGATCTTTATAACTAAAAAGATTTAATAAAGAAAGGAGAATAAAGCATACCTTTACAATACAGCTTCACAATCTAGAGTTCTCTAACTTCCCCTCTGAAAAGGCTAGCGACACTCTAGATAGGTACAGAACTTTATGGAATTCAACATATTATACTCACAGCACAGCTAATTATGAATATAGGAAGGGAAGTAGAAGGGTTTTCCTCCATAACTAGAGGCGAAAACTGGGACTCTTGCCCAAGCTGGAATGGCAGGAAAACTGAAAACTCCCTCCCTCCCTCTGCCTTGTGGTCTGGGGCTCTTATGTCACTCCCTCTCAGGTAACATTAACCCCATACAGGCAGAATAACACTCTCCAGCACTTTACACTTATGACAAAAACAGTGAATTTTAAATGCATATTAGAGAACACTGGAGAAGAATGAACTAATTCTCAGAGGAAACCAGTTTCTATGAGTTACACTGATCCAGTCAGGAACAGTGACAATGCCATGTGACCTAAGGGTCCACTCAGAACAAACTGACAACTCTAATTTCATAAATCAACTAATCCACAGATCATGACAAATTATTTGCAAAAATGTGTCTGTAGAATAAACTTCCAGTAAAGTAAATGAATTCTGACGCTACTCAAATACAATTTGTGAATAGGAAATCAAGGCTAAATTCAGGAAATGGATTATGAACTAGCTCTACTCTGACCTCACCGGGAGGTTGAACCAAATCATATTGTGTCATGGGAAACACCACAATGATCTTGGCTCATATAGTACCTGTTTAAAGAAGTTTGTCACCGTAAGAGTAGCTGGTCTAAAGCTAGTAAGGTTGCAAGTTTCATCTCCACTGGTTGTCCTTTCTAATGAACGCCTTCCAACAATACTGGAATTCCGTCTCTCTGACCAAGATCCTTTGCGTTCTAAAACAAAAGGAAGAAAAACAAAGAGAACTACATTTGTTTCAAGCAGATTTTCTACACAGGAAGATAACTGCTGCATTCAAAAATTATGCAATAAGCATGATAGAAGAGGTGGTTATGCTAAGACAATCACACTCCTGAGGCATCAAGAAGCTATGAAGCACAGCTGAATACCTCTGCTCCTTTCATAGCAACCTCACCCCAGTGCCTTATTGCTATTATAAAAGTCTTTATTGTGTGGAGATTTATGTATTTCTCTTGTGCTGAAAGATGATGAAGTTGGCAGTTTTGGGGATGCTGAAGAGCAGTTTCAGATGAGCTGTGTGGTTCGCAAAGATTAATCCACTCCTTTGGAAAATGTTCATCAGCCTACCACGCTCTTCCAGTCTGAGCAGCCTGGGTATAAATAGTATATAACAGATGGTTTGCTTGTAAAATTCTTGAAAGATAAACCTATTTGTTACCACAGCCTTGTCCTTTTTATTTCTACCCTTTTCCAGGACTGTTACAAAGGTGGCCGCGGAGGGGAGTGGGGGGGTGGGGCGTAGTGTCCAGGGGGTTAGACAAGCTGATAAAAGGAAAGAGCAGTGGATATAGGGCCTGATCTAAAGCCCATTGAAATCAATAGAAAGACAATGGGATTTAGCTCCAGCACATATTCCCTTATGAAAATGCAGGATATACTGTACCTCCTGTACCAATTTCTACTTCTGTGGAATCTCTCTCCAAACTTCCAGCACTGCTGACTATGTTCATTAAATGAATGGCTGTCCAGGCAAAAGGCATTCGATATTTTCCTAGTCTTTGGCAAAACTGTTCTGCTTGGCTTTTCAACTTTTCCAGTTTCTCCTTATTCTGCAAACAAAATATTAATTCCAACAGATTAAAAAAAAAAAAAAAGAAAGGGGAAGCCAGTCTCTGTTTATCAGAAATGTTTTTGGGTGCTTTGTCCATGGAAAGTAATAATAATTACTTTTACACTGATCTCTAGTATAATAAATAACTATAATAATTTGCACTTTCATAGCATCGTCTATCTGAGTAGTCCCAAGTGCTTTACAAACTGTAAGAAAATTAGCCTCAGAACATTCCCATCCTGTAAAGCAGTGATGGTCTAAAGGAGCAGCTGATTTAATGTTCCTAAGCTTCCATAAATTGCCAGTTCAAATCACTTGGCTCTCTGCCCTCATAAGGCAGCTAACTTTTACTCTAGGAAGTCCACTAGGAATTTCATTATGGCTATTGATTTTATGAGGTGACTATGGTGACAGGAGCAGCATGCAACCCTGAAATAATACCACCACCATCTTTTATATAGAACTTCTCATCAGTAGATCCCAAAGTGCTTTACATAAGAGGTCACTGTCTTTATACCCATTCTACACATGGGGAAACTGAGGCAGACAGCGATTAAAGGCCCTTACCCATGGTCATATACAGTCTGTGGTAAAACCCAAAATAGAATTCAGGCTGTCTGTCTCCCAATCCTGTGTCTTTAACATGCAGGTCACGATTCATCAAGGCATGACTTTAACCACATGAGCAGTCCTTTGACTTCCATGGAAATCGTCACATGCTTCAAATTAGACTGTGCTTATATCTTGCTGCAACGAGGCCTTCCAAACACCTCTTCCCAAAAATTCCCAAAGCACCTGTCTAACCGATTCCAAAATACAATATACATGCAGGGTCACTTCACTCATCACAGAAATGCACCCATCACCATGGTATCCGAACGCCTAGGAAGCATCATTGCATAAGAGTCCAGAAGAGAAAGTGAGTATCAACTTTGCCTTCTGGAACTTTGAAGGAATTTTAGGCAGGCAGAACTGAAGTGGAATTTAGTTAGCAATCAGAGGTTTGCAGTCTTAGCTCTTGAAAAATGTATGGTTACAGATTTGAGGATCACGTGCAGCAGAACATCCATTTTATGGTGCATCCAGGCTTCACCATTTCCTTTTGCTTTTCACTTCATCTGCAACGCTCATTCAGGAAATCAGAAGTAAATTAAATGATAAGCAAGAGAAGATGCCATGCACCACCTCATTCTATATTCCATTAGATCAGGAGGGGTCTTTCCTAAGATGCCTGTGAAATCCGTTTTTTAAATTAAATTGTACAAAAACTGACTGAGCTTGGGTAAAGTTTTACAGCTCTAAACTGTAGCTCTTCTAGAGATAAAATGGAGATTTCCCATTCTATAGCCGTTGCTCATCTTAGAGTAACCTACAAAGGACAAGAGTAAAGAAATGCCACAGCACAAGTTGTCTCTTAGATGCTATTAGTATTTCTGTCTGTTCCTGAAAACCAGCAAAATCAGTGCACTCTCTTCTAGCTTCTGACCCGCAGTAATTTACCGTATCCAGGCTTGTACAGCCACCACTTTAACAGCTCAGAGTTCAGTAAAAATTATGGTATTCTTCTGAGCTACAAAAACTCCAGTTCCCAGCCTTCTGCGGCATAACTAGGGTTTCCACAGTAAAGAATCTGGTTGTATGGGGAAAGAGGCAGGGATGGAAAGGTAGGAATTCAACTGGAAGTGTGGGCCAAGAGGCCAAGCGGTTTGCTGTGCTTCATTACACAACTAAAGAAAGATTAGAGACAAAAATATACACTGCCTCTCTTTGTTCAGTTAGCTACTTTGTACCCACATCAGGAGCACTGGAATTACAGTTTGTATCATGATAGTCAGTGTCCCACTGATGTGTGAGTGGATCTTCCACACAACATCAGAAGAGAGGAAAACATTTTAAGAAAACAGGAAAACCTGGCTGTAAAAGCACCACAATTCAAAGGCTAGCAGGGAAACTCCCCAGCAGCTTTGATACTGGGATTATTTTATAAACCCCTTTTAGAATCTGACAGGATTCCTAGTTAAACGTATTGTTTTAATAACAGGAATAGCAGGAACCAGGACAAACCCACAGTAAAGAGAAATAAGGTCAATACATTTAATTACAATATGAATGATAAAACGTCAATATCTTTGGAAGTATCAGTGCCAACACTTCCTCTAAACTTCCCAAAATGCTTACCTTTGTCGCATCAGCTTCTTTAAAAATCATATAG
This sequence comes from Sternotherus odoratus, assembly GCA_032164245.1. Lineage (NCBI taxonomy): Eukaryota > Metazoa > Chordata > Testudines > Kinosternidae > Sternotherus > Sternotherus odoratus. Next base: position 77,945,431 of record JAVMKO010000008.1, on the reverse strand, counting down.
GGCTCTGCGCATTCGCCAATATCCCCCTGCTGTAATACTTTTTCCAGCTGTGAAGAAACAAGGGGTGTTTGTGAGGACAGGGACACGTATTTATCAGAGAATGGCAAATTAATTGAACATGTTCAGAAGAATATATTGTCAAAAGAGCTGTACCTCGTTTCCCTTTTGCCTCAGCAAATTTAACTGTAGGTGTAAATCGAAGAACATGCTCCTTGGCCAGATATTTGGAAGTGTGAATAACCCATTTTCACCCACAATTCAATTGCACCTTCATTTTTTGCACATTACACTTGCACTGGAATGGGCTAGGGTTCTGAAAGTTTAAAAGCCCTTGGCAATTGGCTAATGAGTTAAGTGTCTGATTCTTACTTCGTGATTCTTCTGAATTTGGTTCTTCTCAATGTTATCTTATCTATATCGCAGCAGCACCTAAAGTTCTCATCCAGACTGGTGTCCCATTATGTAAGCCCCAGTACAATAGTATAGAAAATTACTGTCTTGGCACAAAGAGCCTGGAATCTAGAAGATGAGACAGAACAGGTGGCCAACACAAATGAGCAGTGAAGAGGGGCGGGGACATATTAATTGGTTTAAAAAGCTCCCCTGCCTTCACAAGCTAAGCATTGCATACTAAGGCATTGCCATTACAGACTGTTAGAACAAAAAAGATGTCCCCAAAGAGCTGTGTTTGTACAGTGCCTAGCACAATGAGGCCTGGCTCATGACCAGCGATTCTAGGTGGTACCATAATACAAATAATAAAGAAAAATATTTACCATCATCCTTTGCATGCCCAGTTAGAAATGTTCAGATGCATAGCTAGTGATTTCATAATACATAACAAAGCTAACACCTATGTGAAAATTCAATGGACAAGGCAAGCTATTTTTCTAGCTTATTTACTATCGCATGATAAAAATCAAAATATCACTGTTAAATAAATGGCTACCAGCTGTGCTTACCTCACTGGGTTTACAAGCCTTTATGTGCAATCACAAGCTCTTCTGGCTAGATCCTGATCTCAATTACATGGTGTATATCTCTGCCTCTCATCTTGTAAAAATCAGCTACTGTGCAAATGCAGCCCCGGATTTTAAAAGATACGTAATGACACGTGTGGCAAATCTGAGATCAGAATATGGCCTAAACTACTAAACTCCTTGATCTTTCTTGGGACAATTTTTACTGAGTCACCATATTAACTTACTTCCAACAGCTTAATCTATCTGTGCATATATTCAGAATTAATTTTTAAAACATGGCTTGCTATAGGATGATGTAACCAATGGCTGCAAATAGAAAAGGCATGGCACATTCCCTTTTCTCTAGTGGGGAAGCACTAGGATTCAGGTAGAGAACTGATCCAATTGCCATTTTCAGACAGCCAGGGAATGAATGTTCCTCCCATTGGGGTGTTTTTCTAGACAAATGAGAGGAGGAATAAGGTTCTTATCTTCACAGACCTTATTCCTGAAGTTACCAACACTACATTTGATAGGTCTAAGGGCTGGTCTTCTCTACCCACCGGATCGGCGGGTAGTGATCGATCTGTTAGCGATCGATTTCTCGCGTCTGGTGAAGACGCGAGAAATCAATCGCTCGCGGAGCCCCTGTCGATTCCGGAACTCCAGCTGGCCGGGAGACGCAAGCTGGAGTCAACGGGGGAGAGCGCCGCCGACTGCCGCCGCCGTAAGGACGGCAGGTAAGTCGGCTGCAGATACGCAAACTTCAGCTATGTGATTCACGGAGCTGAAGTTGCGTATCGGCAATCGATCCCCCCCCCCCCCCCCCCCATAGTGAAGACCTGCCTTAATTTTCCACCTGGCCTTATCCCAGCCTCCCTCTAGGGGCCCACAATTTTTGGGTGCCAATAAAAAGCAGGTTCAATGTATATAATTTAGATGTTTATCTACCTGACCATGCTCACGGATCTGGTACTTAGGTATCTTACATGACATATACTGTTCTTTCAATTACTGACCAGATTTGAAGATAGAGCCCTCTATGTATATATATTATTAGAGACGAGTACTTTGATCTAGCTTTCGTTGGCCACTAGTGATACTGTGTATCAACCACCATGGTTGTTTCAATTTGTTTGCCTTTTTAGTTTTTTGCATCTTATAGTTGCTTTTGTAAAGTCTGCTATGGATAGCATACTAGGATGTATTCATTAACATATAAGCAGTTTCACTATATAAGTAACTAGGAATGAAATGTTTAGCACTTCAAATATACACTCAATACCAAATCACAATACTTTTTAGAACACCGAAGTCTCTGTGCATGAGAACTTTGAAGTCTATTTAAGGAACTCTCCCCTTCCAACTGTTAAATAAAATACCAACATTTATTTAAAAAAATAAGACATGCTGAAAAGAGAGGACATGCAGCAAATGTAAGAAGACCCTCTTAGTAATTTCTATAGAAGTCAATATTTGCCTTCCATTCAGTAACAGAGGATTAAAAAAAAAAAAACAGTTATTTCATATACAACAGATAGATACAGCAGTTGATTTTTTAATAACTGGATGCATGTGTGTGAAAGGAGAAACTGTTAAAATGATACACTACCTAGGCAAAAAATGGAAATAGAATCATGGGATGAAATGCAACATTATTGGCACACTACATACTTTGGTCACAGTTACAAAATTCTATTTAATTAACTGACAGTGGGATTTAGGCTCTCAAGTGTCTAAGGCTCCCACTTTCAAAATGAGATTTAGGCTCCAAAATCAGATAGGCATTGTAACACCAAGCGCAGCAATGCCTAAGTATCTAGCTATCTGGGGCTCAATAGAACTTCAGTGGGAGTCTTCTAATGAGATGTTTTTGAAAATGCTCCTAGGTGCCCATCTACATCTTTAGGTGCCTAAATGTCTTTGAAAATCTGGTCCCAGGTCACTTTTACATATGATACTAGGCTCATATGCATCTATTTTTAAATTTTACCCAGTAGCTTCTCTATCATTTTAACGCTCCACCAAAATGTTTCCTTTCACAGAAAACAGCAGTCCTTAAAAAAGCAGCTATGCACTAGGCTGTTTTCTAGGGTTTTCAATATTAAAACCAGCCTACTTCTAGAACCATTGGAGAGTGTCTGACCTAAAAAAATGTTTAACATAAAAAGAGCATTTGAAATTAATCAAATTCTAAGGTGGTCTTATGGAAACACCATGGCCATCTCCTGGGGACAAAATTTGCCTCAATACATTTGAGTCATAGGTCTGTATGGTCTACAGGTCCTAGTTTTTTATTTAAAGTTAACAAAGAACAATGACATTTCTCTCACACACACCCCCACACCTTCTTACCTTTATTACCAGAAAGACATCCTGAGAGGGATAAGTAATAGAAAAGATGGCTGATCTGGCCAGAGTGGTAATGGCAGCAGGTGGGACATGAGGACGCAGCATTCCTTTCATTTGTTCAGAGTTTAAATCAAAGTAGAAGTTCTCTGAAATCTAAGGGAGATGTTAGGTTTCTAGATGTTTGTTACACTTTATAGTGAACTCTACACGAACACCCCCAGCAAGTTGAAAACATTCCTGAAAAAGACTGCACAATCCCCTCTGTTGATATCACTTATTTAGCAAACAACAATCCATATTGTCTGAAGTCCAAAACAATCAGTTTCATAAAGGCAGACAATAAGGGGAAGAGGAAAGCCAAAAGAAAAGAACAATGCAAGTTATTTATAAAACCTTCTGTACCTCTCTCAAACATGGTTCAGATCCCTTGATTAACTATTACAACAGTTTCAAAGTGTCAGAGGAGGAAATTATCTATAAGGGTAGTTTCCCCTGGCTGGGCTGAAACACAAAGAATGGCTTGGCATGGGGCTGAGTAACCTTAATACATTGAAACATTCCACAGAGACACCAAATATAATACAGGGATAGGCAACCTATAGCATGCGTGATTTTCAGTGGCATTCACATTTCCTGGCTCCTGGCCACCAATCTGGGGTGCTCTGCATTTTAATTTAATTTTAAATGAAGCTTCTTAAACATTTTAAAAACCTAATTTATTTTATATACAACAGTTTAGTTATATTATAGACTTGTAGAAATAGACCTTCTAAAAATGTTACAATGTATTACTGGCAAGGGAAACCTTAAATTAGAGTGAATAAATGAAGACTCGGCACACCACTTGTGAAAGGTTGCCAGCCCCTGTACTAGTGACTGTAGTAAGATTCCAATGCCAAAAGGAGTAACATGCCATTATCAACAGCAGATGTCACTAAAGCCACTTTAAGAACATTCTACATGAAAGAAAATGACTGAAATGATAAATGATCAAAACTGGCCCGTGAAATGTGACTGAAAAATTAAGCGAAGTGCACAAAGTCTATCTACTCACATTTAAGAGACTATTTGAGATATTCAAGCATTGAAGGGACAGTGTCAAAATAAGACATATACTTTATTTTTAAAAACATCCTTACTTTGGTTACTAACAATATCTTGGATTATGAAAACCAAAAGAATTTTCAAAATCTAGCTTACTTTTCACTATTTACACTCCATTCACTTTGCATTTCACTCAACTTGAACTACAAAAACAGACTGGTCAGTTTTGTTTCTAGTCAGTTTCCTATTCTCATGCACCAGCAAAATGTTATTTGGATTAACAACGTGCCAGGGCAATATCTGAATCACTTAAAAAAAAATCTGTTTTTTTAAAAATCGTATTTTAAATTTTCCATTCATACATTTTAAACCTGAAACTAGCTGACAGTGTTCCTCTGCAGATATTCAGATTTAAGTTGCTTGCATAGTTTTAGAAAATCATGTATGTTTGAACTGATGTGTCATTAAAGACAGACAAAATGCACCTTTTTGAAATTTCTGTAATACCATCACTTGGATCCTGGCCTGCAAAACGTACATGTTTAAACACATAAGTAGTGCAACTGAAACCTATACTTTGCTCCTGGATGTCGTACTTCCTATCATAAGTAGTCCTACTGGCTTCATGGTAGGAAGTATTTGCAGGATCAGGGCCTTCAACTGTAAGTTCTTTGGACACATATCTTTAATGCCCCATACACAAACAGGTAACTGTGTAAGTAAAAAATAACTACATACCTTTTTCTTTTCTTTAACATCATACAAAGCCAAACTTGCAAAAATGGGTTCAATTTCAATTTCAAATCTTGAAGGGAAGAGACAAATAAATAAATAGATTTGACTTGAGTTTGACTCAAAAACAAAAACCTCGCAGAGTCCTAGAGCCCAGACTCCAGCCAGGCCTGGAAGTCTACACAGTAATTAAACAGCTCCATAGTTGGAGCGGTGGGTTTTGCTTTGCTGTGGCGACACACCCTAAAAGGACCAGAATCTTATTACAGAATTCATTCAAATGAAAACAAATTCTGCAGACACTCATGTGGCTACCAAAAAAGTGTTACTAGATAGCTGCCAGCACTAGCTCAGTCTGACTACTGGATATATGAAACTTATTTTTTTGTCAGGCTTCTCTCTCTCTCTCTTCCTCACTTCACATTTCAGGAAAAGATACACAAGTAGCATCTAAAACAGCTGTCAGCCGGCAATGAAAACCAGACTATTTCTTCTTTCCTGGGAGCAACTGATAGGAGAAGAATTCTAGGGGCTGATCCTGGTCTCATTGATTTGCAGTGGTATAGGATCAGAATCCTAAACTCAAGATATTTATTTGGTTATCTTCTACTGGTGCTATTGGAAGCTAGGGAAAGCAGTTTGGTGGTTTCCTCGAAGAAAAGCAAATAATCAACTGATATAGCTGGACCAATGGAAATGGAGGAACCTTAGCTTCTGTGATGAGAATTCACTGTGCACCTAGATATAATCAAAATGGCTCACTGACAATGTCAAGCTATTTTGAAAGTGACTGTCACTTTTCAACACTAGGTATCAGGAAGTGTCCCTGGTCTTCCTGAAAGAGGAACTTGGGTTTTGGTTTCTGTGTTTTGGTTTCCAATTTTTCAATTACTGTTGACAACTAAGTAAACAGAAATCTTTTTTTCTTTAAATGTTAAGCACATGTTTCTAAATACACATCAAAAATAGATAATTACAAGGATAAAAATCAAAGGGACGAGGCTCATTCTTCATTAGAAGGACATCCTAAAACAGGGCTGTATATTCCCAAAGAGGAATATTCTCAAAAGACTAAATATAGCAGAGTAGAGGTACCACAGTCTAATAACCCTTTACCTTTTAGGTAGAGGGAAGCAGGGCTGGCTTATTTGTTGGCTCCTATTTGGCTCAATGTATTGTTTGCAATGCTTGCCTTCTGATTTGCATTTCTGCAGTTTGTGATCAGACTGAATAATGACGGTTTCAAAATATGAAATCAGCCCAATGTGTTGGTATCACATCATATTACAATACCAGAGGTTTGATGTTTGAGACACACTTTGAAACACTAAGCCTTCTAATTAGCACAGACTAGAATTGTGCCCTTCCCAGAAAATAACCCATCTGGCCCTCCCAGCCTGCCTGCAAAAAACACACAAAAATAGTCCAATCATAAGAACATAAGAATGGACATACTGGGTCAGACCAAAGGTCCATCCAGCCCAGTATCCTGTCTACCAACAGTGGCCAATGTCAGGTGCCCCGGAGTGAGTGAACGTAACAGGTAATGATCAAGTGATCTCTCTCCTGCCATCCATAACCACCCTCTGACAAACAGAGGCTTACCTGTTCCTTACCTATCTTGGCTAATAGCCATTAAAGGAATTAATCTTCATGAATTTATCCAGTTCTCTTTTTAACCCTGTTATGTTCCTACCTTCACAACAATCATCTATTGTTTCCACAGTGAAGATGGATGCCTTAGGGTCAAATTCTGTCTTTGGTTGAACACAGGAGCCTGTAAAAAGAATCTGGCCCCATTGGGAGCTCTCTCATGCTGGTGAAAACTTTCAAACAGAAATTAATCTATTACTTATTCTTTGTATTGCTTTTCTTGCCATGCTTGCATATCAAAAGATATTTTTTTGATGTATGGAGGAGCTGCTGTATGTCTAGTGGTTGGAGCAGAAGAGTGGGACTCAGAACATCTAACCTAGAATTGGTAGAATTTCTTACCCACAACCATTTTCATCTGAAAAAGTTTCCAGTTTTGAATGGAAACATTTTTGGCTAAATTTCCTGACCGGCTCTATGGCTGACGAGAAAACTAAAATAATTTTTTCTATGGATTTGCGTCCATTTTTTTTAAACTCTTGGCATCTGAATTTTTTTCTTCCATGCGAATTTGCCACCTAGATCTCCTTTATCCCCAGATCCAGCTCTGACTCAACATGTGGTCTTGGAGAAGTCACTTAATTTATCTGGGCTGATAACCTCCCATCTGTAAAATAGGGGAAAATAGCACTTACCCTATGGTAGTTTATATTTGTAAATATAGAATATGTAATATATACCCTCTATTATTATAGATGGTATTATATTATTATTATATTTGATGGCATCTTTGAAATCCCTGGATTAAAGATTCTAACAAAGTGTAAATAATCATGGATGTGAATAATAATCAAGTGTCTATCTTTCATGAGAGGTGTCATGATAATCCATTGATGAAATTACATTCATTCCTATGACAAGTTTGATGCCACTATTCAAAGTTATGACTTTGCTGTATGGCCATTCAGGCAAGGTAGTTGAGTATTCACAACATGAATATGTGACAAATAATTGGCAAGGGATCACAGCAAATGATTGTTCAAGATAGTTACTGTTGCATAAATGTTCACTTCTCTAGTTAGACCCAATGTACCATTTCAGAACCAGTCTGATTCGCTGGGGTATATGCTTATGAAATCAACGAATGGTCCCAAGAGCAAAGGCATATTTTAGTAAGCAAGCAGCAATCTGGATTCCTGTATCAGAGAGCAGAATGGTTCTCTGAAGGGCTAGTCTTACAAAGTGCTGAACATCTCTTGGAAGACCTAAATAGCCTCAGCTCCTAATGAAAGGAATGATGGCCAAGTGGTTAAGTTAGGGCACTAACCTGGGATTGAGAAAAACTAGGTTCAATTCCTTGCTCTGTCACAGACTTCCTGTGACACCTTGGGCAAGTCATTTATTCTCTCTGTGCCTCAGTTCCTCCTCTGTAAAATGGGATGTGAAGCTCAGTATGTTAAATGATTCCGAGGCCCTCACATACCACAGTACTGAGAGCTATATGAACAGAATAAGGCAAATGGGGATGGAGCATGTTCAGCAGCTCATGGCAGGCACACAGCACCTTGCAGGGATAAGCCCCAAAAGCTCCACATGCAGCATCATTTCTCTGTAAGAATCATACAGAACATGAGCAACTGAACTTGACAGTTCTGCACTGCTCCTAACAACAAGGAGTGGAACGCCTTGGAGCGCATCATAGGAAAGGAAATTTTCCCTACATTTGCAATAAGGTCTGTCTGGCTCAGCTTGACAATGGTCCCAGGTTACAGTCCTGCTTGAGTTGTTGTTTTTTTATTGCTGTTACCCTTATCCTTCCTCATCCACCCCCTCCCTGCTGTTTGTTTGCATTAAATCACATGTAGCTTTACAGGAAGCTCACTGGGGCAAGGCCCATGTGTGTCTCTCTCTATCATGAAGCAGCTAGCACAATTTTGGGTGCCATACAAATAATAAACAGTAACACAAAGTACAAATAATCTCTGTATTGGGACAAATGTTTTTGATATATATGCTATAAATTTTCTAACATATAATGGATACACTCAAATAGCAGAACACATTAATTTCTAAAATGTAACGTATTTCCAATAAATACAGTTATTTTTGGAGAGGTAGCTTCGCTGCTACTGCATAGTATGTTGTTCTAGCTCATGACATCACACAGTAAAACAAAAGGCTGAAATATCAGCTCATGCCTAAGATTATATCAGGTCCTGAAGTGTTTTGCCTGCAGCGAGTAAGTCCCACATATGTCTCAGTTATGAGAGGCAATGTAGTCTAATTTGAGCTCTCTAACAAGAAGGCTTGACTTAACTGAGGACACAGAAGATGAATACAGCAGTGTGGAAAATCAGTTTTGTACTTTATTTCTCTAAGGGAATAACAGTAAAATTTTACCTTGTGTTATTAGAGAAGAGTTATAGGCAATGATCCAGCTGCAGGTAACCCTATATTCAGGAGCTTCACTTCATTAAACTTGTCTAACAGGTTTCTGTTCCTCCAGTTAAAGCTTGCTAAGTGTATAAAGACTTAGCTCTTAAAGGGACATAGTCAAGGTTGTTGAGCCTAAACCTTCACATAACCCTGCCAGTTGCCTCATACAGTAAAGCCGTATCTTAAAAATCTGCAGTAATGTTTTCATCATGATTATTTAAAAAACAATACCTTTGCTACAGGGCAAAAAACAAAATGTCTGACTTACACCAAGGCCCAGTGTAACAAATTGAGCATGTGTGGACTCATGATAGGGCACATCCACAGATTTGTCCACAATGGATGTACAGTGAGCCAGGGAAACATGAGTGTTTTCTGTTTCACACACTCCCCACAAAGGTTTGACACATAACACTGGCTGATGTGAGTTCCATAATATTGCACAGCTAAAGACAATACAATACATGCCTTTTTAAGCCTAAGAACAATCTTGACTGTGTCCTTTAAGTAAGGGGTAATCTACCAATGTTTACCTGGAGTAACTCTGTTGAATAGCTGAATCTGACCCTATATTAATATAATACTTACTTAAGAGACAAACACTTCACAAGAAGTCTCTGACCAAAATGTTCTTTGGGTACTTCTGGGACACAAAGCCGTTCGATCGGCTCCTCCTGGAATTTGTTACAGAAGCAGTCATTTACACATGGGTCATTGCTACACTTCAATCGTATCATTAAAAAGCTAATCTAGGTTCAGATTTTTTTCTTCTAAGACACAAGTAACAATTTAATCCTCAAGATTTAACTGCATGTTGCATTTGCTGTGACTATAAATAAGAGCTAAAGGATTTAATTTAGGGTATCTACATAATAGGGGAATGGAGACCTATAAAGAAAAAAAGGTCTTTGGAAAGTAATATCATTGGCTAGTTCACGTGCTCAAAACATAAGCTACTTCAGGCAAATTGGAATACAGTTTTATGGAAATTAAACTGAGATGATCTTATTTCCTTAGTACTTTAAATCTATGGTAATTTGACTTTGTCCCACATTCCTCTTATACCCTATGTTTTCTTTCTAGACTAGTTCACTCCATGTTCACTCAAAATACCTCATCTGGTGCTGGATGCAATGCAAAAAGCTCCTTGTGTCTGTTTGACTTCCTCTGATCATCATTTTGATGGTCAATTTCCTCATTTGGGGTTCGGTCAAGTAGGTTTGGAAGAAGAGCATCAGGAAGGGAGTTCTTTAGATCAAAAATACTGCACGCCCAGCTGCCTCGTGGAGTATCATCTATTGACATTGAACGCCTTTTAAGGTCATCCTGAGATTTAACAAATTAAATGTAATTAACAATGCAATAAGGAAGGATTCGCCTTTTTAAAACATGGCTATCAAGTAGCTTTGACGTGGCAAGGTTTTAAAGCACATTACTTGTTCATCTTGGTAACTGTTGCCATCTGGAGCCTCATCCGACTCGAAGATCTGTTTGGGGAGCCCCTTTTGCCTCTCTTTCTGTTTGTCTAATGTGTTGGGATTAAATCCGGTTCCCAGTTTGTGATATCTATTCAAAACAGAATATTCCAAGTAATTTTTATCCTTCTCATCCCCATCCCCAGATAAGCATAATTGAGCATATACAGTATTATCTCAGCATCGTTTTAAAATTATAAATCGCTCCCAGAAATATTTGTTGTCATCCTTAACAATAAGCCTGTAATGGTGTGTGCTGCTGTGCGGAAGACCCAGGTTTATTTCCTGTTCTCGGTTACTTTTTTGCTCTGCAGTGGACTGGGAATAATTCATGTCACTCCACAGCAGTATGACTCCATTAAGATACAAAACAATACTGACTAGCTTTGGAAGGAAATCCTATGTAGGCCCAAGTAACGTGGGTGGAAAATATGGTTATTTTAAAGCTGGACCTAAAGGTGAAGTGGGTAAAAGCTAAAAGTATGGGGGTGAACAGCCTTTGGGGTTCTATCAGGGACAACCAGGCTAGGGAAAACATGGGTGTCTTGAAAGCTAAGGGACAACTTCATGTCTGATTCTATGAAGTGCTCAGTAATATGCTGAGTGACCTCAAATTCCAATGATATTTAAATAATACAGGGCCTGGTACTATTACGATTTATCAGTCAGCTACACAGTGTTTTACACAGATCATCTGAATGTGCAAAGCAAAGACTCAAAAGTATTACATTTTAATCATGGCTTAGCTGATAAAAGTAAAATTTGTTTTAACCATAGCTTCATTCAATGCTTTCTAGGATAGCTGCCTACTATTGCAAAGGTCAGCATTAGGAAAATCTATTGTTTTTTTCAGACAATTAGAGAAAATGTATTTACTATTTCCAGCATAGTTAGAGCACTCGCTCAAGAGAACCAAGTGCTCACTAAATATGCTGGGCACCGAGAACTGCAAACAAAGATAATGGAATAAGGGATTTCTCCCCAATTACGTGCTGTGGGATCGGAGGGGAGACATGTCAGAAGCCCCTTTTTATAGCATCCTTCTAATCTAGATAAGATGGGGTGGATTTAGCTCCAACCAAAGCTAGTCAATGCCACTCTAACCACTGACCTGAAGGGACTGCTTACGAGCAAGTCTGCTACTGCCCCTCTTCATGCAGAGCAAGCTGTCCCTGCAGCAGTCACAACCCCGACAACCCACAGAGCAAGCAACCATACTTTGAGATTTAAACTTGGTCCTTCCCAATTAGGCAGTCAGACACTTCTCCTGCTTCACACACAATCCTGCAGTCTTTGCTCAGGCAAGACACCCGCTGTCTCCCACCAGTGTTTCATCTGCACTGTAGGAACTGCACTGAGGTGTCCATCTGCAAGATTCCTATCAGTTCCTGGAGGTGCAGAGCACCTCAACTGTAGTGAAGGGGAGCTGGGTGCACTCAGCACTTCCAGGAGCGGCTCCACACTTGTAGGATCAGGCTCTTAATGTGGGCAGCTGGCTCCTTTCCAAGCCCCCATCACACTTTGCTCTGGCTATAGGTCACACCCTCTGCAGAGGATTGGGGACAGGGAAGGGGATGTTACCTCCAGCAGTTGGTGGCTGGTATGCATCAGCTGGACTGAAATCTGGGAGGATAATTTTGTCTGTGCTACTGCTGGTCTCAAAGGGCTCAGCGATGCCTCTAGCAAGACTGAGTTGTGCCCACCACTTCCATGGCAGAGGTTGGAGACGTTATGCCTTTGAAAGACACAATGTCTCTTGGGCACTCAGCATGTTAATCTGTACAGGGAGGGCTTTCCTCAGGGCAGCCACCTCAGTCCACAGGGTGGGAGTGAGAGGCAGGCCTCATCCTCATCCCAAATAGACACACCTAATTTTGTGCTACTAACCTCCAGTGGCTATGTCTATTCTGCACAACCAGTGTTGGGAGTCAGATTTACTTGCTCCCTGTATGAGTGGGGTAGTGCTCCTTGCATTCTTTACCTCTCTGGTGCGACCACACAGGAGAGAGCTTCCTTTGGACATGCACGTTTGGAAACAGTGAAAACCTTTGTTAAATTTAGGGATGCATGACTACTGGCTATGTGGGTTATGCTGCCCCAGTATACAGCAGAAACTAGACTATTTGCTTACAAACACCATGAGTTAATAAAGCCCCTCCTTCCCCGCTATGCCCTCTGCCCTCCCTCCCCGCCTTTTTTTAAAGGATTACAGACCTTGTTTTTATTAGGTCCTGCTATCTCTGAAAAAGCAAGTCTTCAGCATCCCCTAGAGTGGTGCATGGGACAATATTAAATCCAGTGAACTGTAGCAGCTGCCACAAAGACACAGCAGCAGATATAGTAGTGTCATTTTTAGGTGATGTAGCATCATATGGATAACTTGCTCCTTGGCCACGATTCTTTTATAGTCGGCAGAACTTTACTCATTCAAGACACAGTTTTAAAAGAAATGCTACCCAGACATTTTCCTATTGATTTGCATACATTAATCAACTTATGCACAGGCTCTAAACAGTTAAGTCAAAGCGTTATGTAAACGTTGGTAGAGTTTAAATATTATTGAGCATTTTTAAAGTAATGTGCAACTGCAAAACCTCTTTGAGAACACATGATTATTACTTTAGACACCTTTACTACAGAGATGCTCACCTACCAAAAATGTGCACTAAACCTTCCCAAACCTATTTTTTTTTTGTAAGGAACTGATGCCGAGAGAAAGATTTCACCTGCATTTTTATATTCCCTAATTTTTTCCTGCTGTCCAATACCTAAAGAAAGTTATCACTGATGACAATGGCCTAAATTTTCAAAAGTGACTAAGGGATTTCTGGTGCTTCAGGTTCTGGGCATTAAACATCAGACACCTTAGAAGGGCCTGATTTTTAGAACACGTAGAGCATCCACTTCACTTGGTTTAGAAAGTCAAATATGGAGAGGCACCCAAAATCCTAGTCACTTCTGAAAATGTAGATCTGCAGTTATTACTCAGTTTACTCAGTCTGCTCATACCAGAATCCACCTTGAAAGATTGGGACCTTAAATCAAAATGATTTAACACATTGTAACTTACTTTCTGTTCACAATTGCCCAATCTTCTGTGTAACTTCTTACACAATCCCTCACATGAGGATCCATTTCACTGTAAAAGAATAAGACAATATCTTAAAATCACAAAAACTTGATTTTTCTAATGACATATTGACTTTCCACTTCATCATATAATAAAGTACAATCTTTTTCATGCACATGGAAGAAGTTGTTATAAAAGAAAAATTTGGCCACCCAGCACACAAACACTTCATACCCCAAGCAGCTCCCCTGAAATCAATGGGGTCCATTTCCATGTGAAAAGATGCATGTGTTTGCTGGTCAGGCCTGCAGTTTGCTGCACCTTACCTCTCTTCAGGTACAGCGGATACAAGAGTCCTACATTCTCGAGGACTGTACACAACTTCAATATCATCTGGAGGAAATTCAAGCAGGTCCCTCAAAGGCCCGGAATCCACTGCAAGCGGATGTGTAATAAGATAATCTTCCAAATCCACTGGATCCACAGCTTCCGTAAGTGGAACCTAAGAGAGCACATGCCATGGGAGAGTTTTTAATGAGAAAAATCAAAAGCAAGTCTTATTTTAAAACCAGATTGACCTCCCAATTAAAACAGTAGTTTGGCCTATTGCCAGATTGCAATGCACCTTAACCAACATATAGTATGAAGCTAATTTTCACACCCTATGTTGTATCCAGCTACCTCTCCTGGTATGTATATTATGATATCACATACATTGCTTTACAACATTTTCAGTAAGAGCTGGAAATTCATTAGTTTAACTTAAAAGTAAACCTCACATTTTATTACTGGTGGTCTGTCACTTTCTCTTTGATTACCCACAAATCTGGACTAACCATCAAAGGTCAAAAGGTCATTCTGACTCAAGAGATACAAAGAACTCATTGACCCTGGGGAATGCAAATACAGTTGCTAAATCAGTATAAACAGTGAAGGGAACCTCTCCATGAAATCTAAGACTATCTCCATGTAAATGTCTTCTCTCGGGAATGCAAAACATATTCTACTCTTCCCCCTCAATGAGTCCCTTGGACTTATAATGACGAGTAAACTGGATTAGTTTGCTATGCACTAAATCCTGTAGTCTTTTCCCCAGTTCCTCAAAGGAGTTTTACTTGTATAAGGTCTGTAGGATTTGCCCCAACCACTGCAACATGAATGGCAGATTCCAACATGTGGCTATCCCTTGACAGCATGTGATCTCCAAAATTAATAGTGTTCCATACTCCTACACCACCTTCAGTTAGTGTAGGCCCAAAAACGTGCCTGATCTGAAAATCATTATAACCTGGATAGGGAACATACTCAGTGTTAAGAAGAATGACTCCTCACAGATTCTCAAATGGAAATGTCGCCAGAATGAAAGCTACCTGCCTCTGTTGGTCTATTCTGCACTATATCCTATGCTGTATAGGTTCTTATACCACACTTATCACAGTATCTGAACGTCTTCCAGCAGTGCACACCAACCAGTTTTTTAAAATGCATATGCAAACCCCACCTGGCTACGGGTTTGGGAGGGGGACACAAGCTGGACCTATTGTCAACACCCACAGAGTATGTCTACATGGCAATGTAAGCCCAGGCTCAAACTTGGGCTTGAGCTGAAACCCCTCGTCCATCTTGGACTCCGGCTCAGACCCGGGTCCTAGAACCCCATGAGGATGGAGGGTTTGAGCTCAAGTCAAACTGGGACCCAGGGCTCAAGCACTATTGCTTTGCCATGTAGACCCCTCTCCCAGACTCAGGTCCTGGGAGTCCCCCAAACGTATCCCACAATCCCATGGGCCAACTTCTTCTGTCTTCTCTCTCCAAAGAATTGCCGAGCGACTTCAGGGAAATGGAAGCAAGCCCCCTGGCTGCAGCTCAGCAAGTCAGAGTTTAACCCTTCCTTCTTTTTTTTCTAACCACTGAGCTGCAGACACCTTTGGAGAACCTTTTGTGTTTGCAGTGGAGACTGATCAGAAGAAGTCCTCTGCAAAGCACCCTGCCTCATGGTCATGGACGCACAGCCAGATCATGGTTAATCTCAGGTGAAAGGCCAGCAAAACAGTGGACAGCAGTAAGAGTACCAGGAATCACCACACATACCAGCCAATAGCAAAGAAACTGGCAGTGTTGGGAATTTACTGGACTGGTAACCAGTGCAGGGAGAAAATTGAGCAACTCAGGACCAAGTACCAGAAAACCAGGGACCTCGGGCAACTCACAGATATCATGCCCATTTTATGAGGCGTTTGACCAGGTGCTGGGTAGTACATTGAGCACAGAGCTGAATGATGACCTGGTTAGCAAGGATGGTGACCTGCTGGCCCCAGAATCCAGCATGGGAGCTGATAGGAGCCAGCAGCAGGCAGGGCCGGCGACAGGAATTTTGGGGCTCTGTACGGCAGGTCGTACGGCCCCCCCCCAGTCTCCCGCCGCCCGCGGGGTGTCCCCCCCACCCGGTCTCCCGCCGCCCGCGGGGTGTCCCCCCCCGCCCGGTCTCCCGCCGCCCGCGGGGCCCCCCCCCGGCCCGGTCTCCCGCCGCCCGCGGGGCCCCCCCCCGGCCCGGTCTCCCGCCGCCCGCGGGGCCCCCCCCCCGCTGGTCTCCCACCGTGCGCGGCCCCCCTCCCCCGCCGGTCTCCCGCCGCCCGCGGGCTTCCCCCCCCCACCAGTCTCCCGCCGCCCGCGGGCTTCCCCCCCCCCCACCAGTCTCCCTCCGCCTGCGGGCTTCCCCCCTCCCCGCCGCCGGTCTCCCGCTGCCCGTGCCCCCCCCCTCCGCCGGTCTCCTACCTCCCGCGGGCCCCAACCCCCGCATGCGCTGCGGCCGCGTGGCCCGGCCGAGAGAAGCAAAGGGGGGCGGGGGAGGCTGCTGGGTGCCGGGGGAGGGGGCTGGTGAGCGCTGCAGCAGCTGCCTGGAGCCGCGCCTTGCTCACAGCCCCGGCGACAGGGGGTACAGCTGTGTACCGGGCCCCGGACTTCAGGGGACCCCCCCTGAAGTCCGGGGCCCGGTACAGCTGTACCCGTTGTACCCCCCTGTCGCCGGCCCTGGCAGCAGGTGCCGAATGAAGCTAGTGAAGTGACTCTGCTGCTGACACCAGTCCCAGAGAAATCTTTGCCCCAGGAGCAGCTGCAGCATATCCCGGGGCTGTACTCTGAGCCACTTTTTGATGCTCTCCTCCCGCCTCCCCGAGGAACACGTCTGCTGTGGAACTGGCATCAGAAACAGAAGGGACAGAAGCTGCCCCAGAGCCCGGTATGTTTATTAATACAGAAGTGGGAGGGATTTCTGTTCTATAAACCAATGCAAAAATTATTACAAGCCCCGGCTAGCAACGTATATCTGCTGATGATGGATTAATGCCGGCGCCTTGGTGTCCCCCCTGCCAATCCACCCACTTCCACCATGTTGAATTCAAGATGGCAACTGGAAAATGCAACAGTAAAAAATTCACTTTTCAAGGCGTTTTTGACAAGATCCCATCTTCCACTGGAGAAAACTTACATGTAAAATTCCACCCACTGATCTGAGACAATGGAGTGGACATTTAATTTGCATCTTGGAATTTAGTTTCTCAAAGTTTTCCTATACCCACCTAGGGACTCCACTTCTTAATCCTCTGTCTTAACAAGAAGAAACAGAACTGAATTTACTCCATTGCAGGTAAATGACTTTGTTAACCTTGAGTTACCGTTAAAAGAATCTCTCTTACTGCAGCCAAAAAACCCTTAAAGACCACTAATTTTCTCAAAATACACATCTAAATCTTCAGCAAATGTAAACTGGTGTAGCTCTGCTGAAGTGAATTGAGCTATGCGAGTTCACACAAGCTGAGGCTGAGACCCAGAAACTTGAGAAAGTCTGGAAATTCCAATTAAGGCTCCCCAATATAAACAAAACAGAAAGTATTTTAGAAGTACAGAAATTCACCATTAACAACCTTAACTTTCCTCCCTAACACCTTCTATTTCCCTCTCTAACCTTACTTTTTAGAAAACTCACTGCAATTATATAGCTTGCAGGTGGATTTTGAAAATGTGAATTGATTTTAAGTGGCTCCCTACAAACATCACCCTAAGAATAAGGGTGATACTTTATCACTACACTAACCTTTACTCTTGACAAATAAGTGTCATAATTTCATCATACCAGATTAGGAGGTATGTACATGTAGACATACTAGCTTTGTTTTACCCTTGTGCAAGTGGCAACATGTGGCATAGCTTTATGTAGTATTTGGATAATTAGGAATTCTTCCATGGACTGTATATAGCTGTACAGAAGGGCAGAGCTGTTAACTACCTAACTACCTTAGTAATAAATATAAAACTATGCATCCATAGACCTCAAAGCACTTCATGAAGGGTAAATAAGTAGTATTCTCTCCGTTTTACAAAATGGGAAATCAAGGCAGAGAAAGGTTAAATAACTGGACCAAAGTCACAGAATGACCGAGTGGCACAGCTGGGAATAGAACGGAGGTTTCCTGACTCTCTGTCCAGAACCCTATCCATTGTACAATCCTGGTTCCCCTGGCCACTACTAAAGTGAACCTATACGCAGAAAGGACAAAGGTTGTCAGAGTTTCTGGTTGTTCTCAGGGGTAGCATAACAGGTAAAGTTAAGGTTGTTTGAATGATCATTTTAAATATATATATAAAAAATGATCACACACATATCTATCTATATATATAAAAGTCAAGTGGTGTATGTATGTGTGTATGTATGTATGTATGTATGTATGACAGCGAACTCCTCCCTCACCGTTTGAGCCAGAGACTTGAATTTTGGTACACTGAGGGGTATTAGGGTCTAGATGCTGGTAAGGGTCGAAAAATTTTCGGATCTCACCTCTGACGCCCCCCAGGGGTGAAAGTCTTTCAGGGCCAATCACATCGGCTGGGCAGTTAGGTGGTGATGATGTCATAATACCCCCCTCCAACAGACACCTCACTCGCTCAGCTCACCCCTCCCTCCTCCAACGGAACCCCGGAGATCCCTCAGTTCTCTGCCCCTCCCCCCTCCCAACGGAACCCCGGAGATCCCTCAGCTCTCTGCCCCTCCCCCCTCCCAACGGAACCCCAGAGATCCCTCAGCTCTCTGCCCCTCCCAACGGAACCCCGGAGATCCCTCAGCTCTCTGCCCCTCCCCCCTCCCAACGGAACCCCGGAGATCCCTCATCTCTCTGCCCCTCCCCCCTCCCAACGGAACCCCGGAGATCCCTCATCTCTCTGCCCCTCCCCCCTCCCAACGGAACCCCGGAGATCCCTCATCTCTCTGCCCCTCCCCCCTCCCAACGGAACCCCGGAGATCCCTCATCTCTCTGCCCCTCCCCCCTCCCAACGGAACCCCGGAGATCCCTCATCTCTCTGCCCCTCCCCCCTCCCAACGGAACCCCGGAGATCCCTCAGCTCTCTGCCCCTCCCCCCTCCCAACGGAACCCCGGAGATCCCTCAGTTCTCTGCCCCTCCCCCTCCCAACGGAACCCCGGAGATCCCTCAGCTCTCTGCCCCTCCCCCCTCCCAACGGAACCCCGGAGATCCCTCAGTTCTCTGCCCCTCCCACCTCCCAGAACCCCGGGATCCATCAGCTCTGTGCCCCCCCCCACCTGCGAAGGTCCCCAGAATCCCTCGG